>OX421498.1:19044056-20456556 GCA_949126835.1 Anisus vortex
AAACCTTCCCTGCTACATGGCACGCCACGCCTTTGGTGTGTCTTGGTGTGGCTGGAGCCCGGACAGAGCTTTGCTGTGCCTCTCCAGAGCTTACACCTAATACGTTACGCCCTGACTAAAGTGCCCTTCGGGCTCGTCCGGTTTGTAAGAGACATTATAATTCGGTTACGCGCAGTCGTAGCACCCCCACAATGAAAGTCACGGGTTGATGATGATAATGATGATTTGATATAAATGCAAATAAAAAGGATAATAATCACAAACACACATTCTCACATTTCCTGAAGAAAATGTGAAAAATGTAAATTTGTAAGACAACGTAGGCTAGGTTGCTGCTATCTGACTTCAAGACATAGGCTCTAGCCTACCTCCAGGCTTACGATGCCTGGGCTATGAGTTGCAATCTCCACCACAAGTGTAACCGAATGCAAAAGTTGCAACACATCGGTACAGTGATTTTATGTTCTCTAGGGAATGTTTAATATATTTTAATGATGAATTAGAATTTAATGTTGATGTTGCTTAGTTTGTGTACACAGTTTGTTCTTTAAATAGTATAGCCAGAAACTACGAGGGAATACAAGCGCTGAAATCAAATCAACTGTTCTATTCCAGGAACCAGAACTTTAGTTCATATGTGACATCGGTTGTTGCCCTTTATCCCCAGTAGGAAAAGATATAGACTTTAGATAGAGACAGTCAATGTTAAAGTTGAAGTCAAAAGCAAATTGTTTGCCAGACTAAAAGGTGTGGACGTTGGAGAGCTAGTGAAACTGTTTAGAACACTATTACAAAATACATCACTTTAAACTACTTTACATTGATAGATTGCAGCCAGGACTGATGGGAAACGATCCAGTTTAATATGGATAGCCATTACTTTTAACTGCATTTAAAACGAAACTGTAATTATCATACTATAAAGTTTATTTTGTTTCTTTGTTGCTGTCTTTATTTTGCTTCTTTATTTTATACATGAATACTAATTTTAGAAATACCGGTAATCATATTGATTAATTATTTTTTTAAATAAATTGCTTATACTTTTGAGCCAATATAAAAAAGTTCAATTGCTTTTTAAATATATACATTAAAATTTATGTGAACTTTACTCTATATTCGTTTGAAAAAAAATACTTTATTTATTTTAAAAAGTCACACTGTTTAAAAAACATAGCAAAATAAAAAAAAACATTAAAGGAAACTAATTAATTAATTAAAAAATTTATTAATTAATTGAAGCGACTAGCAAGAGACCGTGAAGAGTGGCGTGCTTTGACAGAGGCCCTATGTTCCACAAGGAACCCAAAGGACAGATGATGATGATGAATTAATTCCCCATTCGTCAATTTTATTTTTCTTTAAAATCAATACATTTATTAAAACTTTATTAAATTGTGGGGTAAATGATTTTGCCCCAAAAAAGCTTTATTATCACCTTCACCTATCCCATAACCCGAGTCAGGGTCGTTGGGGCATCATTTTTGACAGTTGGATGAGTTTATGCCATTCGTCTTGGTCCTGCGTCGCCCTCTGGGAATCTGCAAGAGACAAGCCGGTCCACTCCTTGATGTCATCATCCCATCGTCTCTTCTGCCTGCCTCTCTTTCTTCCACCCTGCACTGTGCCATGCAGGGTGGTTTTCGCCAGGCCTTCGGATCTTGCCACATGCCCGTACCATCTGAGTTTTCTGGATTTAATGGCGCTGAGTAGATCCTCGTGAGGGATTTTATCAAAGTTTCAAGAATTCGTCTCACCCTGGAAAACTTATAAATATTTTTACGGCGCCTTAACCCTTGCCCCCCCCCCCCCAATCCACCCCATCTTGCCAAGTTAAGAGAGAAGAATTATAACGCATATTAACGTGTGTATTTATTTGTTGTAAACGGCCATACATTTATTTTACATCTCATTTCATTTTTAACAGTGAGAAAGTGGGTCTTGAAGTCACAGGGTCAAGTTGTCACAACCTATTTTGTTTCTCTTACACGAGCTGCTCCCATGTATACATTCAACAGCTAAAGTGTAATGCTTGTGAGTACATGCACGTCCATACTCAGTATTGTGTTGAGTTTGTGTGTGTTGTAGAAGAAATCAATAGATGATCCGGACCATCAACTAACAAACTTGGCCTGGAGGAACACCTTGATTGACTTTAATAAACTCGCCATGCACAGTCAATATTCATACAGCTTTGTGTTTGGCCGTTAAACTTAAATTGGGAAAAGACAGGGGCCGTAATGCAGGTGGCCCGCACATAACAAATGAGGACAGGGATCTTTAATAAATTTATTGTCACGTGACTAACATTTATTCTAATATGTCAATACTAACACTTACCCTTACTTTATAAAAAAGAAGATAATAAAAAAGCGATCAACATTTTTATCACTGTTCTGTATAAATTGAAATATTGCCTTTTGCAAATAATAAAACACAATTTAATAATGAAATAAATGCAACGCAAAATGGATTTTTAGTAACAATTTTTTTCAGAATGGTGTTCAACTATTTTTAAATATTTTACAAGACTAATTGAAAAAAAAAATTCAAATTCAGAAGTAACAATTATGAGGAAAAAAATTTTAAACTAAAATTGCCAATAATTATGTGGAGGATGCTATTATTTACATAGAATATTTGTAGCCAGGACTAGTTTGGACAAACTCATAGTCACTCACCAACCGCTGCGCTCGGTTTCAACAACTGATGTTTTCGTTCCTGGAAAGGTGCGCTCTACATCACAGTCACTCCTTAAAACTCCTAGTGTGGCTAGACACAAAAAGAAGTACCTGGGCGTGCACTCATTTTAATCTGTGGCGCCTTCTTGATGGAACAGTATACCTGAGACACTGAGAGAATCTGAGACAAGCGAGTCTTTTAAAAAGAACTTAAAGACCTTTCTCTTTGGCTAATACACCTGCCACTGTAATTCACACCAAAAGAGCACTGAGCATGCTAAATTTAATAGCTTGGATAGAAGCGCTAAAAGAAATTACTATTATTATTATTATTGGTATTAACTGTTGGAAGACTGTGTAACCTCGTTTTGAAATGGGGGTGAGAAAATTCGGGTATACCCGAAAAAGAAAAAAATGTCTGTTTAGGTTTTCCATGGATTTTTTTTAAAGAATATGAACCATGTATTAAGAAAACTAATAAATAACAAATATGGGAAATTCCAAAAGTGAAATTTGAGAATCCGTATGATCCTTAATACGTTACATTGCAGACGTCCTGCTTTTACAGAAATCATAGTTTCCGTTTTCATTCTAAACGAATTATAAAGCAAGATTGAGAATTTAATTTGAGGACTCGAACCTTATTCCTATGTGTTTGTTGTTCCACGCCCTGTCGCCGAAACTCTAAATTGTTTTCATAAGACATTAACAATAGCTCGATCTAACTGTATTCATTTATATTAGCAAAAGGTAGATCTAACTGTATTTATTTACATTAATAAGCGGTAGATCTAACTGTATTTATTTACATAAACAAAAGCTAGATCTAACTGTATTCATTTACACTAATAAAAGCTAGATCTAACTGTATTCATTTACATTAACAAAAGCTAGACTAACTGTATTCATTTACATTAACAAAAGCTAAATCTAACTGTATTCATTTACATTAACAAAAGCTAGATGTAATTGTATTATTTTACATTAACAAAAGCTAGATCTAACTGTATTCATTTACATTAACAAAATCTAGATCTAACTGTATTCATTTACATTAACAAAAGCTAAATCTAACTGTATTCATTTACACTATCAAAAGCTAGGTCTAACTGAATTCATTTACATAAACAAAAGTTAGATATACATTTACTGTATTCATTTACATTATTAACGAAAGTTAGATCTAACTGTATTCATTTACATTAACAAGCGGTAGATCTAACTGCATTTATTTACATTAACAAAAGCTAGATCTAACTGTATTTATTTACATAAACAAAAGCTAGATCTAACTGTATTCATTTACACTAATAAAAACTAGGTCTAACTGAATTCATTTACATTAACAAAAGTTAGATATACATTTACTGTATTCATTTACATTATTAACGAAAGTTAGATCTAACTGTATTCATTTACATTAACAATAGCTAGATCTATCTGTATTCATTTACATTAACAAAAGCTAGACTAACTGTATTCATTTACATTAACAAAAGTTAGATATACATTTACTGTATTCATTTACATTATTAACAAAAGCTAGACTAACTGTATTCATTTACATTAACAAAAGTTAGATATACATTTACTGTATTCATTTACATTATTAACGAAAGTTAGATCTAACTGTATTCATTTACATTAACAAAAGCTAGACTAACTGTATTCATTTACATTAACAAAAGCTAGATGTAATTGTATTATTTTACATTAACAAAAGCAAGATCTAACTCTGTATTCATTTACATTAACAAAATCTAGATCTAACTGTATTCATTTACATTAACAAAAGCTAGGTCTAACTGAATTCATTTACATTAACAAAAGTTAGATACACATTTACTGTATTCATTTACATTATTAACGAAAGTTAGATCTAACTGTATTCATTTACATTAACAAAAGCTAAATCTAACTGTATTAATTTACATTAACAAAAGTTAGATCTAACTGTATTCATTTCTATTAACAAAAGCTAGACTAACTGTATTAATTTACATTAACAAAAGTTAGATCTAACTGTATTCATTTGCACCCGCCACATATTTTTCGATCAATATATCACTATAATATCAATAATTTTATTTTGACTGGAAATAATTGAAACCTGAAATAATGCGTCACAAACTCATTGCACCTGTGGGTAACAATTCTATTTATTATTTATCAATTTATTTTCACTCCTTAAAGCTATAACATTTTTACGGTAAAACAATTTGCAATCAATATTGACATAAAAATTACCACAACGAAACATAAAAAATGTTTTTCGACGACTTATGTTTAAAATTATGACCAATATTTTGAGAAAGAAACATAATTTTAAAAAATATATCCTGACGATAGTCTCCCTTTAATGAATGTCACAGACGAGCTTAAATATTTTTATGGAGTAAAAAAAAAACAGCAATGAAATGTTTATGATTAAAGTTGAGGTTATTGGGCATATTTAGAGCCGTGGCTTTAATCATAAACATTTCATCAATTTTTTTAATAGTATAGTTTTAAAAAAATGTAATAAACATTTTTTATACAAGTATCTTCAGGATATTAAGCGTGCTTAAGATGTAACATGTTTTAATCGCTTCCTAATTTCAATATTTTGTACGTTACCAATTTAGGGGGAACTTTGATGATTTTGTTTGTTTACATATTAGATTCTATAGTACGTTGCATTCTAGACTAGACATACATTTCATACTGCGTTAAGGTTAATGGATGAAATGGCAGAGGGTAACGGCTTTGTACAAAAAGCATTCATAAAAAAAAAAAAAAAAAAACTATACAAATTACTTTATATGGTTTAATATTATTAGATATATCAACTTTAAATATCACCTATCATATTTCAATACTATCTATCACGTTTAAATACCACCAATCACCTTTAAATATCACCTTTAAATATGTTCTATCCCCCTATAAATATCACGTTTAAATACCACCTGTCACATTTTAATATCACCTATCATTTTTAAGACCTTTCTCTTTAGTTTGCCTTCCCCAACACATAATGGTCCACTGAATTGTGATTTTTTAAATCGCACTGACGATGCTAAATGCAATATTAGGGAAAGATGCGCTATAGAAATAGGCCTAATCATTATGATTATTTAATGTCATCCGTTAACTTTAAACGCTACATATTACTTTTAAATGTATACTGTAAATAAACTAACCCATAAAAACAAAGTTTATATTATACTTCCTTTATTTGTAAACTAAGTTTATATTTAATTTAGATCTATATTTTGATAGATTAAAATAAATATAAGTAATATCATACCTTATGAATTTCCACAGTAAAATTTTGCGCATCTTTTTTTTTTTGGCTTTGGCCCGCAAAACCCATAAAAAGTTGGACCGGCATTTTCAACGTGTAACCAAACCATAGACCATTTATCTACGAAGTGTTTGTTAAATTTAAAAAAAAAATAATTATAGTATAATTAAGTTTTTTTAAACTGAAAATTTGAAAGAATGTATTGTTAGTCGCCACAAGGCTGCTGCCCAAGTTTCAGCTTGATTGGACGGGAAATGGTCGAAAAATCGATGCAAAGTTTTACAACCAAACCAGGCAAACAGACAATGCAAGTTAATATAAAGGGAGTAAAATGCGTATCCGGTTTCTATATTAGATCTAATATATTATTATCCCATTACTACATACACTTTTTTAAAATTACCTCTTATTCCCTAATCTGTGCCATTTATTCTTAGCCTGCGTGATCTTTTGTTGGCGCCTTTTAGAGAGGTTGACTGGGTCGGAAGAACGTAGAATTAAAACAAGTGGAAGAAACCTGTTACATAATGACATGGTCCACTGGGTCCACTGGGTTTCGAACTCATGCCCTGTGGTAGTCGGCATTAAGGTGAACAGTAACCTGCTAGTTCATTACTTGCTTCTTTCTCATTATCTTATCTTATCTTATACATTACAGACGCTCCTTCTATAAAGAAGATTATTGCGTCCTACGCTCATCCGTGACCCGAGTCTAGTCTTGCATTTTTATTAAGGTTTTAAATGATGTTAAGTTTTTGATTGTCTTGGTTTGTTCAGGCAACCCATTCCATGCCCGAATGTTTGTTCAGGCAACTTCATTAGTCATATGCGTGAATAAGAGTAACATTTTCATTCCCGTTTTGGACATGGCTGATACGAATGGTCGTATATAGCGCGCCTGAAAGCCATTTGGACATGGCTGATACGAATGGTCGTATGTAGCGCGCCTGAAAGCCATTTGGACATGGCTGATACGAATGGTCGTATATAGCGCGCCTGAAAGCCATTTGGACATGGCTGATACGAATGGTCGTATATAGCGCGCCTGAAAGCCATTTAAACATGGCTGATACGAATGGTCGTGTATAGCGCGCCTGAAAGCCATTTGGACATGGCTGATACGAATGGTCGTATATAGCGCGCCTGAAAGCCATTTGGCCATGGCTGATACGAATGGTCGTATATAGCGCGCCTGAAAGCCATTTGGACATGGCTGATACGAATGGTCGTATATAGTGCGTCTGAAAGCCATTTGGCATTGGATATCATGGTGAATGACGCTTCCTCACTTCCGTTTGGGGCATATCACTGAACTATATTTAGAAATAAGTCAACTTAATTGTATTATTTATTGTAACAGGTATCTCTTTTACACTTTGTTTTTAAACACATTATATTGCAGAGTTGGCAACACACTCAATCTATATTTATGGTAGTAACAATATGTGTTGTCCACGAGGAGAGTTAGACCTAGCTTGATAGTCAAACAACGATTACGTGAACAAGGTTTTGCAGGTGTCGACATCACAGGACAGTACGGTTCAATACTTGACTTGATTGTCATAACACATACACAACATGTGGGCGTCGGTGGGCCATCATTAGGATTCTACAGACACTATGAAAAAGGTAAGACTAATTATTGTTTTGGGCCTCTTCGGTGCAGGGCCGGCTTTAGGGTTTTTGGCGCCCTAGGCGAAAACAATTTCTGCGCCCTCATTAAAGTGCATTTGTCGGGGTCTGCCGGGTATGGAACTTCGAAAATGTGTTTTTGTTAATAATTATTATAGCCCAACAAAGAATTTTATTGTATAACCTTTGATTGATAACTGTGAAATGTAAATAAAACAGTTGAATGAAAAGTAACAATGGCTTTGCATTATAGATTAATAATTGAAATCTAAATAATTATTAGAAAAGTTAAATAACACACAGTTTTACATTAGGTATATAGGTTTATAGGTTTTATAATTGCATTATGTAAGACTTCGGACCAAACTGATCATAGGGCCAGTGACGCAGTGTTCACCAGTTTCTCTGGCCACGGCATACGAGGGGATGTGTGACCAACAGAGCTGGGTAGACTCAGGGACACCCTCAAGTCCCGGGAAAAAATCCTAGCCTGCACCAGGATTCGAGCCCAAAACCGTCAGATCGCCATTCGAAGGTGCTGCTGCTCGGCCACCGTACCCCATATTTGCATTATGTACAGTTCTCATAATAACAAACATAAACTCACAGTTAGATTATAGATTATGTACAGTTCTCATAATAACAAACATAAACTCACAGTTAGATTATAGATTATGTACAGTTCTCATAATAACAAACATAAACTCACAGTTAGATTATAGATTATGTACAGTTCTCATAATAACAAACATAAACTCACAGTTAGATTATAGATTATGTACAGTTCTCATAATAACAAACATAAACTCACAGTTAGATTATAGATTATGTACAGTTCTCATAATAACAAACATAAACTCACAGTTACATTTTAGATATTTTGTCTTTTGTTTTTTTTAACACTTAAAAAATTACACAAAGAATACTTGCTATTGTTTGATATTGGATTATTGTTTTCTTAACTATGGTCCAAAAGTCAATTTTAAATACTGATTTACAGTATGTATACTCCTATAGACTAAAACCGTAATGGTACTTTTCTTGCTTTCTTCTTAGCAAATTCTTATATGATGGCTTTTGAGTCTAACTGTCTTGCTATCTCACTTTAATTAGAAATTGTCGCTAGACCCGCAAGTCTTAAATTTTATGTTAGCTTAACTTTTGAAAAACTTCGTTCAGCACCAACTACGGAAAGTGTCAACTTAAGCAAAATACGAAGGGCTACACAAATGTCGAGAAATCCTTTTTCAAAATTCCTTTGGTAAATGTAGTTTATGACTTCTTCAAGATTTGATACTGAGTCATGGAGATGATGAGAAATTGCTCTTAATTCAGAAAACTGACGTACAGCAGCAATGTCAGATTCATTGCCATCTTTTTCAATTATTAATGCTTTTCCCAAGTTTTTGCACAGCGACTTAACCTCTGATGTAGTCTTGTTTTTAAGGCCAGGAATGTTGTACAAAAATCCAAAGACACCAGATACTTTATTTAACTGGGAAAATATTTCTTTAACAGCATAAGCAGCAGTGTCTAAAGCAGCAACATAAAAGTGGATCTTGAAACTTTCTGAGGGGGTCACCTGCAATATTTACAGATTCATCTGTTGATTCGTAATCAACCATGTTCTTTTTTTTTTCGAATTCGGACCTTCTCTTTCTCAATTACTGGTTCTATTCCATGTCGGAATCCATGCAACTTCTTATGCTACTTCATTAGCATCAACCAGAACTCTATTGAACTCTAAATCACTTCTAGCTGTGATAAAAAAAAACTCTTCGTTTTTTTTTCAGGTGACTAACTACTCTCTGGAGAGTCCTTTTCTTGCAGTATCCTAATAGTTATGTTTACTTGAAACAAAATGTTGTGCCATGTGACAAGTGCAGCAATAAACTTGAAATCTGAGATATTTTTAAGTAACCAGAGTGCTTCTACATTCGCAATACTGCCACTAGATCTATTTAGAATTTAGTGTCTTCTGAAATCTCTTTCAAAGTATCACAACCATGAGATAACTGGTACCGCAGAGATGTTAGTGCATCAATGTTAGTGCATCAATTCCACTGGGACATCTTGTGCCAATTAGGGGATTTAATGTAGGCCTACTCGTTTTCGCAATTAACAAAAACAACAACTGCACTGCCAATGCACACAACTCAGCGTCCTCACGACTTACAATTCACGAACTGACATGAAGGTCACGGTCACATGACCAGGGTGTGGCCGAGGGAAGTGAGGGGGTTGCCTTTTTGTACTCCGCTACACACAGCGAGGTTGCCAAATTAAGTAGCCTACTGTTAGGGCATAATTTCCTATTTTTTAAAAGACAACTTAAATAAAATGCCCTTCGCCTTTCATTGCCTAGTAATCCATCTGCCCATACTAGTAGCACACAGAAGCACTTAACTTTAATATATAGTTTATATTTTTTAATCCGCAAATTAAAAGAAAATCCCTCAATTTTGCGCCACCGAAAATTGTGCGCCCTAGGCAGCCGCCTAGTTCACCTATATGGGTGAGCCGGCCCTGCTTCGGTGGTAGTGAAGAGTTGAATCGGAGTAAATACAGTATTGTTGGTATTTGTAAAAAAAAATTTATGTACCCTGGTTCATAATAAAGATGACGATGATGGTTATTTATAGATGCTTCTCTCTTTGCTATTACATTAGCAGGCTCAGTTACTCGTTACATTGGGACAGTGTTAAAGAAAAGAATAAGTTTTTAAATATGTTAGTATTAGAACAAAATAGATTAATTTGTAAAAATATTGTTAAAATAAAATAAAAATGATATTGCAAACATGTAAAACTTGGTGTTCGTTTTTTTCCGTTTTTTGTCGATTTAAATTTTATGTCGATTTCATTCCACACAAAAAACGGTATTTCTTTATTGCTTTTCTTCATAGAGACAAGATTGGGAAAGTGCATAAAGTTTCTTTAAGTTTAATGAGTTGCGCTTGTACAGCAATAGTTTTGACCATAGACTATAATATAATACATGGACCGCTTGCTTTATTTTTTTATGCTCTTATCTTCTTGTTTTGTAATTCCCGATTCTAAATAAAGTAATTGCGATACAAGTTCCGTTTTATTAAATCGCATTTTTTCGACTGTAAATGAATACTTGTTCTACTATTATTCCTATTATCATTGACTAGAATAAGATGGAGCGCTTGCTTAATTTTATATTTTATTATATAATAAAAAAACTAATGGGTCAATTTTTGTAAAATCTATTTTATTTAGAAGTTTACTTTCATAGTTACTTAAAAAGTACCTTTACACATCTTTAAACTATTCCAGAAATAAATATGATCACTTTTTCGGAAGGCTCCAATATATGACAAGTTGCCCCATGGGTGGGGCAAGTTGTCATCCATTGAGGGGCAAGTTGTCATGATAAGGATTTGTTTGAAATGTTGGCTTATGCATCAAAATGAAATGGGAAAACTTTACAAAATATACACTGAATGAAGAAAACAAGAATTGTATTCATAATTTCTTTTAAAAAACCTTAATAATCGTACTTATTCAAACAATAAAAGTCTGCAGGCACTTGTGTTTAAAAATTATATTGTGTTTTAAGCACTTTTATTTTTAATGAATTTTTATAATATTTACTATCCAAAATGCTAGGTCTGATAATGTAAATATTTGCTAATCTTTTTTTACGGTTATTTTCATAATTTTAGATATTTAAAAAAAAATTCAAAAATTCAATAGTGCTTTAATGTCTATTAATGATATTAAACTTATTAGAAATTTAGGTCTATACTGGTAAATCAACATATTTTTTATTAATACATCATTGATTCATATGTTGGTAATATTTAGCATTGCATGCGCTACTAACATTAATTTAATAAGTTTAGTAATATACATATTTAAAAAAAGTGATTTGTGTATATGACAACTTGCCCCACATAGGGTAGAGGACGGTTTGACCTAAATAACTTTTTATCCTTGTTATAAGACTGACAACTGACTAGCTCATCAACATAAGCGATCCCAACACTACAATATTATCAAAAAATAAATGTCAAAGAATAGCTATTGTCAATGTAGTGTACGATAAAAAAAAATATTTTTAAGTTACTCAAATGGACGATTTTTACATTTTTGCATTTTGAAAAAAAACTATTAACGCCAACTTAATAAAATCAATTATAACAATCATTATAATATGTCCTTTAAATGATACCAAAAGATGACAGCATCAATCTAGCTACAACATTCCGAAATAGTGACTATGACAACTTACCCGCACTGACAACTTGCCCCGCTCTTCTTTTTCCTTGCGCATACAACACTGATCTATACATTTTTCCGCTGTATACAACTTTCGATTTTAATTTTACTTCAGAAAATCATAGCGATTAAATAAAACGGAACTAGTATAGAAACTACTTAATAGCAACTACTTTATTTAGAATCGGGAATTCAGAAAATCAGTGTTTCGAGTCATATTATAGCAGAAATACTAAAGCAAGCGGTCCATGTATATTTTAGTCTATGGTTTTGACATAAATGCTTTAAAAAAAACGTTACAATGCATTAAAGTCATCTCATACATACATTCATTCATACTATTGTTAGAATATTTTCCATTTTATTAAATTTTCGTGCAAAGTATTGTCTTTACTTTAAACAACAAACTCTCTAGCTCTGAACAGACGACATCATACATTTCAATTTCTCTTCGAAGCACGCGCCATCAAAGGTACTGCGCTCCTCATCATAGTCACCCCTTAGAATTCCCAGTGTGGATGGACACAAAAAGAAGTCCTTTGGAATGCGCTTGTTTGAATCTGTGGCGCCATCTATATGGAACAGATTGCCGCAGACACTGGGAGAATCTGAGACAAAAGAGTCTTTTAAAAATAATTTAAAGACCTTTGTCAATTAACTAGTGGCTGTGTGCCTTGCATACCCATACATCTGCCACTGCAATTTATATCAAGGGCGCACTGAGCATGCTAAATGTATGGATAGTATGGATACAAGCGCTAAATAAATAATCATTATAATTATTAATTATCATAAACAGAGTACATCTGGGTGCGGTAACAAATGATTGTAAGCTTTCGTCTATCTCATTTTATCAACTTATCCTGCTTCTCTATCAACATATCTTATCAACAAAATTCATTTTTTTGGGGTCAAAATATTGCAGTTTTGGCCCATTCTTATTTAGTTTCATATTCAAGGCTTTTTGCTTTGAATTCTGACAATAATTATCGATAATTTCCAACGAATAAACATCAGATAATATAACATTTGAGAAAACTGTACAAAAAAAAAATTGTAAGGGACAGCATAATTTTATACTATTGCATAATACGCACGGCTAGTCAGAGGCGCAACTGAAGAAAATGTCCCCAGAGGTCAACATCGACGCCTTTTAAAATGTTATTATTCGTTTATTGGTAAGCTAACACACCGAGAGGTTTAAAAAATATTAGCTTGGCGTCTATGCAAACTTTGGCGGCTGTGGCGGACATCCCCTTTTAGTTAGGCCAATGCGGCTAGTTCAAATCATTGACCAAAGCAATGGACAGTACCTCTATTTCTACAGTGCAAATGTGTTTATGTCTGTTTACAAGCTCTGAGTGTCGTCGCTGTGTACTTGATCGTCTGCTGCTATCCTCTGCTGAAGCCCGCGATGGGACCAAGGGCAGGGGGAGATAATAGGACTTCAGTCCCCTGGCGAGATAAGGAGAACCAGGGGCATGACGTCTTGCTGTCACACAGGTAATGAAGTTGTAGCAATGAGTGCTGATAAATGATATCAGATCATTTTATATATCTGGCATTAGATGATATCTCTCCGTTAGAAAAGCTAAGTCTTATTGATGGAGTGGTATTGAGTGAAACAGATCCAAGTAACTAGTTTATTTTTCTGGTTCAGTTGATGCCTTTGAGAGTTTTGATCTAAACCTAGAAACACTAGAGAAGAGAAGGGAAAAGAGTAAGCTAGTAATAATATACAAGGCATTTAACTCTTATTTAGAAATACAACCCAATAACAATAACTTTCCCCATAAAAGGAACTTGTTTCATAGAACAAAAAGCTCACAGGACCGCCAAAATCGCAAAAAATCGGAGGAGGTGGGAATAGGAAAATAGATCTTACAGTGGCAGTGGAGTTGGATTTGATCGTGTGTAGTTAACAAAAGTGCTTTCCAGATCGCTGATTGTATTTGTCTAATTTCCTCCTCAGAGAACAACGAAAAATGTCAACTCCCGACTCTCCGACGTTTCAACGAGTCAATCAATACGATGCCTGGGTATTTTCAGCCTTTTTCGACACGCAGGATGGCAAAAGTGTTACAAGAATATTGGGCATTCAAGATTACAGCATAGAGATACCGGTATACTGTCACGTGACGGACAGAGAATCAGACGTCGTTGTGAATGGTACAAGAACATTTGTCAAAGACATATTTACAAACAGGTACAATTGTTGCATCTATCTATCCATCTGTCTATGCATCTACTCGACTATCGGCGACAAGGTTCGGGGTGAGCAGATTCTGGAGGAACTTCACTGGCTGTAGTGAGTGCTACTGGCGTGAAGATGAAACAGGCATTCTTTGTCTAAAGTCAAGCTGGAGTATTGACCAAAATGATTCTCTATTCCAATGTTGTTGAACAAAATCTATATTATATAGCAATACAGCAATAGTGCCACTTATAAAATCATTTAAGAAAATGTGTTTATTTCGTATATTAACTTAATCACCAGCAAAATTATTGGACTAGGGCTAGTTAAAATCTTGCCAAGTACAAATAACGACAACACATCTCTTAGATATAACACATCTCTTTGATACAGCACATCTCTTTGATACAAGACATCATTTGATACAACACATCCCTTTGATACAACACATCCCTTTGATACAACGCATCCCTTTAATACAGCACCGCTCTTTAATACAACACAAATCTTTGATACAACACCTCTCTTTGATACAACACATCTCTTTGATAAAACACATCTCTTAGATACAGCACCTCTCTTTGATACCGGTACAACACATATCTTTGATACAACACATCTCTTTGATACAAAACATCTCTTTGATACAATACATACTTTTTATACAACATATCTCTTTGATACAATACATATTTTTTATACAACATATCTCTTTGATACAACACATCTCTTTGATGCAACACATCTCTTTGATACAACACATCTCTTTGATACAACACATCTCTTTGATACCACATATCTCTTTAATACGTCTAATCATTGGAAATGACAGATTTACTATTGCCTAAAATTTACTTGTCTTTGGATTTTGCCCTGGGCTTTAACATGGACGCGATTTAATTAATTAACAAGTTACTATGGAATTTGGGAATGTAATGACGAATTAAAATATTTATTTATATATTTATTTTTATAAATATTTATAAGAATAAAGTCACTCATTATTGACACATTCCTTCAATTACCTGTCAGTTTATCTATCTATTTATATATCTGTCTGTCTGTCCATGTGTATGTATGTATGTCTTGCTGTATGCATGTCTGACTGTATATATATCTATTTCTGTTGTTTTTCACAAACCTTATAAATAAATAGTTTAATTATATTTTTCTCTAACCTCACGTGTGGTCTGTCATACATTATCGTCTGCTTTCGTTTAATCATTTATAATGCAACAGCATTATAATATTATACAATTTGAGAATTTGTATGTTTTAAAACAGGTTTTGGGTCGTATGCTACGAATGTGAGGTGAGCATAATCAGCCGACCCTTTAGCGTGTCCTTGACCTTCAACAAATCAGACTTACCATCCAATCATCTGAAAGTGTTATATCCGCCGCCATTGCAGAGAAACTTCACAGTGTGCCACGCTACCCTTTTCGAGTTCCGCAATTTCTTGCAAGTCGTACAGAGCTTCGAGTTTGACCTAATTCTCGGCGCCGAACATTTCTTTCTGTACAACATTAGCGTGTCCAGTTCAACGGACGCAGTCATGAAGCATTACCAGAGGCTAGGCTTGCTGACCGTCATACAGTGGACCATCCCCGTCTCGGACATACACTACTACGGTCAGCTGCTGGCCATCAACGACTGCGTCTATCGCAACAGGGGTCTCTCCAGGTTTGTCGTGGTGAAGGACACGGACGAGCTCATCGTCCCGCACCGCCACAGAAGCTGGGCTGAGGTGATCTCCGCAACGGACAGCGGCGAGTTTCCAGCCTCGGCCTCGTGTCACGGAGCTACACCGGGCACGTACATTTTCGAAAGCACCTTCTTTCAAATGAAACCCAACGCCTCGGAGTGGGTCTCGATCAAACAGACTTACTCCATCACAGACGAGGACGAGGCGATGTTTCAAAGGTACTCCCTCACATCAATGACTCACCTTGGGAGGATGGAATCAACGTTCGGGAGCAAGAGGACCAAAGTCATAGTCCGGCCTGAGCTGGTCCTGCTGTCTCACGTCCACAACACCTACAGGCACTGTCCTTGGGCTTGTAGCGTGAACGTTGACCCCGGTGTGGCCTTGGTCCACCACCACCGTCGGTTCAAATACTCCACAGGTGACTATCAAACCGAGACCTCAGCTTTGAGATTTAAAGATCAATTACTTTCGCGTATTAACAAAACAATGTTTCATTTACGTTTTTAAATCACAGCTTTTCATTTAGGGCTTGTGTGTTGTCTTCAAACGAATGTCATTTCATTTTACTTTATAGTTCAGTGTGCGCGTCTAGTTGATCATTTTATAATGTATACAGTTCGGTGCATTTCTCCACTGATCTAAACAAAGAATTTATAGAGCCTCTTTAATAAATGTGTGTGTACACCAGTGAGCAATATATAGCTCAGTGTTTGTACATATTGATGCAAGCGGAAGCTACAATTTGTATACACTTCATAAACTTTCACGTGTCCCTTATATATGCGATTAACAAGATACACCACCTATAATTCTTACAAACCTATCCGATAAAAATTTTTTGATTCATATAGGCCTAGTGATACCAATTAATCATCACATGGAGACATGTTCCTTTTATAAAGAGATATCAATAGTTATAATAGTCATTGATTTCATCTTCATCTATCCCTTATCTCTTGGGTCAGCATACTACGGAATGCGTGCCAGAATCGGCAAGCAGAATAATTTTCACTAGCACACGGCAGACCGCCGAATAGGCAATTCAAGTATCTTCTACTAGAAAAGAACGGGATAACTTTTAGGCTGTTGGCACACTAAATGAATTAGAAATCCTACTTCAGTACAGTATTATCAAAAGATTAACGATCTTTGTTTTAACTCATTGGGTGGGTCGTTTTGGGCACCATTTTTGTATGACCACTTCCCGCCACCTGTCACTGTATTCCGTCGCCATTAGATAACCAATGAAGGACAGGCCTTTCCACTCTCTTAATATATTGACCACCAACCTTTTCAAAAGGTGGTTTTTAGAACAGACGTCGGTTTAGCCGTACCATCGTAGTTTTTCCCCTTGATTGTGTCGAGAAGGTTCTTGTTTAGGTCTATGTAATTTCTTTTGATTAAATTTGAATTTTAAATGTCTATGGCAATCAAGCTCATTGGTTGTCGTTATGATGCTAGGTGGTGTACTAGCGACTATAGGCGACTATAGGCCGACCGGAATTCAGTTTAGGCTTCGGTTTCGGTGCCGACAGTAGGCTTGGTTTCGGCCGAAGCCAAAATATTAGCTTTCGGTTTCGGCCAAAACTGATATTGACTTTCGGTCATCAGCCGAATATCTATTTTAACTTTCAAAATTCAGACCCCTACGCTAGTGCTACTTCTATTACTTGTTGTTATTTATTGTTAATTTATATTTTATTTCATTTAGTTAAACTGTTGCAAATTAATCTGTGTGAAGTAGGGATGTTAAACGAAAACCGTAATTCGGAGGAAATCACTCATAACGGTGTCCCACGATTTATTTATTTTTATCTTGAAGAAATATTTTTAAACCTTGTTTGATTCGCTCAAAACAATTCCATAACATCATAGGCTATTCCTTGCAAACTTTCATTAGCCAGGGGCTATTGTATTTGTTCAGATCCCAAATATTGCTTGTGAATTTGCGATAGAAGCAAAGACAACAGCAAACGTATTCGAGTAGAAATAAAAGTGGGCTTTTCCCCACTGATGCTGAACGCTCCTTATAGACAAACAGACCGGTAGACATAGGGTTGCCAGATACTTGGACTTCAAAAGGAAGACTTAGAGAGACACAAAGGATGACATATTTCGTGTTTAATTTGAATCTTCCACAATCAATTCTGTGTTATTACAAAAACTGCCAATAATTGAATATTAGTAAAACTGACGCAACATTTTATTTAATGTAGACTGAAAAGCAAATTGCATTTGAGCAATTAAAAAACTAATAACTTTGCAGCGTATCTAAAGTTCTTTTATTTAAACGGTTCATTCTTTTCTTGTCGGACGTCTGGCAACCCCAACTAGATATGTCTGAGATTTTATTCATGTTACACAAATATTCTTTTAATGTGTGCAGCATATAACACCCATTGATTTATAGTATTATAATTATAAAAGTCTAGACTATATTCTAATTTCATGACACTACAGTTTTTACTTCTCCTAATCCAAAATCAACTCGTTTTTTTTAAAAGATTTCACAACCTGCTAAAGATGAACGGTCTTTCCTATAAATTTGGTTTATATAATAATTTTTTTAAAAGTACAATCAATACAAATTTAACTTACTTTGCCCGAGAGCGGAAAGGGGGAAGTAAAAAATGGGTTAAAAATCGGATTTTTAGAACCGAAAATAGGTTTTGAGAAAAAAAAAACAATGTTTAACATCCCTTATGATAATGTGAAGTAATAAACGGATTATTTAATCACCACAAAGAATGGTTTACTTAAATAGAGTACGCATAAACTAGTTAATATTACACACATGTACAGACTTTTGACATCTTTTTTTTAGCGATTTCGGTTTGTATTTCGGTTATGGGCAAACGTGTAGTTAAACTTTTGGTTTCGGCTTCGGTTTCGGCCAAAAGTCAATTTATAACTTTCGGTATGGTTTCGTTTTCGTCCGAAACCAAAAATTTGGTTTCGGTCGGCCTCTACTAGCGACTGGCCCACTTTTGTATACCTCTTGCATGCAGGACTATAATTAAAGAGTAAAAACGCTATTATGTCACATGTTTACCTCTCATGATATTCTGAGTGTGTCATCAAATGAAGTCGCTAAATGAAATTTAAATTAACACACGGATTCAATTTAGGAGTTAGGTCCTTATTTTCACTTTATTCTCCATTAGCCTTACGCCAGTCTCATGTTGGAAGGGTAAGGAATAATAGGGGAAACTACTCAATAAATTTTGAAATTTCATTGACTGAGTAGTCTAACTTCATGTAAGATAACCTTAATTAACATAAGCATTTCCACAATATGAGTAGCACGCTTTCAAAATGAAGGAAAAATAAGAAAACTGCATAGTACTGGGAAATAAGCGATATGTAATAATGAAACAGAATGTGTAGCCTTGTTATCCAATAGTATTGGGAAAATACGTGTTTAAAAGAAAAGGAAATTTACATGTAGACAGCTGTATATTACACAATTCAAAAATTTATTGTATCATCCACTTTGTTGTCTTACATTTGTTCTATATTATTTGTACTATATATGATTTGTGTTTCGTATGTTCTATTATTATACTATTTGATTTGTATTTCGTATGTTCTATATTCTGTGTGAGCTAAGTACTATCTGATTTTTCTCTGTATGTGCTTTATTCTGTATGTTTTCTCTACTAAATGATCCTTATTGTGTAGGCCTATGTTATCTATTTTTTATGTCTGTATTGTATAAAAATTATTATGTATGTTCTCTTTTCTGTTTGTTCTATATTTGCATCTGCCATATTCCTAGAATTCATATGTTCTTATATTACGTCAGTTAGTTATAGATTGTGTATATAATAGAGTATAGATGTGTTACATATTATTCTGTATGTCCTATATTCTCTATATGTACTAGCCGTAGTCGCCTTTATTATGCATGCTCTATGTTCTCTTTTCTATATTTTCTATCAATCGTATGTTCTATATTTTCTATCAATCGTATGTTCTATATTTTCTATCAATCGTATGTTCTATATTTTCTATCAATCGTATGTTCTATATTTTCTATCAATCGTATGTTCTATATTTTCTGTCTGTCTCAATCTGTATGTTTCGATATTCTGTGCTGATTAGATTACTATTGAGGGTCAGTGTCAGCAAACGCTCTCTGTAGACAAACACCTGACAAAATGATTTTTTAAAGGGAGAATACATTTTTCAACATAATTTATAATTATACAATTAAAAAAGAAATAATCAATACTTTTGCAATACCTTACGAATTACTACTTAATTTAAAGTTTTAAAATATAAAAAAAGCAAAAAAACAAACTAAAATGAAAAAAAAAACACACACACAAACGAGCAGACTGCACATAGTCTAACGGGCACACCTCGAAGAAAGCCCATTCATAAAGTCATTAAACAATTAGAATCTATTATTTCGTAGTTTTTTTTCTTGTTTTTAACTCAATGAAATTAAATTTTTATTTTGTTGTTGTTAACTTTCTTATGTCGTTTAATATGCCAGTTTTTGTTTGCTTTTTAAAGCCAAGCATTTAATGTGTATGGAGCGGTTAAGTCATAAATTGCATATTGTTAATTGATGGCAATAAATTATGTGCTTGATGAAAAAAAAACTATTTTTAGTTTATTATGGGCCCGCTATTTGCCCTGAGGTAGAAATATTTTTTTTAAATTTGGGACCAAAATTTAACTAAAATATAATAAATAGTTTTTTTATTTGTGACACATAATACGCTAAGGTAGAAATATAATCTTACTAGCAGCTTATAATTATTTGGCTTAGACAGAAATATTGTTCCATTTGGAAACATCTTTGGCTATAATAGAACTAATTTATATTAATGACTTACAAATAGCATCAAACACATGAACAAAGGTAATATTATTTGCAGATGATTGTATAATTTATAGAATAAGAAAGACAGAAAAAGATAGTATGCCTACGCTTACAAAAGACCTAGATGAATTACAAAAATGGGAATCTAACTGGAGTATGTTTTTACTCAGAAAAGTGCCAACTGTTAAAGAGTATCGAAGAAAAAGATACAATAAAATTACCAATTTCTTCATTCATGGTAAAGACCTAAACCAAACTGAAAATGCAAAGTAATAATAAATGATAAATTGGAATCCACATATGAATGACGAAATAAAAAAAATCAAACAAAACATTAGGATTCATAAAAAAGAAACGTTTACGAATGTAATAAGAATATAAAACTAAAATGCTTTTTCACATTAGTTAGACCTATACTAGAATATGCATCTTTTCTATGAGACCCTTCAACTAAAAAAAACATTTAAAAATGTGAGCAAAATCAGAAAAGAACTGCAAGGTTCATTTATTACTAGTGAATATTCACAACTGAAAAGAGTAACACCAATAGTTCAATCACTAAACCGAGAAACACTAGAGGACAGAAGAGCAAAGAGTAAAGTAGTAATAATACATAAGGCATTAAATTATAATTTAGAAATACAACACAATAATAGGTTCCGATGCTCAGATAAACATAAGGACAAAAACACTTTCCGTATCCTTCATGCAAGAACAAATGCACATTGACAAGTCTTAACGATTATGCATGCGAAAAAGGTCGACAAGAAAAACATTTCCGGTCATATTCGATCATTTAATTAAAAATGTATGGATGTGTGCTACGTTACTGGTTGTACCAAAAGATGTAAGAGATTAAATGTTATTTCATTTTCAAAAGATTTTGCCAAAAGAAAACGATGGATTGTGAATGTCTAGCGTGAAGAATCACCTATTTATAACCTCAAACGTATTGCTTGATGCAAAAGAATTTGTTTAAATATTTGTATGAATCAACGAATTGTGTTTTTTTAATAACCAAGGATGCAACTCTTGACTAATTTATTTTATAAACAAATCTAAATTTAACTTTACGCAACTAACCCTTTGAGTCTTAATTATCGCCGACTCACTTTTGATGTTAAAAACGGATTCATCATAACTAATATTGTAGCCTTTGTATATTTCTAAAAGACTAGAACTGGCCGACTTGCCCGGCTGGCCGTCGAGGTTGAAATCCATTGTCAAACACCAGCAAAAGCATGCTTTTTTTGTTTACGGAAGTGCCTAAAAATAATAGGCAATTTAAAAATAGAACCGGAAGCACGTGACCTCTTCCATTTGAAAAGGTCACGCCTCATTAAGCCTTGTCAATGAGTAGTATGAGTACTCGTACTCCCCGAGTACATCCAGGCATGGAATGGGTTGCCCGAACAAACCAGGAAAACAAGTAAATTAAAATCATTTAAAAGACTAATAAAAATGGCTGGACTAAGACCACCACGGAAGCGTAGGACGCAATAATCTTCTTTATAGAAAGAGCGTCTGTAATATATAAGATAAGTTGTTGATTTTTGCATAAGGTAGTTGTAATTATTTAACACTGCAGGTAATATACACTACAAGACTCCCTCAAATTGAATGGGCCGTATTGCTGCTGAGAGTTAACACCCTTGCCCCTTATACAAGTCAATATTTTATGACTGACTTGTAATTTACAAGTCAGTCATAAAATATTGACTTGTAAAAGGGGCAAGGGTGTTAACTCTCAGCAGCAATACGGCCCATTGTGAACTACTTCACCATTTCCCCCTAAACTAAAAAAAACTTATATTTTATCCAATAGTCAAACGTAAACTAAAATTCATTAAAAACAAAAAAAAAAAAGATATGAAATTGAAATAATTACTAAGTTTTGAAAAAAAAAATGGCAGAGGCACCTCCTTCTCGCTCTTGGCTACGCCTATGTAATCAACTAATTGTGTAACAAGTTAAAAGCAAGTCATAAAAATGTAGAAACTGTTTATTTTCTTCAACGATTAATTTGTTTTTTTTTTTTACCTTTATTGTTGATGTCTATGGCAATTTAATTATGTTGTATAACAAAATGATGGGGACAGGGGGAGAGGTGGGGTTAATTTGTACATAGTTTTATCAGGAGGAAAGTGGAAGTCGATAAACGTCTGACAGGTTTTCATAATGGGTGAAATTAGAGGAGTAGGGATGTAATTTTAACCTTAAATAAATATTTAAAAAATTGTTAACTTCAGAATTAATGGTCTCTACAAAAGCTGTGACGTGAAAGGTGATTTAGGAATATGGGCTACGTGTATTGTTAGATGAAGGAAGAAATTAGGAAGATTTATTTTTGTACTTTTCAAAACATAAAGATAATTGATTCGTTTGTTATATTGTTGCAGTTTAACTTTAGAAGTCTATTAATGTTGAAGGTAAGTTGTAATTTGTGATATATTTTTCGCTTTAAACTTTTATTTTACTTTTTCCATTCATTAATATTATAATTTGAAAGAAGTTGTTTGTTTTTTTATGCTATATTTTCTTACGGGTGGTTTACTTTAATTAGCCATTAAAGCTTGTGCGGATAATTAATTTAACAAATTCGTAATATTACATTTGAATTTGTGATTTTAATGCTAGATTTTGTAACTATAGTGTGACTCTTACAATTATATGGAAAATCGGAAATGAATCTCTCTATGACGTCATGTACAACGCCAATACCTTCACGGAATCATATAAATGTGAGATGGGTTTACATTGTTTTGACCCCATTCACATGAGTTATTTATAAGTATACTCTTTCTACACGAGCGGCATCCAGGCATGGAATGGGTTGCCTGGACAAACCAGGAAAACAAGTAACTTAGCATCATTTAGAAACACTAATAGAAATGCAGGACTAGACTCAAACCGCGGATTAGCGTAGGACGCAAAACTCTTCTTTATAGAAGGAGCGTCTGTAATGTATAAGATAAGATAAGAAGTAACGTCAAACGTTCACCCTTTCATCTTTTTGTTTCAATTTTCATACAAATTGAATTATTTATTTGTCCTATTTTTGTTTAGCCTAATCCCATTATTTTCCCATTTTTTCCAAACGACAACTTTACCGAACTTAACGCGACAACATTTGTTTACATTTTACACCTTTAAAAACACAATTATTAACATTGGTAATTTAAGAGATCTAGTCTAAGCTTTGAATACTTCATTTTTTTGTTTTGTTTTAAATTTACGTTTCCATTTAATGCTCGTATTATAACCTGTTTTCTTCCAGTTTTGGCGCAAATTTTTCAGCTTGCTCTTGATTGGTTTAACTGTGATAGCTATGTTCAATACTCTGTTACCGGATGGAATTTCGCCATCGCGCATGCGTACCATCCTATTCACTTCACCGTCTGTACCCAAAGCAACAGAAAAAAAGGAAGTGACAAACTCAACTACACAAGATGGCAACGCAATAAAGCAAACAGTCTTTACAAGTTATAGGTAAAACAGTTACTTTAAATTGCATTAACCCTCTCTGTCTCGGCCCCCATATCCTTATATCTTGACAATTTCCGCTCTGAATTCGTTATCGTTTCCCTAGCCCGGCAGTGTTTTTCAACTTACCCGATAATCTTTCATACGATCGTAGTCTATTATTATGAACTTGGTGATGCAAATGGAACACATCCAGTGTTCGGTCATACAAGCCTTAATTAAGTTCCAGACTTGCAGACCATAAATTACTATAGGGCTAAGTCTGCCGGTTCCACTGGCCACAGCAGTTGTGGGGATTGTCTGGCCAGCTCAATGAGCAACATAATCCATTTCTTACACCGTGTAGCCTGCCAAGTAGCCACAGCAGAGTAGACTCCCAGGATTTTCTTGCTGGTATTGAACCCATGGCCATAAACATGGTAATCCAGCGCTCTGGTGCAAGCACTACAGGTAAAACAACAACCTATATTTTAAAAATAGTATAAACTTGGCAATATTTCAACCGCGTCTAGACAGATTCCGGTAATTCCGAATATCCGAAACAGAGTATTTCAAATTATCAAAAAGCAGAAATATCAAAGTAAGCGGTCGTTTTTATTATAGTCTTTGGTTAAGGTTATGACTTTTTAGTTTATAAAACTACACTGATAGTTGTACCTATCTAAAATAGGCGTATATTCTCATGTGTCGCTTTTTTTAAATTTATCTTTTTATACAAAATGACACAATTTTGTTTTGTTAAAAATCCAATAGTGAAGAGTTGGCAGAGGTCAAGGAACTGTTTCAGCCCGTTGATGACATAAATACGTTTGTGTTTTCCGCCTTCTTTGACACACTCAATGGGGAGAATCTGGTCAGAGTATTTGGCATTCAGAGTTGCCGAAAACTACTTCCTGTCGTTTGCCACTTGTCGGGACGAGGAGTCGTCCATATGAGCAACGGAACCGTTGAGCTTCTGAGCAACCATCACTTGAAAAGGTAGAAAATAAGAACACCAACAATAAAGAACTAAAATATATAGTTTCAAATGTTTGTCTTTAACTTTAATCTCTTGTTAAATTTTATTTTGCCTAGTAAATTACTAGTCGATCACGTGGCCAGTAGGAGTCAAAATACCCGTATCTTTTACCATTACTGGTTTTTCCAATGTTCAAGTTTTACTAATACTAGAATCCCGATATTTTCGATATTTATAGAAGTTATCGTCAATATTCGAATAAGAAAGCGCCGATTTATTCATGTCTTATAAGTTTGTCTTATAAGTTTGCATGATGTTCCTTCTAGATAGAAGATTATTATGTCTACTAGGCCTAAAACTCCTGCAGGGCGGCAATGATTGGTCTAGAACCCGGGCCGTTAACAGTCCGGTGAACTAACCACAGGACCATCCGGCCTCACATTCATACACACTGGACCAAGCCTACATCACTGCCCCCCCCCTTAATTGGCCCTAGAAATACGTCCAAGTAATCATTAGACACTTCATAAGCCCGTCTTAGGGCTACACTACCAACAACCGGGAAACTAAGAAAAGCGATAAATCTATAGATCTATTTGTTTCAAATGAAAGACAGGTAGGCCTACCGAAGTTTTCTGAAATGTCGGTTTTCATAAATCCGTTGTTTAAGCATCTGTTTGAGTCCAATATCCCGTATCACTGTTTGTGACCCATAGTGAACTGCACAATACCTAGTGGTTACATTATCCTAGGTGGGGAGGGGGGAGGCATCCATGTATTACATATGCACTGGGGGATGAAGGGAGCGTATGATTGAAGAGATTTTGCATGGAATACGTATGCAAAATGGGTTCTCGACTGAGTGTGTACGCACTCACAAATTTATATCTAGCCTACGAAACAATAATTAAAAACAACGACAACAACGTTCAGGCTGGTTGAAATGAAGTACATTAGATTGGAACACCATTTACTTTCCTTACGCTGCAGGCAATGGTTCCCGGGAATGGTTCACACACTTGTTCAACATAGCAAGACAAATGTGTGCTGTATGTTTGCGATTTCTTTGAATGAAGGCAAACTGGTTTCGTGATTCAAGGATGAACTGCAAATAACTGATTATAAAGGCAGATGAAATTTTACGATTTATTCAAATGAAAGGAAGTAACATTTGATTCAGGCCAAACATCCATAAAAAATAAACTCAGTATTTAAAGCAAATACATTCTGATTGATTTATATGTATGTTTCTCGAAATTATCTTTCTATTGTTCTATTTTATAATCTATTTGAATACAGTAGGCTACGGTGCACAAGACAAAGAATTATGAATGTTCTATTGTATTTCTCTACTAAATTTCAACAGGAGAAAACACGATAAAAAAAAACAGTACAAGATAGGGAAAAAAATGCCTGCTATTTTATCACCTATTTGAATACAGTTCGACACACAAGACAAAGAATAATGAATGGCATATTGTATTTATCTTATAAATTTCAACAGGAGCAAACAAGATATTTAAAAAACAGGGCAAGATATGAATACAAATGCCTTGTGACTATGTCTAAAAATATAACGGGTTGTTTTTTGTGGTTTGTTTTTTTTTTGAGGGGGGGGGGCTACAGAAGCCACCTACGACCATGGGGGTGGTGGTCCAAAAATTGTACGGGGTGTAAATTTCATTTTTTCGGCGTATAAATTATATGGATGGCCGCATTTTTTTAGACGAAGTTCAATTTTGTATCATTAAGGTAACCCATTCCAGATATAGGCGTATAATCTAAATAGCTCTAAATTTAAAACTCTTGAATGGCTTTGATGGAAGTTGATATTTAAGTTCTAATTAGTTTTATACTATAGTTATCCAGTATTCATGTTTGTTTATTCATTTATACTCCATAGCCATTGTGTAGTAAATTTCAAGTGCGTTTTGACAACGACCTTTCGTCCTGATTCTGTCTCCTTGACATTCAGCATTGCCGACGCTCCAACCAATCATCTACAAGTTTCCTACCCACGGCCGAGTATCCGGAACTTCACCGTCTGCTACGCGGTCCTCTTCCGGTACCTCAATCATGCACAGTTGATTCAGAACATCGAGTACAACAGAGCGCTGGGCGCCGAGCATTTCTTCGTCTACAACCTTAGCGTTTCGAGGACAGTCGACTCCGTACTTAGGCAATACCAAAGGCTTGGCCTATTGACCGTCGTACAGTGGACGCTGCCCAGGCTACAGTTGCCCTACTTCGGCCAACTGCTGGCTATCAACGACTGCGTGTACCGAAACAGGAACGTTTCCAAATACGTCGCTGTCCACGACACGGACGAGTTTATCACGCCGACGTATCACAACACATTCCAAGAACTTATCGATGAAATTGATGAAGAATATTATAAACAAAGCGGGGAAGACCTCGGAGCTTTGCGTACGTTGGGAACTTATGTTTTTCAGCACTATTTGTTCAACAGAAGACCAATTATTACAACGGGTGAAAGTCAAGGATTCTGTCCCGCTAGTCCAGAAGAAGATCGACTATTTCAACGCTACTCTATAGGCCTATTTACACATCTGCAGCGTTTTGATGTGCCCGCGTTTTACAACAGGACAAAGGTCATAGTGAGACCAGATCTGATCGTGTACTCGGAGGTCCACTTCTCCAAGACTCATAGACCATTGGTCAGCTCTGCTGACGTGAGTCCTCGCCTGGCCAAATTGCATCACCTCCGCGATTGGTCAGAATTACCGGAAGGAGTTGTCGACATCACTTCCTGCAGATTTAAAGATAAAGTGTTGCCGATGGTTAGCGACGTTTATTCTAAACTGGACATTGTCTGACTGAACCGTTTGGTTGAAGGATGAAATCTCCACCAATATCTAGACTCGGAACTCATAGGGCATTGATCTAAATAAACAATCACAATAAAAGAAAAAAATATTACATTAACGGGTTACTAGTTACTAGATTATCCGAAAAACTTCAGGAAAGAATATGATAAGCAAGCTAGTAATAATAATACAATAACAACAAAACCCAATAAAAATATTACTTTAAAATACACGACACTTGAAAATAAATGAGTGCTCAGAAAGACATAGAGATAGAACACTGTTGTTGTTTAATATACAAGGTCCATTTCTTTTTAATTCTTCTGTTTCCCCTTATGGTATTCGAACATGGAATAGATTACATGAACTGGACAGTAAATTCAACAACGTTATACTTTATAAGTCCGTTTTCCAAAAATGTAAATGCACTTAATGGACGGTGTCACAATTCTGGATTTAATCGTGACGATTAGCACTTAGATAGATAGCAGTGTATAACTAGAACCTTAGATTAGCTTAAGTTTAGCTAGAATAGAGAGAAGGTTAGTCTGACGTCACTATCTTCTCCCTCCCTTACGCAATTGCATCTCCCCATCACTCTTTCTCACCTGTTTCTCTACCCTTCACTATACTCTTGTACTACGCCCAAACTCAGAGTCTACTGACTAATACGATTCAACTTGGTACTACATCTTGGTTGAATGGGTACGAATGTGTTAGTTAGAATGTATATATTTTATCCTATGCTATATTAATGTATTCATATCATGTCTTAATGTATTTATATCTTGTGCTGTTTTAACGCATGTGTAGACAGTCATTACTCGATCCCTCACTCAACCCCCCTCTTCGCGTCCCCGCCACCCCCACCCCCTTTTTATATCCCCTCAGCTTAGCGGCATGTTATGCAATTGCTTTGAGACGGTCGTTCCCTGAGCGTTGACCAAAGAACCCAGTTCGCACACATATACTAATTCTCGTCCGAACCCCCCCCCCCCCCCAGCCACTTGAGTTAACTACTTAAAATTCTACCAAAGGGAGATAAATTCCCCCACTCAGCATGACGTCTGTATAAATTGTCTTTCATCTAGACCTCTCCCCCCCCCCTTTCCGCCCTCGCAACCCCGACCCCCAATCCATTTTTGGCTCCAATAAGCTTTTCTTATGCAAATGTATATTCAATCTAGCCAATGAGAATAGGATGTAATTAAATGTAAGCCAACCAAATTAACCTTGGGTCAGGTGACTAGTGTCCACGAAAAAGCCCGCCCAACTAAACTAAAGCAGATCTCCCCCAGCTCCCGAGCTAGATACATCGTTTTGGTCTAGCTCCCGAATTGTTACTTGGACTTGCAGATACTTAGCCAGTAATCGTAATTTCCTCATTATAGTTACGTAGCCTAACCTTGGATTCCGCAACAACACAGTATATTGAGTGTTAGACGTTCCTGTGCATATATCTCAAGCATTGTATCTCCCCTGCATGTTAGTATGTGTATTTCATCATTGGATATTGGATTTGGATCATAAATAAACACCTGAAACGTAACCAGAGACTTGCTTGCCTAACTTAGAACTGTCTGTCTGTGTGTGTTTAAATAACATCTAAACGAGCCAGTAGAGAACAAATAAATATTCCAGGTCAACCACAGCATCGGCACCTCATATCTCTAAGACAACCAGCCATTATTAACCCCCCTCTCAATTGCCACATCGTGACAAAGTGGGGGCTCGTCCGGGATTATCTGAACTTCAAGCCGTTCAGCGCACTGTCAACAGCAACAACCCGAGGACTACGCCGATTCTGAAACCGACCCTGGATGGGGGCTCATCTCTCTACAACACAAAGACTCTAAGCCAGCAACCAGACCCGTCATCCCAACGCCAGCAACCAGATCCATCAACCCATCAAACCAGGCTCGCCACTTTACGCAGCCTACGCCACCCCAGCCTACGCTTACGCCACCCCAGCCTACGCCTACGCCACCCAGCCTACGCTTACGCCACCCCAGCCTACGCCTACGACACCCCAGCCTACTCTTACGCCACCCCAGCCTACGCCTACGTCACCCCAGCCTACGCACCCCAGATACGCCAACCTAAGCCACCCCAGATTCGCCACTCCGAGCAATCTACGCCACCCCAGCCAACTCACCCCATTAAGCCAGGCTCGCCACACTACGCCAGCCTACGTCACCCCAGACACACCAGCAACCAAATTTGCCACCCCATTACGCCAGATTTGCCGCCCCAACCGCCAGATCGCCACCCTCTGGCCCCGCATCAACATACCGGCACCCGAGACGTCAGCAGAGAGACCCACCGCCGCCGCATCAGCCTGCCCGACAACTAGAGACCGCCGAGAACCCGACAACTGCCCTGTCAACCTCCCCGTAGGAACCCGCCGTAGTTCCCGGTATCCAAACCCGGGAAAATAGACACTAACATTAAACGCTAATCCAGTCCCGGCACGGGGAAAGAGAATTCCTAACCAGCCCGAAGATCTGCACCAACAGCGCCGAGCGCCATATAAACGATAACTTTATGATTGGATATACGTGTGTTAGTGTATGTGTGTAAAATTCTGGAATTGCTGTCTGGTGAGTACCATTTTGAGTTGTATTACGTTAGCTAAACTCTGAACCCCAACACCCCTCCTATAATTTCCTTTCCTATCTCGCTATATCTCTGTCCGCCTCTAGTATCTTAATCTCGCCTCACTCTGTTACTATGGCGGAAGGTGTACTATTGCGTAAGCAGTTGAGAGAAGAGGCTATAGCTATAGGCTACATTGACTCAGACATCACTAAATACGTAGTAGAGCAGGTAGCGGCCCATGAGGCCAAGACAGAGAGAGCAGAACAGGTAGCTAGAGAGGAGAGAGCAGAACAGGTAGCTAGAGAGGAGAGAGCAGAACAGGTAGCTAGAGAGGAGAGAGCAAAGCAATTAGAAAGAGAAGATAGGCTTAGAGCAGAACAGTTAGCTAGGGAAGAGAGGGTTAGAGAAGAAAATAGGCTAGATGAGGAGGCACGCAGGACACATGAATTCAGACTAGCTGAATTAGCCGCAAGCACTAGGCCCCCGGACAACAGCGACAACCCAAACTCCCCCTCATCATTTAGCTCAGCCACCCCCAGCAACCATCCCCTCCCCCGACATGCTTCTCTATGGACTGAAGTTCACGACCCCCGACTGGAACAGTTCGACATTTACCTCCGACGGTTTAGCGACTGTATGGAGTTAAATGAGGTCCCCCCAGAATTACATTGTAGGATCCTCGTCTCCACTCTGAGAGGAGAGGATTATGACACCTATTGTAAACTGGCCCCAGAAGACAGGGAGTCGTGCGTGGCATTGAAAAACGCGCTGCTAAATCGCCACCAGTTACACTCATCCCACTACCAGAAGAAGTTTCGGTCGTCCACGCTACGACCGGGGGAAAACTATACACAATTCGCGGAGCGAATACAATCTTACCTACTCAAGTGGGTTGAGTTAGGCAATATTGAACAGTCATTCGACGGTATGGTCACCCTCGTAATGACTGAGCAAATAGAGTCACAGATGACACCTAAGCTAAGGGCCTTCCTTATTCAACAAGGAATCACCGGTTTAAACCCCTCCCTGCAGGTCGCAGATAGGTTTCTGCAATCAAACCTAATAGAGTCATCCCCCTCCTCCCGCCCGGGACACCCGCAGCCGCACCGACCTTATGGGGACAACCACCGAGCCAACCCTCCCCCTCAATCAACCGCTCCCCAGCCGCACACGCCCCACCACGGGCGACCTCGTCCTCACAACGCACATAGAGACCACCGCCACACTAGGCCCACCCCTCAGTTAGCTCACGACAGAAACAGACGCGACCCCACCCCTTATCTTGCCGCCGGTGCATTTTACACCACGACGGACCCCGTAGACCCAGCGCAAGATCCCACTAACGGACTTGCAACGCACGAGTTAGAAACGCCCAGCTACCCGAGCTACTTAGCTCTCGAACAGGAACCCGCCGACCAGGGGCGTGACCAGTACTCAAGCAGTGACTATGATCGAGTCCACCACGTGTTCTCTATTTCCTCGGCAGACAAACATAACCAATTCCCTCGCAGCTACGTCGACGAGATAGTCAGAATCAACGGCCGACTCGCCTCTTGTACGTATGATTCCGGTCTTAGCTTTGAGGCCCTAGTAACGCAATCAAAAATCGACCCCCGCGACTACACAGGCCGCTATGTGCGACTCCAAGGTCCATCTCATAACTCTCCTATTCAGCAGCTACCGACCGCACTCGTAAACCTCAGCTCAGCACTTTTTACAGGCCCCATTGAGGCCGCCGTAATAGAAGGCCTACAAGTAGACATCCTACTCGGAAGACCGATTGTAGGTAAACAAACGCATTGCCTGCCTACACCCGCAACCTACGGATCGCCCCGCCCCACCCCCAACCAGACACCTCTCCCCCACCCCATGTCCATTAAAGATAAGCTCCGTCATGCAAGGCTGCCCACGACGAGACTCGAACTAAGGCAAACACTGGGCGAATTTAGCAACTATCAGAATACCCTTATACCAAACTTCCGTAAAATTACCCGTCCGTTATTTAGATTGCTAAACGCACCCACATCGTTCCCATTATCTTGGGACAAACTCGCTACTGATGCTTTCGAGACATTGCAACAGTGCCTAGGCCAAAACCCCTTTCGACACACGCGGCAGAGCGGACACTAACTAGTGCCCCTACACACTTCGTGGCCCAGCATACTCAGTAATACGGCCCCACGCGCGCACACTGTTAATGAGTGTGTAGTTACTCCCCTTTTCCCAGGCCTCAGACTCAGTAAATTAGGTATGAATCCACTCTCACGTGTATTCCAAATTAGCCCGGAGGGATGTCACAATTCTGGATTTAATCGTGACGATTAGCACTTAGATAGATAGCAGTGTATAACTAGAACCTTAGATTAGCTTAAGTTTAGCTAGAATAGAGAGAAGCTTAGTCTGACGTCACTATCTTCTCCCTCCCTTACGCAATTGCATCTCCCCATCACTCTTTCTCACCTGTTTCTCTACCCTTCACTATACTCTTGTACTACGCCCAAACTCAGAGTCTACTGACTAATACGATTCAACTTGGTACTACATCTTGGTTGAATGGGTACGAATGTGTTAGTTAGAATGTATATATTTTATCCTATGCTATATTAATGTATTCATATTGTCATGTATATTGTTTTTCCAAGAATTGGAACACGCAATGTTTATTCTCCTCTCTCTCTCTTTTCTTACTACACGCGATATTAGGACGTTTAGTAGGAAAACGAAAGGTTCTAGGTAATGCTGGGATTCTGTGTTGATCTCAAATTCTCAGAGTCTGGGAACGACTCATTATTTAATAGGGGAAGTTCATATCGTTTTGTTATGAGTTTTGTAATGTTACCATGATTTTCACCCCTACTGGTAGTGGGTCTGTCCCTTGCACCACTCGGATAGTATTGAATGATTTGTTTTGTCTGAAAGACAGAGAGTTTCAAAATATGTTCTTTTGAGAACGTTTGTGTTTGCACTATTTTATTCTAACTGTACATAATAGATATATTGTATATATTGAACATACCACCTGAAATAAACTATCAACAACAGTTACACTGAGGCTTCTTTGTCAAGTTACTATCCTATTGTGTTGTATACATTACTATAAGATTTATCTACTACCATAATTTACAAGAGAGGAAATGTTGGAATACAAATACTGAAATTGGTGCCCAGGACTATAAGAAGAGTTCGTGTAATACTGAAACATAAATACTAATAATTAAAGTCTCCCCTAGGACTAACGAGAATTATCAGCAAGATCTACACAGCTCTGGCCACAAGGGGATTGTGGACGTAACAAAATTTGGTGGTCTCGCCCGGTATATTTGAGTTCTACTTTTCCTGACCTAGGATTGACAAGATTTGGTAGTCTCGTTCGGACTGTGAAACTATTCTTTTTAAAAAGAGGAGAGAACTGGTTTGCGTTTTTATTCCTTGGAAAGTGTGAAGATTCCACGAAGTGTTTAATATTATATTGTGCAAATTTCTGGACAAATCGTAAGTTGGAACTTTATATTTTATTATACAATATATACTACTCTACTATAACAAATATTTCGAACGCTATACTATGGCTTCGAATATATCAAGTGAGGAACTTAATGCCATGTCATTTGCTGAACTAAAAGAATTAGCTGAGTCCTTTGGGATTGAGGCAGGACAGGCAAGACCTAATCGTAATCGTTTGACCAAAGAAATTATGACATGTTTGAACGGGCAGAATGCCATGAACACTGGTAGTGTAGTTGAAGTGGGACAGAACGATATCAATGAAGGTTATGTAGCTCCCAGTGGGGGCGAGGTAATTGCCCACGGAGACGAGGTAAGAAATATGTCATCTAGATCATCAAACAATGATGAAGATGAAGGGTTGAGTGAAAACCTAAAATTCCAATTAGCTATGAAGAGAATGGAATTAGAAAGTATGGAAAGGAGAGAATTGGAAAGAATTAGGATAGAAATTGAAAGCAGAGAAAGGATAGAGATGGCACGCATGAACAGACCTGACCATCGTAGGGACAGCAACGGTATGGATATTAGCGCAATGAAGCAACACTTGCCTATATTCAGAGAAGAAGATGTTCAAGATTTCTTTTTGCTTTTTGAGAGGATAGCTGTAGATTATCAGTTCCCTGATGATAAGATGGCTTTATTGTTAAGGTCAACTCTCAACAAAGGAAAAGCATTGGACGTAGTGTTGAGTTTAACACCCGAGGAAATAAATGACTATGAAGTAATCAAAGATAGGGTGCTGAAAAGTTATTCCCTGACACCAGAAAAATATAGAAAGCTATTTAGAGACAGAAAGAAGGCATATGATCAAACTCATGTAGACTTTTTGAGACAAAAGGAGAAAATGTTAGAACAGTGGCTAAGGTCACAGAATGTAAGTGAGTTTGATAAACTCAAGAACCTAATATTGTTTGAGGAATTCAATGATTGTATTCGAGTGGATATTAAAACTCACATCTCAGACCGAGGGGTTGAAGATGTGCATGAAGCTGCTAGATTGGCAGATAACTATGCCATAATTCACGCCAGCATAAAGCCATATTATGCTGACAAACCCAAAGTGCACAAACCAGAGTCCAAGGAGGCTAGTAAACCAAAAGAGACAAGTGAAAACAATAATAAGAACAGTGGTGTAAATAATAATAGTAACTTAGTTCATTTCAGGAAGCAGACAGATGTAAATAAAGCAAAGGTGGTATGTTTCAATTGCAAGAAAGAGGGCCACATGAAGAAAGATTGTTGGATCCTTACCAAGAAGCAAGGTGCTATTCTACACTGTGCCAGAGTGCAGAAAGATAGCAAGCAGACAGAAGAAGTGTGCAACACAGGGTCAAGAAACTCAAAAGAAATGCGGCCGGCATCGCCCATAGTTGTGGAGTCGATGGTTTTTGAGAACAGTCTATCTAAGGTAAAAGAGAATAGCTGTACTCAATCTATTATGCTTTCGGAAGGCCGTGAGGAACAGATGGTTCCTGAAGTCCCGGAAGAGGACGACCTATCCGATTTTCGACCCTTTGTCTACGAAGGGACAGTGTCGACAGAAGTCGATGTACTCAGCAAGAAGAAAATACAGATATTACGTGACACGGGTTCTGCTGTCAGCGTGATCCTGGAGGGCAGTGTGCCGTTAACAGATGCCACCAGTACCGGTGAGTCTGTTGTGCTGAGAGGTGCTAGTATGGAGGCTGTGGAAGCTCCACTGCACAGAATAAAACTCGAGTCGGATATTTTTACAGGTAACATCGTAGTGGGAGTGTGGCGCGCACTACCCGTCAAAGGCGTTTCCATGATATTAGGAAATGACATTATGGGCGGCAGAGTCACTGTCGAGCCCATGGTTAAAGTGTTGGAGACAAAGATGGCGGAGGACAAAAACCTACGTCCTGCCAATGAACGCCCAACATGTGCACTGACAAGAGCAATGCAGAAAAAGAAGTCGGTAAAGACTCCTGCTACGCCGTGTAGTGCAACGAAAGATGTGTTTGTCTGTTCTGAAGACACACATGCGAATGAAACAGTGATAACAGAAACACCTGACATCGATTTAAGTGCTACGTTCTTTGCTGAACTAACAACTGGTGATGCAACAGAGAACGATAACATTTTGTCACCAAAGCAGAAATTGGTGAAAGAACAATTGAATGACGAAGTAATAATGCAACTCAGAATGAAAGCTGTTGACGAAAAGACTGCAGATGCAATGGCGGAATGTTTCTACATGAAAGATGAAGTATTGATGAGAAAGTCGAAACCGCTCAACTCAGGTACAAACGAGTGGGACAGTATTCACCAGATTGTAATACCTAAGTGCTATCGTCAAGATATACTGCGTATGGCGCATGATCTTCCTTTCGCTGGTCACATGGGAGTCCGGAAAACGCACCACCGTATCCTCCCTTACTTCTACTGGCCAGGACTGAGAAGAGATGTCGAACAATACTGCAAGACTTGCCACGTATGCCAAATGGTAGGACGTCCTAACCAACGAATTCCTGTCGCTCCACTCCAGCCGATACCAGCGTTCGACGAACCATTCAGTCATATACTCATTGATTGCGTGGGCCCGTTGCCGAAAACAAAAGCCGGTTTTCAATACCTGCTCACAGTCATGTGTTCATCCACTCGCTTCCCGGAAGCCATTCCGTTGCGGAACATAACAACAGTGAAGGTGGTAGACGCCCTGACAAATTTCTTCACACGTTAAGGCCTACCGAAGACAGTACAGTCCGACCAGGGGACTAACTTTACTTCGAACATTTTCAAACAAGTCATGGAACAATTAGGGATAAGCCATAGGCTATCAAGTGCCTATCATCCTGAGAGCCAGGGAGCTCTGGAAAGGTTTCATCAGACATTAAAATCGATGCTTAAAAAGTACTGTTATGAAAACGAGAAAGACTGGGATAAGGGTGTGCCTTATGTACTGTTCGCTGCAAGGGAGGCCACTCAGGAATCCCTGGGGTTTAGCCCATTCGAACTTGTGTATGGACACTCAGTCAGAGGTCCGTTGAAACTTCTACATGAAACTTGGCTAACGGACAGTGAACCGATTGGACTTTTGTCATATGTAGATAAATTTAAAAATAGGCTTTATCATGCTTTTAACCATGTGAAGATTCATTTTCCACAGATGCAGGAGCGTATGAGACAGAACTATGACCGTAAAGCTACAGCTAGAACTTTTGCACCAGGTGACAAAGTTCTTGTGTTTCTACCTTTGCAAAATCAGCCTTTAAGTGCAAAGTTTAGTGGACCCTATGAGATAGAGTCAAAGCTTGGCGAGGTCAATTATTTGATAAAGACTCCTGACCGGAGACAAAAACAGAGGGTATGCCATATTAATTTACTTAAGCCCTATGTTTCCAGGGAAAAGAGTAAACCACGGGAGGTCCCCATGATTTCGTTAGCTAGAGTCCCGACGGATTTATCTAGGGTAGAATATAAGTTTGCAGAAAGTAAACTTAATAATAATACAGATGCCCTTAAGAGTTTAGATACAAGGCTAGAACATCTTCCGGTAGAAGATAAGGAGAAGATTATTGAGCTGGTGCATGAAAATAAGTCAATGTTTACAAATGTTCCCAGTAGGACACATGTCATAGAGCACGATGTAGTGTTAACCGATAGTGCCAGGTCTATTAAACAGCATCCATATAGAGTTAACCCCATCAGACTTGAACATATTAGAGCAGAGGTGAAGTATATGTTAGAAAATGACATAGTGGAAGAATGTGATAGCAAATGGTCTACACCCTGTGTGATGGTACCAAAAGCCGACCACACACTGCGGTTTTATAGAGACCTTGGGAAATTAAGTAATTTGACAAAGACTGACTGGTATCCCATTCCCCGTATCATCGACAAGATAGAGACAAGGTCATAGCTGATACTCTATCTCGGGTGCTACATGATTGACTGAATAACCCCATACTTCTTTTTCAGATCATCTCACTTATTCATTAAGAATGTGTCATGATAACCTATCATTCGTTTGAATTTTGATTATGGAATACCTATAGAATACTTGTATCATACAGAAGTCAAGTCTTTTGAAAGTATTAATAATTCTTATAATCATGTATAATATTGATGTTCTGATATATTTTAAATTCATTTGATTATGGAAAAGAAATTCCATTTAAATTTTGATGCATGATGCAATAAATATATATGCACGTATTTACTTGATATGGATGGATGAAAGTAATTGTCATCACATGCAATTAAGTGAGAAAACTTTGAGCTAGTTGATTTATTATCTTGTTTTTATTTTAGTTAATGAATGGAACTAAATAATAATATGTACAATTTTTATCTTAGAAAGAGATGTAATATCAATTGGTATAAATTAATAGATAATATTGGAAATCTATTGCTAAATTGTTATATCATGGTAATAGAATGGGAAAAACTAGTGGATATTCACTATGTTGTATAGGTTGTTATATATTCCATATATCCGGGAATGGAGGGAAACAAAGGTACCTAAAGGTGTGCACTCATTCAACCCTGAACAATCTTTTATATTAAACTTTTAAATTTGCCAAAAACGCATAATAGTGGATTACATTTTAATATTTAGATTACTGTAGTAATCGTAACTAGAGTGTATTTTCTCCTCGTATTTGAGAAAAGGGGAAGTATCATCATCTTAGGTATGAACCCTGTTAATGTCAAGTTGACACTGTAATTTAAAGGGGAAGTAACCTATAGTTTGATTCGAGTTATGTATTACTTATCTTTTGGTTTGTATATTAGAAGTAAACTGTTGGAAATTGACAGAGTTTGAGCAATGTTATATTTGTTTAAATAGATTAAGACTTTTTGCAAATTTTTGGTGGAAATCCACACAACTGTACATAGTTAAAATAAGAATGACTAGAATATTTTTGAATTATTTGTACTTGTTGAGACATTAGTTAATATTAATACCAACGGTGAAATATTTGTCCATCACGTTATAATCACAATTACCATTGGGTAGTGACACTTTTTATAATTTAGTTGTGCCAGTGAGCCATGTTTGCTTAAATTGTCTAATAATCTTCCATTGATTGTTGGTTATTAAAACGATAGTGTTAAGTACGAAAAATGTACCATGTTGATTATTACTTGGGTAATTATGGTACATTATTTCTTTCATTGGGTGGGGGCGTGTCATGTATATTGTTTTTCCAAGAATTGGAACACGCAATGTTTATTCTCCTCTCTCTCTCTTTTCTTACTACACGCGATATTAGGACGTTTAGTAGGAAAACGAAAGGTTCTAGGTAATGCTGGGATTCTGTGTTGATCTCAAATTCTCAGAGTCTGGGAACGACTCATTATTTAATAGGGGAAGTTCATATCGTTTTGTTATGAGTTTTGTAATGTTACCATGATTTTCACCCCTACTGGTAGTGGGTCTGTCCCTTGCACCACTCGGATAGTATTGAATGATTTGTTTTGTCTGAAAGACAGAGAGTTTCAAAATATGTTCTTTTGAGAACGTTTGTGTTTGCACTATTTTATTCTAACTGTACATAATAGATATATTGTATATATTGAACATACCACCTGAAATAAACTATCAACAACAGTTACACTGAGGCTTCTTTGTCAAGTTACTATCCTATTGTGTTGTATACATTACTATAAGATTTATCTACTACCATAATTTACAAGAGAGGAAATGTTGGAATACAAATACTGAAATTGGTGCCCAGGACTATAAGAAGAGTTCGTGTAATACTGAAACATAAATACTAATAATTAAAGTCTCCCCTAGGACTAACGAGAATTATCAGCAAGATCTACACAGCTCTGGCCACAAGGGGATTGTGGACGTAACAATATCATGTCTTAATGTATTTATATCTTGTGCTGTTTTAACGCATGTGTAGACAGTCATTACTCGATCCCTCACTCAACCCCCCTCTTCGCGTCCCCGCCATCCCCACCCCCTTTTTATATCCCCTCAGCTTAGCGGCATGTTATGCAATTGCTTTGAGACGGTCGTTCCCTGAGCGTTGACCAAAGAACCCAGTTCGCACACATATACTAATTCTCGTCCGAAACCCCCCCCCCCCAGCCACTTGAGTTAACTACTTAAAATTCTACCAAAGGGAGATAAATTCCCCCACTCAGCATGACGTCTGTATAAATTGTCTTTCATCTAGACCTCTCCCCCCCCCCCTTTCCGCCCTCGCAACCCCGACCCCCAATCCATTTTTGGCTCCAATAAGCTTTTCTTATGCAAATGTATATTCAATCTAGCCAATGAGAATAGGATGTAATTAAATGTAAGCCAACCAAATTAACCTTGGGTCAGGTGACTAGTGTCCACGAAAAAGCCCGCCCAACTAAACTAAAGCAGATCTCCCCCAGCTCCCGAGCTAGATACATCGTTTTGGTCTAGCTCCCGAATTGTTACTTGGACTTGCAGATACTTAGCCAGTAATCGTAATTTCCTCATTATAGTTACGTAGCCTAACCTTGGATTCCGCAACAACACAGTATATTGAGTGTTAGACGTTCCTGTGCATATATCTCAAGCATTGTATCTCCCCTGCATGTTAGTATGTGTATTTCATCATTGGATATTGGATTTGGATCATAAATAAACACCTGAAACGTAACCAGAGACTTGCTTGCCTAACTTAGAACTGTCTGTCTGTGTGTGTTTAAATAACATCTAAACGAGCCAGTAGAGAACAAATAAATATTCCAGGTCAACCACAGCATCGGCACCTCATATCTCTAAGACAACCAGCCATTATTAACCCCCCTCTCAATTGCCACATCGTGACAGACGGTTAAGCGCAGGCCACAGTTGCCTAATCTTCTGTATAGTAATGGCGGCTGTGAACAATCGTATAAAATTAAAATATGGCTCCATATTGGGCATGTCATGGCAATACATTGTACTGACAGGAATGTTCTGGAAGAATGTTTGTATTTTTTTGACAAACATACAAGGAGAGCTTCATTGAGATTACGCGAAGCTCTTTAAATTTTGCGGGTGCTAGACTCTAAGCTATCTGTATTACCGGTACTAGCCAACGTGCTAGTAGACTAGCTATCTATATTACCGGTACTAGCCAACGTGCTAGTTTATTTCGTTACTTACCATGAGTCATTGTTTAGGACAGGGGTCAGCAACCTTTCGATAACAGTGTGCCAAAGTAGGATTTCTAATTCATTCAGTGTGCCAAAGTAGGATTTCTTATTCATTCAGTGTGCCAATAGCCTTAAAGTTATCCTACCCTGGCAATCACTTTCCTGTAGAATTGCCTTTTTGTGGGTCTATCACGTGCCAGTACAAATCGCTCTGCGTGCCAAGTCTGGCAAGCGTTTCGTAGGTAGCTGAACCCTTGTTTAGGAAATAGTGTGTGCGCATTGTAATTATTACCCCGCAACAATAATAAGAAACCAGTTTAAATAGTTTTGTCTCTCAAAGTTCCATCTGTGATTGACCCTTCTCGCTTTAAAATCGTGCTACTGACAGAATGGTGAGAACTACAGTCCATCCATTGGCTGGCTAAATCTGTTGGACCCTAAACACGTGATCATAAAAGTCCTTGAACTGAACCAGGACGTGACAGTTCTGCTGTCTTAAAACAAAATGGCTACACACGCCTTCAAATAATTACTTTGTGAAATACCATGAGACAGCAAATGATAAGAACTGGGCATGAAATGTTTGGATGACATAGTCCGTGGGTGACTCTTTATGGAGATATTATACCTGCCTGGGTGTGGATTCCTGACACGCTTAATAGTATGTTGGTGTTGTTTGTCTCCTGTATAATACAAACAAGGAAGTTGTGTACGGGGTATCTAAATTGTAAAGGAAGTATCGTTTTGTCTCTGTATCCACTGATCTCTAAAAAGAATGGATTAGGCTTGGAAGTAACATTCTTGAGGAAATTTCCACCATTTTGTTTATACTGTCACTGATCAATATATATAATTACCGTGAGTTTGTTTATTTATTTAGATGTTTGTTTCTGCTTTATATTCTCCTAAGCCGTTTGACTAATCGGGTTAAAAGTTAAATATATAAATTGGAAACGTCCTCCAAAATAAAGTTTTATTTTTTTAACAATATTGCTTAATTCGTTAATTTATTTTTTTAAATAAAACTAGACCTATTACTAATCACTGTATGTTAAGGTTATACAATGGGCGCAGTTTCCAAATGATGTCCCTTTGAAATGCTTTCAAATTTAGTGTGTGTTCGGGACCGGGTTTTTCCGTACTGCGAAATATTGCTGTCTACTTTTTTTATTATTAACTTTTTTTATTGTTTGGTATTTTTTTTATCGTATTATTGTTAGTTTTATATTATTAATAAGAAGTCAGAAGCTTGAAAGCAACAATCCATTTGCATATTGTGTAAAATGGCAGCAACATAGATTCCGTTCCGATCTATTTATAGATCAGTGGCACAGTAAGTTTTAGACACAATTTTGTTTATATCGGTAAGTGCAGTGGACATTTTTAGTTTTTCCTTTCTTCTATAGATCAGTGCTTTTCTTCACTTTGCTCAAACCAATTTATTAAGAAGGCGCAATCCATTCTTTTTATAGATCAGTGGTCTGTATCGCACTTGTCTAATCACAACTATAATATTAGCTTGTATATATGAATGTATATGTGTGTGTGTATATATGTGTGTGTGTAACAGTGTGGGGTGAGCGACAAGGCGAGTAATAAATTAATCTTACATTGTTATTTATTATACATTACAATGCGTAAGTCAATTGCAATTCTGTGACGGTTCTCCTGCGTCAGCTCCATTGGTTCCATGTGAAAGCCAGAATTGAATATAAATTGGAGATACTTTGTCATCAGTTCCTTTATAACAACGAGATGCCGTCCTAACTCCTCAAAGAACACTTCGTTCTGCCAACTCCTTGCTTCTGGGTGTGCCCCGTTTCGCTCTGACGAGCCTTCTCAATATCCGGGCCGAAGGTGTGGAATCTACTTCCCATTCAACTCAGGCAAACAAGCGCTATCGTTACTTTCAGAAAAAGAACTTAAGAACACATTATTTCAATATTTACCTTAAAAAACATGCTTAAAGACCTTTACTATCTTACTTATATGTTAAGTCGGTTAATGCTTCATTTATTTTATTTGTCCTATGTTTAATTAGCTTTATATTTTTAGCCTAGTGATTATATCCGTATTCTTAGTTGTATGTTAAATGCGCTCTGAGCTTACATTATGTTTGTTGGCAACGCTATACAAATATTATTATTATTATATGGGTAATCTGTGCAGCTCCGTTGGTACATAGAGGTAATTGGCTACTTGGTCAGACAAATACTATAAACACTATGGCTAAAACTAAAACAATTAACAGACAAACAACAACAACACTAAAACTAAACTATTGCAATCGACTACAATCGACAAAATCAATTTAAGGCATAAGACAAGTTTATTCTTATAATACTAAATCAATTTATACAATCATAGCCACTCTATACTCTACTTAACTAACACAAATACCATCTACATCAACTCTACATAACTAGACCTAATCTATTTTACAAATCCTATAAATTAACACTATCAACCCCAACAATTTCTAATTCTACATAATATATCAAATTTTTAAGTTCAGAGAAGATCAACAATTTCTAAGCATACAGAGAAGACCAACCATAGGCAGGTTTTACCCGATGGGCCTCGAAGAAATCCAGAACTTGTAATATGGGCTATGGCGAACAGGAACAATTTATACCAATAGTCTGAAGATATATGAGAGTGCCCTACAATTGACCAATCAAGTTTAATCTACCCGTACCTAAAAGTCTGGACACCAACAAATCTAATTTTAAACTGACAAAATTAGCTTTTATCTAGATAACTAATCAGTACAGCTACACTAAACTATATAAATATATTTACAAAGCACATTAAATTTCCTACCAACTAATAATAATTACACATCCTTAGTAACAAAAATTATATTTAAAAATTTTAAAATAATACTGACGAGTACAAGCATAAAAAAAAAGTATATTTACTTATAAATTCATATAAAGATGATATAATATATATATATATATATATACATCAAAAATTTCAAATAACGGTAAAGTACATGAAGTAGACTATAAAGCGATTAAGTATCAACTTACTAGATGGCTACATGAATGTAACAATAAACATACCATTGAACATTTTACATCCTTACTGTTTAAAACATTTGTAATAAGAATATTTAAAAAATTATTGATCCATCCCATTGATAGATAGTACTCTTTCTTTCCGAGTGGCATTTGGCATGGAATGGGTTGCCTGGACAAACCAGGAAAGCCAGTAATTTAACATCATTTAAAACATTAATAAAAATTCAAGACTAGACTTGGACCACGGATGAGCGTAGGACGCAATGATCTTCTTTATAGAAGGAGATTCTGTAATGTATAAGATAAATAGATTTACATCACAAGTAAAAGAATAATTATAAGTCTTAAACTTTTCTTACATATAGAGCGTTTGCAATGGGCGTGGCTTAGGTTTTTTAGTGACGTATTTGTGTAAATAGAAGACACTTGATGTACAAAAATGGTGAAGTACTTCTTTATCATGCCAAATTCACATCTGAATATTGGCTATCCTACGCACAAATCCTTATATAAATCGTCGTAGATCATCTTACTAGTACAAGAGAAAGACTGACATGGTATTTTTTCAACGAATTTCAACATTTTAAGCTCAATTCATCATCTTAATATCTGACCGGTAAGTGTTGCATTTGAAAGGATTTATTGAAGTGAATTATTGGAGTCATTCATTATTTTCATTGTAGGCCTAATCGTTCAATAGTAATGTAACATTTTTAATGTAAGAATCTTCTTGTGATAGGTCTATTAATCTAAGTTAGAATTAATAAAATCCATATTAATACTTTAATCATGATTTTAAACACAAAATATCAATAAAATAAGCTCGAGCCTATATGAAACTATATTATTACAGCGGCCATTGTACACCATTACACAAAATAAACAAAAAACACGTGATTTTTGTCACGTGATTGCAACGCCCTATATTAGTTTATGTACACAATTTTTAATAGGCTATAATAAATTTGCATAAATAAAACAACAATTAATTACGATTAAAAGTTTTTATCTTAAAAATAGATTTTAGAATAATAAAACGTAATCAAAATATTAGTGCAGGTGAAAAAAAAAAAAGAATAGTACATAGATTTAAAATGGATATAACTAAACCCTAAGTCTCTTACAATTTGCTGAGATTTAAAAAATTGACTTACGTCTGTAACCAAAATAATAATAAAATATGTACCACACACAACCACGGATATCTATAAGATATCTATATAAACATTTTTATCAGTAATGAATTTATCATGTGCGATGGTATGACAGTGTCATGTCGGGTTGCAGTGCGCTTGTTATGTGACAGCATCCCCCAGAAAATCATCACAAAGACCTATTTATGGGAAGTTCTATTATATTATAATGTATTCATTGTACTATTTCTTCTTGTAAATATAAATATCTTAATATCCGAGCGGTTAGCTCACCTGACTGTCAACCAAAAAATCACCTGACACGTCACGGGTTCGAGCCCCGCCACCGGCAGATCCCTGTCGCCCTACAGGAGTTTTGGGACTAGATGACGTTAATATTGAGTTGTTATCACGAGCGCTTAACCGGCAGCAGTGAAACCTCTCACAGATTAATAGTCTTCTAGAGCGCACTGAGCATGCTAAAATAGCATGGATAGAAGCGCTATATAAATTACCATTACTACTAAGATAGATTAGTCGTAATAAGCCACGCTAAAAATATGGCAAATCTGTATAATTTATTGACTCATATATATCCCCACTGTTTTTGAATTTGTGTTTATTTGTAATAAGGAAGATCGAATAGCAGCCATTAATGTAGGCTATTATACGTCATTTAAAGCCTAAAGGCTTTGCATTAAAAAAAAAAGGGGGGCAATGTAAAGGCGGCTGGGTATGGTGCTGGCCACTCAATTCCCTAGTATGCCGTGGCCACAGAAACTGGTGACCGCTGCTTTAAATATGTTCGATCAAATTTGTCCGATGGCAATACTTTTTTTTATACTTTTTGTGATACATTTACGTCAAACAAACTCACAAAACGTAAACAATCTCATTATTGTTGTTGTAACTTGTTTGTTAAAAAAATATTATATATAATTCTGCACCCAAAAGTCATTAGGCCAAGTCGTAAAATCCACACCGATAAAATGGTGGCTTTATCACTTTATTAGACTTAACAGGGCCACAAAGCAAGAAACGCTTGAGCAACGCTGATCTACATTATGTTAATTACAGTTGATATATAGACTCTTTAATAACATTTATTTCTTTAAATTTAATTATCACAAAAAAAAACACATTGATAAAAAAAGGTTTATTGTAACATTTAATTACATTTTTACAGGTCGAACATTGATGTTTCTTAAGGTAGCCTAAATCGACAATTTCATTTGATATAAGAACATTAGGGAAAAAAAATAATTTTTGCGTGTATTAGCCTCGGAACTAAAAATTTGGTAATTTTGTAAACTGTGCGGCTTATACTTAAGATTTAACGGAAATTATACATGTTCAAAATATATGGTGTAGGACATTATATTTGTGTGAAATTAAAGAAAAAAAAGGGCCTGAATATATTTAAAAAAATATAGTTCATTGAAAGAAACAAATTAAAAAAAACATTTAAATGTTAAACTTTGACCTACATTTACTCAATTGTAAAACTATGAGCTACATTTACTGTACAAAGCTGGTATAGTGTAAATAAGTGGATTCAATGCAGAGTTTATTGGTAATACAAATACAGCAATCCAAGCATAGACTTCACGGTTAAAGATGTAGCCATTAAATGAAAGGAATCCAAGTATCCCAACAGGAAACCAGCAACAAAAATCTGTGAATGCAACAAAAGCCAGTTTTTTGGCCACAGACAAGTCTTCAGATCTTCTTTGATTATTTCGTCTAATGCTTGGCATTGATTTCTTTACTTTGATCAAGTTAATAAAAATCGTCAGCTGACCAAAGGCTATTATCAAAAACAATGCAAAATTTAGACCAACGAATACAACGAAAGAAAAGATCCATCCTTTGTTTTGTGTAGGACTCAATGGTAGAGCCAGACAAAGTCCATTAGAGGAATAAATGTCCAAATCTAATAAAACAACTGGAATTAAAGCCACTACTAAACCAACAAACCAAACTAATGTAAATGATAGTAGTTTACCACTTTTAGAAAATCTATGTTCACCAAATGGGTAAGTGATACATAAGAAACGATCTAGAGTTATCAAACAAATGAAGAACGTAGAAGTTTCATTTGAAAGCGTTGAAAGAAACCCACAAAAATTACATAGAAAACCATTTCTCCAGTTAAAATCATCCAAGACATATACATCTTTATAGTAAGTATCCACACTAGCAATAATTATCAAATAAACTCCCATAACGAAATCTGCAATGGCCAAGCCTGTTATGAAAAGTCCATATGCTTTTTTAAATATCTCTCTGTTCCAACCAATTCTATAGACCAATACAATACCATTTCCTACTATAGTAAAGAATCCAACTATCCAGATGACGATTCTCTTGAATGTGTCACCAACCAGATGTTTACATGAAGATATGATATCAAAAGGGGCATAACATTTGTCAACTGATATATTTGTATTTAAAATTTGTGGACAACAAATTACATAGTCACTAGCCATTAATTCAGACTTTATGGTTAATCCTCTAAACAAGTTTGTATCAATATCTTGGATTTCTATAAATTGAATATACAAAGTATCAAGTGTAAAGTATTCTGGTAATCCCATGTCTTTAAATTTTGTAATTAATGTATTACTTAAATTTAAATGTCTGAGATTGATTAAATCAACAAAAACTTGGTCTCTGAAAGCTGTTATTTTAGTGTGAGACAAATCAACTGTATGTAAAGATCTTGGAAAATTAAATAATTCATCTATAATAAATTCTTCATTGTGAGAAAGGTTGAATAGTTTTAATTGTGAACATTTTTCTACAGATTTGAGATATTTACTATGATTTATTCTATTAAAGCTGATATCTAACATGATGAGGTCTTCAAATTTCCAATGTTGAAATTCATCGTTAAAGTTTGTTAAACTGCATCTTCGACCTTCAAATGAGACAAACGAAAGTAAATTTGATCTATGTTCATTTACGTCAATGTCGCGAGTTACTACCTCATTTAACATAAATAAATATAGTTTTTTTCGCATGTGAAAAGTATTGACTTTTATGACTCTGATACTTTCATTAAAAAACGTTTCTTCTATTTTACTAGAAACACATTTGTATTTCTTTGGGCAAGCGTTGTTACATACAAAATTTGTGTGCTTTCCAATTATTGGTGAAAGATCTTCAAAACTTTTCGAATCAAGGCATGTGTCTTTGAAAACGCTAGCGAAATTAGCTTCACATAATAACTCAAAGTTGTGGTCTTCGTTGTTTTCATTAATCTGATCCTCACCATGTGGACAGTCATTTGTGAGGTCATTAACCTTTTCAGGGAAAATGCAGTAAGAATTTAAACATTTAATAAATGGTTCTGGGCAAAGAAAATTTTCACAATTTTGCAAATGAGAATTATCTTCACATTGATGAATAGAATCTTTAATACATTTAATAGAATATTTGCTTTTATCAGATTCACATTGAACATATTCAAGAGGAAAGTATAAATTTACTTTATAAATTGAGCAAGTGTCATTAAATGTTTCATTGTTTCCGTCATCAGTACAAAAAATAGCAACATTCGGATTAGAGATTTCGTCATCTATTTCATTGTACGGAATTGTTTCACATTCATTATAAATTTCGCATTTATGAATTTCAATTGTTTTAAAAGTATAAAATAAATGTTTTCCTCTGATTAATAAAAATATTTTTTTTCTGTCATTTGTAAATCCATTGTCGGTTTGTGTGTTTAAATATGTGCTACAAATATAACTATTTAACCTGGTACCTGTACTGTAATTACCTAGATCACATATGAATGTAGAAGGTGTGATAAAAATGCTTTTCCTGAAAAAAGTAAAAAAATCATAGAGCATACGTTTTAAGGTTACTATTTCCGAAACAGTTTTACTTCGTGTTTGTAATTGTTCCATATATATTTTAGAAAAATAATTTTTACCTTCACACACTACTAATGAATGTTTCAATGGTTTATCACAGTCTATTTCGTTCATATATTGCCCTAAATTATACAGATTCTTGTCACGAAAAAAAATTGTGTCTTTGTAGGTTGTCAAATTCAAATAAAAGCATAAATTGTTATTATGTACAATTGTAGGATAAGAAAATAAATAAGGATTTTCGTTATCCCAAAATAATCCTTTTGGGCGGTCGAAATGGCCAAGATAAAGATTCATTCCGGCATCACCATTTGTTATTGATACATTATTTTTGTAATTTATTATATCAACAAATTCTTCATAAGTCTCAAGTGAAAGTAATTTCATTCCAAGTTTTTCACTACAGTAGCAACTGACCTCATTAAAACTTATTTCTGACGACTGATTGACTATGCGATAATCGGACTCTATATAACTTCTCCTGGTATATAATAAACTATTGTCGTCGATGTTTATATCACAAATCTTGTAGAAAATGTCTTCAATATTTAAATCTTTGAATGATGATGTAAAGTGAATAAAATCCATTGAACTATAAACATGGTTTGGATTTTCAGAAGATTGTATAATAAAAAATCTTTTATAAGCTATATTTTCATATTTACTATTTACAATAGAATTAATTAATGGATTAGAGGTGGTAGGCCTATGAATATCTGTGATGTTAAATAAAAAAATAAATAATATAAATAGTTCAGAACAATTAGATCGTCTTTTCATTGTCCACGTAGTATCCCAATCTTCTTTAGCTTCTTTTGTTTTATTCATTGCATAAGGAAAGAATGTAGTTTCATTATAGCCAAATTTCTTATAATGATCAACGTCAACGGTCTTGGAACATGACTTTCCTTTAATTAGAATAGAGTCTGCAATATTCATATATTTGATCTTGGCATTTTTAATCACATGTTCTCTAAAAGTCTTAATGAAATGTCTTTGTTCTTCAACTTCACCATTACAATCAAGTACAGACAAATGTATTTGATTCCGAGAATTGCAGTTTTGTAGAGGAAACAAACAAGCAGCGTCTGGGAATTAAACGATATATTAATATTAAAGAAACCTCAACAGTAACAAACGATATATTAATATTAAACAAACCTCAACAGTAACAAACGATATATTAATATTAAACAAACCTCAACAGTAACAAACCCAACACGATGTTAAAAAAATATAATAGTTTCATTCGCATTTCGAGCTCTATGTGACAAATATAATGAATGTTTTAAAGCTTCTATTAAAAACCCTTTTAGTCCATTGGGTTTGTGATTAATTATTTTTCTCCATCCTAGCAATCACTAGATCTATATATGATAAAAGTATTACAAAGTACATACTAGTTAAAGGATCTGAATTTATTTATTTGTATTTTAATATTTTCGATTAAAACGTCGTATATTATTTAGAGTAGGATTACTGTTGAGGAAAACTTTACTAAAATTTCTTTCTTATTTGTGCGACACTAACAACAAAGAGAAAAACTAGGTAGCTTATATTAAAATAGAGCTATCAATATATATATATTTACCGTGAGTTTGTTTATATGTTTGTTTATATATTCATTTAGTTTATCCTCTATGGGGTCCCAAGCCGATTGACTAATCGGGCAATCTAATATATATAATATATATTTCGTTCTAACACTATAAATATATATAATCTAATGACAATACTACAATAACGTCAGTCTACATGTGCTAATATTTAATTATATTTAATTGTTTTTTTAAATTACTCTTAATAAAACATAGGCCTATGCACAGAATATATATAGAACAGAATGCGCAATCGCATTTTTTTTTCTGTTTCCAGAAGTAATAGTAATACCGACGTCATACTGTTTAAAGTTTAAACGCAGCGGTACTAGTAACACTATATATTTATGCTTATTTACAATGTCTTTTTCATCAAATCTACAATTTCGAACACCCAAAGGTAATGTTTCAGGCAAAAAGTACAAAGGCTGTTGTGTAATAAACTGCAACAATGATGCGAAAACGATTGATTATCGTACAAATAAGCATGTCAAACTATATGGCTTTCCTGAACTCGTAAAGGATAAACAAGGGAAAGTTGTAACCTCATATTACTTAATATTAGTAGCCTTGCTTTAGTCCTAAGCTTGCTATATAAGCACCGTTATTATTTATTTATTTAAGAGTAGATATCAGTAATAAATTAACCCTTTCTCATTTTACTATAGTAGCGTTTCTAGTGACCGCTGCCTTGAATCAAAAGCAAATGGCGGAAGACAAGCTTCACTTTTAGTGACTGCGCATATAAAGAGATTGCGCATTCTGTTCTATAGGCCTACCTATTCTGTGGGCCTGTGTCACCTTACAAATAAGTAGAATTAAAATTGTAATTCTTATACTCACCAAAACAACAGAAAAGTAAAAAGCAATGGAAAAACATTTTGTGAAGTAAGAACAAACAATGGAAACTTTGAAAAAATGTATTCCTGTACTCTTACAAACGCAAAGACTGATAAATAGTTTACAAGTTTATATAGCAAGTTGATATGTTTTGACATACGGGCATTCATTTTGTAGGCCTACAGGCCTACTTCATTGCCAGAGAATTCTGAGCACGTGACCATTTGTCCATTGCGCTAATAATTCCACTTGGGCGAGTCTATGAACGAAAATGTCATATTGAATCACAAATGTCAAATGATAATAATGTTATGTATGCAGGGCCGGCTCAAGGGTTACCGGTGCTCCCTGAAAACCAAACTTCGGCACACCTATTTAGTGTTTTTTTTTATAAAAATGTATTTTCATAAAGAACAAATATATCAAACATAGTCCTATAGACATTTTGTTCTTCTACTTTTAATAAATAGTTGTTTGTTCTATTGCAGTCAATGCCAGACAAACATATTTACACGTCTTTTTTTATAGTTGCTCTGTATTACAGTATAGTGTGTTGGTAATGGTAGGTAGAAAGGGGGGATGTATTCCTGGGGTTGGTTACCTTGGGGCATTCAATAGAGAGTGGTCATCTGGGTCATGGACAATGTCTAACAAAGTTGGGTGGATTATGAGTTATAAAATATTTATACCTGTATCCTGTCGTATCAATGAAATAATTTTTCATATTGGTACATTTATTTTCAACGTGGAGAATATGTCATACAACCCATGCGGGAAAATATCATTCCTGTATAGCTATGTAGAGTAGACCTATTGTAACCTTTGAAATGTTAGATGATAATGATTTATTCATAGGGGCGTGGTTTAGATGAACTAATACTAGGCCTACGTTCAAACTATTCATTTCATTTGTTTCGTTAGTGTTTTTTTTTAGGTTTATCCAAACATTTTGATTGGTTTAAAACATTCATACTATGTCATTTATGACCTTTTGTTGGCATCGACCATACCCTGAACACGTGATGCACATAGCTGACAAACTATATTGAACTAGAAATTGAGCTACCCAAATAAAGTCTGCGATATCATGGACAGTAAACATAATATAAGGCATAAGGTATTACATTCATTTAAAATATAATTTGAAAACACAATATTCTTAGTATATTGACCTGGTATAAACTGGTACACATCACTAAAATAGCATTATATAGAAAGGGATTAGATTATATTCGAGGCCGACCTAAACACCAACTTTTTTTTTTCGGCATTAAACAAAGCGAGTTATCTTTTTATGTTTTGTGGGCCAAAGCTAGAAAAAAAAAGGATTCGCACAATTTTAGTGTGGAATTCATAAGTTATGATATCACTTATATTTATTTTAATCTATCAAAATATAAATTAAATATAAACTTAGTTTACAGAGAAAGAGAGTATAATAAAAACTTAGTTTTTATGGGTTAGTTTATTTCTAGCTTTAGCCCGCAAAAACCATAAAAAGATAACTCGCTTTGTTTCGGCTACATTGTGTCGTTTTCATTCTATTTATTTCTTAAAAACGAACATATCCGAAAAGTTTATTTAGTTCCGTCTCTTCTGGTAGAGGCAGCCATGTTTGACGTAAAATGTTCTTCGATTCGCAAATTGGTCGAAGGTATTAGTGACTATTCCAAAGGCTATGATGCTGAAAATTTGATAGAATGTATTGTTAGTCGCAACTTCGAACCAAATCTGCTGCCCAAGTTTCAGCTCCATTGGACGACGGGAAGTGGTCGAAAAATCGATGCAAAGTTTTCCAAGCAAGCAACCAATCAACCAAGCAGACAGACAGACAGTACGAGTTAAAAGAAAGGGAGTAAAAAGAATGGGGATGGCAATCTCGTTTTGTGGCATAAACAAATATTTCACTGCAGCTCATTGGGCTTTATTGCGACGGCTTCGATCTATGACCGTGTGCGGCTTGCCTGTATGAGTCGGATTCCATGTAAAAGGGTCGACAGTGCTTGTCCCTCAGCTTTTTCTCGGGGACCGAATAGGCCTGGTGGTTTCAAAGTGTATTGCTTGGAGTGCTTGCGCGTTAGGCTAGAAAGAGGTCGGTAATCACGGTAGTCTCTTAGAAACCCGGCCCTCGCAACGGGCCTCAGGGTTGGCAAAACAACAAGAAAAGGTTTATCGAGATGGGCGTCTCACAGTGGACGTTTGGTGGTCGAGGATCCTAGTTCTTCTGCGATGCCTCCATGCATAAAGTGTGGTTGAAGCCGGCCATGTTACGGGATCCTCTCCATTTAGAGCGGCGTGAATCCAGCCCGTTTGAGTAGTTGGCCTCTAGGCCTGCGGCGCCTTCCGAACGTCTCCATTTTGAGATTGGTAAACGAAACGATAGCTATCTGGTTGATCCTGCCATTAGTCATTTGTAGAGAGCGACCCAAATTCGGTTTCGGCTCCAGTTTCGGCACCGAAAGTAGTCATAAAGCCTTTTTCGGTGTGGTTTCGGTTTCGACCGAAGCCAAAGGGTTACTTTTCTGTTTGCTTACGGTTTCGGCCGAAACTGATATTGACTTTCGGTCGTCAGCCGAATATCTATTTTAACTTCAGATCGCTACGCTATTGCTGCATTTATTACTCTTATTGATACTTTCATTTAGTTAAGCTGTTGTGAATTAATTTGTGTGAAGTAGAGATGATAAAGGAAAACCGGAATTCAGACAATATTTGTCTAGTGGTAAAATTTATCTAAAAAGAGTCTTTTTCAAACTTAAAAACACGTTTTATAATTAAATGTATACTGAAAAGCAACTTGCAATAGGGAAACGAAAAAGAACAACTTTACAGCACATGGAAGGTGTTTTTTTTTAATGTTAAGCTTTTAACAACCGAGGGCATGTTCGTGGATAAGTAACTTACAAGTAACGAGATAACGTCGTGATGAACTAGACATGCATCAGGCCGAGTCTTGACTCTTGAGTCAAAAAAGGTGGTAGTAAAAATGTGGACTCGATATGAGACCTTTAAAATGGAAGGTGTACACAATAAACCAAACTAATACACTTAGCAACCATTGTGAGATGAAGGAAGGACACCCACGCATATACAAAATCGATTTAATCGAGAGCTATTGGACGCGATGGAAAAACTATTTACTTGATTGTCCCCGGCGAATGGGACTCGTGTCTCTGGACGAAAACAAACGGTTCGCCACTCTCTCACAGTGAAACTGGAGAGTAACGTTCTCAGAGTCTTCCAAAAGGTTCCATTTCAGTCAGCCAGAATAAAATAGCTGACTACTAATTAACTTTTTATTGAATAATATTTGTATGATAGTGTGCGTGCATGTCTATTTTTACAAGTATATTTCTGTGCTTGAGTACAAATAGTTCTTTTATATTATTTAAAATATGCTGAAAGACAAAACATATGTAATCAAGACAATTTGCCATTTGTTTTATTCAATAAAAAAAATCTTATCTTAAATCAATTCTAACGGCGTAGGACGACGGCATTGTAAATAAAACCAGGCAGGCAAAGGTGTCGCAAGTACCAACACAGAACTTCATGGGGAAGTACTCGTTAAAATGGTGGTTAAAATGGCCCCCTCACCTGGCCAACGTCTAGTTTGACCATGTTTTGTGGACGTTCTGGCCACTAAGAGAGGTATCTCCGCCTCAGTTAATGGGAATTCTAGTCTGTAACGCATCAAAATCAAGTTTTGTTATGATCTGGGTCCTCAAGTGGTGGTGTTTCTCAGTGTTTCTCAAACTGGGGTTTTCGGTCCTTTTGGTGATATAAATATGTAGACCCTATATGTTACAGTTTTAAAAAAAATGTTCACTGTAACATGAACACATTAATTTTCGCAGTTTAGAAAAAGAAAATAAAATAATATTTTTCACTAAACAAATTAAAAAAAATGTCTGTAGGCCTAGATTTAAATTCGAGAGTTTTGTGAGTAGAAGTAAGTCAAGAGTCAAGGCATAATTTTATGATGAAGTCAGTACGTGTGCGAGACTCAGAATGTAAAGTTGTTATTTTTGTAAGCTCCTGCATTAGCTTATTGTAATAAGGACTTATAATAGTGTTGTTTTTTTCAGTGTTTGAGTTATGAACTTAGTTAAGTTTTATTTCAAAGTGCAATGGTCTGTATATTATCTGCGATGCCGGTAATAAATTGTGGATAAATATACAAATATTGAAAAAGTTAAAAGTCTAAGTAAAAGTAAGCCTATATTGATTTATAATTAATTTTGAATTCAATGATGTGGATTAATTTATCCTAATTTTATATACTATTGTTATGTTTATGAACTCTGTGGTCTACTTTAATCGTCATATCAATAAACATTCATCTGAACTGTTTATCAACTTTTGTCAACTTTATAATTGTATGTAGGCCTATGTTGGTATGGCCCACTAATATACGTCAAGTAGTTAAAAGAAACACACCTGCAACTCTATATTTAAAAGAGAAAGTATATGTCTACTGTTTTGAGTAGCTTCCCCTTTCCTATTATATAATTTAAATTTACCTCTTGAACATTTAAAAATATGGGATTGCCTCCCCCCATTTACACCCGTAATAATGTATGCAAGTGATAATGGTTACATGATGACATTGTTGTAATTTAACCTAATTGAAAGGAAAGTCAATGTCATGGGGGAATGTAGTAAAACCGGCTTTAGAGTCGATTTAGGTGCAATGAGTATGCCTCTACTACTACTACTAATGAGTAGGCCTAGGCTACTCAAAATAGCCTTAAAAGTCTTTATTTTTTATGCTGCCCATAAGAAGCTATTGGCACTGCATAGAAAGAGGGTGCTAATAGAGATACTACACAGAGAAAGGGTGTGAGCGAAAGGGGCTCGCACCCCGGGTGCCGAAAAAAAGAGGGGCGCCAAAGTAGAATAGATATATCAAATAATTAGAGGGATGGGTAAGTGTTTCCGCCCCTGTTGCGATATTTCATTTCTGTGGCTGTGATATCTGCATAGAGGTTTGTCAAGACCAAACTATCACTAATATATAGGTTAGTGTTCAACACTTGTTTAATGTTCATACATTTTGAATGTTAATCAAATATAATATAGTCAATGTTTTTTGGATGCAGTGTCGTTTAGCTATATTGTAACGACTCGGTAGGTTTCCGGCCGTTAAATCTAATAATAGAAGATTTTTTAATCTTTGTCTTAAATGATGATGATGCGTGTAGGCTACATCGTTTTCGATGAGGACCATCCTTTGTCAGAGTTATGATTGCTTGTGGGTTCGGAGATGGCTGATGAGGCCTATTTTTTGCCCGAAAGTGTTTGCCACGGTGGGAGTACATATGCGTGGCTTGATGACCAGTAGTTGCGGAGCCTTTTACCTTCGTGAGCTGCTGATACATCCAGAAGCTCCTTCTATACAGAAGATTATATTGCGCCCTGCGCCTATTCGTGGTTTCAGCCTAATCGTGCATTTTGATATGTGTTTTAAATGAAATGCTCTTTTTAAATGAAAGAGAATTTAGTATAAGTGTTTGTTCTTGCATATGAAATAAAATGTGTTATTAACCCTATATTTATCTGAAATCTGAGAACTGCAATAGATAGGCCTGTGTTGTTATTGTTCTGTATTCCTAAGATAGAATGTAGACCTATAATGCCTTATGTATTATTATTAGGCCTACTACTTTGCCCATGTCACCTCTATAGTGTTTCTAGGCTTAGTGATTAAACTATTGGTGACAATTGGTTTTGCTCTTGTCATTCGCTGATAATGAATCTTGCAGCTAATAATTTTGCACTTTTGAAATCCTTTTTATTAAGCAAAACACTGCTTGTTTCTGGCTGTCAAATCTTCGGAATGCTAATAAAATTGACCCACCACCTTTCGAAGCTTGGCATATAGACGTGAAACCGATGACTAACACATCCTTCATTATATCAGACTTTGAGCCTCCATCCCATCCTCATAATAACCCCCAAATATGTTTAACTGGCTTTTATTCGTTAAACGTTATGGTGCACATTTAAAAACTTAATGAATTTACCTGACTGACATATTTCCCCCTATTTTTAAATCATTTGTTATCTTCGCTTTTGTATCTTTTTTTTTGTTGTTGTTGTTGTTTGGGTGGCTACCTATATCCTATATACCGAGCCGGACAGGTCAGCCAGTCCCAACTGATATCCAGCCAGCGGACATAGATTTGCCAATAGACTGCAATGCACCTTCAAAGGAAGAAATATACCAAGCCATCAAGAAGCTTAAAAGAAGCAAGGCATCTGGACCAGATGATATCCCTGCGGGGGCACTGAAAGCGGACTTGGAGACTACAGTAGAGCTTTTACACCCCCTCTACCAAAAGATCTGGGAAGAGGAACAAGTCCCAAGAGATTGGAAAGAGGGATTACTCGTTAAACTCCCTAAGAAAGGAAACTTAAGCTCCTGCTCTAACTACACAGGAATTACCCTACTATCAATCCCTGGAAAGGTGTTCAGTGGTATTCTACTTGGCAGAAGGAAAGATGCTGTTTATATGAAGCTGCGAGATCAACAGGCTGGTTTCCGCAAGGATAGATCCTGCACTGGCCAAATAACTACACTGCGCATCATCATGGAGCAGTCGCTCTAGTACATAGGTTCTCAACCTTTTTCGGCTCACCGCCCCCTTTTAAATTTTTTTTCCGCTCACCGCCCCCCAACTGAATTTTAGCGGAAACATTTGTTAATTAAAGGGAGATGATTAACCCTTTTCATTTGAGGTAATATTTCAATTTGTTTTTCCTTTATAAAAAATTAAATGGCTTGCATTTATAACTTTGAAATGATATGATAGAACTGTAAAAATTATTTGAAAATTATATAAATATTATATGACTAAAGAATTTATATGAATATTTTCAAGCATATTAATAACTACCCAGTTTGTATAATTACTACCTATCTATACCGCTCAGCTATTGTGGTTACCTCCTTACAAAGAATTCCAACGCATTAAGGGATATCTGGGTAATATTAGAAGATGTTAAGGCGACAGTCCGGTGAATCAACCATAAGACGAGACAGCCGCATAACATAATTGCGAGGTACTAACCCCCCCCCCTACTTCATCGAAAAGTCATTGCGATTCTTATTTGTTCAATTATATGTATGCCTACTGTTGGGGGATATCAGATATTTAGTAGCACTTGCGTTTACATCATATTTCATCCAAATCTAATCGATTCAAATAGCTGAGTTGTTGAAATTATAGCAGGTACGTATGTACCGCCCACTTGCCCTTCATCGCCCCCCAATCGCCCCCGGGAGTGTTATCGCCCCCCTAAAGCTTCTCATCGCCCCCTGGGGGGCGATATCGCCCCCGTTGAGAACCTATCTAGTAGAATTCTCCCCTATATGTCAACTTAATTGACTATGAGAAGGTTTTTGACAGCGTAGACAGTGCATCACTTTGGAGACTGATAAGACACAATGGGGTCCCTGACAAAATTACCTCTATAATTAAGAATTCGTATGAAGGATTGAAATGCTAAAGGATCCACTGAGGCCACCCAACAGAGGCATTCCAAGTACGGACAGGAGTGAGACAATGATGTTTACTGTCGCCATCAGTGGCGTAGCTAGGGTCATCTGCGCCCGGGGACATGACACAAAGTCTGCGCCCCTTCACTGAGCCCCCAAGAAAATTTTGAAATTTTACGGTTTATATGGTTCATTTTCGAAGCATCTGATATTTTAATGAAATATAATACAGACTAATAATTCTCAATACGATTGTAAACAATTTATTTGAAAAAAAAAATCTACTAATTATAGACCTACATGACTGGAATAGACATAGTCTACAACAGATTGATCCTCCTTGATTTGACTGTCGTAAACTCGTCAATCACGTTGTCAAAATTAATATTCTCAAGTGTTTCTCATTCGATGTTAAGGAGTGCAAGATCACTCAGACGATCTTGTCCCATTGAAGCACGTAAAAAAGACAAAATAAGCTTCAGTTTGCTGAAGGACCGCTCACAGCTTGCAATTGAAACAGCAATTGTTAGAAGTATTTGCAGTGAAATTCGCAGATTCGGAAATACGTCATCTCCATATGAAACAATAAAACCAAGAAGATCCAAAGGAGTTTCCGGTAGAACTTCAGTCCGGGTACTGAGCAGCATTTTACAGTCTCCGATTTCTGTGCTCAATTCGTGACCATTGACGTCAGTGTCGTAGAAATTCCCAAAATCTAAGCAATTTTGACGAAGTGTATAGACATTTGTCTCAGCGAGAAGAGTTTTGACGTCTAGTAAAAATCCCAATTTGGTGTTTAGCTTTTTTAGACGTAAAAACCGTATTGATATCTCCTGTTGGAGTCTATCAATTACTCTGTTCATAGCACGTGCAATTTTTTCTTCTGCAAAAAGAAAGGCCTGCATCTCTTGCTAATTCTCCAGGCATTCTCCGATGTCGTCTAATCCTTCTGTCAACCTTGATTCCCCAAATTGTGCATCTTGTTTTTCCATTGTCTACCGCCACCTGGCTCAAATAATTTATCACCAATGTTGACAAGTTATTGCTCCAGCGATTCAAGATCAGATCCTTGAAACTCTTAGTAGGATCCTGCAACCGTAATATTTGAACCCGAATTGATCTTTGTTTTAAAAAAACGCCATCAGCAATCCTACATTGTGGATGTGTCATTTGTTTATGAGTAGAATGGCGCCCTTTAATGCTCAATGGGGGCGCCAAAATCATGCTTGCCAACTGGATTGTAATAAAGATATATATGAAGCGTCAAAATTAAATCTTGCAAACGTATTTGGGATACATAAGTTTACAACCAAAAAAATATATTAATAATAAATTTTAATACTCATTTTGGCGCCCTCTAACGTGGCGCCCGGGTTCTTATGTCCCCCCTTGCCCCTCCCTAGCTACGCCACTGGTCGCCATTTTTGTTTCTACTGGCGATAAACTGGGTCATGAAGATATCCAGATCAGATAAGCGTTATGGCATCAAGTGGACGCTATGGCCACAGCTGGGCGATCTAGATTTTGCGGATGACCTGGCACTATTCGCACATACTCTGCAGCAGATGCAGGAAAAGACCAACATCGTGACAGAAAACTCCACTCGCCTTGACCTCAACGTCCACAAAGGGAAGACCAAGGTCATTAAGTTCAACGCAGAAAACACATCGCCTATCACTCTCAATGGTGAAGCGCTAGAAGAAATAGAAGAGTTCACCTATCTAGGCAGCATCGTCAATAAGAAGGGTGGAACCGACGCCAATGTGATGGCAAGAGTTGACAAGGCCATGACAGCCGTCTTCCAACTTAAGAACATCTGGAGCTCAATAGATATATCCCTGAAAACAAAGATCAAGATCGTCAACTCAGACGTGAAGTCTTACTCTATGGTGCTGAAACGCGGAGGACCACAGCCGCTAATATTAAGAAGATACAGACTTTCATAGACTCATGTCTCAGGAGGATTTGGCATATAGCCTACGCTGGCCGGACATGATCAGTAACGATGAGCTCTGGAGTCGCACAGGTCAACAGGCAGCCGATCTGGAGATCATGCAAAAAAGATGGAGAAGGTTGGGGCACACAATACGAAAACCAGCTTCCAACATCACCAGACAGTCTTATCGTGGAACCCCCAAAGGAAAGAGAAAGAGGGGCCGACCCCGAAACAGATGGCGCCGTGGCCTGGATGCCGACGTCAAGAGATCAGGTCATTCTTGGGGACAGTTGAAAAGACTCGCTCAGGACCGGGATGACTGGAGAGCCCTTTGTTGGTGGCCTATGCCCAGAGAGGGGTAGTAGGCGTAAGTAAGTAAGTAAGAGCCGGACGACTTTTAAGCTGTTGGCACGCTGAATGAATTAGAAATCATACTTTGGCACCGTTTTATCAAAAGGTTGCCGACCCCTGGTCTATATATTTGTGAAACTGTTTGACAGGTTGTAAAAAGAACTTTATGGTTGGCCAATAGAGTTGTGAACTGTAATCAACCTAAGATACAAATTATTTCAACGTTTATTTGTTGTTGTTTTTAAACCATGACTTCTATAGTATAATATTGTTATGGAAAGCCTATTATGATAGCCTACGGAAGTGACTATTCGTACACCCGTGTACGGATAACTATTCGTACACGGCATGCGCACTGATAATTAAATTCGACTGCGCATTTCTTTTGCGCATTAAAAAATATTTAAAAATCTTAAGGATATAGACTGATGTGTTTCGCCAAGTATTACTGGCCTAGCGGTTAGAACGGTGCGCTGTTATATGAGGGGAGAGGTTCTACCCTCCGGTCAGCCGCTGATAATTTTTTTTTAATTCAATTTTAGTATATCCAGTTGTTGTTGTTTTTTTTAAATTTACTCTTTTCTAATATTGTTAGTCCTGGTTAAACTTGTAGTTTTGTTAAGTTAATTTCTTTAGTTTTTCTTTATGTATCATAATGTAAGGGGACGTCCATTAATTACGTCAACAATTTTTAGGCAATTTTTACCCCCCCCCCTTCCCCCTTGTCAACAACTGTCAAACTTTTAGAGACCCCCCCCTATATAATTACGTCAACAATTTGTTACCCCCCCCCCCCCTAAAACAATTTTTAACAATTTAAACGCTCCCTTTTATGTTTAAAAATAGTTTTAAAACGGAAATGTCTATACTATAATTTATTGTTATATATTTTAAAACTTGTTTTAAAGATTTCAAATTAACTAGATTCGATATAACTCTCATAGGCGTAGACACGAAGGGGGTGTAACATTGTTCCTACCCCCCCCCCCAATCTGCCCCTCCCCAAATCTTTTTTTCCAATCCGAGGATTTTAACTATATTTCTTTTCGTTTTTTTTTTACTTTTGTTCTTTTTATAGAAATATTTAATCCTTTCTGATTTTACGTTTCAATAATGGGCTTTTGGAACAATGATAATTGTTAAAAAGTATAGGGGAAATTATGCACCAGTTGTAAATTAACCTTCTGTTTTAATTGCACATGTTCACTATTCCTTCTTGCATAATTGCCCCCCCCCCCACACTCACACACATTATACACACGGTAGTTAGCTACCCTGCTCCCTAAATCCCCTAGCTTGCACTATTTGCCACTTACACCTAGCAACCTACGCTACTGATACTAATACATATTTATGTCATACAATTTTTCCAGAAAATTAGAAATACAAAAATACTAAATAGAACTATGTCTATTCGACCTAATGTTAATGTTTCACCTATTATAACGTAGTCAGCAAAAATATATTAGTCTATATATCAGAATTAGGGATGATCAAATGAAAGGTAGGTCTAGGCTAGTATTTCGACTTCATGTGGTGGGCCACGAATTATTTTTTTGAAGGACATATTTTAAAATAACATGTTGGATTCACACAATACACTTGATTCAATGCAATTCAAACATTTTAGTCTCTGAGAGGGGCTATTGTTGTTTTGTAGTTATATTGCCAATCTATCGCTTACATGGTAACGAACGCCAGTCTCTGGCGCCTAATTTCACTTTTGTACCTAAGAGCCTTAAAGCTGGGAAGTGTGAACACCACTGGTTCCCCCGAGTCTGACCAGTGGGCTAATGTATGGGACAAGCGGTCGCCGAGATACTTCCACTCCTATCTCTATGAATGACGGAGAGAGGCGTGGTATCCCGAGCTGCAGGTCTGGAGGTTAATCAGCTTGTTCTGTCCATTTGAGGGGCTTGTAGCGTAGGTAACCACACTCTACGATGTCTGGCACCTACGGGGGTGAGGCTGGTGCAACGTACGGAAAGGTACGCAAGCCCTAGATGGCTCGATGGGTGAGCAAATGTACGTTCGTTTAAGGGGAATCCGAACAGAGCAAGTCGACCTAACACGCGACCGCCCTATAGGCGGCCATCTTAGGGCTAGCCTCGCACAGTCTGCCCACTCAAACCTTTCCATGTCGGAGTGCATGGGCTGCTAACGCTGATCCAAACATGGTTTCAAGGGTTGGAAAAGACCTAACCATGAGTCCTTTTAGGTGTGTTTGTGTTCTTTTGTTATTCCAGTCACCATGTCTCGCTAGACAGCGAAGGTGAAGTTATTTACAATTGGTCGGTGAAACTTTTGCCCTGGGGCGCTACATAAGCTTGTAAAGGCTCTGAATGTAGGTTCCGTAATCAATATAGATCTATTTAAATTTTGTATTAACGTAAAACCATGTTTTTACATGTCTGCTATGTAAGTGGCGCAAGAACAGGACAAATTTAGAATTGTGTAATAAATTTGTATTATTAATTATTTATTTTTAAAATAATAACATTGTTGGCGTCAACTTTTCTTGACCTCCCCCCCTCCCCCATGTCAACAATTGTCAAACTTTTTCAGACCCCCCTCCCCCCCCCCCATTTTGTTGACGTAATTAATGGACGTCCCCTAATCCTATCTTATCTTATATACATTACAGACGCTCCTTCTATAAAGAAGATTATTGCATCCTACGTTCATCCGTGGTCCGAGTCTAGTCTTGCATTTTTATTAATGTTATTGAATTTATAGCCCTACTTTAAGTACTTATAGTTTATAGATACCTTTGTTTATAAATGATAATATATATAAGCCTATATATATATAGGCTATATATATATGTATAGGCCTATATATACCGGTACCGGTAGGCTATATATATGATTGCTTGATGTTCTGTTTCCGAGACTGAATAAAGTGTTGTGAAGAAATTTTACTGGTTTTGTTGTTTGTTATTGTATGTTATTTGACATAAAAGACCCGTCTGAATTATTTATAAATATAATGATAAACTATTATTTAAAAAAAACAACAGTAAAAGTAATTTGCTAAGTATTTAAAAAAATCGCGTTCAACTGGATCGGCTATACTATAATTGAATTTTTTTTAAAAATAACTATTATAACTACGACTGACAGCAAATAGATTCAGCGCTGGTTTTGAGGCAGTCAATTATAATCATCACTGCGCATGTCGTGTACGGATAGATTAGTAGTCTATTCGTACACCGAGTGTACGAATAGTCATAGCCTAGCCTACACCTCGCACATAAATCTCTAACGGGAAAATATCTTATGGCAGCTTCTAATACAACAGGGAAATACGGATGAATCACAAGTTCATTTCCGGTCCAATTATAATGTTTTGGTTTTGTAAATGTGGTGATAATATTTAGTAGGCTACTATCCAAAATGACACGGCACGGGAGAAATTGCACAGCAGGTACAGTATATACGTACAACGAAAGGAAAAAAGATACTCAGGCATCTGGTTTCGGTTCACAAAAAGTCAGATTTGGAAAAGATGCAGTCAAGGTAAGATTAAATTAGTCTAGACTAGACTCTAGACCTAGATCTAGATCTAGTCCTGAGTTAACTGAGTAGTACTCTAGCTCTAGCTAGACTACTCTAACTCTACTACTATACTATTAGTTATTAGTAGTATTAGTCAGTTCTAGTCACTACTACTAACTTAGATTTAACTACTACTATCTACTCCTACTATACTATAGGCTATAGGGCCACCATAGGCCCACTATAATATTACCAACCTGTTACCTAGTAACTACGACCACTAGTAACTGTGACTAGTTACATTTCAACTTCACTAGTACTACTACTACCTTACTTTGCCTTTAACTTTTACCAACTTTTAGTTTTAATTACCTACCGCTACAGTCATAGATTAGTGTCTTGTCTAGTGTAGTCACAGTAGTGTTGACCGACTGCAGACATAGAAGTAGAAGTCTATTAGAAGTCTAAGACTACTATACTAATTCAACTAGGCATATGCCTACAAGTACAAGTTAAAGTAGTTTCCAGATTTAGACTACTGTAGTACATATACTGTACTGTTTTAATACTGAGTTAAAAGCAGGTATATCATAAGTAAATAAGTATAAGGGGCATAGGTTATAAATGGCACTCATAGCTTGAAATTGAAATATATAATAACCACATCCAAGAGAAAGGGCTTGGTAGAATCAGCCGGGAAAGAAGACCCTGTTGAGCTTGACTCTTGTGAGTATAATTATAAAAAGTATAATAGTGAATAATGACTCCTTCTGTTTCAGGAGACAATGGATACGCCAATTTAGTTTACTATTAAAAAATATATTATTCCTCTCTGGGGTGCATACCTGGGCCTTGAATTAGGATATCATGGGCTGCCCATGCATCATGATCTCTCTTTCTGCCTTTGTTTGCATTACATTTGAAATTAGCTCAGCTGCAGGGCTGTTGAATGGAAGACCATAGCTGACAATCCAAATTGCCTAGGAACACCTAAGCCACGTGATTAGGCCAGGTGCTGACGTGGATTGAAATATATTAGTTATTTATTATAACATATACCATATAGCTGACTGAGACGTCTAAGATTTAAATTATTAAGTCTTAAATTTAGCTGGACAAGAGTAGTCCTTGCCTTTCAATAGCCTGCAGTGGGATATTAGACCATTAAAATATATGGTTTTAGGCTAACGCAGGCCACTGCCACTTTAAGGCATTATCTTTTGCTACTTTATATGCAAATTCCTCCCTCCGACTGTTTTGTTTCAAATAAGTAATAGATAGCAACAACAATTTCATTTTAAAATTAAAGCCTTAAGTCATGTAGACAAAGAATCAGTGTTAAAAAATCTTAACTTCAGTCGATAATGCAATAAACTAAATCAATTCAATAGGTTTGTAAAGCCTAATTAATATTCAGTATTATCACATTTGACATTTTAAAATGTGTATTTTCTTTACTCATTAGGAGTTTGATTGTTGCTGTCTCACCTTGCAGCCTTGCAAAGATCCACTAATAACGTAAGTGTTTTTTAGTTCACTAAGAACTGTAAGAACATTTTCCTCAATGTTATTGTTAAACAAGCCATTGCTTGACAAAACGAACTTGTTACTTTTATATCTGTTCTTTTCCTATTGTTGTAAATAAAACAAACAAAAAATAACAGTAAAGGATGTAATGACTTTAAACTTTGTTATTCCAATTTTTTTGTTCTTTATCCTCATTACAGTGAAGATGGCCATCTGTATGATAAGGAAGCCATTCTGAAATATATCTTGCATCAAAAGAAGGAAATAGCTAGAAAACTAAAGGAGTATGAGAAACAAAAGACAAGATCTCAGGTAATAGAAGACAAAAACCCACACTATTCTATGAATCCAAGAGTTATTGTTGTTTCTTACTCTAACCATACGACGATTGCATCATAGCATAAAGCTTCCAAAAATATTTATATTTTTAGGTGTTTGTGTTGTTTTCCTTTTATACGTTCAATTCTTTAGTGATTTATCTAGAACAAATAGATTTTCCCATCACATTAGAGTGAAGATACCTAGATGTTTTTTGGCCACACATTCCCTAAGCTGCTAAGATTACAAATAACTTAACATTCCTGTGTGGACCTTTGGTTTCAGGATGAGAAAGGAGAATAAAAAAAGATTAAAGATATTGTGCTCAAAAACTTGTGGTAAAAACTTGTGTACTCATTGAAGTAAGGATCCAGTTGGGTCAAAAGGATAAAGAAGCAACATTCACCCGTTTCTGTGGCCCTACTTCTTCATGTAGCTGTATTACATTAGCAACAATCTCCAATGCGATTGTTCCTTGCTAAAGCTTGTTTATCTAGTGTTTAAGTGATGATTCAATGAGGCCGCGATCCATCACTATCTCAGACAGTGAATTATTAAATATCTCCTTCAATGTAGACAACGACAGTGTTACGTGCCAAAGTGGACACTGTGTGAGCGACCCGTGAAGTGTTTTGGGGTGGTGTTATTTTAGCGATTCATGCGCTAGGTTTAGAAGGGAACTTTTTCCTAGTTTGCTAGTCAGTTGCTTGAGAGAAGCCTGACCGTGCAAGACTGTGTTTTTATTCAGATTTGTAAAAGCGTAAGTGAGATTTACGATGATAACTTTTGGCACACTGAAACTCTATAACCTTATCGTATTGTACTATTGTACTATGACTTATTATATTGAGGATATTTCTTGGAATGCCTCTTTCATATCTTTGTAATAAGCGAATATTTCCTGATCTAGGTCAAGATCAGAGTCGCTATTTTCTTGCTATTCTTTTGGGTGATCTTATACCTATAAGAAGATAAGAAGAGCTAATGATTTCACGTTTGATTAATGTATGTAGCTTTCTTGTATATTTCTTTTGTTATTTCTTTATTTATAATAAACTATTCATTATAAAGCTGAACTCGGGCCTATCTTTCTGAATGTTATGTACTTAGATATTCGTTGGATAGTTTAACATAGATCACTACTCGCAATCTCGCTCATACCCCTTACGATTAAGAGCCTTGATATTAAAACTTTGAATATCCCATTAACTGGATAAGACGAGAAAGCGGGTACGTGACAACAGTAATAACGATGAACATAAATGACTGACCAAAATCCTTCAGTAGTAATATCAAACTGGTTTATTAATTTAACAACATCTTTCAAAACTTCTTTTGAAGTGTAAAATCTTCTAACATCAGAATCAGTACGTTTAAGAGAGCAAACAAAAATTACGACCAGTCACTTAGGCTGTCAGGGTAGAACTAATGGATTGGCGGGGGAAATGTTAAGCAAGTTCCAGAAATGTCAGCTCATAGTGGCGAAGCCAATGGGAAAGCTGGGATTCGCGACCCTACCCGAATAAATTATCTCAAGCGCGGGAAAAAGTTCCGGCAGAGTAAAAAAACTCTTGAGAGAGGTGGAAAGGAAAGGGATAGCAGATGTCTGGAAATCAACTTGTTCAAACCAGTTGTAATCTATTAATAGCATCCTGTCTCAACTTTCATTTTAGAATAAGGGGGAAGATTAAACAAGCATCATCTATTAATAGCTTCAATGCGATTGCAAGGGAATGGAAATGTATAACAGAAATAGATACAATTTAAGTATTAGAATCATGTTACATTTTCAATACCATGTTCCATAATAGCATATAATGGGAATAATAGTGGTTTATAATAGTGACCGAGTCTATGTCACATAACAAGCTGACTCAATACCCAGTTATTGTTATTGTTTTCCCAGTCAATGATGCACAGATTACTTTACCTTTAGGGTCAAAGTTTACATGCCGTGAAACTCTCTGTCAGTGTTTATTATTTTTCCATTTGTTTTTGACGATAGAAAGAACTTGAAGAGCTGGCCAAAGCTGAACAAGAAACAAAGGCTCTGAAGTTTGCTCAGCAAGAATCCAATCCCATTGGTCAGAAATATGGTGAGCAGTTTTGCAAATTCCTTTTTTTTTTAACTACAACTGCTCAATACTAAGAAATGTAGGAAAACATTTTTAATCCATCTCAGTTGGGCTAAAATGTTATAGCAGTTTGGTTTTAAAATAAAATATCTAGTGATCTCCCTTTTTGTCAAATTTCTTTTTCACTTTTAAGATTTAATTTCAATTAACTATTTAAAAAAAAAAGGTTTTCCCACAGATTTAATGACACCTTTTCTCAGTTCAATTTTATGAGTTAAAAAAAAGCTAAGGTCATGAAAGGGAAGAGTTTGGGCAAATAGTTTAATACCAGTCAGTCTGGAGTTCAACCCAGATGTAATGGGTACTCAACATAAGATTTAAGATGCAAAGACTGCCTGGACCATATGCTGGCTATACATTCCCATTTTTCCTTATATTAACTTATATCACAAAATATTGTTTTTTTTTTTATTTTGTCGTCAAATTTGTAACCAACATTTTAATTTACCAAGTTATTGTTGTTCTTTTCATAAAACCATATACAATATATTATTTTAAAAAAAATTCATCTATAATAAAATATCCATATATCAGTGACAGTAAGAGTGACTATTTGACCTATGCATTTCTTCAGTGATTATATATAAACTATTACAGAACCTTGTGTAGACCTGAGCCATGAGTGATAATATGAACTTTTACAGAACCTTGTGTAGACCTGAGCCATGAGTGATAATATGAACTTTTACAGAACCTTGTGTAGACCTGAGCCATGAGTGATAATATGAACTATTACAGAACCTGATTGTATTTTTTTTTTCTGTCCTTTGATTCATTTGCTTAATGGTTTCAGAAAATATTTAGACATCATATAACAAATAAGTATAATACAACCTTATCTTTCTTATCATTCTTAAAATAAAACATTCACAATTTATTACGAACAATTACAACAAAAAAAAGGTATTAAATATAAACTCAACAAATGAGACAACAAACCATATTTCCGGCCTTTAATCATACTGTGATTTAAATATACATGTAAAAACAAAATATAATTAAAATGTAAATATTAAGTTAATGAAAAATTCAGATTTAAGTAATTTAGGATTAAATAACAAAATCTGCAATTTAATTCAAATACAGAAAACTTGATCATGAACACTGTTATGTTTAGATATTAATTAATTGTAGTTAATTCCCTTTGATAAAGACCCATGCATTAGTGTTATTGTTGTCTGGCAAGGAGGATGCTTGTAGGAGAATAAAACATTGTTAGATCTATGCTAAATTAATGATGGTTCGTTAAGTGTATTTTAGTTACAATATAATCATAAATTAAGACATATAATCTAAATGCATTAGCTCAATAAAATAAAACGCTACAAACACCAGTTTCCCTTTTACAAGATTAAAAATAAATGAATCCTTTCTTTAAACTGTTTTACACTTTAAGAAAATATTTCTGTAGTTTAATGAAATGAATTAAGAAGTCTAATTAGCGTAGTGTTAGATTATAAAAAAAACGTTTTAGAAGAGATGATTGAGTTATCTCTCTTGTGGGTCCTCAACCCCCCCTCCCCCCTTTCTCTGAACTCCATACTTGTTTTCCCGCTTGACTTTTATTATCTGAGGTATGGGTAGAAAACTCCAACACGGCGGCAGTCAATATTTATCTACTTTAATAAACAGTGAGTCAATATTCAAATTTAATCATGAAATGAATCTCACCTCTCATCCAGTGGTTGGCAGCCTAAGGCATGCATGCCACACTGGGCACTCAGAGAGCAATTTTCACTTGCATGTTTCTTGCTGGAAAAAAAAAGCAACATTTTCTGGAATTGAATGAGGCGAACTGGCTGGTGAAGCTGATGTTTGTGATTTCCGGATTCTTGAGAATATCTGCGTTAAGCATACCAGCCCATCCGATTCTCGGGTACCCGGTTCTGGAAGCCTTGGGTGAAATAAAATGTTTTATTATCATAATATCTAACTGTTTTGTGTTGACCTCGTCATGGTTTCTCTGTAAAACCACCTTTGTTTATGGCCTTGGTCACGCTAATGTAAATTCTCTTATAAAAATAAAATATGGTAGCAGTAGAGCTGGTAGACTTTCAGGCCATCGGCACGCTGAATGATCTAGAAATCAAACTTTATTATCAGAAGGCTGCCAATCCTTGCTCTAATCCACAGATCCTTGCGCTAATCCACCGATCCTTGCTCTAATCCATTACCCTTGCTCTAGTCCACTGATCCTTCATCTAATCCACATGTCCTTACTTTGATCCACTGATCCTTGCTCTAATCCACCGATCCTTGCGCTAATCCACTGATCATTGCTCTAATCCATCTTATCTGAAAGTCTCCTCACTGGAATCATTGAATATAACTTTTCATGACATTCACTAGTATTAAAACCACACTTTACATGTATACAATGACCTGACATTATCTGATGAGGCTCAAGGTTGCTTTCAAATGTGTGAGAAGCTTTTTTTTAAACCTTAACGCCGACATGTCCAAAATTTTCGCGTTCTCGCCACTCTTATAGTGATGGACAATGGCCAGCTGCTTGCTGACAGCTGTGAAGTTCGCCTTGCCCCTGTGGAAGTGGGTGAAGTGGATCCCGGCCACCAGGACATGCTCTGGGCGAACTATCGTCTTCGACCTTACCATGAGTGGGAATATGTTTTGTATGCGGAGCAGCCATGTTAAATATACAACTGAGTTCTCCTGTATGAAAGAGTCCTCTTCAGGGGTGATGAAAAATTTGCTTTTGATTTTTTCCCACTGCGCACTGGGTGGACTTTTTGTGAAGAGAGATGTTTGGAAGATGTACGACCCGACCACGGTTTGCCTCCGTCTCAGTTTGCTCTCGGCTTTGACCTCGTGATCCACGGCCTCCAGAACCTCCACAAGGGACCGGTGATGGTGTGGGACAACGACCTCGTCCGTGTCTAGGATGGCCACAAAGGTGGACAGGCCCTTGTTCCTGTAGACGCAGTCATTGATGGCCAGGTTCTGGCCCAGGTACCATATGTGAGGCGTGGGCACGGGCCAGCGCATGACCGTGAGCATCCCCAGCCTCTGGTAGTGCCGAAGCACCCTGTCTGCTCTGAGGGTGGCGCTGTGGTTGTACACGTAGAAGTGCTCCACCCCGAGGATGCGGTTCATTTCAATGGACTGGACCAGCTGCCTGTGGTCTGTCAAGTTGTAGAGGACAGAGTGGCACACCGTCATGTCCCGCTGCTTTCTCTTTGGATACTCAATGGTCAGGTTGGTAGCTGGCTGATCCTTCTTGTCAAAGACAATGGAAACAAACTGCGGTCGGCTGCCAGTCTTTAATGGACAAAATAACATGACTGCAGAGTTACTGTAGAGAAAAAAATATATAATTTTTAAAGAAAGCCTTATTGTTACAAAAAACATCTACAAATTTGTTCTGTAGTCCTAGATGTGATTCCTCTTTCCATGTTTGCCCCCCCCCCCTCCCCCCCTCAAGAGTAACACCGTATGCTATATATAATTCACAGAGCTTGACATACTAGTAGAAGCACATTTGCGTACGATTCTGAATAATATATTGTGATGATGCTCATATACTAAACCATTTTTTTAAATTGTATAATTATTCACCCTCTGCCTTTTGTTTTAAATAAGAATTAACAATATCTAAATACTTTTTTTTGTAAGGGGCGGAGGGTAAAAAAAAGTACGTTATACCGTAAATATATACACGTAATAAAAGATTAACTTAGTAGTCATTCTTAGAATGAAGCCCTTACTTGCATTCATAGAAATACATTTAAATCATTACTATACAATCATGATTTAACTCACTCACTAGGAGCTCAAACCAAAGACTATAATAAGATGGACCGCTTGCTTTGATATTTCTGCTATTTGATAACTTGAAACACCTAGTTTTGGAATTTCCGATCGCTCTACATCCTCTAGACTTCCAGTTTAGTAATTCGCTATGATTTTCTTAATGGAAAATTAAGATTAAAATCAAAAGTTGTATACAGCGTAAAACCTTTAATGCAATCATAGGAGAGTCGAAGTCATTTAAGACATTAGTTGCCCATGGAAAAAAAAAAGAACATACAAGCACTAAAAATAGAGCAAGTAGTCCATCTTATTATAGTCTTTGCTCAAACTAATGTACTTTTGTAAGTGATTGTCTGCAATGAATTCTCTCCATCCACGCACCAAGTCTGTCTGTCCGTCTTCTGTGAGGAAACATAACACTGCATAGCGCTTGTAGGTGGAAATCCCGAACACTCTGACAAGCTCTTGGCCCGGTGCGGTGACATCAATGTCGTAGAAGGCTGAGTACACCCAGGCATTGTTGTGGTTGACTTGTTGAAAAGTCTCTGACTCGTGTGTTACGTCCTCGACTGCTTCTATCTCAACCCTGTAATGGATTCATCAAGTCATTGTCTTTAACTGTTCATTTAAACTCAGTTGGTCTAATGAAAACTTAAAAAACAACAACATTGCACTCTCATAGTGGATAATTGGTGACTTCAATTCGATGCTTTAAAATAGAAATGATACTTTTTATTGTAAACATTCATTCATACTTTTCCTACCCATGTAAATTTATTTCCTACTGCTTATTTATATATCAACATAGTAAAGCTTTGAGACCCATGGGAACTGAAGTGTATTATGATACCAACTCCTTCAATTGTTTATGTTTTTATTATCTTAATGTGTAAGGTTTACTTTGGGATTAAGACGTCATTGGTTCTCCTCTCCCCTACATAAAGTTATCTAAGGAAATTGCGTCAAGTTGTACACAAACTTTTCCCATCTCTACCCATTTAATTAATACTTTGCATGGTGAGATAACCCAAAATAGAATGCCATACCAAGGGAAGTCTAATTAGGAATCAACATCACCTGTGAGTTTTGTTTCTCCTCATCCGGTGGTTGGGGTCTTTGTGCATCACCATGTACCCGTGTCTCTGGCCAGCCAGGACGTTCCTATAGGCTTGCGCTATACTGGCTCGACTCCAGCTTCTGGCCACCGGCTGCGGCAGAGACTTCAAGAGTATCATGGCAAGCAGCAGCAGTATGGTGAACCTGAGTAGGATTACGGCTCTCAGGGGAATGAAGGATGAGATGGGGCACCTGTTATGTGCCATCCTCAGTCGCTGCTTCCCTCTGCCCTGTGGCTGTCTGCACAGAACATAACTTGCCTTGGTCATTCACTTCTGAGCCAGAGATAATGTTGTTATTTTTTGTTCCGCAAACCATCAAATATGTTCTCTTTGTAGACGTTTGTAAAAAAATATATATTTAAGACTGCAGTAAGAAACATTTTTTGTAGAACAAATCTGGGACATAATGTTAATTAAAGTCTAAATGAATTAAAAGATCCTAATGCAAGATTCTGTGTGAGACTTGCACTTACAGATGCCATTTGCAAGGGGCAACAATTTCACATAAGAAAGAAATTGAGATGCATAGACCCTTACTACCTTGTTATTGTTAAAACTAGTTTTAAAGTAGAGACAAGGACTACTGAAGACAGGACATGCAGACTTGAATTTCTGACTTAGCTAGCTAAGCCCAGTTTTTTTAACAGTAGCGATACACTCGCTTGTCGCGCTTATATATGAAGTAAATTATTATTAAGTAACTAACTTAAATAATGTCAATAATGTCAATACTGTCAATAATGTTAATGTGCAGGGCCGTTTACTAATGAGGGGTTAGGATTGAGAGGGTTTAAAAGAGCATTTGAATATTATTTAAGATCTATTTAGATGATTGAATGATGAGGGCCGTACACATGATACCCTATATATATATGCGGTTGGTGTTGACGGTTTCGTGGGGGGGGGTCACCTAAGGAATAAAATAAAGTGAAAAAAAAATTCTAAAAAATCGTTATTTCTTGACCTAAAAAGGGAAAAATGTAACCCACCCATAAAATTTATCTCGCTCATAATTAAGAGACAAATGCACAGCCTCTAAAAAAAAGTGATTATGAAGTAAGTCGATTATTTGGGTTGAGAATTTTGCCAAGTGGTACATGTATACCGTAATTATAAATACGATAATTTGATTTCTATATCTATGGCAAAATTTATTTGTGTTTTCATGACCAAGGAATATAAAGAATTTAAATTGACTGTGATAGTTAAAAATAAACAAACATTGTGCTCTCCTCTCATATTTTCTGCTTTCAATAATGGTATACATGCACTATTTGGCACTTTAAACAAACGACACTTTTTGGCAGCATTATAATTACCTTTACAATTAACTACACCACATTTATTAGGCATTTTGATAAAAATACACGATCGAAAAATTGTAAACAAACGCAGTGAAGTAAAATATCAACAACAAGTATCCATGTTGGAACCAAACTGTGCCTTCTATTCAGACTCCTTAAAAAATAGTGCGCTCATGGTTGGTAATTATTAAGACATTTTAATGGCTACTAGATCGTTCTTTGTCATTAAAAAAATGAAAATGACATAAACCATTAATACAATGAATCATATTAGTAAAGAATTTTGTTAGTTACCTAATAATAGTTAACATCATATCACTGCGCCAAGGGAGTGTATCGCTACTGTTAAAAAAACTGGCCTTAGCTAGGAAGTCAGAAATTCAATTCTGCACGTCCTGTCTTCAGTAGTCCTTGAGTAGAGATATGTAGACCTTTACTAACTTACTAGTCCTCAGTAATAGCTTCAATCCTTGTAAAGGTTCAATATAGATGGCTCCAAATAAAAAAATTATGTAAAAGAAAAAAGGAAATGTTGGTCTTTGTTTTTTCCCCAATTATTTAACCTGAATTTGCCCAACTAAAGAAACTTTATGTACAGTACAAGTTTCATAAGGTTGGGAAAGTTTGAAGAAATTACTTAATTTTTAAAGTTTGTAAATTTTGTTGTAATGGACAAATTAATGTGAGTTACAGTATTAATTTTTAGTGAAAACTATGTTATCAAGTTAGGAAGTCCCATTATGTTTTCATCTAAAATTATTCTATGGATACTTAAAAATAATTTTTTTCAATTCTGAACTATCTCCCACATGTGGGTATCACATTCTGAACTATCTCCCACATGCGGGTATCACATTCTGAACTATCTCCCACATGCGGGTATCACATTCTGAACTATCTCCCACATGCGGGTATCACATTCTGAACTATCTCCCACATGTGAACATGTGGGTATCACATTCTGAACTATCTCCCACATGCGGGTATCACATTCTGAACTATCTCCCACATGCGGGTATCACATTCTGAACTATCTCCCACATGCGGGTATCACATTCTGAACTATCTCCCACATGCGGGTATCACATTCTGAACTATCTCCCACATGCGGGTATCACATTCTGAACTATCTCCCACATGCAGGTATCACATTCTGAACTATCTCCCACATGCGGGTATCACATTCCTGGAAATTACCATGTGAAAGTATAACCCCTTTGCCAAATCCCACTTGCATTAGTAAAAGGGGACAAATGGTGGGTTTTGCATAGGGTATATAATATAACCCAGGAACATAAAGCATCCATCCTCTTTGTGGTGCAGTTTAAGAAATTTTCAGATTGCACTATTCTGGGTAGAAGGTTATTCATGCACTATAGTGGGTAGAAGTGTATGCATGTCTTCTGTTGAGGATTTCAGTGAACTGTTGTGAAGGGGCCTGTAGCCAAGGATGTGACAACTCCACAGAGCGTCCCAGCATTTACAAAATGAAAGGGCACAATAATATATAATTGAGTGTCAGAACCATTTGGAGAGCTCTGTGGATGACCCTGATTCTGTGTAGGTCAATCTCAGGATACAACCTACAGGAGTTGAGCACACAACAAAAAACTCTCTTGCACCACAGGGTTTGAAAAAAGCCACACACATAAATATGATAAAATACCAAGAATAACAGTCTGTACAATCTATACAACACTACACTACCAGACAGTAGGATATTTCAGATGAACTGGTATACACTACCAGACATTATGATATTTCAGATGAACTGGTATACACTACCAGACATTATGATATTTCAGATGAACTGGTATACACTACCAGACATGATATTTCAGATGAACTGGTATACACTACCAGACATTATGATATTTCAGATGAACTGGTATACACTACCAGACATTATGATATTTCAGATGAACTGGTATACACTACCAGACATTATGATATTTCAGATGAACTGGTATACACTACCAGACATTATGATATTTCAGATGAACTGGTATACACTACCAGACATTATGATATTTCAGATGAACTGGTATACACTACCAGACATTATGATATTTCAGATGAACTGGTATACACTACCAGACATTATGATATTTCAGATGAACTGGTATACACTACCAGACATTATGATATTTCAGATGAACTGGTATACACTACCAGACATTATGATATTTCAGATGAACTGGTATACACTACCAGACATTATGATATTTCAGATGAACTGGTATACACTACCAGACATTATGATATTTCAGATGAACTGGTATACACTACCAGACATTATGATATTTCAGATGAACTGGTATACACTACCAGACATTATGATATTTCAGATGAACTGGTATACACTACCAGACATTATGATATTTCAGATGAACTGGTATAAATTGGTTTCTGAAATTTTGTGTAAAGTTTGGGAAAATCTTTTTTAAAGTTTGGGAATTTTAAATTATTTTTTATTACAAAACACTAGGATTATATCCCAGGACTTGAGGGTGTCCCTGAGTCTACCTAGCTCAGATGGGTACCTGACATTAGTTGGGGTAAAGTAAGGTGGATGAGCATTGTGCTGGCCACACATCCCCTAGTATGCTGTGGCCACAGACACTGGTGAACGCTGCTTCACCAGCCCTATGATCAGTTTGGTCCGAAGGGTACTTAAAAAAAAAAATTACACTGCTAAAGCAAATGCACTTGGAGTCAATTACCTATTTAGTCTGTTAAAAAAATGAAGATATTGTCTTACACAAATTCCTTTACACATCTTTAGGGTTTAGGACTTATTTTATGAATTTATGTCACTGCTTATTTTATCATGCACTTCCAATGAGAAACCCCATATACAAAGCAATAACTTTGAGTGTCTTGTATAGTACAACATGGGCATGGGAATAGTAAAAAACCATAACATGGCCTTGAATTCCTATTTATCAACCTACTATTATTTTTATACTGTTTATAATTATATAACACAGTGGCCTGGGGAAGTGCAATTAGATTGCCATTCTGAAGTTTCAAGGTTCAATCCCAGGTTAACGCCATATTTGTTCCCAAAGTCTAGAGGGTGCCCTTAAGCATAGTCAGCTCTGGTGGGTAACTGACATTTGATGGGTACCTGACATTTGATGGGTACCTAAAGATTTGATGGGTACCTGACATTTGATGGGTACCTGACATTTGATGGGTACCTAAAGATTTGATGGGTACCTGACATTTGATGGGTACCTGCAGATTTGATGGGTACCTGACATTTGATGGGTACCTAAAGATTTGATGGGTATCTGACATTTGATGGGTACCTGACATTTGATGGGTACCTAAAGATTTGATGGGTACCTGACATTTGATGGGTACCTGACATTTGATGGGTACCTAAAGATTTGATGGGTACCTGACATTTGATGGGTACCTAAAGATTTTATGGGTACATGACATTTGATGGGTACCTAAAGATTTGATGGGTACATGACATTTGATGGGTACCTAAAGATTAGATGGGTACATGACATTTGATGGGTACCTAAAGATTTTATGGGTACATGACATTTGATGGGTACCTAAAGATTTGATGGGTATCTGACATTTGATGGGTACCTAAAGATTTGATGGGTATCTGACATTTGATGGGTACCTGACATTTGATGGGTACATGACATTTGATGGGTACCTAAAGATTTGATGGGTATCTGACATTTGATGGATATCTGACATTTGATGGGTACCTGATATTTGATTGTTACCATTATGTGCCCACTCAAACCGGTGAACACTGCTTCACCTGCCCCATGGACCAACATGATCTAAAAGGAAAACTCTTAAACTACAATTTGACTAGATTTTAGAGTAACCCCAATCCATCAGAGTTTGTAAACTTTAAACAAAGAAGAAAAAAACAATAATTCGTTAAGGGGGGTAATTACCTTCTTCTATGAAAACAATAACTCCAGAAGTGATTTGAAAAATACACACTCAGACAGTGTAAACTTTTTTTTGTTTTGTTTTTTAAAAGTGTGATGTTAATATTTTAAATTTTGATCCTACTATCCATATGGTTGAAGGCAAGAATCAATTTCAGTTGATAGCAAGCACAATCTATGTGTGGCTGTGGAGACATACATATGTCAATCATATTTTGTGGAGATGAAACTTTGATTGATAGAAGTTTCAGTAATATCTAGACTAGAAGATCATTATTTATAGTTATAGTATAGTTGGGTTTATGGTTTTTCTTTTCTTTCATGTTATTGGGGGTTAATGCTTAACATATTGGTTTAAATGCCATTAGTTTGGGTGCATTGGGTTGTGTAATATGTACATGTGATTTCATCAGCTGTTTGGTACTGGAACTTAATTTTCTAACAAACAGAGTCTATATTTGCCATGAGATTGAGAGTAATTTGAAGAACAATATATGCCTATACGGGCTCAAATAAATTTGCTTTATGTTTTTGTAGTTGATTGTCAGAAATATTCATAGTCTATTATTACCTTTTTTTGACAGGACAAAGAAATATTCATAGTCTATTATTACCTTTTGTTGACAGGACAAAGAAACATTTATAGTCTATTATTACCTTTTGTTGACAGGACAAAGAAATATTGTTAGTCTATTATTACCTTTTGTTGACAGGACAAAGACTTATTCATAGTATATTATTACCTTTTGTTGACTGGACAAAGAAATATTGTTAGTCTATTATTACCTTTTGTTGACAGGACAAAGAAATATTCATAGTATATTATTACCTTTTGTTGACTGGACAAAGAAATATTGTTAGTCTATTATTACCTTTTGTTGACAGGACAAAGAAATATTCATAGTATATTATTACCTTTTGTTGACTGGACAAAGAAATATTGTTAGTCTATTATTACCTTTTGTTGACTGGACAAAGAAATATTGTTAGTCTATTATTACCTTTTGTTGATAGGACAAAGAAATATTCATAGTATATTATTACCTTTTGTTGACCGGACAAAGAAATATTGTTAGTCTATTTAAGTATTATTACCTTTTGTTGACAGGACAAAGAAATATTGTTAGTCTATTTAAGTGTTATTACCTTTTGTTGACAGGACAAAGAAATATTCATAGTCTATTTTTACCTTTTGTTGACAGGACAAAGAAATATTGTTAGTCTATTTAAGTATTATTACCTTTTGTTGACAGGACAAAGAAATATTGTTAGTCTATTTAAGTATTATTACCTTTTGTTGACAGGACAAAGAAATATTGTTAGTCTATTTAAGTATTATTACCTTTTGTTGACAGGACAAAGAAATATTGTTAGTCTATTTAAGTATTATTACCTTTTGTTTACAGGACAAAGAAATATTGTTAGTCTATTTAAGGTATTATTACCTTTTGTTGACAGGACAAAGAAATATTGTTAGTCTATTTAAGTATTATTACCTTTTGTTGACAGGACAAAGAAATATTGTTAGTCTATTTAAGTATTATTACCTTTTGTTGACAGGACAAAGAAATATTGTTAGTCTATTTAAGTATTATTACCTTTTGTTGACAGGACAAAGAAATATTGTTAGTCTATTTAAGTATTATTACCTTTTGTTGACAGGACCAAGAAATATTTATTTATCAGGACAGAAAAACATATGGTAAATATTTTTATTACTGGTACTTGTGTAGGAAAGTCTTTTGCAACAAGTTATCTCTTTTTGTCCTTTCAATATGCTTTTGGTCTTAAAGGTAACCCACTTTCCATTCCTTCCCAGCTGACAACAAGCTGACAGAGGAGAAGATCAAGTCCTCTGGTTTGTCAGATGATAAAAAACTGCCAAGCTTCTGGATTCCGGCACTGACACCTCAGGCAGAACCAACTCATATTAAAAAACCTGTAAGTCTTTTATACAATTTACCTGTAGGTTGTTGTTGTTTTGTAAAAGTCATCTTATAACATTTCCCTGTAAAGAAATACAATATTTTTGCTATTTTGAAAACCTTATTCTCCAATGCATGTATGTGACTGTTTTTCTCCATGCATATTTGTTTCAAGTGTTTGTTTTTTATCATGATGATGATGATGATGATGTTTGTACATCTGTGTCAATGAAGACCAGCCTCATGTCTTTGTCATGGTCACTTGTGTGTCCCGGGGGTGGGGGGTGGCTGATAAGACCAATTCTGTCCCGAAAGTGTCTGTTTTATTGGGGGAACGGATGTGTGGCTTGATGGTTGTTGTTTTTTTCATACAGTTATGTGTGTCATGCATGTTTCATTGTATATATCTTGCATCCTTACTTGAAACTTTGTTGTATGCTGGTATGATATTGGACTACCATCCTGATAGTCCCAGGTTCAAATCTTGGTAAGAAAAACCTGGGATCATTTTCTCTTCCTCTCTCAAGGTTCCCTTTTTTTTTTATCTACCCATCTTTGATCACATTTATGTCATGGGATGGGAGGAAGATTTTGGAAATAAAGGTGGCTGGATATTGTGCTGGCTGCACAATCCACTTGTATGTTTACACACTTATGTATAGACAGGAAGGTTGAAAAAGAGATACTTTACACTTTACTTCCCAGGTGATGAATGTTGGTGACCCAGGCGGTTGATTTATACAATTTTCCTTTCATCATGGTTTACCATTATTTATTGATATTGCATGCGTAAATACACTATTGATTATTTGTCACATTATGAACACACAAAAAAAGAAAGTCAATTACATTCACTAGACTGACATTGGGGTTGAGTAGAATAGACAGTTTGATGAGGTGTGGAAATCAGTTTTAATCATCATGTTAAAAATAACACAGCTGTGTCTTCTGATAAATTATTTTCTTTTTGTTTTTAAAATGGTGAAAAAGCAGTATTGGAAAAGTTCATAAAATAATTGTTTCAAAAGGCCAAAGATCCATATAGCAGGTTGAGCAGCAGAGGATTGGGCATAGGAGGAGATTGTGAGGACAGTAAAGTAACAGTGACCTGATAACTTATTTACCCTTCATTGTAAAATATTTAGGGCTTGGAAAGGGATGTGTGGGGTGTGGGTTTGACAAGATGTTGAGAGGTTAAATATAAAAAAAAGAGGAGAGGTCTGATGTGGAAAGTTAGGCTGGACAGGGCAGGGCTGTGGAGTCGGAGTCGAGGAGTCGGAGTCGGAGGAAATTTGGGTACCTGGAGTCGGAGTCGGCAAATAATGCACCGACTCCGACTCCTACTAAATTTAGATTGGAAAAAGACATGGCTTCATTTATTTTAAACAACCGATCAATAGGCCTACAGAAATTAGTAATATGAGAAAGTAAAATATCTGTTTCTTCCTCTAAGTCCCCATCCCTCAAGATCATATCCCTATTGTCAAACTTTAGCGGGTCGACACACAAAAAAAGTCTTTTGAACTTATTTGAAATGCGTCATTAGACTGAACGTCATATAGACCGCTGGGCGCCGGTATTGATGACGCTATACAAGTGTCCAAATGACTAATTACCATTCACATTGTTTTTAAGGATTTCAAATGATAGGACATGGCACGCGCGGTTTTCTCGGAATGCTAAACACTTCCTTAGTAGGCTATAGGCCTAGGCCATAGGTCCTAAATAAAACGCATCTTAATTTAGCTACTAGTGTACAAGCATACCTTTATTAGAGGCCTAGAGAGGCTTTTACACATTTACAATTCTTTCCATAATGCAATTTGCGTTCAATAGGCCTACAAAAAAATGCCGCCTTTACGAGTTATAAATGCGCTACGCACGTAACGCACAATTAGGAGCGGCAATCAGTGGCGTATTTAGACATGTTCCACGTGTTCCATTGGAAGAGGGTCCCCACACAAAAGGGGCCCCCACACATCCCAAAAAGAAATGTTTGAGTGACATCCCCGTATTTCGTTGAAACTGTAAAATAAAATTCATTTATTCCAATACAATTTAAAGCGTTCCTGTTCAACCAAGCTACGTGCAACATAAAATGTATGATTTTACATAATGTAATATGAATTAAAGGCCCTTTTCTGAGGTAGGCCCTATGTGGAAGGCAGGGCGAGACCACGAGGGGCCCCACATACATTTGGGAACAGGACCCCCGCATAAATTTGGGAACAGGGCCCCCACAATCCTAAATACGGCCCTGGTGGCAATATTTATACTTTTCATAGTGTTGTGTTCTGCTTAAAGATGTTAAACGAAAACCGGAATACCGGATTCCGAATTTGAAACCGAAAACCGGTTTTGATTTTCAAAACACCGCATCTGTGCTTTATTATTAACGGCACTATTAAATACACATTCTTTTGATTCTCTTTCAACACATTATTTTACCAGTTACCATAAATATATGCCTCTTCATATGCTTCTTGATATTATGGTCAACGATAATCGGTAATTTGATTATCACTATTGAAAAATTGAAAGCTATTATCGGTTTTAATCAATTAGCCCAGATTTTTTTAGTTCTAAAGAATTTTGTGGTAAAGAGTACAAAATCATATTGTATTCACACAAATCAACCCCTTGAATGCCCTGCAAACACTAATTAAGTTTGAAGTACTTTTCAAATATGCCTACAAAACTACGCACATTTTGCTGTTCCGGCATGTGACTCGTGACATTGCGCGGGGGGGGGGGGGGTGAGGGTGGGAGGTGGTGAGGGTGGGAGGGGGAACCAAAATTCGGTTTTAAACCGGTTTTATAGAACCGATAACCGGTTTTAACATCCCTAGTTCTGCTCTTACAGGGAACGCAGCGCCCATATGTAACCTAGCCTCTCACTGATAAGAACCGTTTGCCCATTGAAGTCGCCGATCGTGACCTCTACTGATCAGGACCCACGAGAGGGGGGTACAGCCGGTATGCCGTACCGGGGCCCTCAAGAATTTAGGGGGCCCATGAATATTTAAAATTAAATACAGTAGACTGTTAGCTTTCCAGACAGTAGTCATGTGGTAATGACACGTAGATGTATGTTGCCTTTCTTTCCTTCAAGGAATGTACAAAATACATTCTCATATTAATACAGAGGAGTCGGAGTCGGGTAGTCGGAGTCGGAAGTAAAAAAAAATGAGGAGTCGGAGTCGGAACATTTATCTACCGACTCCGCAGCCCTGGGACAGGGGTCAATGTGGGTGGCATGGAGTGGAGCTACAACGACTGTATGTGTGGTTTTATATATATATATATACTTAAACATACTTCACTATGGACTTCTTGCCATATCTGGTTTTCTTAAGTTAATAAATGTCTATTTCTATTGTTTTTTTTAACATTAAGCTTGGTGATTAAATTTAGTTTGCTATGGATGTGAATGTATGTACATGTTTCTTTGACTTATTAAACTCAGCAGCTTCTACCTCTGTCCACAGGATGATAAAGTCAGATGTCCAATGAGTGGTAAGCTTTTAAGGTTCAAAGATTTAATACCAGTGAAGTTTACCCCCATCAATGACAGAGATGAGAAGACATCACTGATATCAAAAACAGTAAGTAGTGTTGACTGACAGTTTCACTTTATACACAGCTTCTATGGCTTTAGATTGTCATGTTTTTAGCTCTTTCCTATAATACTATTCTATCTTAACACAGATCCTTTATTGCTTTAGTACAGTCAGTTTATGTATTTTAGCTCAGTTCCTTTCATGTTTTAGATCAGTTTTTATTATGCTCTTTGCTTATTTCTCATGTTTTCAGCAAAGTCCCAAATGTGTATACAAATGAAATTGTGTTATGTTACAAGTTAGCATAAACAATTATTCCTGCAATTTTTTTTTTATTGTTTATTATTTCTTTTATGTCCAAAAATAATTTTTTGTTTAGTCATTTCCATCTCCTGTTGTTGAAATATTCAGTTCTTATAAAACAATTTGCTTAATTTCTTTTTCATCTCAGAATCGTTATGTTTGTGCTGTCACAAATGACATTCTAGGCAACTCGGTCCCCTGTGCAGTTCTTAAACCCTCGTAAGTGTTGCTTAGGATTAGCCCAAATTCATTAAACAATTAGTAGAGGCTATACAATTTTGAGGCATGACATTATTCTTTGATTTGTGTGATCTGCTAATTTACTAAGCTATAAAAAATGTTTGTGTGAATTGGTTACAGTATCGGTAGTACCAGAATTTATTTAGAGCACATTCATTGACTCAGCATGCTTTGTCAGTCTTATGGAAGACATTTTGTTAAATTTATTCACATCCGTTTCTTTGTGTGTTCCAGTGGGGCTGTGGTCACTTTGGAGTGTGTAGAAAAGATCATCAGGAAGGACATGGTGGACCCAATCAGCGGACAAAAACTGACAGACAAAGATATCATCACACTGCAGAGGGTGAGATACTTTTCAAGTATATAAGGATGGACGAATGAATGGGTTTCCAGCTGATTTGTACACATGTAATGGTTTTCAAAACTTGTTTGTATATTTTCTATAAGTATATAAGAGAAATAAACTAATGTGTCATTTCTTTCTCAGGGAGCTTCAGGGTTCACAGGAGCTGGTGTGGTGTTAGAGGCCAAAAAAGCTGGCCCATCAATCATGGCTTGATATGGTAATGAGTGGGCTCATCAATCATGGCAGGATGAGATTTTTTTTTCCCCAACATTTTCATGATTGTTGTCAGAAAATAAAATGAAGTTTTAATATTTAAGAATTGTTTTAGTTGGCATTTGTTTACATTATGTGTATTAGTAGATTTCTTTATACTTATTTGTAAAAAGGAATTACACTTCTACTTAAAATATTTAACTGCCAGTATCATACTTCTGGCTACTTCCTTTCTTTTAAGTTTTTCCTTCTCTAAGATATGCATTTTTAAAGATTTTACAATTTTCTTTATAATCTTGTTATTTTCAGTAAACATTGTAGTAAGGAAAAAAAACACTTGGAAACATACAAGGAACTAAAATTATTCTACAACACAAAAAAATGTTCTTAATATCTGCTGATAATATATTTTTAATCTGACAAAATTGGGAACATAGTAAACAGTGTAATTATTTCATACACCTGTATTTAACTGTTCATTATAGTGTTATATAGTAAATAGTTCAACATGTAATAATGCATCATATCATGTCACACGTTTTCAAAAAGGCTTAGTGAAAAAAAATATAAAAAAAAAATATTAGACTTCCTGATACACTACTAGACATAAAGATAATTTACACATACCAGTACAAATTGGTTTGTAAATTGCTGATGTTTGTGTAAATTAATATACAATTTATAAACGATGTAGAACTTTAAATTGCTCACACTTGAATCTTCTATGGAAAAGTCTTATTTAGTAAAAGAAAGTTTTTTTTAGGCTGGCACAAAAAATGATGACGTTTATATAACCAGACACTATGACAGGATAAGTCCATGTCACCGCAAGATATGGTTACACTGGTGTTCCGTACAGGCGGATAAACTCGGCCATGAGCTCGCTCTTTGTAATTTGTTGACCTTCTGCCGGCTGGGAGTCGTCCGGCTGTTCCTTTCGATTCAGAGATCTGGACGTTCTTCGGCCATTTTTCTGGTTTTTCATCTTGTTATAGAAGTCATTTTTGAACATTCGGATGACGTTTGGGTCGTAGTTCTCATCCACCTTCTGAAACAGCCCGGTACTGTTGATGATTTCGGCGATGTCGGCCTGGCTCTTAGTTTTGGCACCGTCCCTGTGGTCGTCGTCATTGCTTTTGAACGAGTCGACGGGATCGACACAGCTGCCGTTGTTGATGTCGTAATCGCCGTACCAATAGCCGTGTTTAGTATGCTCGGTGGGCACTTTGCAGTGATCTTTTACAGCGGAGCCACTGTATTCACTTTTCGAAGACTGTATGCGACTCATTTTACGTAATAGTAATGTTAATAATACAACTGCCAACGTGCAATTCGAAGTTTTGGTTTCAGGCAATCTTACCATATGTATGTTTTATAAAAACATCGGGGATGGATCAAGCCAATTTATTCCGTTCAAATTGAATATATTTACCCGGTCTTTCGCTCACAGAATTTATTTCGGGGTTAAAACGCCGGCAGTTTATTTCCCAAATTTGTGCCAATGTTGTTTGCTTTCACCTTATTTTGTGTGTGCGTCGCGCTTGCGTCATATCCGTGGAAACTATCCAAATGCTGGAATTGCGCACCAAAATATTTTATATAGAAAACATTTTTTTAATGCTTTAAACTTTAAACACCATGCGATGAAAGAATCATTCGCCTTATACAAGCAATCCTATATTACACTAGTTAAAGGGGAAAATACAAGATTAACAAACGGCAAGTTATTTGTAGGCCGGCCTGTAATTTAGAAATGGGACTACTGGTATCTACACACGCAAACAAAATCGCGCGAAACTATTATCCACTTGGGGGGGGGGGGGGGGGGGGTAAGCGATGGTTGGGCTATTCTAGTAAATAGGCCTATGTAGCATTGGTGGTTTTAGTTTTTGTGTGTCATTTCTGTATTAAACCGTAATAATGTTTCTACCCTTTTCTTCGCTGCTCGTTTAGCTTCGAGAATCCGCGATAAGGCGAGGTCTGTCTGTCCTCTGCAGCATTTGTACCGGTGTGTATAAATTATAAAGTACTTCTCCAACTACTTCTGTTCTTTGCCAGGTTCTGCCAGTTTCCGACGTCTACATCTATAGCCTTTAGGTCGCCCTTAGAGACGTCCTTGTGCCTAATTTGGGGGCGGCCAGTAGCTCTCTTGCCTACAGCTAGCTCAGCATAAGCGTATTTTGGGATTCTCCCATCCTCTATCCTGGAAACATGGCCAAGCCATCGGAGACGTCGTAGGCAGTTATAAATAAATTCTTGTCTCTTTTGAAATTTCAATGTGTGGGTATCATTAGCGAAATTTTTGCAACTAGTTTTTGGATTATTCCAAGTAGGCTATCAGACCAATAATCATAAAGTCAGCCTACTTGCTTAAAGTCATATCAGTAGCTTAAGGGGACGTCCATTAATTACGTCAACAAAATAGGGGGGGGGAGGGGGGGTCTGAAAAAGTTTGACAATTGTTGACATGGGGGAGGGGGGGAGTTCAAGAAAAGTTGACGTCAACAATGTTACTTTTTATGAAGTAAATAATGAAACAAATTTAGTATTAAATTCTACATTTGTCCTGTTAAATTTATACAGATAACATTAACAACATAGTTTTACGTTAATACAAATAAGAGACTTAGATCAATTATAAAAATCTACATTTGATATGTCCTTTTTGTGTCCATCTTGCTAGTTTGTAGATCTATGTATGGGTGGAAACTAATGCAATTGTTAGCAAGGGAAAGTGACCGACCAATTGTAGAAAACCTCACCTTCGCTGCCTAGCGTAGGGTTGCAAGACACATGGGTGTCAAAAGGAGGACACCGAGAGACAAAAGAGCTGCCACTAAGTTTAATTGTGTATTGGTAAACTGAGCAAGAAACCGTTTTGTTAAAAATAACATATAAATTCAATGTAGGCTGAAAGGCAGCTTGCATTTGGTTGGGCAACTTTAAAGCTCATGCACGAGTCTTCTAAAAAAACGGGATAATTATTTGTTGTACAAGTGATCACCTGTTTATTAATTATATTCCTAAAATGTTAGTACTAATTTTAACATTTATTTGTCCTTATGCCTACATAACAAAACATATTACAAAAGCTGGACATTTTAAAGGTATTGTGCTTTGCCTGTGGGACTTGGGACGGAGGACAAGAGTCTAAATAGGACAACATGTCCTCCTTTTGCCGGACGTTTGGCAACCCTAGTCTAGCGTAACATGGTGGCTGGAATAACAAAAGAACACAAAGACACCAACAAACTGTCTGCAGAGAACGTTCAGAAACCCATTTTTTTTGCCGCTTAGTACATCTAAATTAGACTTGGCGCCAGAGTCTAGCGTTCGTTTTATAAGCCATGTAAGCGATGGCTGGGATTGACAATAGAACTAAAAACAATAATAGGCCCTCGCCGAGACTATAACTAATGTTTGCAAAGCATTGAATGAAGTGAATTTTGTGAATCCAACATGGTTATTTTAAAAATATTTCCTTCAGAAAAATAATTCTTGGCCCACCCCATGAAGTACGAAATACTTAGCCTTCCTTATTTCATTTTAACATCCCTAATTCTGATATATAAACTAATATATTTTTGTCTCACTACGTTATAATAGGTGAAACATTAAAATTAGGTCGATTAATAATAATAATAATAATAATGACGTTTGTATAGCGCTGCCAACAAGCAAAATGCAAGCTCAGAGCGCATTTAACATAAAACCAAGAACACGGATACAATCTATAGGCTAATATTAGGCTACATATTAAAATTTAGTAAGTTTTACGTTTTCGTTTCTAATTTCTCTGAAAAATTGAATGAGATAAAAATGTATTAGTATCAGTGGCGTCGCCAGTATTGCAAGGAGTGGGTGGCAAATAGTGCAAGGTAGGGGGACAGGGAAGGCAACTACCGTGTGTATATAATGTGTGTGTGTGACAATAATGTAAGAAGGAATAGTGAACTAATGGTTAAAATTAGGTTTGTTAAAACTGGTTTTTCTTCAAAACGGTTTTCGGTTCTATAAAACCGGATTTCGGTTTCTCAACCCCTCTCCATCCCCCCTTCCCGCGCAACGTCACAAGTTACAGGCCGGAAAAGACAAATGTGCGTAGTTTTGTAGGTATATTTGAAAAATAATTCAAATTTAATTAGTGTTTGCAGGGCATTCAAGAGGTTCATTTTTTTAACGGAGTGATTATACGGCGGATCCGCCTTATAACGCCTCCCTTTTTTTAATACAATATGATTTTAAAATTCTTTAGAACTAACAAAATTCTGGGCTCATTGATTAAAACCGATAATAGCTTTCAATAGTGATTATCAAATTTGCGATTATCGTTGACCATGATATTAAAAAGCATATGAAGAGAATGACGATGTTAATCCAGGATGCAGTTCGCAGATGCGTACGCAATCTAGCGGTACTGCCACCGCTCCTGCTTATCTGTCGGGAACATAATTTACAAACGAGCCATCATTAAAGACGTTTTTTTCTAAATTTTCTGACACAAAGGATTGTAACTGTAACTTAACATTCGGTTTGACGTTGTTTTTATCGCAAGCCATAGTTGGTATCTAGTCTATGACTAAATAATGTTAGCAAGGCATTTCAAGAATTGTTTTGTGTGAATCCAACATTAGGCCTTTTTATTAAAAAAAGAAAAACCAAAAAAAAAAGCCTGTGCTACTTGAAATAATGATTAGGCCTACCTCCCAACCAGAAAACCGAAATCCGATTTTGAAAATCAAAACCGGTTTTCGGTTTTAAAACAGGAATCCGGTATTCCGGTATTCGGTTAACATCCCTAGTTAAAATAGAAGGCTAATTTATAACTGGTGCACAATTTCCCCCTAAACTATTTGACAATTAACATTGTACTAAAAGCTATTTTAGTGAAACGTAGAATTAGACATGATTAAATATGCATATGAAAAGAACAATAGTAAACATATGAGAATTATAGTCAATTAGACACCTTTTTAACAAGTTTTAAAATGTATTACAATTAATTAGCCTATAGTATAGACCTTTCCGTTTTAGATCTATTTTAAATATAAAAGCAAGCGTCTAAAAATGCGTTACTTGTTTTGAGGGGGGGGGGGGGGTAACCAATTGTTGACGTAATTATGTAGGGGGGGGTCTCTGAAAGTTTGACAGTTGTTGACAAGGGGGAGGGGGGGAGGTAAAAATCGCCTAAAAATTGTTGACGTAATTAATGGACGTCCCCTAATGTGAGTAGCCTAAACCAGACTTGAACCCCACTTCTCTTCAAGAATGCGAGCCGATATTAGGCTACCCTCTAAGTTCTCGGTGAATGAACTTTGCTGTATCACGCAACAGGATACATGACGTTTCCTATCCACTCATATAGCACGTGCTCGACCGTCTCTTTTGCATCCCTGCAGTTAAGACGCCGCTAATCAATGTAGGTAGTGCCTAAACCTACTAAAGCAGACCCCTATCGGACAATGTCCAGTTCGAAATTAGGCAATCGTGGACTGTTCCTTTCTGTGGAGCCTCCACCACGGCTCAGCTCAATTTGTCTGATTTAGATGCAGCCACACACCTCGGAATTTGTCCCAGCTCATGAACCATCGTTCAGTATCCCACTCTTATATCGTTTTGTGGGCACTATCAAATAATCACGGATCGCTGAGAGCGTGTGTCAGATACCCCTTTAGCTTGGCTAAAGAGTCCGCTATTTCGTTTCTAGAGATACATGTATGAACCGGTATCCAATTGAAGGTGACCTTTACTCCTTACTTCAAGATCACATCTGAAATATCAAACAGCTTACGAGAGAGTCGCTTGTACTACTACTTGTACAAGGCTACGAGCACAAGCAAGCGCTCCGTACTAAGCACGCTTCTCGGCATCACTGGTGGCAATGACATCAGTAGGCCTAAACGTCTTAATGCACACCTGATAGGAGTGTACCTCTTTGAGGGCGGTAACAAATATCTCAGCGGAGCTGCTTTGTTCTCCAACTGCGGGATCAGTCAAGTGTATTTTTTTTAAAGTGCCCCACTGTTTTCTTGAAAGGACCTCACTGTTTTCTTGAAAGGACCCCACTTTTTATAATTTAAAATATCGATTTTTTAAAATTCTTATACAATATATAGGTCAAACATTGTATTCACGAAAAAGCTTTTTTGACTTAATTAAAAGTTTACAGACGTTCCTTCTGAATAGAAGATTATTACGTCCTAAATCTCCTGCAGGGCGGCAGGGGTAGATCATTCACTGTTTTCTTGAAAAGAGACCAATATTTGATTCTTTATAATAAAAAAAATATATACCCCACTTTTTGTCATTAAAAAAGCAATATTTATTCTGTTCTAAAAATAGCCCCACATTTAGGCAAATGGGCTTAGGGGGGACCCCCCCCCCCCCTCCTTGGCTATGCGACTGCCGAGTAGAAGATTTCCACAGAGTACCGAATTCGATTATTTGGATGACCTATACAAACCTTGATTAGGCCTATCTGCGAGATTTCTACATGAATGACTTAACAAGAGGGATCCGCCCCGTGTGTCAGGGCATTTCAGTAGGCTTCCAAAAAAAAAAAAACTAAAAAAAAAAAATGAAAGACAGTTTTAACTTTGCAATTACTAACTTTTTTTAAAAAGTAAACTAAAGCCAAGGCCCAATTTCTCAATCTTAAAGTAAGGGCCAGTCACTCGAGACTAAGTTTAAGTAAGGGCCAGTCACTCTAGGTTAAGTTTAAGTAAGGGCCAGTAACTATAGGCTAAGTTTAATTAAGGGCCAGTCACTCTAGGCTAAGTTTAAGTAAGGGCCAGTCACTCTAGGCTAAGTTTAAGTAAGGGCCAATAACTTAGGGCTAAGTTTATGTAAGGGCCAGTCACTCTAGGCTAAGTTTAAGTAAGGGCCAGTCACTCTAGACTAAGTTTAAGTAAGGGCCAGTAACTCTAGGTTGTTTAAGTAAGGGCCAATAACTCTATGCTAAGTTTAAGTAAGGGCCAGTAACACTAGGCTAAGTTTAAGTAAGGGCAAGTCACTCTAGGCTAAGTTTAAGTAAGGGCCAGTCACTCTAGACTAAGTTTAAGTAAGGGCCAGTAACTCTAGGCTAAGTTTAAGTAAGGGCCAATAACTTAGGGCTAAGTTTATGTAAGGGCCAGTCACTCTAGGCTAAGTTTAAGTAAGGGCCAGTCACTCTAGACTAAGTTTAAGTAAGGGCCAATCACTCTAGGCTAAGTTTAAGTAAGGGCCAGTCACTCTAGGCTAAGTTTAAGTAAGGGCCAGTCACTACAGGGCTAAGTTTAACCCTTCCCGTACCGACCTACTTCTATCTATGCTGCCTTCAGTTCCGCTATATATGCACCCGGGACTGTAAGGGTTAAGTAAGGGCCAGTCACTCTAGGCTAAGTTTAAGTAAGGGCCAGTCACTCTAGGCTAAGTTAAAGTAGGGGCCAGTAACTCTAGGCTAAGTTTAAGTAAGGGCCAGTCACTCTAGGCTAAGTTTAAGTAAGGGCCAGTCACTCTAGACTAAGTTTAAGTAGGGGCCAGTAACTCTAGGCTAAGTTTAAGTAAGGGCCAGTAACTCTAGGCTAAGTTTAAGTAAGGGCCAGTCACTACAGGGCTAAGTTTAACCCTTCCCGTACCGACCTACTTCTATCTATGCTGCCTTCAGTTCCGCTATATACGCGCCCGGGACTGTAAGGGTTAAGTAAGGGCCAGTCACTCTAGGCTAAGTTTAAGTAAGGGCCAGTCACTCTAGGCTAAGTTTAAGTAGGGGCCAGTAACTCTAGGCTAAGTTTAAGTAAGGGCCAATAACTTTAGGCTAAGTTTAAGTAAGGGCCAGTCACTCTAGGCTAAGTTTAAGTAAGGGCCAGTCACTCTAGACTAAGTTTAAGTAGGGGCCAGTAACTCTAGGCTAAGTTTAAGTAAGGGCCAGTCACTCTAGACTAAGTTTAAGTAAGGGCCAGTAACTCTAGGCTAAGTTTAAGTAAGGGCCAGTCACTCTAGACTAAGTTTAAGTAAGGGCCAGTCACTCTAGGCTAAGTTTAAGTAAGGGCCAGTCACTACAAGGCTAAGTTTAACCCTTCCCGTACCGACCTACTTCTATCTATGCTGCCTTCAGTTCCGCTATAAACGCGCCCGGGACTGTAAGGGTTAAGTAAGGGCCAGTCACTCTAGGCTAAGTTTAAGTAAGGGCCAGTCACTCTAGGCTAAGTTTAAGTAGGGGCCAGTAACTCTAGGCTAAGTTTAAGTAAGGGCCAATAACTTTAGGCTAAGTTTAAGTAAGGGCCAGTCACTCTAGGCTAAGTTTAAGTAAGGGCCAGTCACTCTAGACTAAGTCTAAGTAGGGGCCAGTAACTCTAGGCTAAGTTTAAGTAAGGGCCAGTCACTCTAGACTAAGTTTAAGTAAGGGCCAGTAACTCTAGGCTAAGTTTAAGTAAGGGCCAGTCACTCTAGACTAAGTTTAAGTAAGGGCCAGTCACTACAGGGCTAAGTTTAAGTAAGGGCCAGTCACTACAGGGCTAAGTTTAAGTAAGGGCCAGTCACTCTAGGCTAAGTTTAAGTAAGGGCCAGTCACTCTAGGCTAAGTTTAAGTAAGGGCCAGTCACTCTAGACTAAGTTTAAGTAAGGGCCACTAACTCTAGGCTAAGTTTAAGTAAGGGCCAGTCACTCTAGACTAAGTTTAAGTAAGGGCCAGTCACTACAGGGCTAAGTTTAAGTAAGGGCCAGTCACTACAGGGCTAAGTTTAAGTAAGGGCCAGTCACTCTAGGCTGTTTAAGTAAGGGCCAGTCACTCTAGACTAAGTTTAAGTAAGGGCCAATCACTCTAGGCTAAGTTTAAGTAAGGGCCAGTCACTCTAGGCTAAGTTTAAGTAAGGGCCAGTCACTACAGGGCTAAGTTTAAGTAAGGGACAGTCACTTTAGGCTAAGTCCTCTAACATACACCTTTCTTCCACTCATAAGAACAACAAAACATTGCCTCAATGGACCAAGCAACAGTATTACCTATACACAAAATTAATGTTAAAATAATAAGAAAATCAACAAATGTTCAAGTTTTGTTTTATTTGTTTCATTTAAATAAGAACAATTTTTGTTTGTTTTTTTATTAATAAGCCAAGAAAAGCTTGAAAGAAACTGAATGTTGTTAGTTCTCAATTTCAAAATGTTAATATTATATAGTATAATAAGATATAGCTATGTATACGTAGTCAATGTAAACACAAAGGTCCAAAAGTCAACAGACTGATCATCATTGAGTCATTTAGCAACTCTTTGTTTTCTTGAAACATGCACAAATATTTATAATATGTTCAATACACAGGCTTGAAAGAAATGGGTTCTCAAATGAAACATTGAGTAGAAGTAGAGGCAATGAGGAGGGGAGGGCGAGTGCTAACCAAATGTAACAGGGCGAGAGGGGGTGGGTGAGAGCTAAAAGAATGTAACAAAGAGAACTCTAGAACAGCTGTTCACATTTTTCATCTTCCACAAAATAAAAGTTGTCTTAATAAAACCTACTCACATTTTGCTAATGATATTGTTATAATGTACATATTTTTTTTTTTTTAAGTTGGATTTGCTAAATGTTTGCTAACAAAAAAAAAAAGAAAATAGAATGAACTAGTCAGTGTCAAGGAAATGAAAAGAGTTTATAAATATATACATATGTATATTGCATATATATCCCTGATTGAACAAAAAAAACTGTCATCGTTATATCCTTAAATAATTCTGGAATATTGCATTGAATTTCACTTTGTAAGTTAGGTTTTGAAACTAGAATGCAATTCAATCTTTTTTCTCCTCCAAATTTAAAACTGTAAAAAAAAACAACAGCTAAGGACACAATTTTATATAACAAGTAAAACTGTTTTGTCTTCCTGACAATTCCAAATATTTTTCCTTTCATTTCAGTCGGTAAGCTTAAATTAAATTAGAAAACAAAGCAGACACAGAAACCAAATCCGTTTCTGAAAAAAAATAAAAAAATATTTATTCAGAAAAAACTCAAAAAAATCATGAGGAAATGTTGAGGTTTTAGCTGTTGGCCATTTTCTTGATTTTTTCAAGCCTTGCCTTCAAACTGGTCACGTCGATCACCTGCTTCTGCTCCTCTTCCCGGGCGGGGGGATTGCTCTTCCACTGTATATCCTGTACAAAAACAAACAAAGCTTTTAGATTCTTGAGATAATCATGTTGTTGTTTTTTATAAAACCCTACCCCGACCCCGACATCACATCAAGGTTCATCAGCTCTTTACATTCAAATCATTGTTATATTTATATATTACTTGGGACAACTATAGAAACAAACTATATGTGCTTCAGGTCACCTGATAACGACTGAACTTATTCTAGCCCATGAAAAAGCGCTGGGGCTTGAACTTAGTAACCAATGAAATACTGTAGTGTATGGCTCATCCCACCAGCACTCACCCCCCCCCCCTCCACTTCCAGTGAGATTGTGAGAATGAATTTAGTTTTATTACATACGATTGGCTGTTGGTGCTTTGAGAACAACAGCAGGCAGTCAATGCTGTCATTTAGTCAATACCCTAGCTGTAAGTTTTAAACTGATTTAAAACTAATGCCATTAGGCCCGCTCATATGAGTGAACTATCTGAAGGTACCTTCTATGAAATTATAGCTGGATTTTGTGAGTAAAGTAATTTAAGTAACAATTTATATCATTGCGGCATGGAATGGGTTCCCTGACAAGTGAGAAAAATCTCCGGAAACCCACATAAAAATGCAAGACTAGAATGGAAGCATGGACTATTTTAAGGAGCAATAACCTTCCACATAGAATGTAATCAAATAAGGTGAAATTTCTTTAAAAATACTTCAACAACTAAAATGCACACGTTAACCAAAAGCAAAAAAAAAGAAAAGAAAAGGTAAACGAACCATTTCTCCGTGGTCTGTGTCATCAAGAGAATCAACTTGTGTACTGGAGGGAGGGTTAAAATTTAGGGCTTTGTTGCTGTCAGTCTGGAAGAGAGAGTAAATATTTTCATTAGTTTCATATCTATTGGTGAAATGAAACTGTTGGCTGTGAGACTGTTCACTATTTTTACCATTTATGTTGGTGTTGAACCCTAAATATGTAATCTTCCTTCTAGGATATAATTATAAAATAGTCTAGTACTCCCCCCCCCTCTCAGGACTATACACCATTTTCAGCAATAAATATCTGGTCTAGACTAATTAGAGCACTACCACCTCAACCCTTTCCGTATGCAAGCCTTTATATTGCAAAAGGTCGGATGTGGAGTTTCTGTGGCTGCAGCACATAAGGAGATGGTGTGGCCAGCACAATGCTCAGCCGCCTTACTTATTCTCCAATTACTGTTAGAGCTGGGTAGACAGTGGCTAGACACCCTCCAGACCAAGGAACAAATTCGAGTATTTTTCCAGGGTTTGAACCTGGGACCTTCCGTACACCATTTCATCACTCTGCCACGAGGCCACTGTGTAACATATACAAGTCTGACATAGTGGTCTCCATTAAATGCCGAGAGAACCTTAAACTTAAATGCTTTAAACATGATATTTTTTTGCCAAGGATAATCATTATTTTATGTGTTGAAATTGTAAATGTGAGAAAGTAGAGACTACTGACCTCCCCTGAATTGTTGCTATCTAAACCACACCTGGCCCTGAGTGCCCGCAGCTTCTCTCTGTAGAAATCAACATCAGGCATGTCTGGGTTCATGGTGTTGTCATTGGTGTCTTCCAATGTATGTTGGGTGTAAGCAGAGTCTCCTGGAAACACACACACAAATTGTGTCAGTGGTTACTGGTTAGTGCATGCTCACACAAAGAATGTTTGAATATATATAGAGACCAAACATACACTGCCAGACACTCGGTAGCTTATAGCTGTCTTTAATGGAAATAATTACTTTCTCATTAAATGAATTACTGCTCAGTCATTATAAATCATGTCTAGGTGCAATGACTAATTACACCCATTAAGTCTGCTTGGTTCTGACTCTAAAATCATTCTTAAATTCCCAGACTTTACACAAAATTCACAAACCGATTTGTACTGGTATGTGTAAAATATCTTTATGTCTGATAGTGTATATAGTATATAGGAAGTCTAATTTTTTTTTATATATTAGCAAATAATTTAAATTCCTATAGAATATTTTATTTAAAAAAAAAAAAGATGAGACTTAAGGAATCCATAGCTTTATTACATTGTTTTTTTTTTACATTTTAAATAAATATTTTTAGGCTACTTTATTCAATTGTGAGAAATTCACAAAAGTTCCCTATTCCTTGGTCAGTTTTCACAAATGTAACTTGAATAATCAAGTCAATTTTGCCAAACTTTCCAAACCCGTATGAACTCTGCCTGACATGGACATTTTTAAACAATAATCAAGTCAATTTTGCCAAACTTTCCAAACCCGTATGAACTCTGCCTGACATGGACATTTTTAAACAATAATCAAGTCAATTTTGCCAAACTTTCCAAACCCGTATGAACTCTGCCTGACATGGACATTTTTAAACAATAATCAAGTCAATTTTGCCAAACTTTCCAAACCCGTATGAACTCTGCCTGACATGGACATTTTTAAACCATTGGATTGTCTATAGATGTAGCCTAAAAGATCATTTCTCCTCAGTTTGAATAAACATGGACAACTATAATAACAGTTTAACTCAGCTTCCTCCTAAATCTAACTGCATACATAGTCAAAATAAACCAACACATCTTTCAATTTATATAAAGAAAATCAATGTGCCTGTTAGCTGGTCATACAGTCAGCTGTTAGACATGAGAATACTAAATTTAGAGTTGCATGTAAACTGAAGAAATAGAAACCAAGTGGCTCCTCACCTGCAGCTTTCTTTCCTCCTCTCTCCATCTCAATTTCAGATAACATGTTGCTGATGTACTTTTGGAAATGGGGGGATGTTTTCTTCAAGAAAGGCTCCACGTCTGCCTCGGGATATTTCTTCTTAAAGTCAAACAAATCATTCAGCCCCTGGGGAGTAACCAGCAGAACATTTTTAAATGGTTAGGCAATCATTTATACAAATTGGAACAAAGAAATTTCTCAATACAACCACCAAGTGCAGTGTGTTGGCTGCATTTTGAGACATATATTTTTAATGCTGTGTGTTATTATTTACCCCTTTTTAAAAATGTCCCAACCAAAACCGCCATAAAATCTTACCATACTCTTACGGGGCTAAAATAGTTAATTGAACCTAAAAAGGTTAATTTAACCTAAAAAGTTAATTGAGCCTAAAAAGTTAATTGAACCTAAAAAGGGCTAATTGAACCTAAAAAAGTTAATTGAACCTAAAAAAGTTAATTGAACCTAAAAAGGGCTAATTGAACCTAAAAATTTAATTGAACCTAAAAAATTTAATTGAACCTAAAAAAGTTAATTGAACCTAAAAAGGGCTAATTGAACCTAAAAAAGTTAATTGAACCTAAAAATTTAATTGAACCTAAAAAAGTTAATTGAACCTAAAAAGGGCTAATTGAACCTAAAAAAGTTAATTGAACCTAAAAATTTCATTGAACCTAAAAAAGTTAATTGAACCTAAAAAGGTTAATTGAACCAAAAAAGTTAATTGAACCAAAAAAGTTAATTGAACCTAAAAAGGTTAATTGAACCTAAAAAGTTAATTGAACTTAAAAAGGGCTAATTGAACCTAAAAAGTTAATTGAACCTAAAAAGTTAATTGAACCTAAAAATTTAATTGAACCTAAAAAAGTTAATTGAACCTAAAAAGGTTAATTGAACCAAAAAAGTGAATTGAACTAAAAAAGTTAATTGAACCTAAAAAGGTTAATTGAACCTAAAAAGTTAATTGAACTTAAAAAGGGCTAATTGAACCTAAAAAGTTAATTGAACCTAAAAAGGGCTAATTGAACCTAAAAAAGTTAATTGAACCAAAAAATTTAATTGAACCTAAAAAAGTTAATTGACCCAAAAAAATTTAATAGAACCTAAAAAAGTTAAATGAACCAAAAAAAGTTAATTGAACCTAAAAAGGTTAATTGAACCTAAAAAGTTAATTGAACTTAAAAAGGGCTAATTGAACCAAAAAAGTTAATTGAACCTAAAAAGGGCTAATTGAACCTAAAAAAGTCAATTGAACCTAAAAATTTAATTGAACCTAAAAAAGTTAATTGAACCTAAAAAGGTTAATTGAACCAAAAAAGTTAATTGAACCAAAAAAGTTAATTGAACTTAAAAAGGGCTAATTGAACCTAAAAAGTTAATTGAACCTAAAAAGGGCTAATTGAACCTAAAAAAGTTAATTGAACCTAAAAATTTAATTGAACCTAAAAACGTTAATTGAACCTAAAAAAGTTAATTGAACCTAAAAAAGTTAATTGAACCTAAAAAAGTTAATTGAACCTAAAAAGGTTAATTGAACCTAAACAGGTTAATTGAACCTAAAAAGGTTAATTGAACCTAAACAGGTTAATTGAACCTAAAAAAGTGAATTGAACCTAAAAAAGTTAATTGAACCTAAAAAGGTTAATTGAACCTAAAAAGGTTAATTGAACCTAAAAAGGTTAATTGAACCTTAAAAAGTTAATTGAACCTAAAAAGGTTAATTGAACCTTAAAAAGTTAATTGAACCTAAAAAGGTTAATTGAACCTAAAAAGGTTAATTGAACCTAAACAAGTTAATTGAACCTAATAAAGGTTAATTGAACCTAAACAAGTTAATTGAACCTAAACAAGTTAATTGAACCTAATAAAGGTTAATTGAACCTAAACAAGTTAATTGAAACTAAACAAGTTAATTGAACCTAATAAAGGTTAATTGAACCTAAACAAGTTAATTGAACCTAAACAAGTTAATTGAACCTAAAAAAGGTCAATTGAACCTAAACAGGAAAGTACTTACCTCCCTTGTGTTTTCCTTGGTGCCAATCTTTTTGAAAATCTCAGTCAGAAGCTCGTGTGTTTTAGAGACACGTTTGTTCTTTGTTGCACTCTACACAGACATGGAAAGAAAAATACATTTTTACACATACATTAAAAAATACATGCTGTGTCATTATTATGTTCAACAAATATTGTATTCCAAATAAAAGATTTTAAACTATCTGATTTCACTCTGGTATTAAGGCTTTGGCCCGTGAACAGTTGTATGAAAAAGAAACTGACCTTGACCTTGTCAACATTGAGGTCTTCCGTTTTATTCCCACTCTTGGCCAGGACTGTGTGGAGATATGTTTCCACTTCAGAATTCTCGGATGCCCCAATCAATCCAGTGTGGCTCAAAATCTGATTAGATCACAAAAAGTTTAAAAAATGTAATATCAAAACGAAACAAAAAAGTTTGTTAATAGTTATGAATTATTTCTCTCCTTAAGAAGATTGAGCTGTTGCATGTGAGAATCACCTTGTGTCCTTTCAGCTTCGTCAAGTTATGCAGTAGTGTCTTGATGGTCCTAATTGGCATGTCCAAATTAGGTCGGCTTTTCCAGCTGGACGTTGGGAATTGCTGGAAGAACAAGTGGGCCTCGTAGATGACACGGTCACAGTTCACCTCGTTGATTTTGTCTGGCACCAAATTTAGGATTTTCCAGAGGCACTGGTGAAGATCATTTGAAATTATTTTGTCTTCTAGCATCATACATACTTAGAATATTTATACTTAAGCTTAAGAAGTATAGGCTTTTAGACATTTAGGAGTTGACTCTGTCAAAGAACAATGCAATATTTACAATTACCAAAAAATACAGTTTGAAATAAGTTCACAAGATCAACCAAATTTGAACATTAAATGAATGCATTTTCAAAATAGGCTTTACATATTCCCAATTTGTTCAAGACTGAAGACTTCTACTTTACCTTAATGACCAAGTCCAAAAATTTGTAGGAACATGTTTCACTTTGCAAGCACTCCCTCATTAATGAAATGATTGCACTGTGGGATGGAGAATACAAAAACTCATCAAAACAATGTTCGTTGTTTTACATTTTGAAATAGGCCAACCAACATGAGTTGAAATAAAACAATACATTTTGTTATATTGAGAGAATGTAATATTTTAAAAAGTCATAATTCTATGATAGAAAACATACAAAGCATCTTGAATCAACCCACTGACCATGTTATGTTGGTGGCATCCGATTTGTTAATGATCTTCACCACGGTAATGTTGACCGTCTTAATTATCTGTGGTCCTTCTTCCATCTGCTCTACCTGCGTGTCCAGGAGGACAGTCAACAGGCTGTGCATCAGATCTTTCAATGTGTGGGTCGAAGCTTTCTTGCCCATCTGGGTTTTGTCAAATATCTGTTCCAGGGGGAGATGTGGAGTCTCTCAATAATAACATATGAATGGGAGATGTGGAGTCTCTCAATAATAACATATGAATGGGAGATGTGTAGTCTCTCAATAATAATAATAACATATGAATGGGAGATGTGTAGTCTCTCAATAATAACATATGAATGGGAGATGTGTAGTCTCTCAATAATAACATATGAATGGGAGATGTGTAGTCTCTCAATAATAACATATGAATGGGAGATGTGTAGTCTCTCAATAATAACATATGAATGGGAGATGTGTAGTCTCTCAATAATAACATATCAATAAGTTTTGTCAAATATCTGTTCCAGGGGGAGATGTGTAGTCTCTCAATAATAACATATCAATAAGTTTTGTCAAATATCTGTTCCAGGGGGAGATGTGTAGTCTCTCAATAATAACATATCAATAAGTTTTGTCAAATATCTGTTCCTTGGGGAGATGTGTAGTCTCACAATAATAACATATCAATAAGTTTTGTCAAATATCTGTTCCAGGGGGAGTTGTGTAGTCTCTCAATAATAACATATCAATAAGTTTTGTCCTACCAAAAATCACGTAGGCCTAAGCACAATGGTATATACACAAGATTAAATTATAATAAATTTTTTAATGATCATTATTGACGTTGCTTGTAAATTTTGTGTAATCAAATTGTTCAAATTTAATTATTTAGGGATGTTCTCATTAATTGAGTATTTGTTTGCTGTTATTATTTATTATTATAAGTGAATCAATGAGTTAACTATAAACAACAACTGAGATTTAATTGTAACCTTTTCTCATAGGAAAAACACACCAACTTTTAACCCACCAAAGAGTCTTCTCTTATGTCAACAGCCATCTTTATTATTGTATGTGTATAGCATTCTTATCTTATGTCAACAGCCATCTCTATTGTTGTATGTGTACAGCATGAGTAAATGTCAACAGCCACCTCTATTGTTGTATGTGTATAGCATGAGTAAATGTCAACAACCACCTCTATTGTTGTATGTGTATAGCATGAGTAAATGTCAACAGGCATCTCTATTGTTGTATGTGTATAGCATGAGTAAACGTCAACAGTCATCTCTATTGTTGTATTAGCAGGAGTAAATACATTTTCATATTGGATGTAGAATTGTATCAATAATTCATTTAGAATTATTTTTTTTTTAATTCTATTATGGCCTAGAGATTATTTGTGTAAGAATCATATGGATAATTCTATTGCAGTCCATTATGATGTGGAGATTATTTGTGTAAACCAATAAGTGTTCTCAGTTTCTACATATTTCAAGTACGCATTCTACCATTTTCTGCATCAAAAACCTACAGGTATATAAGGCAAGCAGAGGTGTAGTTTGTTGTTGTTTTGTAGAGTGTTACAGAAGCTACTTTATTACTGACCAGAACACATTAATGTAATTATTGTCAATAAGTTCAAGCATTAAATTCCTTGAGTGGCTTTGAGTGTATTATTTCCTAGTGAACCAGACCGCAACAAATGACACAATACCTGGGCCATAACAATATATAAGGTTATAAATAATAAGACAGCAAATGCGACTTACACTCAGTAATGTACTCAGCAGACATCTGTAGAGGCGAATCACTTCTGTCTTGTCTACTTGTGGGTCATTCAAGTGTTTCCCTAACCCCATCTTACACTGCAGCGTAATGACCATCAGCAGGTTGTCAATGTGGTTGCTCATCACCGAGGCCTTGCGCTCATCCTTTAGGACCTCATCAATCTAATCCAGGAGTGAGGAAGAAGAAAAAAGGTTTTTCATAAAAACTACTGCTTTCTTGTCTACAGTGGCCACAGGTTTTACATGTGTGAAAAGACATTGCACTTTAGGATAACATAATTATAGCTCTCTCTATTCCAACTCTTTTTTCAATACACAAAAATATAAGAATGCACATAGAAAATAAGGAACAAACATTGAGATGTCAGAGCTAATATCAATTTCTATTCCATTAATCAAATTAGTTAATGGAGAGGGTGCAAAAAAAAAAAATCTACCTGAGCCAATGCTTTGATGCTGGTGTTGATCTCAACATTAGAAATAAGGGACACCACACTTCCTATGCTGGCAGACACATCCACTGAACTAATCAATTTGGAAGACAGACTTGGTGAAGCAGGACGCTCCCTAGGTGACAAAAAAGAAAAAATATTTGACCTTGACTTTCTAATTTCAGAGTTCAATTTTTATTTTTTATTTAGGCATCCTGCAACCATAATTGGCTTTACCAACTTAACCTATAAGTAAAAATGAAACATGCCTATTGTAGAATATTTCATAGCAAAATCCTTGACCTAATTTGTTGCAATAACCCAAGGGATTGATGGGACATGGTGGCTGAGCGGCAGCGCAATCAGATTGCACACTGAAGGACTGAGTTCAAATCCATGGTGAAGGCTAGGGTTTGTTCCCTGGACTGGAGGGTTTTCTTGAGTCTACCCAGCTCTGATGAATGCCTGACTTTAATTGGGGTAGTGTAAAGGCGTCTGGGCATTGAAATAGTCACACAATCCTTGAGTATACCGTGGCAACAGAAATTGGTGAACGCTGCCTCATAAACCCATTAGATCTATTTGATCCCACAGGATACTTTACTTTTTTACCAAAAAAATGTCAACCAGATAACGGATTAATATATTTTCTTAGCTAGAAATGCATTCATAATGACAAAGAAGAAAAGTTCAAATAGTAAATCATACTGTTTTTCTTTTGTTTTAAGGCTACATTATCCCCTTAGTCATATTTGTACAGACTAAAATGCAGGACTGACTATTGTGAACTCACATAAATTTTGGTTTAGCCACAGGAGCCATGACAGCCTCTAAATCAAGCTCTATCAGGCTAGGGACAACTGGCTCCCAGTTCTCTTCTGGCTCCAGATCCAGCTGATAAGTTTTCTTGACTGGTTCCATCCTGGCAATGTTAGGTCTGCAAAAGTTTACATGTTCAAATATATTAGCATTGGTTCCACTGTAAGCAACAATACTCAATGAAGGTAACAGGAATACAAATTATAAATGACGACTTTTGACTAATGATATTAATTGTGGAGTTTAAATTGTATTTTCACAAATGTTTATTAAAAGGTATCACTTTTATATAATAAAGAAAACTTTACACAATTCAATTATTGATTTTTTTTAATATACTTGAAAAACCCATTAATTTAGCAAATGTGCATAAATGCACTGAAAAGAAAACTACTAAATATTATAAATAATAAATGGCAAAATATTTTAGTTCATTAAAACAATTTTTTTTATTGTGATAGAACTATAAGTAATTACTCAGTATTCGATAACTTGATAACAATAAAGTTTTGAAAAAACAATACATACATTCATACAATGTTCATAATGTAACCTGGGGCTAGATAATAATCTTGAAAGGACCTAAACACTAAAAAGATTTTGGTACCGCCCCCATTTATATAAGTAAAAAGAATATAAACAGTAATAAGCTATAACATTTTTTTTTTAAATGCAATAAAAAAAATGTAAAGTCCAACATTTTGGTGTTGTAAACTTCCACATTTCATTTTTGAAATGTTATCTCCTACTACTTTTAAAATTTACTAATTCTTTCATAACATTTTTTTTTAACATAATGTGTGGCCCGCTTGGTGGATCCCAGTTCAGTTGCACCATCATTTAAATTTTTTGTTTAAAGCGCATCAAACATGCTGAATGCAATAGCATGAAAAGATGTACTATATAAATAATAATATTTATTATTATTATTGGATAATATGCTCCATTGAATATGGTGAATTCCTGCTAGTAAAAATGTTCATGGTGCCCCCCCCCCCTCTATTTATAAGCATTTGCTTAATAGTAAATTCAGCCCCCTGGGTGTGACTGTAAGAAATATCATAATCATGCATGGATTAGAATTCCGTAAGAAAAAACATTTTTAAAGGAAACATTAATAATCATGCCTCTAACATCTTTTCAACAAATTTTTTTTTTTTAATGGCTGTTAACTGAGAAGATTACTTATTGTCTGGGGAGAATACAATCAATTAAATCATGCACAGTACCACAAAACATACAAACATTCATCATGACCTTTATCCCATTTCTCTATACCAGCATTCTCTTCCCCACCCACCCATTATCAAGTGTTAAATGTTGTACTACAGCTGGATGAATCTGCAACATGCAACAATAAACAACCATTCACCAACACTTACCAAGAAAATATAACCAATGGGCAGGCACGGTTTTATATTATGGCATTGGAGAATATATAAAAAAAATGGTCACTTTTTAGATCTCATTATCTTTATATCTCTATATTCTAATAATTCATATCAGCAGTTCCCAACCTGTAGGTCGCAACCTCTTTGTGGGTCAAACAACCATTTCAGGGGGGTCACCTAAGACCATCAGAAAAAAACTATTTTTACTGGTCTTAGGAACAGAGAGACCTATTTTATCTGCTTTCTTTGAGGAACATGACATTGAACCAGACATATGGATTACGGTGAAAAATTCTGTGAAAGAACACTTTAAGGTAGCGACAAAAATAATTTTATGGTTGTGGGTCACCACAGCATTAGGTTCTGTATTAAAGGGGTAGCAAGGTTAGCAAGGTTGGGAACCACTGATGTATATCAATTTAGATTGCTACAAATAGCTAATATCATCAGAAAATTATTTCAGAAGCCTATTTTCAATAACTAGCCAACTCAGTATGAGCAGCTTTTGTTATCTTTCAATAAAGTGTAAATTCATTCATTAAAGTCTAGAAACTGGTTGACTTACTGTGAAGCTGCTTTGGCAAGATTGGTGGCGGGTGCTGTCTTTGGCCTCTGTACTTGCTGCTGCTGCTGTGGCTGCAAGGGTTCCTTCACTGGCTTGACATCCTTGTTCTTCAGGGCTCGCTTAATGCGCTCATCCAGGAGACTTTGATCTTTGTCATTCAGCTATGGAGGAAATACATTTGTCAATCAAATGTAGATAAAATACAGTTGTCATTCAGCTATCTGAGCTATGGAGGAAATACATTTGTCAATCAAATGTAGATAAAATACAGTTGTCATTCAGCTATGGAGGAAATACATTTGTCAATCAAATGTAGATAAAATACAGTTGTCATTCAGCTATGGAGGAAATACATTTGTCAATCAAATGTAGATAAAATACAGTTGTCATTCAGCTATCTGAGCTATGGAGGAAATACATTTGTCAATCAAATGTAGATAAAATACAGTTGTCATTCAGCTATGGAGGAAATACATTTGTCAATCAAATGTAGATAAAATACAGTTGTCATTCAGCTATGGAGGAAATACATTTGTCAATCAAATGTAGATAAAATACAGTTGTCATTCAGCTATGGAGGAAATACATTTGTCAATCAAATCTAATAATATTAAACGAGAAAAAATTGGGGGTATATTTGTTTGTGGGTTTGTTTGTTTGTGTGTTTGTGTCAGCGTTCTCGAAAACGGGCCCTACGATTTTCGCAAAAACTGTCCTATTGATGTATTCTGGTGAGAAAATGCGTTTAAGATCAATCTCATTTCATTTGAACCACTGCTTGACCCTCAATTTTTGGAAAAACCACTGACCATTTCTAAAAATAGATTTTAAATTGGGCTAAAAGAAAAAAAAGCATGTCATTGGATTCCCCATATAGCGCGATCGCGTTCAATACAACTCTTATGACGTCATAGCCAAGACAACTTTTATTTAGTATCCGCGTTTCGGTAATTCCCGTTTTTAAAGCATTTAAATGGTTACCATTTTCGCCGCGCAATGAAATAAAATCAGCATGACATTGTATCATCAATAAAAAAAAAAGTTAAGTTATGTTTTAACTTTGTATTTTGCACTCCAATTAGTTTTTAATATGCTTCTTTTAAACTAAAAGTGAGCTTTCGTAAACATCTTTTAACTACCTACATGCTCTATACACCACGTGTTTACGATTTGTGGCGTTTCATTCGTATAAACATATATTATTATTTGTATTCACGGATACACTAGATGTGATTTAAAGCTATTATCAATATCTTTTTTTCTATCCTTTAAATGTGTAGTTAATTTATGTTTAAAACTAATTTATTTTTGCACTCGTTGATTGTAGTGTAAAAAAACAGATTAAAAAAATGCCAGACTAGACTCGGACCACGGATGAGCCTAGGACGCAATAATCTTCTTTATAGATGGAGCGTCTATAATGTATAAGATAAGATAAGATGGGGTAAGATTAGTTTGATAGTTTATATTATGATTGAAAGAGTCCAAATTGATTTAGGGCCTAACCCTTAGCCTACCGATACATCAAACAATTAGGGTACTATTAAAGTTGTGGAATACATTAAAACTTATATCGTTAATTGCATAGTTATTATGGTAAGTAATTTATAAAGTCTTTAAAGTTATAACATTTACAACTTCAGGAAAATGCTTGGCAGACGAAAAAAGAATAATTATATTATAAACTTGAAAAAGAGAAAGGCATGGACACAAGCCTATGTAGCGCCCCAGGGCAAAAGTTTCAGCGACGCACACTTGCATACTGTAACTGCTTCATTTAATACTATATTTAGGTAATATCTGCCGCCAACCCCCCCCCCTTTAGAAGTGTAGCCCCGAGCATATGCCCCCTCTGTTTCACCCCCCCCCCCCCTATGTGAGGCCACTGCTGATGATAGTGCAGAAGCAGCAATATTTCAAAAATTATTTCTTGCATGACTTCGGAGGATAAAAATGATTCAGTGGATACAAATGTAAAACCAAACTAAGCAGCCTATCTAAGGTGCATTAACAACAATTAAAGAATAAACAAATGTGTAGATTACAGCAACTAGAAAATGAAACTATAGATGAGACAGAAACGAGATTGGATTATCAAAGAAAGCATAGGACAAAACAATTAGAGGAAGGAACTGCAAAAGAACCAGAAAGACAATTGGAAGAAAAAAGAAAGCGGAGGAAAAAACCACTAGATAAGGAACTTAAATTCATGTTTTGCATTGGCTTCGTTTAACGTAGATGACGATCGGACAATCAATAGTCACGGAATCTACAGCTTCCTAGCAGCAGGCCAAGTCTACCAGAAGATGAATATGGCAGTAAATCCAACACAAAATGTTAAGGATGAATTTAAAAGTCCACAATACGGACAGATGTACTTTTTAGATTCAGATGACGCCGTCACCGAGCAACTGAAACTTCCACTCAATCATGAAATCAGTCAATCTCTTATTAATTCATTGGAACAAATCATTAGATCAAGCAACTCTCTTGCACAAACTTTTATGATGATGAGAGAAGTGGAAGAAAAGGTCAACCGTCATGCTACTGAAGAAGGACATGCACCACCGTATGTGCACCTTTATACGGCGAAGTATGTACTGTCGTTACATTAAATTCAGATCAAAGCAATCCAGATAACAAAATGGTGGTTCATAAGCGAGTCCAAAAAAATTTTACTTTGAAGAATTTAGACAGTCGCATAGAGCCTTTTACTTACCCGCTGTTTTTTTCTAAAGGGAGATAAGGCTTCTCTGTTGATATGCCTATAAAAATGTCTTATGCGAGCAGACAGCACCTTACACGCTTTGAAATGACCCAGTACCGTATTGCTTTTTCACCCCATCTTACCAAAAACCTACATTCTCAAGCTGACTGTGTGTGGTTCCTGATATGCGAGAAATTAAATTCAATGCCCTGCATTTTGGAGGCCGGCTTTTTCAGCTAATAACAGCTTATCAATGGGCATTAATTAAATTATATCATTAAGTAATTGTTCTTTTGAAAGCCCTTAAAGCAGATTACAATAGATATTTCAATGAAAAAGAAAAGAGATGACTACAAAATACATTTGTAGTCCCATACCTGATTAAATATAATCCATGTAAATAGTAGCCTAAATTATATGCATGTATCTTATTGTTTACAATTTCTCTATTGTTTTAAAGATCTTTGATGTTAAATATATGTATCAAATATTCTAACAATATTATTAATTTCACCCTATAAAGACCGATCTCAGATCAGTCACCCCGATATTGTAGATAAAATACAGTTGTCATTCAGCTATGGAGTAAATACATTTGTCAATCAACTGTAGATAAAATACAATTGTCATTCAGCTATGGAGGAAATACATTTGTCAATCAAATGTAGATAAAATACAGTTGTCATTCAGCTATAGATAAAACTATGGCAATGGAAGAAATGGATATTATTCAGTTATGGAAGAAATGCAGTTGTCAAAGAATATTATTTTTCAATGAAAGAAAGAATCACCTAATTTGTTTTGTGAAAATTATTTTATAACAAAGAAGGAAACATTTTTTTTTTTTTCAAAAAATTAATTGGGATCTGCTTAAAACTAAATATCAGATCATTGAAATATCTGATTAATACAATTATACAAACAAAACAACAGGTAACCAAACCATAACATAATTCTATCAACAGCCAAATATCAACAAGTACAGTTGTTCTTTTTTTAGGCCTGTTTTATTTTCATGATTCTACTCTGTGACCCACTAGCATTTTACCCCCTTTACTGGTTTATACTTAACGTATTTAAAGATATAAGCTTCCACACAACTTCCATCATCTTTATTACTATTGGTTTTGTCAAACATAAACGGCAGTTACAATGCTCACCGTTCCGATGTACTTGTAGACTGTCTCCCCAAGAATGGCATGGGCGATAACGATGGTGTTCAGGGCAGCGTTCCTCACAGAGTTGTCCCTGTCCCCAATCTGTGCGGCGATGATCTTCAGCGCATGGGCCGGAGATGGCTGGCAAACGTTGATGCCGTAGTTCTCTATCAGACATCCCAGTTCCTCGAGCAGCTCTGAAATGGAGGGCAGTAACATTAACAAAATACCTTCTCACTATTTTTAACCGATGAACACTGTAAAGCTTATGGGGTACCATTTAAGTCTTTAAGTTCAAATGTCTAACAAAAATTCTTTGGTCCACCCCTCCCTGAATTATAAAATGAATTTTAGAAGGTAAAGATTGATGTGCATTGGATTGGCCACAGTACCCTCAGGTGAGCCACAGAACACTGATTGCCCATAATTTACAACCCAACAAGACATGCTAACTGTAATATGAAGAAGAAGAGTACAGAAGAACAACAGAGGATAGAAAAAGGGAGCCAACATACCTGTTCTCTGTTTGGATACTTTGCACTTCAGTCCGTCTATAATGAAGCTAAACATTTTAACTGCAGGGTAGATCTTGCACATCTGTTTGAGTATGTTGCGTACATCTCTCCTCACATTGTCTTTTGGATCTCCACTCTGTGGAGTGATTCACAGACAAACTTTATACATTAGCATGTCTCACTATTTACACAATTTTTCATAAAAGTTCATATCTGCCAACTTTAGGGGTTTTAGAAAACGGTACAACTTTAGCACAAAAGAAATCTGAAATTGTTTTTAACTGATCACTAGTTTAGATTAATCAGAGTACAATAGTAGAATTTTCTTACAAAACTACTAACTACACTTGGTAAATAGTTAACGACTAATCATTCAGTTTAATAGGCTAAAGAAAAACTTAAACAAATGCTACTTTTGTCTTGTCTGCCAATTAGAAAAAATCTTGTTTAAATGCAATTATGAAAAAATGATAAAAGTGTGACACAATACTTTGACCAGAAAAGTTGGCAGGCTTGAGTTACATATTAATTAAATTAAAAAAAAACTTAAATAAGTATTTAACAACTCAATGGTTTTTCTTATCTAAAGGATTCTTAGCATTATACACTAATTTATAATGAAATGAAGAGGCTACAGAAAAATGAAGATTACTTAATAATCGTGCCAGTATTGTTAAAAAAAAAATGACTTTGTTATCTGAGGAGCACTGTTTATAATTAGGTATGTTAAACGAAAACCTGAATACCGGATTCCGGTTTTAAAACCTAAAACCGGTTTTGAAAATCAAAACCGGATTTTGGTTTGTTGGTTGGAAGTTGGAAGGTAATCATTACTTCAAGTAGAAGAATTTTTTTTTTGGTTCTGATGGAAATATTTTTAATAAATAATGATGGATTCGCACAAAACCATTCTCGAAATGCCTTGCTAACACTATTTAGTCTTAGACATTGTGTTTCTTGTGATTCCAAATACCAACTATGGCTTGCGATAAAAACTACATCAAACCAATTGTTAAGTTACAGTTACAATTAACATGAATTTTTTAACTTGTCGGCTCATCTTTTAGATGTTCGCGCCTCTTTGATGTACGCAATAGAGGGAATTATTTGGCTAGGCACCACGTCTGTGCTTTATTGTTAACGGACTATTAAATACACATTCTTTTGATTGGTGCTACGCGAAGCCTTTCAATACAGACATTTTTTTACAAGTTATCATATTATATGCCACTTCATATGCTTCTTAGTATTATGATTATGGTCAACAATAATCAGAAATGTGATTATCACTATTAAAAAATTGAGAGCTATTATCGGTTTTAATCAATTAGTCCACGTTTGTTTTTAGTTCTAAAGAATTTTATGGTAAAGTGTACAAAATCATATTGTATTCACACCAATCAACCCATTAAATGCCCTGCAAACACTAATTTAGTTTGAACTATTTTCCAAATATAGCCTACCTCCAAAACTACGCACATTAAGCTTTTCCGACCTGTGTGTGACTTGTGATATTGCGCGGGAAGGGGGGGGGGAACCAAGATCCGGTTTTAAACCGGTTTTATAGAACCCAAAACCGGTTTTGAGAAGAAACCGGTTTTAACATCCCTACTTATAAAGAACAAATCACACATACATTTTTATAGGGCAGAATGGTCTTGAAACAAGGCACTTGATTGGCCATATTTAGACTCATTGGTTAAAAAATGCCAGACTTTTTTTCATTGGTCTTGACGGTGCCACCCATCACTCACAGGTTACCTTGACAACCAAAGTGAAATGCAAGGGTGCATTGTACTGGCCAAAAGATCCCTTTGTAAGCCATTGCCATGGAAACTGATGAATGCTAATTGAATGATCTGAAACTGGTGTATACTTTACTGCTCCAAATAAAATATAAATGGAGAGGTATACCTTAAGAATGAGATACGGAATGAAAGAGCCGGCCTCCAAATCACTCAGATGATAGTCTTGGGATGCAAGCATAGAGAAAAGCTGTTGGATATAGTCCAGTGCTTTGTTCAACATGCTCGGGTTGGTATCAAAAAAGCGAATTGTCAACCATTTCAGTAACATGTCAAGGTTGTTGAGGGTTTCTTTCTCCTGGCTCTCAATGCACTGAAACAAACAAATATATAATACCTTTTTGATCAAAACAAAACAAAAAATTAACCCTTCCAGAACCAGGCCCATTTATCCCCCACCAGCTGATTTTTTTCTTGTAGACCCAACTTAAAATAAGGATGTAACTTTACTACAGTTTTTGGTAGAATGTTTTTTATTTGACCATTAAGAATTTTTGTATGCGTTACAGTAAATGTTTAACACATGGCATTGCTGAGTTAGAAATAATGTCCCCTGATTCTCAAGGTAATAAATGTTTAAATGATAGCAAGGAGGCTGTGCTAGTAGTAACAAAATAGGGACTGTACTGGAAGGGTTAAGAATATCTTTTTTTTTTAATTTAAAAAAAAAAAGGTTTTCATTTTCTTTTTATTAAACATCATTAGCAGGTTTAAATTATAAAATACAAGTTCTTGGATATAATAATGAAAATAACAAACTTATTGAATAGTTATAAAATATTCTTTGCTAAGTGTCTGTCAATGAGTGGTAGTATTAATATGTATATAATATAGAAAGTGTGCATGTTATTAAATAAGGGATAAGTAAGGTGTGCATGTTATGGTATCTACAATTATGTACTAGTATGAAAGAGTAGAGAGTATGGGAAGCAATATAACGAAGAGAATTTTCAGTTGATCTTGAGACGGCACCTTGTCTAGTCGTGAGAGATATTAGTCTTACTCCAAGTTTGAAGTGTGATACGACCAGTGCCAGTCATGACCAGAATGTATCTAATGTAATTCCATACTAGTGTTACATTGACTAAGCATTAAACAGGTTACGAATTATGTGCAGCAGCCTTTGTTAAGTTATTACAGTATTGTGTGGTCCTTGGTCTTGTGACAGTGTCTGAACATTTAAATTCATTCACTCATTCTTCCATTTTTTTCCCCAATAAACAGGCTAACAATCTCATTTAGCTAGACACATTTAGTTTTGTCACATTAGAAACTAAGATTTATCAGAATAAAATTACACTACTTAGGAAACATTTATATCTTATATTTGAGGGACTAGACTGTTGTTGTTTTTTTAAATTAAAATAAAAAAATGTGCAGAAAAGGAAATGTTAGAAAAATTCCATTCAATTACCTTGATTAGTAGTTCAATGGCCCTTATATGATTTTTGAAGTCGGCATGGTACAAATCTGCCATGATGGTGCGGTTAAAATTTTTCTCCATCTGGGTTTTCAACTGATCAACAAATTCTCCTCTAAGCTCAATGAAATTCCATTTTAGAACCTGTTGGAAGACACACAACGTATTCAACCTATGCTCCATATGAGGCATGGCGGCTGTGCGTTCGACTAGTGTACTGAAGGTCCTAGGTTCAAATCCTGGTAAAGACTAAGATTTTTTCCACAGAGGGTGTCCCTGAGTCTACCCAGCTCTGATGGGTACCTGACCTTAGTTGAAGTAAAGTAAAGGTGGCTGTGCATTGTGCTGTCCTCACAATCACCTAGTATGCCATGGCCACAGAAACTGGTGAACACTGCTTCACAGGCCCTATGATCAATTCGGCCCGAAGGGTACTTTACTTTTTTTGCCCCTTCATTAACTTGATTTAATATTATTTAATGTTAATAATTTCAGGATGATTTTATTTCCAGGTGTAAAATTGCCCAGGAAAAAAAAGTATGTTCAATGTATTCAATGTACGGTAGTTGAAAACATTATGATTTTCAGGGATTTGATCCTAATAGACCGTTAGATCTGTCCAAAGAAACATTCTTTCTAATGGTTATCTTTTCATTATTTTTTCAACCACTTTCTCTGATCTTATACCTCTGACCCCTAAAATAAAAAAACAAACTTTAAGAAGATGTTAGTTGATGGGGCTACTGAACCAGAGTTCACCAGTTGCTGTGGCAGACGCCGGACTAATGTCTGGTATGACTCAGAGGCTGCATAGAAGCAGGTAGATACTCCAGTGCAAGGTAGAAAAAGCAACCTGGATTGGAACCCAAGAGCATTGGAATGCCACGCTGCTAGCTCACTATATTCTTTCATATAATTATTTTTTTTCCCAATAGCTGGATAAGTTTCTAGGTAAACAATGAAAGAAACTGCTGCTACCACATAGCTGGATAAGTTTCTAGGTAAACAATGAAAGAAACTGCTGCTACCACATCAAAATGTTTTAGTCACCTTCATGGCCTTTTCATCTTTGACTCTTTGCTCTTTAGAGACAGTCATGTTCATGATTGGTCCTGCGTCTTCCTCTTCCTTCTTCTTGGTACTAGGTGGCGGTGCAGGCTAACAGGAGAGAGAGAGAGAAAGGAGAAGAACAAAGGTATAAACTATGTGGCATACTGCAAAAAATCATTTCAAGCAATCTGGCATACTGCAACAAGTAATGGGAACGGTTATGAAAAATAAAAAACTAAGAAAACTACACAGAAAAACACAGAAAAACAAAAATATCCAAAGGCAGTAGACTTTCACAAACTACTGCAGGAAAATTGATGGTCTAAAATAAAAGCATTAACTAACTGAGATAACAATAATAAAAATAACGTTTATCAAATAAAATAGAAATGCTGAAACAACAACATGGTCATTTTACAAGCGGTTAACCTGCTCTATAGGAGCCTTTTTGATTCTGAAATTTTACTCTTTGTTTAAGTCAATTATGTTTCTTTAACTAAAACATATTGATAATGTCTGTAGCATTGGACAAAGGGAAACTACTGTTATCTTAAACCACTGGCAGCACGGATTACCTTTCCTTTCCCTTTCACCACTTTGGCTTTGCTCTCTGATTTGGCTGGCTTCTCCGCAGGTTCGTCCTCGTCTGCTTCCTCAGATCTGGCTGAAATGCTGGACACGGATGCGGCAGGCTTCAGTGTGCTCTTCCCTGCGGCAGCAGGTGCTGACTGTGCAGCTTTCTTCACAGGCTTAGCTGGCAACTCACCTTTGGCCTTCTCCAGCAAAGGTTGGATCTGGTCTTTTGTAGCCGGCTACAAAAACAAAAAAAAAGTAATTCAACTTTGCAATTCAAGTTTGAAAACAACACAACTACAACTATATAATAATAAACATTGTGAAGACATTAAAAGAGAATGACCTCCCTTGCATCTCACTCACTGAGCTATAATATATGGAGTGCTCAAAGGAAGTAAATTGTAGGAGAAAATGCGGACTTTCAAATATAGATTAGTGCACTGTATGGCATTGAGCTATATATATATACATGTCTAAATAATAAAAATTCATTAAAATTACTTCCTCAGCTAATATATATACCGTATATGTGACCCGTTCCCACAAAAGGAGACATAAGTGGTTTTTTCAACATTTTAAGTTATATATATCGTTTAAAAGGGCATTGAATAGGCTTAATTTTAATACCAAATTTATTATTAATTGTCAATATTTCATTTTTCTATGACACTTACTATCACTTAGAACTAGTCAGACAAAAAAACAAGAGTTTCGAGAAAAGTCGTTTTAAATTTAATGTATTTGAAAATGACTAAACTCTATAGCAACCAGAGTAGTAATATCTATATTTACATACCAATCGAAAGGGCATTCAATTATCTTTTTAGTGGTGTATATACGATATTATTTTATAATAAAACTGAACAAAAAATAATAAAAAATCACATCTCTCAAAGAATTTAGCAGTGAAGCTATGCCGCTCTCCATTGTGTGAAATTGTCATAATCTCAAAAACGGAAAGCGTAATCGGTACCGCCTTGTATCCCAATATCCAATCAGCGAATTTGTATTGGAAAAATATGGTATAGTAACCAATGATCAATTTATAAACGAATTTTCATTGGATAGAAAGAAAGGAATTGTTTATCCCAAACTTCAGGCTTACATATTTTCTGATTGGTTTCTATAAATAAATAGTGATCACATAGAAATTCCCGAAAGTCTGCCCTTTTCAAGGATATATAGTGTTATGGGGTTCTGTCAAGGGTTTGATACAAAACAATAGGTTAAATAAAGTCGAATTTTAGTGAACTTATACTAAATTTTAAATCACACGTCGATCAAAATAATTAATTAAAATATTTTTAAGTAGAAAAAAATATAAAACACAAATAAATTATGATTTAGAAATGGATAAACTAGTATTTACAAAGATTTTAAAAAAATTCACCGGAAAGACCCCCACTGCACAAAAACACTCGCAGCACAAAATGCTTTTCGCGACTTATGTCTCATTTTGTCAGAACGGGTCACATATACTCGTGTATAAATCGCACCAGTGGATAAGTCGCACCCCTAGTTTAAGATTATTTTTTTAGGTGTTGTCTTTGACCCGCACATAAGTCGCACCCCGACTTCCAGGGGTTACACTGCCTTTTAACTTTTCAAAAATGCTTTCCTTTTAAACATAAAAGTTACTAAATACTCACCCTAATTTGGAACTATCCTTAATTTAAAAATGGTTTCAATGGTGCATAAAGCAAACATAATAAAATAAAGGCTTCATTTATTTTAAGCAACCGATCAATATGCCTACAGACGTTAGTGATATGGGAAAGTAAGGTATCTGTTTCTTCATTAAGTCCTTATCCCTACTCAAGTTCCTATCCCTATTGTCATACTAAAGTGGGTCAACACACACACACAAAATCTTTTTGATGTGCGTCATTAGACTGAACTTTGCAAGATTGTGAGGCACCGTATTGATGATGCTTTATAAGTGACCTTATTAACATTAACATTGTTTGTAATGATTTCAAGCGTGACCGGCAATAAGCTGTGTTTTTTTTTTCAACTCTTACATGCAACTAATGAAAAAAAAAACACACTATTTACATTTCATGTGTCGATCGGCTGATCGTAGTTTTTGGAAACATTATTTAGACATGGTGCGGCGGAGAGCTAAACACTGCTTTATTAGTAGGCTATAGCATATAAGCCTAGGTCTTAGGTCCAAAATAAAACGCATCTTAAGCTACTAATCTACAAGCTTATAGGCCTACCTACATTATAGGCCTAGACAGGCTTTCACATATTCACGATTCTTTCCATACTGTAATTTGCGTTCAATTAGCCTACCAAAGAAATGCCACCTTTAATCTTTAAAATTACGCTACGTTTCGGCAATATAAAGTCGGCCCAAAGGTTGAAAAGAAAAGGGGGTGGGTGTCAGAAAAAAACAAAAATATTTGTCCATTTCAATTTCAGTTATATAAAGATAGTAATATTTATACCCACGAAAGTTTTCTAAATGTAAAATGTAGGCCTACGCATATCCTAGTAATTCTACATCACTACTATCAACTATAGGGGTTATGTAGGAAACTTTATGACAAAGTAGTGATGTTTGTCGAACTTTTCAAAAACAATGTCAGGTGTATAAGTCGCACCCTTACTTTTTATCCAAATTTTCGGTTAAAAAAAAAGTGCGACTTATACGCGAGTATATATGGTATGTGGTATTCAACGCATTATCCAGAAAAATCATCAACGATTTCATCTTTTGACTTCGCCATTAAATTAATGAATCCAATACTCATTAAAATTACACAATTTACTTGTATTATCGTATAAGAGAGTATAAGCACACATATATATATAAAATGTATGTTCAGTATAAAAGAGTTCATTTTTATCAAATTTCAATGACGCAATTATGAAAAGTTTATATATTTTTGGTACTTCCATACAGTGCACTTATCTATATTTAAAAGTCCGCATTTTTTCCTCTTTTTTCTTCTTTATTTCAATTGCTTGATCACTCCATGTATATATAGCTCAGTTATCTCACTGTGGCAATTTTGGTTTACTCAAAATACCTTTCAACAATTGAAATTATATATGCAATGCCTGAATGAACAATGTTTGCATTAAGCACTTTTACAATTATCTTTCCTTAAATTTGTTGCTATTCAACCTGAAAAGAACTTTTTTTTACCTTGCACTTCCCAAGTGCCTTCACAAACGCATCATATCCTGTGTGGATCATCAGTGGAACAAGCGAGTCCTGCGCTTTTTTCCTAACATCAGCGTTCCTGTCCTCCAGGCAACCCAGCACGTTGGAGATGATGTTCCGCAGTTCGGGGGGCAGCTGTTTGTGGTTAGGAAGTTTCTCTGCCAACCAGCCCAACAGCTGAAACAACAAAAAAAAATAAAAAAAATTAAAACCTCTGCAAATTTTACAAAAGCGTTGACAACAAATGTCTTACTGGTACAGACCTGAGGGACTTGTGCAGATCAATATATCCAAAAAATTTAAAAAATAAATAATAACAACACATTGTGCTGACCTCAGCTCTCAGGAACGGGTTCTCCGTCTTCAAAGCATCAAACAAAGCCTCTGACTCAACCAGCGGTAGAAGGGTGGCATTCTCCACCCAAACATTCAAACAGGCAATTACCTTTTCTCTCAAGGCAGGCTGAAAAATTGTATAATCAATCCTGAATGAGACTCATCTGATTCATCTTAAAATTATATTTTTTATAAAACAGGTTAAAGTAGAGACAACAAAAAAAATTTTATGACCAAAATTAAATGAAGATTTAACAATTTGTAAAAATAAAAATGTCAAAACCAAAATTATTTTAAAAAAATATAGGTCAGTGGTTTGTAGAGAAGAAAAAGGACAGAGATTCTGTACGCCTATAAATTGAATCAATCTGATGAAAGACTGGAAGGATGCAGATATATATGTCTGGCTAAATACATTACAAAGAGCCCACTCTTTCAGGCTGCACAGAGAATCTCACCTTAGAATCGGCCAAGCATAGCAAGAGGCCTGGCCCTATCACCCTAAAAGGCCCTTTACAGTGGGTCCCTAATGCTGTGGCCAGTGTGGAGCATATACCAATGGTGGACATTTGCTGTGAAAGAAATTTACAATGAAAATCCAGATTTTATAATGAAAATCAACCTCTTATAATGTATAATACAAAAAAAACTTCTCGTCAAGTGAAGTGGGCTAAATACAACTTTTAAAATGTTCAAAGCCTATAATAAGAAATACTTTTAAACTTGAACTTTCAAAAATGTACCTTTAAATCTTAAACAGTACAAAATATAAAAATATAAAAAAAAAAAAGAAAAAAATGTTTTACAACTTTTTAGTTTAAAAAATATTAATTTTCATATTACCAGATTTTTGTTTGATTCTGCAAGTCTGGCTTTCAGCGCTTCTGGCAGTGAGCCCAGACTCGGCAGCACAAATTTAGCTTCAGACAAAATGTTGGTGACCTTCTGGAGGCCCTCCCCTCTGACTTTCCAATTCTTGTCTGTCAGTTCAGTCAAAAGTTCCTCCGTAATTTTTTCACTTTAAAGAAAAGTCAAAATAACAACATTGTAAAATCTTGGTAGAAAACATTTCCAATCTGGTTATAAAAACTAAAAAAAATAATAAAATAAATGAAGAAAGAAGGTCTAAAGTTAAAAAAAAATTATAAAAAATAAGCGTATTCAATATCATTATTGTGGAGTTCAACCAAGTTGAGTGCAATGCAGATTAATTATATTAGTGATGCAGAGATTTTTTCATAAAGGCAATTTAGTCAACCACACAGCCCTAATACACTGATAAAGTGTCCATGATGTGAAGTGATGTACCTAATGTCAATTCTGGGCAGAAGGTCCTGTACATCACTCTCGCCTTCCTCAGCATTCTCTCCATCTGGTTGGTCCTCACCCTCCTGATCATCAACATCTGTTATAACTCTTCGAACAGGAGCTGGAGGCTTCACATCTTTCATCTAACAAAGTAAAAAACATTAAGTGTTTTGTAATTATTGTATTCATCTCGTAAGGCTTAATAGATTAAGAATGCTTGAAATTATGTCTCGTATATTTTTAATAAGGTGTGATAATTTGTAAAGGAATATCACTTATAATATTTTGCAGTACTTAATTGTTTTTTTCTTTTCTTTTTGATTGTTTTTATTCTCTAAAGAAAACATATGGAAGTCATTCGTTTTTCCGTCATGTTGATGGGCATAAATAATAGTATTTATTAATTTTCTTTTGCCAGTGTGTCGAAACTATTATAAGCACAAAAATTCTCTTTCTAAAACAAAAAAAAAGATTTACAAAATACATATAAATACAAAATATATTCAAAATCAGGGTCAACCTTTAGAAATTCAGCATCTATCTGCTGTAGCAGGGCTGGCTTCTCACTCTCAAAAAATACTCGGAGCGTGTCCCCCATGTAAGTGTAAATCACTCCAAGCAAACTTATGCCAGCAAGTCTGACCCCCTGGGGAAATAAACAAAATTGATAGAGAAATTTCACTAAAAAAAAATACTATTTGTTACATACAGAAGATAATTTTATATCCTATGTTCAGACATGAAAACAAAATTTTTGAGTTATGGTTAGAAGGAAAATGGTTCCAAACCTGGGTCTGAATATTATTATGGACTAGCTATAGATAGGTAACAATATATTTTGTGATATTTGAACCCTTTTTAGCTATAATTATGTGATTAAAATGTATGCATATAACAGCATATTTGTTTTTATTTTACTTAAAGGCTAGTAAAGTCATAAAAATATGTTTGGGAAACACTAATATGGAATATTGATGTAGAAATTCTTGAGCTAAAAGACTTGATGCATGGCAAGCTTAGGTGACAATTGTAGATTCTGAACTTACTGGATTTGTAGCTGCCAGTGATTTGTTGATGGTTGCCAGCAAAGCCTTCACATTCAATCTAAGAAAATAATATATTTATAGATGCATTCATCACAGTTATCAAACAAAATTACTTTCCTAAAATAGTATAATCACTAAGCATGCATGTTTTTATATAATCACTTAGCTTGCATGTTTCTTTCTTACCTGAGACCAAATTCCTGGATAGCTGTTGTCAACCAGGTCAATGTTTCCTGCTGATTCTTGGGATTTTTTTGTTCAAAAGCTCTTGTCATAACCTGTAGAATAAAAAACATTTGTGTACTAGTTAAACTAAGTAAAACTCTTAATACCTAATAGAAAAATACATTTGTGTACTAGTTAAACTAAGTTAAACTCTTAATACCTAATAGAAAAATACATTTGTGTACTAGTTAAACTAAGTTAAACTCTTAATACCTAATAGAAAAATACATTTGTGTACTAGTTAAACTAAGTTAAACTCTTAATACCTAATAGAAAAATACATTTGTGTACTAGTTAAACTAAGTTAAACTCTTAATACCTAATAGAAAAATACATTTGTGTACTAGTTAAACTAAGTTAAACTCTTAATACCTAATAGAAAAATACATTTGTGTACTAGTTAAACTAAGTTAAACTCTTAATACCTAATAGAAAAATACATTTGTGTACTAGTTAAACTAAGTTAAACTCTTAATACCTAATAGAAAAAACATTGGATATTAAAACATTCCTAATCTCTAAAATCTTGTGATTAAAAAAAAATATATATATAATGTATACATTTTGGTTGTAGCAGAATAAAAAACAAAGGGTGCATTAATAAATGATTGAAGTAAAAAGTGAACTAAACTGCTTTAATGTAATCTTGATGAGTTTAATCACGAACAATAGAAATTTTAAAAAATGCCATACCTGAATAAAAAGAAAATAACGTATATTTCAGAATATACTTAAATATACAATAGCAACATTTCCAAGTCACTGTGTGAGATTGGGAGGCCAGTTAGTGCTGGGAAGAAATCCTAACCTTTATCAGGATTCAAACCCAGGATTTTATGTATGCCAGCTGAATGTGCTGCCACTAGGCCACCACATCCTTGATATATTAATGCCCATTTCTTTTGGTAACAGCTATAAGGAGATTGCATGACCAACACAGTACCCACCTATTCTTTCTATCTGGTGTGCAAAGAAAAACTTGTGAATAAATCTCTATTGCGAGATCATATTATTTTAATACTGGTCATTTTAATTAACCCGTGGTGGTCAGTTCATTTACCTCTAAGCTGACATAGTCCAGTCCTACTGCTTCAGACATGCCAGTCAGGCATTCCTTAGCCACCCCACCATTCTTAGCATCTCCAAGTTTATCCACAATATCCGTCAGCACAAACTCTGCACACTTCTTGGAGAATTTGGCGTTGCGGGTGAGGTGAGCTATAAGCTCTAACTTCAACTTTAAAACCTATTAATATTTAGAAAAAAAAAAATAAATATTTGTATAGCGCTGCCAACAAACATAATGTAAGCTCAGAGCGCATTTAACATTCAACTAAGAACATGGATATTATCTCTAGGCTAGGAGACAAAGCTAACTGATGATTTAAAAAAAGAAAAATTAAATAAATGTAGCATTAAGCGACCCAACTTATAAGTAAGACAGTAGGGATCTAAAGAATGTTAAATGTTAACTAAGGTAAACCTTAAAATAATAAGTTCTTTAAGTTCTTTTTGAACTTTAAGTTCTTTTTGAAAGTATCCATAGAGCTTGTTCGCCTGAGTTGAACGGGAAGTGTTTATCTTAACATCTTTTTAAGACACTCAATCTATACAAAAGATTACTGCATTCTACAACTATCCATGCTCTCTGAATAACTTGAATAATTCTAATGGATGTTAAGTTGTTCATTTACCCTGGCTGGTTCAATTAACCCATTTTGTGCCCAAATGCATTCAGGAACTGCACTTTAGCAAACTTCTGCTTGCATATGGAATAAGAATTTGTTTTACATTGATGTCTTTCTGAGTATTTTCAAAGTTTACTTTTTGGTATGTCTTACAAGTTTACAGACGTTCCTTCTAGATAGAAGATTATTATGTCCACTAGGCCCAAAACTCCTGCAGGGCAACAGGGATCGGTCGGTGGCTGGGATAGAATCCGCAACGTGTCAGTTGGTTTTTTGGTTGACAGTCAGGGGAACTAACCGCTGGACCAGCCGGTATGTCTAAGTAATAAAAGATAAAAAATGTTTGATGTATTCTATGCATACAACTGACCTGGAAATTGGTTTCTTTAAGGCCAGGTTTGTTATTCAACACCCTGACACAAACTTGACACGGAATCTCATCTTTACTGGTGCTGCTGACAACCTATAAATCAAAACGAAATTTTATCCACACAGACTTGAGTAATCAAACTGCACAAAGCGTCAACAGCTATTTTCAGACTTTTATGTACAAGTACTGTGACAATAAATGGTGGCAGTGTCTTTTCATATTTTGTTTCCCCTTTAATACTGTCTCTCCACCAGTTGGGATGTGAACCACAAGCATAGAATTGGTAGTCAAACCATTCTTCCAGTCCAGTGCTAAGAAAGGTTTAAATAACAATAGCATATGTCACATAAGCTCTACCTCACAAGTTGGTATGCCAATTTAGTATTAAGGCCCACATGTCTCACCGTAATAAATGTAGGCCTATCACTTAAAAAAAAAAAAAACTTGCAAACAAAAAGTCGTAAACTCCCCCCTCACCATTTTATTTTATTAACATAACGTCCAATCAGACTAAATGAATAATTTTGTGACAACAAGATAAAGCCATATCTGCTGGTTGTTTTCTATTTACCTTGACAAAGCTTTCCATAGCTGCCAGTCTTTCCTTCCAATTAGAACTTGCCAAATTGGTCAAAATATCTCCAGAAAGAAAAGTCTGTGCTTTTTCTTCTACAGCTTCATCCTAAGACGATGAAACAAACTTCAGAATTTTTTTTTATTTAAAAGTTACATAAAACACTGATGTTATTTCATTGGTTGAAGGAAATAAAACAAAAAAACATTACATTGCAATTTGAATATTGCAAAATCTAAATCTAATCTGTATAAAAAAAGATAATGAAACAATTTTGAGATACACAAAAAGTAAATGTTTAAAATCTTTAAAAAAAATGTATACTTCTATTTGGTCTTACAACTACATACTATTCGATTTTTTTTAATATACTGTACATTATTCAACTGTTGTAAATGAAAAATAAAATTTGACAGCATTTGTTTTTGTGAATTTAAAAATAATATAGATGAATAACTCTTAAGACTTTAAAAAAATAATGAATAAACCAAACAGTAAAAAAGAAAAGAAAAATTAAAAAAGGTTAAACATAAAGCAATTAAAAAACCCAAACATTTGTTTGTTTTACATTAGCACACATAGAATGAGTCCGAGACATCTCCCAGTATGGCAAATGTTTTGAAGCCTGCACAGAAGAACATTCAATCAAGTTTACAGGCTATAGGTCATAGCAGCATAGGGTTGTAATGAGACTGCAAAACGTTCCTCATGGTGAAACGTTTTCTTAAGAATTAATATTATGAATAGATCCAATTATTTTAAGAATTTGATTATTCTAGTATGGTAAGTTATTACGTTTCAAGGCATTTAATCTCTATGTTGTTATATTATTATCACTTTTTACCAACAAAAAAGTAATCAAATAATATCAACCCTATCGATGTCTCAGCCATTCTAAAATAAAGTTTGGGCCTTGGGGAGTAATTAATACAAAAAAATGTCCGGTACTGAAGGGTGTGCATAGAAGCAGGGGCGAAGCCAGAAATGTTTTCCAGGGAGGACTGACCTTTCGCGTGACAAATATTTACCAAATACCAGGAGGGGGGGGGGCTAAACTTTCGCGTGACAAAGATTTACCAAATTTTTAGCGAATTTAGTGCATATTTAAATAAAAAAAATTTGAAAAAAATATAATTTTTTAATTCCAGGGGGAGTTAGCCCCCCTTAGCCCCCCCTGTGGCTTCGCCCCTGCATAGAAGGAAAGTAGGTTTGTATGGGAAGGGTTAACTTACACTCAGTGTCGGTTCAACCTTTTCTTCTTTAGGTGCTCCTTTTTTGACAGGTCCTTTGGCTGCCCCTGGCTGTAACATAAAAAAACACAAAGTATTGCCTAGTTATGTACACACAAAGGATTGCCTAATTATATGCACACAAAGTGTTGCCTAGTTATGTGGACACAAAGTATTGCCTAGTTATGTGGACACAAAGTGTTGCCTTGTTATATGCACACAAAGTGTTGTCTAGTTATGTGGACACAAAGTATTGCCTAGTTATGTGGACACAAAGTGTTGTCTAGTTATGTACACACAAAGGATTGCCTAATTATATGCACACAAAGTGTTGCCTAGTTATGTGGACACAAAGTATTGCCTAGTTATGTGGACACAAAGTGTTGCCTTGTTATATGCACACAAAGTGTTGCCTAGTTTTGTGGACACAAAGTATTGCCTATTTATGTGCACACAAAGTGTTGCCTAGTTATATGGACACAAAGTATGGTCCAGTTATGTGCACACAAATATAATATAATATAATTTTAAAAAAAACGGAAAACAGCTGAACAAATAAATAAAGCAGATGTAGTGCGGGGCATTTTTGCATGGAGGAATATATCTACCGTATATACTCGCGTATAAGTCGCACTTTTTTTACCGAAAATTTTGACAAAAATTAGGGGTGCGACTTATACACCCTACACTGTTTTTAAAAAGTTCGAAAAACATCACTACTCTGTCATAAAGTTTCTTACATAACCCATCTAGTTGATTGTAAAGATGTAGAATTACTAGGATATGCCTAGGCCGACATTTTACATTTACAAAACTTTCGTCTGTGTAAATATTACTATCTATATGTAACTGAAATTGAAATGGACAAATATTTTAGTTTTTTCTGACACCCACCCTCTTTTCTTTTGAACTTTTGGGCCTATTGTATATTGCCGAAACGTAGCGCAAGTTTAAAGGCGGCATTTTTGTAGGCTTATTGAACGCAAATTACAGTATGGAAAGAATCGTAAATGTATGAAAGCCTGTCTATGTAGGTAGGCCAATAAGCGTAAGATGCGTTTTATTTAGTATTTAAGGTTTAGGCTTATAGGCTATAGCCTACTAATAAGGCAGTGTTGAGCATTCCGATAAGACCGCCTAAGGTCTAGGCGATGTTTCCATAAGTACGATCGGCAGATGGACGCGCGAAATGTCAATAGTGACAACAGTGTGTTTTATTTTTCATTAGTTGCATGTAAGAGTTGAAAAAAAAACACAGCTTATTATGTGTCGATCGCGCAGACGCACTTGAAATCATTACAAACAATGTTAATGGTAATTAGGACACATGTATAGCGCATCATAAATGTTGTACTTCAAAGACTTTTTTATGTGTAGGATAGGAACTTGTGTAGGGAAAGACTTAGATGAAGAAACACATACCTTACTTTCCCATCTCACTAATGTCTATAGGCCTATTGATCGGTTGTTTAAAATAAATGAAGCCCTGCCTTTATTCGATTATGTTTGCCTTATGCACGATTAAAACCATTTTTTAAGGAAAGTTTCCAAACTAAGGTGAATATTTAGTAACTTTTATGTTTAAAAGTTATGCATTTTTGAGATATTAAAAGGCAGTATAACCCGGGAAGTCGGGGTGCGACTTATGCGCGGGTCAATGACAACATATCAGAAAAAAAAAACTAAAACTAGGGGTGCGACTTATACGCGAGTATATACGGTAATCCTTACTGCACAAGCCTAAAAAAAGTACAATTTTTAAAATATTACTTGTAAACTTTTATCTTTTTAATCTATTTCATTTAGTGTAGAGATCCACCTTCTAGGTGAGCACAACACCAATTCTAATGGCAAGATACGATAAGATTACTTCATTGATCCAAATAAATTTGACTTGATAATTTTTAATAGCTAAGTGACTAAATGTTAGTATTTTCATGATTTCTTAAAAACCAACCTGTTTTTTCTTTATAAGCTAGTACATTTTAATGTCAAAAAGATATAAATGAAAGGAAATCTTTTGTTCTAACAGTTATACTGAGGCATTGTATATATAATATTAAAGTGACATTACCTTGGCTTTACCTCCCTTCCCTGCAGGAGCTCCTCCTTTAGGTGGCTGCAGGTTAAAAAAAAAAAACACAACTTTTAATTCTGTCAAACTGTAAAACATTTCGTTACCAGTTACAGAAATTTAAATTCTGAAAATCTCTTACCATTCCAGCTTTGGCCGGGGCAGCTGACTGTGGGCGCTTCACCCCCTTAGGCTCGTCACTGCCTGCCTTGGCGGCTGGCGCCGTCCCCGGCCGCTTGGCAGCTGGTGCAGCCGCAGCCGGCGCAGACTTTTCTGACCGAGGTTCACCTTTGGCATTTAGCAGGACAGCCTTCTGGCACCATTCTTGAATCTTTAGTGAAAATCATGAATAGAAAGAAAAATGTATCTCAATTCCTTTATGCTAAAGACATAAAATATAAAAAATATAATTTTTTTTTTAAATATATATTTATTTACTTCTGTGAGAGAAATTAGGTCGTGTAAAACTATGGATATTATTTGGAGATAAACAAACCCTTTTCAATGTTTCCAAATATAGGTATTTTCAAATAGCTGTAGAGCAAAAGTAAAGTACCCTTCGAATTAAACTGATCATAGGGTTGATGAAGCAGCGTTCAGCAGTTTCTATGGCCACGGCATACTAGGGGATGTGTGGCCAGCACAATGCCCAGTCACCTTTAATTTACCCACTAGTGTCAGGTACCCATCAGAGCTGGGTAGACTCAGGGACACCCTTAAGTCCCGGAAAAAAATCCTAGCCTGAACCAGGATTCGAGCCTTCTGATTGCTAGTCTAATGCACTGCCGCTCGGCCACCATGCCTCATAGCTGTAGAGTATTATACATTTAATTTGTAGAAGTGTGGAATCATAGAAAGCAAATATTTTCATTATTATATTTACAACAAGATACATTGACCGGCAATGCCCGGGTGAAAAAAAAACAGGACCGTATAAGGTGCAGATAAAAATTGTATAGACTACAATTAAAAGAAAGCTATCAATCTAATATTTAAATTATTATTTTTTTACTGAAGGCTTTTAGGAAAGTAATTTTTAAAAAATATTGTAATCGGGTAAAAAAAAATAGGCACGTATTGCCAACTGTAAGAAAAATGAAAAAAGTGAAAAAGTATATTATTTAACAAAAATCTAAATAGCCATAGATTTACAATGTCTTTTATTTTTAAAAGTTTGAAAAAAAAATTGTCGAAAAAAAAATAGTCTAACTGGAGAATCAAACCCGGGTCCCCCGCATAGCAGTCCGCTACGTTAACCACTGAGCTAGCGAAGACACATGTCCGATGTGAAAAATTATTAGACAGTATATAGGCATAGGCCTAGAAAGGTCAGTGACACAAACTCGTGTGATTTCAAATTGACCAATGGGGATCCGTATGCATATGCGTCCAAAAACTCTCTTTTTATATAATATATTATATAGATACGCCAAATCTTTTTTTTTGTTGATATTTTTAAACAATGAAATATAACTAGAAAGTAAAAGACCTTTTGCAATTTAAGGCTGTCAACATCTGTCAGGAAAGGGGCAATATTTTTTTCTGTCACAACTTTCATGGCCACACCAAGTGCCTCGAAGGATGCCTCTCTCACTGTTGGATCTGTATCGTTCACAGTCTGTTCAAATCAACATTTTAGGATTTTAAAATTGGGACACTATTAAAGCGCAAAAAGAAAAACAGAAAAGAATCTTGCAATAACATAACACAATAATTTAACTAAACTAACTCAACCTTGGTTTATGTAGCCTACATAATGTATATTAAATATTTATGTATGTCTACATAATGGTTACAAGAAAAAAAAACAGCTCAGAAGATCTCCAATACGTCTCAAAGGCAGCACAGCTCTTACCTTCAACAGAGGTGTTACATAAGCCTTCAGCATCTTCTTGGGTAGCGTGGCCTGTGTACACCTGGCAAAACATCGAGACAGGAAGAGAACAGTCTCCATCTTGATGCTGGGGTTCTTGTTATCCAAAGCTGCTACAGTGTCTTCCATGATGGCCTCTAAATTTATCTGATAAACGCGTTTTTTTTTTAATTTTACATTCTCGTTTAAAAAAAAAAGATTTAGGTTCTAAGGCACAAAAACAACTATCGTGATCTGATAATAGTGACTCAATTAAAAGAAACTATTTATTTAAAGCTGGGATGTGACCAGATCACAGTTAAAATATTTTTCACCACATAAAGTCAATTGGCATGACCTGTTCATCCTAATGATATATATGAAGACCACACTTTTGTAGTTTAGAGTTATTTCAATTTTGTCAAAGGTCTGTGTCTCTTTTTTTCACTGTACAAGGTTTTTACTTTTCTAATATTCCTTAGGTTAGTGCAGGTTTTTTTCACTTGAAAAGTACTTCAGTAAATACTATGTATTACTTGGATACGTACATATGTATGTATTTCTAAAGAATTTATATTATTCTTGTATAATTGACTGGGGCCGTAATAAAAAAAATTACAAAATGTGTTCCAGTGTGATCTTCAAGTACATATACCAGTTTATAAGATAAGAAAAATTTATTTTAAGTGGCGGATGAACATGTTTTAGGTATTTACCGATTCATAGCAAGCATCAATAGCTTCTCGCAAAGCAACCACAACATTTTGTTTTTTTTCTTTGAATTTCTCCAGGATAGTTGAAACACACTGTGTGATAGGAATGCAAAATTAGAAAGTGTTTTACAACATACATATTTTTATAATAAATAAATTTTTGTTCTAATCGTCTTCTGTGAGCCAGTCTGTGGAGCTGTTTGCTCTCTTGCAGTCAATGCCAGACAAACATATTTTTTAAAAATTCTTTATGACTGTGGTGTGTTGGTAATGGGGGGGGAGAGGTAATCTATCTCTGAGGTTGGTTAGCTTGGGGCGTTTATGTAAAAAAGGGGTAAACTGTATCATGTTAGTAGGGGCAATGTCTGCAGTTAGGTTGTATGTGCTAGTGAGTTGATTTATTTTAAGCCTGGTGAGGTGTTGCTAGCTATTTTTTGCAGCGATACTTCTTGTTTTAAAACCTACATTATGGCCTTGATTTATGTTTTATGTGTTGAAATGTGTACGTAGTATTTATATTATTTCTATATATTGATATATACAAAACATCCTTCTGTCTGTCCAGAACACTTAGCATTGCAAGTGCATAAATAGAAATTGTTTGCTAATTGTAAATTCAATTGATTAGTTTGGAAAGTGTGAGGACATAGACTAAGGCCCCAATGAAAAACAACAAAACAACTAGCATATGAAGTTAAGACTGCCAATCTTAATTAATAATAAATCTTAATTAATAAAAAAAACAATAACTCTCAATCATACTATCATTCGTTTCTCTATCTTAATAATATCTAAATAAAATATAACTTTGTTTTCTGTCATTTGAGCTAGTACTAGATAAATGAATGAATCTAAAGTAAAGAAATGAGTAAAAGTTAAAGTACTAAGCTTTAAAGATTTTTAGTGCTTTGTCATTTTAGAGTTTGAAGAACTATACCTGTGTGGCATAGGGCTGAAATTTTTTCCTAAGTCCCTTGGCAATGCCTGCTAATGTTTTGGCAGCAACAGTGACAAGCATCACATTGGAGTCTTTGGCAATGACCTATAAACAAACAAACAAATAACACTTGCAAAAGTAAAAGATCAATGTTTCTACCACAATGTTTTCTAGAACATTTGGCAACAAAAAAAATATAAAAAAAACAAATGTTTCTGAGTTAATGTATTTTCATCCACATTACTGGATTTTTATCTTTGAGAGCTATAAGTTCATAGAGGTGAACATTTTATCTTATTTCATGTAATGAGATTTTAGAGTGATTTTGATACTAATGGTTTAACAAAAAATATTAAAAACTCACTTTATGTCAGTGTTACAGTTAAATTTTAGGAGGTCAACTGGTTAGTATACTTTGCGACCAGTTACCTCCCCTTCTCACTGGGGTGACCACTATGTTCGCTGAGTGGCACAGAAAAATATTGTAAAAACACAACAGGTTTTGTGAACATAGGCACACCTGGCCTGATATAAAGTTGTGTGTGTTTTTCTTAAAGGGGAGTTAAATTTTTGCTTTGTGGCTAGGGAGTGGAGAATGTAAATGGATTTGGAATGTGATGTAAAAACTGATGCCGTAACTACTATTCTATCGTGACTAAACATTGATGTTTCAAACTCAAAAGTCTAAAAGACCTGGAGTGTAACCTTTGAAGCATAAAAGTGTGCGTAGGGTTTAAAATGTTAAAACTCAAGTGATTTGGTTAAACTTAAGTTATCTGAACACAATGATGAATATATAAAAAAATCATTGTCATGTTAGAGAAATACCTTTAAGAGTGCCCTGACAAGATTGCCGAAGTCTCCATTCTCTAATCTAGGACTCTCTGACAGTTTCTGCACCGCTTCCAACACTTCCTTTCTCTCTTGCCATTTTTTGGCTTCCTGAAATTATATATGTCAGATCAGTATAAGAAACGTAGAAATTTGCATGCAAATGTAACCAAAAAAAAATGTCTTTTAAAATTTATCTTAACTATTACTAATTTATCCGTTCAAACAAATAACTAATAAAATATAATAATTTTGCTTACAATCTGTTCAAAGAAATTTTTGGGCATTTGAGCGAGTATGTCCACTGGTGTCATCAAATCGTAAGGGTCTAGGGCTTCTTCTTCATCTACAAGTAAAGCAAAACAATAACCTCTGTTTAGAATCTAATGAAGTAAACATTTCTAAAGTAAACATAATGAGTGGTAACTCTAGCAAATATCTTGTCCAATCTACAACATAGTCAATTTGCATCACCTGCTCCATCGACACCATCTTCGTTGCCTCCACCTTCAACTGCAGCAGCTGCCTGCTCCTCCATTTTCGCCTTTAGGTCTTGCTGTGAGCGCATGAACCTTGTCTGCACTGCCTTGCCACTTGGAAGCTTTTCAAATTCAGCTTCAAACTCTTGAACCTGACAAACAATCATTGTTAATTCGGTTTAAAAAAACAAAAAAAAAACTTCAGTGTTTAAGAAGCAAGGCTTATCATATGGACACGTTTTGTTCTGCTTTTAACAGTTCCAATTGATACAACTACTTGATACAATTACTTAAAAAGTGTGATGCTTAATAAGTTTAAATCTCTTAAAAAAGTAAAACATTTGTAAATGGATAAATTTTGACAAGAAATGTTTTTCTAATATGTATTATATTTCTTCTTCTTTTTCTATTAGCCAGTCTGCAGAGCAGTTTGCTCTCTTAAAAGTCAATGACAGACACACTGGCACTGTTATTCTGGGTTTTTCTTGGTGGCTTTTTTTTAAACCTCGCAGTTCAAGAGAGTTTATGGTTCTGCGTCCACCACCTACAAGTGATACTTCTTCGGGATCGGGCTACATTGAGTCAGGGGGTGAGGTGTGGTGAGTCTGGCCTATGGTCCATTCTTCGCCGTCCACAGAGCTCTCCAAATAGTTATGACACTCAGGATCCAGGCCCCCTCTTGACTTTACATCCACCCATCTCCATGCTACTAACACCAGAGCCCCTCCCCTCAGCAGGAGGTGCGCAAAAACCTCTATCCAGGGTAGTGCAATCTGGACCTGTGTCTAACAGCACCACAAAGGGGGGTACAAGTTTTACATGCCTGGGTTGTACCATATAATATGCACAACTCACTATTAGTTGCTGATTACGATATGCAGGTGGGACCAAGCATTGGGATTATTCGTTCACCTGGTCATTTCCAGGACTCAGATTCCCACACAGGGGATATATAGTATATATATATATACATGATTGTTCAAACACTTCAGCTCTGAACCATTCATCGCTGCACAATTCTCTCACCTGGATGGGCTTAAAATTTGTCATCTGGGGCTTCAAGGCTGCACCAATCCACCTGTACAGCTCAATGACCAGCTGCTTAGTTTCATCTCTAACTGTTTTATCTCTGTCATCCAGCAATTTGGGCAGCAGCTTCAGGAGGGGCTTCACCTGAATCACCTTGGTGCCGAAATCCCTGTCCAAGAATTCATACAACACTTTAGTTGTTCAAGATTTATGTAGCAAAACATTTAGAGAACTTTTTTTTATTATCTAGAATCAAAGTTTTCAGCTTATTAACTCTTGTGTACAAAGAGTAATGAAATAAAATGAATATTTGAAATATATACATTCATGAAAAAAGATATTTTATACATTTTTAATCACTAAAAAGTAATATTAAGCCAGAAAGAGTTAAATCATAGTTTAATTACTGGTGCAAACATAGTGTGGAAATGTGCAAACTAAATTCCAATATGTATGAAAAATATCATAAAACAGGTTTTAAAAAGTAAATTATTCCGTTCAGACTATTATGATTCATGGCGATCTGGACACATGGGAATGTGTGGAATGCACAATACCCTTCAGAGTGGGTTGCCACAGGGACCTTCTCAAGACTAATTGTAAAAAACAATTTTTACTGGGACATGAACCAAACAACAAATACCTCAAGGCATAGGTCACTGCTTGAACACAGCCAACAACAATTTTGGGCTGCTTATTCTCCATCCCAGCCATCAGACATTCCTGGCAAAAGAAAGACACAAAGCTGAATAGTAAGCCTTTAAAACAAAGATACTAAATAAAAAAAACAAGATGGTGGCATATGTATAAATGCTCAATGAAATCCAGTATATTTAAACATAATACACTGATGTCAAATACCAAATTCTTGTTCAAATATTTAATTGTAAAAATATTTTTTTTAAGGTCTTGAAAAACTGATTTTTTTACCAACCTGAACAACATCTGGCTTTTCAACCTCTATATACAACATAATGACCTCAATTCCATTGTCTTTTATTTTCTGCTTGTTGGTATTCATGCACTTGCTCACTATCGCTGAGACTACTTCGCTGCATGTTCTGCAGAATATGGCATTGAGATGGTACACTTGACAAGATACACAGCTTATTAAGTTTAAAGAGGCACACACAGAAGAGGGTAAGAAGCCAGTATGGTGCTTCGCAACCAAACGTCAGAACTGGGTAGAATTAGGGAGGAACTTCTAATACTGGGAAAGAATCTTGGCACTTACCCAGGCCAAATAATTGGTAAAAATAATATAGAGGCCCCTCCCACCCCTTTTCAGTTGAAGGCATCCTGCATCTGTATATATGCCTCTGAACTTTTGGATTCGCATCAAAGCATGATACAATTTTTATGTTGGTCTAGAGAAAGAATTCACCTCTAAAAATGTATCTAAAATAAACTCAAATTGCTGAATTCATGATAGAGTAAAAGAAAATTAAATAATCCATGAGTTTTATATTTTAAGTCATTTAAATCAGGTACGTCAAAGAAGTGGCACTTTACAAGTACATTTTGCAGTCATTTATTTTTCATTCATTTGTTCAGTAGTTGTGTGTGGCCTTAATGTAAACTCAAGTGTGAGCCATTTGGCCTTCTGTAAACCTGGTTGTAGTATGAGGTCCTCGGGACAAAACAAGAATGACCCATATAACCCTCAGAAAATCCTGTTGTAGTGTGTGGCCCTCATGACAACACAAGTGTGAGCCATATGACCCCCTGGGAATCCTAAGCTTGACATGACTAGTTTAAAAAAATATTTAGCAAATTTATTTTAAAAAAACATTTCTGTCTAGTTTGTCACATTATTTATGTCAAGGTGGGTGATTTAGAAAGATACAAGTGACAATATATATTACCTTTGGCAAATATTAGTTGGGGCATTTTCAATATAGGCAAGCACAGCCTCCAGGCCCTTCTCCTGGACATTGACATTAGTGTCACTGACTAATTTCTTCAGAAGTCCACCATAGCGTACAAACTCTTGGCTTTTTTCATCTAGACCGCGGAACAATTTTGTAGCCTCTTCATATCCAGCCATTCTTGCTTTCCATGCCTGTAAAATTGCAGTGTTGGTTAATAAACTGTTAATAAATACTTATAATTTCTAACGTATTGAGGAGGATGGTGTTTGTACTTTTTTTTATAAAGATTTTTAGAACAAGTACTTGCCTTGTGCTGACATTTCTCTTCTGTTGGCAGCTTCAGCCATTCTGTGTCGTCTCCCATGTCAAAGTATGGATTTTATCCTTATTTAAGCGATCTGTACAAAATATACATTATGCATGCATACAAATTTTAAAATTCTGTATTTTTTCTGTTTAAAAAATAGTATGAAATATATTTTATACACTCTATTTATTTACTAGTTTCATTTATACACGTTGAAGCTGTAGGCCTATTTAGTTATGATTTTTTTTAGAATGCTCATTTAACTCATTTGATCAATTATTGTAAGTCGCCATTAACCAAGTTACCACCGGTTTGTTTATTTAAAGAAGAAATTAGAAATTTTTTAAAGCTGAAGTTTTTTTTTGGGAGGGGGGGGGGCAGTTTTGTCCACATAGAAAGAAAAATAAGGTGTCATTAAACGATTAAAAATGCTTTAATAAAAGGAAAAAGGAAGTGGTTTGGTAAATATATAGGCTATTTTGTTACTTTCTTTCGACTTTTTGTAAAGTCATTATTCATTTTTTAAATGCAGACTATGACTTTGAAATTTACCGACTTCAAATACGACTATTACACAGCCCTGCTGTAGACCACAGATACTATAGACCATAGAACAGAGATGTCAGATGTGTAGAGTTCTGTAAGTTAGGCCTATTTTTTAATCATCTGAAAACTTGAATTTGAAATATGTGACAATTCAATAGGCTACACAATACTAAGAGTAAGACTAAACTGTCACTAAACTAACAAATTAAACTTTAAAACTGGACTGCTGGAATAACTACTTCTAATACTTTGTAATATTAGTAATACTATATAGGCCTAACATAAAATACTAGCCTACTAATAAAAGTGCTAGGCCTAACAGTAACTACAATTTTGGACAATTAGCCTAATTAGGCTACAATAATAAATATTTTTAAAATAATTAAAAATATTATACTATAATAATTATAAGTATAGGCCTATTAGTACTATTACTATTAGGTATTAGGCCTACTATTAGTCTTAGTCTTAGTAGTAGTAGGCTACTTAGTGACTTAGTAATATTGTCTTATAAGTTTACAGACGTTCCTTCTAACTTCTAGATAGAAGATTATTACGTCCACTAGGCCCAAAACTCCTGCAGGGCGACACGGATCCGTTGGTGGCAGGGATAGAACCAGCGACCTGTCAGTTGGTTTTTTGGTTGACAGTCCGGTGATCTAACCGCTAGACCAGCCGGCTTCAATTAGTAGTATTTAAAGTATTTTATTAGTAGGCCTATCCTATTAGACTATTACTATTAGTTTAGATCTAGTACTATTACTATAGTACTATAGCTAACTAGCATAAATAACAGTATTATAGTTATTCTGTTATACTAGTTATAGGGCCTAACTTTACTAACTAGTATTAGGTTAGGCTATATAACTATATACTATAGCCTATAAGTTATAACAGTTATAACTATAGGGCATAGGGTCTATACTAGTCTATAGGTATAGGGTATAGGAGTATAGGTCTAACAATAAATTTTAAAAGTCTTAAAAAGTTAAATATAATAAAGGCGTTAAAGTTAAAGTGTTAAAAAGAAAAGGGTAGGCCTAATCCTAATCATCCTAATGAAAAGCCTGGGTCCTGGGTGAAAACTTGTCACACATATAAGATATACTACTTTGACAGAAAAAAACTTTGTGTTGGCTTAGCTTGGCTTAGTTATGACTTATGACTAATACTAATACGACACGGCTCTACTACCCGACTTGGCGACAAACTTTTGATTATTTTGAAGTTTGAAACTATTCTGATTCAATTCTCTCGATTTTTTTAATTTTAATTTTATCATTAATTCCAATTGCAGACCCTATAATATTGATGCCTTTACTGCATCAAATCTTAAAATGATCACTGGCTAATTATAGAATTACTCTAATCACAAAATATGTCATAATTTTTAGATTTACCTTCTAAGTATTTTGCTTGTTGTTGTGTGTGTTTTTATGTCTTTTTACCTTCAATCCACTGTATTCAAGTTTTTAAACGAAGAGTTATCCCAATTTTTAACTTGTAAAAAATCTCTTGGCCCGCCCTCTGTTGGAGTTGTTAAAACTGGCGTCAATAATAGTATTCGCACTTTAAAAAGCGGCCTTAGCAGTGTGATTAATATAATATAATAATAAACATAATAGTGAATAATAGTGATGCAGTCTGTAAATCTTTAAAGTTGAGGTCACGAATCTGAAATCATTAATTATTTGCTTCTTAAAGTAGATCTATATGTTAATAAATATATTGCTAAAACGATAAACAATAAATAAGCATATCGTATTAAATACGATTAAATTTATAGGCCCAATAGCCCATAACTTAAATAGGCCTACTAATATTTTTTTAAGCTTGTCTGTGATTTGACTCGAATCTTAATATTGCATTTTGATTAGGTTTTTAATTATTCCATGTCAGCATGCAACACGGGATGTAAAGGTTTCATGCTAAATCTAGCAGTACCCTCACTTCAGAGGGGGGCATATGCAAGACCATCTTAAATACTTACGATGGTCTTGGCATATGCCCCCGGGCGACACTTCTAGTGGCTCGGCAAATGTATAGTCTAATTATAGCACTAAACAAGCAGTGACAGTTTGCAAGGGGGCGGCACTGAAACTTTTGCCCTGGTGTGCTACATAAGCTTGTAAAGGCGCTGAAATATATAGTAGCCTATATTTAGCCTTAAATCATTTCGATGGGGATTTGAAAGGCTGTGCGATGCATTATGAGAAAGGTGAGAGACTATAGGCGGAATGGATGTCATCTTAGTGTGAAGACTACGAGTAGCAAAAGCCCCGACTACGGCTAATATGTAGGCAGTATATATAGCGACATAGGCCCTAGTCGGGGGGGGGGCTGGGGGGGGCAGGGGCTGAGGCCGCTCCCCCTAAGCCCATTTTCAGAAAGGTGGAGCCTTTTTTAAAAAAACGTTGTTTCTTTCTGATGATAAAAAGAAGTTGTTTTTTTTAAATATATTTTACTAATAAAAAAAGAAGGCTCTATTCGAGAACGAAAACAGTATGACTTTTTCGTGACTAAAAAGTGTGCCCTTTAAAAGAACAAAAATAACTGGAACATTTTAAATTATAAAAAGTGGGACCTTGCAAGATTGTAAAGTGGGACCCTTTCAAGAAAAAAAAAGAGACCTTTTCAAGAAAAACAACTATAAGGTGAGTAGCGGTGAAGCGCAAAGTAAAGCCTCTCCAGCTTAGAGGTAGTGCAATGACCACTCAAGTGTGCCAGCTTAGAGGTAGTGCAATGACCACTCAAGTGTGCCAAGTGCTGCTTCTTCTGTAGCACTCCTGGATACTTCTGAAATATGGCCCCTCTTACCTAAATGTGTCTGAATGGACACCATCACGTAGGCCTATGTAGGCCTATTTCTTGGTTCTGATCTCACTTTTTCAACAGAGATAAATTTAGGTGCAACCGATTGCCAAATGGAATAGTTGGGCATCTGGGATGAGGGCTAAGGCCCTCTACAGAGCAAAGTGAAAAAAAAATGTGTCTCGTTTCACTAATCCAGTTTAACGGTATTGAACAGGTGCCCTTTTCTAACTGCTAGCTGTCTCTCAGGGATCGCTCAGAAGCGGCCTGATCTATCTGATCGCGTCATTGACAGAGTGGAGAGAACTATATCTCATCGACTAGCTGGCTATATCTGTTGGAAAGGATCATGAAAGTTCTTAAACCGACCAATGACGGGATGATGATGCTGTCTTAAAACCAAATGGCTAATAAGCCAATCAAACTGTGTAATGTCAGGAAGCGGCAGATGGTAGGAAATGGTCATGAAGTGAACACTGCTTGGATAAGATGCTCCATGGGTAATTCTTTATGGAGATACTATACCTGCTCGGATTTGGTTTCCTTGACAGGCCTGATGGCGGTGGTGTGTCTTAGAAAAAGTAGTTTCTGGATTTGGGAGCGGTGGCGTATTTAGGCACGTTCCACATGTTTCATTGGCACAGGGGTCCCCACACAAAAGGGCGCGCACACATCACAAAAAGATTTTTTTTTAATGTAAAAAAAAATTAATTTATTCCCTACAATTTTTTAGCGCTCCAGTCCAACCAAACTAAACGCAACATACAATTTATGATTTTACAGAATTTAACAAGAATTAACGTCACTTTTCTGAGGTATGTGGAAGGCAGGGGCGAGGCCACGAGGGGCCCCACATAAATTTGGGAACAGGGCCCCTACAATCCTAAAAACGGCCCTGTTTGGGAGGGAAGAAAAGCTACGGACAGGCATTAAATATGATGAAAACGAGAAAAAAAAACAAGGAACATTTAATAATAATACGCGGTCAGAATCGTCTGGACGAGACACAAAACAAAGAAAAAAGAGGTTGAACATCATGGAAAAGAGTAATGAAATATGGAAAATAGGATGCATAATTTTCATTTATAACACTGTCAGCACGCTTACATTAAAAGCACAGCGATGAGCTAACGAATGGTGGGACAGCCCCTGCTGCGCACCGAGGAGAGACTCCGAGACACAATGAGCGCAACACCCCCTTTTAATTCATCCCTGGTGCTTAATGTAACGTTTTATTATTTTTGTTACCGGCGACAGTGCTTGTATACCAGCGAGCCACCACCTTAATGAACCACCAATCGGGCACAACACGTCGTGTCGACTAGGAAAACACGTGAAAACCACGAAAACACGTGGAAGCCACGTTTTTTTCGCTGTCGATACGCCGTGTTATGCCCACTGGGCAACGGAAATTCCGCAGTTAGGGAGAGAAATTCTTGTGCATTACTGCGGAGACCGTACCCTATATTACGTCGTGCCGCTCGCGGGGTGGATAGTCTCGGACAGGACCTTGGTGTGCCCCATTGAACCAAGTCTTAACATCGTTACACCCTGGACGTAAGAGACAGAAGGCTCGTCCGGTAATATTCGAGACACATTTAGATTTACAGAAAATCGGATCACTTCAACAGGCTCCATATGGAGTGGACACAGATTTGAGTGAGAATTCATGCAATCATTGACACATCTATGTAACACCTATGAGCTAGTCTTTCCCAAAAGATGAAACTGGGTGTCCTTTCAGTGCTATTAGGTAGGCCTACTTTACAAAATTGTGAAAAATGATTGCTAAATTTTTATAGGCACGTTGGTTTATTCACTGAAAGCTAATTAGGCTATGTGATTTTAAGCACACTGGCTTTCTGCTTATCGGTCTGACGATTGGAGTGATCTATAAATTGGTTGCAAGATATGAAAAAAAATAATTTTCTTACGAGATTCCGTTTGTTTAATTATTGGCTATAATTGTCTGGCCTGGTCTTTTTCCGTAGATTTTCTCTAGACTTAGACATATTTCCTTAGATTTTCTCTCGTACTCAATACGCCAGCGGGAGCACCACGTGGTATCGAAAAAAAAAAAGAAGAAGAATGCAGTCATAGAAGCATTCGCGTTAATTCTATAAATAAATACTTTGCCTTACTAAAAGATGTGCATCCTGGAAATCACCAGTAGATACAATCAATTATACATACTTTTCCAGCACTAATAGAGTAATAGTTTCTCTGAAGGGAATCGTGGCTAGTGAAATAAAAACTGCACAATCACGCATTGTGTCTACCTTGAAGCACAGAGTATCTTGTAAGACTTAATACATAGCCTACGAATTCTTAGTCTTTCTCTTAATCTTTCTGTTAATCTGGAAAAGTGCTTAATTGCTTGATGGCCTTTTTTTTTAAAGTTCGCTCCCCCGGCGTCAAAGCCTGGCTACGCCACTGTACGTATGATGCAGGTATGATAATTAGGGGTAGATTTTCAGACTATAATAAATCTTTTAGTCCAGCTACTCGTGAAAAAATTAAGCCAATCCGACCGTGTCTTTTGTTAATTTTAACTCGTCTATTGTTACTATGTTTATAATAACATATCCCCACCCCCTTCCGTTGGTAGGCAAAGAAAATCAAGGTCGAGGTTGCAATTGTTTTTGCATAATTTGCGATAATGCCACATTAATATATAATTATATTTTATCTACGACTGGGGTCAGCAACCTTTTGTGTGCCAAAGTATGATGTCTAATTCATTCAGAGTGCCAACAGTCTAAAAGTCATCCTACTGTAACACTAAATTTCTTGTAAAAGAGACTTGAATATACTATTTGGGCCTCTTCCGCGTGCCATTGAAAATCCCCCCGGCGTGCCAAGTCTGGCACGCGTTTCGTAGGTTGCCGACCCCTGATCTACGATACTAGCAGCCCACAGGCCAATGAAAAGCTGGCAGGCACAGGACAACGTGGAGAAAAACAGGCGAGGAAGAAATGAAGCAGTGTGGCATGACAATGGACTGTACTAAGGAAATCTGGCCAGAACCAAGTGCGTTGGAGACTTAATTGTTGCTGCGGCCCATTGTTCCACAAGGAATTTAAGGAAATAAGTCACTCGCACTCCGGCTTGAATAGTCCTAAATAGTCTATCTGTAGGCATATCTATATGTCTCCGGCTTTCACGCGCAGGGCGTAACGTTACGTTGGAAGGAGTGGGTAAAAAAAAGTGGGGGGGGGGGGGGGGGGTCATCATTGTACCCTTTCCAAGGCATGCGCCACATCCGGCATATAACATATGGCATGCCACCTACTAGGTACTGTTCCGCAGGAACATAAATTATACTTCTTTTCCCCTTAAAGAATTACCCTTGGATCTTGAACCCGATCGATGCGACATTGCTTGAATTGCTTGTATTCTGCACTGTCACCCTGATGCACACATACAAGGTTATATTTAGGCCTATTTAAAAGGTCTGGGCATCCATGCATCGGGCTTGGCGAGGCGGATTTTCCCCGCCCATTTCTTCCTCCCCACCGAGTCTCGGTGGCTCTCGCCTGTGCAATATGATTCTCGGACGCGCCACGGGGGATGACCTCCATGTGTTAGCCCACCGGTGTAGGCTACTCTTAATGGGAGCGTATCGGTGGTTTAAACACTTCGCCAGCTTTGAGGCCCAGGGGTACAGAAGACTTCAGAAGAGTGAACAAATATCATGCGCAGATGATGAGCGAGTTATTGGTTTACGTAAAAGAAAAAAAAAGGAAAAAAAAAAGCAACTATAGATGGAAGTGGGAGCCTAGAGTTCAAAATGCTGAAAGGAAATTTTTGAAGATTATATATATAATAGGCCTACCCATTTTGAAAGAACTGGTGAACGATGGGATTTTCGACGACTATTAAATTGTGGCCGTTATGACAGGCCACCGATTGTGTGTGCATAAGCCTATAAGCTCATCTCTGAAATCAACCCAAAAGCTCTAGCATTCTAGCTGCGCAATGCACAATCCATTCCCTGATTCTGGCTGTGTAGGCTATTATAGCGCCCTGTTACGTAGGCCTACATTTTATGGCACACTTTAGGTCTACAGATGTTCTCGTTCCTTTCTACATCGTTGGGGCATATATCTTGGCTCAGGTGACCTGCCAATAAGTATCAATTGCGAAAACAAGATATAAGTGATATTAGTCGAGCAGACGCTTTAATACCTAAGCCTAAGCTGTAGGCTACTATTATTCAAGTCCAATGTTAATTATTAGAGAGGGTCTCTATTTATATAAGGCATAATAAGGCCTGCGATATACGAGTAGACATATAATAAATATTATGAGACTATATTATTATATTACAAATGTCGATTAGCCAATTATTATCATTTAATATCGTTATCACAAATTCAATCTATAATTTTTAGTTAAAAGATTGCTTTAAATTTCAAATTTACAAAATTACAGGCTAAAATATAGTAGTAATGACGTCATATAAAGAGGTTTGTCTCGTTTTCATTCTATCATATTCATCCGGGGATTTATCAATCATGGCTGAGTCTTGGAAAATGCTCTAAGCGTGTTTTATTTTCCTACTGTCGCATCTGCAATTAAAGGTTTATTACTAAATAATTTACAATATCATTTTTTTCTATATCTCATGGTATAAATGAACACGTTGTCTCATTCTCAAATGTAGTTTGCTTGTTAATAAATGTAATATTATTTATTAACGAACTGAACATTTTCTTGAATTTACCTTCAAAATAAGGCCTTCCCTTCCTTCAGTTTCAGTCTTCAATGATCGTAGCCTAGTGTCGTAGTTGTAGTCATTATTTCCCAAAAGTTGTTTTGGAGAAACAGTTCGACTATTGCTTATCGTGCATTACTAAATATCTACTTAATAAAAAATGTATTGAACTAAAGTTATCAGACCATAGGTATTATAGAAGTAATGTAAGTTTTTTTTAAGTGAAAGGGGGTGAAAGTGGGATAGGGCCTACCTATAGAAAAGCATTCTAAATGAATCAAAATCATTGTGATTTTAGATTGTGATGTTTTAGTTTTACAAAATTGTAAAGTAAAATGTCAAGTAAATAAGTTAGATTTTGGTGAACTGTCGAAGTTGGTTAGTGATTGTAGTACAAAATATAGCCTGCCTAATAAGCCTAATAATAATATAGATCTAGGTCTTACTTAAGTTAAATTGTCCAAAAAGTAAATATGTTAATGACTGTATCACAACTATTTAGGCCTATGTCATGTAGAATCCTATTTAATATTCTATAAATTTATATTGGCCTAGGCCTATTAATTAGTAAGCAGTTTTTCTGAGTTATATATAGGCCTATAGTTATAGCCTATAGTCCTATAGCCTTTATCTAATCAAAGTTAAAATAAACAGACTATATAGGCCTAGCCTATTTGCCTATCTATAGTCTATACTATAGACTATAGGTTTTTATGAAAATGTGAAGCCTCATTATATAGAATATAGACTTTAAAAGATAAGTTGAGAGCCTGAAACGCTGGGCCCAGCTTTTAATATATAATATTAGGCAGTGTCTAGGCGCCCAGACAAATACTCAAGGAAAATTGTTCCAGCGGTCTTGTGACAACGCGCGAGAGATAATTTTCCTACAGACCTTTTTAGTCTAAGTCTAAATTCCCCGGCATTGCCTAACAAAAAGTCAAGAACATCCGTGTCTGGAAATCAAATACCCGTCTCGACACACATGCGTCTAAAATATAATTATTACATTCTGCTAACTGAAAACATTTTAGGAAAATTTAAGTCCTGAAAGTCTTTACAATCTTTTAAAAAATAAGTAATAGAAATTAAAAAAAAGTAGAAAAAGGAAACAAAAAGGTATCAATGAGGAATCGAGCCCAGTGTGCCCTCTGGATACGCTAACCACTATATGCAATAAGCAAGCCAAAAATATACAATAGATTTAGGTTTTCCGGACAAATATATCTCGTGATATGCCAGCCGGAACAATATCGCCAAGCCTATTGGTCTGGATGCCTAGGCCTAGACACTCTGTTTAATATAATATTGAAACAGCAATCCAATGTCATGTCTCAGTTAATGAGTATTACAATTTTGTTTGCTGTTCCTTAATATATTACACACAAATGTGAATAAGACGCTAGTGGGGGGCGTAGGGACAACTCTTAATTTTTAAAATACTTTTCTCGTCTTCACCAAGCCTGTTTGTCTTATGCGGAGTGTAAAATTAGAGCAAGTAGGTCTTCTTAGTTGTTGACTGTGTTAGGTCACTTTTTTATATTAGCCTATGCCTTTGAGCTCATTTGTTTTGCTCCCCCCCCCCCCCCAAAAAAAAAATAGGTTAACTGACTAACTGCTTTAACAATACAAATTTATTTTGATAGTTCTATAGACAAAGAAATGAAAAATAATCAGCTCATAAAAGAACAACTTTAATAAAAGCACTTAATTTTAAGTAGAACTTACAAAGCTAGTTTTCATATTTCTAAATCAATATATTAAAAATTGTTATATTACTAAGCCTACTTCTGTTTATATTATATGAAAATAATCAATCAATATTTTGCCTATCTGGTTTTGATTTTTTATTCTTTTGTGAATTTTTACATTTTATCAGAATCAGAATAATTGTTTATATCTTTATACACTCTAAAAGAGAGAGTATTTAAAGTTAGAAAAGTAGTTAGTAGACTAAGTAGTAAGCCAGAATAATTTGACCTTGAAAGAAATGACATGACCTACTTAAACTCTTGTTTTCATGCTTACTAGTAATAACTACTAGAGCAATAGTCAATAGCATCTATAATTTCTGGTTAAGTTTAGGCTGTGTGATTCTGGAAAACATCAGTAGTCTGCCTTTGTGCAGTATACACTGTTGTCCATTACGTTTAACAGTTATTTAACAAAATATTATAGTGCATTCAAACACTCATATTTCTGTCTAGCTTTTAAATAATCAGATAAATCTATTTTCTATGAAGATCTTGGGATTTTTTGATAGTTGTACAATTCTTTTAGTAAAGGTAGGCCAAATAGTTGAAATAGTTTCATCTCAATAAATAGATACTAATTACAGTAATTACTGATTTTTTATATTGACTAGTACTAACAGGCCTATTGTTTTGTAAAAAAATATATTTTAGATAGGCCGGTTAACTCTTTAATATTTTAATATTAATGACGTCTTAATTTAAATATAATCAACAAATTTAGCAATAGCTTGTTACTTTATATAAAGAATGAGACAGTGATGTTCTTTATGGTATTGCCATCAAATTTGCCTGGGTACGATATGTCACAGATATCAGATGAATAGAGAAATACATTAGCTGGTGTCAGCAGAGCAAATAAGCTGACCACCAAACATTTTTAGAACTGCGAATCGAACCGTCAAGCTTTTTCTTGCAAAAGCTTTTTTTGGCTGCTGTCGTCAATTTCGCTACATCTGTCTTTCCCCCGTCCCTGATCTTTGGAGGCTGCCTGTCACACAAAAAAGATAATGCCAGTCAGGTCCCGTAAGTAAGTATCTAGTTTGTTCAGTTTCATTCTTCAGTTTAACTTTGAATTAAGAACAAAAAAAAGATCAATAGATCAATCAAGATTCTACAATAAAGATCTCTTTCTTTCATACTTTCTTTTAAAAGCCTTCTTTTCACTTTCACTGTTTATAAAAACAAGTAGATTACAGAAGTAAAGTATTACTTTTTGAGTAAAGTCTACATTAGTCAAGGATTCTTTTTTGTGTGACGGCAGCCTATGGAACCATTTCTTATATTTTTTTCAACATGCTCTGGCTCTATCGGAATTTAATTGGATATCATCCTGAGTAAAATCAGGCAAGGTGTATAATATTGATGAATTCTTATATAATTTTTGTCACTGGTTATGTTATTAATCTTTAACCATTTGGTTAAAAATGGTTCAGTAATTTTTTTGCTATGTCTTTTGATGTGTGTCATCAAAATGAGTTCTTTATCATTCTAGTACTTTAATACAAGGTTTATATTTAATAAGAAAATCTATCCAGCAATAAGTTATATCAGTACTGTAGTAAAGCTTGCAACAGTAAAGCCTGTTCTAATGAGTCTAATATTACTATAAAACTAAAGCCACATTCTTTTCCCTAAGAGTAAAGAGTCCAGTATTAATATTAGTATTTTTATTCATATTGTTGATAAAAAAATAGGTACCCTAATGTGTTTCTGGGAAGAACTAGGGACACATCAAGGAATTTTTTAAATAAAAAACATTTTTATGCATTCTAAACCGTTTTTTATGCTACTTAACTTTAATAGTAATTAGCCAATAATATTAAAATGTATAAATCAGTTCTGTAAAGCTTTTCATCAAGGCTAGTGATTGATGGAAGCCATTTTAGCCTTGTATTCACTATGCTTTCTGGCATTTAAGACTTTGCCATATATTACACTAAAGTATGGTATAATTATAAATAAATGTTAAAAGGTCAACATGTTGATATTTTTCATTTTTTGTTTAAATGTTATATTTTTAAGGCTTTAGAAAAAAATTATATTGCATGATTTAACCTGATTAAAAGCTTGTGCTTATATTACATATTGAATCTCATATCATCATAAACAAACATTTTGCTTCATTTCTATTAAAACATAAATAGTTCGAGAAGGAAACCTCAACATTTTTCAAATGCTATAGATACACCTTTGTTTGGCAAAAAATAGTTTTAACTTTTTATTTATTTAACAGTACTTAATATTATGCATAACTATTTTTGCACCATTTTAGTCAATTTTAATAGTAAAAAAAAGGAAATTATTCAAAAATTGCTCTATGAGAGCTTTTAGTACTGAAATACTATTGACCAATAAAATATTCCATGTTCACAAGGTTACACTCAATGTTTTTATTAAGAAAATGTGCACATACCAGTGTGATTAAATATAGTGGTCTGTGAATTTTTATACGGTTTAGGAAACGTTTGGGCATGTCTAAATTATTTTATAGAGTAAGAACTCTAATATAGGGAGTGGTGAATGAGGGGATTGGTAATTACTTTAAAATTAGTATAACCGTTATATAGAATTTTTTTTTTTTTAATGCTGGTTTAGCCGTTTAAATATAATTATCAGACCTTTTCTGCGATAAAAAATGTCCTTGAGCTGGTGCAGATAGTGTATCTGTTTAAATAGTGTATCTGAAGAGCAAAGTATTAGATCTTTAATATCTATGGAAAAGCTGTAATTTTGTCTGTGTCCTTTTTGTTGAAAAATGAGTAAATAAATATGAATTCATCAATATATACCTTGTAAGCTGACAGGAAATGATAATTAATAATATATATAAAAATTCCTTTAAAAAAAAAAATTTAATATGTAAAAATATTTTATATAAAAAAACCTTGAATCCTCCTTACTTCTGCTAAAAATTTTTTTATCCCTTCATTGTTTCAGGGCATGTCATCTAGAAATCTCTCTTTCTTACATTAATTGTTTCACTGGCAGAATCTCTAGTGCTACCGGTACCAAACTTATACAGGACTTATCAAATACCTATTTGTGATGCTTTCAAATGTTTTAGCATTACTGTGTCATTCCCAGTAAAAAATAAACTTTCTGTTTATTAAACTTTTAGTTCTCTCAATTCTTAAACAGGCCACAATTTGACATCTTTGTCTCTAATGACCTTTGTTTGTTAAAAAAATTGTTATGATTTATTTAATTCTGTCATAGTCTTTAACTTTAAAGATTTATTGATGTTGCATCATTTTCTAAATTTTTACATGTGAAACTTGTTAATCAGGATTTGTAAAAAATTGAACAAAGAGAATTTTGCATTATGTAAATGATGTAGATTTTGTTAAAACAAGTTTTGTTAGTAATGAGAAATAAAATATTATTAATTATATGAGACAATTACATATGGAAAACTAACCCTTAACGCTTGGTGCTTTTTATTTCCACAGATGTACTGAATGCACCACTATTTTGTTTATACTTTAGGTATAATATACAATTATAACTAGAGAGAAAGGCTGAATTTGTTTCAATGGATTATGGATGGGATACATCTGATGAGGAGGGGGGCATGGCCATTGATCTTGATGCAAAACAAGAGGAACATGCTAATAGACCAGAAGGTTAGTGAATGATAGACACATATACATAGGATAGATTAGGGTTGTTCAAGGTGTGAAAATACAATATTTACAACTATTTTTGTTTTATTTACTGCTAGGAACCATTGTAACAAGACAGAAAGAAACAAAGAATTATGATCCATCTGAACCCACTGAGGACTATGATCCAGCAGAACCTACTCATGATGAAGAGACAAGCACTCTTCCTGCTACTAGCAACACAGCTGAGGAACCCCCAGAATATGACCCTGCGGAGCCAACTTTAAGTGATGATGAAGAGGAGAACATTGCCCAGCCTGGAGACGATTTGAGTAATTCTAACTCACAGCATGAGTTGGTACCTACATTTGACTCAGAGAATAAAGTGGACGACTGCGAGTCATCATATGTAGATTCCTCCCTAGCTAAAGAATGTGAAGAAAACAATGAGGAGAAAAGCTTGGATGCTGGTGATGTCCCACAGAGTGAAAGTCCAATGATGACTGGCAAATCAGTGAGTGAGAGCCCATCTGTGGGTCTATTAGATACAGATGACAATACACAAAATTCTGTCATTGATGACATGAACAGTGATGTCCCGGATGTGTCATTTGATGAGAGTGACTTTGTCCTGGAAAAGGAAATATTTGCTGCAGAGAGGGAAGCAGAGCAAAACACCTGGCCTGAAAACCAGGAGGAAGAGCCAGCAGAGGCAGACACAATTAATGAAGAAGAATTGGAGGAGTTGCCTCAGGAAGATCAGGAGAGGTTCAGAAGACAGGAAGAAGTGGATAGTCGTAATGAAGAGGCCCTAGTTGATCTATTTAGGGAAGAAAGTGACCCAGAGAGAATTGAAGACGAAGTTGAGCAGCCTGTAAAAAAAGTGAAGAAAAAAGTGGGGACTAAAAAAATCAAAAAGAAAGGAAAGAAAGTTAAGAAGGGTCTAGGAAAGAAAGGTCAAAAGAAGCATAATACTGAGGTGGAAGATCAAAGGTTTGTGGAGCTGAGGAGAGACCGGACAAGTGTTGAGAGTATAGAGGAGGGAGAGTTGGATGGTGAAGGGCACAGTGTGGGACGCAGAAAATCCTTTGATGATAGGCTGTCTTCAGGTGCTTATGAACAGGCCTATGACGTGAGCAGTGGACATGTGGACGAGCCTCGGGAACCAGGTGAGATTGTTGAAGAGAGCAGAAAGAGGAGTACAAAAAAGAAAGAGAAGAGGGAGAAGAAGAAGAAGAAAAGTAAGAGAGAGGTGGCGACTATAGAAGAGGGTGCCCAAGGGGATGAAGATTCACAGAAGTTTCCATCATTTTTAGCTGGATTTTTTGTCCAGGATGAAGGTGAGGAAGAATTAGATGAAAATGTTGTCATGTCCAGGTCTTTTGATAATGGAGGGGAATCGTTTCCAAAAACTGGTGTAAAAAATTACAGGAAGCGCCATAGCTCAGGGGCTGAAGATTCTGTGAAAAGCTTTGAACAATTAGATACAGGGAGAGGAGAAAGTCAGGAATCAGATCACCGGAAAAGCAGAAAGCATGAAGAGAGGAGACAAGAGGTAAAAGAGACTAGACAGCGCGAGGCAAGAGATAGCCGTGAAGTGAGACATGAACACAGGCATGGTACACCCAGAACTAGGGAAAGGGAGAGAGAAAGGGAAAAGGCCAGAAGTGATAGAGAAAGAGAAAGGGTGAGAGAGAAAGAAAGAGAAAATAGAGAGAGGGAGAGAGAAAGGGAAGTTGTTAGAGATAGAACAAGGCGAGTTGAAATTGATGAGCGTCGCAGGCGCCACACACGAAGTGAATCGAGAGAACGAAGAAGAAGGTCTGCTTCTACTGAAAGAGTGCGCCGCTCAAGGTCCAGGGATCGAACAAATAGACACAGACGTCATAGAACAAAATCACGAGAGAGGTCAATTGAAAGAGAGCGGGAAAGAGGAAAGCGCAAACATAGAGAACGCAGCAATGAAAGGGAGCCAGAAAGACGAGTCAGGCGCCAAACACATTCTCGCTCAAAGAGTCCTCAGCGGCGCTCTGAAAGAGCCAGTTCCAACAAAGAAAATAGAGATGATACTTACAGGAGAAGGAGAAGGCATATGAGAACTGCAGAGGATAGTGATGTAGAAGACAGAGAAAGTGTGAGAAGGTCTCAAAGAAGGCAGAGAAGAGAGAGAGCCCGCAGCACTTCTACATCCTCATCCTCAGATAGCACTAGTGACAGTAACTTGAATGTCCGACCAAGTCATCATCATCGTAGGGGCTTCCGTAGAAGCCATAGCTCTGATGAAGGTGCATCCAGTGATGTAATCCTTGTTGAGCCGGAGAGAATCGTTATCAACCTTGATGAAGAAGAAGACCCTCCTTCTCGGGTGGATATAACTCATCACAACATTGATGATGACAGCACTAAGCTTGTAGATGGGATGTCCATCCCCCCACCTCCCGAGCTCTCTCGGAATGCTAGGGGCAGTGCTCTTATCCAGATAAACCCTGCAGAGCCAGATAATGATTTGATTATAGATGAGCCTGAAGGGGATGCAACTCCTACCAGAGATGAACACACCGATAGTCTAATCCGGGTTCGAAGAAAGACAGTACCTGAATCAGATTATGACCCTGCTCACCCTACAGAAGAGCCGGAAGAGCATGACCATAACATATCTGTACAAACTCTCAGTGTGTCAGCTCCTTCCCTGACTTCTTCTCCGGTAGTGACCCTAACACCTGCTGCACTTGCCACGCTAGACGCTGGCCCTGTGCCACCAGACCATCCACCACCAGAAGAGGTTCGACCCTCACCACCACCCGTGCCATCATTGTCTGAACCGTCTCACGCTCCTCCACCTCAGCCAATGATGTTCAGTGGTGGTCTACGTCCACAGATGGCCCTGTTAAACTCTCAGTACCAACAGCAGCCCTCTTCATTGCCGCCTACACAGCAGCCGTCACCGCAACACCAGCCTGGTCTTCTTCCCTTCCCTGGTGCCCCACCAGGTCAGAATCAGAGATTCCCCCCATGGCCCCATGTCAATGGCCCCAATCCAAACATTATGCACCAAAACGCAGGGCCACCGGGATTCGTTCCTGGACAGCGAGGTCTTCTTCCAACACCAGATACCCGTCCTTTATTCCAAATAGACAACTCTAGGCTGCCACCCTTTGCAACTTCATTAATGTCACAACCACCACCACCCAGAGAAACTATGCCATTACTCAATGCCCCAGTTCGGCAGTCGATGCCCATGTCTGCAATGGCACCATTGGCACAGTTGACTTCCCTTTTGCCAGGCTTGGACAGAGGTAAAATGGCACAGCTGAGAGAAGATCAACAGATCATGCCACCTCAGCAGCCACAACCACAGATGTTTAAGCAAGGACTGTCTGCTATGCCAACCTCACTCATGAATAAAGGCCCACTTATGAGCAATTCAACTTCAAATAATATGTCTTCTGCTGTCAGGGTTTCCCGGAGTGGCAGAGGTGGTGTTGGAGACTTAAATGAGTCCACTGAGGTAGTGGACATGGACATGAGTCCAGGTGAAGATGATTGTGAACTTGAACTGCCCTCTCCCAATTCATCAGATAGTGAGAGAGATGACAGGAGAAGGAGGGGTAGAAGATCCAATAGAACTGCCAATGACATTACTAAAACTGTTCCCATAGGGGATAAAGGGGTCATACAACCAGCAGCCTATCTCAAGGCCTTGAGCAAAGTCATAGAAAAGCTGGCACCTAAAGGTCACCCGACAGAGCCGGGATCCGTAGCATCTCAAGAAAAATTCAAATCTAAAAAGCAGAGAATGGATGTGAATGACGATGATGTGCCAACCTCAGCTGTGGAACTCACCAATAAGGAAAAGGTAATGTATATTAAATTATATTTAATAATAATTTCTAACTTATAAATAGTATAGTTACTGGTGATTGTATTAAAGATTTTTTAAAAAGCCTAGTTTTACTGACTAATAACAAGGTTCTGATACAGAATTAAAACACAAACAATTCACCTCTTATAATTTCAGTTCCTGAAAAAACTACATCTTCAAGAGAGAGTCATTGATGAAGTGAAACTGGCCATAAAACCATATTACAGCTCCAAGAAAATCACAAAAGAGCAGTACAAGTTGATTCTCAGGAAAGCAGTGCCAAAGGTTAGTGCCATAAGTCAAAGATGTTTTTGCCAATGCTAACGCTGTGCTATTTCTGTCATGAAGACTTCATGTGTAATTTGCAATCATTCTTCAAATTTTCAGGTGTGTCATAGTAAAAGTGGTAATATAAATCCTCAGAAGATTCAGCAGCTAGTTGAGGCATATGTAAATAAACTAGGTAAAACTGCCCACCCTTCTGGCAAGAAAAGGAAAGGACACCAGCCTAAGGAGGCCACAGGTCCTAAAGATGGACCAGGGACAACAGTCGTGACAGGATCCACACTCAGACAGAATGGGGAGAGGGCTAAAAAAGTCAATAGATAAAAAAGTGCTAAATAAATTATGAATTGTGTAATTTTTGTACATAGAAAATCTTTTTTCATGCTGCATGAGAGTGTGAGTGTGATAAATTAATTTTTTCAACTCAGTCTTCAAGGAGTTTGTTATTTTTCAACTCAATCTCCAAGCTTTTGTAACCCATGCCAGATGGTAAAATGTCCTGATGCTTCAGTGCTTGTAATTGTAACTGACACACCCAGTAAAATTAAAATACACACTTTTGTAAAAAAAATTACATATCAATAGTGGAAAAAAAAAAGGCTAATACTACTAATAGAAAAGTTTTAATGTATACTATGATTAATTAGATTTTTCTCATATAAAACTTGTAAAATTTGTATTAATTATAAAAAAAAAATGGTTTGCTGTTTTTACCAAAACCTTACAAATATTTATTCTAAAAGGGAAACTACAGTACTGTTTTTATAAAATTAAATTTATATTCAAACTGTTGTTGTTGTTTGAATGTATAAATAAAGTCAAATGTGTAACATTTACTCATTAGCATGGGTGGGCTGGTTTGGCAGTCATCCCAAGCGCCAGAGGTTTGGATAGACACTACTATAACTTAAAGGTGCTCCATTAAAGATATTTACTCTCAAAAAGTTCTCTTTCCAATATGTTCATGGCCCAATTTATCCTAAGTCAAAACAGAAAGATGAAATATAATTGACTTGTTCTAATACAATTTTCAATGCCATTTATTTTGTTTACTTCCTACTGACAATAAGATTAGACTTACCAGTACATAATTAAAAAAAATAAACTACCACACATTTTTTTTTACTTAAGTGTCCGAAACTGAAAACATCAAAATATATCTATTTCAAATAAACAATGTTTAGATGTTATAACTCCATTGTTTTAGATCAAGGATTTAAGGCTTCCAGGAAATGAATAAACTAATTTTACTCCCATCTCAACATTTATTTCAATAACTTTAACAGGGATGTGACGTTGATTGTGCTCTTAGATAGGTCTCTTTAAGAGTTCTTGTTTTTTTTGTCTAAACTTAAACAATAAATCAATGAGTAGTACCGGTATGTACATAGGTTGATATGTATATTAAATATTTTTTTATTTTATATATATATATATAAAGAGAGACAGTTATAATAGAGATGAATATAGATAGATATATAAAGAGATAAACATATAGAATACATTTATATTTATAGACATAAAAATTATATAGATAGATATCACATATCCAAAGGTTGCACTGATGAACTGTTCTTTTTCTTGTGGTCCTGGTCACATCCCTGCTTTTAAAGATTTAGATATTCTGAAAAATTATTATATTTAGGGAATGATAATGATACTAATCCAATGTTGAAATAAATATTGTTCTTTAAAGAATTTTTAAATATCATTATTGAACTCAATTTCTCATATTGAGATATGAAATATCAATACATTTTTGTACAGAATCACTTATAAAACCATATGCTCATAGGTTCTATATAGTCGATAATCTTAATTTTGCATCACACACTAGGTTTGCACAATCTGTAATCTAAGGTGCACCAGTTGTTATATTGTGTCTTTAAAACCATGTGAATATGTATAATTACAACTGAGTTTATTTGCAAATGCGTGTGTGTGTTTGTGCATAAACATTTATGTGGATCTTGTTTTTATTCTTGTTACATGTATGTGATGATTATTGTCCTTATTATTATTGTCTATACAAAAAATAAAATACCAAATATGATAAACATACTTGTCTGTTATTTATTTGTTTATTGTGAACTAAAAACCACATTTTGTTTGTTGTTTACTTATAATATCAGATTAGGTTCGAAAAGGGAGGTATAATAACATGAAAAAACTGATTTATTAATTATTAAAATTGCTTTGTGCATTCCTCAATAATGGCCAAGTTTTGGTGACTTGACTTCCCCAGTTAACATATTGTTTGATATAATAAGTTAAAACTTTCCTGCAAAATATACCAAGTAGGGAATGACAAAGTAATCCTTTGAAACAAACATCCAAATTTGGTCCAGTAAATATTTAAGTTACGGTACTTAGTGATGTTGTTTGCTGTGAGAAAAACACATCACTTAGTAGTTTGATATGATGAAGAATAATAATGCAGGGCTGGAATTCTTACATTAAAAAAAAAAAGCAAAGAACAAGAAACTGTTTTCATTCAAGAATTCTTGGCAAACAGTAAAATATACATTACTGATATGATGTCAATGCAATAGAAATATTATATACAAAGTATACTGCATTAGGTTTTTAGCTTGTATCTTAAAGCTTCAAAAAAGCTTCATAGCTAACAAGGAATTAAAAAAGGTGGGGGATGAAGAATTTATAATGGGTATCTACATAACTTTATGATTTCAAACTTGGGATTAGTTTAAACATCTTTCATAGTTGAGGGGGCAAGATGGAACCAATTTTGTGTATTTGTATTAGCTATTAATTGTATTAGTTAATAAATGTATTCCTTTTTTTTAAACACATAGTTGAATGAGCTGCATAAAATTCTATACTTCATACTAAAGAAATAATTATTATATTTATTGTCCTAAATAAATAATGAAAACGTTTGTTTTGGTTTTCAGATGTGGCTTTAACTACAGAATTTTCAAAAGTAAATTAACAGAAGAATGTCAGATAAGGATGAAGAAGGGACACCTTTAGAGGGAAAGGGCTTGGATGTTGTAGAAGAGGTGGATGGTGTAGAAGAGGTGGATGATGAAGATGATGATGACAGCATGGATGACGATGAGGATGATGAAGAAAATGATGATGGCAATGATGAAGAAAATGAAGATGAAGGAGAAGAAGGTAATGAATCCTTATGGGTTTTGTTGAGAGCTAGTTGAGTGTTAGTATGAAAGGGGTTAATCTATTGTTGACGTAAGGAGAAAGGGGAGAGACAGAATGTTGTATGAATGAAGGGAACAAATAAGTTATTTGCCTGTGTATGTGTGTGTATAAGAAACAACAGTGGTGGTGTTATATTAAATATAGGAATCAATGAATGAATAAAACTCGGCTATGCGTGAAAGTGAATGGGACAACTGACACAGTTTGTAAGAAGAAGGAACATGCTGTGTGTGAGCTCTGAGCGGTTGGCATATCATTTCATTCAATATCAATAGATGAATCAATAGATAATATTGTATCATGCTTGTAAACTTTCATGTTGAAGCCATCACAGCCTCAACCTATATTTATTCCCTCAGCATAGTTAATTCTATGTTATGTGACATTACTTTTAGACATTAATTTTGTTATATACTTGTATACTAAATGGGTAGTCCACTTGCAAAAGATACAATGTCAATAAAAAGTGATTTTGCTGAAATAGCATCTTTTGATAGGCCCTTCATTTTTTCTATTATTTATTAGTATAGTACCCTTCGGACCAAACTGATCATAGGGCTGGTGAAACTCTAGCCTCAGCATACTAGGGGATGTGTGGCCAGCACAATGCCCAGCCGCCTTTACTTTACCCCAACTAATTTCAGGTACCCTTAAACCCTGGACCTTCGGATCGCCAGTCAAATGTGCTGCCGCTCGGCTACCGTGCCCCATAATTAACAGTATTGGGTTCTGAGAATTTTTAGAATATAAATAAAAAACATGTTCTTGCAGACATTAAAACTTATTTTAAAAAAAAGTGACTTAGCATCTTTTGCAAGTGACATCTTCTGAGTATTTTAAGACCCTTACACCCATCAGCAGAGCTACATGCATTCTGTATAATTTGAGCTTCATCCTCTCACCCCAATCAGTTGTTGCAAAGGGCAGTAACTCTGAAAGGCTAATGCTTAAAAAAAATGCATATTTCAGATTTATACCCAAAACAATTTGTTTTCATATGTTCTTTCAATTTTCCATTTGATGTTTCAATTTGTAGATGAAGAGTCTGAGGATGGGGATGATAATGAAGATGAAAGTGATGATGAAGGTGAAGAAGATGAAGAAGAAGAAGAAGCTGACAGTGATAAAGAGGCAGCTGCTGAATCATCAGATGATGAAAATTGCGACAGATGTCCCATTTGTCTTAACCGACTGCGTAACCAGGATGTGGGAACACCAGAGTCGTGTGACCACATATTTTGCCTGGAGTGTATCCAAGAATGGGCCAAGGTATGTTGACTTAATGTACACTGAGTCCTTACAGGCATTTTAATTGCTACATTTACACATCAATGATCAAGTTGTTTATTCATGTAGTTTTATGTTAAATTTGTTTATTCATATAGTTTAAGTAGTTTATTCATGTAGTATTTAACTCATACCTCATTTAGGTCACAAATACTTGTCCAGTGGACCGCCAGGTGTTTCGTCTAATTTTGGCAAGACACGCCCTTGAAGAGAAGATCTTTAGACAGGTATGTAATGTAGTGGACCTGGGCTTGACTTGCTGTAAGAACTTTAAACACAAGTAAAAAATTACTTTCAAATATATAAAAAAAAAATTGTTCAATAAATAAACATTTCTGTGGCACCATTCAAGAGCCCAATCTGGAAATGAAAAGCTTATATTTTGCAATGAACTCTAATGCTGTATGTCGTTGAAGGAGAAGCTACTCAGCCATACTGTCTTTTTTGCCAATAGATTAGTCCTAGTGCCCTCCCCTCACAGTGCTCGCTTTTAACAGCTTAAAGTCATTTAATTATTATTACTTTTCAGTTCTCTGTTGAAGATAACAAGCAAGACAACGAAGCTGAAGAGGAAGACCCAACCTACTGTGAGGTGTGTGGTCAGTCGAACAGGGAAGACAGACTTCTCTTGTGTGATGGATGTGACCTGGGGTCAGTGATGGTAGCATACTTTATTTCTAGAGCATGATTTTCTTTAACTCTTTCTCTCCGGATCGACGATACCAGCGTCGATTTTAAAACGACCATTTTGACGGATCGATGATGCCAGCGTCGATTTGTTAAAATACGTTTATTTCGTTTATTTTCAGCAATATTCTTTTTATTTTACTTTTACATAAATCTAGAATGATTTCCTTTTGAATAACATCCAAATTTGTGTTTACATCGTGTTTTCATTGAAAAAAAAAAGCATTTTTATTGATTTTTTTTTCACCCGTGTAGGGCCGTAAGTGGTGGGTAGTTATCATAAATGATAAAAACGGGTTTTATATTTATATTTTAAAAGAAATATTTGTGAAAAAGGGGATCTATTTTAGGAAAACAGTGTATTTAATTAATTTGGGAATTTATTTATTTTTGGTGCGAGCCTTGGAATTTGTGTTATGTAAGACTATGGTAAGTAATTTTTTTTTTTAATTTTCGTAAAAAAAATTTTTTTTAAATGTAAGTTACAAATGATTTTATATTCTCTGTAAGGAGCTTTTAGTTTCCTTTAATTCAATACCAAATATAATATTGTCTGATTAAAACCAAAAAAGTTATTAAGATTTGAAGATAGCAATAGTCATGACAAAGAGAAAAAAAAGGATAATTCCGTCAGAATAGGGAAAATAATTCCGGAGAGAAAGAGTTAATGGGCCATTGGTTTTAGAAGAAAATTTAGTTGACAGCGAAAAATAAAATTGTATTGTTATCTGAAAACCTGAAGAAAATATATACATAAATATACATCGTGTTTGTGAGCTCTTTTAGTAAATATAACTAGAATTTGGTCAGTAATTGTCTATTTAGATAATAAAATTGCTGTTTTAATGTAAATTTAATTCAAACGCTCACCAACTGTGTACACCGATCTGTGGTAAGAATAGGAAAAACTAGACGTGGCTAAGGTTTTTTTGTGACGTATCTTGGTGATAATGGCATTAATGGGGAATAAACATTGTTCCTTACCATGTGTATTTTAACCCTTCCCGTACCGACCTACTTCTATCTATGCTGCCTTCAGTTCCACTATATACGCGCCCGGGACTGTAAGGGTTAAACCCAAAATATAAGGAATTAGTTTACATAAATCTTGATATTTAACCGTGATACTAGTCCTTAGTAGTCCATCCACGAAATAAACAAGATTTTAGGCTTGTATAGTTTTTCAATAGCTCTTTTGAAACATAGTAAATTTTGCTTTATGCTTTACTTTTTAGACAGTAAGTTAATAGGCTAACTTTCAACAATCAACATCTTCAATTAAATATTCTGCACTTACGGAACCTTTTCCATTGATTTTTAATGGTTTAAATTTTAGCTTTGAATGTTAATTTACATTGCTTGACAGTGTTTTATATATGTTTTACGTTATATTGTTGAAATGATCACATTTAAAATAAATCCTTCTTAAGGCTATAGTAATACGGCTGCCATTTATCACCACTAGACAAAGTAAACAGACAACACACGCTTTTTGTCACGTGATTGCAATCGCTATATGCTGCTAGTATTAAAAAAAACAATACATTTTTCTTTTGTTATTAGCAGATCTTGACACATTTTATCACTTTGTTTATAGAAACCTATTTTATTTGTTTACTCCCTGTAGAAATACTTGTTTTATATTTACATAATATATATTTGAAAGATATGAAGATATAATTTTTATATCTGTCTTGTGTAACCATGGGCCTCATCGCTGGTGAAGTGTGAAAACCACCAGTATGCTTGCATCAAGAGCACACTGGTGGGCTATCGCATGGGGGGAGATCCCCTGCTGTGCGTCTAATGTCTCATTGTACCGCCGAGAGGTTCAGAGCCTTGGTGAGGAGAAAGCAATGTGTGCAGTATCGTGTATGGATAAATAAATAACACTCTTTAATTGCATTTTTAATTTTTACTGGATGCAGAATTAAATTATTTTTCTAAAAGTTAAATTAGTTACAACGGAATTCATCTTATGTTTTCAGATATCATTGTGAATGCCTTGACCCGCCGCTATCTGAAGTACCTGTCCAGGAGTGGTTTTGTCCTGATTGCCATGACAGAAGAGTAGGTGGTAAGTTGTTTGTAATATTGTTGTTAGACAGATTGTCTAATAATTGTAAACAAAGTTACAAAACTTTATTTAAGTTTAAATTAATTATATGTAATAAAATAGTTATAATTTAAAAGTTATAAATTTAGAGGCAGACTGCAAAACATTGCTTACAGATATAATTTGTTTTCTTTGAGCAAACCACAAAAAGAAAATTAGTTTTAATTGGCAGAAGTGCAAAAAATCTTGTAGAGCCAATTACTAATGGACACACCCCTTGAATAGGTTTTTTATGAATAAATATCCCTATTGAGCCAGAAATTGATTCATTATTAAAAGTTTGCATAGCATAAAGAGTTTGATAAGTGAACTATTTTTTTTACTTGCAGCCACAGTTGAAGAGCCAAATTTGTTGGGCAGGCAGATTGCCAGAACACGAATCAGTGAGCGAGTCAGGAGAATTATAGCCGATGCAAGGGCTGAGAGGGCAGACAGGCGAAGAAGGGTAGCAGCGATGATTACATTGCAAGAAGCCCAGGAAGTAAGCAAGATGCCATTGTTAATGCTGACACAATCCCATGGTTATTTGTGGTTTGGGTAAAACTGCTTTTGTGGGCTTAAAACCAGATAAAGCAACAACATGCCGCCTCTGCAAATGAGACCGTAGCACATCACCATCTCCACTGCTCAAGACTTACATAATATTTAGCTCCCAAAAATGCCAAACCGTTTAATCACCCTTTATACGGATAATGAACAGTTGTGAAAAGTATGCAGTTTCTTCACCATAGCCTCGGGCAGAATGATAAATGCCCAGATGGCTGTTGGATCAAGAGAAGATGACGATTAAAACTGAATGAACTTTTTTTATGACTTGTGACTTTGAAAAATAATTCATTTTTAGTTACCTGACACCAGTAAAGACATTTCTTTATAAGGTCTTGTAAAGACAGCTAATGTGACTTTATGTCAGTGGCTGGAGTTTTCAAACACAATGCAGAGCTTTGAGTTGGCACATCTGAATTTCTATACCAAAATCTTTTCTCTTACCCAATCTAATAGAACCAAAAGTAGTTAAATGAAAAAAAAAAACAATTTGAGGCTTTAATCGAATACAGTAAGAAGTCATTTTCTTGAATGCTTTAACACTTTTAATCCCATACATTTATTGTATAATTTTGTTCTTGTTTAAAACTGTGTACTGGTATATGATTTTTTTTATCTGCAACTAAATAAAATATTTGGCTTAAGATGCTATTTCTTTTTTTTTTTTTTTTTTATATCTGGCAACTCTTCATTTTTTTAATGCTTTACCCCCCTGTGGTATTTTAGAGTGAGGATCCTTTAGCAAGGGCATCAACATCAGCAAGCACACCAAGGACCCCAAGAAAAAGGAAGACCACCAGAAGAAAGAGGACGACAAAGAAGAGGAAGACCAGAAAGCGAAAGACTACGAAAAGGAAAACAACAAAAGGGAAGAAAAGAAAAACCAAGAGGAAGACCAAAGGAAAAAGAAGATCAAAAAAAGTGAAAAGAAGAAAAATTTCTTCCACCTCATCCTCTCCAGCATTTGTGAGTAATTGAAATATTTCATGACAAATTTAGTTCACAGTTTCAATAATAGCACTTCTAATAGTGAAGCATTGTCAAACATGTCTGCAGTTTCTGTGTAATGAGAAAAAATGTATACTATCCCCATTCAACAATTCTGCCTGCATTCATGAAAACATAAAGAAAATGAGGCAGGCTGATTAAAGACGTGTTCAACAATCTGTTTAGAATGAAAATGAAATTCAGGATTTTTAATTTATTGGACGGATTCAGACCAATCATTCATAAATTGCTGAATTCAGTACTTGAAATATTTCTATGTATAATTGTTTTATATTTCCATTTCTCAACATTATTATAACTTTCTCTTTCATTTATATTTTTCTTTTTTTTTTATCAATTATTGATGCATTTTTTTCAAGACAATATATTTTGTACTTCTTTAATACATTTTATTGTGAGCAAACACAATGTTAAAAAACTTCAAAATAGTAAATGAAACGTCTAGTGGCTTGGGCTAAAAATATTTTTTTTTAACAGGGTGGGTGTGGGGTGATGAAGCGAACTTGTGGGTAAAACTAAGTGCTATAGAGAAGGGGGATATGTTTAATCTATTCTATATTGATTTACATTATGTTGTAGGGCTATGTATTATATATGATTCTCATGTCGATTATTGGAGATAAGCATGTTTGCACTGAGAATTGAAAAGAATTAAGATTCCCAATCACTGGTTTACAGTAATTATAGTAGCATTAATTTAAAATATGTTCATCTCAAGGCTCGCACCGCAGGGACAAGCACAAGCGTGAAAAGCCGCATAGCAGACAAGCTAGGCCTGTCAAGCCCCCCAGTGGGCCGGACGATTCCCCTGCAGAAAGTAACCTCTGCAACCAGGCAAGATGGCGGGGGCAGGTCAACGGTTGATCTGGGTGCAGCTGGTTTTTCCATTTTAGGCAACAAAGATGAACTGTACATATTTGCTGAGTATGTTTTTTTTTTTAAATTTTTTTATTGTAGTTGTATTATAAGTACATACATAGCAGTGGCAACCCAAATTTCCAAGAAATTGTTCTATTAAAAGCTGGGTAATTATTGGGATCTATTCTGATTATTTCAATAAATTACCTTTCAGATAATCCAATAGCTGTGCATTTATGATTCTAAGAACTAGTTTATGTAAACATTTTGGGAGCCAATTGGTGTCATTACTGTATGCACTGTATGCATACAATTTTTTGAAATTCCCCTTGTGTTAAGAAATATGACTTTTTCACTTGTTGTGATTTGATTGGATAATATAGGATAAAAATTCCTCTACTCCCACCATTGTTAAACTTATTTGGGTGTGTTTGATATAATATAGTGCTACATCTAGTTTTCCAGCCACCTATCCCCCCTCCCCTTCCCATGACATTACATATAGTGTAGAGCATCGCAACTTACAATTGCAAGTAAATTTAATGGTTCTAAATGCATGTTTTAAATAATCTTCTTTTTTGAAGGCACCTCCATATTAAAAAAAAATAAATATTTAAACCTTTAAATAATACAGATTTATTCTTTAAAAAAATAATTAGCAGACTTTGCATATTTTAATAATTTCTGTACAAATTAAAACATCGATGTGATGCTTTCTGTAGTTAAGTGTATTGAACCCACGAGGTCAATGTTTGTAAGGGATTAAAGTGTTGTTATCAAACCATTACCGTATATACTCTCGTATAAGTCGCACTTTTTTTACCGAAAATTTCGACAAAAAGTAGGGGTGCGACTTATACACCCAACACTGTTTTTGAAAAGTTTGAAAAACATCACTACTCTGTCATTAAGTTTCCTACATAACCTGTATAGCTGACTTTAGTGATGTATAATTACTAGGATATGCGTAGGCTTACATTTTACATTTAGAAAACTTTCGTAGGTGTAGGCCTACATATTACTATTTTATATAACTGAATTTGAAATGGACAAATATTTAAGGTTTTTCAGACCCCCCCCCCCTCACTACCCGCTTTTCTTTTGAGCTTTTGGACCGATTTTGTATTGCCGAAACGTAGCGTAAGTTTAAAGGCGGCATTTTTTTGGTAGGCTTATTGAGCGCAAATTACAGTAGGGAAAGAATCGTAAATGTGTGAAAGCCTGTCTAGGCCTATAATGTAGGTAGGCCAATTCGCTTAAAATGCGTTTTATTTAGTACTTAAGGTCTAGGCCTATAGGCTAAAGCCTAGGCCTACTAATAAGGCAGTGTTGAGCATTCCGCCGCGCCATGTCTAGGCAATGTTTCCAAAACTACGATCGGCAGATGGACGCGTGAAATGTCAAGTGTGTTTTATTTTTCATTAGTTGCACGTAAGAGTTGAAAAAAACAACACAGCTTATTATTTGTCGGTCGCGCAGACGGTCTTGAAATCATTACAAACAATGTTTATGGTAATTAGGACACATTTATAGCGCGTCAGAAATGCCGGCGCCTCCCAGTCTCCAGTCTAGGCTACATTGAGTCTAATGACGTACTTCAAAGACTTTTTTGTGTGTAGTGTTACTATAGGGATAGGAACTTGAGTAGGGAAAGGGACTTAGATGAAGAAACAAATACCTTACTTTCCCATCTCACTAATGTCTGTAGGCCTATTGATCGGTTGTTTAAAATAAATGATGCACTGCCTTTATTTGAGTAGGTATGCCTTATGCACGATTAAAACCATTTTTAAGGAAAGTTTCCAAATTAGGGTGAATATTTAGCAACTTCTATGTTTAAAAGTGATGCATTTTTGAGATATTAAAAGGCAGTGTAACCCGGGAAGTCGGGGTGCGACTTATGCGCGGGTCAATAACAACATATAAGAAAAAAAATCTTAAACTAGGGGTGCGACTTATACACCAGTGCGACTTATACGCGAGTATATACGGTAAGTCTTCTTTTATATAAAAGTTGTTAGGGACTTAAGTTGGACATGTCAGTACTTTATTTCTGTTATCACTTTACTTGCAGCCAAGAAGGTGAAGAGAGACAAATAGTTCATCGACCAGCCATCCCAGCAGACACCTTGCTGTCCAAATCTGCAAAGTCTTCTCGACTGCCTTTGAACTTTTCGCTATCAAAGAGGTGAAATTAGGCTAGCCATTTTTAATGTTGTTTATTTTAATTTACTTCATTAGTTATGTAAACCACTCTGGAAGAAAAGGCCAAAAGTCTCATTTTAATGCTATTTAGTTTGAAGAAATGGGACTATGCTTTTTATCTTACGATTTTTCTCATGGAATCTTTCATTTGCAAATTCAGCTTAAATCTCCATATTACACAAGCTGTGATAGGCTTAATTTTAAAAAATGTTTTCTTTTTGATTTTGTATGGTCTTAAGGTATAGATTACATTTTAATATTGGTTAGGTTTTCTAGTTAATTCCAAAGTTACAGTAACCTAAGCAGCATTAACCCTGCTCCTTGTCTGATTGAAACAAGACAAATGGTTGCTAATCACAATTTAACTTTGAACCTTGCAGGTCTATAAATGAGGGTTTACTTTTTCCATTGGCCACAATAGGATTGTGTAACCAGGACAATGACTATCTGACTTTACTTTCCCCTTCTAATGTCAATTAAGCAGCAGAGACTATCTAGTAGTAGACTAAAAAAATCAGGGCTATTTTTTACATGGAGCTGAATTTTTACATCCTACATATCCCGTAGTCTGTTAGACCGTTGAGGCGCCACAGATGACATGTAAACCAGCCTCCTCCATTCCTCCTGTCTATCAGCCGTTCTCATTGCCTCGCACAGTTTTGTACCTTTCCATTCTATGACATTATCTTCCCAACGTTTCTTTGGTCTTCCTTTCTGCCTCCTCTGGTGGTACCCTGTAGGATGGTCTTTGCAAGCCTGTTGGTTCTGGTGACGTGGCCATACCATTCCAGTTTTCTTTTCTTGGCTGTGGCCAGCAGGTCTTCATACTTTCCAATTTCCTGTTGTATTCTTTTTCTTATCTGTTCGTTGGATATATGCCTTCCCTTCATTTTTGCCTTCCCAGTGGCTTTATTATAGTAATTGATGTTAATATTTTAATGTTCTCCCCCAACTGTCAATGCAAATGTCTACTCTGTTGAGCCGCATAGAGAAATGGAAACGTATTTGCAATGCAGTGCTCTTAATATATTCTCAATAAAATAATACAATATTGTTGTATCTGGCCATAAAGAAAGACTTAAAATTTAACTGTTTGTGTTGTTTTGTCACCAGCAAAAAGGTTGTTGTGAGTGAAGCGCCCGCCGCCAGCATCATCAGTACAGCTGTTGCATCCTTTGATCTATTGGGCTCAATCATGCAGAATCAGGACTTACTTCACAAAGGGAGCAAACATGTGACCATAAACAGAGATGGTAATCATTTCAAAGTAGTACTCATAACTTGTTTGTGATTTGTGGTTATTTCAAAGTGGTACTCCATACTTGTTTATGATTGGTGGTTATTTCAAAGTGGTACTCCATACTTGTTTATGAATGGTCGTTATTTCAAAGTAGTACTCAATACTTGTTTATGATTGGTGGTTATTGCAAAGTAGTACTCAATACTTGTTTTTATGATTGATGGCTATTTCAAAGTAGTACTCAATACTTGTTTATGATTGGTGGTTATTGCAAAGTAGTACTCAATACTTGTTTTTATGATTGATGGCTATTTCAAAGTAGTACTCAATACTTGTTTATGATTGGTGGTCATTTTAAAGTAGTACTAAATACTGGATTATGATTGGTAGTTATATCAAAGTAGTACTCAGAACTCATTTGTAATTGGTGGTTATTTAAAAAATAGTCACATCATATATTTGTGATTGGTAGACATAACTTGTCATTGGTTGCAAATTCAAAGCAGCAGGCATAATGTATTTGTCATTGATGTTGTTTTTTTTAAAAATAATATAGGCTACATAACATATTTTAGTGATTAGTGGTTATTTCAAAATAATAAACATAACTTGTTTGTCATAAAGTTAACATTTCGGGAAAGGCCAAAAAAAATGTGTTAATGTTTATATTTTGTCTATTTTTCCTTCCTAAAATATTTAAAGTATAGAAACATTGTTATTAAAAGGTATACACACATTTTTACTTGTATTCTTCTTCTATTAGCCAGTCTGCAGAGCTGTTTGCTCTCTTGCAGTTACTAGTATATAATAATAATTATACAACTAGAAATGGAGGATTTAAAAGATTTTGATTAAAATTTGAGAAACATTTGAGAAATTATTGATTTAAAAATATCCAAATAAATTATTTCCATCACATAATTTCCAAACTATTTAGACTCCCATGTTTGTATGCTCTTGATACTTCAATTATATATATTCTTTTTTTTAGGTTCTTTGAGTGCTGCTGTTTCAAACATTTCCCCTTTAAAGAAATCTCCAAGTGCAGGAGGCAGTAGGTCTAGTGAAAGTTTGCTCACTTCTAACACAAAGTCAGGTGTTTCCAATCATGCATTGAGCAGCCCTCTAGGTACAGACTTATCAAGTAACAATTCCTTGTCTCCTAAGAAATTAAGCAAAGAGATCAAATGGTCCCCTATTGCTTCCCTTGAGGCAGAGTTTCCGAAGGCAGCAAGCTCCGATGATGAGCTGACAAATTGTGAGGCTGACCAGGACGTTGGACTGAACTGTTTGCAAGACCTTCCATCCAACAGTGTAGAACGGGTTCATGATTTAAGCAATGGGATAAGATTGAAATCAGGGGCCGCAGGTTTTTCTGAGTGTGGCAATATTGACAATGAGTCTGGGGATAATTCCGGGGACCCCTCCAGCACTGTTGTAGTAGGGTATTCAAAATGTGAAGTTGCAGAACAAGAGTGCAGGCCTACAGGCCTGCGTGATGGACTTGAGGCTAATGGGGATATTGAAGAAATGAACAGCATGGTTCACCACTGCGGCAATGGCTTATACGGTGAGAAAGAAGAAAAATTGCTGACCCACAAGAGAGATAAAGAGGAAGGTGAGGCCAGTGACACAGATAATGAGGCAGGAGAGCAGCTCAATGAGGATCAGGAAGAGGGGGAGATTGTTGATGACGACGAAGATGTGCTTAAAAACAAAAAGGCAGGCATCGAAGTGATGCAGGTGGACCTTGTTGAGGAATGCAGCTGGCCAAATAAAGTACTGCTGCCTACGCCTGAAGCTCCGGAGGTGAAGAAAATACAGGAGAAGGATATAAACGAGAAAGACACTGAAGAGGATGTTGATGTAACCATTAGCCGACCATTCTCGATGGCCAGCTTTATCAATAATATGAAATCTTCTATGCTCAATGAAGCCCAAGAAACGAAAGCCAATAACAATGAAGAGGAAGAGTGTAAAAAAGAGAAAGAGCCTGAAAAGGAAGACAAATCTGGCCACATGATTAGTATTCTTGACTTCATTGGCAATGAAAGTGCCAAGAAATTTGGTCTGCCTGACGTCCAGGAGAATAAAACATGGGAGAGGAGAGTTCCTGGAACTTTCAGGTCACAACCGGACGGATCTTTTTTCAGAGGTGGCTTTAGAGGGAGACGACAGGATAATTGGTCATCAAGGTGGAGGTCACAGGAAGGTGGGGATGGGGAAATGGACAGTGGCCAGGATTTCAACAACCGAAGGAGATTTCCAAGCTCAAGACCTTACGCGAAAGGGCCAGAAGGTAGGATAATGAAATATAGGGCAGACCACCATGAAGGGCAGCCAGTCCCTTTTGAAGGCAGGCGTAGATCTGATTCACAGGACAGTAGGTCATCTAAGTTTTACGAGGAGAGAGACAGAAGTGGTAGGAAAGATTCCAAAGACTCGAGGTCTTCTAGTCCTAGAAGGAAAGATAAGCGACGGAGGAGCATGGACTATGATGAGGATGATGATGATGAAGATGATGGGCTGAAGAAACCGCGACATGAGAAGGGCAAAAAAAAATCCAGGTGGGCAAAGGAGGATATTAAAAGCCCCGTGGATGATGAGAAAGTAGATGATAGCAATGAGGATGAGAGGGTAGAGGAGAAGACAGCAACTGATGCTAATCCAGTGCAGGGTTCTACAGAAGGTCCTCCAGCGTATCCACCACCTCCCATCCCTGCACCACCACCACCGTATCAGGCTCAACCATATGTTCCCCATCAGACTCCTTTACCTCCTGCAATGCATTATGGCCAGCCCCACCCACAGACTGTCCATCCAGGCCAAACCCCTTACGGCCACCCAGCATATCCACCACCCAATGGGCAGCATCCGTATCCACACTCAATGGTTCCTGCTCACTTAAACCCTAGGCATCCATACCCAGGACTGATTCACCCATCATATTCCGCATACTACGGTCACGGCCCTGCAGGTGTTGCTAGGGTACCCTCTCATCCTCCTGTGGTGGCTGGAGCTCATCCAATGGTACCAACACACCCGGCTTACGTAGCAACAACAGCTCCAGCCACTAGGGCTTCTGTTCCTGCTCCACCAGGGGCGCACATTCCTGTGAATAACAGGCTTCAAACTAGCTTCCAGAACCATGCGCTCCCACAGGTGACAGGTAACCCCTATGCCAGACCACCGTACCCACCAAGACCACCCATATCAACCCATTTGGCGCCAGCTGCCCATGTTCCGGTGTACACAACCGCAGGTGTTTCTGCTTCTTACACCTCACACCAACAGTTAACCTCTCATCCAACTAGTTCTGGGGTACCCCACTACACACAGCCACCCACTCCGGCGGCCAAGCCTGAAATTCACACTCCGCCTGTTCCGCCAGCCCCAGCTCGCCCGCAGTCAACAGCCCGGACATCGTCACACCCAAGAAGCCCGCCGAGAAGTTCATCGCACAACAGTGGTCATTCTAGGAGGGAATCCTCCACACACTCACGCTCTGATGCACACAGGTTAAAAACTACAGAGGAAACTCCTAAAGAGAGAAGGCCAGCTAGCTATTGCATATCTCCACCAAAACCTACTATAAAAGGTGTGACTACATTTGACAAAGTAGATTCAAGTATTTTACTTAATGAGGTAATTATAATTTTTATTTTATTTTATAATGCCCCTGTTTATATCTATAAAAAAAAGCTGAACAAATGCAAAAATTACCAATTTCCATACATATTGTCTTGTACTATTAATTTATATAAAATAGGTTTCAATTTGTAAAACTTAACTAAATGTTTAATTTAAATTTAAATTAGGTCTTTAAAGTTTCGTCTAATTTACTTTCCTAATGAGATAATTATCTGTATATATTTAACTATTGGAGTTATCCTTAAATCCTTTTCAATTACATAGATGTAGCAATAGTCTATTAAGTTATTACTTGGAAGCTCACGCTGCTTTTAATTGAAAAGCTAATTTGAAAAATGTTCAAAATTTTTGAGCTGATCTTTATGATAATGTGATGTTTGCCTGTGTTGGGGGGACACCAAACAAAACTAAGTGTATCTTGTGATCACAGGTGAAAAAGGGATTCCGTCAACTGATTGAGGATGCAGTAAGATGTGCACTTAAGTCAGCATGGAGCTCAAGGAAAATTACTAAAGACGAATACAAAGACATCTTCAAAAGAGCTGTGGAAAAAGTAAGTTGTAAGATTATGATTATGTCTGTGTAAATCTCAATAGGGTCACAGATCTAAGCAACACCCTGGTAAAAACCTTATGCCCAGAAAAATGGGGTTGTAAGCTTATGTCTGAGTAGATTTTAATACCGTAATTAGCATTTTAAAATCTGGTCAGTAATCAGTCATTAAATCAGTTTATTGTTTATGGTAGTACCTGGTATCTAGAATTGGCCAATATCTAACAGCTGGGTTATAATGAAGCATTCACTTCACATTTGAATTAACATAAATTTTGTCTACTAATTTTATACATTCTATTAATTTTATCCCTGCTTTTTAAATGGTGTGATTTTATAACGTTGTTATACCTTTTCCTTATTACAATTGAATGTTCTTCAGTGTATTTTATTTTTTTATCATGAAGAAAATACTACATTAACCATTTCCCTTTAAGTTTAAGCAAGTCCATTTCCTTGAAATAATTGTTTGCTATTTAACAAAGAATTGTTTGTTTTTTAAATGTACACTTTTTTTCTTTGACCAGGTGTGTGGCTCCAATGAAACAGTAGTCCATCAAGAGAAGATTCAGTTACTAGTGACAGCTTATGTAATCAAAGCTAGAAAAGCCAGAACCAGCAGCTAGCCCTAGCCACTTAGCTAGCCTCCCCCACCCTCCCCCCACATACCTTTAGGATGCCTTGACTTTTGTTTGTGTTAATTCTGACTCTGTTCAGCAACAGGTGTTGTTGTTGATGTGGATTTTTTGTTTCAGGGGTTTTCATTTATAGTGAATGAGAAACAAATCTGTTGAAATTATGGGCATTATATGTGCTGGTCCAGATAGAACACAGGCTGATAGTGATTGTGCTTGTTTCAAAGAGAATACAGGTTGAGATTGATTGTGCTGTTTCAAAGTGAATAAAGGTTGAGATTGATTGTGCTGTTTCAAAGTGAATAAAGGTTGAGATTGATTGTGCTGTTTCAAAGTGAATAAAGGTTGAGATTGATTGTGCTGTTTCAAAGTGAATACAGGTTGAGATTGATTGTGCTGTTTCAAAGTGAATAAAGGTTGAGATTGATTGTGCTGTTTCAAAGTGAATACAGGTTGAGATTGATTGTGCTGTTTCAAAGTGAATAAAGGTTGAGATTGATTCATTTTTTTAAAATGTTATTTTTGTTGAAAATTGTTTTTTGATGATAGACAAAATATTTGACCTACATTAGCCTACATACATTTCTGTTTTGTTAAATATTTGTAATTCTGGGAGAACCCTTTTTTTGTGGGAATGTGTGAAATATAAAATTAGAACTTTGAATGTGACTCTGTCCTGTTACTGGATGAAAGGTTTGTCTTGTTGATGGTTCTACAGTTGCCTATATTGATTTTACTAGTTGAGTCTTTCATGCTTGTACAATATTATTAGAAGTTAATCAGACACAAAAATATATACGGTATGTATATATAATATATATATATATAAACTACAGGCAATCATTTTATTCAATGACCTTTTTAATTAAAAATTTGGTATTTATCTTTTCAAAATTTTAAAATATTTATATAGTCAGTGGACAAAAATTGTGATTTTTTAAATTTGATAAAACAAATAATCCTATCAGAAAAAGAAGTCCATTTATGGATCTATGAACTAGTGTGGGCTTTGATTTCTTTATAAGTATTAAAGACCTAGCACCTGTTAACTTGAAATAGAATAGTTGTGCTTGTAACAGGCTGCAGGGAACACTTGTGCTCAAATGGAACCACCGGTCAAGAACCACTGTTACTGTTGTGATGGTAAAAATGTGAATGATTGAAGAGAAAAAGTAGGTCCATGTTTTGTGAACGGCTGATTGTGTGTGTTTTATTTTCAAAAGGATACAAACAATCAAGACTTACTGTGTAGTCTGTGTTTTTTTAATTCATTATAAAAACATGTGTTTGACCTTTTAGGCTGAATATGTGTGGAAACTTAGATTGACACTCATTTCAATTTGTTTAGACTGGACAGTTGTCTCAGTCCATGATTGGTCACAGGTCTAAGCAACACCTGGTCAAAACCTAATGCCCAGTTCTTGGAGAATCTTTTGTTTATTTGGTCACCTGCCAAAAATGTACCCCTTCCTTTGGTCCAATGTCCATCATGTTTTCAACTTTCTTAGGAACGCTCATTTTTGTTATTGAGTTATTGCTACATGCTAGCAACCACACTTTTAGTGACAGTTACCCAATTCAAGTTCACACACCAATTTCTATTGCTTAAAGTGTTATGATTATCACTGTAAATAGGTTTTTCACACTGAACAACATTAATATTATAACATTTTGAAACATTTCACATATTGCTGTTTTTTTGTTTGTTTGTTTGTTGTTAGTTGGATATTTTTAAACAATTGAAATAAAGGAAAATACATTTGAACTTTTCTGTGTTGTATGTAGAATTATAATTTAATTAATTTAGTGTTATTGGATAGTGGAGATGTGATAGTCACTGATATTACATTGATATTTACTCTGAATTAGTGGCATTAGTGCATTTAATTTTAATAGGAAATATATGTAATTGGGCATTTGTAGTTTAGGCGAATATATGGCATTGGCATAGCCACACTTGTAATGTGGGAAATGAAAGGGGGGGAGGATAGTGCAAATTTGGACTTAACATGGAGTGGCTTTTTTACACCAAGCGTCCTTCCCTGTTCTTATTTCCTACTATTTCCATTGATGTCTCTGTAGCCTTTCTTCTTTTGATTCCTTCATATTAGCTTCAAACAACTTTCTTTCTTTGTATAAGACTTGATCTTTGAAAGAAAATTGACCCACTTTCCACCGTGCTATCAAGCTGAAACTTGGTGCATTGACGGTAAGCCCATGGAAATACATTTCGCCACGTCACCCCACCCCCAAACCACAACACAAAAATCAGTTGTTGTTTTTTTCATTACAATTATATAATACGCATTCTAAAATTCTAATTGGACGCATTTTAAAAACTTGTTTTCATCGTATACGATACTATATTTACTATATGCTTGACATACATGTTCATTTCCACACTGATCTATAAAATATAAGCTTATAATTATAAGTGCTTTAAAATAATTATAGATCAGTGGTATTTCCCGCAAAATGCTGGACCGCTTGCTATATTTTTTAACAAGCATCTAAATACTGTGCGTACACTATTAACACACACGAACATACTACATCAGAGCTTTAATTTATCGAAATGGCTATTGGGACCCGATAGACTTAGTGATAAATAGTTAGTATCGGTTAGTTTAAATAGGTTAGGGATGGCTTTGTAGTATTTTTGTTAATAGTCAGTATCGGTTAGGTTGTAAAGGATAGGGAGAACTCAACTATGATTGGTTACTAAAAATAGAACTGAGCTCTGATTGGATGTGTTAATAGTATACGTAGAGTATGGAGATGCTTGTTATTTTTTAGAGCTGAATAGTTAATTTGCGCATGCGTGCCCTTCAATACGTTTCAAGTTTTCTGGTGTACATGAAAGAATATAATGAGCTGGACCGCTTGCTCTATTCGTAGATTGTAGAGCCTTTTTTTCCACTGTCTTTAATGACACTCAAACTTCCCAAAGACTTCCAAATACAACTTTCGATTTTCATCTTAATTTTTTCTCTATTAGCGAATTACTAAACCGGATGAACGTAGTGCGATCGGAAATTCCGAAAAGAAGATAGGCCCCTATTCGAGTCATCATAAACTAAACCATTATTAATGGAGTCATCAAATAGCAGAAATATTAAAGCAAGCGGTCCATCTTAATCTTACTTAGCCTATTATAATTATAGTCTTTGATTTAACCAATTTATCGATTTATTAAATCTTGGCTTTTTGTGTGGTTCTTCCCATGTGGGCAAAATCTTCGGAAGGTTAAATTAATGCATAAAAAAATGAGTTTAAAGACCTATAATATAATCTAGGATTTATACGAAAAATGTTGTAGGCCCTTTATAGGATTTATAGGGGTTATAGTTTTATTACAGAGTGGCGAGTTGCCAACCACACGCCTTATCCCTTCCTGGCCTCCTTAATTTAGCCTAATCCTGTCGTGGGACAGGCAAGATTTTGTCCCAAAAGGCCCTTTTACCTGGTGGAGGTAATTGTGTAAGGTTGGAAGTTGGAAGGGAAAATACCGGTAATCCAATGTGTGTGTGTGTGTGGGGGGGGGGGTTCAAATAGTGCAAGGGGCTAATTAAGCTTTGATAGTGTTGAAAGAGGAAAAGGGATGGAAGGTCTATGTCCCGCACATATTAAACACATGCACGTTTTCGCCCCATGCTATTTTATAACTAATATTATAGCCTAACTAAATACAAAGGCTGTAGAGGATGACCGAAACCAATTTTTTGGGTTTCTGTCGAAAACGAAACTTTACCGAAAGTTGTAAATTGACTTTCGCCAGAAACCGAAGCAGAAACCGAAAGTGTACTACACCGTTGGCCGAAACCGAAAGATATCCCGAAATTGCCAAGCAAAAGATTTAAAAAGACTGCACATCTTTGTGCAATAATAACTACTTTATGGGAATCGTTTCTTTTTCAAAACCGGTTTTAGAAATCCGATTTGAAACCCGGTTTTGGTTTGCTAGCCTACTCTCTTATTAAATATTTATATCGACGGCAAAAAACAACAACGTGGAAAGCCCGAAAACACGTGGTAACCACGTTATATCGACGGCAAAAAACAGCAACGTGGAAACCCCGAAAACACGTGGTAACCACGTTATATCGACGGCAAAAAAACAACAACGTGGAAACCCCGAAAACACGTGGTAATAATAATAATAATAATGACATTTGTATAGCGCTACCAACAAGCATAATGCAAGCTCAGAGCGCATTTAACATACAACTCAGAACACAGATACAATCTATAGGCTAAGAGATAAAAAACTAAATAATGATTCAAAACTTTACAAACATGGAACAAATCAAACCAAAACAAGATAACCGACCTATAGGCTAAGCCACACTACAATCAAAATCAGTGATTGGCTGTCATTCAATTCAAAAATCACGATGATTCTCTCCGTTTCTAATGTGGCATAGCGCGAATCAAGTCAGTTTCAGTAGTGATTGACGATGATTCACAGATTTAGAACATGTTCTAAAATTTGGAGTCACGATTCTTGATTGAAGCTGTGTCAGCCAATGGGAAGCGCTAAAATATCATGTGATAATTAACCTAGTTAAAAAAAGACAACAAAAATGGCTGCTACTAAATTGACAGTCGTTCTGAACAACTTACAGAGAAAACAATTATTTTTATTGAGATCTACGAAAGACATGAATGTATTTGAATATTAAATTATCTATCTATCGAAATGTCATCATGAAGAAAGCTGTCTAGTCAATTAGTGTTAGAATAAATGTCACTGAACAGACTGGGATCGAGTGCACCGGTAAGTAGGCCTATCTTTCGTTTTTTATTCGCTGTACTGTAAATGTAAACGTGTAGTGTAGGCTGTAACATAGCCATAGTAATTATTACTATTACTAGTGTATAATAATAATATTATAGTGTTATGAATATGATCATGTTGATGTAGCCTACTGCCTAGCTAGATGTACAAAAATAGGCTACTACTAATAGGCCTACACGTCCTAGTCCTAGAAGTAGTAGAGCGAGACAAGTATCGTCATCCACTAATATTTTGCTATTGATTCAGTAGTAGATAATAATTTGTAATTTACTGTTGGACCAGTATAGGCCTGTACCATGCTTTATGTTTTGAGTACTCTCACTGGTCTACACAATTAGTGAACTACTATGAGTAGGCCCTAACTATGCAGTAAATAGTAAATAATGAGTAGCCTAAAGCTGCTTATGATGAGTATTTCAGCACCGAGTCCCACTTAATTTATTTTAGTAGAATATATGCCAATTTATAGCTAAATATAGATGTACATGTGATATTTATTTTTCACATGGTTTTACTGTAGGCTACTAAAGTACTTGGTCTTGAATATGAATGGTCCACTACTGTATTGGTCTTGGACAACATATATTATTCTAGTTATAGTTTTTTTAAGATAGGACAGTCCAGGAGAATGACTATAAAAATTATTGATGAAAAATATTTTAATTGTAGGTCAGATAGGTACAGACAGATTATAACATTATGCCTTGATTATTCTGGGAAAACAAACTAAAACCAAAAATGATCTACATAATAAAGAAAAATTACAATAAACATAAAATAAAATAAAAGCAAAAAACACATGTATACATTTCAACTGTTTTAATTTGTTTCAGATGGAAATATAAGAAAAAAATGCATGCTCTGAGAAATAACTACACCAGGGAGCTTCGTATTACTCGCAGCTATAAACAGAGTGGCTCTGGTACTACGGATGTTCGGGCAAGCAAGTGGCCATATTTTAATGCCATGAGTTTTATGCGAGGATTGGTCAAGATCAGCACAGAGACTATTTCAAATATGGTAAATTAAAAAAAAAACAACTAAACTAATAAACATTTTCCAAAAAATATAACTCAGTTGGTCATTGTAGCAAAGAACTAGCAAACATTTGAACCAGATTGTTATATGCTCAATAAACACTCTTATGATCTCATGGCTGTGCTTGCCGCCCATATAAATGTTGCCACTGAAAAGGCACTTGCCCTTCGTTCCAGAAGTACTCCTTCAGTTCTTTCCTCAATTCTCTGGCTTTATTAGTGCTGTTGTTGCCAGTGGAAAAGTTTAAAGTGTGGAAACTGCCATTTTGTGTTGTAGTCATCAGCTACATTTTTCCATTCATCAGCAGTTTTGGGAATCTAAAACAGAATAGTATTTCAATTTAATATGCTGTTTTCACTCTTAATAATACATAATGTATTGTCTATAGCAGGCCCCTGCAAAGAGCCTTAATATTACTGATGAAGGTTTTTTTTACTGTTAATATACAATGTGTATGTATTGTCTGTTGCAGGCACCTGCTACAAGCAGTAATGCAGAGGATGCTGACACTGCCATGTCTCAGCAAAGCACTTCTTCATTTGACAATCATGAGCCAAGCCAGCCAGCAGAAACAATTTCCTTACCACAAACAGCAACCCTTTCCAGACCAGCAGCAGCAACTCCTTCCAGACCATTCAAGAGAAAACCGACAGAAGAACCCCTGCATGCTTCCCTCTTTCAATTTATTGAAGATAGGCTTTTAAAGCAAGAGGATCCAACCTCCATTTGGGCGAGAAATGTGGGCTCAACATTGAATTTGATCCAAATTGAAAAGCGCTGCATATAGCTCGATTGGAGCTTGAAGAAGTTTATCATAAATTCCTCAGAGAAGACTTAACCGAGTAAAGGGTGTTATGGTCAAGTTGGTAGTTACCATCATTTGACGTTTTGTTTTGAAAGACAAACTCGTTTATATTGAGTTTATTCTATTGTTCATATTGTTGCTACATTTCTTTTTAGTATTCACTGAAACATGTTTGTAAGAGTTTTATGAGTGAGTGAAGTTTTTACCTAAAGAAAGAGTATTAAAATATTTAATCTAATAAAGCAAGAAAAGTCTGATTATTGTATGAGTGAACAAGAGTTGACAAGGTAGATATTTCTAGAATGAAAGATCAGTATGTTTTGTATTTTTTAGATGAACGGTTGCTTTTTCCTAATAATGTATACTGAACTAATGTGTTAACTAAGTTTTATTCAATTATAAAAGAGTTGACTTAGAATAGTTGTTAAAGGAGCGGAATATAATGTTCTAGTGATGATGAATATATGCAGGGTATATGGAAGCTATATTCTATGAAGATTTTATAGTATCATGGACAATTTCTGTGTACTCATATTCTTTATCTTAAAATTACACTATCTTACACGCCTTCAGAATTAATAATAATACTGTAACAATTGTACCTGTTCTATTAATTATATTGAGTCCTTTCTATTGTTCATATTGTGCCTGTGCTATTCGTTATTTAGTTTATTGTCTATTATATTGGTTATTTAGTGTCTGATATATTGGTTATAATGTGTCTGTTATATTTACACAAGGCAGTCATCTCATCTCAATCGGTGTATCCATTACACCAGAAGTAGCTGTGACCATGTGTAATCACTATTTTTAACAAATAAGTAAACTTGATGTAAATACTTTTTTATCTTCATTGAGTTGTCAACTTGTTGGTTAAAAAAATTAAAAATGAAATAAATGTTTGTATACTTTTGCTCTATTGTACTTGTAGTCTTGTTATTTTTCTTTTCTTTTAGTTTTATATATGTTTTTCTTTGATAGACTGAAAATTTTGTAGGATTTATGCTTAGCATTCATATTGCTGAAACCAGATTTAATGAACACAAATATTTTGTATATAACAATGCAACTGAGTGCAGTTGTATATATTAAATAAAAGCAAACAAACAACAAGTTATTCTTCCACTTTCATCCACATTGTATTCATAGTGCTTATTGATGGTATTTAGTATAATTATCTAGTTAATATCTGAAGGAAACCTACCACCATGATTAAGAACACTTGTGATAAGACAACACATCTCTGGGAAAATTTCTCCAATTGTAGATCTTCTAATTCTATACAGGAAATGCATAGATTGATAGCTTGTCTCCTTAAATAAAAATGAATTCTTTTTAACACATTTTTATTATTTAAATAACAACAACAACATCCATGGATATTTTTCTCTAAGAACTGTTGTCAAAAAGTTAGAAAAAGAATTGGCGCGTCAAGAATAGTCACTCTAAACACTTTCCGTGATTCGTGATTCTCTCTGAATGTGCTTTTACGTGTGGCATGGCTGATTGTGAATCATAGTATTTTGATTCGCACCGAAACAAGATTCTAGTGATTCGGTGAAAAATGATTCTAGTCAAAGCGTGATTCTTGAGTATAGTGTGGCTTAGCCTTAACATATAAGTAAGACAGTAGGGCTCAAAGCATGTTAATTAAGATAAATATTGAAATAATGAGTTTTTAAGTTCTTTTTGAAGGAATCAATGGAGCTTGTTTGTCTGAGTTGAATGGGAAGTAGATTCCACACCTTCGGACCGGATACTGAGAAGGCTCTAAGGCCAACGGTCGTCAGAGAGAAACGGGGCTCTTCCAGAAGCGATGAGTTGGCAGAACGAAGTGTTCTTTGAGGGACATATGGTGTGATGAGTTCTTTGAGATAGGACGGAAACTCGTTATTAAAAATGCACTGATGGCAAAGTAGCGCCACTTTATACTCAATTCTGGCTTTCACGGGAGCCAATGGAGCGAGCGAAGAAGGGCGGTTCCCGAGTCTCGCCTTGATTTGCGCATGACCAAGCGCGCAGTACTGGTCTGTATTCTCTGTAGCCTGGCGATTTTGTCTTCGGGCAGGCCGACTAGCAGGGAGTTACAATAGTCGATACGGGAAAGTATCAGAGCGACTGCCAGTATCTTTGCAGAGTCAGTGGACAAATAGGGACGTATTTGGCCCAGTCTACGCAACTGTAGATATAGACATCTGCACATATGAGATATATGTTGGTCGAAAGACAGCGTGGGATCCAGTAAAACACCAAGATTCTTCACTTTGTTAACAAAAGGCACCTGGCAGTTTATCACGGTGATGAATTCTGAACCGGTGAATTTGACTAAATTTCTCTTGGTTCCAATTCGGATTATCTCTGTTTTTTCCTCATTCATTTTAAGCCCATTTCTCCCCGACCACGAATAGACGTTGGCGATTGCACTACTGACCTTTGCAGCGAGTCTAGGGGCATCAAGAGGTAACGCATGATCGTACAGTTGCGTGTCATCGGCGTAGAAGTGATACGAAATTTCGAACGGTTTGATGACCTGGCCGATTGGATACACGTACATTGCAAACATCACTGGTCCTAGAACAGATCCTTGGGGCACTCCATATTTCAGCGTTGAAGGTGCCGAGAGGAACTCATCTATATCAACACTTTGAGTGCGCTCAGACAGGTATGACCTAAACCAACGAAGAACACAGCCTGAGCAGCCAAATGTGGTTGCAAGCCTGTCAATCAGGATCTCATGGTCAAGAGTGTCAAAAGCGGCAGACAGGTCGAGCATTGCCAGAATAGACACATGACCCGTGTCCGATGTGCATAGTAGGTCGTTGACAACCTTGACCAATGCCTTCTCCGTGCTATGACTCTTTCGATAGGCGGACTGAAACTTCTCCAAGAGGCTATGCTGCTCCAAGTGAGGCAATAACTGTTTTAGCACAATGCGCTCCAAGACTTTCGAAAGGAATGGAAGGTTGGATACAGGCCGATAGTTTTTTAAGCACTCAGGATCGAGGCTAGGCTTCTTTAAGAGGGGCTTAACCAGTGCATTTTTCATTGATTGAGGCACAATACCTGAAGCTAATGAAGCATTCATCATCGTAGTGATCGAAGGTATTAGTTCGTTGATACAATCATTGAAGAGGGAGACAGGGATGGGATCGAGTTCGCAAGACGTTTTAGGCATCTTACTAATAATTTCCATAACAGAAGCTTCAGATACTGAGTGAAACTCACTGAGGTGAGAACCCTGGAAGACTGGATCATTGTGGAGCAGACTTGATTGGTTGTCTAGGTCTTCCCTAATTTTCTTGATCCTGTCTGTGAAAAATTGATTAAAGGAGTCAGGGAGGTCGGCAGGGGGAATGAAACATGGTAGTACAGGTGTACCTGCACCACCCAACATCTCTGTAGTTATTTTAAACAGCACCCGAGATGAGTCCGTGCTCTCAATCTTATTGCGAAGATGCATTGTCTTAGCATCTCGAATGAGACGATTGACATGGTTTTTCTTTTGTGTATACAAGTGTCGGTGCACTGTTAGACCGGTTTGCTTGTATTTTCTCTCAGCCTGACGGCGCAGCTTTTTCGCTACCTTGATCTCGTTTGACATCCATGGAGCCGATAATCGATCGGAGACTAATCGGGTTGTCAGAGAAGCATGAATGTCTAGCAGCTTTCTTAGGCAGGTGATATAGTGAGTGTATAAATCCGTTGAACCTGACTGCCGCAACAAGGCACTAATATCAGACCTAAAATTAGAAATGTTAATGTCTTTCATCTTTCTGGATTTGACTTTCCTCAACTGCTTTTTAGGCTTTAATAGGCATAGCTCAACGGATATGAGGCAGTGACCAGAGATTCCCCGATCGATCACGTTAAGGTCATTTATGAGATCACGTGCGTTTGTTATTATCCAATCAAGGGTATGACCCTTAACATGTGTAGGGACAGACACAATCTGTTCCAGATTTCGATCCAGGAGGGCTTTCCTTAACTTCTCCACATATATTTCTTTGCTACTGTCGAAATGTAGGTTGACATCACCGATAACAAAGAGGTCTCTGGTATAAATATAAAGATCTAACAGATCTTGAAATTCTTGAATAAACTTACTGGGTGTGAGTTTATTTTTCTTGCTCGGTGGTGGTCGGTAGAGGAAGACGATAGTTATCGTTCTACCGCTGAGGTTTAGTCGGACTTCGCACATGTCAAAGGTTATGAATGATGCACGGTTTGGATGGGTAGTTACATTTTTAATTAGACAATCTTTATATATTACGATTAAACCTCCACCTTTGCCTATCAGGCGAGGAATATTCAGCGATATAAAGGCTTTTGGTGTCAATTCGGAAATCCTAGGCTCGTCTCCTTCCTCCCTGAACCATGTTTCACTCAAGAGCACTATATCAAAATTATCGTCCACTATTGTCTCGGCCAGCTCGAGGGTCTTGTTGCCGCATGACTGAGCATTTAGGTGCATAATCTTTATGTGTTTTTGGAGTGAAAGACAACAAGAAAAATGGGCGTGATGGGAACGATGGTGCCTGGTAGACGTTTGGGGCGAGCTTACAGAAATAGGCACATCTTGATGGTTGGTGACTTGATTTAACCACGTTTTTCCCCCCGACGATATAACGTGGTGTGCCCGCTGGGTACCTCAAACCATATGAGTTTCAATTTCGAAACCAACAAAAGAATTTAAAAAAAAAAAGAAAACACTTGATGACGTAAGGGAGGGAGTAAAAATTTTCTTAAAAATTGTTGACGTAATTGTTGGGTTTCCCCCTACTTATAGCAGTGTAGTATGTAGGCTACAAATATACCCTTGTTTATCGTAAATTCAATGTTTGTTGTTTATTTTTTAAACATTCTTTTTTAAGTGCTATTTTGGAGAATATCCAAACTGTATAGTTCAAGGCCCACAAATAAATACTTCAGATTAAGTTTAAACAGTTTAAATCATAGGTTCTCATTATATTTCTCAACCTTTTTCGGCTCATAGCCCACTTAAACATTTTTTTAAGCACACCGAACTCTCCCCCTTTTTACTCCCTTTCTATTAACTCGTACTATATGCTTGTCTGCTTGTCCTGTTGCTTGCAAAAATTTGCATCGATTTTTCGACCATTTCCCGTCGTCCAATCGAGCTGAAACTTGGGCAGCAGACTTGTCCCGACTAACAATACGGTCTATCAAATTTTCAGCATCATAGCCTTTGGAATAGTTACGAATACTTTCGACCAATTTGCGAATCGAAGAAAATATTATACGTAAAACATGGCTCCCTTTCTCTATCAGAAGAGACGGAAGTAAATAAACTTTTCGGCTTTGGACCGAAAAAAAAATGATGCGCAAATTTTTAGTGTGGAAATTCATAAGGTAGGCTATGATATCACTTGTATTTATTTCAATCTATCAAAATATAAATTAAATATAGACTTAGTTTACAAAGAAAGGGAGTATAATGGGTTAGTTTATTGAAAACTTAACTTAACCCCTTCTTTTTTCCCCCCACTTTTCTGAAGTTAAAGACTCAAATTTGTTGCATCAATTTTAACAGACAGAATAGAATTATCTTATCTTATAAGTTTACAGACGTTCCTTCTAGGTAGAAGATTATTACGGTCACTAGGCCCAAAACTCTTGCAGGGCGACAGGGATCCGTCGGTGGCAGGGATAGAACCCGCGACCTGTCAGTTGGTTTTTGGTTGACAGTCCAGTGAACTAACCGCAGGACCAGCCGGTTTCACCGTTTTATGAGGGCTTTTAATATTATATGATCTTACAAAGAACTGAAAAGAAAAAAATCTTAAAAATAATATTAATTAATAAACCTAAGTAATTTAATAGGACGAAAAAAAAGTTTAAAAAAATATCGCTATTAAAGTGAAGCTTAGGCTAAGTCTGGTGTGTCGCTAGCACTTCTGTACCCATGGACCTCAAAGTATGTAAACCGCCGATACGATCCCATTAAGATTACACCGGCGGGCGAACGCATTGGGGACAGCTCCCTCTGCGGGTCCGAGACCCGTTGCACTGCCAAGAGACCACGGGGTATCATTGGGGAGGAAGCAATGGACGCAGCAATCCCCGCTCAGAACCACCCGGTACCTGGATGTCTGTACCTATAGTATAGGATTTGTGTTACCGGGTGACAGTGCGGGTATTCGGGCTAGCCACCACGATAATGATCCTAGGGGAACCGCAGTGAACAATCGCTTGCTGCGGAAACCTTACTGATACACGGCACGCCACGCCTTCTGCGTGTCGTAGGGTGGCTGGAGCCCGGACAGCTCTGAAGTGCCGTGAGCTCAACGCTAACGTTACGCCCTGGACTAGAGAGCACAGTAGGCCTATATGTCTCAAACACGCCCTGTTGCCAGTAGCGTAGCCGGGGGGGGGGAGCAGGGAGAGCGACAGCTACCCTTACGACCATTTTCGAAAAAAAAGGGCCTTAGCAAGACCAAGACCAAAAGAAAGGGAGCGTAATAGAGAAAATCATTAAAGCGTTTTAAATTTAATAAAAATTAACCTGTTTGTTATTATCAGCTTTGAAAAAAAAATATTCATAGCTAATACACAATTTCATTTCTCTACTTACACATTAATAGTTATCAACTTTTGAATTTAGTTGTCAAAAAGTTATTCTAGTAATAGATATAAAATCTGTAATGTTAGATCTGAAAATTGAGACTAACGATAACATTTTATTGTAACTCTTATGGCAGATGATGGAAAAAACATTACACTTAACAGGAAGAGATATGTAATAATTATACAAACTGGGTAGTTATTTTAATGTTTAAAAATTTACATATAGGGCTATAAAATATTTATATAATTTTCAACAATCCTGTGTAATTTGATAATTTTAGAGTTAAAAATTGTAAGCCATTAATTTTTTTAAAAAGAAACAAAAAAAAAACAAATTAGAAATATTAATGTAAAGAAAACGGGTTAATTATCCCCCCTTAATTAAATACTCCAAATTTGATGTTAGTGATAACAAACGAGTTAATTATCTCCCCTTAATTAAATACTCCAAATTTGATGTTAGTGATACCAAACGAGTTCATTGTTTTAATATAACTAGTGTACTTCTGAAAATGCTCATCTATCTTAATTTGCCTTAAATTAGTGAAAGAGTTAAATGTTTTGAAATTGATTTCACGGAAAGATATGTCCAGTTTCAATGCAAATCCATGCCAGTTGCCCAACACTTTAAGTGCTTTTAGACCCAGTCTTGTAAATGCAAGTTTAACTCACTGAAACGTGTGGCCAAGTCATACAGAAACATTGGCTTCAACAGTCAGTTCTCCTCATTCAATAACGGAAATGTTCTTACATTAAGATACATCTTAATTGCTTCCAGACAAAAAATAATCTATCCAAGAGTTTACCTATACTCCGTATCACTTTCTTCTAGAAGAGACTTGAGAAACTAAACAATTAACTATCTTATCAATAGATTCAATCACATTGCAAGTCCAATAATGGGAGCTTTGTATACAAACATTCCTGAACTAAAACAGTCGACGTCCAGTGTGATTCCCATGTAGTACGCCATGCAGCACTCACTAATTATGCTGACATACGTTGATTTCACTTGCATTAAACAATATTCTTGGATATCTTTCGCGTGCCACTGAAAATCGTTCTGCGTGCCAATTCTGGCACTCGTTCCTTAGGTTGCCGACCCCTGCTATAGAGCACTCGCGTTGATTATATAAATTCTTTTCGATGTTCATCCCGAAAATGAGCAGTAGATGCAATCAATTTTGCAGAAATTCCCATCACTATTAGCTACTAGAAAAAGAATCGTTAATGGTTAAATAAAAACTGCACTATTATACAATTACAATGTGTGCATCCTGAGGCACAGGGTTTTCTTATAACACTTGATACGTACAAATTCTTAGTTATTCTATTGATCTGGAAAAATTGCTTAAAGTAAAAGTGGGGCCTTTTTTCCTAAAATTTCGCTCCCCCTATCGTCAAAACCTGGCTACGCCACTGCTGTTGCCTGGATGTCCAGACAAATAGTCTGGGATTTGTGCTACCGTGCGACAGTGCAGGTATACGAGCGAGCCATAACGATAATGTCCAGACAAATAGTCTGGGATTTGTGCTACCGCGAGGCAGTGCAGGTATACGAGCGAGCCATAACGATAATGTCCAGACAAATAGTCTGGGATTTGTGCTACCGCGAGGCAGTGCAGGTATACGAGCGAGCCATAACGATAATGATCCAAGGGGAATTCCACAGGTGGGTAAGAGCATAGTAGTGCATGTGACTGCGGAGACCGCTATGCTATGCGATACGCCTTATCGGCGTGCCTTATCGGTGTGCCACAAGGTGGCTATAGTCTTGGACAGGACCTCGGTGTGACCCCGTCCACTCCTTTACATCGTTACGATCTGGACTAAAGAGCCGGAAGGCTAGTCCGCGTACATATTTTTTCGAGAGATTTTAAAATCCAGACAGAGGCTATATAGTAAATCATTATAGGCCCTTCGGCCCCGCGCCCCTATTAACCAAAAGACTACTTGTCCGATTTTTAAACGGTTTTTTACTACTGGTATCGAGTTCGGCACTCAAATGACCCAGATGTGGCACTCATTTTGTCGTGGATGGTCAAAAATGTACTTATTTTATTATTTTTATAAATATAAGAGGCTTATTTACTAGCATTTTATTGCATAATTGTTGTAGTCATTCAAGTTTAAAATAATCTCCTAAAATCGACAAACTATTAGGCCTAATGCAGGAAATCTTAAGGCCTACAACTGTTTAGCGTAATGAATTTTATACCGCTAATTAAATCTTGAAATTATTACCATATAAAAGTCCCATCTAGTGCTGAATTTGTATAAAGAAATAATAATTAATCAGTGACAGGCTATTATTTATATTAGGCCTACAACATAGCCTACAACTTGGTAAAGAACCATTTTTTTAAACGTTAATTTATTAAAGGGTGATAACCAACCTGTTTTCTTTACGTTTATAGGCCTATTTCTAATTTAAAAAAATATTTTTAAAAACTTTTCTAAAAGAATAAATGGCTTATAATTTACAACTTTTAAATGATCAAACTATAAAGATATAATTGAAAACTATATTATATTTTATGACACAGATATTAAATGTAAGCTTAGTCCTATAGGTCTACATAAAAAAAAAAACACAATAGGTTTGTAGCCTACGATTACTAGGAAACGTAGACAGCCTATCTTGCCGCTCAACTGAAGTTAGTTTGCAGCTTTTGACTCAAACAGAATTTAAGGCGAAATTTCGGTAATATGATATTAAAATAATATTATGATTTGATCGCTTCTCGGCCTATTAGCTAAGATCGAAGTTGCTTAGTGTCGCTCACTTTATCAGACTTTGAATCACAAAAGGCGGTAAAGTTGACTAGAATGTCAACTTTGACACATCTCAAGTCACCCGGTAGTGGTCATGTGTTCGAGTCTTGTGAGTTGCGAGACTAGGAGCTTGCTGAGTTTTCTCCCTGGCTCTCAATATATGGTCGGGTGGACTACGGCTGTCTCAGTGTCTGCACACGGCTCTCAAGTTATGGTCGGGTGGACTACGTCTGTCTCAGTGTCTGCACATGGCTCTCAATATATGGTCGGGTGGACTACGGCTGTCTCAGTGTCTGCACATGGCTCTCAATATATGGTCGGGTGGACTACGGCTGTCTCAGTGTCTGCACATGGCTCTCAATATATGGTCGGGTGGACTACGGCTGTCTCAGTGTCTGCACATGGCTCTCAATATATGGTCGGGTGGACTACGGCTGTCTCAGTGTCTGCACATGGCTCTCAATATATGGTCGGGTGGACTACGGCTGTCTCAGTGTCTGCACATGGCTCTCAATATATGGTCGGGTGGACTACGGCTGTCTCGGTGTCTGCACACGGCTCTCAATATATGGTCGGGTGGACTACGGCTGTCTCAGTGTCTGCACATGGCTCTCAATATATGGTCGGGTGGACTACGGCTGTCTCGGTGTCTGCACACGGCTCTCAATATATGGTCGGGTGGACTACGGCTGTCTCAGTGTCTGCACATGGCTCTCAATATATGGTCGGGTGGACTACGGCTGTCTCAGTGTCTGCACATGGCTCTCAATATATGGTCGGGTGGACTACGGCTGTCTCAGTGTCTGCACATGGCTCTCAATATATGGTCGGGTGGACTACGGCTGTCTCGGTGTCTGCACACGGCTCTCAATATATGGTCGGGTGGACTACGGCTGTCTCAGTGTCTGCACATGGCTCTCAATATATGGTCGGGTGGACTACGGCTGTCTCGGTGTCTGCACACGGCTCTCAATATATGGTCGGGTGGACTACGGCTGTCTCAGTGTCTGCACATGGCTCTCAATATATGGTCGGGTGGACTACGGCTGTCTCGGTGTCTGCACACGGCTCTCAATATATGGTCGGGTGGACTACGGCTGTCTCAGTGTCTGCACATGGCTCTCAATATATGGTCGGGTGGACTACGGCTGTCTCAGTGTCTGCACATGGCTCTCAATATATGGTCGGGTGGACTACGGCTGTCTCGGTGTCTGCACACGGCTCTCAAGTTATGGTCGGGTGGACTACGGCTGTCTCAGTGTCTGCACATGGCTCTCAATATATGGTCGGGTGGACTACGGCTGTCTCGGTGTCTGCACACGGCTCTCAAGTTATGGTCGGGTGGACTACGGCTGTCTCGGTGTCTGCACATGGCTCTCAATATATGGTCGGGTGGACTACGGCTGTCTCAGTGTCTGCACATGGCTCTCAATATATGGTCGGGTGGACTACGGCTGTCTCGGTGTCTGCACACGGCTCTCAAGTTATGGTCGGGTGGACTACGGCTGTCTCGGTGTCTGCACATGGCTCTCAATATATGGTCGGGTGGACTACGGCTGTCTCGGTGTCTGCACACGGCTCTCAATATATGGTCGGGTGGACTACGGCTGTCTCAGTGTCTGCACATGGCTCTCAATATATGGTCGGGTGGACTACGGCTGTCTCAGTGTCTGCACATGGCTCTCAATATATGGTCGGGTGGACTACGGCTGTCTCGGTGTCTGCACATGGCTCTCAATATATGGTCGGGTGGACTACGGCTGTCTCAGTGTCTGCACATGGCTCTCAATATATGGTCGGGTGGACTACGGCTGTCTCGGTGTCTGCACATGGCTCTCAATATATGGTCGGGTGGACTACGGCTGTCTCAGTGTCTGCACATGGCTCTCAATATATGGTCGGGTGGACTACGGCTGTCTCGGTGTCTGCACACGGCTCTCAAGTTATGGTCGGGTGGACTACGGCTGTCTCGGTGTCTGCACATGGCTCTCAATATATGGTCGGGTGGACTACGGCTGTCTCAGTGTCTGCACATGGCTCTCAATATATGGTCGGGTGGACTACGGCTGTCTCGGTGTCTGCACACGGCTCTCAAGTTATGGTCGGGTGGACTACGGCTGTCTCGGTGTCTGCACATGGCTCTCAATATATGGTCGGGTGGACTACGGCTGTCTCAGTGTCTGCACATGGCTCTCAATATATGGTCGGGTGGACTACGGCTGTCTCGGTGTCTGCACACGGCTCTCAAGTTATGGTCGGGTGGACTACGGCTGTCTCGGTGTCTGCACATGGCTCTCAATATATGGTCGGGTGGACTACGGCTGTCTCGGTGTCTGCACACGGCTCTCAATATATGGTCGGGTGGACTACGGCTGTCTCAGTGTCTGCACATGGCTCTCAATATATGGTCGGGTGGACTACGGCTGTCTCAGTGTCTGCACATGGCTCTCAATATATGGTCGGGTGGACTACGGCTGTCTCGGTGTCTGCACATGGCTCTCAATATATGGTCGGGTGGACTACGGCTGTCTCAGTGTCTGCACATGGCTCTCAATATATGGTCGGGTGGACTACGGCTGTCTCGGTGTCTGCACATGGCTCTCAATATATGGTCGGGTGGACTACGGCTGTCTCAGTGTCTGCACATGGCTCTCAATATATGGTCGGGTGGACTACGGCTGTCTCGGTGTCTGCACACGGCTCTCAATATATGGTCGGGTGGACTACGGCTGTCTCAGTGTCTGCACATGGCTCTCAATATATGGTCGGGTGGACTACGGCTGTCTCAGTGTCTGCACATGGCTCTCAATATATGGTCGGGTGGACTACGGCTGTCTCAGTGTCTGCACATGGCTCTCAATATATGGTCGGGTGGACTACGGCTGTCTCAGTGTCTGCACATGGCTCTCAATATATGGTCGGGTGGACTACGGCTGTCTCGGTGTCTGCACATGGCTCTCAATATATGGTCGGGTGGACTACGGCTGTCTCAGTGTCTGCACATGGCTCTCAATATATGGTCGGGTGGACTACGGCTGTCTCGGTGTCTGCACATGGCTCTCAATATATGGTCGGGTGGACTACGGCTGTCTCAGTGTCTGCACATGGCTCTCAATATATGGTCGGGTGGACTACGGCTGTCTCGGTGTCTGCACACGGCTCTCAATATATGGTCGGGTGGACTACGGCTGTCTCGGTGTCTGCACACGGCTCTCATGCTTGCTCATAAAAGAGATTGTGGGGAGAGTGCAATTAACTAGCTGTTATTTCACGGCTGACACGCCTTTCTGGGCAAAGTCAGTAGGCCTACGTGTTCAGTAATGTTGCGACCATGGTAAAAAATCTACCAAATGGCTATTCAAAACAGACGTAGCGAATTACGCCACTAAGAGGTGCAATGGGCTTAAATATGAGCTCTGTGCGCCTCCTCTAAAAAAAAAAAGATTAAAATAAAATAATGAATTTATAACAGGTGCCAGATTTATATTTCGACAACTAGATGGTCATTTTTAGACATTAACTATTCAAGTATAAAATATAATTTTTATTTGCTATAAATTCACACAATTATGACGATAAACAAATTTACGTTAATTTTTTTATACTTAAATATCACTAAATAGGCCTACGATTTTCTCTATAAATCTATTTTAAGGCTTCTTGGTCTAGCTGCAGCGCTAAAACACGTTATAATGTAAAAATAGCCTACATTTAAAAATAATGATAGAGAACGTTGACTTTCAGGCTGTTGGCACTTGGTACACTGAATGATTTAGAAATCCTAGTTTGGCACACTGTTAGCAATTAAAATGCTGCCGATCCCTGCTCTAGGTCAGATCCATTTCATAAATACGTCACTGCACAATTTAATGCTATTGCTCAATTTATTTTTCGGTCTCCGCTTGCTTTTCACAGGTTTTTTTTTTTTTTTTTTTAAAAAAGCCTGCTGGCATTTTTAGCTTATACTTAAGGTATGCCTCTATGCAATAAGTCTGAGTATTAATAATTTCCCTGGAAAAGAAATAGCCTACAAAAGAAGAATTGTTTAAATAGCTGTGAGTTTCTTTGGATCGATAATGTACAGGGAGGAGATAAGAATTATTGGGGGAAAGGTGGAAGGGGGAGAAGTATTACATTCTCACAAATTCAAGAGAGTGAATAAGTTGAAAAATCTAGGCCTAATTAATGTTTACCTTCAGTTATCTTACCAACTTTTTGAGTTGAATGGTAACCGTACCTTTGTATTTATTTTTGTTTGTTTTACATTTAGGCTGACTGTATTATAGGTGAGGCCCTACAACCCTAAACTGCATTATTTGGTGTAAAATCTTGAATTTCGTGGTAGCCATGCTATATTTGCCCGTATGCCGTCTATTAATTTGGCGCACTGAAACTTTATCTATGCAAAATCCATTCTAAAAATAAATTTTAGCTTAGATATAAGCTTACAACCCACGTTATCTAATACATTTTTCACATAGACATGGGGATACAATTACTATTCTTAATCCATATGCCATAAAAAATACATATAGACGCTTTCTTTCTTTCCGAGTGACATCCGGGTAGGCCCTATGGAATGGTTTGTTTGAACAAACCTGGAAAACCAACAACATAATATCAAAATTCAGGACAAAAAGTAATGACTAAAAATAATCTTCTGTATAGAATGAGCTTCTGTAGCATATTAGATAAAACGAAAGAAACAATTCAAATGAATTTATTCTTCAATATGTGGGACAATCATACCCCTTTGTTTGTATCTCATTCAGATCGGAATTGAGAGGGTAGATCTTTAGGCCATAAAGTTGGCAATCTAGTATAAGCGTAATCTATTAAGCTAGGCCAGTGGTTCCCAAACATTTCTAGGCCGCCACCCCTTTATACAGTTTCTATTGCTTTTGCAAAAAAAAAAAAATAATTAATAATAATAAATAATTTCGTCCCTACTTTGTTACTGCATTTTGCGACTGTTATGAATTGTAATGTAAATGTCTAACGTGCAGGATATATTTTTATTGTCACAAAATGAACCTAATTAAAACATAGCGATTAATCATAAAAAAAAAAAAGAAAACATAAAAACACATGTAATTAAAGATTGCAAGATAGGCCTACTGGTATAGGCTTAGGCCTATATATCTAATTACAACACGAACGTCAGCTATTGTGATGGTTGACATTGCGTATTTCTTATCGGTTCAGACATTCTCAGGACAGTCTTTTCAAGCAGAGCATCTCCAACAATAAGTCTACTGTGTTTAGACTTGATAACCAACAAGGTGGAAAAGCATATTTTGTTGCAAATGGAAGAAAATGGCGCAACACAATCTCGCCAAAGTAGTTTATGACGGCAAACATTTGATCCAGAATTTTGTACCTGGCATTATAGAGAAATCAGTTCTCTCTGCATCGTTGTTAATACGCTCAATGAACTTCTTTGTGCTTTCACAGGAACATCTTTGAATGCGAATGGGCTTCTGGCTAGTACATAGATATGGTGGTGTCAGGTAGATTTGGAAAGTACCATGAAATTTCAGCTGCTAGCATGTGAAAGTGTTATTTCACAAAATTTATTATCGTAATCATTTTGTCTGCTTAAATGTCATGTTTTTCAAAGAACACTGATAAAGTAGACCAGGAGCCGTATGAGAAAAAAAAGTGCTGGTTCGATCCTGCTTTCCAACACTAGTCATATTTAGATGATTTATTTGCATTACATACGTTTATAGAAATCAGGAATATTTTAAAAGGTCTGTGGACCATTTTATCACATTGTCATAAGACTTACCATTAGAATGTAATCATATCATTCACAACCTTACTATTCACAAACTTTAATCAAGTACAGTTTTTAATTTAAATTAATGTACCTTTTCCTAAACTTCAGTATTGATCTTACAAATAATAGGCTATTACAAAGATAAACTCTTATGGGCCCCGGCACAGCACAATAACTGCACACACACACACACACACTCACTATGTGGGGCCTGAAGTAGACAGCAAATACATTTCATTTGCATCCAATTTTTTTATGCAAAGGCTAAAGATTCATTTGGAATGATCCGATCTTTTTAAATAAATTAAGGCACGTTACATTTTCCTCCTTGCAGTGATAAATTTAACTCATTTAAGACGACAATGATGTCAAACAAGTTTTAATTTCTCTCGACAATCATCTCACAAGTGTGAAATAGCAAGCATTGTTCGGAGTTTCATGGGCCTACTCGTTGCACAATTGCAAAAATAGTCGACTGTTAAAAGAGCTTGTCTTTACAAAAGGGCACAACTTATGACGTTTTTTTATTACTTTTTTTTTAATTGTTGTGGCAATGTCTTCGTTGCTAATATTTGCCAATATATCACACAGTGAGCTCCGATTACTTTTGGTCATTAATTCTGTTAAAATCCAGACCGAACAGAATCTAAACTAAAATCCGAAATATTCATGAAGTGTCGGGCGTTTATCGCAATAACTACTGCTTTTAACACAATGACTGCTTTTAACAGAAAAGAGGCTTGTTAACACAACTCTCTACACACGAGTTACTGGTCAGCATCCGTGCATTATGGTGCCGATCTTGTCACATACACCCTTATTGATGTCATTACGCCATTACACGTTGTATGCGGCTGTATCTTCATGTCGGTGGACTCGGTTGGAGAAGGAAAGATGAGCTATATTTCGGCTCCTAAGACCATCGAAAACATACGTTTTCCGAAGGTCTTTGGCGATCCCCGTGAAATGGTCATTCGACCCCCAAGGGGTCGCGCCCCCCAGTTTGGGAACCGCTGAGCTAGGCTATTATAGGGTAGACTGTTGATGGGTGAATGAGTGTTACATTTATTATAAAAAGTAACAATGTTGACGTCAACTTTTCTTGACCTCTCTCCCTCCCCCAATTCAACAATTGTCAAACTTTTTCTTTTTCAGACATCCCTCCCCACTATTTTGTTGGATGGCCCTTTTGGTAAGATTTAAGAAGATAAAATCTTATTCTTTTCAATTACTTTCCTTCCAGCTATGAAAAGACTAGATCTAAACATAAAAAAGAACAAATTTTGGTAAGTAAAAGTTCTTTGAATTTTTTTTTAGTGACTTTAACTGCTTTCATGTTTTTTAAATTTTGGGAGTTCTGTTAGCGAAATTCTTGCAACCATTTTCCATCACTCCTATACTTTATACTAGGCCCTATACTATATTGATTGCCTAAAAAAAAACAGAAGAAAAAAAAACGGACGAGCCTTCCTGTTCTTACCTTGGGCGCAAAGATGTCCAGGAGTGAACCGAGGGACCTGGGGTGGGGTTCTGTCAGGGTGATTAGTACTATCAGAACAATTGACAAAGAGTCCAAAGTATAAAACAAATAATACTATTAGTTTTCGAATCGGTGAGTAAGCCAGCCAGTGTCTATCAATTTCGCGATGATTTTTCACTACTTTCTTTGTGAACCAATAAGCACTGAATCTAGCTAAGGTTCTTATACGTTTTTATAAATGCCCATACGAGAGTGTGTAACCATTTCCTAGGCAGTCAAAGCAACAGAAGCCGATGTTGTACAATACTACCGGGTATCTCTTTTGTGTCTAGAGAGCTCTTCTTCTATTGCAGCAGATGTTGTGCTGAATGGAAAATATGCATCCGATTTAGTATAGGCTATCTAGATGACTTTTTAGCAATAACTTTAAAGGCTTAAATCTTTTTTCTGTCCTATTTGGACTGTTCGGATCGGTTCTTTTTCTTTTCTGTTCTTGAAAAGGGTATACCTTTTTATTGACGACAAACAAGGCCAAACATTTTTTTTTCTTCTTTAAGACCCTAGTTTTTTATTATTTGAAAGAGCCCCATTCCTATAATTGAAAATGACCACTTTGTATGCACGAAAAGGCTACAGCTTTTTTTTGAAAAGCCACAATGTTTTGCTTAAAAAGTCCCACTTTTTATATTTGAAATAAGGCCAAATATTTTAGGCCTATTATTAAAACGGCCCTAAAGTTGTTTTTTAAAAGGCGTAACGTTTTAGGGTCTTTTATTTAGGGCCTAGTTCTATTATGTCAATGAAATACGAAAGGGGAAGGGGTGAATAAGTTTGACAATTGTTGACATTGGGGAAGAAGTGGTAAAAATGATTTGACGTCAAAATGTTAATTTTTAATATAAATTTCACCAAAATAGAAATTAGTCATGCATTTGTACAATAGTGCCTTTGTAAGACACCTACTCGCTCGTTCGTGAACAGCTTTATACCAGTTAAGTTATAGATTAGCCTATACTGGATCGACCACTTCGACAAGGCTGCGATCAAGTCAAAGGAACTGTCAACCAACAAGTCGCGGGCTCTATCCCTGCCGCCGACCGATCCCTGTCGCCCTGCAGGAGTTTTGGGCCTAGGAAAGTAATAATCTTCTATCTAGAAGGAACGTCTAAGCTGTAAACGTATGAGAGACAACCATCTCTATTCCAATTTTAACAAAATAAAAACAAAGCGGTAGCCTTATTAAATAACCTCAGGCCAGTAGATTATATTTTTTTTAATACGAAATAGCCTACAATTGGCAGAAATAGACAAGAAAGAAAACGTTAAGCCTTTTCAATATTTTTGTTTTATATTTAGGCCTATTATTGATCATTGTCTTATGCCACCATTTCAAAGATTTTATGCACATTATAATGACTAGATCATAGGTTCTCAACGGGGGCGATATCGCCCCCCCTGGGGGCGGTGAGAAGCTTTAGGTGGGCGCTGACATTCCCGGGGGCGATTGGGGGGCGGTGAAGGGCAAGTGGGCGGTACAAACGTACCTGATATATTTTAACACCTCAGCTATTTGAATCGATTCGTTTTTGGAGGATGAAATGTGATATAAAAGCAAGTGCCGCTAAATATCTGATATCCCCCAACAGTATGCATACATATTATTGTATTAATTAAAAATAGGAATCGCAGTGACTTTTCGATGAAGTAGGGGCCTGTATTTGGCAAATACAGTGTGCGGTCCTGTGGTTGATTCACCGGACTGTCAACCTTGCTGACCGATCACTGTCGCCCTAACATCTGCTAATATTATGATTTTTTGATCTCAGTTAAACCGAGACGTCCTTAATGAATTTCAAGATTTCCTTCTTGTTAATAGCCTTAGTTAATCGGAATAGATGCGTAGTAATCATACGAACTGGATAGTTATTGTAATGTTTGAAAATATACATATAAATTCTTTAGTCATATAATTTGTATATAATTTTCAAATACTTTTTACAGTTTGAAAATGTCAAAGTTATAAATTGTAAGCCATTTATTTTTTATAAAAGAAAAAAAAAAAGAAAGAATAAAACGGGCTAATTATCTCCCTTTAACAAAGTGTTTTTTTCCACATTTGATTCAATAGTGATGCCGAACAAGTTCTGTTTCGTAATAAAACAAATATTACTGATTATTATACCTAAAGCTTTTGCAATCAAAATTAAAACAAAAATAGACAAATTGCTAGCAACACACCAGGCAAACGATTCGCATTGATTTATTTAAACCTTTGTTAAGGCATTTTTTTATCTATTAATTCTTACAATATGTTTAATTTTCAGTGTTTTTAAATATAATTAATCACAAAAAAGTCTAGTCCGCCTAAAAAAATTGCGGAAACTATAGTCCAGATGGGCGGAAGGGGGGTGTAGACGCTAAAAGAAAGTTGGGAGGGGGGCGGTGAGCGGAAAAAAATGTAAAAGGGGGGCGGTGAGCTGAAAAAGGTTGAGAACCTATGGACTAGATGGTTTGGTGACATTTGATCCCACGACAGATAGTCTTCTCCCCTCCCGACAGATAGTCTCATTAACACTTAATCTCTCCCGCTGACATGCAAACTAAGAAAAAATAAATGTATTTGGAGAACTAGCTGTCGCAAAGTGCTCACTAATTGGTAAGAATAATAATTAGTAACCAAATTAGTTTCTTATTTTAGCCACTTAAGGAAAACCCTTATTCGTAATGTTCAAGTGACTAGCCCCTGCGACTCGGTCCGATCACCTCCCCTTGTTACCTGCGGATAATCCTCACCCAGATGGTTGTCAAAGTAGGACCCGCGCGTGTTGGTCTGAGGTCGAAAGAGACTTGCTTTGATCCAATGACAGCTTACGCACGACCGTTCGCTGTTTACCTGCTTTGGCGATGGTTCCAGCTGCAGATGTAGACGCTTTTCTCATATGCCAATAGCATGCCAGATCAAAAAAAGATGCCTGAACTAATAATGTGAACATACATATATATTCGTGGTATATGAAGACCTGGACGTAGAGAACAATACAGGCCGGTAATTTACTCTTTCCAATCGAAACATGGAATCACTTTGAAACGGCGTCAGAAGGTGTTACCAGAACAACAAAAGCTGTGGGAGGTTGGCACTTCGCACTACAAGCTCTTTTTCAGATGCCATCATCCTACTTTATGGATTTTCTTTAAGGGAATCGAGAGAGAGAGAGAGACATTCAGATGCAAAGAACCTCTTTTCTGCAAGGATCGCTGGTTCGCAGCCGTCTGTCCCCAAGAAATACCAGGCGCCGAAGACGGGTGTCAAAAATGCCGTGGAACGTTACTCTTCGAGCGAAATTCTGGTCTATCTGCGTGCCATTGTTTACGTGTAGGCTACATTAAACTGTTTAAATTTATAGTTCTGTATTTCAATTTATATTTAACTTTACATTTTACTTGCATACTTCTGATTACCTTTTATTAAATTGCGTTAAATGTACTGTGTAATAAATATAAATGTAGGTACTGATTAATACATATAAATGTAGGCCTACTGTTTAAATACATTTGTTTCATTTCTTCTTATTTTACATGTCCGCGGGGGGTGTTAATGTGATTATCTGTCGGGAGGGAGGGGGTGGTCAAGTGTCGCGGGACTAAGTGTCAATGGGTCTATCTGTCGTGGGATTATAAAGTGTCAGGGAGTATATATACTGTATAGGCCTAACTGTCGCGGATCAAATGTCCGTACACCGACTAGATATATTATAACCAAATATAATATTGAATTAATTTTCAGGTGCATCAGATCCACAAGAAATTGATGAATCAGAACCTAGGCCTAGACCTTTGCACATTATAACAAGTGACGAGCATTTGGCTTCCCCATGGGAAGATGTTAGAAGCTAAAGTATATTTTTTCGTATCTAGATCTACGTCTAATTATTGTTTTCGAGGCAGAGGGCAGAGGCATTTATAATGAATTGTTTCTTGCGATTGGGACCTGATTCTTTATAAATCGTTCCTTCATAACCCAATAACTTGTGGGCTAGTGAGTGCAGGTAAAAGATTACCATTAATTCTAACTTTTTTCTAGGAAAATGGAAAGAATAGAACACATGTGTAAAAGCTGTGATAAAGACTGCCATTCAAGGATAGGCCTGCTCATGCACACGAGAAAATGCAACCTAAACCCACGGTGAAGCACCATCGTCTCGAATAACGTAAGGATGCCGAAGAAATTTCTAGGAAACTCCTGATTCTTGATTATGCAATCGTTACACTTTCATTTTCACGCCAGAGCCTTTGCGCATTTTTTGAGGCGCAATTATTATTGTAAGAATGCCAAAATATTATTTACCGTTTCTTTTCTTAGAAATTTTCTTCATCTGAAGAAAAAGAAAAAGATAAAAATAGAACTTATATCACATGACAATCACGCGTCAAAGCCCAAAGCTGTATACAATTTGAGTTGGTGAAAGGGAGAATATAGGCCTAGTTATAACTTGAATTCGATCTTTGGTAAACATGGAACAGCTATTTGCGTAAGTAGATGATTATTTGAAGCTAGAAAATATTACAACCTAAAATTATATCACAAGAAGATGTTACATCTTCTTCTACTTCTACACGTCAAACGTTCTACAGTCTGCATTGGCATATAAATCAGTCATATAGTTATAGAATAGACTAGTTAGAGACACTGACTCACTGACAGAATCTCACTCCATATGACGATATGATCTGGCCTAGGCCGCGTAGGCCGGCCCTAGTGGCCCCTAGGCCCAAGGCCTAGGCCGCGTAGGCCGGCCCTAGTGGCCCCTAGGCCCAAGGCCTAGGCCTACGTTCAGACTTCAGACTTAAAATATTTTAAGTTAATTAGGCCTAGCCTATTAATTAAATTAAAATTATTGGCTATTAGTAGCTAATACTAATACTAATTAAAACTGACACGAATTCTATCATAATAACCTAATTGACTAAAAGTGCCTAAGTCACCTAAGTTACCTAAGTAGTAGGCCTAATTAGTTAATTAGGCTACTGTTACCTGTAGGGGCACTTATTCCAAAGACAGTTATTCAAATATTAAGAAATATTCGTTAGTCTATACTCTATACTATACTTACTAAGACTATAGACTATTTAAGGCCTAGACAGTTATTGACAAGTTAAAGTTATTTAAAGTTATTGTCATTCAAGACAATTGTTAATATCCACATTGGCTATATAAATATAAAAGCCTTTATGATAAGTTCATGTCCAATCTCCCCAGTAGGCCTACATGAGATCCATGTCAGTCTTCAGCAATCAGCTTTCTCCACTTTTGCCTATATTGAGCGGTTGTTAATAGTTGAGTCAACTGCAGCCCTGTCCAATACTTTAGATTGTCGAACCAGCATCTCCGCTGACGGCCTCTCCTACGCCCACCTTCCACCGTGCCCTGGAGGATTGTTTTTGACAGGCTATTGTGCCGCAACATATGGCCGAACCATGTCAGTTTGTGCCGTTTGATTGTTGCCATAATGTTTTTTTGAGGGCCTGCAATTGAGGATATTCTGTCCCACACATACGCATTAGTCCTGTGTTATACATAGCATATTCGAAGTATTTTTCTCAAACATTTATTTTTGAAAGCCTGCAACTTGTTTTCAGTTCTGATAGTAGCGTCCAGGTCTCACATCAATTGGCCTGCAGAAAAATAGTTCTGACAAGGGATCTGTAAAGTCTGAGCTTTGTTGGGAGACCAATGCTTTTACTGGTCCAGATTCTTTTTAGGCGAGCCATTTTGTCGCCATTGCAGTCCCAATCCTTGCTTACATTTCTGACTCACTGCGTCCGTCTGCGGATATGATTGCTTGTAGATATTTGAAGCTATTTACTTCTTATAGTTGTTGATGGAACTATTATTTAAATAGTTTAGGATGAAATTGTGCAAATGCTCAGAATTCGTTTGCTATTACTCTCCCCCCCTTCCATCCATCATGCATTATTTTACCTTCCCCTAGCTTGCAATCCTGTCTATTGCGTAGTCCCAACTCATCGAACCTTAAAGAAAGCACATGCTTGCGGGTGTAATGTATGTCACATGTCATAAATGTGCATTTGAAATACAGCTGTACTACTAGTGTAACCTTTTCTGTCCTGTTTCTCCTGTTGTATTAGCCCTGTTTTGATTCATAAATTGTTTTTCAATCCATAGACATATTGAAAGCAAATCAGAGGTCTACATCGACAGGCTTCGAGAGGCAGTGGCAATTGAAAGTGTGTCTGCCATACCTGAGAAGAGGCCTGAGATAAGACGCATGGTTGAATGGGTTGGCCAGGTATGATTGCCAATGATTGGTTCATAGTGTGAAATGATACGATCTAATTTGTTTTATTAAAAATATATTAAATTTAAATAAAAAACTTTTCAGTCATTTAGGACTGTAGCCATCTCATGGCATTAGTCTGCAATATTTAGATCATGTTGCTTTATATTTTATTAGATGTTTAAATTGGTGACATGTGGGGAATAAGCTCAATACTTGATCCTTTATTATTTTGTTCTTGCTTATATGCAATCATGTAATTTACTGTATTATAGGAGGAACATTTAAAAAAAAAAATGGCATGTGAATTCTCTCAGTGGCATGGCCCTCAGCACTTCAATAGGCTTTAATGTGGTGGATGTGTAGTTCACTAATGTATCTATGAATGTACTCTGGTTATTAAAATAAGCCAACTAACATTAAAATATATGCCTTCTTTTGTGGCTATAAAAATCAATAATATTATGTATTTAAAAGATTGCTAATTCTAAATGATTGAAATATGTTTTTTTTTTAAAGTTCTATAGTTTTTGTTTCTTTCTGATTTAGTTTGTTGAAAGACTTGGAGGTACTGTTGAATATGTAGATTTGGGCAACCAGACTCTTCCAGATGGGAACACCATCCCGCTGCCACCTGTCCTCTTGGGTCAACTAGGGAATGACCAAAACAAAAAAACACTGCTGGTCTATGGACACTTGGACGTTCAGCCTGCAGACAAGGTCAGTTTCATTTTTTTTAAGATGCGTGAAAATTATTAAGGCTCATTGAAATTTGAGGGTCAGGGAAAAAAGAGTTTAAGAAAAGTTGTTGTCTATAAAATATTTTAAATATTCCAAAAATGAACTATACTTTGCTTGCTTTGTTTGAATACAATAGAATTTGAAATGTAAGCAGCATGATCAGAGTAGATATATATTTAAACAATATTTAGTGTCACAGATTCCTTTTGTTTAAAACATACATACTTAATTGACCGAGGCACTGTAACATAAAATTTATGGTTTGGACCATGACTATTCAATGCACTAATAACTTACTTATAATTTAACTTAATTAAAAAAAATATTTATAACTAATCAATTATCTATTGCATCTTTTGAATAAGTACCTTGAAAAACATAGTGAAGTTTTGATCATTAATAGTCACAAGTGTCATGTTTAACTATTTGTATACAACATAGTTTGTTCAATGCTTGACCTGTCAATGCATTAATTATTTTGCTGCAGAGTATATTTGATTAAAATATGTACATTTGTTTTCTGCAAAGAGCAAGAAAGAGTAATTGAGTGAGTGGGTTTATTGTGATAAATATTTCAAATGTACATTTTAGTTTATATTGCTATGCGCTGTGTCAGATGAAAGATTTTTGACTGGACTAAACATTTTTTAATGTATGATATTTTTTTTTAAATTACAAGTATGAACGGAAAATAAACTTAACCCTTAGGAAACCATTTCACCTTGCAATGGCCTACCATGACTGTAGCTACAGTATTGATGAACAAAAACAGCAAACAAAATACTTCAAATTGCATAAAAGAAACCCCATTTCTTTGTTTACAAACAACAAGGAACCACTCTTCTTTAAGACCAATCATTGTAAAGAGACATAGTGCTTGGTCATTGTTATTCATCTTAGTAAATAAATGTGCAGCAGCTAAAGAGCTAAATATTTTAAATTTGTGCAAAAAAGATACAATGTAGAAAATGAGATACCAATGTAGCAAATGAGATACAAACGTAGCAAATGAGATACAAACGTAGCAAATGAGATACAAACGTAGCAAATGAGATACAATGTAGCAAAGAAGATACAATTGTAGCAAATGAGATACAATGTTTCATATGAGATAGAAATGTAGCAAATGAGATAGAAATGTAGCTAATAAGATGTGAATGAGATACAATGTTTACAAATTATTTTAGTTGTGTCCATTTTTATAGTTTTAGTTTCTCCCCTACTGATTATTGTTTTTGTATTTTCAGTTGGATGGCTGGGACACAGAACCCTTCCAGCTGACAGAGGTTGATGGCAAGTTGTATGGCCGTGGTTCAACAGATGACAAAGTAAATATGTAGCAGAAGATAATGCTTGAAAACATTCTTATCCAATTTATTCTAATGCGTATTGTTATAAAATTTGTTTAAAGAAGCTGTATAATATACGTATACACTATTTTTTTTCTCTTTGTCTAGGGACCAGTTCTTGGCTGGTTAAATGTGATTGAAGCTTTCCAAGAACTTAAAAAAGAAATTCCAGTCAACTTTAAGGTAAGTACTTTTACTCATTTTACTTTGATATTTAGAACTTTTTTTTGTAATAATATTTTCATTTTACAGCTCAAGTTTCTAGTTGATATTCCTAGTCGCAGTAGATGTTGAGTTTTTATCCTATCTGATTTAAAAAGCACTTTCAACGTGTCCTGATAACTCAAATCTCAGAAATTCCATTCCACATTTCCTTGTAGCCTTTCCCAATTTAACATCATCACTTCCCCAGCACTCCCTAATTCCATTCCACATTTTCTTGTAGCCTTTCCCAATTTAACATCCTCACTTCCCCAGCAACTCCCTAATTCCATTCCACATTTTCTTGTAGCCTTTCCCAATTTAACATCCTCACTTCCCCAGCAACTCCCTTTTCAGCTCAGCAGTAATAAAAGCCCCAAGGTATTTTCAGGTGTTATTCTCATCTTAATAGAAAAAAATGTGAGTTCAGTCAAGAAATTAGGCGTGACCCCTTTTTAAAAAAACACAATTTGCGCTGAAGTAAAAGTAATGTAAAAATCTGCCAATATTTTCAAAAAAAGTGCTTTTTAGCCTTGAAAAATACAGATTCCCATGGAATGATTTGTTTACCTTTTTTTTTTCCAGTTCGTTTTTGAAGGAATGGAAGAATCTGGATCCGAAGGATTAGATGATTTGATTGCAAAGAGGAAAGATGATTTTCTGCAGGTATATTGTATGTTTAGAAGGGTGACACTGGGAGGGGAGGGGGCTTTTAGATTAAAGAAGTGGAGAGGCTGTTGGTTGAGTATTTATATGGTTGACATAGTTGAGTTTAAATGGGCACTTTGGCTGGAAGAAATTAACTTAACGGATGATATGCAGCTGATGGCCACCAGTCTAAACAGGTGTACAGTCACTCAGACACGTTCTTTTGATATCATGTGAAAAGGAAAAATCCACAAGAATGGTTGTGGGCGTAGCGTAGCTAGAGGGCAGTTTAGTCAGTTTTAGATTAACCATTGAATGGAAAGGATGGAGTCTAGTTTGAGTGTTGAATGGAAAGGTTGGAGTCTAAATTGAATGTTGAATGGAAAGGTTGGAGTCTAGTTTGAATGTTGAATGGAAAGGATGGAGTCTAGTTTGAGTGTTGAATGGAAAGGTTGGAGTCTAGTTTGAGTGTTGAATGGAAAGGTTGGAGTCAAGTTTGAGTGTTGAATGGAAAGGTTGGAGTCTAGTTTGAATGTTGAATGGAAAGGATGGAGTCTAGTTTGAGTGTTGAATGGAAAGGTTGGAGTCTAGTTTGAGTGTTGAATGGAAAGGTTGGAGTCAAGTTTGAATGTTGAATATGGAACTTGTACCTGAAGTCATAGTTTAACCCTTTGAGCCCTTCTCACCTGTGCCTATTTTTACCCTATGCCTGGGCTCCTGAGCGTGTTAAGCCTATTTCGCAATGTATCATGATTGAACGACCACTGAGGAAAAACCGTCAAAGATAACAACATGAAATTGAACATGCAAGTAAAAGAATAGGTCTACCTGAACTATAGCGCCAAAATTCAACTTAAGTATGACAAATCTTAAAAAAAATCAATAATTTCTTGTGTTGAGAACAAGGAAGTTTGTTTTTGTTTTGTCTCATGGACCAGGTTGAGGCTTGTCACGATTCATGACAAAAAAAAATTTAAAATTTTCATCACAAACTCAATGTAAACACACAATCAACAAGGAAGCAGACATCTTTGATAAACTCTTAACCTAAGCACGCTACAACAAAACATTTGATTGGCTGTTATAGGCAAGACTAAACCAATCCACGTAGCTGTACTATCGCTGTACTATCGCAATCCCGCTTTAGCGGGGGCTAGGTCTATGAAGCGATTACTGCTACACCGCTTTAGCGGGGGCTAGGTCTATGAAGCGATTACTGCTACACCGCTTTAGCGGGGGCTAGGTCTATGAAGCGATTACTGCTACACTGCTTTAGCGGGGGCTAGGTCTATGAAGCGATTACTGCTACACCGCTTTAGCGGGGGCTAGGTCTATGAAGCGATTACTGCTACACTGCTTTAGCGGGGGCTAGGTCTATGAAGCGATTACTGCTACACTGCTTTAGCGGGGGCTAGGTCTATGAAGCGATTACTGCTACACCGCTTTAGCGGGGGCTAGGTCTATGAAGCGATTACTGCTACACTGCTTTAGAGGGGGCGAGGTCTATGAAGCGATTACTGCTACACTGCTTTAGCGGGGGCTAGGTCTATGAAGCGATTACTGCTACACTGCTTTAGCGGGGGCTAGGTCTATGAAGCGATTACTGCTACACCGCTTTAGCGGGGGCTAGGTCTATGAAGCGATTACTGCTACACTGCTTTAGAGGGGGCGAGGTCTATGAAGCGATTACTGCTACACTGCTTTAGCGGGGGCTAGGTCTATGAAGCGATTACTGCTACACTGCTTTAGAGGGGGCGAGGTCTATGAAGCGATTACTGCTACACTGCTTTAGCGGGGGCTAGGTCTATGAAGCGATTACTGCTACACTGCTTTAGAGGGGGCGAGGGCTTAAAGCTTTAAGGCTAGTCAGGGGGTGGTGTGTAGGAGTGTATGTGAAGTCAGCTATTGAACTTTTATGATATAAAATGAGTATATTTAATATTAAATGTCTTATACAAAGCTTTGGAATATATTACTGTATATGTTTGTGATTGTCACAAAGGTGTCCAGTAATTAGCCTAAACCAACATTCCATAAGGCATATGCCATGAAGTAAATAACTTTTAACTACATAATAGTATACACAGGGTACTGTAACCTGTATATTCAAATAAACACCTCAAAAGATGAATCATCATTGAATAACTTATCATAACGTACCACCTTGTTACACATTTAGTATAATTTTCTCTTCTCATAATGTCAAAACCTTTGTTATTTCTGATTGAATGAAAAGACTCTTGTTATCTCTTCAATTAATGATAGTTATCTCAAAAACTGATAAAGTTGACCTTGTTGCAAGTTAATGGAGTTTATGTATGTATGAGGTTATCTTAATGTATGAGAAATTCAAGGACAACATTCATATGGACCAAAGTCCTTGCACAATATATTATGTAGCTGTGATAAAGGTGCAAATATAGTAAAATGGTACAAAGTCAGCCCATAACATATCACAATTATCTACAATCTAGTCTGAAACAGAAAAGCAGCTGAACAACTTTTAACTATCTTGCTACATGGATGGGCATAATTTGATTGTGTCTGTAGCTGTAGTAATGGCTTTGATTGTATAAGTCTATTGTTGTATGAATAGCTTTGAAATGTGTAAGTCTGTTGTTGTATGAATAGCTTTGAAATGTGTAAGTCTGTTGTTGTATGAATAGCTTTGAAATGTTTTAAGCCTGTTGTTGTATGAATAACTTTGAATGTGTAAGTCGGTTGTTGTATAAATAACTTTGAATGTGTAAGTCTGTTGTTGTATGAATAATTTTGAATATGTAAGTCTCTTGTTGTATGAATAGCTTTGAATGTGTAAGCCTATTTTTGTATGAATAGCTTTGAATTGTGTAAGTGTATTGTATGAAGACTTTGAATTTTCTAAGTGTGTTGTTGTATGAAGACTTTGATTTGTGTAAGTGTGTTGTTGTATGAACCACTTTGAATTGTGTAAATGTGTTGTTGTAAGAAGACTTTAAATTGTGTAAAAAAGAGAACATACAATACAATTCTGATGAAAGTATTTATCTAGTAAATGAACTAAAGCCATAAAACAAGCCAGTGTTGCTTTTTGCAGGGCTTTTATAATAATTTTATCAACATAGAAGTGATGTAATATTGACTGAAGTTTTATTCTCACACTCAGGGTGTGGACTATGTGTGCATCTCAGATAACTACTGGCTAGGTAAAAATAAACCCTGCCTGACTTATGGATTAAGGTAACTAGTAGATTTTTATCACTACTTTAATGCCAAATCACAGTCTTAACCCTTTGAGTACCGCAGGTTTTTAATATAAACATTTTCTGACTTTTTTTTACCATTTATTTTTGATGTCCTCTGTATTGAATTGTATGAAAATGATGACATCCACAGTTTGTAAGGGGTTAAGGATTTTTTAATTCTTAGGTTTCAATAGAAATCTATTATATGGTCACTCTTTTCAGATTAATGTAGTGAAATTTGTTGATGGCTTTTAAAAAATATTGAATCTTGACTGAATTTTATTTAAATAGTTTGTTAAATAGTGTAAATCGTTGGTGTTAATAATGTACATAGTTGTGTGAATATAGTTGTGTACAATTTTACATGACTAGATGCAAGCTATCTTCAGTAAGTTCATTCGGAGACAAATATAAATTTGTTTGGTTTAAAATATTTTGTTCTCTTTCTTTTCAGAGGCATCTGCTACTTTTTCTTGGAGGCAACCTGTGCAGACAAAGACTTACATTCTGGCATCTTTGGCGGGACTGTGTAAGTCTCTCTTGTTTAGAGTTATATTAAGAGTGAGGGAGCATGGGATTGAGTACAGAATAAACTAATAAAATAGACAGAAATACATCGAGATGGAAAAAAAAATGTTCTTTATTCCTGTTCTTCCAGAGAGGACTTCAGCCATGGAATGTTTTGCTGGAATAAATCTGGGAAACCAAAATTATTTATCAACCTAATTAAAAAGCAAGATTACACATGCAAGACTAGAATCAAACCATGAATAAATATAGGACACACAAATAAACTTCTAATAGAAGCGCCTTTAACATATAAGATATGAAGTGTCTACAAGTCTGGTGATTGGTCAAATGGTGCACGGGATATTTTTCCGGCGACCGGACAAATAGTGCACGAGATATTTCCCTAAAGCCTCGTGACCGACCAAATAAATAGCGAAACATTGTTCCGTCACTTGACAGCTGAAACTTGTTGGCGATGAATTTTATTCTTTTGAAGCAATTGAAAAATCATTAGACAATTATATGAAGAAAATATTTTTACAGCGGTACAAAAGGAATTCCAGGACAATTGTCAGTTACAAGAAACATTTTCCTACAAAGGCACATCTCAACATTACAGAGACATTAAAATATGGGGAAATTGATTTCTTTTGTATCCACGGCAGAAAGAAGTTTAAATAGTTTTTATTAATTTATTAACAAATTTAGATAACACATATTTAAAGCATAAATATTATATTATTATTAGGAACGTTCACTCATTTTAATGTACAAAAGTTGTATAGCCATCCTACATACGGTACAGTGAAGGGAACTGTTCAGTGCACTTTCTATTTTATAAATCAAGTTCCTAACAAAGTATACAAATTAACCCCCAAAAAGAACATTATTATTAGCTTTGAAAAGTGCTACGTATTAGAAATTAGAAATATGCTAAGCTTTTACTTTTTAAAAATTTTTTTAAAAGAGCATACTAATAACCTGATGTGCCAAAAAAGATGGGGGGGGGGAATATTACTATCAGTTTAAAATGCATGAATGCCTTATCAAATCTAATCTATAAAGTCTGCAAAATCTCAATATCATGTAATTTACTGTAATATGACCGCCTGAATAATATCCCCCACATTTTCTATCCGACGGTCACATAACAAGCCTGCCTACTTTTGGCAGAAAAAATATCTTCCGCATTTTTTTGTACAGCGGTCACGTGACATGCTTGCCGGAAAAATATCTCTTGCACTATTTGTCGGGTCGCCAGACGTATAGACACTGCCTATAAGATAAGATGGTGGAGGAATAAAGAGTTGTAGTAAATATGGCATAGGAATGGTGAGAGTCTGGTTGTGGTCATGAGTCAAAAGATGTAAAACAGGGGGAAGGGCATAACCTGTGTTACAGTAGAAGCTGAGAAAAAGGTATGGGTCTTTATTTAGTTTTTAATTTTTAAAAACATTGGACTATCTTTTTGAGGCTTTGAAAAAAATGGGTCCATATGTTGTGTATTTTTGTGAGAAAAGTATTTTTGTATGGCCATATAACTATAAGGTTTCATTTGTGTTAAATGTACAAAGACTAATATACCCACTCATAGTCATCAGGTCAAATATCATTCTAACACTGGCTTAATTTTTTTTTTGACCTGAAAATTTAGTGTTTGTTTTCTTAACCTGTTTTGTTGTACTGAGACAATTTGTTGATCTTGGAGAGTTTGATTTATTGTTTGGTCAATATCTTGCGGGCTTTTATGTAACTTTTACAGCTTCTAAATTATTATTTTTTTTACTTTTGAACTAAATTATTATAAATGCAAAGAGTCTTTTGAACTAAAATATAAATGCAAAGAATCTTTATTATTGCTGCAGTGCATCATTCTGAAGGTCCTGGTTCTGAATCCAACTAAAAATCTCCCTTTATTTTTCCTATTCTGGAGGGTGTCCCTGAGTTTACCCAGCTCTATTGGGTAACTGAGATTGGTTGGGGGAAAATTAAAGGTGACTGGGTGTTATGCTGGTCAGACAATCCCCTTGCATGGCCACGCTAGCTCAGTAACCCTGACGGACAAACTTGGCCTAAATGATGGAGAGTTGAAATATTTCCAGGCACGAGGCCATGAATGATGTTGTTGGTATTATGGCCACTTTAACTGATGCCGACCACAAGATACTCATACCTGGTATATATGATGATGTGGAAGAGTTGACCGATGCAGAGCTGTCCACCTATGGCCCTATTGACTTTGACCATGTAAGCTCAGTTTCCTTTTCTTTAAGTCATCATAAATCTTTGATTTTAAATTGCCAACTGGCCCCAGTCCTATTAATGTAAAACAGTACTCATATCTATTATCTATACATTCAAACTTTATTTAAAATAATTATTAGTTATAAAATAGTTGATAGCTATAATAATAGTAGTTGATAAAACAAAACAACTTTTTTTTTACCATCTAGCAGAAGCAACATTTAAATTAAACAAAAAAATATATAAAAAATTCCTTAACTACAAAAAAAGTCTATTAGATTTGTTTAACAGCCAAAAGATTTTTCTGAGAAATGCTTTTATTGTTGTTTTGTGTGTAAAGAGTGTTAATTTACAAAGAACCAATAATATCAAATATTTCAACTTCTGCAAATTAGGAGGACTACCAGAAAGACATTGGCGCCAAAAAACTTTTAAAGTCCAAGAAGCATGAAGTTTTGATGGCCAGATGGAGAAACCCATCTCTCTCCTTACATGGTATTGTCCTTGTCCTTACATCCATCTCTCTCCTTACATGGTATTGTCCTTACATCCATCTCTCTCCTTACATGGTATTGTCCTTACATCCATCTCTCTCCTTACATGGTATTGTCCTTGTCCTTACATCCATCTCTCTCCTTACATGGTATTGTCCTTACATCCATCTATCCTTACATGGTATTGTCCTTACATCCATCTCTCTCCTTACATGGTATTGTCCTTACATCCATCTCTCTCCTTACATGGTATTGTCCTTACATCCATCTCTCTCCTTACATGGTATTGTCCTTACATCCATCTCTCTCCTTACATGGTATTGTCCTTGTCCTTACATCCATCTCTCTCCTTACATGGTATTGTCCTTACATCCATCTCTCTCCTTACATGGTATTGTCCTTGTCCTTACATCCATCTCTCTCCTTACATGGTATTGTCCTTACATCCATCTCTCTCCTTACATGGTATTGTCCTTACATCCATCTCTCTCCTTACATGGTATTGTCCTTACATCCATCTCTCTCCTTACATGGTATTGTCCTTGTCCTTACATCCATCTCTCTCCTTACATGGTATTGTCCTTACATCCATCTCTCTCCTTACATGGTATTGTCCTTACATCCATCTCTCTCCTTACATGGTATTGTCCTTACATCCATCTCTCTCCTTACATGGTATTGTCCTTGTCCTTACATCCATCTCTCTCCTTACATGGTATTGTCCTTACATCCATCTCTCTCCTTACATGGTATTGTCCTTGTCCTTACATCCATCTCTCTCCTTACATGGTATTGTCCTTACATCCATCTCTCTCCTAACATGGTATTGTCCTTACATCCATCTCTCTCCTTACATGGTATTGTCCTTACATCCTTCTCTCTCCTTACATGGTATTGTCCTTACATCCTTCTCTCTCCTTACATGGTATTGTCCTTACATCCATCTCTCTCCTTACATGGTATTGTCCTTACATCCTTCTCTCTCCTTACATGGTATTGTCCTTACATCCTTCTCTCTCCTTACATGGTATTGTCCTTACATCCTTCTCTCTTCTAACATGGTATTGTCCTTACATCCTTCTCTCTCCTAACATGGCATTGTCCTTACATCCATGTATCCTTACATGGTATTGTCCTTACAGCCATCTATCCTTACATGGTATTGTCCTTACATCCATCTCCTTACATGGTAATGTCCTTACATCTATCTCTCTTCTTTCATGGTATTGTCCTTACATCCATCTCCTTACATGGTAATGTCCTTACATCCATCTCTCTTCTTTCATGGTATTTTCCTTACATCCATCTCTCTCCTTACATGGCATTGTCCTTACATCCTTCTCTCTCCTTACATGGTATTGTCCTTACATCCTTCTCTCTCCTTACATGGTATTGTCCTTACATCCATCTCCTTACATGGTAATGTCCTTACATCCATCTCTTCTTACATGGTATTGTCCTTACATCCATCTCTCTCCTTACATGGTAATGTCCTTACAGCCATCTATCCTTACATGGTATTGTCCTTACATCCATCTCCTTACATGGTAATGTCCTTACATCCATCTCTCTTCTTACATGGTATTGTCCTTACATCCATCTCTCTTCTTTCATGGTATTTACCTTACATCCATCTCTTCTTACATGGTAATGTCCTTACATCCATCTCTCTCCTTACATGGTATTGTCCTTACATCCATCTCTCTACTTTCATGGTATTGTCCTTACATCCATCTCCTTACATGGTAATGTCCTTACATCCATCTCTTCTTACATGGTATTGTCCTTACATCCATCTCTCTCCTTACATGGTAATGTCCTTACAGCCATCTATCCTTACATGGTATTGTCCTTACATCCATCTCCTTACATGGTAATGTCCTTACATCCATCTCTCTTCTTACATGGTATTGTCCTTACATCCATCTCTCTACTTTCATGGTATTGTCCTTACATCCATCTCCTTACATGGTAATGTCCTTACATCCATCTCTCTCCTTACATGGTATTGTCCTTACATCCATCTCTCTACTTTCATGGTATTGTCCTTACATCCATCTCCTTACATGGTAATGTCCTTACATCCATCTCTCTCCTTACATGGTATTGTCCTTACATCCATCTCTCTCCTTACATGGTAATGTCCTTACATCCATCTCTCTCCTTACATGGTATTGTCCTTACATCCATCTCTCTCCTTACATGGTAATGTCCTTACATCCATCTCTCTCCTTACATGGTATTGTCCTTACATCCATCTCTCTTCTTACATGGTATTGTCCTTACATCCTTCTCTCTCCTTACATGGTAATGTCCTTACATCCATCTCTCTCCTTACATGGTATTGTCCTTACATCCATCTCTCTACTTTCATGGTATTGTCCTTACATCCATCTCTCTCCTTACATGGTAATGTCCTTACATCCATCTCTCTCCTTACATGGTATTGTCCTTACATCCATCTCTCTTCTTACATGGTATTGTCCTTACATCCTTCTCTCTCCTTACATGGTATTGTCCTTACATCCATCTCTTTTCTTACATGGTATTGTCCTTACATCCATCTCTCTCCTTACATGGCATTGTCCTTACATCCATCTCCTTACATGGTATTGTCCTTACATCCATCTCCTTACATGGTATTGTCCTTACATCCATCTCTCCTTATATGGTATTGTCCTTACATCCATCTCCTTACATGGTATTGTCCTTACATCCATCTCCTTATATGGTATTGTCCTTACATCCATCTCCTTACATGGTATTGTCCTTACATCCATCTCTCCTTATATGGTATTGTCCTTACATCCATCTCCTTATATGGTATTGTCCTTACATCCATCTCCTTATATGGTATTGTCCTTACATCCATCTCCTTATATGGTATTGTCCTTACATCCATCTCTCCTTATATGGTATTGTCCTTACATCCATCTCCTTACATGGTATTGTCCTTACATCCATCTCCTTACATGGTATTGTCCTTACATCCATCTCTCCTTATATGGTATTGTCCTTACATCCATCTCTCTTCTTACATGGTATTGTCTTTACATCCATCTCTCTTCTTAGATGGTATTGTCCTTACATCCATCTCTCTCCTTACATGGTATTGTCCTTACATCCATCTCTCTTCTTACATGGTATTGTCCTTACATCCATCTCTCTTCTTACATGGTATTGTCCTTACATCCATCTCCTTACATGGTATTGTCCTTACATCCATCTCCTTATATGGTATTGTTTTTACACCTATCTCTCCTTACATGGTATTGTCTTAACATCCATATTGTCTTACATAATATTATTGTCTTTACATCATTTTTGTATCCTCCTTTTTCCACATACGTTAATGTTTAACTCCTTTAATTTTATCAATCCATTGTAATGTGTTTACATTCATTTAAATATATGAGAAATTAATGTACATTTGTTTATGGATCATTAAAAAAAACCTGGATCAAAAGCTTGACCAAGACCCTGAAAAAAAAACTGGAGACTTTGAGAATGCTGTAAAAAACTGCATTTATTTCTTAACGTGTTGGAAAATAATTTATAATTGCTAAAGTAGAAAATCACAAATATTTAAATAATTAACTAATAATTTTAAATGACAAAAATAGTGATATTTAATTATTATAGAAATACAGTCTATTAGAGGTTTGGGAAAGCTAGTAAAAGAACGTTTGTAATAAAAAAAATTTTAAAGGTGAATAGCAATGTAGTTAAGTTGAAAAGTCATTAATAAAGCTCCCATCGAGCATGTTCTTTAATAAGTATATAACAAAATCTGCACATTTTTTTAAAAAATATTTGTGCACAATTATATTCCTGCCTGAAAACATTGAGAAATTTCACAACAAACTGGCAAATTTAAAAAAAAGTTTAGAGTAAAAACCCTGCAGAAGAAATGTTTGATAAGAAAAAATTGTTTGTCACAAGAACAAAAAAAAATATTTTAAAATATATAAAAATATTTAAAACTTAAACTCATAAGCGTAATGTTATGTTTATATTATTTGTTATATTTTTGACAAGGTCCCAAAAAAATGTTTATTATAGCTTTTGTAGACAATTACAATTGAACACACTCACTGACCAAGGTTTTTGGTAAATGACACTCATACATAGAAAACAATAGTTTCTTTTGTAAAGGTTTATTATTCTGAGTTTTGTTTTCCAATGCTCAGGGATTGAAGGAGCCTTCCATGGCCCTGGTGCCAAGACTGTGATACCCCGCAAGGTTATCGGCAAGTTTTCCATTCGCCTAGTGCCTCACCAAAACCCAGATACCATTGAAAGGCTGGTAAAAGCCCATGTTCAGAAAGTGCACACAGAGAGAGGCAGCCCAAATGATGTGAAGTAAGTCTTTGTTTAAAGGGCTTGGAGAAAATAGAGCTGGAAACTCTTGTATTTGGTTTTTAAATAACAAGTTTAATAGGGCTGAAATTAAGATTTTTTAACAATATACTTATCATAAATATTAGGTTAGCTCACAAGCTAGAGAAAATAGAATTCTATCTTCCATTGACTGCATTTATACTTTATACTGTTGTGCAGATTCATACATAGCTTACAAAATGTATGAATAGAATATAGAATGAAATGGTGCCATTATGACCAAAAGTACATTCAAATATAATGAATATCCTATTGACATACAAGTTTTGGCGGGTGGGAAAAACTTAAAACAAAAGACAACTATAATAACAAAGAATATATTGTTAGCTAAGTTGACTTGATATGTTGGTTGTTATTTGGAATAGGGTTAGTTAATCCTTCTAAGTGTAAGTTAATGTGTAAGTTAATGTTGACATTTTCTTGTGAAGCTTATATTTTAACTCAAATGCATTTAAATATGAATGAAAAATTACGATGGTAATAAATGATCACACTTTCAATTTGACTTTCTTTGTAGAATAAATTTAAAAAAATATAAAAATACTTGAAGAGATTTGAAGCCGAATTGAAACATAAGAAATTAGATCAGGAAAAGTATTAGATGAATCTTGGAAACTGACGCTACAGAACTGAAGGTTGCAGAGTTGTAGGGGTTACAAGCTAATTGAAATATTGATCATGTGGTCTCACAGAAAGATCTTAAACTATTTTATTAGTCAAATCTTCTAAACACGCACGCTAGCAGTGTGTTGCTAGCAGTGTGTTGCTAGCAGTGTATTGCTAGCAGTGTGTTGCTAGCAGTGTGTTGCTAGCAGTGTGTTGCTAGCAGTGTGTTGCTAGCAGTGTGTTGCTAGCAGTGTGTTGCTAGCAGTGTGTTGCTAGCAGTGTGTTTTGAAACTGATGGGAAAAGAAGGGTCTGGTTTTTCCAGGTGTCAGGTTCCAACCTAACACTCAATGTTACAGTCGTAGGGTTGGGAATACCAACAATATTTACACAGTTGAGACTTCAAGGCCATGAAAAAAATTTACAGAATACCATTTTAGTCATATTTAACACAATGCATTAAGTATGGTAGCTTGTTTTACATAACAAAATGAAAATATAACAAAATATGTGTATCTTTGTGACAGTTTATTTGTGTACATATTGTATTCTTGTAAACTGTAGAAATAACATTGACCATTGTCTTGCTTGTGTTCTAGGGTGACCATGGGCCATGGCGGTAAGCCCTGGGTGAGTGATGTGAATGACCCTAACTATGTCGCTGCCAGGAGAGCCATTAAACAAGGCAAGCCTTTAAAAAAACATTATCATTTGGACAGACAAGAGAGCAGTCACTGACAGACATTAAAACTGTTGCTGACAGACAAGAAAACTGTTGCTGACAGACAAGACAAGTGAACTGAAACTGATAGACAAAAGAACTGCTACTAAAAATAGTTAACACTTAACAAGCTTAAACAACTTCTATCACTAACAATTTTTGAAAAACTTAACATTTTTTGCATAAAAATATCAAAGAGTGTCTTTTTTAAAGAAAACAACTGACAAATCAGATAAATAAACTGTTCTAGGAGTCCAGTATAATTATATTTGTTTATTCTTTTAATTAATTTTAATGTTTACGTCCCTTTATCTCAATTTTATTTGTACAGTTATCTTACTTGAATAAATTTCTATTTTCTTTGTGGTACCAGTGAAAAAAACAACCAATGATAAAGAAACTTGACTCTCAATATGACAATATGGTTAGATATTGATGGAAGTTTTATTTCTGTTATATGTTAATATTGTACAGACATGTATACATCTTTCCCCATTTTCTATTGTGTTTTCAATGTGTTTTCTGCCTTATTTAAACAAACAAACAAATAATTCTTTTATTTGTGAATTGACAGTGTTTGGTGTTGAGCCAGATCTGACTCGTGAGGGAGGCAGCATTCCAGTCACCTTGACTTTCCAAGAAGCCACCGGCAAGAATGTCCTTCTGCTGCCGATGGGGGCCTGTGATGACGGGGCTCACTCCCAGAATGAAAAGCTGAACAGGTCCAATTACCTTCAAGGAGTGAGTTTTATTGTTGTTGTTTTTAGTAATATGTAGTTAGTTGAGGGATAAGGTGAACATACAGAATGCAAATAAAGTACACAGTTATAGCATTACTTGAGAAAATTACTATTACAGTATTATACTTTCTTGCTATGCATACCTCCTTTACCGGCTATTATTTTACTAATTACTTCCCATGGCCCCCACTTTATTTTAGAATGGCTTTTAGAATTTTTTGTTTGTAAAAAGTGATAATAACTAAATTGTTTTAAACTGTCTTAATTGTTAAAATAATTGGATTTATTTGTAATATTAATTGATAAGAAAAAGTTTCATCAACACCTAAGTCCATAATAGTGGAAGGTAACTTTGTATCATCCATTAGACCCACACTTCAAATTTCACATCAAAAACTCAGTAATTGGTCAATTTTCCTAATTTGGATAGGTTGATGGAAAGCCTTGGGCTGTAAGGGTTAAAAAAAAAACAAGACAAATGTTATAGGATATATTTCTTGATTAAAGCTGAGTTAGTATTTAAGACAATACACTCACAGTCTCTCTTTAATGTATTTATAAACAACCCAATGTTTTTATTTAGTAGATGAGATTTCATTAACTGTAAACACACACACACAATATATATATATATATATATATATATATATATATATATATATATAATATATTTCTTTCTGTATCTCTTCACAGCTTAAATTGTACTGTGAATATAACCTATGAACAAATAATTTATCTTCTTTATATTAAATTCACTCTTACTTCAAAAGAGGTACTGTATACATTTGAGAAATCTCCACATTTTCACGGACTAAATACTCAAGACCCCTCCCAGTCGAGTGTCCTTACAGCTAACTGACTAAATGAGGGGTCGGAAACCTACGGCATGCGTGCCATATCTGGCACGTGGAAGACCACCAAAAAAGCAATTTCAAGTCACTTTTACAAGAGAAGACTTTTACGCTCTTGGCACACTGAATGACTTAGAAACTTTGGCAAACTATTATCAAATGGTTGCTGACAACTGCACTAAATCATTCATCCTTTTTTCCCTTGTTGAGGTTAATGCTTTTTCATGACTTTCTACTTTCGCCTCAATATATGGTCCACTGACCTTGATATACAAATACCACTATTTGACCTGTAACAAGATAAGATAAAATATAAGACTAAAATAAAATACTCATAATAAACAACAAAGGGACAGAATTCTATTTTTGTTTCTGTGTCCCTTTTTTTTTAACAAGAAAACTATCTCTTGATGCTTTGCAATATTTAATGTTTGGTCATATATGATAAATACACTCTGTGCTCTATTTCCAAATGTTTGGTCATAATATGATAAATACACTTTGTGCTCTATTTCCAAATGTTTGGTCATATATGATAAATACACTCTGTGCTCTATTTCCAAATGTTTGGTCATAATATAATAAATACACTCTGTGCTCTATTTCCAAATGTTGGTCATAATATGATAAATACACTCTGTGCTCTATTTTCACAGATGAAAACTTTTGCTGCCTACATAACTGAACTGGCCCAGCTGTAAGAACTGCCTTCTAAATCCCTGGAAAGAAACAAAAAAATGTTGAGTTTTGAACGTGATCGTCTTTCAATCATTTCAATCGTTGTTTTATCTTAACATTTCTTTAAATTTGGTAGAGTTGATTTATTTACCAACTTATGTTAATTTCTTCTTTTCATTTAAGGGCTTGTTGAAATTTTATTAAAATGTTCAAAGTTATTACTTGGATAAGTTGAAAAAAAAATAAAAAAGAGGCAAATCAGACCAATCCCTTTTCTCAGGAACAAATTATGTTTTATGTAAAAGCTAGAAAAGGGAGGTAATTCAACATGCATTTTATATTTTTTATGAGCAAAGATTTTGTGAATATAAAAATTATTTTTGTGTCCTTTTTTTAAAAAATTTTTATGTTTTGAATTACTTGAGTAGCAGAATTATATACCTGAGTATTTTATTCTTTCTTTTGTAATTTTATTTTCTGGGGCAAATTTGTTTAGTAACATTGAATTTGGCTAGATAACAGATTTGCCTTTTTATATTGTTTTCACATCATAGATGTGGCTGATAGTCTATATCTTTTTCATTTATATATTTAAACTTATGATAGTTTATATATAGTCTATAGCATTTTGTTTGTTTGTATAAATTTGTTGACAATCAGCTTTAATTTCTATTACTACATGTTTTGTTATTAAAGAAAATAAAATGTATTTATGAATATTATTTGTTTACTTGTACATTTATCATTATATAAAGGTCAACTTTAGTAAAATTCATTTTTAAACATCACAGTTCAATAGGAATACATCAATCTCAATAGTTTGGTAATACTTAGCACATAATGGATATATTATCTGGCAATACAATGACAAAGCTTGATCAAAAGATGTCTAAATAAAGAAGACTAAATTTTTTAACTGAATGTAAAGTTAAACTGATAGAATAATATTATTTTGTTCCTACCTACAATATCTAACTATATTGATCATTATGTGAACATTGTACAAGTATTAAAGAGACATTTTATAAACAGAAGATGAAGGAAGTATTACTAATATTAAATAATAAATAAAGATATTGTTGATACTTACAATTAAAAGTTGTCAACATATCCTAATTGAATGAGGAAGAAAACAGTTCAGTTCTGGCTTTCCTGGCAAGAAGTTGTCCAAAGTGTGTCAGATCTGTACTTGGCATTTTGGTGCCAAAGTTTTGGATTGACTGCTCATTTTATTTTTGGTTTGGGATAAACATTTAAAGAATTAAATAGAGAAAAATTTTTGGCGAATACTTGAGAAAATTACTGCAATCTAATAATTAAACATTACAATACTTGAAAAAATTACTGCAATCTAATAATTAAACATTTCAATACTTGAAAAAATTACTGCAATCTAATAATTAAACATTACAATACTTGAGAAAATTACTGTAATCTAATAATTAAACATTACAATACTTGAGAAAATTACTGCAATCTAATAATTAAACATTACAATACTTGAGAAAATTACTGCAATCTAATAATTAAACATTACAATACTTGAGAAAATTACTGCAATCTAATAATTAAACATTACAATACTTGAGAAAATTACTGCAATCTAATAATTAAACATTACAATACTTGACAAAATTACTGCAATCTAATAATTAAACATTACAATACTTGAGAAAATTACTGCAATCTAATAATTAAACATTACAATACTTGAGAAAATTACTGCAATCTAATAATTAAACATTACAATACTTTGCCTTATGTTCTGCTTTTTTTTATTTTTAAGCTTGTTGAAATTTGTGTTAAATGTTTAAAGATATTTGGTATGGTTTTAAAAGATCAAAGGGAGACAATAAAGAAAATACATATTCTTTGGATCAAAATGTATTCTGATTTACGGTAATTAAATAAAATGTCTAAGCTAGAAAAGGGGAGTAATTCAAATAGTTCAATTTCATATGAAATATAAATGTGAATAGAAATTTATTTTTTGTGATATTTAAAAATTAATTGACATGTTATTTAAGTATTTTATTCTTTGTTTAGTAATTTTCTTCTCAGGGTACCCTTTTATTTTTAGTAACATTAAGTTGGCCAAGCGAAATGAATCAGCATTTCATAATTTTTAAACCCTAGATGTGGTTGATATAGATATAGTCTAGACAAGGGGTTGGCAATACACGACATGCGAGCCAAACTTGACATGCAGAGTGATTTTCAAAGGCCTGCGGAAGACCCACTGAACTATAAAAAGAATGGATAGCGCCTCCATATTAAATGTGAATGCGCAAATTGAAGCCAAAATGAATTCCCCTTTCCCACTATTCACTTATCTACATAAGCGAATGACAGGAATAAACCACTTATGATTAGAACAAATCCGTACGATAAAAAAGAAGTCTAAGTCACTTTTATGTATTTACAGGTCAGTGTTTAGGAAATATAATTTAATAGAAAAGCGAAAGTCACGTGAAAGCCTATTTATTTTGTCTTCAAGAATTTTACTTCCGTGCCTCATCCATTTTTTTTCTAGATCAGTGTGAAGACCCCAAAATGTAATTCAAGTCTCTAATACCAGAAATGAGCAGGATGACTTTTAGGCTGTTGGCACCTTGAATCAATTAAAAATCCTTCGCTATTATCAAAAGGTTGCCGACCTCTAGTCTAGACTATATTTCATCGAAATATTTAAACTTATGATAGTTTATAATATAATATATACCATTTTGTTTGTTAGTAAGAATTTATTGACAGTCAGCTTCAATATAATATATTACTACATGTTTTGTTTAGTTATAGAATAAAAGAAAATGTATTTATTATTATCTTTGTTTACTTGTACCTTCACTATTAAACAGGTCAAACTTACAAAAATTTGTTTTTAAATATCATATCATATCATATCTACTTCTACTATATATATAAATCTCAAAAGGTATATGTATGTGGCTATGTACATACCGCATAATCTTTTTAAATACTGGACATAAAAACGTGAAATTTGCTACAAATATTCTTTGCGTTACGGCGGTGTCAAGGTTTTAAAAAAATTAAAATGACCACAGTGGTCAGTTTGGTAAAAAAACGCAAAAAAAAAAACAACACAACTTTTGATTCACATTGACTTTGCCAGTACAACTTTTTATAGTTTTTCGTCACAAAGTTAGAAAAAAAAAGGATGCGCTGAGATTATTTTTATGACGTCATCAATCTTTGCGCATGGATTTTATAGCAATGAAGGGTCATTTTTCATTCATGTTTAAATTGACGTCATCAAACTATGTGCATATATTTTATCTCAACTCAATGACGGGAACAAATTTTCTTCATGTTTAAATTGTCTACGTGCCGTAAACAACATAAATTCTTTACACTACCAATACTGTAGTTGATTTTCTTAATCTATCACTACTTTAATGCTGCACACTGTGAATACATGACTTAAAGCTAATTAATAATTTAAAACTTTACAAACATAGGACAAAGCAAATAGATATAGCATTTTTTTTCTGTTTCGGGAAGTAATACCGACGCCTTACTAAGCTTATTTAAACGCAGTGGTCCTGTTTACACTCTATATTTAAGCGTATTTTTATATGGCGTCATCACAATTTGTGTATTTATGCGTTTAAGTAGGAAACAAAATTACCGGGCAATGTTTATATTACCGGGCAATATTTATAATACCGGGCAATGTCTATATTACCGGGCAATGTTTATATTACCGGGCAATTTTTATATTACCAGGCAATGTTTATATTACCGGGCAATGTTTATATTACCGAGCAATGTTTATATTACCGGGCAATGTTTATATTACCGGGCAATGTTTATATTACCGAGCAATGTTTATATCACCGGGCAATGTTTATATTACCGGGCAATGTTTATATTACCGGGCAATGTTTATATTACCGGGCAATGTTTATATTACCGGGCAATGTTTATATTACCGGGCAATGTTTATATTACCGGGCAATGTTTATAATACCGGGCAATGTTTATATTACCGGGCAATGTTTATATTACCGGGCAATGTTTATATTACCGGGCAATGTTTATAATACCGGGCAATGTTTATAATACCGGGCAATGTTTATATTACCGATCATTGTTTATATTACCGGGCAATGTTTATATTACCGATCAATGTATATATTAAGGGGCAATGTTTAAATTGCCGGGCTATGTTTAAATTGCCGGGCAATGTTTAAATTTCCGGAACTAACTTTTTAAAGTCTTAATTCGTGTTGTATACGTTTTCTAAACATTATTTCATATGTGTTTCATTTGTTATTGTTTTTCCTGTGTTATTTAAAATGTACTTCTAAGTTTGCTTCCAAAACAACAATAAAAAAATTAATAAATAGCAAATAACACCAACAAAATAACAACAACAACATAGGTCTCTAACTTAGTGTTGTCACAAAAAAAAATTATGAAACAACCATTTTTAAATTAAAAGTACTGTCAAAATTACATGTGAGTTCTGTTTTACAGAAAGAGTACCCTATAATCTCACACCATTAGATCACAGTGGGCAAGAAAAAAACTCCTTTTTTTTACTTTTTAGTTGTATATTGAACTGGTGTATATTAAAGTCTGCAAAACAACAATAAATAGATAAAGACACACAATTAAAAAAAGCACCCAAAAATAAAATACTACTTTATTTATGATGAAAAAAAACATTATATTGTGTCAAGCATTGTCTATACAAAACCCGTTCGGAGAATCGGGCACATACCGGCTAGTATATATATAAATCTCAAAAGGAATATGTATGTATGTATGCATGTATGTATGTATGTGGCTATGTACATACCGCATAATCTTTTAAAATACTGGACATAAAAACGTGAAATTTGCTACAAATATTCTTTGCGTTACGGCGGTGAGCACTGTCAAAGTTTAAAAAAAAATTAAATGACCGCAGTGGTCAGTTTGGTCAAAAAACGCGAATAAAACGACATATTTTGGGTCCATGTTGAATTTGCCGTTCCAACTTTTTATAGTTTTTCGATCGATCGCGCTAAAAAAATAAAAAAAAGGATGGCGTTGAGATTTTTTTCAGGATGACGTCATCAAAGTTTGCGCAGAGATAGCTAGCCAGCTTTTCGTTATGACGTCATCAAATTTTGCGTATTCATTTAAAATTAACTTTGCTTCAATGTTTGCTAATGTATTTTATGAATGAATAGAACAAAATATATTCACGTTTTAATTCGTGTCGTATACGAAATATAAACTTTGTAGTTATTGCGTGCAATCTCATTATAACTGCTTGAGTAGTTAGAGTGTATGTAAACATAATTTTTAGCTTTTTCAATTCGTTTGTAGCGGGCGTATACGCATTAAAATCTTTCTAGAGGGCAATATTTCACGTTTCAATTCGTTTCTAGCGGGAAATATTTCACGTTTCAGTTCAATTCGGTTGTAGCGGGCGTACAAAATGTCATTCACATTTAAATTTGTGACGTATACATCGATAAACTTTTTAACGGGAAAGGTTTTTTTAATTGCCTTATATATTAACTGTGTAGCGGGCAATCTCATTATATCTCCATGGGTAGATAAAGTGTATGTAAAATATCATTATGCGATTACATTGAACACAATTTTAAAAAAAATGTTTCTTCTTTGTTTCTTATTGGTTTCATTTGTTGTTGTTTTACATGTTGAATAGAAAAATTAATTCTAAGTTTGCTTCCAAAGCAACAATAAAAAATAAATAGCAAATAACAAAAACAACACAACATAGGTCTGCGACTTAATGTTTGTCGTAAAAATATATATCAAACAATCATTTTTTTAAAAATAAAAGTACTGTTGAATGTTCTTTATCAATGAATAGAACAAAATATATTCACGTTTTAATTTGCGTCGTAATTTATAGCGGGCAATTTTTTAATTGTTATAATGGGTAATGGGTAATGATTTAAAAATGTTGTAAATGTTGTAGCGGGCAAATAAAACATTACCTCACTTTTAAATTCGTGTCGTAGGTCGTGCGGGCAATCTCATTATTACTGCTTGAGTAGTTAGAGTGTATGTAAACATAACTTTTAGCCGGTTCGGAGGACCGGGCACATACCGGCTTGTTGTAATATAATATAGGAATTGAATACATCTATTCCAATAGTTTGGTAATACTTTAGCACATAATGGAAACAAATATCTGGCAATGCAATTAAAAAGCTTGATCAAAAGCTGTTAAAAAAAAATAGACTAAATTATTTAACTGAATATAAAACTAAACTGATAGAATAATATTGTTTTGTTCCTAGTTACGATATCTAAATGTTTTATGATCATTATGTGAAAATTGTGAAAACATTAAAAAGACATTACATAAACAGAAGACAAAGTATTATTAGCAATAATTAATAAAATATACACATTATTGATGCTTAAAATTAAAAGTTGTCAACATATTCTAATTGAATAAAGAAGAAAACAGTTCAGTTCTGGATTTCCTACAGTTGTCTACAGTGTGTCAGATCTGTACTTGCCGTAGTCGGCCGAGCGGCCTTCACTAAGAACCTAAGACCCTTTGCATATATCCTTTTTATGTCACTTTTACGAGTGTCCTTTAAGCGGATTTAAGATTAGTTAGGATGACCTTTTTGCTCTCTTTCTAATTCCGAGCACAGAATGTCGAGATTTTATCATTCTGCATTGTACTGCTCAGGTGGCCGCGCCGTGGTAATCTTGGCTTTTGGAGGAAGGAGGCAATGGGCAATGAGTTTCGACACCGCTCTATTGATTCGTTCTTTGTGACCTGGGTTTTTTGTGAAGATTTGTTAGCTGTATGGGTTGCATCATGTTTAGTTTGGTGATGCTTTTTAACTTTGAGATGGCTATCCTATACAATATACATAATTGTGACTTTAAGCCCCACCTTCCCCTACTAGAATTGTCATCATCATCATCATCATCATCATCATCAATCCCTTAACCGTTGTGGTCGTTGGGGGCGGGGGGGGGGGGGAGCAAATGGACACCTTAATAGCAGTCAACTTTCTCCACTTTTGTCTTTCCTGAGTGGTTGTCAATAGTTTAGTCAACTGCAGTCCTGTTCAATATTTTATGTTGTCGAACCAGCATTTCCGCTGACGGCCTCTCCTACGTCCACATTCTACAGTGCCTCGGAGGATTGTTTTTGGCAGGTTATTATGTCGCAACACATGACCGAACCATGTCAGTTTGTGCCGTTTGATTGTAGCCATAATGTTTTCTTGAGGGCCTGTAATTGAGGATATTCTGTCCCACACATACTCATTAGTCCTGTGTTCTACGTAGGAGATTCGAAGTATTTTTCTTATGCCTTTATTTTCGAATACCTCCAACTAGTTTTCAGTTTCTGATAGCAGCGACCAGATCTCACATCCATACAGGACACTGTATTATGCAATTATTGTAATTATTAAAGTTTACAAATGCAGGATTTTTTTTTTTTACAAATTACTATTTGAAATGAATACTATAATGCTAGTATTGTATAAAGAAATGCTAATTAATAAGTACTAATAGTTATATTACAAAACATAATGTGTTTGACATCACTAGCCAATAGAATTAAATTTGGAAACTTTAATTTAATTAAAGGGAGATTATTAACCCATCTATTTGCGTTAATATTTCTAAATATTTTCTATTTTTCCTTTTTAGATAATTTATTTATTTAAAGAAATGAGTAGCTTACATCTATATCTACAAAATGAAAAATTATGTAAAAAAAAAAATTGATCAATATATAAATATTATAGGACTGAAGAATTTATATGTACATTTTTAAACATTACATTAATTACCCACTTTGTATGATTAATAAGTATCTATTCCGCTTAACCGTAGCAGATAATTACTAATATAACAGTTCAAACATTGGAGACAATCTCAGTCAGGCTGAGATCAAAATGTAAACAATTTCGAGTAGCTGCTAGAATTAAATCTTGACAACTACATATAATTTTTAGATATTAACCACTAATATGGAAGTTCAGTAATACAATTTTGTATTCGCTATAACTGCAAAAGAAAAAAAAAGAGATGATAATCACAACCATATTAATTTTTATTATTAAATATAAACGATTAACTATTATCTGTATAAAATTCTTTGGCCTCGGCCTTGCTACGGCGCTAAAAAAAAATGTTTTTTTAAAATAATAAAAAAAAATAGTAGGCCTAGATCAGGTTGACTCTCAGGCTGTTGGCACGCTGAATGAATTAGAAATCCCAGTTTGGCAAATTATTCTCTAGGACAATACTATGGTTTCTAATTAAATAATTTACTTAAAACAAAAACAAATGATTTACAAGTATTGATTAAGGAGAAACGTTGAGTGACATCTGGTGGATATAGATTGTCGGAAGTTGTTTACATTAAATAACGGACAGCGTAAATCATTAACGGTTCCAGTTAAATGCTGGAAATGACCCAACTTCATATTCGTTTAGGTCCTACACAAGTGTGACATAATAAGGCGTCTGACTGCTGCAACGTCCATTCCATTGATATCAACCATACTAGAATAAAGTTATCGCAGTCTTGATTTCTTTAGTTAAAAAAAAATAAAAAAAAAAAAAAATAAAAAAAACAGTTTGGAAGCAGATTACAGCCGTCCAACCGTCCAAGCCAATAACAATTACTGCTAGAAAAATGGTAGTTGGCAATAGCTGTGCAGTTACAGCGGTAAAGAAATCAAGACAGAAACTGCGCCGTAGGAAAGTGCCCGAGTGGAAAATTATTGGCGTGTCGTGGAAGATGGAGTGCAAGCAATGGAAAGCGATTAGAACAAGGAAGATAATACTTCGTTCATATATTTTATATATAGGTCTCTCTCTCTCTCTATATATATATATATATAATTACTAATATGCCTACACATCTTATGTAACAGCTAAATAAGCTATAAATCATTGAAAAGTTGGATTATTACATGTTTAATAATTCATTCATCGTTTCCAATACAATCAGAAAAGTCGTTCAACCGTTGTTTTCTACTTCCGGGGAAAGAGTATCGAGTTACGTAAATGGGAAAACAAGAGAAGAATGACGGTTCTTTGATTGAGGGTGGACTTTAAGGATTATGGCACAATAGATCAAAAGATGGACGTATCTGTACACATAGAAATAGTGGTGTAGATAAAAATGTGCCAATTTTGAGGTTTCCAGGAAAATATAAAAAGCATTATCAGCGTTTAAACAAAATACTTTTGCCACTAGCATTGGCTAATCACAGGTTGTAACAAATGTGAAACATATTAATATAATATGAATTTTCATATGTTTCATAATACAAGGACGTCTATGTTCGGGACAGTATCTAAAATCGAGTACAAATATCAATAAAAAACAACAACCTGAAATGTAGGTCTAGGTCTACTGTTACAGGATTATCACTAGTTTATCATTTAAGAAGTGTTTACATATATCAATCATTTAAAATGAAATGTAAGGCTTCTGGAAATATGTATGTCCCTTTTCCCCCCATAATTGTATCTTTTCTTCAATAAATGCTATAGAGTCTAGATATAAAATAATTGTTAACGTATTTTAAAGCATTCTCACTCAAATATTATATCTAGACTCTATATTCTATTGGGAATTGCAAAAAAAAAATCTCTTAATAAGTCTGCAGACAAAAAAAAAAGTAGGCCGTCAACAAGTATGACCCCGCCAATGACCCTAAGCCCCCCCTCCCCCTTTCTGCCCATTCACCTCTAATATATTGGTTAATGTGAAATTAAAAAAAAAGTGTTTCCAAACCTTGCAACTTCATTGGTCGGATGTCATATTCATGTCAGCGTGAACAGCTTGTGGCGGGAAAAAGTCTACACTCCAAAATGTTTATCATAAATAAGCTCTTACGCCTATTTTTTATTATTATTATTATAGGAGCCTACTGCTTTAGAAAAAAATATGACGATGGGTAATTTTCGAGAGCCGGTTATTTTGGAAGGGTAAATGGGATAAAACAAATATGCAGACTTCCTCCTTAATGTTGACGCCTGCCGTGTTATTGGACGGAACTATGACGTAAAAGCGTGGAAAATGGCGGGGCGGCCGGGGGGGAGGGGGATTTGAAAGAACGGAATAGTTGATGAATGGATAGATAAACATGGCGCGGACATTGTAATTGTAAATGAGGCAATCGATTTGATTGGTTGATGGGGAGGAAAGGGTGAAAAGGGGGGGGGGGGGGAGAGGTAGAAAGAATGACTGGCGTGGGCTGGATTATTTCGTCTGCATAGAAAATGTCTTTTTATTTAAATTGGTTGTTGTCACTGTCAACATTAACATTTATCATATTTCTCTTCTAATAGAATAACGAAATCAAGGAGTGGCGCGAATTGTCATTAATTACAGTGGTTTTGGGAGGGGGGGGGGTAATTGCGTTGATTAAATTTCAAGCGTACTTGGTTTCCAATGGTTACGTAGCAGACATAACAAGCATCGTAAGTTATTGCCAATTCCTTTCTTTTCTTTTTTTTCTCTTCCTGTCATTTGCTGCCGAAATGTTGAATAAGTCTCCTGTAGATGGCGCATCGTTGACATACGCTGTAATAAGAGCGTTGTTAGGGATACATGGATGACGACTTTTAACCTAATAATACATCATTGAAAAGCGAGAATTAGGGTACAGTAAAAAAACAACAACATATTCATAAAAAAATAATTGTCTATATCTGGAGAGATAGTTCTAAAAAAAAAGAACTGGAGAGATAGACTATACCTTCATAAAAAAATAAGAAGAGAGGTGCATATTTTAAAGTTCACTTTGTTTTAAATGCTGCCCTTATTTCTAGAGGTATACCAGATACAGCAGACTTTTAAGTGTTGCCCTCTAGCGGATAAAATTAAAGAATTTAAAGTTTAAAGGTGGTGACTATGTGAGTGAAAACTATCCAATAGAATACAATCATGTTTCTGAATAAGTTTATCATCTATCCAATAGAATACAATCATGTATCTGACCAGAATAAGTTTATCATCTATCCAATAGAATACAATCATGTATCTGAATAAGTTTATCATCTATCCAATAGAATACAATCATGTATCTGAATAAGTTTATCATCTATCCAATAGAATACAATCATGTATCTGAATAAGTTTATCATCTATCCAATAGAATACAATCATGTATCTGAATAAGTGTATCATCTATCCAATAGAATACAATCATGTATCTGAATAAGTTTATCATCTATCCAATAGAATACAATCATGTATCTGAATAAGTTTATCATCTATCCAATAGAATACAATCATGTATCTGAATAAGTTTATCATCTATCCAATAGAATACAATCATGTCTGTCTGCAATCGTCGTGGGAGCAAAACTTTGCTTCGATTTTTTGACCACTTCCCGTGGTCCGATCGAGCTGAAATTTGGACAGCAGACTTGCCCCGACTAACAATACATCTTATCAAATTTTCAGTTAAAACGACTTAATAATACTACACTTATGACAATATTCATTTCTTGTATAAGAAATATTTTAATTTCGCGTTAAAATGCCTGTGCAACTTTTTATAGTTTTTCGGCGCAAAGGTAGAAAAAAAAATTATGCGCTAAGATTATTTTTAGAACAATTCATACAGAGTAAGGAGATATTTTTGAGATTTGCGACACAGATATTTTTTCTGTACGTTTCATTTGCAGTACTCTATCAATTATTTAAATACATGATGGTAAACTTAGTTTGCAAATAAAGGGAGTAAAATAAAAACTTCGTTTTTATTATTTTCTTGCTTTTTAATAGGCTACTAAAAAAAACACGTAAAGCTTGATTGTCTGGTAGCCTGGACCCATCCAGTTATAATTTTTTTTTTATGTTTTATCAAAGCTGTTTTAAGCATACAAAGAGGTCACCTACACTTGACCGCTCAATAATTGATACAGACTAATTGAATGTTGAGTTTTTATGCTTATCTTCTTTAATTAAACATAAATATAATTAATTCTAAACAAATGTATTTGTAGGCCCCTATTATTAATTTAGAAATCTAAGAGACTTATTTAATAACACTATATAATGTAAGTTCTGTAATGATTAATGTTTAAAATATAAACTCCTTAAATGGACAACCTGTTAATGCAGGAAATGTTTATTTACAACTATGTACATTTTTTTGAATCCTCTAATAATTAAATCTTGTTATGAGTCCCATAATGTTGAATATTTAAAAAGAAATAACAATTAGTCAGTAATATTAATTATATTACAAAACATAAATTGTTTGGCATCACTATTGACTCATATTATGTGGAAACATTTTGTTAATTAAAGGGAGATAATTAACCCGCTTCATTTGAACTAATGTTTCTAATATGTATTTTTTTCTTTTATAAAAAAAATTAACGGCTTACAATTTATAACTTTGAAAAGATCAAACTGTAAAAAGTTTTTGAAAATTATATAAATATTATATGACTAAAGAAGTTATATGTAGCCTATATTTTCAAACATTACATTAACTACCTAGTCTGTATGATTTCTGAGTATTTATTCCGCTTTAGGATATAATCTAAACGCATATAATATAGACATTCCAGTAAAACTTCTTTACTCAGGTCAAAATATCATAAATATTAACAGACTAGAAATAGACCGTGGGGAAACCACGGGGGTAAAGAATTTTTATTATGTCGTCTGCGCATAGAACTGTCACCAACGGGATATGCGCTATATAAGCACCGTTATTATTATTATTATTATTATTATTATTATTATGTATTTTTATTATTTTAAGACTTGTGTTGATATATTTGATATATGCAATTTTTAGAAGTCGGGAAACAGCAGCTGGAAGAATTACCGAGATAAATGAAACGTAAACATAGTTTGCTTTAACTGTCTTTTTTTCACTGTAATAAATTCAGATGAAACTTTTCCTGACAAGCAATATTGAGTGTAATTTCTTGTTCACCATGTTGTGTGTTGTGCTGGTCATACTGGTCATACAATCTCCTAATATGCCGTGGCCACAGGAACTCGTGAAGACTGCTTTACGGTCCCTATGGATCAAATTGGGATACTTTAGGCTGCTACTACTCGCGCGAAGTCTGACATTATAACTATAGGGAAATGTGTGTGTGTGTGTGTGAGAGAGGGGGGTAGCAAGACTAATATTTAGGCAAAAATGTGTCCATGAACAACAATATATATATTTTTTTATACCAAGTTATTGTTCTTAAACTGTCGTGTTTCCTTTATAAATGTTTTAAATATCTGTACTATTCATCCAATAAATCCCCCTTTTTTTTCAAAATCATTTTTTGTTCCATGTTGGGAAAGTGGGGATAAGGATAATAAGTTGAAAATTCTAAAGACAGTTCAAAAACTTTTATATTACTCTTTCTAAATACTTTTGCACGTTATAATTACGTGGAAAACTTAAATTTTTAAAGGTTTTAATTTCTGAACAAAAATTTCAAAGAATGATCAACCTTTACGGAGAAAAGATTGGGTGAAAGGAAAAATTAGAAATTGACTTTATAAAGAATTAAAATTACATGTATTAATAATATAGTACCAGAACGAAAATAAAACAGCTGTGTGCTTCCTGTCGTTCTATATGGTGCAGAATGTTGTGCATGACACAACAGGACCTTGTGAAGCTTTCCACTTTCCACACGAAAAACCTCAAGAAGATTTTGAAAATTTTTTGGCCAAAGAAAATAACCAACGAAGAATTAATGTCCCAATCCAACCACGAAGACATGGGCACTATCATAATGAAAAAGCGTTGGCGATGGATTGGCCATGTGTTGAGAAGACAGCCCTACACTGGACTCCAGAAGGGAAAAGAAAGAGAGGTCGGCCAAAAGTAACCTGGCGCAGAACTGTGGAGCAGGAATTAAAAGAATTTGGTCACTCCTGGGGTACGATTGGAATTGTCACACGTGACAGAGAAAGATGGAAGGACTTTGTAGCTGCCCTATGCGCCCACGGCGTTACGGGCAGTAAGTAATTAAGTAATAATATAGTCTTAGTTTTATATTTGCTAAATTGATAAAGAAATAAATAAAAGAGATAAAAAGGTAGGCCTATATAGTATAGAGTTAAGATCGAACTTTGGAGATTTTACTAATAGATATTAACAAACGTTTAACATTTTCTAAAAAGTATATTTTGTTCTAATCCGGCATATATTTGTGAATGTTTGTGTGTGTTTGTGTGTATGCATGTGTGAGTGAGACAGACAGGCAGATAGTGAAAGGGGAGAGGGTCTATTTAGGCACACACCTATTTAAAATGCTAAGATTGAACGTCATCTGCTATACATTTTTTCAAAGCAGGATTTTCATACTCTTAAACGTTAAAACCTAATCGCTATATGCAATTAAAAGAAAATTAAGCAGAAATATCCCTCTAAAAATAGACAAGCATTCCTTTAATATAGGGCGTTTGCAATCCCGTGACAAAAAGCACGTGATTTGTGTTTACTTTTAGTAATGGTGTACAAGTAAATATGGCCGCTGTATTAATAAAGTTTCATATAGGCTCGAGCTTTTTTTAAATGATGTGTTGTGTTTTAAGTCTTATTAAGATTTAAGCTGTATTATGTATGTTAAATAAAATAGGCTATTTTATCATTATCATAGACATAGATCATAGACGATGTGAGCCTAATAGTGACTTGACTAGATAGCCTATTCACCAACAATATCACTTGACATCGTAGCCTAGCCTACGAAACATTAAAAGTGTAGGCCTATAAAGTGAAATTGAAAGTGTAAATAGGTCTAGCCTGCCCTAGCCTAATCACATTAATCAATTAATCTACAGTACTACTATTTACCTCCTTATTTTTTAGTAGGATAGCCAATATTCAGATGTGAATTTTGCATGATAAAGAAGTACTTCACTTTCACCACGTTACATTTGTACCTCAAGTGGATTCTTTATTTACACAAATACGTCACTTAAAACCTAAGCCACGCCCACTAAGAACGCTCTATAGGCTTTGTTATTACGTCATCTGTCTTTACTCTCAAAGCCAAGTCGCTAAGCGTTCCCACCGAAAATATATTATATACAAAATATATATTTCTATGGGCTTTTATTATATAGAAGAAGATGTTAGGGCGACAGGGATCGGTCGGCTGCAGGGATAGATAGTCATTGCAATTCCTATTTCTTATTAGTGCAATAATATACTATTTTTTCTTACTTTAGAAGATTTGCAAACTTGCAAACACAATAATCAGTTCTTAAACATGTTGTGAAGGTCCCCCCCCCCCCCAACCCAGTGTTATATGACGGTTGTAGAAAGTATGGAGCTAGCTTGTAATGGAGACGTAGTTTTTTCCTCCTTTATTTGTTTGCAATGTTTACATGATCCCCCCCCCCCCCCCCCCCCACACACACTTTTCTTCCCCACACACACCCATCACAGAACACACGATTGTAGGGCACATTTAATTAATTAAACATTTAGAAAGACCCCAGCAATTGACAGGGAATGACAGATGTATTGACGATGGCAGTAAGAAGGGGAGAGGAGATGGAGGGGGCGCAACCACACCCTACCCTTCCCATTCCACGTCACCCCCACCCCCATTCTGTTAGATAATAACACCAAATAATAAAAGACCCCGTCCAAAATAACGCCATCCACAATTATTATTGGTGTAGTCGGGCGTTGGTTTAAGGCCATCCTTGTTCCGTCTGCGTGGAGAACCGGAAGACGCCATAGCAGACGGCGAATGTTTTGCTGTTCAGTTTTGTTATTTATGGCGGCATCAAACGAACTTGACGCGAAACAATTTTTTTCCTTCTCCCCACCCCGTTGTTTAATTGCTTGTCTAGAAGCCGAACAAGGGAGGTTAATAAAATAATACGTTAACATACAAGTCAAGATGGCTGTGGTTATCTTTCTTTCTATTTTGTTCTCTCCCTTTGTGAATTTTGTGAATACGGTGCCAATACAGTGCGGGTGCCACGAAGTCTGAAACAGATCATCGAAACAATATCAATAATCTTTTTCTTTGCATGTAGCTGGTGGTTTTTGTTTTTGGTTCAAAACAGTTTTTACAAATTAGGAATTAAAAATAAAAGATTTTTCCAGATGATTCTTCATACTGAATTTAAAAAAAAAGACATTAGATCTAGATAAATTAATTTAAAAAAAGACATTAGATCTAGATAAATTAATTTAAAAAAAAAGACATTAGATCTAGATAAATTAATTTAAAAAAAGACATTGATCTAGATAAATTAATTAAAAACAAGACATTAGATCTAGATAAATTAATTTTTAAAAAAGACATTAGATCTAGATAAATTAATTAAAAAAAAAGACATTAGATCTAGATAAATTAATAAAAAAAAAGACATTAGATCTAGATAAATTAATTTTAAAAAAAGACATTAGATCTAGATAAATTAATTTAAAAACAACGAATCTGATATTAAATATGTCTTTACACATAGGGAGGTGGAAGTGACAACTTTAAAGAGTATAAAAAAAAGGAAACAAATAAATATAAAGTATTTCACTATAAAGTATAAACTATAAAATATAAAGTATTTCACTATAAAGTATAAACTATAAAATATAAAGTATTTCACTATAAAGTATAAACAATAAAATATAAAGTATTTCACTATAAAGTATAAACTATAAAATATAAAGTATTTCACTATAAAGTATAAACTATAAAATATAAAGTATTTCACTATAAAGTATAAACTATAAAATATAAAGTATTTCACTATAAAGTATAAACTATAAAATATAAAGTATTTCACTATAAAGTATAAACTATAAAATATAAAGTATTTCACTATAAAGTATAAACTATAAAATATAAAGTATTTCACTATAAAATATAAAGTATTTCACTATAAAGTATAAACTATAAAATATAAAGTATTTCACTCATGGAAAACATTTAGGACATAACTAAAACTAATTATCACAGTACTTAGGAGTAGTAATACTTAAACAATTACCACGTTAATAAAGTAATGAAAAAAAAAATTTTTCCTTAAAAAAAGGTCTGTTTTTTTTTCGCTTTCTTCTCGAGTGGCATTTGTTCAGATAATGGGTTGCCTGAACAAACTAGGAAAACCAACAACTTAACATCATATAAAATCCTAATCCTAATGGATATGCAAGACTATAGTCAAATCAGGGGATTGCTTGGAACGTAATAATCTTCTGTATAGAAGGAGCATCTATATTAATCTATAACATACAAGATAGAATGTTACAGTGGCGTAGCTAGGAATTGGGGGGCCGGGGGGGGGGGGAGCTTGGCCTCTTTAATGGCCCCTGCATTTTGACATTCGATATTATGGCATGAAATTATGTAGGCTACTTAATAAATATATGAGTATAAACTCAAATTGGTACAGTATATCAGTAACATTAACAAAAAATAATCATTAACACTCTTTTAATTAATAATACCGTTGTTTATTGGCGAGATGATGTACAAGTGACAAATCTCAATTCATATCGCCTCACGTCGTGCTTTCTGTGCAGCAAAGGCATCTATAACATTATCTAGAATCTAGATCATAGGTTCTCAAAAATTTTTTCATTAAAGGGAAATAATCATCCCGTTTCATTTAAGCTTATATTTCTATTTTGTTTTCTTTTATAAAAAAAATTAATGGTTTACAATTTATAACGTTGAAGTGATCAAACTGTAAAAAGTATTTGAAAATTATATAAATATTATAGCACTAAAGAATTTATATGTATATTTTTAAGCCTTACAATAACTACCCAGTTTTATGATAACTATGTATCTATACCATAGTCACGTTATTTAATTTTAGGTTTCATTGGTTTCAACACATTTAGGACATCTCGGTAAAACTGAAATCAAAATATCATAAACATTAGCAGATGTTAGGGCGACAGTGATCGGTCAGCAGGGGTGTCAGTCCAGTGAACCAACCACAGGACCAGGCGGCTGCACTCATAAGCCAAATACTGACCCCTACTTCATCAAAAAGTCATTGCGATTCCTATTTCTTATTAGTATAATTATATGTAGGCATACTGTTGAGGGATATTAAATATTTAGCAACACTTACGTTTAAATCACATTTCATCCGAAAACTAATCGATTCAAATAGCTGAGTGTTCAAATTATATCAGTTAGTTTGTCCCGCCCACTTGCCCTTCACCGCCCCCAATCGCCCCCGGGAATGTCAGCGTCCCCCTAAAGCTTCTCACCGCCCCCCGCCTGGCGGGCGATATTGCCCCCGTTGAGAACCTATGATCTATATTCTATATCAATGCTGTCTAGTATTTTTGACTCAACTGACAACCCTTCTATAAATGTTTATGGACAGATGGATTTTAGCATGGACATAAAATAGAAGATACACAGGCCCGTATTTAGGATTGTGGGGGCCATGTTCCCAAATTTATGTGGGGCCCCTCATGGCCTAGTCTCTGCCTTCCACATACCTCAGAAGAAAAGTGCCGTTAATTCATGTTACATTGTGTAAAATCATAAATAAATTGTATGTCTCGCTTAGCTTGGTTGGACTGGAGTGCTTAAAATTGTAGGGGAAATAATGCATTTTATTTGACATTTTCAACGAAAGAATGGGGATGTCACTAAAAAAAAATATTTTTGGGATGTGTGGGGGCCCCTGTTCCAGTGGAACATGTGGAACATGCCTAAATACGCCACTGAAGATACCGATAAATGCCGTCAAGATAACGTGATTTACAAAAACCGGAGTTATGTATTGACAGTTTTTAGTAAACTTTTTACCAGTTTTTACTTGCGTGTTGATATAAGTAATTAATTTTGAAATCCTTAATATGTGTGGAATACATGCAACAGGGTCACTAACTTATATAACAACGTGAATAGCAAGATTACATGGCAGCGGCGTAATATTTAATATTCAATGTAAAAAATAATTTCGGACACTCTTTTGGGGGCCCCCCTTAAGTGGGGGCTCGGGAGGACTTTCAAATTCGGACCTCACTCCGCCACCCTAGCTACGCCACTGCAATGTTACAGAAGTTGTAGTGCAAGATATTGACCTTCCTTACATGAGTGCAGAAGTTGTATCTTCTTCTTTCTACTAAAAAAATTGAAAAGAATTTTTTTGCTATTAAAAAAAATAGCAACAAAAATAGATCTATATCCACAGTCTATAGTATAGACTATAGACTATATAGGTCAATGGGATTTATTTTTAACAATTTCAAAGAAAAACGTAGCAAAAATATTTTCATGAAAACAGGGTGTAAGTATAAAGTTATGTAAATGGAAACACATAGGAAGGAAAGATAACAGTGGACATCTAGGATTTAGCTATAACATGTTATTTACTTTCTTCCCATCATCTTTAAGTCTGTAACATGTGTTATAAACATCACCTTTAAAAAACTTTTTTGTTCACAGCCTATAAAAAATAAACCTTTGTGTGTAAGTTGGCAGTACGAATGATATTAATGTTGTTTTTCTTTGTATTAAATGGACCGTTTACGTTACGTTATGTTCTGTTTATCATGTACTACAAACTCACCTACGCCGCACCTTTAATTTACCACCATTGGCACGCTGCTAGTTTTCGGGAGGTAGGCTAGTATTGAATTATTATTATTTTTTTTTACAGCTGACGGTTATTTACAAAGACGTCTGCATATCTAGGTAGATCTAATTTATGTTGGACAATGAAAATTACTTTTAACCAAGATTTTTTAAACTAAATTATTCCTCTTGCGATATAGTCTAAGGAAGACAAAAAACAATCTTCTGTTTATTTCTGAGTAATATAATATAAGCTGCCGCTGCCAAACTGATACAAGTCTGGAGATCTACACACATTTCTGCCAGAAAAAAAAATAAGGATCTTTAACACAAACGTTAAAACGGTCCTACTTTATGGGTCCGAAACAGGGCGAACAACAGAGATAACAAGAAATAGACTCCAGACATTTGTTAACATACGCCTGAGAAATATGTTGAAAATACACTGGTAGAAAACTCCAAGCTGTGGGAGAGGTGTGGACAGCCAACAGTAGAACAACAAATCATGGAAAGGAAGTGGAGATGGATTGGACACACCCTCAGGAAAGATAACAACAACAGAGCTAGACAGGCCTTAGAGCCAAAGGAACCCAAAGGACATGTGGTGATGAGTGTTTCTCAATGTGTTTTTTTTCCACTGATCTATAAAAAGAATGGATTGCGCCTTCATAATAAATTGGTTTGAGAAAAGTGAAGAAAGGGAAATCTAATCAGTTCCACCGCACTTATCGATATAAACAAAAAAGTGTCTAAAACTTACTGCACCACTGATCTATAAATATATCTGAACGGAATCTATGTTTCTGCTATTTTACACAATATGCATATGAATTGTTGCTGTCAAGCTTCTGACTTCTTATTAATAATATAAAACTAACAAGAATACTATAAAAAAAAAAAAAGAAAACAAATACCAACAATAAAAAAAAATAATAATAAAAAAAGTAGACAGCAATATTTCGCAGTACGGGAAAACCCGGTCCCGAAACACACTAAATTTGAAAGCATTTCAAAGGGACATCATTCGGAAATGTCGCCTGTTTTATAACCTTAACATACAGTGATTAGTAATAGGTCTAAGTTTATTTTAAAAAATAAATTAAGGAATTAAGCAATATTGTTGATAAAATATAAATTTCTTTTGGAGAATGTTTTCAATTTATAAATTTAACTTTTAACCCGATTATTCAAACGGCTTAGGAGACTTTAGAGCAGAAACAAACATCTAAATAAATAAACAAACTCACGGTAATTTTATATATATTGATCAGTAACAGTAAAAACAAAACGGGCTGAAATTTCTTCAAGAATGTTACTTCCATGCCCTATCCATTCATTTTATAGATCAGTTTTTTTTTCCTCCAAAACTTGGATTTGCAGCACTGTTCATACAACATAAAAGAAAATAAACAATCTCTACTTAACATTAAACCACAATTTACATACAAAATATATATTCTGCTATAGATCTAGAAGGTATTCTTCTGTATTTTGAAATCTAAGACTTGTGAATGATCACATGGTTTAATAATTTCATAGAATAAATATTTTTTTAATGAATATAAATTATTTTTTATTTACACAAGTGAAGGGTTTAAAGTGTTATAGCTAATTTGTTTCTTATCTTTGCAGACGTTTGGCTTTAATTTTAAAAACTTGGCAATTTCCGGTTTTAAAACGAGATTGCATGTTCATGTTTACATATTTATTAGTAGTATAGTAGGTTCCCTTTGGGTATTATTACCCGTCACCCGCCAGCGGGTGGCGGGTGACCTTTGACCCCGTGACCCGGAAGTGACCTTTGACCCCGTAACCCGGAAGTGACTTTTGACCCCGGAAGTGGCGGGTGACCCCGGAAGTGACCTTTAGGCCGGAAGTGACCTTTCGACCGGAAGTGACGTCATCCAAGATGGCGGATCCACGTGTTGTTACACGAGGAGCCAAGATGGGGTCCAAGATGGCGCCCAAGATGGCGTCCAAGACCCGGAAGTGACCCGTCACCCGCCAGCGGGTGGCGGGTGACCTTTTGACCGTGACGTCATCCAAGATGGCGGATCCACGTGTTGTTACACGAGGAGCCAAGATGGCGGATCCAATATGGTGGATCCAAGAGGGCCGACTCACGTGTTGTTTAGCCGGAAAACAAGATGGCGGATCCAAGATGGCCGACTCACGTGCTGTTACGTGGCGGAAGGGGAATAATCGTGTAAATTTTTTTTACTGTAACCAAGGGGAAGTTAGCGTGTTATTTTTTGTTGTAACCAAGAGGAGGTAATCGTGTCATTATTATTTGTTGTAACCAAGGGGAGGTAATCGAGTAATTATTTTTTACTGTAAGACAGGGGGTGTAAGCGAGAAATAAATAAAAATACACAACAAAAACAAAACATTAATCGCAATGGATCCTAGGTGGAAACATCCCTTTACAGCACTTATTGCTGGCCCGACAGGTAGCGGTAAAACCGTTTTCGTAAACAAATTTTTGGCACATCTACCAGACATGGTCGACCCCACCCCAGAGGAAATTATATGGTGTTACGGGGAATGGCAGCCACTATACGAAACTATGAAGGGCGTTCAATTTGTAGAAGGTCTTCCTGACATGGAACAATGGCCGACAGGTGAGAGGAGGTGTCGACGTCTAGTTGTAATAGACGATTTAATGGCTGAAACCGATGACCGGATCACTAAATTATTTACTAAGGGAAGTCACCACCGTGACATCAGCGTTATGTATATCGTCCAAAACTTATTCGGAAAAAACAAAGAACAAAGAACGATCAGTCTCAACTCACATTACCTTGTGCTGTTCAAAAACCCCAGAGACCGATCGCAGATTTCTCATTTAGCAAAACAAATGTACCCCGGTCGCGCATCCTATGTCCAGGAAAGTTTTAAAGACGCAACCTCGACCCCTCATGGTTATTTGTTGCTGGACCTTCGACAGGAAACACCGGATCATATGAGATTACGCAGTTCTGTATTTCCTTACGAAAACCAAGTGGTTTACGTCCCCAAATAAAATGTCTGAAAATGTGAAACGACAAGGTGAAATGTTACGCTTCTTATGTCGGGCTAACCCGCCCACCGTGAAGGCGGTTGTAAAAAATGCGTCACCACAACTCGTGCAAACTTTATGTGAATGTTGTCACAATGTTTTAAAAGGAAATGTTCCACTCACACCAGCTCAGAAGAGACGTTTGCGTCGGCACAAAGAAAGTCTAAGGGAACTTACCAAAAAGAAATTGACGGTCAAAAGACGAAAGCAGATTTTGCAACAAGGCGGTTTTATCGGTGCATTATTGGGACCTGTCATTAACGTTCTTAAAGGCGTCTTGGGTTTTTAAAAATGGCCAAGAAAATGATTTTGATCGACCCTCGTTTATTAGAGTCTATGAACCAAAAACCGTATGTACCACCTGATACACTTAATGATAGCCTACGAGACTTGGATATGCAAATGCAACATATTCTAGACAGAGAAGACTTGTCACCACGCGACAAAGTGAAACAATATCAACAATCACTGCAGCTCTATACGAATCGCCTCGCCGAGTACAGACACAAACCATTAGGATTAATCGATATGAAACCACCCCTAGCCCCAACAATACAATCAAATACAACAACGGTTACAGACGAAACACAAGAACAAAAAATAACAGTCGAACCTAAAACAGAAGACGCGATCGAAATATCCGACTCGCCAAATAAAAACACCAACGAAATACCCACCTCGTCTAACACAAAAAGTCAATCTAAGAAGAAGAAGCGACACCAAGACAAATCACCTCCAGCTAAACATACTAGAAGTAAGAAGAGTAAGATACCAACCCCTGTCAAATGGGACGGATGGCAACAGACCAAACACTAAGAAAGCATTACTTCGACCCCAGTCGAGCGGGGGCCTATGGAGGCGTATTTAAACACCACAAAATCGGAACCAAACAAATTAAAGAATGGCTAAGTCAGCAGGATACCTATACTTTGCATAAACCAATTCGGCGACGCTTTCAAAGGCGCGCCACCATAACAGGTGGTATAAACCAACAGTTTCAAGCTGATCTAATTGATATGCGAACCTTACGAAATGACAATGATGGTGTATCTTACCTTGTGACCTGTATCGACGTGTTTAGTAAACTTGCCTGGGCTATTCCTATAAAGACAAAATCTGGTAAAGCTTTAGTGGAGGCAGTACGTACAATTTTTGCGTCTAGCAAGCCGACTAATTTTCAAACTGACAAGGGGTCTGAGTTCGTCAACAAAACATTCTTAAAATTTCTAAAAGATGAGGGTGTGCATTTCTTTACCACGGAGAATGAAGATATCAAGGCCTCAATCGTGGAAAGATTCAACCGAACCTTAAAGGGAAAAATGTGGCGCTACTTTACAAAAACAAACCGTCTTAGTTACATCGATGTAATAGAACGATTGGTTCAAAATTATAATCATTCATATCACAGGAGTATTCACATGGCCCCCATAGAGGTTAATTTGGGTAATCAGGAGCGTGTGTGGAATACTTTATATGCACCCCTTGACATCCCTGACCGAAAAGTGTTTAAAGAAGGGGACCGAGTCAGGATCGCTCAAAGCAGACAAAATTTTAAAAAGGGTTATACACCTTCTTGGACGGAAGAGTTGTTTACAGTTAGCCGCGTGAATTCAAGGACAAAACCAATAACGTATGTATTGAAAGATGATTCAGGTGAGGAGTTGAAAGGTTCGTTTTACAAAGAGGAGCTTCAGAAAGTGGGAGACAAACAAGTGTACCGCATTGAGCATATTATACGAGAAAGACAAGGGGCCGGGGGTAAAGAATATTTAGTCAAGTGGTTTGGGTATAATCCGTCATTCAACAGTTGGATTTCAGACAGGCTCCTTTCTAAATATAAAGACTAGCACTGACGATGACTGATACAGTGTTTGAGGAAACCATCAGCGCAATAGGTTGTGGTGAAGCGAGACCAGTCTCCTCACGGTCAAAATCATCCATAGCATCCACAATCTCGATTTGGTTTGGTAAACTAAAGACACGACCCGAAATTGTTTTCATTTCTCAAATGCTAGTTATATATGTCGTCATCGGCTTTTCATTATTTAATCTGACTCGAGGAACCGCCGACGCGAACGAAGGAAAACTCTGGCTCGTGCTACTGTCAAGCTGTCTAGGTTATATTTTACCTAACCCCAAGATCCCAAGGACCAAGGTTTCACAATGAGTTTTTATGTGACCCTTCCTAGTAATGCTTCACCAACTATATTTCCCAACAACACCGCGGGACATTTCTTTGTCAAACTACCACAAACACTCAATGTGAATTCACAGTACGAGGTTGGTTTGGTAGAGATTCAATTTCCTAACCGTTATTGTCTTATTGAAGTAAATGAATTGTGGGTCCAGTACGATTCACCCAGAGAAGGAGTAGAAGCGAGATCAAGTTTAATACTTACAATACCACCTGGTAAACCTCAATATGTAGACCAAACTATCAAAACCTTGAAAAGACTAATATTAAAAACAGAGTTCATTGAAGGAAAGGTCAGAATAATAACTACTGAATGTAACAAACCCTTAAAGAAAGTTGTCATAAAAGTGAACGAACCAGGGGACGTGATTACCATTAGCGAAAAATTGAGAAAATTTCTAGGTCTTTTTAACGGAACAGAAGAGCTAACCAGTAATATTGTAGAGCAAGAGATCGATAGTGATATAAAAACTGTATTTGTCTATTGTGACCTAGTAGCCTCGAGAGTGGTCGGAGATGTATTTGTCCCTTTGTTACGCGCTGTACCTATAATTGACAAAAGGCCAGTTTCTGTTTTTCGTATCTACGACAAACCTCACTACATACCCTTGAGTCGCTTTTCATTCGACACAGTGGAAATACTTTTAACCGACGATTTGGGACAACCGATTCCATTCACGAGTGGGACATCGGTGTTGACACTACATTTTAGAACACGAAAACATTTTGATCTGGAATAGGAGAAAATGGTGAGACACATACCCTTACGCCGCGATCCCAAATTATACGAAGATTTTTATTGTAATCAAGGCGGACACGGACTTCCTGTTTTTAGTGGAGGTAGAAATCAGAGAGGCCATGGAATAGGATCTTTTTTTAGTGGACTAGGACGAATGGTGCTTCCATGGTTAAAGACAGGCGGTAAAGCGCTACTTAAAGAAGGGGTCAGCACTGGTTTGCATGTTGCGAACGACGCATTGTCAGGAAGAAATGTGGGAGAGTCATTTAGAGAACGATCGAAAGAAGCGGGTAAGCGCTTACTTCAAAGCGCGGTTGAGCATGTTGGTGGCAGCCAATCAGGAAGTGGAATAAGAAGAAAGCGTGTGCTAGCGGCTCCGCCAGGCGAACCTTTTAGGAAGCGGATAAAAACGAATACCAAACAACATCGCGCTCACACGAAGACACATCACAAGCGGAAGAATCAACCAAAGTATTCTGATATATTTGTTTAACGATGGCTCTTATTCACCCCAACTCTTGTGAATGTCTACATTCTGGATTGGACTTGTTTAGTGTACCACCGACACAAACAGCAGTGGAGGAAGGACAGTTTGTAGAGATACACCCCCTGGCATCATTAGCACAAGGGGCGCCTATAGAATTTGCAATTTCTGGCAACAGTGAGGATTACCTAGATTTGTTCAATACATTTTTACACCTGAGAGCTAAAGTGACTTTAGCAGATGGAAGTAGTTTAGCCGAAGATAGTAACGTGGCCCCCGTAAATTATTTTCTGCACAGTTTATTCTCCCAAGTGGACATTTCTTTGAACGACACATTAATTACAGCTAGTGAAAACACTTATCCGTATCGAGCCTATCTAGAGGCTACGTTGAATTATGGGGAAGATACCAAAAATGGAACTCTAACAGCGGCTCTTTTTCACAGCGATGATCCCTCTTTTCTTGATGACGCAGCTTTAAATGATGGTTACAAAATACGTCAGCAAGCAACAGCCAAAAGTCATGAAATTGATATGATGGGGCGTTTGCACTCTGATATTTTTGCACAAGACCGCTACATGCTAAACGGCGTAGATGTAAAAATTAAACTCACACCCTCCAAAGACACTTTCAATCTTATGACACAAGACCAAAAGAACAGTTATAAAACCGTTATAACTTACGCTGCCCTAGTGGTTAGGAAAGCAAAACTGAACCCTGCCATTTCTATAGCACACGAAAAAGCCTTAACCAGGACTAATGCAAAATACCCTTTCAAACGAATTGTAATAAAGTCATTCTCTATACCGAAAGGGATGCTATCACACAATCAAGACAATCTTTTCCTCAGTCAAACACCCACACGCTTAGTGGTAGGTCTAGTTTCGTCTACGGCGTTCAATGGAAATTTCAAACATAACCCGTTCAACTTTCAACATTTTAATTTGACGTATCTTAATGTAAATGTAGATGGACGGCCTGCTTCTGGAAAACCTTTAACCATGGACTATGAACACAATCAATTCGTGAGAGCTTTTTTTCAAACCAACCTAGCGCTGGGTCTAGTATGTCGTGATGTCAGTAACGGAATAAACTATAAAACATTTAAAAATGGTTACGGTCTCTACGCATTTGATCTTAGTCCTTCATTATTAGATGGGGATCAATATGAACTGGCTAAATCAGGGCCTGTATCAATCGAACTTAAATTCTCTCAAACTACAACTGAACCTTTACAGGTTATTGTGTATGCTGAGCTAGATTCGCTCTTAGAAATTTCAAAAACGAGACAAGTGTTGACCGATTATTCAGCGTGATTTAAATCAACAACTCAACAATGAACACGCGACAATTGCAGAACATTCTCGCCTCTGATGTGTTTGTTCAACGAACAGCTCTCTTTTCCGTTTTAGCCTGCGACCAGTTACCACGTATTGACCCTCACAAACCCTCGGCGTTTATCGTTAACCTTGATCCCATTCAGAATAAGGGCTCGCATTGGGTTGGGGTATATTACAATGGATTAGGCCAGTGTACGTACTTCGATAGTTTTGGATTTCCCCCTTTACAACCAGAGATTTTGTCTTTTATCAAAACTAATTCAAATAGACCCGTCATTTATAATTCACGAGTTTTACAGGAACTACTTAGTGATACATGTGGCCTATACGCCCTCTATTTTATTTTGATGAAAGCTCGTGGTGCTAGTTTAAATACGATTCTCCGCCCTTTTTCGGCTTCGCCTCGTAGACAATACGTTAACGATAGGATAATATCAAGATTGACACAAGAAATTGTTACCAAAAACTATAAACACTTATTCACACAACAGGACGATGACTGATAGTGGTGATGATTGGTTATTTGTTTCTAGGACTAAAAGTAAATACACAGAAATAAGAACGAGTCAAAACAATTTAAAATTAGCCTCTGTATCATTATATATGAATATTCCTATATTACACCTAAGAAATTACTTTGGTGAAACTGATCTTAAGTTTCCTAACAATTCTGGAATCTTCATCACTCGGCGTGGGTTTGAGAAACTGCTTGATTTACAGAGCGATATTTTAAAAGCGTTTGATGAACTAGAAAATACAAAATGTGACAAAGCGACCAATACATTTCTATCGCAGATAAAAGAAAATGAACCTGCCCTGTCTTCAAAATATAAAAAGAGAAAATTGTAATAATTATATTGTATATGTTTTATAAGTAATAAACGAATAAATAAAAAGAACTTGCTTTGTTTCATTCTTTTATATGTGTTAAACTAATTAGCACACACACACATACATGTGTGAGCTTTGCGTTTAGCTGTAATGTTTTAATGGTACTCTTTATTTAGTATTTTTAAACAATACTATAGCACTTAAAATAAGAATAATAAACAAAGTAATTATTTAAAAAATAACACGCACAAACTCAACAAACACACAAATATATAGTTATATTAATAAATATACATTTACACTAAATAAATAGACTCGTAAACATTTACACTAAATAAATAGACTCGTAAACATTTATACTAATAGTCGAAATATTTTTTATTCTAAATTAAACAAAATGCTTAACCAAACATTCTAAACGACATTGACGCAAATTGTTAGCAAGTTTATGGTTGTTAAAGACCAAATCAAGACCAATAGTTGAAACACCTTGTATAGTGTAACACTAACATACACACACACAATTTCTCTCTCTCTCTCTCTCTCTCTAACACACACCCACACATACAGACATAACCAGGCCTCACACACACACACACTAATATAAAGTACACTCCTTCTATGAAGAAAGAAAGTCAAACCTTAACCTAATTGTCTGATAAGCACAGTCCAGTCCGATAAACAGGGGCGAAAGCGATAACGCTTTAATCCGTAAAGCACGGTCCAGTCTGATAAGCGGGGCGAACTAACACTGTGGGCATTTTGTGTGACGGTTCTAAAATGTTTTAAAAGTATCCTTTATTTAGTATTTTTAAACAATACTATAACACTTAAAATAATTATAGTAAACAAAGTTATTAGACAGTTTCAAAATAATATTTATACTATTACATATTTAGTTTTAAGTATAAAGACACAAACAAATAAATAAAAATAAAAAATGTAGATGTCCTATTATCAATTTTTTAGAACCCCTGTAAAGATGGTCAGTCTTTCGCTTACCGGTCAGGGCACGTGAGTTAGAAAGAAAATCTTGTACGTTGCATTTTTTTAGCCATTATAAATACTCGGGAAAATTTACCATTGTTCATTCGTCTTTTGACGTTCTACATTCCCTGTTTCACTAAGGTAAGGTTTATTTTCTTTGTGTAAGCCTTGTAACTATTTTCTTTTAGTGTATAGTCCGACACTATTTATTTTATATCACTCTTGTATAGGCTACACTATTTTATTGTTATACTGTATAGGGCTACACTTATTATTTTATTGTATAGGGCTACACTATTTATTTTATTGTATAGGCCTACACTTTTTATTTTATTGTATAGGCTACGCTATTTTATTCTTTATGTGTATAGGCCTGCACTATTTATTGTTATAGTGTATAGGCTACGCTATTTTATTCGTTATGTGTTTAAGCCTACATTATTGTATTATTAAATGTCTGTAACTATTGCTCATAGATTACCGACAGTGCCTTGTTTCTTGTTGTATACAAAAGAAAGTCTTTACTTCAGAAGGTAAGAAAAAAAAAATCCTTGTAATTATTTTCTTTTATTCTTATAGTGTATAGTATAGTATAGTGTATAGGCACGCTATAGCTTTTATGTAACGCTTATATAGTCTACACTATTTGGATGTATTAAACTATTTTATTGTTTAGTGTATAGGCCTACACTTTTTATTTTATATCGCTCTTGTTTACTTAATATTTTCCTTTCTAAATTTTACACATACACAGATACCTCTTTGTGTCTGTTTGGACTTTGTTTTTGTACAAGGGAGACCATTACTACCGACAGTAAGAAAAATATTTACACTTCGATATATTAAGTCTTTTATTCTTATAGTGTATAGCAACTCTATAGCTTTTATGTAACGCTTGTATAGTCTACACTTTTTATTTTATATCGCTCGAGTTTACTTAACATTATTTTCCTTTCTATATTTTACACATATACAGATAACTTTTTGTGTCTGTGTGGACTTTGTTTTTGTACAAGGGAGACCTATTATTACCGACAGTAAGAAAAAATATATTTACACTTTGATATATTAAGTCTTTTATTCTTATAGTATGTTTAGTTATAGTGTATTCTTGTATGTTTATATTTTTCACCATATATACCTTTCTTTCAAACTTTATAAACTATGTTTAATTTAAACATTGTATTTTTGTTTTCTTTTATATACACGCAGATGGAAAGACCCCGTTATAGTTGTGGTGTCTGTGGACGGGTGTTTACAAACAATGCTCACCTTGTTCGACACAATGACTCGGTTCACGGCAGAACACGCCATACTTGTGGTATATGTGGGCGGGTCTACACAAGAGCTGACAGTCTACACAAACACACAAAGAAAGCTCATGCGCAGTCTGTCGCTGGTGTGTTATAATTATTTTTTTTTTTTTATTTTTTTTTTTTTTTTTTTTTAACTTATGTGTATTGGTGTGTTTATATATATATATATATATATATATAGCAGTTACAATGGTATAATATATTATAATGTTTTAATTTTCTTTTCATATTTCGCTAATATATTTTCCACAGTTGCTGTGGCCGAAACAACCTCGACTACACCAACAGCGGTAGAAACAACTACAGTGACTACACCGACATCAGCAAAGACAACAACAGAGACAACCACAACACAAAAAAGGAAGGCAACAGCAGAGGTTTTAGATAGTAATAAAAGACAAAGACAGGATAATTTATTAGACATACCATTAACAGAAATAGAATTTATAGATACCCAACATGCTGACAGTGACTTAAGCAACATACAAGATGAGCTTGACTTGTTAGAGCATTTACCACAAGACATTAAAGAAAAATACATCGACAATTGGTCCGCTATAAAAACACACAACAACATACATGAACACATCTCTACATATACATTTTTTCATAGTCCACAAAACACACACCCAACTGACTGGCATACACTACTGACAGACCCTCTTTTCACACAACAAACTAAACGCTTTAAAATTAACTATAGCCATCACACTATTCTTAGACATAAGGAGACCAATGAACTTCGGTTCTTTCATAGCTCAGTTAATAATGCCTGTGTTCTAGAGGTTCCTAAACTAATCAACAATAGACACGATTTCAATACTTTCATTGAAGAATTAAACAATGCAGACATTCTCAATTTTGCACAACACAACAGACCAAACACAAAATATAGCGTAGAAGCCATACCATCCACATCCTTTTATCTTTATCATCTTAATGACTTTCCTATAGGCTGCACACTGACAGACATACCCGATTTCATTAGACACAATCATGCCATCAACATTTTACAATTCGACTCAAACTCACACCCATATACAGACAATCTTTGTTTCTTTAGATGTTTAGCTGCACACAAAGGGGGTCATATTAAAAACCTTAGGACACAGACACTAGAGTTCGTAAAACAGTGGCAAGTTTACCAGGGTCTTGTTACCCTGGATGGGTTTAGTGGGGTTAGTTTAAAAGACATATCAGAGCTAGAGCAGTGTTTTAGTCTTAATATAGAAGTGTTTGAGTTTAATAAAGAGCAGGTTCTTTTTCCCAAACTTAGAAGTAGCGGTAGTTTTACAGAAACCATGTATCTTTTATTATTCCAAAACCATTTTATGTACATAAATAATATAGATGGAGCGGCTCGCGCATTCTCGTGTGCTAAATGTAGCAAGTTGTGGTCAGATATTAAGAAATTGAACAGACACGAGAAAGGGTGTAACGGGGGTAAACCTGTAGATAGGTTTAAAGGTGGGGAATATAACACACAGGATACCATTTGGGAGTCTCTGGCTGCTCATGGTATAGAGGTCCCCGATAATTATGTATATCCCTATCGAGCTACATTTGACTTTGAGTGTTTTTTCGACCAGTCACAATTACCAGCGGTAGGTAGTGCAACTAAAACTTTAGCTAAGCACGTGCCCTTGTCTTGCTCTATAGCGTCTAACGTTCCCGGACAGACTGGTCCCGACTGTTTTATTTCGACAGGAGATCCCCAAGAATTGGTGAGTAGGGTACTTGCCAGACTCCATGTTATAAGTGAGGCAGCCTATGAGATTTTAAGAGAACAGTTTGATGATATTTTTGAAGCGATAGAAGCTTTAAATCTGGATAGTCTTAATGGGGAGTTTGATGTTGGTAATGGGGCTGGGGGTAATGGGGATGAGGAGAATACTCCAGCTGGGGTCGATCCCAGCCTGCTCCCTAGGTTAGATGGGTATTTAAAACAGCTTCCAGTCATAGGATTTAATTCGGGGAAATATGATATAAATCTCATCAAACCTTTTTTTATTCAATATTTCTTAGATTACGTAGAAACAGAGGCGGGGATGGATGAGGGCCCCATAGTTAATGCAGAAGAAGAAGAAACTGCGGAGGGAGATTCTCCCTCTGAACAAAACACCCCCTTTAAATTCGTAGTGAAAAGAAACAACAATTTTATGTGCATATCAACTAGCAAATTAAAGTTCTTAGATATTGTTAATTATCTAGCACAAGGTTTTAGTTATAGCAAGTATCTCGCGGCATATAATGTGCAAGAAACAAAAGGTTTTTTCCCTTATGAGTATGTTAACAATTTAAGTGTTTTAGAGGAAACCTGTTTACCACCCCATTCGGCATTTTTTTCCGCTCTTAAGAATAGTAACATTTCTGAGGAAGATTATGCGTTTTGTCAAAGGGTCTGGGTCGAGAAGGGAATGAAAAGCCTTAAAGATTTTCTCATTTGGTACAATGATAAAGATGTTTTTCCCTTCCTTCAAGCATTAGATAAACAAGTTAAATTTTACCGGAATCTAGGTGTAGATATGTTTAAAGACGCGATTTCCGTTCCGGGGGTAACGTTAAAGTATCTTTTCAGGACACTCCCCAAAACAGTTTCTTTTTCTTTGTGTTCTCATAGGGAAGCAGAGCTACATAGAACTATAAGAAATAATATAGTAGGTGGGCCATCCATAATCTTCCATAGATACCATGAGAAGGGGGAGACATTCATTAGGGGGAATAGTGATAAGGTTGTCCAGGGAATTAAAGGTTATGATGCCAATGCTCTTTATTTATGGTCCTTAATGCAGAAAATGCCAACTGGGTTCCCAGTTATTAGAAATAGTGAGGATGGGTTCAGGCCTAGAAAAACCAATTATTATGGGGAACAGAGTAGGCAGTGGTTAGAGTGGGTTTCCAAAACAACGAATGTACAACTTAAGACAGCTTTTAATGGGGGTGAAAAGAGTTTGGGCCAGAGACATATTAGAGTAGATGGGTGGGATGCCAAATCTAAAACTGTTTATCAATTCCATGGCTGTCTCTTTCATGGACATCCGGACTGCCCTCTCACCAAAGGTAGAGACATTAATCCTGTTAATAATAAACCTTTGACAGAGTTATTTGAAAAGACTGTAGAGATTACTAGATATCTGACAGAGACACTTAAAGTTGAAGTAATAGAGATGTGGGAGTGTGACTGGCAAAAACTGAGAAAATCCAATCCGGATATTAAAACATTTTTAAAAATAAAGGACAAAAGCACCAAGCCAGTGACACCCTCATATAGTAAAAGAAAATGGCCCCTGACTGAAAAACAGATCCTCGATTCTGTTTTAGACTCGACATGCTTTGGACTGATTGAATGTGACATACAAGTCCCTGATCATTTAAAAGACCATTTTAGTGAAATGACACCGATCTTTAAAAACATTGACGTTACCCGTGACGATATTGGCCCTTTCATGCGCGACTATGCTAGTGACAACAAATTACTGACCTCTGCTAGACGTACTTTGATAGGTAGTTTTAAAGGTGAAAAAATTCTGTTAGCGACCCCTCTATTACAATGGTACTTGACCCATGGGTTGGTGGTAACCAAAATTTACCAGATCATAGAGTATAACCCAGTGACTTGCTTTAAGACCTTTGGGGATACCGTATCAAACGCGCGACGACAGGGTGATAGGGATGCTATTTATGCTATAACTAGTGAGACAATGAAACTGTTAGGCAACGCGGCATACGGTAAGACATTGACAAACAAATCAAGACACGCGGACATGTCCTATTGTTATGGTAGTGAGACTGGTAGTTTAATCAATAATCCCCTCTTTAAAAAAATGACACAACTTTCCGATGACGTTTTTGAAGTAGAAATGCTAAAAAAGAAGACAGTTTGGGATCTCCCTCTTCAGATAGGTTTTTTTTGTTTACCAGTACGCGAAACTTAGGATGCTAGAGTTTTATTATGATTTTATAGATAGATATATAGATAGGGTCGACTTTCAGCTCTGTGAAATGGACACGGACAGTCTTTATTTAGCGTTAAGTACAAATGACTTGGTCGACGTCGTTAGACCCGAACTGCGACAAGACTTCTTTGAGGTTTATGATAGGTGGTTCCCTTCAGAAGTTTGTGATAGACATAGGCCCCAATTCATTAGCGGCAAGGGCACCGTGGCTTTAGATTGTCAGGCATGTAAAGATAGGAAACTTTATGAAAAAAGAACACCGGGGTTATTTAAATTAGAGTATGAGGGGGCGGGTATGGTTTCACTCTGTAGTAAAACTTACCACTGTTTTGGCGAGCATAATAAAACATCCACGAAAGGCTTGTCGAAACACCACAACACATTAGATAAAGATACTTTCATGAATGTCCTCACAACTCAAAAACCAGGGGGTGGGATAAATATAGGTTTTAAATCACAGGGAGCCTCTGTCTACACATACACACAACACAGAAATTCTCTCTCCTACTTTTACATAAAAAGAAAAGTACACACAGACAATGTAACTACATCACCATTAGAAATATAATTCTTTAGGAACCTCTAGACACATACACACATAGTAGTCGACATTGGACTGTGTAAAACATTCTGTTGTAAAATAAAATTCTCTGCTGTAAATACCATGACATTATTATTTATATTGTAATAAACCATGACATTGTAAATAAATTATTTGATGTATTATGAAAAGTGTCAGTATTATTGAAAAGTATCATTACCGTATAATTAAATGCAAATAAACTTTTTATAAAATTAAACCCATTTTTTGTTTTACTATTGTAGTGTTGTACTTGTTTTCTTTATGACCTACTGTTGTATTGTTGTGTTATATTACTTAAGACAAAATTAAATTAATATAAGAAAATTCCTACTATAACCCTATTATAAAAGAGCCTTAAAAAGAAAATAATTACACGATTATTCACAAAAAAGGGAAATAATGACTAAAAATAATTACACGATTATGGCCCTTGGTTACAGTAAAAAAATAACACGCTTATTCCCCTTGGTTACAACAAAAAATAATGACACGATTACCTCCCCTTGGTTACAACAAAAAATAACACGCTAACTTCCCCTTGGTTACAGTAAAAAAATTTACACGATTATTCCCCTTCCGCCACGTAACAACACGTGAGTCGGCCCTCTTGGATCCACCATATTGTTTTCCGGCTAAACAACACGTGAGTCGGCCCTCTTGGATCCACCATATTGGATCCGCCATCTTGGCTCCTCGTGTAACAACACGTGGATCCGCCATCTTGGATGACGTCACGGTCAAAAGGTCACCCGCCACCCGCTGGCGGGTGACGGGTCACTTCCGGGTCTTGGACGCCATCTTGGGCGCCATCTTGGACCCCATCTTGGCTCCTCGTGTAACAACACGTGGATCCGCCATCTTGGATGACGTCACTTCCGGTCGAAAGGTCACTTCCGGCCTAAAGGTCACTTCCGGGGTCACCCGCCACTTCCGGGGTCAAAAGTCACTTCCGGGTTACGGGGTCAAAGGTCACTTCCGGGTCACGGGGTCAAAGGTCACCCGCCACCCGCTGGCGGGTGACGGGTAATAATACCCAAAGGGAACCTACTATACTACTTTTATTCTATTCTGAAATAAAATTTTCTAAGTGGAAAACTAATAAGGACAAATTTTCCAGCGCATAAACAGGATGGTTGACATCATATTTTGTCTGAAAACTTAATACAACGAGACAAAAACTAAATATTTTTTTAAAACAAAACACAACAAAAAAAACAAACAAAAAGAAACAAAAAGAAGCTTCCATTTTCTCACAAAATTAGAACAAAACAAGAAAACCAATGGAACAAACTTTAAATAAAGTCAGTAAGAAACTGTAATGTTACTAGTAAATTTGATAAAATCGCCATATTATTTTGAGATAGGCTACTTCAGGAAAAAAGGTTTAAACAACAAAGTAGTAGTAATACAAATGTATAACAAGCATTCAATGCTAAAACAACACATCTCACAATAATTTTACGTATTAAAAACAATAACTTCAGAAATTTCAATCAATTAATTCTATTACAAAATTGTTCTTTTTGCAAATTTACTTTTAATGGAAGTGAATTATTTTGAGACCATTTTTACTTGGGGTGGGGGGAATAGGGAGTGGGGATGAGGGGGGGGGGACGCCGGATACATTTAGACTGAAAATAAAATAAATCCCTCCGAAAATCATACATGTATTTCTAACAAAAAAAACAGCTTTTGTATATTCTATATGCAAGGACTAAAGCCCCTTCATCATGTGTGTCTATTGACAAAGACTACAAGATTAGTTATAAGGAATCCGTTTTTAACATCAAAAGTGAGTACGCAATAATTAATACTCAAAGTGTTACTTGCGTTAAGTTAAATTTAGCTTTGTTTATAACAAAAATTAGGTCAAGAGTTATTTAAAAAAACACAATGCGTAGATTGATAAAAAAAAAGAAGGAAAATTCTTTTCCATCAAGCAAAAACTGTCAATAACTTTGAGATTATAATTAGGTGATTCTTCACGTCTGACATTCACAATCCATCGTCTTCTTTTCGTACAACCACTAACGCAGCACACAGTCATGTTTTTTTTTAATCAAATGAACGAATGGGACCGGAAATGTTTTACACTTCCACCTTTTATGCATGCATAATCGTTAAGACGTATATGGGTTGCCCGAAGAAGTGCGCAAAAAAACAGCTCAACACCTGTAACGAAATGCAATCTGAGACTGAAACCACGTGGGAAGCAATAATCTTCTGTAAATATAAGGAGCGTCTGTAATATAAACAAGAGTTGTTTGCTAATGAAACATTTGTGTTTAATAAGAAATGAATGGCATGCTAGGGATTGATTATAATATAATATTCATTGTTCAACTTCTTGTTTTATTACTTTTATTTTTATTACGGATTTATATTGAAGATTTTTTTTATTTTTTTTAAACCACAGATTATATGGCAGACATTGCACAATATCTGTCTGACTATCAACTATCTATGTATGTATCTATCTATCTATTTATCTATCTATGTTTGAGCGTATGCTCAATAAATTGTGTAACACTGCATAAATATTGTACTCTGCATTACTGTCTATAGTTTTGTTAAATTGTTAGTGGTGTGTGTGTATCCTATGATACAAGGGCAGAGACTCTAGCTACTTATGCGCTGCCTTAACCGCGCTGTAACCTAGAGACGTCGTAGTTGGCTTGAAATTCCAAACTGCCATTGCCCCACTGGTTTCATACTTTACAAGATTCAGACCAAGTATTATAAATCAAGATGCCCTTACAAAAAGGCGTAAAAACGAGACAGTGGAGAATATCCTACACGCTCTCATTCGGGGAACCCACTTAGCACTAATCTCTTCGGGGACTTAGACGCACTAAGCACAACCTCAAATAGTATATCCATGGCTCTAATGTGGTAAAATATGTTCACCCTTCTCCTATTCTAATCTTGGGTACTCTCAGAACTCTTGAGTCTCTTACTGGAGCCCTATCAAACCCACCAACAATAATTCGCCTATGAGCAAACGGAGAGTAAAAGCGAGGCGAGTAAAACTGAGGCTGTAGAATTATAACAAATTAATCGTGTTAATGAAAAAAAAAGAGCAACCAAATGTGTTATCTTTATGAGGCATTAAATGCGCCCACCCAACTTCCCCCCCCTATCTGGACGTCAGTCACCCGACGAAAGAAAGTAATTTCATTAGTAAAACTGGTAGCTCAAGATGTTCTGTTATTATTTGTTTGGTAAACCCCAGACCTACTTCAGATGTAATGAAATGATTTACGTCTGATAGAACGCATTTTAAAGTACAATATATATATATATTTATAGATATATTTTTATTATTTTATCTATCTATCTATCTATCTATCTATCTATCTATCTATCTATCTATCTATCTATCTATCTATCTATCTATCTATCGATTTATCTATCTATCTATCTATCTATCTATCTATCTATCTACCTATCTATCTATCTATCTATTTATCCATCTATCTATCTATAGGCCCATATCTCTCTCTCTCTCTCTCTTTATATATATATATATATATATATATATATATATAATATATATATAGTAGACTAAGTGTGTGGTCTCTGAACTGAACCCCATTGGTTAATTTCAAGATTGGTAACTTTATTTTATTGTCTCATATTTTAATTTTGCGATCCTGCTCCTGGCATATGTCCTCCTTACCTGAGTGGCTAGCGAGCGTATCCGACTGCCATTTCGGCAACCTGGGTTCGATTCATCTCTGATAACATTTTTTTTTACTTTTAAAAAATTCCCATTAATATTACTTTTTTTTAAAGAGTGTAAAGAAATTCAGACAGTAAGGCCTTCCTAAAATGTTTTCAGTAAGTAAATTATCATTATTAACAACAAAAAAAAAGGCTATAGCTTTCTGTGTTCATTGTAGTTTATACAATTTTTTATATGTAGCTACAAGTAAATAAAGTAAAGTACCCTATTTGGAACAAATTGATCGTAGGGCTGGTGATGCAGCGTTCACCAGTTTCTGTGGCCACGGCATACTAGGTGATTGTGTTGCCAGCACAATGCACAACCGCCGTTACTTTACGCTAACTATCTGTAGCTATAGGGCTATGTAATTTCTTCCCCGAACAGCGCCGGGTAATTTAGATTAACTTTATTGCATTTTTTTAAGTTTTACTAAAATGGTTACAGAAAGCAAAATCTAATAAGTTAATTATATTCTAGACATGCGAGAGACGGGTGTTCGATTCTCAGCCAAGGATAGTCCTAACTTTTTGTTAGATAAAAAGACATTGCCTATATTTATCCTATTACAATATTTTATTTTAAATTACTTTCCTAAATGTTTTCAAAACATAGAAATTACATTTAATGTATCCCCCCTGCCCTGGGCAACGCCGGAGAATTTAGCTTGTATATATATATATATATATATATATATATATATACAAATATATATATATATATATATATATATATATATATATATATATATATATATATATATATATATATATATCTTCATTGCATACATTGACTTGACTTAGGCATTTGACCTAGTTAGCCGCACTGGACTCTTTAGCATACTGAAAAAGATTGGATGTCCGCCCCGGCTACTAAGTATTATTGAGGCTTTCCATAACAACATGCACAACACAGTTTTCTTCGATGGCGCCACATCGAAACCATTCCTAATGTGTAGCGGGGTCAAACAGGGCTGCGTCCTGGCACCAACACTCTTTGGTATCTTCTTCTCAGTACTCCCCCGATATGCTTTTGAGAACTGCCCCGAGGGCGTGAACATCCATACTAGGACCGATGGAAATCTCTATAACATAGCCCGGCTCCGTGCAAAGTGGAAACCGTATTAATCAGAGAATTGCTTTTCGCTGATGATGCAGCTCTTGCTTCACATACAGAGGAAGGGCTCCTACAACTGGTCAGTAGATTCTCGGAGGCGTGCAAAGAATTTCGCCTAACAATAAGCCTAAAAAAGACCAATATTATGAGGCAAGGTACAGAATGCCTCCCAGCAATCTCAATTGAGGGAAACACTTTGGATGTTGTCGAGGACTATACTTACCTTGGCAGCAACATCTCAAGCTCACTGTCCCTGGAAAAAGAAATACAAACCAGAATCGGCAAGGCAGTATCTTTAATGGCAAGGCTAAACCAAAGAATATGGGATAATGCCCAACTCACTGATAGGACAAAAATCTCTGTCTACCAGGCCTGTGTGCTAAGCACACTCCTCTATGGAAGCGAGACCTGGGCTACATACGCTAAGCAAATAAAGCAGCTCAATAGCTTTCACCTGCGATGCCTGCGCAGGATACTCCACATCAAATGGCAGGAAAAAGTCACAAATGTGGAGGTGCTCAGGAGAAGCCACATGCTGAGTATAAACTCAATCCTGAGTGAGAGGCGCCTGCGACGGATAGGCCATGTCCACAGGATGGGTGCGGAACGCATCCCAAGAGCCCTGCTGTATGGAGAGCTGGCAGCCGGAACAAGAAAGAGAGGTCGCCCTTGCCTGCGTTTCAAAGACGTGTGCAAAAAAAGACTTATTACTGGCACGCATTGAGCCCAAAACGTGGGAGAGCCTTGCTGAGGAACGCACCTACTGGCGGTCCAAGGTACGCGAGGACACTCAAGCTGCAGAAGCCACCCTCACAGAAAGAAGTGAAGAGAAACGAGCCAGGAGAAAGGCGAGAGGCAGAGAAAAAGGAGACTGCGCCATCGTCCCTTGAGGATGGAAGGATGCCATATATATATATCTATATATATAAAAAGACAGTGTTAAGCCCCGCGAGGATCCCCATTGGTCAATTTGAAAACACGTGTGTCACTGACCTATCTAGGCCTAGCCCAATATACCATCTAATAATTTTTCCCATCGGACATGTGTCTTTGATAGCTCAGTGGTAAACGCAGTGGACTGCTATACGGGCGACCAGGGTCGATTCTCCAGTTAGACTATAATTATTTTTTTTCGACAATTAATTTTTCAAACTTTTAAAAACAAAAGACATTGTAAATCTATGGGCAATATAGATTTTGTTTAATAAAAATATTTGACTATTTTTTTTACCCTATTACAATATGTATTTACTTTCCTAAAAGTATTCAGTAAGTGTAGTTTAAAAATTTATTATCTGCACCCCAGACAGTCCTTTTTTTTTCACCCGGGCAACGCCGGGCAATGTAGCTTGTATATATATATATATATATATATATATATATATATATATATATATATATATATATATATTATATCAAACGTTATTATTTTTAATGAATAATTAACACAACAGTTGACTAGATCTAATAAGAATGATTAATTTTCACGCGTATGGGAAAGTCTACGATTCTAAACAAGCAATTAGCAAAACACCAAGGCAAGACCTCGGTCAACGGGTTATCGCCATAGTAGCTCTGCGGCATGTGAACTTAAGTAGGTCACGGCGATGCAAGGTCTTTATACTTTTTCCATTATGACGTCAGTTTTCCCCACAGAATAGGTATAGAACAGAATGCGCCATCGCATATTTTTCTGTTTCCGGAAGTAATACCGACGCCATACTGTTTAAACGCAGCGGTCCTGGTTACACTATATATTGATGCTTTTTAACAATGTCTTTTTCTTCAAATCTACAAGTTCGAAAACCCAAAGCTAATGTTTTAGGCAAAGGTTACAAAAACTGCTGTGTAATAAACTCCAACAATGATGCGAAAACGATTGATTATCGTACCGAGCTACGCCTAGGCCTAGGCTATCTTTTCAAATATCAGTAGGCCCTACCGGGTAATACAATTTACATCATATAGGCTTAATCCTATAATGCTGAAGAGAAAATGGGTAATTAAGTCAAATTTATATAAAAGTAAGCCTATAATGAAATATAATATAGGCCCTATATATAGACTATTGTATATATTTATGGTACGACCAGATATCCTTTCTCATTTTACTATAGTAGCGTCTCTAGCGACCGCTGCCTTGCGTCGAAAAAAATGGCGGAATCGAGCTTCACTTTTAGTGACTGCGCATATAGGGATTGCGCATTCTGTTCTATACCTATTCTGTGGTTTTCCCCACCTTCTCGCTTGATTCAATTTCATCTTGACCTTTCATACATGAATACATGTTTGTTTTTACAATATTTTTATATCTTTTCAATTATTGTAATCCCAAAGACTTTTGTTTTTTTTATTGTACTAAAAAAAAATGGAAATGAAACGAAGTGCAGTTTTTCCTTTTTACCGGCATCTAGGCATGGAATGGATTACCTGAACAAACCAGTAAAAACCAAAAACTTTACATCATAAAAAAACCCTTATAAAAAATGCACGACTAGACTCCAACCACGGATGATAAATATAGTACGCAAGCTGTGCCTTAATGAAGTCGTTAATGCGCCCACTATGCTTTGTTTGTGTGTTAGGGAAGGGGGAGTGAGGGAGGGGCCGGGGGGGGGGGGCACCAATAAACCGAGACCAGCGCATGCATTCAAACTACAATCAGTTTTGTAGAAGGCAGAAGAAGTAATTTCTATCCTATTAAGCTAGCTAGTCAAATTTTCCCCATTGTACTAAGTGACCTTCATATCCAATGGATATTATGATCTCATTCATGATGCAGACACATATTTTATTTTCATTATCACTCAGAATTTTAGCATTAAATATTTCGCGTAACAGGTCAAAAAAAAAAGTGACGGATTATCTGGCCATGTCGTGTTTATTTTCACTTTGCCAGCTTGGCTTTAGATGTTTTTCGATTTTATTATTATTTTACTGATATTTTCTTTTTTGGTTTCTTTTTGTTTTATACTTTTTCTACTCTTAACATTTATTTCCGATTGTTTTAATTGATTCCTCTAAATCAAAAGCGGCTTAATTGTTCTGCCGAAGGGGAAGGGGGGGACACTATTTTTATTTATTGCAAATACACGTGGCCCTTCCCAATGAACCAACGTCGTCATAAAAATAATTGCGTCCGAAGGATAAATGGGTGATAACGATATTTGACAAAAGCGGGAGGCCGAACGGCTGTGCTAACGAACCGATTACTACAAGCGAACTGTTCGTCAATAACCCAGCCCAATCGATTTGCGATACTGACATTTTTAGAAATCGATACCGCCCCTTTATCATTAGGTGTGTTTTTTTTCAGAAATTTTTGTTGGACTTATACAACAACAACAAAAAAATGTTATGGTTGAACTCTTTGGGAGCTAACTGTGACATTTTCAAGGTGCGTCGGCGATAGAAAGAAGGCAGTGAAGAGGTCCTAAAAAAAATATATGTTCGTACCAAGAATCACCATGGTGATATCCACAAGTGACCTGCAGCATTTGAGTTGTGGTGTCCATTTTGAGTTGCGTGTCAATGTACTTTAATGAGTTTTTCGTCTTTACAATATTTCATGATGTATTTGATAATCTGATCACGTGATCGAATTTTTTTTCAATAAAACAAAACCAAAATCAAAAGAAGAAAAAATAATTTATTCAATTTATTTCTGATGCTTCTTTAATTCTATAGAAATAATAAAATAGGTAACTAAGCTAAAGTATTAAAAATATCTTTGTTGGCCATCACTTAGCAAGCTCTTTGTTGGCCATCATTCAGCAAGCTCCTTGTTGGATGTTTTAAGACCATCATCAGATTCTGTGTTAGACTGTTCAAAAACCATACTTTAGATTTGGCCGTAGGTATCGCGATTTGAAAACATTGCTAGAATTTAACCGTGTATTTTACGATGTGTCTCAGAGCTAGTTTGCAAACGTAAAGATGTCTGGCCACAACCCACGATGGAGCAATGAATAATAAGCTTAATTATTGCCCGTTTGAAACAAAACGATGACAGCAGTGCTTAGTGCCAAGAACCAAGTCAACCGAGGCTTGCCAACTCCGAGCTGGATTAATACTTAAATTAAAGTTAAATTCAATATTTGCTGAGGGAAAATATTTCGATGATAAAATTAGAATTAACTTATAGCTGTAAGTAGGAACGGTAGCCGAGCGGCAGCACGTTCGACTGGCGAGTGTGGCGAGCCAAGGGTTCTGCGTGCGAATATGGTGGAGGTTGGGGATTTTCCCCAGGATTTGAGGCTGTCCCTGAGTCTACCCAGCTCTGATGGGTACCTGACCTTAGATGGGGTAAAGTAAAGTCGGCTGTGCATAGTGCTGGCTAGTAAAGCAGTGTTTACAAGTTTACGCAGCCACTGCATGCTAGGGGGATTATGTGGCCATCACAATGCCCAGCTGCCTCAACCCATGTGAAATACCCTTAAGAGCTGAAAAAAACTAAACAGGCCTTTGGCCTAGATTGAAAACGATCTTTAATTGTCTAAAAAAAATACCGGACAAGCCTTACGTCCAGTGCGTAAAGATGTACAGTACATGCACTACTACGTCTCCACAGTACATGCACTACTACGTCTCCATAGTACATGCACTACTACGTCTACACAGTACATGCACTACTACGTCTCCACAGTACATGCACTACTACGTCTACACAGTACATGCACTACTACGTCTACACAGTACATGCACTACTACGTCTACACAGTACATGCACTACTACGTCTACACAGTACATGCACTACTACGTCTACACAGTACATGCACTACTACGTCTACACAGTACATGCACTACTACGTCTACACAGTACATGTACTACTACGTCTCCACAGTACATGCACTTTTACGTCTACACAGTACATGCACTACTACGTCTACACAGTACATGCAATACTACGTCTACACAGTACATGCACTACTACGTCTACACAGTACATGCAATACTACGTCTACACAGTACATGCACTACTACGTCTACACAGTACATGCACTACTACGTCTCCACATTACATGCACTACTACGTCTCCACAGTATGATGAAAACTGACTGTTGAAGCCGATGTTTCTGAATGACAGAGCGACACATTTCAGTGAGTTGAACACATTTACAAGGACGGGATCAAACAAGACTTGAACTGTTAGACCACTGGAATGGATTTGCATATATCTTGAGTGAAATCAATTTCAAAAACATTTAACTACATGTACTTCCATAATTTAAGGTATATATAAAAAATAAATAGATCTTGTTGGGCTTTTTCAGAAGCACATCGAAGCACTCAAAGCTGAGTTTTCTATACAAAGACAAGACTTTCAAATTCATAGACTCATTTTTTCATACCTCATCAAGCCTAACACTGTCTTGATCTTACTACAACCTTCTTAGATATACGGTGGATGTTTTTATAAGTGGAGGGATATTGGCAATTTTAAAACGCAGCTAGATGAATTTTAAACATTTAAATAAATGGGCATCGAAATGTGCCAATTTGCGGGAAAACCTGGAATCTGCTTAAAAAAGTCGTCTGCTATTCTCAACTGCCAGGTATTCGCTCTACTGTCAACTTTTGGTTCAACTTACACATGTGAACATTATTTATTGCAGATGAAAGCTGTGTTAAGCATTCAAAGAGGTAACTTACACTTAACAACTCAGAAATGACTAAATATGTCTCTGCCATTATAATTTAGCGAAGATAATTCAAGATAAGGCGCTCATTAATTGATACAGACTAATTATATTTAAAATAGTTTTTATGCTCATCTTCTATTATTAAACATAAATATAGCCTAAGTAATTCTAAAACAAATTTTGTTTTTAATAATTTAATTAATATAAGACACTTTTAACAGCATTATATTATGCAATTGTTGTAATTATTAATGTTTAAATGATAAATGGACAAACAATTAATGCAGGAAATGTTTATTTACAACTGGGTAACGTAAATCAATTTTATACCTCTAATAATTAAATCATGTTATGAATACCATAATGCTAGATTGATATACATAATAATTAGTCAATAATGTTTGTTATATTACAAAACATAACTTGTTTGGCATCACTATTGAATCAAATTTAGAAACTTTAATTTAATTCAAGGGAGATAATTTGCCCGTTTTTAATTGCGGTAAAATGTTTAATATTTTTTCTTTTATAAAAGAATAAACGGTTTACAGTTTATAGCTTTATCATGACCAAACTATAAAACGTATTTAAAAATTATATAAATATTATATGACTCAAGTATTATATGCACATTTTTCAAGCATCACAATAGCTACCCAGCTTGTATGTTTACTATGTATCAATCCCGTTTAATGATAACTGTATGTGTGGTATTATTGAACTAAAACAAAGGAAATAAAAATTACCAGTTAAAGTCAAACTGAGAACATAATAATATTATAATAAATATTAGCAGTTGCTAGATCCTTATCTTGACAACTAAATAATAATGTTTAAAAAATAGTTACTCTTAATGTTAAAATTTGGTAATAAAATTTGGAATAAATAAAATAAAATAAACTAACCCATAAAAAAAATTGTTTTCTTATTATACTCCCTTTCTGCTAGTATGCACTAACATGGTCAAAGGGAAATGACTCAGTCAATAGTCAATAGTCAATAGTATAGTACAAGAGTTATGGGCACTGGGAAGATTATGAATGTCACAATCTAGTTTGTTCTACTGCGTCTTAGCTTTCTAAAGCATGCTTTGCACGTTTTACATGTCTGAGTCTGATCACGGGGTTTTACATGTCTCAGTCTGATCACGGGGGTAAAAGACCAGAGAATAGTCAGTCGACTCAAATATCTAGAAGCGTATAGACGCATACGTTAGACTCGGAACTATACCACATTTTATCAGAATACTATTTCATTTCTTGGACTTATATTATATTATATTATTCATTGGATATTATATGTGACTGTGATTTAATGTGATTAAATATATTTGTGCTGCAGAAGAGCGTTGTCAGATCACTTGTGATTACATAGATTTTATTGAGTTCTTGCAGGAAGGTAAAATTACTATTTTAATGAACTGAACATTGTTGTTCAATGAGGATTAACAAACACCTCATTAACAGCTGGTGGCAGCCTGGTAAAAAGAAGAGATTATGGTGCAGCGAGTGCTGGCGATTGAAAAAATCATTATCGAGTCGTAAATTTGACATTTTTATAAACCATACCATATGGTCTGAGCAGCATACCAGTTTTTAACTGAAGTCTGAGTCCGACATAAATAAATATACTAATTTTTCATCTGAGCAACATATTAGCTCTATGATTTCAAGAGAAAATTCATTCATGGATTGAATTTTTCTTAATGTAGTACAAATGGATAAAAAAAAATGTACTAATATATCTAAAGGAATACACCGGACATAATTTTCGGAACCGGATGTAAAGTAAAAAAAAGATCATGTTGACAACTAATAAATATTCAATGTGGTTTATTATCGTCATCGGAAGAACATTTTACTTGACAATATAAACATTCTATATTATAAACCTTGTCAAGTAATGAACTGATGCAGGTTGGTGAACATTAATAACGAAACTCTTCCTGTCGTAACTAAATTCGTGATGTTGACATGTTCTCTACATGTTGAAGCCTAAGACTACCAATACTCGTTTCAATCCTGAACTATCTGATGTGCTGACCGAATCTGAGGTGTACCGAAACTATCTGATGTGCTTACCGAATCTGAAGTGTACCGAAACTATCTGATGTGCTTACCGAATCTGAAGTGTACCGAAACTATCTGATGTGCTTACCGAAACTATACCGAATCTGAATTTAAGAAAAACTATTGACTTTAAAGTTAAATATTAATGTGTGTACCAAAAGACTTTTGACATTCATAATGGTATACATTTTTTAATTCTGGGTTTTATTTAACCTAAATCTGGATTATTCTCAAGAAACTTCAAATTATTGTGATTTCATACTGGATTATTAGTTAAGTAATTGTGTATTTCGAACAAAGGATTTACAAACACTTTAATTACTTCATATTTTCTCAAACTTAATAATCCTAATGTTTATTATTATGCATGTCTACATTTCATATTGCTATATGTATTAATGGTCTTGGTGGTGGTAGTTTGGCATATATCTCTCAATTTCTAAATCTTACTCTGTCTGTACTCTACTTCTGTTTCTTACAGAGAGATAGATGTTAAATGATTCTTTGATAGGGTAATTTCTGTTAGCTGTATTGACTTGTTTGTTTTTGTTCAAATATTGAAGTAAAATTATTGTCTTTGTCAATGTTGATAAATATTGTGATTCTAGTGTGAACATCTCCTCTATTACTGTTGTCCATGCAGCATTTGTGTCTTTAATTAAGATTGTGTTGTGTTTCATTTATTTTAGTTATACATAATTGTTGTGTTGTGTTTCATTTATTTTAGTTATACATAATTGTTGTTTTGTTTTGTTTTGTTTTTTAAATATAATTAATATTATTGGTTCAAGATAACCACTATTATTTCTGATAGATTCTTGATAGAAACAATAACTATCAATTGTTTATAAATATAATTTATGCAAAGGTCAATATTTATGTACACACTATAGAAAATAGTAAATAAGGCATTTTTACAAATATAATAATTGACAATAGTCAACATTTACATACAAGTAAAGTAAATTATACACTATAGAAAATAGTAAATAGTAAATTACACACTATAGAAAATAGTAAATAAGGCATTTTTACAAATATAATAATTGACAATAGTCAACATATACATACAAGTAAAGTAAATTGAAAAATAAGAAGAGAAAATAATTTATCAATCAAAATATTATGCTTTGCATTGTTCCAATTCCAAAATGCTTTCAATTATAATAGCATAGTGAATAGAAATAATAGTATTACAAGTGTTTAGCTTCAACTTAATAATACATGGGCTACATAATAATTATAAGAATTACATTGTGAATGTCCACTCTATAAATAATAATAAAGAATAGCATTGTCCTATACAAAATAATATTTTATTGTTAATGATCAAGAATTAAATATGGATGTAAAAGTTAAATTAATGTATGAAGAAGCTAAAACTTTAGCTAAGGAATTTGAAATAACAGAAAAAAAAGAATTGCAAGAATTTATAGAAAAGAAAGTAAAAGAGTTAAAAAAGGAATTATCTGATAAAGAAAGAGATGAACGTGCAGAAAGTAGGTCACATGAACTTAAACAATTAGAATTAGAACTTAAACAAAAAGAAATACAATTAAAACTAGACCATGAATTAGAACTAGCTAAATTGCAACAAAATAAGGTTGAGCATTCAACTAATTCATCCAATAAACATGGCGTTAGATTTAAAATGCCACCATTTGATGGAAAAGAAAAAAATTTAGACTTTCTAACTCTCTTTGAAACAACATGTAAAGGGTATAACATTCCGCAATCGGAATGGTATATTCATTTAATTCCTCAATTGAAAGACAAAGGAAGGGAAGCATTAGCTCATATTGATAAAGAGATTACTGATTACACAATAATTAGAGAACAGTTGATAAAATTTTTTATCCATTCAGAGGACTATTATAGACAAAAATTTCATTCTTTTTTATTAACTGATAAAATAGAACCAAGAGCTTTTGTCTCTGAAGTGAAATCATTCTTATTAACTTGGTTAGAACTAATCAAAATAGACACAAAAAATCCCAATGAAATTATTGAGATGGTAGTAGTAGATAAAGTGTTACAAATGGCTTCCAAACCTTTGTTTACACATATTATGGAGAGGAAAGTAAGAAATATTGAAAATTTAATAGATGCTATCTCCAATTTTAAAGATAGTAATCCCAATGTAGAACTTACTAAACAGACTCAAACAGTAAATACCATGCAAAATAGAAGACATAGGAGCTATTCACCTCCTAGAACAAATAGTCAATATGGTAGAAGACAAAACTATGGTAATGAAACAAATACAAACAGACAAAATCTTAGATGTCAATTTTGTAATCGTTATGGACATATAGACAGATTTTGTGGTTTCAGAATAAAACATTTAAGTAACAGGTATAGACAAAATGAAAATAGCCAAAATAATCAAAATTTTCAAAATAAAAACTTTACAAGACAGAATTTTCCACAAGGAAATCAAAACTTTACAAGACGGAATTTTCCACAAGGAAATCAAAATCAAAACTTTACAAGACTGAATTTTCCACAAGGAAATTCTACAAATCAGCATGTTACCAATCCAAATTCTGAAAATCAAAATTTTCAGAATAGAAATAAAGGCAATACAAATAATCCTACTACTCACAGAAACAATGTAATATTTGAGAATAAAGGTCAACTGATCTTATTCCCTGCATATGTTGAGGGAATACGTACCTATTGTCTAAGGGATACTGGGTCATCTCTCACTTGTGTAGATGAGAGGATTATTCCTCCTCATAAAGCCAAAAATATCTTAAGGATAGAAACAATTAAACTAGGTAATGGATCTATGGTTAGTTGTCCAATCACTACCATACAAATTGATACTCCTTGGCTTACAGGAATTACTGAAGCAGCCATCTTAAAAAATTGTGTTGCTCCCCTGATAATAGGTAATACATATGGAGTCAAACAGGACAATAGTTTTGAAATATTTCAACAATGGATGGATCTTAAATCCACAGATTTAAACTTAAAACCTGTAATTTTGTTAGAAAATAATCAACTGGGAGATTTATCACAAGATGAATTCGGCCCTGCCTTGCAAACTGTCAGTTTTTTACAAACACTAGGCAAGTCAGACAGTAGCATTATTAATGACACACCTAATATAGATATACCTATAAACAAAGTGAAAGAAAATCTAATGCCTAAATGGAATGGTACAGAGAAATTGAATCAATATATTGAAAGGTTTGAAGAACAATGTAAAATAAATAATATACCTAAACAATTGCATGCCATATCACTGTGCAAACATTTAGAAATCACAAAGCAATATACAATATTGCAGAGAAAGAAATCAATGACTTTCAAACATTGAAAACAAACATTTTAGCATATATTGATACTACTCAAAAGAAAACTGAAACACAAATGAAAAAACGTGAACAGATTAGCTTAAATAGTATGCCTTTTGATGAACAAACTTTGAAAAATGAACAAAAACAAGATGAGTATATAAACAAAATTGTGTCACAACTTGGTAAAGAAAATTTTAAACAAGGACAAATGAAATTAATTAATGGAATTCTTTGTAGGATAGAAACAAAAACTGATATAACTCAAATAGTTGTGCCAAAATCTTTGACAGTGCAAATAATGAAAATTTCGCATGATAATGCATTAGCAAGTCACTTAAGTACAAAAAAAACTTGTAACAAAATCAAAAACAACTTCTGGTGGCCCAATTTAGAAAAGGATTTGAAAACATTCATAAAAAGATGTTCAACATGTCTGATACATAATCAGAAAAATTCAAAACATAAAGCACCTTTACAAAAAACAGATACTGTAGACAAACCTTTTGTAAAGATAGCCATTGATATTATTGGACCTATGAAAGAAGCTAGGAATTCAAAAGCTAAATTTGCATTAACAGTCATTGATATGGGTAGTAGATGGGTGGAAGTAATCCCTCTAAGAGAAATAACCGCAGATAGAGTATGTAACTCACTATTGCCAATATTCTGCAGATTTGGATTTCCTAAAACTATATTAAGTGATAATGGTACCCAATTCAAATCCAAATTGACTCAAGCTTTTACTAAAATGCTCAACATAACACAAATTTTTAGTTCAATCTACCACCCAGAGTCAAATGGTATGGTTGAAAGGGCAAATCAAACTATAAAACAAATGTTAGCTAAGGTTTGCGAAGAACACCCTTATGAATGGGATGAATTCCTACCAGCCATTCTCTTTGATTATAGACAGGCAAAGCATGAAAGCACTGGTTACTCACCTTTTGAGTTAATCTTTGGTAGAAATGCCAATGGTCCATTAGAGAATTTTAAAGCAGAATTACTAAAAACCAAAGAAACAAAAATGTCACCTTTTGATCTAATAAATAAGACAGAAAAACATATGCAAACAGCATATCAATTTGCTGTGGAAAAAAACCAAGAAATTAAAGAAAAAACCATACTTAGAGAAAACATGAATAAAAACTTAAGAAAGTTAGAAATAGGAAACAAAGTACTTGTATATTTACCCATTGGTTCTGGTAATACCATGCAATGGAAAGGTCCTTATGACATTATACATAAATTGTCAGATGTTACATATAAAATTGACATAAATGGTAGTGAAAAAATTGTTCACATCAACAATTTAAGACATTATGAAGAAAGCAATATAGTTGATACTACATCAAAAACTAATGACAAAATAGAAAACAACAATGTTATCATCGTTGAAGATGAAAATATTAAAGACATTCCAAGTAATGTTAACTACTTGTGTGGCATGACCGCAAATACAACTAATGAATTAGAGCAAATTAATTTAGATCATATTCAAAGTGTAGAAACTAAAAATAAAATTGTGAAAATATTAAACAAATTTAAAGATACAATCACAGAAACACCTGGTTTGACTAATGTCATTGAACATAGAATATAATTAACTGACAAAAAAGAGTTTAGATCAAAAGCTTATAGAATTCCACAAATGCTAGTTGACAAAGTGGATAAAGAATTGGACCAATTAATTGAAAATAAGATTATAAACAAATCTATGTCTCAATACTCTTCACCAATGGTAATAGTAAGAAAAAAAAATGGTTCAATTAGACTTTGCTGTGACTATCGCAAATTAAATAAAATCACAAAAATTGATCAGGAAGGGTTACCTAACATAGACAATATCATCAATACTATGGCAACTGGGAAAATATTTTCCACTATAGACTTGACCAGAGGTTTTAGGCAAGTACCTCTAGATAAAAATTCTAAAGATTACGCAGCTTTTATCACACATAGAGGTGTGTTTAACTGGAATGTAATGCCATTTGGTCTCATAAATAGTACTGCAACTTTCACTAAATTAATGAGAAAAATTCTTCCTCAAAGAAACAACATAATTCACTATGTGGATGATGTATGTATATATACAGAAACTTGGGATGAACACTTGACTATTTTAGAAGAAGTCTTACAAATACTAAAAGATAACAATTTAACTGTATCCCCAACTAAATTAAAGATAGGACAAACAGAAATTGAATTTCTGGGACATACATTTTCTAATGGCCAAGTCAAGCCAACAGAACAATTACACAAAAAGATCTTAGAAATAAAGACACCTAAAACTAAGAAAGAAGTTAGAGCACTCTTAGGTTTATTCAATTATTACAGCAAGTTTATTCCAAAATACAGTCAAATAGTTAGACCTATCATAGATCTTACAAAAAAATTTCAACCAAATTATGTAAATTGGAATAATGAATGTGAACAATCATTCAGACAACTAGTTAATGAGTTTTCTAAAGAACCAATTCTGGAAACTATTCAGAAAAATGATGAAATTATTTTAGCCTGTGATGCCTCAAAAATAGGACTAGGTGCTTGTATTTTTAAGAAAGTAATGATAGATTCAGAAATGGTGTACAAACCAGCATTCTATATAAGCCGTGCATTAACTAATAGTGAAAAAAATTTCAGTATATTGGAATTGGAAGGTTTATGCATAGCTTATGCTGTATTGAAATTTCAATACTATTTGTTAGGACGTAAGTTTACAATTCTCACAGATCACAAACCATTAGTAAATTTTAATGTGTCAAATGTAAATAACAAACGCATAAACAAATATGCATTATTACTATCTGATTATCAGTTTCAGATCAAAAGCATAGTTGGAAAAGATAATCATTTGCCAGATGTGTTATCAAGATTATCCATTTATATCCCAGATATTGAATAGACAATACTGAAAGATAATTGTCTAGGACTAATGTAAAACTTGAGACTTCAGATTTTTGGTCTCATAGTTAATAAGATGGTGTATAACTTCTGTAAGACACCGATGTAAATTGTTTTTATGATGATTATTTATGTTTTTATGATGATTATTTATGTTTTTTGTACTATGATTACATGAATATTACATGACTTAATTAGATACGTTAACTATTGATATGCAACTAAATATTTCATTGATTTTGTAACAATAATTTATGTTCCCTATATATGTATTTATGCAAAAATAATAATGAATTATTATTTTTTTCCGGGAGGGGTGAGTAATGCTAGTATGCACTAACATGGTCAAAGGGAAATGACTCAGTAAATAGTCAATAGTCAATAGTATAGTACAAGAGTTATGGGCACTGGGAAGATTATGAATGTCACAATCTAGTTTGTTCTACTGCGTCTTAGCTTTCTAAAGCATGCTTTGCACGTTTTACATGTCTGAGTCTGATCACGGGGTTTTACATGTCTCAGTCTGATCACGGGGGTAAAAGACCAGAGAATAGTCAGTCGACTCAAATATCTAGAAGCGTATAGACGCATACGTTAGACTCGGAACTATACCACATTTTATCAGAATACTATTTCATTTCTTGGACTTATATTATATTATATTATTCATTGGATATTATATGTGACTGTGATTTAATGTGATTAAATATATTTGTGCTGCAGAAGAGCGTTGTCAGATCACTTGTGATTACATAGATTTTATTGAGTTCTTGCAGGAAGGTAAAATTACTATTTTAATGAACTGAACATTGTTGTTCAATGAGGATTAACAAACACCTCATTAACACTTTCCTTGTAAACTAAGTTTATATATTCAATTTATATTTTGATAGATTAAAATAAATATAAATGATATCATACCTTATGAATTTCCACACTAAAATTTTGCGCATCCTTTTTTTTTTCGTGCCAAAGCCGAAAAGTATATTTACTTCCGTCTCTTCCGGTAAAGGCAGCCATAATTTACGTAAAATAATTTCTTCGATTCGCAAATTGGTCGAATGAATTCGTGACTAAGTCTTATTCCAAAGGCTATGATGTTGAAAATTTGATAGAATGTATTGTTAGTCGGGATAAGTCTGCTGCCCAAGTTTCAGCTCCATTGGACGACGGGAAAAGTTTTGCTAACAAGCACGCAAGCAACCAACCAAACAGACAGACAGACAGTGTGAGTTAAAAGAAAGGGAGTAAAAAAAAGAATGATAATCACAAATACTTTTTTTTTTAAACTAAATATAAAACGCTGTGACGACTTTCTCTATAGATTGCATTTGCTTTTGGCTTTGGTCTTGCTACGGAGTTGAATTAATAGTCTTATAAACAAATAAAAAGAACACAAGTATAGGCCTAACAGAGCAGGTTGACTTTACGGCTGTTGGCACGCTGAATGATTTAGAAATCCTAGTTTGGCACACCATCAGCAAAAAGTTTCCGACCCCTGGTATAGATAGTGTTAATTTCTTTTTTAACACACGCAAAAAGGGAAATTCTGAAGTCTCTGTGTCAAGCAGGGCTAGACCTCTTTCTCCCTCCCGCAGGCCGATTGAGTGTAGATGTAGCCAACCACACTCGTCGATTTTGTGCTGTTGTCTCTAGGAGAATGGACACATGTATCGACTGGAGAGAGACACGGTTGTTAGACAGCAATGGCAAGTGAACCATCATAAGGTGTCCATATGAAAATCAATCTCAGGAAGAGGTGATCTTGGGGGAGATTGGGGGGGAGGGGGTTGGGGGTGAATTGAGGGCAGCCACAAATATCACCGACCTCTATGAACACATCATTGTTACAAAGAATATGAAAACTGAGCCTAAATTCAGTTGCGAATTCTCGTGAATGGAAGATTTTGTCTTCTTTCACAAAACCTAGTTGTTGTTGTAGTTCTTTTCTTCTTTTTAACATTAGTTCCAACTGAAGAGAAACGTTTGTTTTAAACACGTGACAAAGATACCCACGGTGTTACAGTGACGCTGTCGTCCTGAAAATGAAAAGGAAAGCAAGTTATTATTAAGTGAAAGTAAACGCGATAGGGCGTTGGGCTGGTCCTTGTTTCCCAACATAAAAAAACAACTATAGTTAAGAATGGGGCACGGTGTCTGAGCCGGCAGCGCGTTCGACTGGCGTACCGAAGGTACTGGGTTCGAATCCTGGTGAGGGTTAAGATTTGTTCCCGTTTTTGGAGGGTGTCATTGAGTCTACCCAGCTCTTTGTTGGGGTAAAGTAAATGTGGCTGGGCATTGTGCTGGTCACAATATTCCCTAGTATGCCGTTGTCACAGAAACTGGTGAACGCTGCTTCACCGGCCCTATGGATCAATCTGATCCGACGGGATACTTTATATATAGTTAATTAATAGGCATTTGTGTGTACGCTATCATTGTGAAAAACAAACCGCCATTACCAAAACAAAACAACAACATACATTACCCGTTAAGACTATGAAATAAATTGCTATGTTTTGTTATCAATACCGGAAGTGTACGAATATCGACACGTGTCATGCGCCGGAGAGGAGAGATTAATCTGAGTACTCGACTTTCACCCGAGAAATGTAGAAACCGATTCTCGTACTGGAATCTGTGTGGAGATTAGTTGGATATACACGAGACGAATACATGGAACATACTTTGGTGTTATTCATTAAGGTCTGTTCATAATATATCAACCAATCATTAACTAATGAAATAATCACCAACCAATCATTAACTAATGAAATAATCATCAACAAATCATTAACTAATGAAATAATTGTCAACCAATCATCAAAATAATCATCAAACCACCGGTTGATCCCCCAATGACCTACTAAAAGATAAAGACAAATTAATCAATCATAAGCCAACTTAACAACTAATCATCAACGTCAACCAGTCATCAACTTATCAACCAATCATCAACATCATCCAACCATTAACATCAACCAGTCATAAACGTATAAACAGATCATCAACTTATCAACTTGCTAATTGATCAACTTGCTAATTGACCAACTTGCTAATTGACCAACTTTGCGTCATGCAATCGAGATGAAACTTTGGCACATAAGCGTGTTTCATTTGACAACTCACTCTTTCAAATGTTCAATCGACATATTCCCACCTCAACAAACATCAGTCTTTAATTGTGTTTTTCATTACATCTCATGGTGCGCTTTATAAAACCTTTTTTTTAACGCATTTGTAAATCCTTATTAAAATCGGCTGACTGTGTATTTCTCACTACTGAGCTATTGAGCTAAGTGATATCCCCTTATCTGTAACATCATTTATTATAGATATAAATAGAACTGAAGATTTTTGTGTATTTCTAGTAGTGAAAAGCTAAATCTAATCTTAAGTAAAACTAATGCTTAGAAATATAGACTGAAAAGATATAGTCTATACTAAAAAAACTTTGCTTTTAGGGATTGTTTACTTAATGTACTAAAAGATTTGAAGGCCAGTGCAACATATTCCTGAATTGCAATTACTCCATTCCGTTACGGCACAGATTATTGTCACTACACAAAGATTCAACGTGTAGGATCCTTACTTACTTACATACGCCGTATAGGCAGCCAACAAGGGTTCTCCAGTCATTCCGGCCCTGGGCAAGTCTTTCCAACTGTGCCCAAGAGTGACCTGTTTTCTTGACATCGGCATCCAGATCTCGGCGCCAGCTGTTACGTGTTCGACCTCTTTTCACCTTCCCTAGGGGGGTTACATGATAAAGACTGTCTGAAGGTGTTAGAAGACGATTTTTCGAGTGTGTGCCCCAACCACCTCCATCTCCAGATCAGCTGACTGTTGACCAGTGCGACTCCAGAGCTCATCGTAGTTAATGTTGTCCGGCCAGCGTATCTGCAGAATACTCCTGAGACATGAGTGTTAAGAAAGTCTGGCTCTTCTTGGTGTAGGAATACTCTGGCCCACAACGTTACAGCGTCTACAGTTGATTGAAACTCTGACTTATACAACACAATAACACTTTAGTGCAATGCTCAGATAAACATGAGGACAAAAACCCTTTTCTTATCCCATTTGCAAGAACGATTGCATGTAAGTAATCTTTCGTCTCGAGTGGCATCCGGGAACGGAATGGGTTACCTAAACAAATCAGGAAAATCAGCAAATTAACATAATTGAAAACTATAATCAAATTGCAAGAATAGACTCAAACCACGGAAAAGCGTAAGACGCAAAAATCTTCATTACGGAAGAGCGTCTGTAACAGATAAGATTAGAAATGTATAGTGTTACTTCAATTGGCTTGTGTAGATCATTAACTTTAATCACTGCCCTATATCATAGATTCATAATCTTACATTTTCGTGACCGTGTTATTTATAAACTTATATTTCGTGACCCACTAACTTTTTTCCGCCTTTATTAAAAACGGTTTGGAATATCATAATATCTGTTTGGGGCAAATATAGGTTTTATCGCTATAGTATACATTGTGATAGTCTGATCTAGATTTTTGACATTTTATTTCGCCATTTTCGCAACCAGGTGCACGTGGTAGCCTACTATAGTAACCGTATCTTTTAACTTATTGTATACGTTGCCATAGAGAACACTCTTTAATATGCGAATGATTATTATTACGTACTATATAGGCATATATGACGATAATAAAGTGGATATTGACATTTTAATCGTAAAAAGTAAAAATTCAGTAACCACTCTCTTATCACGCTTTAGGCTACTCTATCGTATGTGTATAATTGAATGTACAATAACAATATTATGTTTTATATAACGTCTCATGTGTCTTATTTACTTTTATATATTGTAATGGGGAATTGACAAGTCTTAATGAGGCGTGAACTTTTCAAATGGAAGAGGTCACGTGCTTCCGGTTCTATTTTTAAATTGTTTATTATTTTAGGCATTTCCGTATACAAAAAAAAACATGCTTTTGCTGGTGTTTGACAATTGATTTCAACCTCGACGGCCAGTTCTAGTCTTTTAGAAATATACAAAGACTACAATATTAGTTATGAAAAATTCGTTTTTAACATAAAAAAAAAAATGATCGAATAAGAACGGAAATGTTTTTCTTGTCGACCTTTTATGCATGCATAATCGTTAAAACTTGTCAATAAGGGGGTGATTTTTATTATCTAACAAGGTTGTAATAATGTTAATAATCCGGATGGACGTATATAATCAGTACATCGATTTAGCGCGACCGTTTTGATAAGGAGGCTGATTTAGTGGCACCGGATAATTTTGGCACTTAAGAACGCATAGGCCTACAGAGTGCGTGAAAATTTTTTTATGCCATAAATGCGAAAATATTTGATTGATGAAAAAATTCCTATTTCGCGGAAATGTACTTTTAGCGGTAAAAACTAGATCTGATTAATCTAGTCTAGGTAAACGAGGAGCGATTTCGAGTAAATTGTAGGACTATAGTTTGATAAGAAATTTGTTTACGCAATTACCATCAGCACTTTAAGGGTGACCAAATCAAAATTACTGGCATTTCTATAAGTTAAGTCATGGTCGTCGTTAGTTCCAGTATAATTTAATTTATCAGTAAATACACTTTTACGAACAAACTTATAGGAGTGATTGGTTTCTCCGTCATTTTGACGGGCGTAAAAACTAGTAACACAATAAAAACGTAATAATAATATTTAAAAAAAAAGTCATTGTAAAAGAGAGAGTGAGAAAAAAAATAATTGAAAAACAAATTCTAAGCGAGATATTTTATTGCTCAACCTGCAATTGATTGGATAGAAACCTCTTCAAACCAACCATCGCGGTTTAAATTGAGAACACTTTGGTCAACACTGAACTAGGAAATACACTTCTTCCATTGGTCTATTGACTAAACTTTCACTCTCGACAAAATCAAATAAAACAACATTTGTCTGTTGCAGTGGTTCCCAACACGAGGGGCGCATGTCCCACACGTGGCGAGGATGGGGTTGGGGGTCTATCTAATTAATTTTTTTTTAAGTCGGAGGGGGGCCAAATGAAAATTTAATTAGATGTTTTTTTTTTAAGTTTGTAGTAAGATGCTTACTGTGTGTGTTGTGGGCTCCTAAACAAAAAGCTGGGAGTCCCTGCACTTGTCGATTTAGAGCTCCACGTGTGGCCCGGGAAATATATTTATCACTGATAATGTCAGGAGCGCTAGTCACATGACCTGCATTGACCACAAGACTCCCCCCCCCCCCCCCACACTTCTTTCTTTCTATCAGTTTTTTGTTTTATATGCAAGTGATTTCAATACTCGAAGTTTTGATCGACAGTTTAATCGAATAGTTGGTAGCATGCATCCAGGTTGTTCCGTTTCTGTGTGTTTGAATGTGTATGAAAATGTATGTGTGTTAGCCTTATAGGCCTGAACATTAGAAAATGCCTTTACGCTATTGTGTATGTGTTAAAGTGTGTGTGTGTGTGTGTGCGTGTGTGCGTGTGTGCGTGTGTGTGTGTGTGTGTGTGCGTGCGTGCGTGCGTGCGTGCGTGCGTGTGTGTGTGTGTGTGTCTTTAACTCTTTTGATTTATCTTCTCTTAGCTCAATATATGTGCAATAAAAAACAACAACCGATGATTGAAAGTGAAATATATTATTAGTCAAAACCAGGGACTTTTAATCTTGGAATTCTGTATCTGGCTGGTTGTATTCTATAAATGAAGTACTCAACAAAAACTGGAATGCCAGGAAAATCTATTGGCCCAAGAAATTACCATCAAACTTCGAATATGTTTTTGTTGATCTTTGAATAAATGTACACAATATTTTAGTAGGCAGTACGTTTGTAAATTGATCTGAAAGTCTAGATCTAGCGTATGTACCGATGTTCATTATTTTTACTCAATGACCAAAGCTAAAAGACATGTCAGCTACAAGACAGGAAAAATCGAATGGTTAAATCATTGAGCAAAAGAAATAAAAATGTACATTGAAATGAATATGCTCAAGAAAGCAAGAACATAAAAAGTCCCCCCCCCCCCCCCCCCCAGTACAATGCCTAATTTTTCAGTTAAGAGCTGGACGTATAGAACTCACCTCTCATCTCAACAGAATAAACCCAAAACGCCCAGCAAACGACGCGACCTTGAGGCAGTCATTGAAAAGATGGGGGGGGGGGGGGGGTATTAGAGAGAATGGCTCAGGACAGAGGACTCTGGAGATCTGTGGTTGGCGGCCCATACCCCAGCTGGGGTGACGGGCAATGATGATGATGATGACCAACCAAACTGCAACATCGCCCACACATAACATTAGACAGAACGGCTCAAATTAACTACACATTTTTACTCTGGCATTCTGGCATTGACTGCAAGAGAGCCAACAGCTCTGCCGTCTGGTTAAGAACAAGATGTATACCTACCTACCTACCTACCTACCTACCTGCCTACCTAACTACCTACCTACCTACCTACCTACCTACCTACCTACCTACCTGCCTACCTAACTACCTACCTACCTACCTACCTACCTACCTACCTACCTACCTACCTAACTACCTACCTACCTACCTACCTGCCTACCCACATACATACCACACAACTACCCACCTAGCTACCCACCTACCTACCCACTTTCCTACCTACCTACATAATACCTATCTACCTACTCACCTACCCACCTAGGAACTTGTCTAAAATGTATTTGTAGTTAGGGTATACATCTAATAAGATTACCAGTAGTAGGCAAGTTGGATACCTCACCCATGAAGCCATCGTCTCTCGAGACGGACGGATGCCGACGATTAGGAAAGTATTCATGTCGGTCCAAGTTGATCAATAGGGCTCGTGAAGCAGCGTTTACATGTTACTGTGGCCACGGCATACTAGGAGATTGTGCGGTCTACACTATGCCTAGCCGCCTTTACCTCTACCCAACAAATGTGAGACACCCACCAGAGCTGGATAGACTCAGGAAAGACCCGAGAATACACCCTTACCTTTACAAGATTCAAACCCAGGACCTTCGATACGCCAGCCGAACGCGCTTCCGGTTCGGTCATCATACCCTATAAAATTACCAGTTGTCTTAAAACAATTTCTAGCTACATTTTTCTCAGTAACTCATAAGTTTATAAAGACCAAGAAAATCCTATGGCCAATAAAAATAAAGTTAGGTTACTGTTCGCCAACAGGGTTAGTGTTTGACCAGGTGAAATGATTCGATTGGTCAGACAATAGAGACGCCAATGAGACCTGAAGGATATTGAGAATTTTCGCTTCGATTGAACGCTTTCCAACCTTGCGCGCGCAATTCAGGAGGGGAAAATATGCTGCGAAGTTATTAATTTAGCTAAATGCAATAAGCTGTCGAAAAAAAAAAAGGGGGGGGGGGGGCGGATTACATTAAGACAGAATCGGCGATAAAAAGATAACGTAGGTAACTAAGGGTCGGAATCATTCAGTTACTTCATTAATAATAGCACTAATGACACGTTTGTGAATTTAAATAATGCTATAAAAATTATTGTGATTTAAAAATTATACCTAGAAAACCGATGATATGTTAAAACCGACTTCATCTGGTTTCTTAAACACAAGTGATATGGGTCTAGGACATAATAATCTTCTAGCTAAAAGGAACATCTGTAAACATATAAGTTTTAGTTAAACACCTTAGCGTTCAAAATAGCTGTGGGTAAAGTAAAAGCTGTAGTAAAAGTAAAGTAAAGTATCCCGTCGGACTAAATTGATCCACAGGGGCGGTGAAGCAGCGTTCAAGAGTTTCAGTGGCCACGGCATACTAGAGGATTGTGTGGCCAGCACCTGCACAGCCGCCTTTACTTGACCCCAACTAAGGTCAGGTACCTATCAAAGCTGGGTAGACTCAGGGACACCCACCTGACCCGTGAACGAATCCAAGCCATCATCAGTAGTAGGATATAAGACTAAACTGCAAGTCTGAACACGGGAGAAAGATAAACAGAGGGGAGAATGAGAGAAAGATGATAGGACGATATCTCGGACTGGACAGGAATGATTAGATCAAAGGTTCTCAGCTTTTTTTTGCTCACCGCCACCTTTTAAATTGTTTTTTCACTCACCGCCCCCCCCCCCCCAACCTTTTTTTTTTAGCGCCAACTCATCCTTTTTCAATTTAGTTTCTACGAATTTGTATAGGCCTACTAGATTTGTGTGCATTTTTTAAGAACAAAAAAAAGCATAATTAATAGATCAAAAATTAAATAAACAAGAGGCTTAATTTTTTTTAATATTAATGTGAACTTATGCTTGATGCGTTGCTAGCAGTTTGCCTATGTTTCAATTTTGGTTGCAAAAGCCTTAGGTCTCCATGCGCCATTACTTGCAACTTATTTCTCTTTTTGACAACAGATCGGTTGTATGAGCACTAAATCTACTTTCCACTAATGATTCCTATTTCTTACTAATAGGCTATAATATGTACTGTTGGGTGATAGACGATAATTAGCAGCATCTTCGTTCTAAGTCAATTTTTGTTTCATCTATAAACTAATCAATCACCTCCCATAAGATTTCCTTTCTCGGAAACATTCTAATTATAGTAATAGATAAATGATCAAGGTTAAGTACATACAAGTCTTTGAATGACTTTTACTCAATAATTCACTCACATACTAAGTCACTCATTCAATAGCTCACTAAATAACTATTTTTTAAAAATAACTAATAACTAAAACTAATGATTCGTTCATTCTCGCATCCATTTACTCTTTCATTTAAGCAGCCATTTCTATAAAATATACACTAATGCACTCACAATTTCTCTCTCTCTCTCTCTCTCTCTCTTTGTCTCTCTCTGTCTCTGTCTCTCTCTCTCTCTCTCTCTTACTACTCTCTATTTAATTGGCATGCATAAAATAAAGACTTTAATCGACTTGCAACGTACGTCACAGTTTTAATTTCATTCAAGTGAGTTATAATTGTCGGTTGTTACTTTCGATTTCTTGTGACAGAAAAGAGGGTGGGAGAAAGAGAAACAAGGAGAAATGGAGAAAACGAAAATTAGAGAAAAAACAAGAAATGATCTAATTATGAGAGAAATGGATAAAAAGAAACGCAAAGAGACAAACGAAAGAGCAACGAGTAAAAAAAATAAAAATAAACGTATATCGATAACTTGAGAAGAAGAAGAAAAATAGAGAATTAGAGAGAGAGAGAAATAGAAGGAGAGAAAGAGAAAGAGAAAGAGAGAAAGAGAGAAAGAGAAAGAGAAAAAGATAGAGTAAATATGTATATTAATACTTGAGAAGAAGAAGACACAGAGAGAGAGATGTAAGAGTAAGAGAGTAAAAAAAGAGCTACAGATAAAACATGTAAATTTATAACTTTTTAACAAAAAGACAGAGAGAGAGAGAGAGAGAGAAAAATAAAGAGAGAAGATAGGAGTAATAAAGAGAAATGTATATTAGAAGATTCAAGGTTATGACAAAAGTTCGTTCAATGTTTCTGTCAGAAGTTTATTTTCTCATTGAGTCGTTTCCATGGGCAACAGTGGTTGGACCGCATCCTGGGTTCGAAACCTGGTGAAGTCTAAGATTTGTTCCCGGGTATAGACGGTGTCACAGCTCTGATATGTGCATTACATTAGTTGGGGGCAAAGTAAAGGCGGCTGGGCATTGTACTATCCACACAATCTCCTCGTGTGCCGTGGCCACAGAAACTGGTGAACGCTGCGTCACCGGCTCAGTGGATCAAATGACCTTACATTAAGTAGTTTCATTAAGAAAAACATGTTCAAAATGTCCCCCACTGCGGCCAGTCAATATATTTAAAATGGACCAAATATTTGTCCAGTGTCTAGACCACTGAATTTTAGTCAGCCCAATTCATAATTTGTTGACCTTTTCACATGACTCTGTCTCCAAGACATCCATTATGGACGGTGGGAGGGTAAGGACCGGTTAAGGTGGGGGGGGGGGGGGCGGTTGAGGGGAAAATAAATATTGTAATGTTTGCTGCTAATAAACCACGTAAGGGTTAACCTGTAAAACAGTATCGTCATTGGTTGTTAGAAAATGGAGAAAATTGGAGGCGGGGCACGCAATTTAATCATATGTCATAATCAAGGCCTGTCCTATGGCTGCAGGCGCCCTAGACAAGTTGAATTTCAGCGCCCATTTTTTTTTTAAGTATAGAATCTTTTCTCAAACAAAAATAAAACAAGTCACAACAACAAAAAATCAAGTTATATTATATACAAATAGACATGTTTAGAAGATATTTTCTATCTAAAAAAAAGGTAGGCTACGATTGAACATAGTTTTTTTTTTCCATTTTTTTTTTCAAGTGTCACGATGGTGGCCCTGGAGCAACTACACCGCATTACCGTGCCAATCACCATACGTCGGCACGTCAACTAATGGAGTTTAGCAAATGGAGGTTTTGCTGCACTAGCCTATGTACTAACACCGAAACTAGGGTTTTTGCAGACGGAGAATATTTCAAATAGATCTAGTTATGAGTACTCACTGATTGGTGGCAATTAAAGTTAGACCTTCACTCTGTATTAATAACTGCTTAAAGCATTTTAAACACACACACACACAATACAACAAACATATAATTGGATAGAGATCAAACAGAAAATAAAGCATTTTAAACACACACACACACAATACAACAAACATATAATTGGATAGAGATCAAACAGAAAATAAAGCATTTTAAACACACACACACACAATACAACAAACATATAATTGGATAGAGATCAAACAGAAAATAAAGCATTTTAAACACACACACACACAATACAACAAGCATATAATTGGATAGAGATCAAACAGAAAATAAAGCCTATTTTAGACACACACACAATACAACAAACCTATAATTGGATAGAGATCAAACAGAAAATAAAGCCTATTTTAGACACACACACAATACAACAAACATATAATTGGATACAGATCAAACAGAAAATAAAGCCTATTTTAGACACACACACAATACAACAAGCATATAATTGGATAGAGATCAAACAGAAAATAAAGCCTATTTTAGACACACACACAATACAACAAACATATAATTGGATACAGATCAAACAGAAAATAAAGCCTATTTTAGACACACACACAATACAACAAACATATAATTGGATAGAGATGAAACAGAAAATAAAGCCTATTTTAGACACACACACAATACAACAAACATATAATTGGATAGAGATCAAACAGAAAATAAAGCCTATTTTAGACACACACACAATACAACAAACATATAATTGGATAGAGATCAAACAGAAAATAAAGCCTATTTTAGACACACACACAATACAACAAACATATAATTGGATAGAGATCAAACAGAAAATAAAGCCTATTTTAGACACACACACAATACAACAAACATATAATTGGATACAGATCAAACAGAAAATAAAGCCTATTTTAGACACACACACAATACAACAAACATATAATTGGATAGAGATCAAACACACACACACACAATACAACAAACATATAATTGGATAGAGATCAAACACACACACACACAATACAACAAACATATAATTGCATAGAGATCAAACAGAAAATAAAGCCTATTTTAGACACACACACAATACAACAAACATATAATTGGATAGAGATCAAACACACACACACACAATACAACAAACATATAATTGGATAGAGATCAAACACACACACACACAATACAACAAACATATAATTGGATAGAGATCAAACACACACACACACAATACAACAAACATATAATTGGACAGAGATCAAACACACACACACAATACAACAAACATATAATTGGATAGAGATCAAACACACACACACAATACAACAAACATATAATTGGATAGAGATCAAACACACACACACAATACAACAAACATATAATTGGATAGAGATCAAACACACACACACAATACAACAAACATATAATTGGATAGAGATCAAACACACACACACAATACAACAAACATATAATTGGATAGAGATCAAACACACACACACAATACAACAAACATATAATTGGATAGAGATCAAACACACACACACAATACAACAAACATATAATTGGATAGAGATCAAACAGAAAATAAAGCCTATTTTAGACACACACACAATACAACAAACATATAATTGGATAGAGATCAAACAGAAAATAAAGCCTATTTTAGACACACACACAATACAACAAACATATAATTGGATAGAGATCAAACACACACACACACACAATACAACAAACATATAATTGCATAGAGATCAAACAGAAAATAAAGCCTATTTTAGACACACACACAATACAACAAACATATAATTGGATAGAGATCAAACAGAAAATAAAGCCTATTTTAGACACACACACAATACAACAAACCTATAATTGGATAGAGATCAAACAGAAAATAAAGCCTATTTTAGACACACACACAATACAACAAACCTATAATTGGATAGAGATCAAACAGAAAATAAAGCCTATTTTAGACACACACACAATACAACAAACATATAATTGGATAGAGATCAAACAGAAAATAAAGCCTATTTTAGACACACACACAATACAACAAACATATAATTGGATAGAGATCAAACAGAAAATAAAGCCTATTTTAGACACACACACAATTCAACATACATATAATTGGATAGAGATCAAACAGAAAATAAAGCCTATTTTAGACACACACACAATACAACAAACATATAATTGGATAGAGATCAAACAGAAAATAAAGCCTATTTTAGACACACACACAATACAACAAACATATAATTGGATAGAGATCAAACAGAAAATAAAGCCTATTTTAGACACACACACAATACAACAAACATATAATTGGATAGAGATCAAACAGAAAATAAAGCCTATTTTAGACACACACACAATACAACATACATATAATTGGATAGAGATCAAACAGAAAATAAAGCCTATTTTAGACACACACACAATACAACAAACATATAATTGGATAGAGATCAAACAGAAAATAAAGCCTATTTTAGACACACACACACAATACAACAAACATATAATTGGATAGAGATCAAACAGAAAATAAAGCCTATTTTAGACACACACACAATACAACATACATATAATTGGATAGAGATCAAACAGAAAATAAAGCCTATTTTAGACACACACACAATACAACAAACATATAATTGGATACAGATCAAACAGAAAATAAAGCCTATTTTAGACACACATACAATACAACAAACATATAATTGGATAGAGATCAAACAGAAAATAAAGCCTATTTTAGACACACACACAATACAACAAACATATAATTGGATAGAGATCAAACAGAAAATAAAGCCTATTTTAGACACACACACAATACAACAAACATATAATTGGATAGAGATCAAACAGAAAATAAAGCCTATTTTAGACACACACACAATACAACAAACATATAATTGGATACAGATCAAACAGAAAATAAAGCCTATTTTAGACACACACACAATACAACAAACATATAATTGGATACAGATCAAACAGAAAATAAAGCCTATTTTAGACACACACACAATACAACAAACATATAATTGGATAGAGATCAAACAGAAAATAAAGCCTATTTTAGACACACACACAATACAACAAACATATAATTGGATAGAGATCAAACAGAAAATAAAGCCTATTTTAGACACACACACAATACAACAAACATATAATTGGATAGAGATCAAACAGAAAATAAAGCCTATTTTAGACACACACACAATACAACAAACATATAATTGGATAGAGATCAAACAGAAAATAAAGCCTATTTTAGACACACACACAATACAACAAACATATAATTGGATACAGATCAAACAGAAAATAAAGCCTATTTTAGACACACACACAATACAACAAACATATAATTGGATAGAGATCAAACAGAAAATAAAGCCTATTTTAGACACACACACAATACAACAAGCATATAATTGGATACAGATCAAACAGAAAATAAAGCCTATTTTAGACACACACACAATACAACAAACATATAATTGGATAGAGATCAAACAGAAAATAAAGCCTATTTTAGACACACACACAATACAACAAACATATAATTGGATAGAGATCAAACAGAAAATAAAGCCTATTTTAGACACACACACAATACAACAAACATATAATTGGATACAGATCAAACAGAAAATAAAGCCTATTTTAGACACACACACAATACAACAAACATATAATTGGATAGAGATCAAACAGAAAATAAAGCCTATTTTAGACACACACACAATACAACAAACATATAATTGGATACAGATCAAACAGAAAATAAAGCCTATTTTAGACACACACACAATACAACAAACATATAATTGGATAGAGATCAAACAGAAAATAAAGCCTATTTTAGACACACATACAATACAACAAACATATAATTGGATAGAGATCAAACAGAAAATAAAGCCTATTTTAGACACACACACAATACAACAAGCATATAATTGGATAGAGATCAAACAGAAAATAAAGCCTATTTTAGACACACACACAATACAACAAACATATAATTGGATAGAGATCAAACAGAAAATAAAGCCTATTTTAGACACACACACAATACAACAAACATATAATTGGATAGAGATCAAACAGAAAATAAAGCCTATTTTAGACACACACACAATACAACAAACATATAATTGGATACAGATCAAACAGAAAATAAAGCCTATTTTAGACACACACACAATACAACAAACATATAATTGGATAGAGATCAAACAGAAAATAAAGCCTATTTTAGACACACACACAATACAACAAACATATAATTGGATAGAGATCAAACAGAAAATAAAGCCTATTTTAGACACACACACAATACAACAAACATATAATTGGATAGAGATCAAACAGAAAATAAAGCCTATTTTAGACACACACACAATACAACAAACATATAATTGGATACAGATCAAACAGAAAATAAAGCCTATTTTAGACACACACACAATACAACAAACATATAATTGGATAGAGATCAAACAGAAAATAAAGCCTATTTTAGACACACACACAATACAACAAGCATATAATTGGATACAGATCAAACAGAAAATAAAGCCTATTTTAGACACACACACAATACAACAAACATATAATTGGATAGAGATCAAACAGAAAATAAAGCCTATTTTAGACACACACACAATACAACAAACATATAATTGGATAGAGATCAAACAGAAAATAAAGCCTATTTTAGACACACACACAATACAACAAACATATAATTGGATACAGATCAAACAGAAAATAAAGCCTATTTTAGACACACACACAATACAACAAACATATAATTGGATAGAGATCAAACAGAAAATAAAGCCTATTTTAGACACACACACAATACAACAAACATATAATTGGATACAGATCAAACAGAAAATAAAGCCTATTTTAGACACACACACAATACAACAAACATATAATTGGATAGAGATCAAACAGAAAATAAAGCCTATTTTAGACACACATACAATACAACAAACCTATAATTGGATAGAGATCAAACAGAAAATAAAGCCTATTTTAGACACACACACAATACAACAAGCATATAATTGGATAGAGATCAAACAGAAAATAAAGCCTATTTTAGACACACACACAATACAACAAACATATAATTGGATAGAGATCAAACAGAAAATAAAGCCTATTTTAGACACACACACAATACAACAAACATATAATTGGATACAGATCAAACAGAAAATAAAGCCTATTTTAGACACACACACAATACAACAAACATATAATTGGATAGAGATCAAACAGAAAATAAAGCCTATTTTAGACACACATACAATACAACAAACCTATAATTGGATAGAGATCAAACAGAAAATAAAGCCTATTTTAGACACACACACAATACAACAAACCTATAATTGGATAGAGATCAAACAGAAAATAAAGCCTATTTTAGACACACACACAATACAACAAACATATAATTGGATAGAGATCAAACAGAAAATAAAGCCTATTTTAGACACACACACAATACAACAAACATATAATTGGATAGAGATCAAACAGAAAATAAAGCCTATTTTAGACACACACACAATACAACAAACATATAATTGGATACAGATAAAACAGAAAATAAAGCCTATTTTAGACACACACACAATACAACAAACATATAATTGGATAGAGATCAAACAGAAAATAAAGCCTATTTTAGACACACACACAATACAACAAACATATAATTGGATAGAGATCAAACAGAAAATAAAGCCTATTTTAGACACACACACAATACAACAAACATATAATTGGATAGAGATCAAACAGAAAATAAAGCCTATTTTAGACACACACACAATACAACAAACATATAATTGGATACAGATCAAACAGAAAATAAAGCCTATTTTAGACACACACACAATACAACAAACCTATAATTGGATAGAGATCAAACAGAAAATAAAGCCTATTTTAGACACACACACAATACAACAAACATATAATTGGATAGAGATCAAACAGAAAATAAAGCCTATTTTAGACACACATACAATACAACAAACCTATAATTGGATAGAGATCAAACAGAAAATAAAGCCTATTTTAGACACACACACAATACAACAAGCATATAATTGGATAGAGATCAAACAGAAAATAAAGCCTATTTTAGACACACACACAATACAACAAACATATAATTGGATAGAGATCAAACAGAAAATAAAGCCTATTTTAGACACACACACAATACAACAAACATATAATTGGATAGAGATCAAACAGAAAATAAAGCCTATTTTAGACACACACACAATACAACAAACATATAATTGGATACAGATCAAACAGAAAATAAAGCCTATTTTAGACACACACACAATACAACAAACATATAATTGGATAGAGATCAAACAGAAAATAAAGCCTATTTTAGACACACACACAATACAACAAACATATAATTGGATACAGATAAAACAGAAAATAAAGCCTATTTTAGACACACACACAATACAACAAACATATAATTGGATAGAGATCAAACAGAAAATAAAGCCTATTTTAGACACACACACAATACAACAAACATATAATTGGATAGAGATCAAACAGAAAATAAAGCCTATTTTAGACACACACACAATACAACAAACATATAATTGGATACAGATCAAACAGAAAATAAAGCCTATTTTAGACACACACACAATACAACAAACATATAATTGGATAGAGATCAAACAGAAAATAAAGCCTATTTTAGACACACACACAATACAACATACATATAATTGGATAGAGATCAAACACACACACACACACAATACAACAAACATATAATTGGATAGAGATCAAACAGAAAATAAAGCCTATTTTAGACACACATACAATACAACAAACCTATAATTGGATAGAGATCAAACAGAAAATAAAGCCTATTTTAGACACACACACAATACAACAAACATATAATTGGATAGAGATCAAACAGAAAATAAAGCCTATTTTAGACACACACACAATACAACAAACATATAATTGGATAGAGATCAAACAGAAAATAAAGCCTATTTTAGACACACACACAATACAACAAACATATAATTGGATAGAGATCAAACAGAAAATAAAGCCTATTTTAGACACACACACAATACAACAAACATATAATTGGATAGAGATCAAACAGAAAATAAAGCCTATTTTAGACACACACACAATACAACAAACCTATAATTGGATAGAGATGAAACAGAAAATAAAGCCTATTTTAGACACACACACAATACAACAAACCTATAATTGGATAGAGATCAAACAGAAAATAAAGCCTATTTTAGACACACACACAATACAACAAACATATAATTGGATAGAGATCAAACAGAAAATAAAGCCTATTTTAGACACACACACAATACAACAAACATATAATTGGATAGAGATCAAACAGAAAATAAAGCCTATTTTAGACACACATACAATACAACAAACATATAATTGGATAGAGATCAAACAGAAAATAAAGCCTATTTAAGATATTGGATTTTGTTTAAAAACAAAAAGTCCGGCGCATTAGTTTTATTACAGATTTTATTTCATTGCTTTCCTTTTGTTTCTGTCTGGCCTTCAAATGACCAAATTACCCTATCGCCACGCGTAGGGCGAGACGAAATATAGTCCCAAGGAACACATGCAAATATGTCGTATTTCTCACGGTTGCCTATTCATGAGCGTCACTGTGTGTTTACAAATAACATTCAATGAGATGGGTGTGTGTGTATGGGGTGGGTGGGGCTTTTGGCCACGTTGTGGGTTGTGGAAAAGGGGGGTGGGGGTGATGATTTCAACGGCCGAGAATCAGTGACAGTGAGTCAAGTCAATTTATCTCACATTTTAAGAGTGGCTTATTTATGGAATCCGTTGTAAAATATATACGTTTATGTTGTATTACCCTCCACTCTCCCAAAAGGGCTAAACCGTTATGTAAAAATAAGCACGTGCCTATGGCAGCATGGACAGGGGGGGGGGGTAGGGGGACTCGACACATTTCCCATCGGAGCAATTTTGTATCAATTTAAAAATGGTGCAAGCGAACCAGGAACGGTAAAAAAAAAGATCCCGCACTAAATAAAAACCGAATTTTTATTAATTAAGAATAGTTATTTAAGTACCCATTCAATATTTCAATTCCAGAAAGTATGAGAAAACTTTGTAACATAAAAAAATCTACAACAATAACATAATTAATGGCTCTCACAGAATTACTTTTCAAAATATGTGGTGTCCATGGCTCACTCAGACCAAAAAGTTCCCGACCCCTGCTCTAGAGGGTAATACGTACCGGTACTAGTTACGTTAAAATTAGTGCAGAAGTACCGAGAATGCACCAGAAAAAATGACAAAAGCTCTAGAGGTAAAAAAAATAAAGGTCTGCAATGGTACCGGGTACTGGTACGGTGAAAACATCTAGGAATGCATGACACAATGTTTTATCTATAGAGCATAGGTACATCCTGCATGCTCTGCATCAGCCTCCTAAAGTGGGTCACTAGATAATTATACTTGATAATTAATTATTAAATACAAATGAGATATATATAGAATATAGAGAGAGACTTAAACTTATATATTTCAACATTACAAACAATAATTTTTATTCATTTCTTTTGGTACTTATTACCCTCCCTAGTGGTACGAATTGAACGCTGGTGAAGGCAATTAGTACCACCTGGTCTTATTTAAATTTTAATAATTGTGCTCTTTGTTTTCATTATAACACGTTGAAATCGTGTATTTTCATTCTTTTGTCACCAATAATTGTTTTAACGTTAAATAAACTTTTTTCTACATTTAGTTTTTTTATTGTTAATTTTTTTCCCTTAGGGGGTACGAATTACCCACCTCTACCCTATCAATAGAATAAATGTAAAGGGGGTCGAAATTCTTATTTTTTTTGCAATGGGCATCTAATCTACAAGCCTTAATCCAGCCGTTATCGCAGGAAATATTTTAATTTTTTTTTTGCCTTAGATTTTTGACATATCAATCTCCGCCCCCTTTAGTAATATCATGTGGTATAGGAATATATGTCATTTAAATGTCATGACATAGGCTATATCTCTATAGCAACATATCGTGCCTTTATCACAACTACTGTATATTTAATATTATATATAAAATATATTATATCTACTAAACACTTTACGTACTTGCAGTCCTCCCCCCAGTTACCAAATTATAATGTTACACGTTTAGCTTCAATATTTGTAGACTATAGAAAAAGTAACAACACAACAACAACATCGTTTCATCTTATCTTATACATTGTTGTTTGTCCTTCATTTCGAGAATGTCCTCGTATCCCAGTCACAATGTGGCTTCTTTGGTGGTCTATTAGTCCTATATGGGCCCGTAAACCTTTTTTAGTTTTTTTGCAGGTATCACACAAAAATGATACGGCTGTTGGGTTGGTAGCGCCTTTCAAGTTTGCTTCTCTTTTCTATATATAACTTTTTGCTCAACGCTCGAGGTTCTGTTACTTTCTGAGAATTATAAAATTGTGCCTTAGACGATATAATATTTGGCCACCTGCCTCTATCTGCCGCCAGTGCATCCCAGCCGTTTGGGTCCACGTCTAGTTTAAGACCATCTTTGAATCTCCTTTTTTTGGCCGCCGGTTCTTCTTTTGCCGTGTGCTAGCTCGCCAAAAAGAAGCTTCTTCGGCAATCTATAGTCCGGTATTCTCACTAAATGACCAGCCCATCGCGCTTGCAGACGCGCTCCCTCTGTAAAGAAGAGTATTGCGTCCTACGCACATCCGTGGTTTGAGTCTAGTAAAAGATTTTAAGTTACTGGTTTTCCTTGTTTATTCAGGTAGCCCATTCCATGCCCAGATCCCACTCGAGAAGTAAGAGTACTTTAATACATTCTTTTCTCGTAAGAGATAAGGTAAGTGTTTTTGTCCTAATGTTGAACTGAGCATTGTAGCAGATTGTTATTGCGTTGCATTTCTAAATTAGAATTTAATGCCTTATGTATTATAATTACTTTACTCTTTGCCCTTCAGTCCTCTAGTGCAGGGGTCGGCAACCTAAGGCTCGCGTGCCAGACTTGGTACGCAGAGTGATTTTCAGTGGCATGCGTGGGAGTCCTTTAAGAAGGAGATTTTTTTAATGCTAACTACATGAAAATCAAGCTGAACGTCGAGTGTTGACGTTGAAGAAAGTTTGTGTACAAAAATCTGGTCATTGGATTCGCGGTTGTTTCAATTAATCTATTGTTAAAATTGTCAATTTCGATAGCGTCTCATCTTTTATTGATGGACATCAAGTCTCTACTTCTACAAGAAAGTCATACAGAATATAAGTATCTGCTGTTACACACAGTGTACTTTATCCTAGACGAGATTACATTTTTGAGTTAGATTCCTTTCTTGTCTGGAAGCAATTAATGAAATCGATTAAAACAAAATTTGTTCCGGTATTGAATGAGGAGAACTAACTATTGAAGCCGATGTTTCTGAATGACAAGGCAGCACATTTAAATGAGTTGAACTTGCTTTTGCAAGGACAGGGTAAATCAGCACTTGAACCGTTAGACACTGGAATGAATGTGTATTGAAACTGGACATATCTTGCAGGGAAATCAATTTCAAAACATTTAAACTATTTCACTTATTTAAGAGATAGATGGGATTTTTTCAGATTACATTGAAGCACTCAATGCGGATTTTTCTAAACAAATGCAAGACTTTCAAATGTATGGACACATGTTTTCATACCACATCAAGACTGACTGGATTCTACTTCTTAGATCTGGATCTTTATTTTTTAAAGTAATGTATTGACTATTTTAAAATGCAACAATGGGAATTTCAAACATCCCAAATTAGGTATCAAAATGTTCCGATTTGCGAAAAAATCTATAAAGAAGCCGCTTAGGAAAGTGATCTACTATTCTCAACTGCTAGGTAATCTCTCTACTTTGGTTCAACGTACACCTGGAGAGGAGCGCGCCAGGAACAAGACGTTGGAGAAAAATGTGGTCCACTCCGCTACTTTCATCTGCAGCCAGCGAGATCGTGCTTGTACGGCCAGGATTGACCACGTGAAGGCCTGCAAGGGAATTGGATCGTCTCTCGAGACGTAAAAAGCCGACGACAACGACACCGGTGAAGATATTTTATCGCACATGAAAGTTTTTTTAATCATACAAAGAAGTCACTTACACTTCACCACTCAGAAGTAACTAAATATTTATTTGAAATTGAAATGAAGAGCATTCGAGGACAAGGCGCTCAACAATAGAAGATACAGACTTATTATGCTACATGATCGTCTTCTTTAATTAAACATAAATATAATTTATTTTAAAACAATTTTACTGGTTTTATTATTTCAATAAATATAAGAAACTTATATACTAGCATTATATTATGTAATTGGTGTAATTATTAATGTTTAAAAAAATCATTTAACCGACTTAAACAATTAATGCAGGAAACGTTAATTTACAACTGTTTAACGTTAATTAATTACCATTTTAATTTAAAAATATAATGCTAATAATGCTATCACGTTAATTTACAACTGTTTAACGTAAATTAATTACCATTTTAATTTAAAAATATAATGGTAGATTTATACACAAGAAATAAAAATTAATAAGTAGTATTAGTTATATTACAAAACATAACATGTTTGGTTGGCATCACAACTATAGAATCAAACTTGGAAGATATAATTTAATTAAAGGGAGATAATTAACTCGTTTTTATTTGAGTTAATATTTCAAAATATTTATTATTTTTTAATTTTTTAACACAATTAGTAGCTTGCAATTATAGCTTTAAAAGAATAAAACTACATAGAAAAAGATAGTAAAAAATTATATAACTATAATTGAAATGAAGAATTCATATGTAAATTTGTGAACATTACATTAACTACCCACTTTGTTTGATCACAACTCATCAATTCTGATTAATGGTAATATTAGGTCCAATTTCTTCCAAATTATCTAAGTTGGGCTAAGATTAAAATATAATTAATTTTAAATTAATACTTAGTAGTTTTAAGAAACAATTAAAAATATTATACAATCTTAGGCATTAACCATGTGAAAGATCAATTTTAATAATAATATTTGCTATAAACACACAAAAAAGGTTTTAATTAAATAAATAACTAAACTTTTTTTATAAAGTGCCTTTGCTTTTGGCCTTCGGTGCTACGAAGCGTAATAAATTGTCTTATAAAAAAAAATATCGTAGTGCAGGTTGACTTTCAGGCCGTTGGCACGCTGAATGATTTACAAATCACAGTTTGGCACCCTGTTAGCAAAGGGTTGCCGACCCCTGCTCTAGTGTTTCAAGGTATATTGATTTAACTATTGGTGTTACTCTTGTCAGTTGTAAATATTCGCTAGTAATGAACATTGAAGCTCTTATTTTAATTCGTTTCTTTTTATGAATTCTTATGTTTTGTTAGATTTGTTAAATTATATCTCGCAGTATTGCTGTGCTGTCCACACATTCCCATTGGTGACGTTATCAAAGACATATTTGAAACACACATTCTCTAGCCCTAGGAATCAAAATAGTCTGAAAGTATACTTGTGACTTCATTGTTACTCTGTTAATTACATTGAGATCTATATTGATGCATTTTGGAATGAGTTTTATGGAAAAGTTTGACACATTTCAGCATAAAGATCTATATTTTTATAATAATCTACACGAATATGTTGAACACAATAATATATTATACGAATCAAACTATAAATGTTTGCTATATGTATTTAACTGAAAGAAGAAAAAAAAAAGCAATAACAAAACAAACAAACAAACAAACAGATATAACCAAAACCAAAAGGTGTTGTCATGACCTACTTATATCAATAGCCTCATTGCGGTACCGGTAATTCACAGGTGAAGGTCACCCACTCGCGTTAGCTACAGTTTAGATTTTAGATAAATCACTTCTACAGCTGCTTTTAAGATCATGAAAAAAAAGACAAACAGTGATTTAGTTTTACTGCACCGGATTAATGCAACATGGATTCCTGACCTGGATATTGCGTTGGATTCCTGACCTGGATATTGCGTTGGATTCCTGACCTGGATATTGCGTTGGATTCCTGACCTGGATATTGCGTTGGATTCCTGACCTGTATATTGCGTTTCCGGTGCAGTTTCACATTTAGCGCATTGGTCCTTTAGTTTAAAAGTTAGACGCAAAAACGCAATCTTGCGTTAAACCAGATCTAATTTGGTAGATTTTGAAATGGGTTTTCAAATGAATGTTAAGTAGTTTGTTTGTTGTGGTAACCCATTCCATGACCTAATGCCACGTATATTGTAAAGGTTTTTTAGGTCTAGATAATTGATTTTACGTTTTCATCTATTGCATTGATGCATTCTTGGTTGTCAAATTATGAATATATAGAAGTAAAAAAAAGAACAATTTTTTTTAAGGCTCGGCTTCCATATCTTCCTGAGGCGTATACTACAACATCGAATCTTTGCCGTATCTCCCGGTGGAGCATAATGCAACATTTGAATCTTTGCGTATCTCCCGGTGGAGCATAATGCAACATTTGAATCTTTGCCGTATCTCCCGGTGGAGCATAATGCAACATTTGAATCTTTGCCGTATCTCCCGGTGGAGCATAATGCAACATTTGAATCTTTGCCGTATCTCCCGGTGGGGCATAATGCAACATTTGAATCTTTGCCGTATCTCCCGGTGGAGCATAATGCAACATCGAATCTTTGCGTATCTCCCGGTGGAGCATAATGCAACATTTGAATTTTTGCCGTATCTCCCGGTGGAGCATAATGCAACATCGAATCTTTGCGTATCTCCCGGTGGAGCAAAATCAACATTTGAATCTTTGCCGTATCTCCCGGTGGAGCCTAATGCAACATTTGAATCTTTGCCGTATCTCCCGGTGGAGCCTAATGCAACATTTGAATCTTTGCCGTATCTCCCGGTGGAGCATAATGCAACATTTGAATCTTTGCCGTATCTCCCGGTGGAGCATAATGCAACATCGAATCTTTGCGTATCTCTCGGTGGAGCATAATGCAACATTTGAATCTTTGCCGTATCTCCCGGTGGAGCCTAATGAAACATTTGAATCTTTGCCGTATCTCCCGGTGGAGCCTAATGCAACATTGAATCTTTGCCGTATCTCCCGGTGGAGCATAATGCAACATCGAATCTTTGCGTATCTCCCGGTGGAGCATAATGCAACATTTGAATCTTTGCCGTATCTCCCGGTGGAGCCTAATGCAACATTTGAATCTTTGCCGTATCTCCCGGTGGAGCATAATGCAACATCGAATTTTTGCGTATCTCCCTGTGGAGCATAATGCAACATTTGAATCTTTGCTACGTCTGCCAGTGGAGCACAATAAAGAGATAGTAATTTCCGCTAAGTTTATCGTGGACGATCACCTGAATTACTCTTTTTGCAGATATAAAAAAAGAAAGTAAAAGCAATACTACAATTTGTAAACACCGTCAAAAAACGATTTAGAAAAAGATGAAAGGCAAATAATAAACATAAAATTTAAAATTGATAATAAACATTACTAACAAGAACAAAGTCGTCAAAACTTTAAAGACAAAACATCAAAGAAAATAACAACATTGTAAAATGCGGATGATGCCGAGGTATATTGAAACGTAACAATAAATGACTGGAATAGAAAAACTAGTGTTTGCTCATTGTTAATGATTGAGTAAAGACACACTTGTGTCAATACAGACACACTTGTGTGACGATAGACACACTTGTGTGAACTCTATGGGTCACAGTTTAATGCCAAATCTCTGAAAAAGGAAGTGTGTGTGTCTAGGGGGAGGGGGAAACTTGGTAAGAGTTAATGAGCAATTAATGATGAGCGAGGAAAAGATAGAATTTGTGTGAGACAAAATATTATTTTCACTTCATATGTTATGCACATCGTTCAGAAGTTCGGTATAACCATAATATAATTTCTAAGATTATTGATGACTTTTTGTCGTTTGTTTTTTTAGAAGAGAAGGTCATCGGTAAACTATCACTTAAAAAGAAGTGAAAGCTGGAAACATATGTGGGGAAATAAAGACAGTGTGTGAAAGACTGAAAGGGAAAATTGAATAATATAAAAAAGAGGAATACAGGAATGACTAAATAGAAAAAAACGATAAACGAAAGATAAAAATGAAAGACAACTTAAGCAAACCTTAAATACAGCCTTCTTAGTAAACATTCTATAAAGATCTATGTGCGAATTGGTTGGCATTTTTTAATTTTTAGTCAAGAGTTTTGGGTTTATCAGAAACAATGTATTTGCCTTTAGAAGACGTTGCCACACACAAAGGCGTATTTAGTAATGATAATTTAGAAAAAAAGTCTGTGTCCCAAGTTTCAGCTTGATAGGATGACGGGATGTAAGTCAATTAAAATTTCCGAAGCTTTATTCAATCGCCACAGCGTCACAACGTTTTGTAAAGTTGATATAAACAATTTAAACCAACAGAGAGGGAGAGAGAGAGAGAGAGAGAGAGTTAAAAGATAGAAGAAGAGACAAGGTGGATCTAGACTATAATATAAATAGAAACAAATAATAGAAGACAGAAAAATGATAATGGCAGAAAGAGACACAGAGACATGGAGAGAGAGAAAGAGAGAGAAATAGAATACGATACTGAAAGTGGACGTTAGAGAAGATGGCCAAAGTAATCAAACACACTAAGACTTTTGCTTGTCCTGGATAATTAGCCCCCCCCCCCTCCATTTTTTTTTCTCATAGACACAATTGTAATGTATCGTCCTAATATTGAAATCGACAATGACCACTTGCGTCGTTAACTTTGCGTTGACCATAACTGACCACAGCTTTATAACTGTCACAGTCATGATTGCTTGCAAAGCTATGAATAACATTTTTATGATTAATAACATGTGTCTCAATGTGCTTGAGTTGGTTACGTTAATACAAGCAGTGCAGATTGTGTATGTTAACATTTATAAACATTAATGAGCCAATATTCTAAAAGCTAACAATGTTATTTAGTGTCAAAATAATTGGACATAAACAAAACTACAATGATCGCACCCTTTCTTTCTCTCTCTCTTTCTCTCTCTCTCGTTTTCTCTCTCTCTCTCGCTCTCTTTCTCTCTCTTTCTTTCTCTCTCGTTTTCTCTCTCTCGCTCTCTTTCTCTCTCTCTCGTTTTCTCTCTCTCTCTCTCGCTCTCTTTCTCTCTCTTTCTTTCTCTCTCGTTTTCTCTCTCTAGCTCTCTTTCTCTCGCTCTCTTTCTCTCTCTTTCTCGCCCTCTTTTTATCTTTATCTATTTCGTTGAAAAGTTTTATATTTAATACAAAATTAACGTGTTTGTTATTATTACCCTCTTTATTTACATTTATATCAAATGCAATATTTAATTACGTAACATTTACATTAAAAATGTATGGTCATTATTGTCTTAACATTATCATATGTTAGTCAAGATCAGGATCTAACAGATAACGGCTGTTAATATTGATTTTTTTTAAATCTCAGTAATCAGTCACTGAGATCACCAATAATGTTTTTTTTATGAATGATTGCTGTACAGAAACTAACGTTTCGTGGCAGAGATACGTAGTAATCATACAAACTGGGTAGTTAATGTAATGTTTAAAAATATACATATAAATTATTTGGTCATATAATATTTATATAACTTTTAAATACGTTTTACAGTTTGATCATTTTAAAGTTGTAAATTGTAAGCCATTTTTTCAATTATATAAAAAAAGAAGCATTAGTAATATTAGTTCAAATAAAACGGGATAATTATATCCCTTTAATGAAAAAAACTTTACCACATATGATTCAATAGTGATGCCAAAAAAGTTATGTTTTGTAATGTAAAATAAATATTACTGAGTAATTAATTATCTCTTTATGTAGTCCAACATTACGGTATTCATTACAAGATTTCATTATTAGAGTTTTAAAAAAAACTTTACGTTAAACAGATGTAAATAAACATTGCCTGCATTAATTGTTTGTCCATTGAAGGAATTTATATTTTATACATTATTAATTAAAAAAATTACATAATATAGTGCAATTAAATATGCCTCTTGTATTTATCAAATTAATAATATAAATAAATTCGTTTTAGAACTACTTAATAATTATGTTTAATTAAAGAAGATGAGCATACAAACTCTAACTGTAATAAGTCTGTATGAATAATTGAGCGGTCAATTGTAAGTTTGTAAGTGATCAATTTATATGCTTAAAACAGCTTTCATGAGTGATAAAATCTGTTCAAAAGTGTAAGTTGAACCAAAAGCTGAAAGTAAAAGAGCGAATGCCTAGTAGTTGAGAATAGCAGATGACTTTCCTAAGAAGCTTCCTTCCAGATGTTTAGTGCAAATTGGCACATTTGGATGCCAATTTTTTAATGTTTAAAATTCAACATGCCGCATTTTAAAATTGCCAATATTTCCCCACTTAAAAGAGATCTACATCTAAGACTGTTGTAATAATATCAAACCAGTAAGGCTTGATGTGGTATAAAAAATGAGTCTATCAATTTGAAAGTCTTGCCTTTGATTAGAAAACTCTACGTTGAGTGCTTCGATGTACTTCTGAAAAAGCCCAACTATTTATCTGAATATATGCCTTACTATAGGGATGTGCATCAATTAAATGTTTTAAAATTGATTTCACGCCAAGATATATCCAGTTTCAATGCATTCCAGTGGTGCTTGGAAATTCAACTCACTGAAATGTGTCGCTATGCCATTCAGAAAAATCGGCTTCAACTGTCAGTTTTTCTATTTTTAAAACTGGAAATGTCAATTTAAAAAAAAAACCTCTTGGAGGTCCTGCGCGTGCCATTAAAAATCGCTCTGCGTGCCAAGTTTGGCACTCGTGCCTTAGGTTGCCGACCCTTGAAATTGCCACCATTTTCCAGTAAACATAATCACGCTCTTGTTTACGTCAGAATCAATTGGTCTCCTGCTCAGTTAACAGCTAGTTTTGTTTTAAAATTAATTAAGGAGGAGCATATATCAACAGACGATATACACATGAAGTTGGAGGGAGGAATGTAATATCCAGGTACTAGACCTAAACAGACTCTTTTATTTCTACTATGCCAGGAAAAAAAAACGCAAAATGACTAATTAAGTTCATGAAAAGACAGTCTTTTGTTAGACAAAGATGCTAAATAAATTACGGAATATATTTTAACTAAATATCATTGGGCCATTTAAAATTTTTGCTCAAAACTTCTTTCGCCGGCTGAATATATAAATATATGCCGGGTCGGATGAGGCCCGCAGGCCTTGAATATAATAGATATTCTCCAAACTATAAACATAGAGAAAGGCATAGTTTCACCGAGTTTGGAAAAGGGTTTTCTATCTGCATTATCTTATTTTGATCTTTAATGACCAAACATAACAATAACCGACAACAGTATCTAGAGTATCTTATATACACTTTTTATTTAGTTTTATAAAAAAACTACAACACTGGGCCATTGTCATTTTTTTTTAAAGACCCCCAAAAATTTTATAAAGACGAATTTATAACAAATAGATGTTTACTTAAAATAAAACGAAAAAACACAATCTAAGCCAAGCAGTGAGTAGATCAATTTCACGACCTCGTAAAATTCAATTTTAGGCGCCATTACCTCATCTCTCGTATCGTCTGCCCGTGTAAAGCAGACGAAGTTTAAATCCTTAATAAATAATATTTACATAACAAGGCAAAGTCATAATATTCCCACTAATAATGGGAGAAAAAAAGGGGCAGTATAGACTTGCTCTTGATTAATGATCTTTATTGTTTATTATTATCATTATTGCTTGTGAATCTGGCTACTGACCAGCTGAATTTTTTTTTGCTAGAATAAAGCAAGTATATTTTCATATTGCTATGTTTGCACAGCATTTTAGAATGATCTCCCTTTGAAATGCTTTAAATAAAAAAAAAAAACTAAAACTAAAAACCAAAAGATATGTTCTCACTACAGTTTTTACTGTAATAGTGTTAATTATTATTTTCTTTCTCTTTTAACAAAACACATTGTAATCATTAGTTTCTCTGTCATTTTGACGGGCATAACCACTAGTGTAATAATAATTTCTATATTGTATTTGAGATTGCCTCGCTCGTTCATGTAGAGTTGTTTATTTATATTTCATTTTGGCGCAGAGAGTATTTATTTGTGTCGTTTTTAAAGATATCTATTTATTATGACGTAATACACCAATATGCTTTCTCGTAGTCTCTAAAAGTCTCTAGTACGTCTTTTTAAATGCATTCGCAAAGCTTCGGGAAAATCCATTCTAGTACTTTCTTCACCAAAAATCTAATCTATATAAACACGTATTTTTTCAGATAGAGTTGTTGAGTTTTGCTTAGCTACCAGTGTAGTTGAATGTTATTGTACATAATTTCAAGCATTAAATTGATTTTTGAACGTACATTGAGTGGATTAGTTTATTTTTATAGTGAACAAGATCTTAGACAGACAACATTATACCCGATGTCTCCTGATGTATTTCTTGTGACATTGTTAGAATATTATTAGAAATTAATACTTAACAATAGAATATTTAATCCTCACTAAGATTATCTTTACATTAAATACTTACTCGGTGAATAAAAATATAAAAAAGAAAAAATTAATTATATTAAATATAAAAAATAAAAATATTTTTAATTTGATACTGAACGTTACCCATAAGTCACCATAGCACCCAGTTAACCAGTCCTATTGTCATCTTGGATATGATAATAAGCCCCGTGTATCATGATAATAGGGAACTTGTTCCTTTACGGTAATAAATCAGTTCACATTGTGACATTGTCCGTCTAGCTGTCTATATATATATATGTCTGCCTCTTTGTGTATAGCCATGATATTACAACATTATTGTACAAAGCAATGTTGCCATCGATGAATACAAGTTGCGAAATATTAGAGTTGGTCAGGTTTAAATATCTTCACACTTGTCCTATTTATATATTATTTACTTCACAACTGATATGGGTTTCATTGCCAACATGGCGATTCTGAACTATTGACGTGAATATAGCCATGCTCCTTGTCGCTTTGAAACTTAAACCCTTCACGGAAAACGTCTTAAATTTCTAAAAAAACATTCGTGAGTAAAATCACTATATGCGATGTGTATTTTTCTATTGTTGTCCAATCATCTGTAAGCCCTACATAGCCTGCATATCTTTAAAGTTTATATTGAAAGTCTAGTGACGTAGCCAAGATTTAAAGTAAAAGTAATTGACCAAATTGATCATCCATAGGTTCGGTGAAGCAGGGTTCACCAGTTTCTGTGGCCACGGCGTACTACGTGATAGTGTTGCCCGCACTATGCACAAACGCCTCTACTTTACCCCAACTAAGATCAGGTACCCATCAGAGCCGGGTTGACTCAGGGACATCGTCCAGACCCCGGAAAATATCCTAGCCTGCACCAGGACTCGAACTCGGGACCCTGCGCACGGCCATCCGTGCCTCAAGATTTATAGTGGGATGGAGACAAAGAACTAAAGGCTGTGTAGTTAAGGAGGCCAAGAAGGTGGCTAGTGGGATGGAGACAAAGAACTAAAGGCTGTGTAGTTAAGGAGGCCAAGAAGGTGGCTAGTGGGATGGAGACAAAGAACTAAAGGCTGTGTAGTTAAGTAGGCCAAGAAGGAGGCTAGTGGGATGGAGACAAAGAACTAAAGGCTGTGTAGTTAAGGAGGCCAAGAAGGTGGCTAGTGGGATGGAGACAAAGAACTAAAGGCTGTGTAGTTAAGTAGGCCAAGAAGGAGGCTAGTAGGATGGAGACAAAGAACTAAAGGCTGTGTAGTTAAGTAGGCCAAGAAGGAGGCTAGTGGGATGGAGACAAAGAACTAAAGGCTGTGTAGTTAAGTAGGCCAAGAAGGAGGCTAGTGGGATGGAGACAAAGAACTAAAGGCTGTGTAGTTAAGTAGGCCAAGAAGGTGGCTAGTGGGATGGAGACAAAGAACTAAAGGCTGTGTAGTTAAGTAGGCCAAGAAGGAGGCTAGTAGGATGGAGACAAAGAACTAAAGGCTGTGTAGTTAAGTAGGCCAAGAAGGAGGCTAGTGAGATGGAGACAAAGAACTAAAGGCTGTGTAGTCAAGGAGGCCAAGAAGGAGGCTAGTGGGATGGAGACAAAGAACTAAAGGCTGTGTAGTTAAGTAGGCCAAGAAGGAGGCTAGTAGGATGGAGACAAAGAACTAAAGGCTGTGTAGTTAAGTAGGCCAAGAAGGAGGCTAGTGGGATGGAGACAAAGAACTAAAGGCTGTGTAGTCAAGGAGGCCAAGAAGGAGGCTAGTGGGATGGAGACAAAGAACTAAAGGCTGTGTAGTTAAGGAGGCCAAGAAGGTGGCTAGTGGGATGGAGACAAAGAACTAAAGGCTGTGTAGTTAAGTAGGCCAAGAAGGAGGCTAGTAGGATGGAGACAAAGAACTAAAGGCTGTGTAGTTAAGTAGGCCAAGAAGGAGGCTAGTGGGATGGAGACAAAGAACTAAAGGCTGTGTAGTTAAGTAGGCCAAGAAGGAGGCTAGTGGGATGGAGACAAAGAACTAAAGGCTGTGTAGTTAAGTAGGCCAAGAAGGTGGCTAGTGGGATGGAGACAAAGAACTAAAGGCTGTGTAGTTAAGGAGGCCAAGAAGGTGGCTAGTGGGATGGAGACAAAGAACTAAAGGCTGTGTAGTTAAGTAGGCCAAGAAGGAGGCTAGTAGGATGGAGACAAAGAACTAAAGGCTGTGTAGTTAAGTAGGCCAAGAAGGAGGCTAGTGAGATGGAGACAAAGAACTAAAGGCTGTGTAGTCAAGGAGGCCAAGAAGGAGGCTAGTGGGATGGAGACAAAGAACTAAAGGCTGTGTAGTTAAGTAGGCCAAGAAGGAGGCTAGTAGGATGGAGACAAAGAACTAAAGGCTGTGTAGTTAAGTAGGCCAAGAAGGAGGCTAGTGGGATGGAGACAAAGAACTAAAGGCTGTGTAGTCAAGGAGGCCAAGAAGGAGGCTAGTGGGATGGAGACAAAGAACTAAAGGCTGTGTAGTCAAGGAGGCCAAGAAGGTGGCTAGTGGGATGGAGACAAAGAACTAAAGGCTGTGTAGTTAAGTAGGCCAAGAAGGTGGCTAGTAGGATGGAGACAAAGAACTAAAGGCGGTGTAGTTAAGTAGGCCAAGAAGGTGGCTAGTGGGATGGAGACAAAGAACTAAAGGCTGTGTAGTTAAGTAGGCCAAGAAGGTGGCTAGTGGGATGGAGACAAAGAACTAAAGGCGGTGTAGTTAAGTAGGCCAAGAAGGTGGCTAGTGGGATGGAGACAAAGAACTAAAGGCTGTGTAGTCAAGGAGGCCAAGAAGTTGGCTAGTGGGATGGAGACAAAGAACTAAAGGCTGTGTAGTCAAGGAGGCCAAGAAGGAGGCTAGTGGGATGGAGACAAAGAACTAAAGGCTGTGTAGTCAAGGAGGCCAAGAAGGTGGCTAGTGGGATGGAGACAAAGAACTAAAGGCTGTGTAGTTAAGTAGGCCAAGAAGGAGGCTAGTGGGATGGAGACAAAGAACTAAAGGCTGTGTAGTTAAGTAGGCCAAGAAGGAGGCGATGAGTGTAATGTGGGGGAGGGAGGGAAGGTGGGCAACTAGTGCTGGCAAATGGGGAAGAAAACTATTGCACTTAGGGGCTCAATATCAGGTTTATTATGAACTAACAAACAATTTCATTATAAACTTTAAAAAAATACTTTATTTAATTATCAACAGTATTAAGCTAAAGGCTAGATTGATTAAATAAATATTTCGATGTTTGAGATTCTCATTTTGTAAACAAATATGTTATCTGGCTAAATTTGTCTAATTATTCGCAAGAATTAAGATTAAAAAAAGTAGTAGTCTGATCAAACTAATGACATAACATTTTGAAAACCATTTCCATGGAACGCCAAAGTTATCATAATTCAGAAAACCATAAAATGCCCATAAACTAATAATAGAAAAATGAAAATAAAATTTTAGTAAAAAAATATATTAATGACAAATTCAATTTTTTTTTTACAATTTTACTAACTCTATAGAATTGTATATACATTTATTTTAATTCCCCCCCCCCCCCCCCCCCCGAAATAAGAAAAAAAAGGAAAAGAAATATTTTAAAATTTCTTGGTTCTAGAAGAAAAATAAATGAATGTGGCCAGGAAGACGTTGGGTAGGCGCAAGGGGCATCACTCCCTACTCCCTCCACGGCTACACCTATCTCTGTTTGTAATCATATGTTAGGCACTACATTTTTATTATTATTATTTAAAAATAAAAAAATACAAATTATTGTTTCGATTTAGGCAAAAGTTTGAGCTGAGACAACAATGCAAATAATAAAATACAACAATGCAGATAATAACATACAACAATGCAAAAAAATAACATACAATGCAGATAATAACATACAACAATGCAAAAAATAACTTACAATGAAGATAATAACATACAACAATGCAAAAAATAACATACAATGCAGATAATAACATACAACAATGCAAAAAATAACATACAATGCAGATAATAACATACAACAATGCAAAAAAAAACATACAATGCAGATAATATCATACAACAATGCAAATTATAACATACAACAATGCAAATTATAACATACAACAATGCAAATAATAGCATACAACAATGCAAATAATAACATACAACAATGAAAAAATAACAAACAACAATGCAGATAATAACATACAACAATGCTAATAATAACATGCAACAATGCAAATAATAATATACAACAATGCAAGTTATAACATTTAAAAAAAGCACATTTTAACTTTGGCCTACAACAATGCAAATAACAATATGCAACAATGCAATTAATAACATGCAATAATGCAAACATAAATTACAGATAAAGGATTGCATTGGAAACGTTTTCCTTGCACCACGTCGAGACAGACAAAAATTGGAATAAGTCTGCCCCTAGTTGTAAATCATATATCCGGTATCGTCATCAGGCCATCTTGTATTGACTTCGGCCTCCAGCGCATGGCGTCACGCGGATGAATTATTCTCGTACTTCAACGCGTGATTTAGAAGTGGAGATAAGTGGCAGATTGTGTTGCTGTATGTAAACTCTCGTAAATTTCTATATCGACCCGGTGCCGCATTCTACGCGTAACGGGTTCTGATGAGAAAGGATATACTCAATACATTAGAATAGTTCCAAATCATCGGAGAGCGCTCTCTCTCTATATATATATATTTGTATATTTACAAAGCAACTATAAAACTTTAGACATAGAGAAGCTCATGTTTCGCTGCTATATAAATAAATCTCTTCTTATATTATATTCTATTTTCAAATTCAAAGTATTCTATTTAAAGTTCTAACTTGTAAAGTTTAGATCTCCAGTAATTTCGGCGCCCAGAAGGCAGACAACTGACTAACATTAGTAAAAAAATAACGCATGACTTTTTCTCCCTCCTTTTCTATGAAAGATGACGTATACCTATATTTCTTTCACCGGAGAATATTCCCATATCGTTGGTTAATAGCCTATCAGTTTTTTTTATATTAAACTTGCATTTCTATAAAGGCTATGCATCAATTTATTGAAGTTGTAGGCTAATCCTTATTGGTTTGGGGAAAACATTTATGCATCGAATGCTACAAGAAATTAAACCCTAAAAACTAAGTTTTTTAAATAAAATCCTTTGTATAGTTTTTTTGTTGTGTTTGTATTTTTGTTCATTTTTTTTTGCCCTAACCATAAACTTACCCATAAAAACAACAAACAAAAAACACACTAATAGTAAGAAATTGGGAAAAGGAGGGAGTGGAAAATGTAATTGTATGTGTTGTCATCGGCAACAAGTATGTGTGACAGGTTTCAGCTCGATAGACTGACGAAAGTGGGCCATTTTGACTTTAAAGGATTTTAGTGCCACAAAGAAATAAGAGCAAAGAAATAAAAGCATAGGATTATTTTTTTTTTTAAGTCAACTTTTTCGGTAGGTTCAAATCCTGGTGTAGGCTAGGATTTTATCCCGGGACTTAAGGGTGCTCCTGAGTCTACTCAGTTCTGATGGGTACCCAACACTAGTTGCGGTAAAGTAAAGGCGGCGGGGCATTTCGCTGGCCACACATCCCTTAGTATGTCGTGGCCACAGAAACTGGTGAACGCTGCTTCACCAGCCCTATGATCAGTTTGGTCCGAAGGGCTCTTTACTTACTTACTTGTCGATAGTGGTTTATAGATAATAAACCGATGTTTACTGATAAAAGAAAAACTAAAATTAAGAATCTATAATTAATCAATCCATTTATTGTTTAGTGAAATATATAATATGTCTATACGAATGTTCTGTCCGGGCACCATCAACCCCACGAAGGCGTGTCGTGTAACTTAGGGTCAAGTTTCCGCAGTCACATACACTATTTTTTCCCACTGTAGCATTTCCCTTAGGATCATTATTGTAGGGCTCGCCCGTATACCCGCAATGTCGCCGGGTTGCGCAAATCCCGTACTAAAGGTATGGGCATCCAGTCACCAGGGCGGGGTTGAGGCGGTAACGCTGCGCTCATTGCTTCCTCCCCAATGAGCCACTGGGGATCTCGCCGGTACAATGAGATTCGGACGCGCAGCAGGGGGCTGTCTCCCATGCATTAGCCCTCCTGTGTGCTCTTCATGCAAGCTTACTTGTGGTTTCCATACTTTGCCGCTTTGAGGCCCATGGATACAGTGAGACGTGGTCACCAGCAACATGCAGACAGAAAAAAACACATACCGGTATTCATATGTCCAATCTGGTGATTCTCCGGAAAAAAAAGAAAGTTGTCCTGGAAAGAAAAAGCTGAAGGGAATAAAAAATGCAGATGTCCCTGTGGGCGTATCCTCTGTGTTTATGTCAAAATAACCTCTGCTGAACTCAAATTCATTTCCCTGGTCAAAATTTAAAGAAAACAACAACATTTAATACAACAAAACAAAGATATATTATTATTTCTGTCAAATATATGTCCCGAGACAAATCTCTCTATATAAATATAAGTGTATATAAAAGCCTCCGTATCGATCTCAATGAATACGACAACAAAGAACTACTGAAGAAGAAGAATCATGCGCGTGATTTCCAATCTAATCAAGTCTTAATGATCTTCTCCCTCATATAGATCTAGAGCCACCTTTTTGAATGGAAACAGAGCAACAACAGCAAAATGGCATAAAAATCATATTTCATCACAAACATTGGCACAAAAAAAACCTACAACAGCAAGAGAAACCACACAAATAAAGGGGAAATAAGCCTAAACGGTTTCCTAATATCCAAGAATAGCATTCATAAGCCCGTTCTCTCAGAGTTGTTCCACTTGGTTTTGTTCTTCACATCCTCGATCACCCCACACATAAGAAATGCAACGACGGTTGCATTATCAGAATGCTATACATGCGCCGGGTTCAGCCCAGTCCAAATATGCAGATGTAGATTACATCACATCCAAGCGGGTCACTCTAAATTGCATTTGTGGCTAGGAAAAGGACATTTTAAAAAATGGTAGTGGAAGGTACGGTTGGGATTGTATTGGGTCATTGCCCCATTTATTGCCTCTTCGTTGCCCAATCACATCCTTACATTTTCTCCCCCCCCCTTTCACCTCTCCTTCTTGCGTCATTGGGCCGTAGAAGGAGTTAGACACAATATGGGCCACACACTTTGAAAATGTATATGTACTTTTTAAACTATGGCACTTTAAAAAATGCAGTTAAAAATTCTATAAAGGTCCTTTAGTAGCCTACGGGCCGCGTGTTGCACGCTCATGATATAGACCAATTATTGTCAAACAACAAAAGAAGTTTATTTTGAAAGACACGGCCGAGAAGTTTGTTATTTTTTTCACTAAGTGCTGTTTTGTTGTTGTTGTTCTTTTTCTTCTCGCTTTTAAAAGAAATTCAGTACAAGTACACGACACGCCTATCAGCATTAGTCTAATCCAGAAACTAAAGATTGTTTACTTAGAACAATAAAATCAACACGAAAAAAGCCGAATAGTCCAAAAAGCATAGATCTAGAATAGATGATTTGCTGAAACAAAATTGAAGCGTATTTTGCCATACCAAAAATTCTTACTGCATAGTAAATTTGTTGTATTTGTACAGTCATTACACACACAAAAAAAGTTTACACATCCAAATCCACTGTACAAGCTGGATTTTGATATTTACAATATTTGCTGGTATTGCTACAAGTCAGGTGCACGTATTATTAAAACGTTTCTTTAGACACTTACATTCTGAATGTAAACAAACAAACAGTCCAACACCAACTTAGTGCAGAATGTAAATATACATTCTACAAAAAGTAAAATAATGATCGAATTGAAAAGAATATACCAAAACATTACAAGAAAAGAATTCTCGAATTGAAAGAATATACAAGAAAATAACAAGAAAGGAATTCTCGAATTGAAAGAATATACAAGAAAATAACAAGAAAGGAATTCTCGAATTGAAAGAATATACAAGAAAATAACAAGAAAAGAATTCTCGAATTGAAAGAATATACAAGAAAATAACAAGAAAAGAATTCTCGAATTGAAAGAATATACAAGAAAATAACAAGAAAATTATTCTCGAATTGAAAGAATATACAAGAAAATAACAAGAAAAGAATTCTCGAATTGAAAGAATATACAAGAAAATAACAAGAAAAGAATTCTCGAATTGAAAGAATATACAAGAAAATAACAAGAAAATTATTCTCCAATTGAAAGAATATACAAGAAAATAACAAGAAAAGAATTCTCGAATTGAAAGAATATACAAGAAAATAACAAGAAAGGAATTCTCGAATTGAAAGAATATACAAGAAAATAACAAGAAAAGAATTCTCGAATTGAAAGAATATACAAGAAAATAACAAGAAAATTATTCTCGAATTGAAAGAATATACAAGAAAATAACAAGAAAAGAATTCTCGAATTGAAAGAATATACAAGAAAATAACAAGAAAGGAATTCTCGAATTGAAAGAATATACAAGAAAATAACAAGAAAGGAATTCTCGAATTGAAAGAATATACAAGAAAATAACAAGAAAGGAATTCTCGAATTGAAAGAATATACAAGAAAATAACAAGAAAGGAATTCTCGAATTGAAAGAATATACAAGAAAATAACAAGAAAGGAATTCTCGAATTGAAAGAATATACAAGAAAATAACAAGAAAGGAATTCTCGAATTGAAAGAATATACAAGAAAATAAGAAAAGAATTTGTCTAGTGGTGATAAATGGCAGCCGTATTACTATAGCCGTAAGAAGGTTTTATTTTAAATTTGATCCTTTCAACAATATAACGTAAAACATATATAAAACACTGTCAAGCGATGTAAATTAACATTTAAAGCTAAAATTTAAACCATTACAAATAAATGGAAAAGGTTCCGTAAGTGCCGAATATTTAATTGAAGATGTCGATTGTCGAAAGTTAGCCTATCTTAACTTACTAGGCCTATTTAAAAGTAAAGCAAAATGTACAATGTTTAAAAAGAGATAATGAACAACTATAAAAAAAAGCTAAAATCTTGTTTATTTCGTGGATGGACTACTAAGGACTAGTATCACAGTTAAATATCAAGATTTATGGAAACTAATTTCTTATATTTTGGGTTTAAAATACACATGGTAAGGAACACTGTTTATTTCTCATTAATGCCATTATCGCCAAGATGGCTGCTATTTACACAAGTACGTCACTACAAAACCTAAGCCACGCCTACTGCAATCGCTCTATTACATGAGACTAGTGGTTTTTCTAGATACAGATTCAAGGGCATCGAAACAATAAGCACAATTTGCAGCACTATTTTAAGATCACTGTTATGATTTAAGGAGGCACATTTCTTGTTTGCTACGAACGAAACTTTTTACAGATTTTAAAAAAATTAAAAAACACAAAGAGTTAAAGTAATTTGGCCAAAAAAAGTTCTGAAGAATACATAAGCTTTAGCTCGATAACCGAATACGAATATGACAATGTGTACCCTTAAAAATAGCAACAACCTACATTCTATTATATTATGAATAAACGAAATCATTATATAGTCTGCCGGAAGTGACGAGGAAATTGACCCAAGGTCACTTACGAAGTCCCCCACGGTAGACCACCTCTTGGGCAGAGAGTTAACTCCATGCTCCCGTATGGTCCGATTGAAATCTATTTATAGTTACATTGAAATTGGGATTGGGGTATGGAGGTACACTGAGATAAAAATAGCAAACACAATGGCGTCGTGGTTATATTTTTGTTTTCGTTGGGAGAGTAAATCACGTGACTTACAGTAAAAACACGTGAGGTCCACTCACACGTCTGGGAATTTAGTAGCTTTCATTTTAGTAAGCTGGACTCTTACTCTCTCTTTAACTAATATATATAAATATATATAACTAATATATATAAATATATATCAACAAGATAGAACACATCCATACAATGAACATTTCATAAACCTGATCAACCCAATAATAGGGCGTTTGCAATCACGTGACAAAAAGCACGTGATTTGTGTTTACTTTCTGTAATGGTGTACAAGTAATAATGGCCGCTGTATTAATAAAGTTTCGTATAGGCTCGAGCTTTTTTTAAATGATGTGTTGGGTTTTAAGTCTTACTAAGATTTAAGCTGTATTATGTATGTTAAATAAAATAGGCTATTTTATTATTATCATAGACATAGATCATAGACGATGTGAGCCTATTAGTGACTTGACTAGATAGCCAATTCACCAACTATCACTTGACATCGTAGCCTAGCCTACGAAACATTAAAAGTGTAGGCCTATAAAGTGAAATTGAAAGTGTAAATAGGTCTAGCCGGCCCTAGCCTAATCACATTAATCAATTAATCTACAGTACTACTATTTACCTCCTTATTTTTGAGTAGGATAGCCAATATTCAGATGTGAATTTTGCATAATAAAGAACAACTTCACTTTCACCACGTTACATTTGTACCTCAAGTGGGTTCTTATATTTACACAAATACGTCACTAAAAACCTAAGCCACGCCCACTAAGAACACTCTATTGTGTAGCCATCATTTGAAACTGTTGGATTGTCAATAATTTTTTTTTTCAATAAATAGGAGCTGCCATTTTTACAATTTACATTTTGTAATTCCATTTTTACAGTTGCCACATTATAAACATGGGGCACGGTAGCCGAGCGGCAGCGCGTTCGACTGGCGATCCAAGGGTCCTGGGTTCGAATCCTGGTGCAGGCTAGGATTTTTTCCCAGGATCTGAGGGTGTCCCTGAGTCTACCCAGCTCTGATGGGTACCTGACCTTAGTTGGGGTAAAGTAAAGGCGGCTGTGCATAGTGTTGGCCACACAATCACCTAGTATGCCGTGGCCACGGAAACTGGTGAACGCTGCTTCACCGGCCCTATGGACCAATTTGGTCTGACGGGATACTTTACTTTACATTATAAACATTGCAATTTTAACTTTGTCTTCTCTTGTGGTGGAGTATATCACTAATACTATATGCCTCGACAACAGACAACAGCTTCTCTTCAACTTGGTATTTATCACTAAAAGAAAAGGTTGTGACAGGCAGACGATATTGCCATACTTGACAAGGTTTATTGTTCAAAGGTTGTGACAGGCAGACGATATTGCCATACTTGACAAGGTTTATTGTTCAAAGGTTGTGACAGGCAGACGATATTGCCATACTTGACAAGGTTTATTGTTCAAAGGTTGTGACAGGCAGACGATATTGCCATACTTGACAAGGTTTATTGTTCAAAGGTTGTGACAGGCAGACGATATTGCCATACTTGACAAGGTTTATTGTTCAAAGGTTGTGACAGGCAGACGATATTGCCATACTTGACAAGGTTTATTGTTCAAAGGTTGTGACAGGCAGACGATATTGCCATACTTGACAAGGTTTATTGTTCAAAGGTTGTGACAGGCAGACGATATTGCCATACTTGACAAGGTTTATTGTTCAAAGGTTGTGACAGGCAGACGATATTGCCATACTTGACAAGGTTTATTGTTCAAAGGTTGTGACAGGCAGACGATATTGCCATACTTGACAAGGTTTATTGTTCAAAGGTTGTGACAGGCAGACGATATTGCCATACTTGACAAGGTTTATTGTTCAAAGGTTGTGACAGGCAGACGATATTGCCATACTTGACAAGGTTTATTGTTCAAAATCATTCACTTCCCCACTCTCGAATAATTTGTTTTCTTAAATTTTAATCGGCATTACGCAACTAGGTCTTGAACATGGCAAGAGCGCGAAAGACCTTACAATGAAACGCTTCTACGATTTACATTTACAAAGTTGTAGAAATTTTTTTTCGTTCCTAAGACATCACGTAATGAATATAAAGGAAATATATTGACATTAATCATAAAGGGTAAAACAGTGTTCTTTTAGACGCAGCCCAATCACCCCCCACCCAACTGCTTTAGAAATCAAACTCTGTTACAAATTTTCAAAAAAAAAAAGATGTTTCCGAAAGTCAAAGGGAGATAATAAAAAGTGTCCATCCCATGACAGCTTAAAAATCAAGGGGGAGCGGCAGACGAAAATAAAATTAACTCAAGTTGTTGATCTCCCCCTGAGATGGAGATTTCCCAGCGGCAGCGCGCTGGGGTGGGGGGAGAGGGTGAGCGAATGTTGGAGGTGTATTGGGAAGGGGGAAATGAGGGTTGTTTGGGTAGAGGATGGGAAGGGGAGAGGTTAAGAAGAAAAAGGAGGGATGGGATATCCTATTTCTATACATACAATTGCGCCATCTTTATTTTTTATTTTTTTGGTATCAGCCAATGCAGCTCATTAAAACAAAGTAGGCGGGGAAACCACTGTGGGTGTCTGGGCGTCTCTATGGTAACAATACAAACAAACGGACCAAGTGATTGCTTGCTTGCCACGAGACGGCAATATTTTTCTAAAGGAGTAGAGAAAACTCTTAGAAGTGAAACACATCCATATATAGTCATACATCAGAATCTGTTTTCGTCGACTTCGGGTATCGTCGGTTTCGATAATCGTCGGTTTCGATAATCGTCGATATTTTCCTGCAAAATTAATTTTTTTCTTGGTTTACGTTGTTTACGTCTCTGCTTTCGTCAGTGTTTTGACATGGCCACACGACCAGGCTGCCAATGTCGCTCAGTGCGGCGTTGTTTTTCGTTCGTTTTGTCAACGCGGGAAGTGAGCCCAAACTTGATCTCTTGATCCCTAAAACTACTTACACTCTTTTATATTCATTTAAAATTATTTATTTATTACTTAAATGTGATTTTGGTAAGTATTTTTTTTTTTGTAGCGTCTATTGACAAGTCTTAATCAGGCGTGAACTGTTCGAATGGGAGAGATCATGAACTTCCGGTGCTTTTTAAAATTATTTTAGGCATTTCCGTAAACAAAAAAGCATGTTTTTGCTGGTGTTTGACAATTAATTTCAACCTCGTAAGCCAGTTCTGGTCTTTTAGAAATATACAAAGGCTTCACGATTAGGTATGAGGAATCAGTTTTTAACATAAAAAGAGTAGGCAATAATTAAAACTTAAAGTGTTAGTCGCGTTAAGTTAAATTTAACTTCGTTTATCAAATAAATTAGTCAAGAATGGCGTCCTTGGTTATTAAAAAAACAACTCAACGCGTAGATTCATAAAAAAAAATAACGAAAATTCTTTGCATCAACCAATTAGTTTGGGATTATATATAGGTGTTTCTTCAAGTCTGACAATCACAATCCATCGTTTTCTTTTGGCAACTTAAAATTTAATAAAAATAAAATTTAATCCCATACATCTTTTCGTACACCCAGTAACGCAGCACAAAGGCATGTTTTGAAGCAAATAAACGAATGGGACCGGAAACGTTCTACACTTCAACCTATATGCACGCATAATATTTAAGACTTGTCAATAACGAATGAAATCATTGTATTTACATTGAATCATACAAAAGTAAATACCTCGACTTTACGTCGGCTTTGGATTCAGGTAAATAAGATGATTCGAAAACAACAAGAAAAACACCAAAAAATATTGCAATGCCGAAGTAAGTACAAAAAAAAAAAAAGAAAAAGATAAAGTAACAGATAAAAAGCCAAAGCAAAGATTTGTTTGAATTGTTGTACAAAATAATTTTGTCAATATGTAAAATATTGTAAAGTGGGGAAACGAGATTGTCTAATAATATTCCTATTCAGATATTATTATCTGAAATTTACTATAACAACACACAACATTTTTTAATATTGTGTGTGTGCGTGTGTGTGTGTGTGCGCGCGCGTGTATGTGTGTGTGTGTGTGTGACTGTGTTTGGCTATTTAGTGGACCTATTTAAATAAATATCCTTTAATATTTATGACGTCTGTGTTTTATTTGCTAACATTATCATACATAAACACATCTATGAACCATTTCCCCATCCCCTACCGTGCACCTCCCCCCCCCCCCCATCCAAGAAAAACAACCACCATATACGACGTTGTTATATGTGTGTGAGTGTGTGTGTGTGAGTGTGTGTGTGTGAGTGTGTGTGTGTGAGTGTGTGTGTGTGAGTGTGTGTGTGTGAGTGTGTGTGTGAGTGTGTGTGTGTGAGTGTGTGAGTGTGTGTGTGTGTTTTCAGAATTATTTTTTTCTGATAAAAAATATTTCTTGTATGGGTCGGCTTGACCTTTGTTCATAGCATTTTTGTTTGTTATGTGTTGTGTTTTCATTGGAGGGAGAATTTATGTTGATTTTTTTGTTGCTCGTAAGTGTTATAAGATTTATTATCTATAACAAATTATGGTCGAATGGAGATATAGCATCGTTCTGAACGATGACCTGCCCTCTGTATCTTTCTACCCGGTCAGCCATTTGGCCCCTGGGGGCTACCTTCAACGACAAAGTGTTCGGTGGACTAGAGCAACTGACAGCCACGGCGCAGTTCATTACAACTATCGGACTTGTTGTCTCAATCCTCCCAATCATAACATTTGAGAACGAAGAAGAAGAAGAAGAGATCTGACGAGGGTAGTTACAGAGGTAAGGGGGTGGGGAATGACATGGTGGGTATGGACTAGAGATTGAGGATCATAAATATTCTTCAAAGTGGGCAGCTTTTGAAATGGATGCGGCAAGAAAGAGACTGGAAAAATGATGCGCTTTTTAAATGTGCTACAATGGCATTTTTTTCAAGAATGAAATAAAATTATGTTGATGAATGTACTATAATAACTAGACTCTAATGCTGCTATTTAGTTATAAAAGTTCAAACTTTATTATTCTGTACGATTTATATTCTGAGCTATCTATAGTCTGTATGAACAAAGTTCTGCATGAGAAACATTATGTATACATATTATAGTTCTATATTCTGTTTGATCTATATTCTGTGTGACCTATATTCTGTATGACGTATATTCTGTATGATCTATATTCTAGTGCATCCGACATGATTCTCTCCAAGATGTAAAAAAAAAAGTGGGGCGGGGCAGGGGGGCCCAGAAAAGATCTCGTACCGGCATCTTTTTTTTCTCTCGAGGGCTCTGATGATTTATATTCTGTCTGATTTATTTTCTCAATGGTTTATATTATGTATGATCTATATTCTGTAGGATTTATATTATCTATGATTTATATTCCGTGTGTTTTATATTATGTATGATTTTTTTATTATGTATGATCTATTGAGAAAATCATAACAATTAAATAAAACGGAACATGTATATTAATAACTTTATTTCCTGTATAGCAATTACTTTTTTTAGAATAGGGAATTCCGAAAATCAGTGTTTTAAGTCATCATATAGCAGAAATACTAAAGCAAGCGGTCCATGTATATTATAGTCTATGGTGTGATCTATATTCTGAACTATCTATATTTTTTATGAACAAAGTTCTGCATGAGAAACATTATATATATTATAGTTCTATATTCTGTTTGATCTATAGTCTGTATTATCTATACTGCGTACGATGTATATTCTACATTATCTTTTAATTTCGTAATACATATATTCTGAATGATATACTTTCTGGACAATCAATAATCTGCAAATTCTCTATGAATTATATTCAATACGATCATTTATCTGCAATATTAACTATATGTTTCACAATATATATGTACTTGTATTTTTGTAATAAATATTTAGGGGCTGTATTCTGCGTAAATGATCTGTATCTAAATGTATATCTTTTTGTCTATCTGTATGTTGGTCTGAGTGTGTCTCTATTTATCCCCGATCATCTTCTTAATCTTCTTCTTAATCATCTTCTTAATCATCTTCTTAATCGTCTCTGGATAGTAAAGCACACGTCATGAAAAAGGAATTACTCAAGGTTCCCACTATTATTCTGAAGAAATAAAAATCCCTAACTTTTCCTAACTAAAAAAAAGAAAAACTCCTAAGTATCGGAAAGCAGTGAAATGTATAAATGTAATTCTAGTTACATTAATCATTAAAGACATTGATTAAACCGATTCTATTTGAAATAACGGCCGAGCCTTCCACCTCTTACGTCCAGGTAGTACCGATGTGAGCGGTGGATGAAGGCCAAGGGGAAGTGGACACACCAAGATCATGTCCGAGACTAACCACCCGTGTAGCAGAGGACAGGGCAGTCACGTGCTGCACTAATCTGTTTTACCCACCCCGTGTAACAGAGGACAGGGCAGTCACATGCTGCACTAATCTGTTTTACCCACCCCGTGTAACAGAGGACAGGGCAGTCACATGCTGCACTAATCTGTTTTACCCACCCTGTGTAACAGAGGACAGGGCAGTCACATGCTGCACTAATCTGTTTTACCCACCCCGTGTAACAGAGGACAGGGCAGTCACATGCTGCACTAATCTGTTTTACCCACCCCGTGTAACAGAGGACAGGGCAGTCACATGCTGCACTAATCTGTTTTACCCACCCCGTGTAACAGAGGACAGGGCAGTCACATGCTGCACTAATCTGTTTTACCCACCCCGTGTAACAGAGGACACGGCAGTCACGTGCTGCACTAATCTGTTTTACCCACCCCGTGTAACAGAGGACACGGCAGTCACGTGCTGCACTAATCTGTTTTACCCACCCCGTGTAACAGAGGACAGGGCAGTCACATGCTGCACTAATCTGTTTTACCCACCCCGTGTAACAGAGGACAGGGCAGTCACATGCTGCACTAATCTGTTTTACCCACCCCGTGTAACAGAGGACAGGGCAGTCACATGCTGCACTAATCTGTTTTACCCACCCCGTGTAACAGAGGACACGGCAGTCACATGCTGCACTAATCTGTTTTACCCACCTATGGATCTCCCCTGCACGATTAACGTGGCGCGCGGGAGAGGGAGGGCACAGTGGCCGAGTGGCAGCGCGTTCGACTGGCGATCCGAAGGCTCTGGGTTCGAATCCTGGTGCAGGCTAGGAAACTTATGAGTTGTCAAGTAATAGTGACTTCTTTGTAATAATTTGTATGCTCAAAACAGCTTTCATGTGCGATAAAATTTGTTTGATAAGTTGAATCAAAAGCTTAAAGTAGAACGAATGAATGCCTAACATTTGAGAAAAAAGGATAACTTTCCTAAGCAGCTTCCTTCCAGATTTTTTTCCCACAAAATGGCAGATTTTGATGTTTAAAAAAAAACTTATTAAATTTTAAAATCGTAAATATCCATCCACTAAGAAAAGATATAAGAAGTTTGTAGTATGGTCAAGCCAATTAGGCTTGATGTTATATGAAAATACGAGTCAGTGAATTTGAATGTTTGGTCTTTGTTTGGAAAACCTTTACTTTGAGTGATTAAATGCACTTCTGAAAAAGCTGTTCTATATTTCGAAGAACTTAAAAGTTTTGAAATTGATTTCACGACAAGATATTTCCAGTTTCAATGCTAATCCATTTCATTGGACCCACTGCTCAAGTGTAGTTAACCCTGTACTTGTAATTGCAAGTTAAACACATCGAATAGTGTCGATTAGTAGTTCAAAAACATGGGTATTCAAAGTTTTACCGGAAATTTATGTTGTTTTTTTTTCATCAAGAAACACCTTAATGTGTTACAGACAAAAAACGAATATATCCAAGACTTAACCTTCTTTAAGCCAGTAAACACTGTGCGCAACAGCTTATATCCATATTCAGTATTACTTTCTTGCAGACGAAACTTGCATTGGATCATTAAAGGGTGAAGCACTATAAATTGACTTAACAATAGATTTCATCACAGATCAAGTCCAATCATTGCACACAAACTTTCATGAACTTTAACAGTCGACGTCCAAGAAGCTTGCAGAAGACATTAATTGTGTTTTTTTGTTACTTGCATTAAAGAAATCTCCTTCCTTGAGGTCTCTCGCGTGCCATTAAAATCTTTCGCGTGCCAGGTCTGGCACCGTGCCTTAGATTACTGATCTCTGCCTTAACAATTGAACTACGAATAATCTAAATATGAATATTGAAACGTAAAATTGTAAACCGATTTCCGGGCAGGGTAGGGTGTGCAATAGTGTAGGTTATAATGGAATGTTTTTGATTGTACCGACGCATGGATGAATAGGCTGTCCAAAATGTTTACTGTTACGGCACTTTAAATAACGCACACGAGAGTCATGAAAAAAAAGTTGTTTAAAAGGTGAATTAATGTTTAAATTTATATGTCTAATCTCATTATACTTATATGCATCTGTATTAAGTTTTATTTTAGTTTTTATGCCGTAACTTAAATTATTATGTCAGAAAAAGTATTAAGAAATATTAATTTAAAGAAAAAGGCTTATTATCTTCCTTGAGTTAAACGTTTCGAACTTTGATAACGATGGTAACATTTGTTTAGATTTATGTAGTGGGGAAATGCCCAGCTCTTTAGACTACAGTCTACATTTTGTTGTAATAAAGCTGACCAAATACTGAAAAAAAAAAGAAATCTGTTTAAATTACTAATAATTTTATTTAATAAAAATTAAACATCTATATATTTTAAAAAAATATTTAAAGTCAATTGAATTGATAGGGCAACCAAACGTAGTCCCGCATGCGGCTCTCAGAGATCCATTTGCCCATCCCTGGTCTATACTCTACTGGGCATCGTCTTCAGTTGCCGGACACTGGACACATAGACACTGGACACGCTGGTCAACTAGCCCCATTAACTTCATCGCACGCGGTGAACAAGCCCTAATGCCCCCCTCCTCCCTCACCACGAGGGTAACAGAAAAGAGGGGGAGATGGGGAAATAAAGGGCGATGACTGCGAAGGCGGCAAAAGTGCGGGCTGTTACAAACGCGCTTGGCGTAAAACAGGAGGACGTGACATCACCGCAGCGTCGACGCGAGCTCTCACCACGTCAGAGGTCATAGGTGACCAGTGTCCCTCTACATAACACAACCGATCTCCACTTAGCAAGTCTCCATGTCCACACCACTCTTAGACTTTCCGTACAGAAGAACGCAAGTACATGTACAAGAAAATATAAACCAAAACATTCCAATTTGAAGAAGTTTAAACCAAGAGTTGACCGTTGCTAAATTGTCTCACCTTCTATGCTTTTTAAATCGTTGCATTCAAGATTTTTTGATAGTAAAAAAAACAAACAGTATTAATTAAAAGCATGAAATCAGCATCAATAACTGTAAACTCAGGAGTTCCACAATTTCACAATTATTTATAATTAATTAAAAGCATCTACATGATAACATTAATACAGGAACAAAACTTAAGTTGTTTGAGGTTGATTGTATACTATTAAGGACAATGAAATCTGCCAACTATACTGAATTGTTACCAACACAAAAAAAAACGCACATGAAATACAATAAAGTCTCATTGAAATATGTCTATCCACCCAGAAAAGTGCCGACTGTTAAGAGTTATAAAACAATTTTTAAAAATACCAACTATTGACAAGTCTTAACAAATATGCATGCATAAAAGGTCGCATAGAAAGACATTTCCGGTCTTTTTCAATCATTTATTTTTTAAAATGTGTTACTGATTGTAACAAAAGCTGTAGGAGATTAAAATTTTATTTCATTTCCCAGAAATGTTGCCAAAATAAAACGATGGATTGTGAAAGTCAGAAGTGACATTTCACCTTTTTATAATATCAAACTTATTGCTTAATGGAAACGAATTTTCGTTATTTTTTTTTATGAATCTTCGCATTGTTTTTTTTAATAACCAAGAAACCCAACTCTTGACTAATTTATTTTGTAAACAAAGATAAATTTAATCTTACGCGGCTAACACTTGAGTATTAATTATCGCCTAGTCACTTTTGTTAAAAACGGATTCCTTCATAACTAATCTTGTATCCTTTGTATAATTCTAAAAGACTAGAACTGGCCGTCGAGGTTGAAATCAATTGTCCAGCAAAAGCATGCCTTTTTTTTGTTTACTAATCTAAAAAAAGATCCGGAAGTTGTGATCTCTTCCATTGCAAAAGGTCAAGCATAATTAAGACTTGTCAATTTCATACAAGGAAAACCTTTAAGTCACACTTAAAATGTTAAGTACTTAGAAGACTGTGCACTTTGACCACACACCTTCTTAAATCACACAAAAAAATGATTTGGTCAACATTATTTCAAGTCTGTTGAATAAAATATCTCACATTAGCATCCCACTGGACCAAACTTTTTTTTTTAGGGTACTATTTTCTACCTTTAAATTGAAACTGAATTTGAAAGTGACAACCGTTTATTGATATGACTTGAAAGCAAAATATACCAAAAGTAGAAGTTTATATCTGGAGGCGTAGTGTTGTGACGTCATCACACTGATATTGCACTATGTTTAGGTCGTGACGCTGTGTAAGACTAGATTCAAACCATGGATAATATCCACCAACTTATCTATCTATGTATAATATCTACCTCTCTCACTCACTCAATTTATCTATCGATTTCTATCCATCTATTTATCTTTCTTTCTTTCTTTCTTTTTCTCTCACTCTCTCTCTATATATATATTTATAGATAATATATATATATTGTCATCTATTTATTTATCTATCTATTTTTTTTCTATCTATAATTTTATCTATATTTATTTATCTATATCTGTATGTATCTAATCAATCTGTCTGTCTATGTTTGTATCTATATATGTTTATTTTAATATAAGTCCGTCCGTCTGTTGGTCGGTCCGTCTGTCGCCCCGTCTCTCGAATTATCTATCTATAATTTATCTGTCTGTCTATCTCTTTATCTATATATATGCTTATTTGACTATCTAACATGTCTGACCCAAAGCTTGTCTGTCTGTCTATCTTCAATCTATTGAATCATCTATCTATCTATCTATCTATCTATCTATCTATCTATCTATTTATTTATTTATTTATCTATTTATCTATTTATCTATTTATCTATTTATTTATTTATCTATTTATCTATTTATCTATTTATCTATTTATCTATTTATCTATTTATCTATTTATCTATTTATCTATTTATCTATTTGTCTATTTATCTATTTATCTATTTATCTATTTATCTATTTATCTATTTATCTATTTATCTATTTATCTATTTATCTATTTATCTATTTATCTATTTATCTATTTATCTATTTATCTATTTATCTATTTATCTATTTATCTATTTATCTATTTATCTATTTATCTATTTATCTATTTATCTATTTATCTATTTATCTATTTATCTATTTATCTATTTATCTATTTATCTATTTATCTATTTATCTATCTATCTATCTATCTATCTATCTATCTATTTATCTGTCTATCTGTCTGTCTGTCTGTCTGTCTGTCTGTCTGTCTGTCTGTCTGTCTCTCTATCTATCCGTATTAAATTAATGTAAAGGTTAAGGTACAAATTAATAAATGAAACTCCTCATTGATTGACGCATCATTAACCCTGTCACTTTCCCAGAATAAAAATGTCTAGCCATTCTAAAAAAAGGTATAAATATAACATGTAGGAGTTATTGTGTGGTTTTAGAATTACTATACTTTATATACATGAGTCAATATAACTATATTATTTCATTAGCGTGTCTCCATTGAGAGCTTTACATTCATTCCATTCACTTGTCAATATCGTTTGAAATGTTAGTTTTTTAATACTTTACCTATTTTGTTTCTAAATTATTGGTGTACTAAAGAAATGTAAAGATTTTTTTTTTATAGAAATAAAGAACGACAGAGAAGAGAAAGATACAGTAAATCAACAACGCAAACTTTAATGTGATAATAATCTATCATATTTTTGTAAAGGGGAGGTTTTCGTATAAAATTAATCTAAATGTCAGAAAATTCACATTTTTAGTTTTTGCCTAATTTGTATACTTTGAATATTCTCAGATCTAAACTATTTAGTTTGGGAAACCTAGTAACATTAAGAAAAAATATTGTATATACTTTAAATTATGTCTGTGACATACTATCGTTTCTTAAAATGTTCTGTTGCTGTGCTCAAAGCTGTTCTTTTATATCATAACAGCGTTTCTGATAACAGTATACTAGACTACAGAGTCACCTACCTGCAAGTTTCCAAAAAACATATAACTTTATTAGATATCTGAAATACTCCGTTTATTGACACAAAACAAGTCCTTTAGTGGTACTGTTAAACTCACATTACTCGAGGTATCTTGTCTTAATTTTCACTACTCTCACTGACATATATTACACTTGAAATGGTCTCACGATGTATGCATTCTGAATGAGTGAATAGAATCAACTGCAACCACAAATATAAACATCGAGTATTATATCCCACAACAACCAATGTGAGAGTTCTGCCATCATAGTCTATAGATAAACAATCCAGTGTTTTTTTGGGGGTGTTAAACTGCGAGTATAATGAAAACCAGAATCATGTTTCGAGTGGACGCACAGTAATTTGTGCAGCAACATGTGCATCCTGTTGTCCACACGATACCCTCGCCAACCTTGGATCATTTACGTGGTGGTATTGCTTTTATTCCTGCACTGTCGCCCGGTAGCACAAATTCCAAGCTATAGGCCTGGACATCCAAGGACCGGGCTTGGCGAGACGGGCTGTTGCGCACATTTCTTCCTCCCCACCGAATCTCGGTGGCTCTCGCCTGTGCAATGAAATCTTGGATGCGCAACAGGGCCTGTCCCCCAAACGTTAGCCCACTGGTGTATTAATAGCAGCGTATCGGTGCTTAATATACTTAACATGCGTCGCCAGCTTTGAGGCTCATGGGTACAGAAATGAAACAGCCAGCCAGCATTTTGTTGTGAGCAGAGAAAAAACTCTAAGACACAATATAATGTACAAGATATATAAAATCCGTCCTGTGTGTGCCAAAAAAAAAAAGGATTTCCAATCGTGCCAACAGCTTAATAGTCACACTGTTCTTTTCTTGTAGAAAGAACGCATTGGCTTTTTTAGGGGTCTTTGGCGTGCCATTGAAAATTCCTCTGCATGTTTGACACGCGTGTCGTAGGTTGCCGATCCCTGCTCTAGAACAAAGCCTTGCACTTCATTAGTGGAGAGAGAAGTATCTACAGCAGTCAATGACAAAGATTCAAACTTGCAGCCACTAAAGTTAATAGATTAATACAACAGAAGCAGCTGAAAGACACAAAAGCCGTGATACACAGTGCATCATATATTGAGGTAAGAATGGGAAAAAAGTATTCCACTGGCATCTAAACTGATTAAATCCAAACATACTAACGCAGCTTTAAACACACACAAAAAACAAGTACTTTTTTTTAATTCATGATTTAAAGTCTAAAGACAGTTGGGCAAAATGCTGACAACTGACTTCCGGTTTATTAGATAAGTGATTGCATTGATGTTGACAAATAAAGCTGATTTTGCCGACTTTTTCTAAACACAAATATATCTATCGTAAACAAATGAATTCTTAAAAAAAAGCTTGTAGACAAAAAGAGAGTTTTCAATTCCAATTGTATCATGTAGGCTATATGTGTCCCTGAGGTCAAACTATAAAAGGGCTACACCCAAACCTATAATATGGCTAAACCTAAACCTATAATAGAGATACAACTAAACATCTAATAAAGCTACAACTAAACATAAAATAAGGCAACAACTAAACAAAAAATAAAGCTACATTAAAACCTATAATATGGCTAAACCTAAACCATCAAGGTACAGAGCTAAGACTGAAACTACAATACATTAAACTTAAAACTGTTGTAGGTCTAAAGACTATTTAAAAGATTAGATTTAGGTAAACACAGGATTATTTATGTTTATAGTCTGCAATTAAAAAGGTTCATTTACTTTTATTAATGGATGGCTCAGGGGTTACGAGTCTTAACGTATATGTCAAAATACCTAATCCTTTTAAAACGTGTCCCCCTTAACCGATTCTAGGGCTAAACTAAAGTAGAATGTGTATGTAGAAAGTGTAATTCCTATTGGGAACGATTGTGCATACCGCCTAACATATGGTACCGTCTCCACGGTCACATGCACTACTCTGCCTCTCCTTACCTGCTGATTTCCCACGGGTCATCAACAAGGTGTCTCGCTCGTATTCTTGCACTGTCGCCAGGTAGCACAAATTCCAGACTATAACCCTGGAAACCCAGGCATCGGGCCTGACGAGACGCGATGTGGCGCTCATTGCCTTCCTCTCCACCGAGTCTCGGGGCCTCTCGGCAGTGCAATGAAATTTCGGACGCGTAACATGTGCTGTCCACCATGCGTTAGTTCACTGGTTTACTTGTCCGTTTTCCTTGTTGTCTATCTATCTATCCATCTGTCTATCTGACTGTCTATCAGTCTGTCCGTGCATCTGTCTATTTTTCTATCTGACGATTTGTCCATCTTTCAGTCTATCTATATGTCTGTCTATTTGTATATTTATCTACCTGTCTATCTGTCTGTCTATCTGTCTATCGGTCTGTCGATTTCTCTGTGAATATTTCTATCTATCTATCTATCTATCTATCTATCTATCTATCTATCTATCTATCTATCTATCTATCTATCTATCTATCTATCTATCTATCTATCTATCATTCTGTCTACTTATACATGTATCTATATATAAATCTAACTTTTACTCTATATAACGTTACCGCTGTCCATAGCGGCGTATCCCTCTAAATAATCTATGTTAAGCGCATAGAACTGATTGCGGGATATGCGCTATATAAGCTTCATTATTATTATTATTATTATTAATCTATCAAACTTTGCCTTAGAAAAATATTAGAAATTGGATTTAACATGTTACAATTACCCCAGTCGACCCCACCCTACCCATTCGACCCCACCAACGGCTAAAAAAGAAAAAAAACAACCTCAACAGTTATTATTTCATTAGAAAACACTAAAAATAATTTGTTTACTAGCCATCAATCAATTCATTTGTAAAAAAAACAACATTGCAACAAGTAGTTCATAAATATGTTGTTTTAATTGCCGTATTTGTTCAGGTCGTTGCTGTTAAAAAAAAAAAAGAAAAAGAAAAAAATATGCATTGGCTCGTTTTAAAGATTCTCGCCATTTTAATCCTCGGTATGAATTTCATGGGATTGATGGAGGACAGGTGTGGGAGGGGGGCGGGGGTGTGGATGGGGACGGGGAGTGGCAAGTGTTCATACTTCCCTCGGTTCCAGTTGTCACACCACCATTGGTCCAGCGCCGCGAAGCCAGGGGGATAAAATAAGGCGGGAGAACTCGCATGCGGCCAAAATAAAAGTTGCAGTATCAGAAGCAAGGAAGTAAGTAACGTTTTTTTTAACTTTTCCAGGTTGACGGGACTTTTTCATTACTTTTGGTTTGTTGTTCCCCTTACAGTGCCCATGGTCAAATTAGAAAATTTTAATTTCAACATTTTGTAGGCAAATTTAATTGTGTTTCTTTTTTTCTCCCTATGAAATAAAGTTGAAATTTGTAAATTATTGTTTTTAAACTAATACATTTTATATTATAGATCTTTTATAAAAAAAATTACGAAACAAAATATTGTATTTTTATTACAGGACATTAAAAAAACAGTAACAGTGAAAGTATTTTTAATTTAACGAAACAATTTATTATATTTTTATTACAGGACATTAAAAAAACAGTAAAAGTATTTTTAATTTAACGAAACAATTTATTATATTTTTATTACAGGACATTAAAAAAAAACAGTAAAAGTATTTTTAATTTAACGAAACTATTTATTTTTTTTAATTACAGGACATTAAAAAAACAGTGAAAGTATTTTTAATTTAACGAAACAATTTTAAAAGCAAGTAACAAGTCAAGGAACATAAGAGAGTTCAACTTTTTAAAGTATTTTATTTAGTGATAGATAGGAAGAAAAGCAACGAAACAAATAACACAGAAGTTATTTTTTTTAAAGAAAGCATCGTCAAGATAAAACATGCACGGGACAATTCTACTGTCCATCTGTCTGGCTATTGCCAGCATGCTGTCTGTAGGTAAGTGAAAGATTATTTCATACCTGAATTCCCCACCACCCTCTCATTTCTCTTATATCTTTAAAACATTTGTTGTTGTAATTTCAAAAGAGCGCTGTTTTTTTGTTATTTTATTTGACATGTAAGTAAGCGGTCCGTTTAAAAGAAAAAGTCGGTTATAAGCAACTCCATTTAAACTTTAGGAGGAGTGAGGGGGGGGAAGTCTTGGAACTGTGTAGCTTTAAAACAAATAAGAAAAACAAAAACCCTACAAAAAAACAAACAAACAAAGCAAAAACTGTTTTCATTTTTATAGCAATGTAAATTAAAGCTTTTTTTTTAATATAAATCGTAAAACTCGTCTGCCGAAACCGAAATGAGTAGAGTATCCCGTTATACACTGAAAGAAAACAAAATATATACTTATTTCTTTATGTAATGATCATTCATTATTTTTTTCTGCAAATAAATGTGTACATATTCCCACTGATCTATAAAAAGAATGGATAGCGCCTCTATTTTAAATGTGTATGCGCAAATTGAATCCAAAATGAATAGTGGGAAAGGGAAATTCACTTATCACACAAGCGAGTTACAGGACTAAACCACTTATGATTAGATCAAACCCATACGATAAAAAGGAAGTCTGTCACTTGAAATGTATACACAGGTCAGTGTTTAGGAAATATAATTTCATGGATAAGTGAAAGTCACGTGAAAGCCTATTTATTTATGTTACTTCCGTGCCTAATCCATTCGTTTTATAGATCAGTGACATATTCCACTAACCAGAAAAAATTTTTCATTTAGAATGTTTGTTAAAAACACAGTGTCCATAAATTGGATTAGAACTGTACTTGAATGTCTGTTTCTCAATTGGGTCGGTCCGTGTCACACTTGTTTTCAGAGTTCGTCTTGAGGTTGAGGTATTTGTTCATAACGATTTATCTATCTTATTACGGTGGGGTTGCTTTTAATGGGGTTAGGGTTTGTTTCAAGGAATTAATCAAACCCTATGTTCCGCAAAGATCACTTTGTTCTGTTGACTCCTCGATTCTGGAGGTGCCCTGGTTTCTCATCGAAGACCGTTGGCCTGATAGCATTCCCTATATCTGGCCCGAAAGTATGACATCCCATCCAACTGAGGCAGACAGGTTCTTCTATCATTACTTTAAAAAAGAAATTTAAAATGCATTTTTTAAAGATGTACATTTGTTGATCATTTTTAGACCCCCAACTTTTTATTAAGTCGGTAAATACATTAATTTATTTGCTTTGTCCTATCGCAAAATTTTGAGATTATCAATTAGATCTATCTATATCCTTTTTTTTAGCCTAGAGACTTATACCCTTGTTCTTGCTTGTTTTGGCTGTTAAATGCGCTTTGAGCTTACATTGGCTTTTTGACAGAGCTACAATAGTACATACATACAATTATTAATATTATTCCATGATGAAGTTGGTGTTTTTTGGCAGAGCTTTTTACATACAATTATTAATATTATTCCTTGATAAAGTTGGTGTTTTTTGGCAGAGCTTTTTACATACAATTATTAATATTATTCCTTGATAAAGTTGGTGGTTTTTTTGGCAGAGCTATATACATAAAATTATTAATATTATTCCTTGATAAAGTTGGTGTTTTTTGGCAGAGCTTTTTACATACAATTATTAATATTATTCCTTGATAAAGTTGGTGGTTTTTTTGGCAGAGCTATATACATAAAATTATTAATATTATTCCATGATGAAGTTGGTGTTTTTTGGCAGAGCTTTTTACATACAATTATTAATATTATTCCTTGATAAAGTTGGTGGTTTTTTTGGCAGAGCTATATACATAAAATTCTTAATATTATTCCATGATAAAGTTGGTGTTTTTTGGCAGAGCTATATACATACAATTATTAATATTATTCCTTGATAAAGTTGGTGGTTTTTTTGGCAGAGCTATACACATAAAATTCTTAATATTATTCCTTGATAGAGTTGATGTTGTGGAGATAAAGCTGCCGCTGTTGTAATTATATTCCCTTGACATTATCATTCAGTTCTCGCTATTGAAACTGTTTTTTGAAACGCAGCAATATGCTTGAAATGGATACATTAACTAAAACTCAAATCGTAATAAATACTTGCAATAATAGAAACTCCATAGCCGACCGCTACAATGTTTACCATGAATACTTTGCCTACTATATCAATTTAAGATTTGTCCTTCTAGCGGCAGATAGTTGGAGGCCGTTTCGTTAGTCCCATGTTCAAATCCAAGTTTTAAAAGAAAACACACTGGAACACCTCCTCCTCCGCCCACTCCTCTTATCTAGGTATGTAGGGTCTCCCTGTGTCTATCCAATTCTGATGGGAATAAATGAAAGTTGTGCATTGTCCTGGCCACACAAATCCCTAAGTAAGCCTCGTTTTACTAGACCGTTAACTTAATGTACTGCCTTTCATTGAAATAAAAAGTTTGTATAGGGAATCGCAGACAAAAACTAAACATTAAAAATAAAACATTCGAAGAATGACGTTTATTTATTTTAGCCTTTCGCATTTTAAACAATAGTAATAATGATAATCGTTGAAATAAAAATGCCAAACAGAAAAATTACTGTCAGCAGACGACACAATCTCATCGCTGGAGTGTTTGCCCCTGTTATCAACCGTTTGCTCCAATGAATAAAAAGAGGACAATCCAGTCCTGGGATAAATTTAGCTGTCGGCTGTAGTAGTAAATGTTCACCAGGCGAAATTAGTTTTGCCAAGGTTATCGTTCTTGAATGTTGTACTAGTATATATAAAATGTATTTTCAAGAACAACTAACATTAAAGAAGGAACTTAAAGATGTAAATACAATGACTGAATCTATCATTAAAACATTAGAAAAAGACAGGGGAAAAAAACGAGAAAAGCATCCTGTCGTACCAAATCGATCCATAGATCATCCAGTCCACAGATCCATAGAAAAGCATACTATGGAATTGTGTGGCCAGGACCTACAATACGCCAACCGAATGCGCTGTTCGTGCCCTACAGCTAACAAGTCGGAGAAAAAAAACACACTAAAATGTTGAAAATCTTTTTCGGGTTTTTATTATGTACATGCTATAGCAGTATATTTCTGGCCAGTGACGGACGGAGCTAGGTTAAATGGCGCATGGGGTGCCTGGGGCGGGGTGGGGGCCGATATTCGCGCCAACTAACAATCTTATTTTTCATTTACTAGTAAGCTATGGGACATGGTGGCCGAGTGGGCAGCGCTTTCTGCTGGCGTACCGAAGGTTCTGGGTTTGAATCCTGGTACTGGCTAGGATTTGTTCCCTGGTCTGGTGGGTATCTACCCAGCTCTGATGAGTACCTGACTTTAGTTGGGCATTGTGCTGGCCACACAATCACCTAGTATACCGTGACCACAGAAACTGGTGAATGCTGCTTCGCCATTCCTATGGATCAAGTAGGTCTGACGAGATACTTTAATTTTACTAAAATGATAGCGGGTGACGAAGTATAAGTATAAAAATAACAACTGGATCACAAAGCGGACTGATTGAGAACCGCTGAATAAGTAAAACATTTTGCAATAAAACTTATATCGAAATATTAAAAAAGAAAGAAAGCGCTTATTGCACAATCTAGACACTGCCATCCAGAATCTGGAATTCACTTCATTACATAAGCATCGCTATCGAACAGCCTTTTTTTTCTTCCATATTTATATTTTCAATTATTAATATGGAGAAATCGATTGCATTGATTTATTGGACTAACCGATTTTTCTTTTCTAAATGACACAGCGTCCAGTGATTTTTTTTTTTTAAGGGAAACGCAAGATAGAAAAAATAAAATAAAACAATGACCATAGTATGACCTACAGATACATGTTTTTGAAGGAATCAATTTGTTGATATAGTCCAACTGAAACTCGTTTTTTAAGGATAGTTTAAGATTTTTTTTTTTTAACTTAACCAACTATACATCACTGGTCTATATAGACTATACATGTATGAGCTGTCATTTAACTGTTTGTATTTTGGTTTGGAGAAATAGGGAATACATTTCATTGGGTTAAATGAAACTTTCATTGAAATTAAAATAAATAAATATCTTTACCATAATAGCTGCAATAGCATAACTAGCGAATATTCACAACTGACAAGAGAAACACCATTACTCAAATCACTAAACCTAGAAATACTAGAGGACAGAAGTACAAAGAGAAAAATAGTAGTAATAATTTGGGATGTTAAACGAAAACCGGAATACCGGATTCCGGTTTTGAAACCTAAAACCGGTTTTGATTTTCAAAACCGGTTTTCGGTTTGTTGGTTGGAAGGTAATCATTACCTTAAGTAGCACACACTTTTGTTGGTTCTGATGGAAATATTTAAAAAAAAATAATTTTGGATTCGCACAAAACTATTCTTGAAATGCCTTGCTAACACTATTTAGTCTTAGATATTTATGGTTCTTTTTTCTCCAAATACCAATTAAGTCTATGGCTTGCAATAAAAACAAATAGCAAACCAAATGTTAAGTAACTTTTTACTTGTCAGATCATCTTTTAGTTGTTTGCTACTCTTTGATGAAGCTACACCATCGTCTCTCGAGACGGACGGATACCGACGACGACGACGGACTCTTTGATGTACGCAATGGAGAGACGCAAACTAGTTTTGTCCTGTGACCCTGAACAATTCTGCTAGATACCGCGTCTGTGCTTTATTATTAACGGCACTATTAAATACACATTCTTTTGATTTTTGTTAAGTGATTCTTTTTAATACATTATTTTACAAGTCTAAGTCCACGATGTACAAATTATCACTATTGAAAGCTATTATCGGTTTTAATCAATTAGCCCAGATTTTTTTTTTAGTTCTAAAGACTGTTATGGTAAACATATGGCATTTAACACTAATTTAAAAAATACAACCCAATAACAGACTGTTGCAAAGCTCAGATAAACATAAAAACAAAAAAAAATCGTTCCTTATCCCGTATAAGAGAACTAATGCATATAAGTACTCTTTCTTCTCGAGTAGCATTCGGGCATGGAATGGGTTACCTGAATAAACCAGGAGAACCAGTAACTTAAAATCATTTAAAACATTAATAAAGAAGCAAGACTAGACTCCGACCACGGATGAGCGTAGGACGCAATAATCTTCTTTACAGAAGGAGCGTCTGTAAAATATGATAAGATATTATTGTAATGGACTAATTCCTATTTCTTTTCTTTTTTCTTTTTTTTTTTTTACAAACCCAATGTCAACTTTGTCAAATTTAATCGTCTGGTGTCTAAATGGACTTTACATACAACTGGATATTTGTTCCTAACGGCACACGTATAAAGATTCACTCACATATTTTGTGTGTTAAAAGTAGCATCTTCCCAACTAGATCTAATACAATATCAAAGAAAGAAAAAAGAAACAATAACTTTTTTCTTTTTCTGTGGCGCATTTGGTTCGATCACAGCCCCAGACTTGCAGACATTATTGTCTGCCTGCCAACTTTTATATCTGTATAATCATGGACGCATGACTCAAAAAGAACCGAAACACTATTATAGATTCCCTCTCTGTTATTCACGGAATGTTGTGTCTGTTGATGTTTTAAGCTGGAATGTGCATATATTTTATATTATTATGCATATATTATTAATATGTTATCGCTATATCTTTTATCTTTATATCTTTTATCTCCACATCTTTTATCTTTATATCTTTATATCTTGTAACTCTACATCTTTCATCTTATTATCTCGTATCTCTATATTTTTAATTTTTATATCTCGTATCTCTATATTTTTAATTTTTATATCTTGTATCTCATCTTTATATCTCGTATCTCTATATTTTTAATTTTTATATCTCGTATCTCTATATTTTTAATTTTTATATCTTGTATCTCATCTTTATATCTCGTATCTCTATATTTTTAATTTTTATATCTCGTATCTCTATATTTTTAATTTTTATATCTTGTATCTCATCTTTATATCTCGTATCTCTATATTTTTAATTTTTATATCTTGTATCTCATCTTTATATCTCGTATCTCTATATTTTTAATTTTTATATCTCGTATCTCTATATTTTTAATTTTTATATCTTGTATCTCATCTTTATATCTCGTATCTCTATATTTTTAATTTTTATATCTTGTATCTCATCTTTATATCTCGTATCTCTATATTTTTAATTTTTATATCTCGTATCTGTATATTTTTAATTTTTATATCTTGTATCTCACCCTGCAGGAGTTTTGGGCCTGTAAACGTATTTGCGCCAGCAGGCAGCACTATGTTTACAGCAGCGCATAGAACTGTTCCCAACAGGAACGGGATATGCGCTATATAAGTCTCATATTTATTTATTTATTTATTTATTTATTTGTATCTCGTATCTCTATATTTTTAATTTTTATATCTCGTATCTCTATATTTTGAATTTTTATATCTCGTATCTCTATATCTTTTACCTTTATATCTTGTATCTCATCTTTATATCTCGTATCTCTAAATCTTTTATCTTTATATATCGTATCTCTATATCTTTTATCTTTATATCTTATATCTCTATATTTTTATCTTTATATCTTGTATCTCTATATCTTTTATCTTTATAGCTTGTATCTCCATATATTTTATCTCTATAATTTGTATCGCTATATATTTTATCTCTTTATATTTTATCTCTATATTATTTATTTTTAAAAATTAAACGAATTGAATTGAATACGCTATTTAACGTTGAATTCAGGGGTCATACAATAATAACGTCAATTCTAAATGATCTCTCACATTCATTTAAGACGGTGGACGACTTCTTCCAGAGAAAGCCAGGACTAAGAGATACTAGAATGGTTTCGTTCCATATTCGATTAGGAAGGTCATGTCAACAATATTCTACATATTTGTAACGTCTTAGTCTGTTCTGTCTGGCTTCCAAATGTTTGGCATCGATACCAGTTTTTTGATAGCGATTTTATCCCAGACAACTTATTGTATAGCAATAAAGGAAATAGTAAAGTACCCGTCGGACCAAACTGATCATAGGGCGGGTGACGCAACGTTCACCAGTTTCTGCGGATATATCTATAATATTAAAAAAAAAGTAAATTCTGGTTTAGTGCATTGAAAGCTACCATATCTTAATCTGCGGCCCAATCTTCTCGTCTAACACTGCCCACAACATTGTGATCCTCGGCTTCCAGTTTCATCGCTTGACGTCCAATGTACGCGACCCCTTAATGCTAGTAAGACTCGCCCTTACCGCCTACACAGTTTCAAAATGAGAGACCCTACCGCCTCCACTTCTTTATTTATATATCCAATAAAAAAAAAAAACAACAACAAAATAAACTAAAAGCCAGACAAATTGAATTTGTATGAATAAAGTTTGTGGTACATCTAATCTGCTTCATTTTTGGTAGTTTCAACTTCAACCCCCTTTTCAATACTTTTATTAATACAGTTTTAGTTATTTCTAGCCTGGCGTACTTTCAAAGTAGCCCGTGTTCCCGGCGTCTTCTGGGTGAGCCACTTAAAGTAGTCGAAATAATCATGACGAGCGTTATGACTTGTGGTGGAGTCGGGGAAAGCGGGGGAAGAGGGAGAGCAGGCGGGGTAGGGAGGGGAGGGGGTGCTTAAGGAGTCGCTGGAACATGGAATCCGTTTTTCTGCTAATCGACAATTTTCTGACGTTGTTGGCGTTTTTAAAGGACTTTGTGGCATCACTCTGACGTCTTGGCCCTGACTTCGGCAAACAAAGAGAGTAAATATTATTGTCTTGGCCGGTCGTACGTGATCGCAGTGATGGTCATGCCGTTATGTCATGCCTTTCTATCAAGCCGTTATGTCAAGCCGTTATGTCATGCCGTTATGTCATGCCGTTATGTCATGCCGTTATGTCATGCCGTTATGTCATGCCGTTATGTCATGCCGTTATGTCATGCCGTTATGTCATGCCGTTATGTCATGCCTTTATGTCATGCCGTTATGTCATGTACCTTTATGTCATGTGCCTTTATGTCATGCCGTTATGTCATGTACCTTTATGTCATGTGCCTTTATGTCATGCCGTTATGTCATGTGCCTTTAAGTCATGCTGTTATGTCACGTGCCTGTATGTCATGCTGTTATGTCAAACAACGGAACATTCAAAATCGTTTAGTTTGTTTTACATTTGTGTTTAGTTTACATAGTTACTACATCAATAACTAGTTGAATATTATTGGCGATTTATCCCTCTAGTCAATAACTCGCATATTTAATCACTCTTACATTAAATCACTTGTTAAACAAGCAATTTATTCATTCCTTTCGCTTTAATCGTACATGTAAATCAAAATGTGCGATCAGTCTATCTTATTTAATACACTTAAATACAGTGGACGTCACGTCGACGTCATAAAGAAAGAAAGAAACGATAAAATATGCAAAGTCAGCAAATATTTATATTAAAAACCTGCGGTAGTTAAAATAAATTAAGGGAAAATCTCTGAGATAAAAATGTATGATCAAACTATATACCTCTCTCGGTAAGTGTAAATGTATCAATATCCCATGTACTTTTTTTCCCGATGTGTAAATCCAGTATTCCAAACATGTATGATGAGTAAAAATTAGTATTTCATTATTTCCTTTAACGAAAACATGGAGATAGCCTCCTATAGCAAACACATTCACACTGTCACACTGTCACGCAATGAACTGTGACAGTCACGGTAGCTCTGAGCATAAGACGAACCATGTCACAACTCATATTGTGACAGCTCTATTTCCCCCATCGCTACAGTCCAGGAAGTCACGCTCAACCGTTAAAGCCAACCATTAACCACCAACTGCGATAACCTGCATTCCCAGTTACAGCTTTACAGTTTACTTTAACCAAATGTCAAAATTTACATCACCAACTTGTCCGTGAAAGTTTGAAAAAATATTTTACTTTATATATTGTTTCTGCCTCTCATCGCACCTGGGGCATTGGCCGCCAACAAGAGCCCTTCAGGTATCCCGATCCTGAGTCAGTTTCTCTAGCTGTTTTAAACCCTTTTGTTTCGACCCCAGCTTCCCTATCTCGACTTCAGGTGTTTCTCGGCCGACCTCTTTTCCTTTCAGTTCAAATTGATTTACTGCATTTATTGCGACATCCCAGTTTAAATTATCCCATCGAACCAAATTGTTCCACGTGGGTGTTCACCAGTTTCTGTGGCCGCGGCATACTTGGGAATGGTGTGGTCAGCACAATGCCCAACCGCCATTACTTTACCCCAACTAAATTCCGGTACCCATCAGAGCTGGGTAGACTCACAGACACCCTCCAGACCCGATGACAAATCCTATGAGCTTTGGTACATCAGTCAAACGCTCTACCGACTCGGCCAGCGTGCTCCATGTTAAACCTGTTTATTAAATACCTAAATGTAACAATAACAAAATATTTTACTTGATATAATGTTAGTTAAGTTAACCACTACTAAAGTCAACTGGCTATTTCTTTTATTTTGTTAACGTTTACACTTGAAAGAAATCTCTGGCCAGCGGAAATTATTCTGATACAGCGTGCTTCCTGTCTGTGTCCATGGAGTGATCTATCACTGCCCCATATGTTTTGATAAATTTAAATATACAGCCACACTGAGAGCTGCATGGCACTGTGTTATTTCTTAAATCTTGTGAGTCGAAGGGATGGAAAGAAGAAGGAGGTAGGAGAGACAGAAAAAGAAAGAGAAAGAAATTGCCAGCGAAAAGCACCAAATCGTGCTGAGTTATACTTACTTCTACTTGAAGTATCGTTCAGTTTGGTACTTGGTGTGGAGATCACTACTTCGACATGGCTTCAGTTTAACACAGTGTTCGATATCTATAGCTCCGGTTTGAAAATTACATTTTTCTTTTCTATGAAAACATTATAGTATATTTATTATAAGCCTATGATCAGCAGCGTACCCTAAAACGAAGTGTTCTGCAATGATATAGCAATGTGGTAAATATCTTTGTCTTGTAAGACATGACACTGGGTCATCGTGTCATGTGGTCGACCATAGCACAACTATTCGATTATTATAAAACTAGAAATAGCCCGTGTGGAAAACACGGGGGTAAAGAATTGTGTTTCATGTGTGTTTATTATTTTTAGAATTTGGTTTATATATTTGTTTTGTTTTTTCAAAAGTCGGGAAACAGGAGCTTGGCGTAAAGTTGGCCTAAGTCGTGGTTTTAAATTTAAGAAATAACGAATCTAATTGGTGATATTTACATTTTTATTGAATGACAGATAAATAAAGCATAAACATGGTTTAATTTAACTGTCTTTTTTCAATATAAAAAAATTCAGAAAAAAAATGTTCATTTTGAGAAGACTTTCTGGAGTGTCTAAATTGCGAAATATTTCCTTTGCAATGAATCAATAGCCGTTGTAAAGACAATCTTTGGATTGAGATTTCTCAAAAGCATAATAATTACATTTTCATTATTGCGGTCGTCTTTGGTGTAAGACATTATTACCATTCGTGTCATATTTATCACAATTACTTTAATACCAGGCATTATTAAAAATGTTTGTTAGCTTGAGTGTTCGTACCGAAGGTTCTGAGTATGAATCCTGAAAAAAGGCTAGGGTTTGTTCCAGGTTCTGAAGGGTTTGTCTACGCCTACTGAGCTCTGACGGGTACTTGATATTCGTTAGGGAAAAGTAAAGGAGACTGGGCGTTGTGGGCTTTGTGCTGGTCATACAATCTCCTAGTATGCCGTGGCCGCAGAAACGTGTGAACACTGCTTTACGGTCCCTGTGGATCATTTTGGTCAAACGGGGATACTTTAGGACTACTGGCGTGAAGCTAGTCACGTCACATGCTATTTATCCCGCACTGCAGCCTCCCCCCCCTCCCTGCGGAAATTCCCAGAATCATAAACGAGCCGGCATTGTCTCGTATACCTGCACTTTCGCTTTTCCGATTTATAAGTGTCTTTAAAAAAAACAACGGACGAGCCTTCCGGCTCTTGAGTCCAAGGCGTAACGATGTTAAGTGTAGATCATGGGAGTGCACACCAAGATCCTGTCCGAGACTAGCCACCTCGTGGCACGCTGATAAGGCGTGTCGCGTAACATAGGGTACGGTCTCTGCAGTACATGCACTACACGTCTCCCCCACCGCATCGGCGGTTTACACACTTCGCCAGTCTTTGATTACGATGAGTACAGAATTGAGTCCAAATACCAGATTATAATGCTGGTCGTCCACACATCGGATTTGACGAGACGGGTATTGGTGCGCCTATTCCTCCCCACCGAGTCTCGGTAGGCTCTCGCCCGTTAAATGATCCTCGATGCCCAACGAGGGACGTTCTCCTTGCGTTAGCCCACCGATGTACTCTTAATGGGAGCGTATCGGTGGATTACACACGTATCAAACAATTTCGTAAAATTACAAATATTCGTGTAATAGTAGGCAGGTCCTGTACATTATGGTGGTTTAGAGGCAATGCTTTCGTATTGTCATTTCAAACAAATTCTGGTTCGAATCTAAATTGAACATGAATCTTATCTTATTTTCTTTGCGTGTCCGGCGGGTGTCTGTAAGTCTCCCCTAGCTGTGATGGGTACTTGACCATTAGGTGTATGGGTGGTCGTGGAAACTATTGATGGCGTGCTGCTCCACTAGCCCTAGACCCTCATGGCATGAAATGAATGGTGAAGCAAAATTCACCAGTTTCCACGGTCACAGCATACACAATGGGATTGTGCGGCCAAAGACTAATATCAGATCTGTGGTAAACTCGGGAACAACCTCTAGCCCCGGAGAAACAAAAAAAAACCACCCTGGCGTATAACCTGGTATGACAATGGCCGCGCGCAGCCGCTAGACTCCACTGTGTACCATAGATTTGTTAACGATGTCATGACAATGACCTTTAATTGAGTACATGTTGTAATCACATCGGACCAAATTGATTCATAGTGCCGGTGAAGCAGATTTCACCAGTTTCTGTGGACACGGCATTCTAGGAGATTATGTGGCCAGCACAATGCCCAAGCCGTCTTTATTTTACCCCAACTTAAGTCAGATACCCATCAGAGCTGGGTAGAATCAGTGACACCCTCCAGACCCGGGAACAATCCTAGCCTTCACCAGGAATTCGAACCCAGGACCTTCAGTACGCCAGTTGAACGCGATTCCGCTCGGCCGCCGTGCCCCCCGTGTGTGAGTATAATATGACCTAATTTATCACCAAAATTTAAAGTAAAGGTCTTTCCTTATTCAGCCACAAATTCACAATTCACAAAAAGAAAAGAACAAAACGTAGAAACCATCGCTCCACGACCTACTCCTACGCCCTCGTCAGAGCTCACTCCACAAACCCCAACTTGTTTTCTACATCTCATTTCCTTCCATATCATTTGGACCCAATAATACAAAGAAGACTTTAAATAAAAGACTCGTTAAAAAATCATTTTCCGAGCCTGTTCTCGCGTAGATATGGATTTTTTTTCCCTCCAGTTGTTTCGTTATGTTTTATTTTGGTCTTGGCCAAGATGTCCTCTTTCTATAAATAGATCCAATTTGTCGTATTTTTTTTAAAGAAGACAAATAAAAAACTATAGAGTCAAAGGTCTCTATTTTAGAAATAAGGAAACTAGGAATTAACCCGGACGACTTTCCTTTTGACAGTCGCTTAAAGTGCTGGCAGTCTTGTCAAAAACGTTATGACAGTAAATAGACTAACAGCGATGGAACTTTTTCTTTGTATGTGTGTGTGAGAGTGGAAATTTGTTTTTTTGTTTTGATAAAGAAAACTGAAAATAAACAGACTTCATCAAAAAAGGCTTTGAACGAGAGAGAGAGAGAAGAGAGATAGAGAGAGAAAGAGGGGGAGAGAGAAAGAGAAGAGGTAAAGATATATTGATATAAGTAAAGAAAGACAGGAAGTCAGAGAGAGACAGAGAGAGAAAGAGAGAGAGAGTAAGAGGAGAGAGACAGAGAGTGAGAGGAGCGAGAAAGTGTAAAAGATAAGCGATAGACAGAGCGATAGAGAAGTACAATGTGAAAGAGAGACAACAAGCAAGAGAGTTGGAGAGAGAGAGAGAGAGAGAGAGAGAGAGAGAGAGAGAGAGAGAAAGAAAGATAGAGAGAAATTTTAAAGAAACAGATTTAGCTTGAGTAGGTTCATACTTTTTATAAATTTGTTTTTCAAAAAAAAAACGAACCTTTCATTCACAAAGGGTTTATTTTTATTGACCTAAAAAAAACAACTCCAGATGCTATGTGTACAATAATTAGCTTTATTTCACTTCCTCCCACCCTATTTGGCCCTCCACCACTTACTCCACCCCCCTCATAACCCCGCTCTTTAAGCTTGGACACTCTCTAAACAAAAACCAGTTTGACACAATGTCTACCTTTTGTTACCTTCAAAGGTGACTTACTGCAATTGAGTTTATAATTTGGACTTGTTATCCTAACTATTTGAGCTTCCATATACAGCAGGGATTTCCTAATGGGAGTCTCCGCGTGAAGAAATCTCAACGGTACCGCTGGATTCTAAGCCCTGACACTAGCTATTGTCAGTTTTTAAAGTTTCAGCCATTGGATATATGTTTTTGTTATTTGTGTGTGTGTCAATTTTTGTTTGTTCAGAAAAGACTAAGAATCAGTAAAATTGTAGATTGACCGAGAAATGAGAGTTTGTAGTTGATCAGAATTTAAAAGTAAGAACTTAACAACACGCTGGTTGGTGTAACAAGTAACTTGTATTCTCATTCACTCCAGTCATTCACTCAATACTCATTCACTCTAAACAATACTTTCACGAACACAACTCACTATGTCCAGCCAGTCACATAAACAATAATAAAGAGCTATCAGGTCACTTAGTCCGGTCCACACATTACAATAATACAGTCCCTTGTGAGTCATTATGTTTCAGCCAGTTTATGATTGTGCAGTTCCTTACACACTCACAGTTACACAGTCACTATTGCTGTCGCATAAACCAAAGACTATAATAAGATGAACCGCTTGGTTTGATATTTCTGCTATTTGATAATGTGAAACACAATGTTTTGGGATTTCCGATCGCACCAAGTCCTCTATACTTCCGGTTTAGTAATTTGCTAAGAATTTCTAAATGGAAAATTAGGATCAAAATCGAAAGGTGTAGACAGCTGAAGTCTTAAGGCGCCATTTAGGACAGCGTTATTGGAAGCGTACGGAAAAGACAACACTTAAGCTGTAAAAATAGAGCAAGCGGTCCATCTTATAATAGTCTTTGCATAAACACTGTATTACAATTCTTTGCCGTGACTACAATTACAGTGTCTCTTACTCTCTAAATACAATCTATTCACATTCTTAAAGACCAAGTGAAAAGCTTTTTATCAAAATTGAGTTAACATTTGATTTTGATAGTAAATAATGTATTCAGTATCTGAATGTTAATAAAATCATTTATACAAAATATCAACTATAACTTTAAAATAATTAGTCCAATATTTGCACTTAAATGTGAGTAGTTTGCTGAGGAAAAATCCAAATCTCGTAGCCATTTGAGTTGTTTAATTTCCTGCCAAATAAAAAAGTAACGTCAGAGAAAGGATTTCGACTATGAAAAATGAATATGGTCACGTGTTTTGAATCTATGGCCACGTGTTTTGAATCTATGGCCACGTGTTTTGAATCTATGGCCACGTGTTTTGAATCTATGGCCACGTGTTTTGAATCTATGGCCACGTGTTTTGAATCTATGGCCACGTGTTTTGAATCTATGGCCACGTGTTTTGAATCTATGGCCACGTGTTTTGAATCTTTGCCCGGTTCTTTTACAAAACGGTTAAATATAGATTTATAGCGTCGAGTTTTGTTTATTTATTTTCCTTTTTCAAACGTCACTTCCGTATGAGGCTATTCCAAATCTCGTCTCTTTGAGAAAAACCTCTTCATTTGGTCTTTAAATAGCTTTTTTTAAAAATTGTTTCGGTTCCACCAAAAATTATTTGTTTCTTTTTTAGTCTCTCTGGGAGAAAAATTTCACTATAATAATAATTGTAAAAGTAAAAATAAGGGTTGCTCCTATGACAACCTCATTCCCTCTTGGGACATCTCCCACCTTTATACTCCCCCTATAGCCCATCAAGTCTCAATAAAAAGAAGAAAAAAAACGAGTAACGATAGTTTTGCAGTTGGGAATTTTCTAGCTTACTTATTTTCTCTGGTGATTATTGGGAACAGGAAGCTGCGCACTGACTGCATGACGCACCAGTTGACACGTGTGCATGGAAGTGAAAAATTAACTTCCGGCCCAGTAGAAATTTTTTTTAAAATATATATTTTCTTTTGAATTGTGTAGACTGTAGAGCCATACAGAGCCAAGATCTTGGGTCACGTGTTAGGAGTTGAACAAAGTGGTTACAAGTATTTAAAGCTGAACGTAGTATAATGACCATCTAATACAGTGATAGACTAATTATGGTAGGATTCCTAGCTAAAGTCTCAAAAGAAGTTAGAAAACTATATAGTTTATGATGTGTATATTATAATGTTAATGTCGATGTAATACACTATATCCAGAAATCATGGACCCAACTTTTTACCAACACTGGATGCGGCATAATAAGCGCAAGTTTAGGATTCGTTTCGAATTTTTACAAAATAATTTTGGATTAAAGTTACTTCGAGGTCAATCATGTAGGAAACGTTCAAAATTGGCGCCTGCCTCCCCCTCTCCCGCCCCAGCCTTTCTCCCTGTCTCTGTCCCCTCCCTCTTTCTCTCTTTCTCTCTGTGTCTTCCTCTCTGTTTGTTTTTATGACATTGTCTAAGATGAGATCGGTAAAATCATGTAAGATTTATGCACATAGAATTTTCGACACAAATTTATAAAAAATTTGTAAATAATGTCGGTAAATTAAAAATACGATGTATATGTTCGCACAGATAGTGTAATCACCCAGTTTAAGAACTGGGAAACACAATTATATCCAGGATATGAATCCAGACTGGTCAATGACTGAATAAGTTAAGTAATAATTTACGTATATACAGATAATGGGATGAAACAAACGCTGCTAACTCTACGTTCAGTCATTTACGAGATTGAGTAACAGAATATAGGAACGGATAGAAACAAGTGCGAGTGCAGGCAAGGTATATATTATGTATATATATATATATATTGGCTAATATTAGGATAATTCACGAATAGAGCAAATAGTTGCACAGTTCATGAACTGGACAATGACACCATCTGGTTATAACTTGTATAGATATATATATATATAGAAAGCTCTAAATGCTGTGTATATATATAGAGAGAAAGCTCTAAATGCTGTGTATGTTTTGGTGCATTTCTTTGTAATGCACGTTTCGAGAGTAATTGTGTTCGACAAGAATATTTGCGTTGTTTCTGGATTGACGGCCCTTTTTTTCAAATATCTGTCTATTCTAGATTTTTTTTAACGTCACTTCCTTTAAAGTTTGTAGAATTCAAAAAGTGCGTGGCTTAGGGATATTTGTATAAGTGACGTCCCAAACTGTGGGTGCGTCTGCTTCTCAACAATATTAAAAATAGTACGAATATTGTTGTCTGTCTGCAAAATTCTTTATAAACGGAGACTTTCGCTGTACCAGTGACTGCAATAAATAATTGTATAATTTATACACCATATTATCTTATTAGTCATTAGTAAACTTTTAATACTATATCTCGCTGCTTGTGTGCTTGTATATGTAGTCTTTTGTTGATGCTGTTGTTATTGATGTCCAGTTTAACCACCTTAGTACAGAGAGGCCACAGCAATGAATTATTTATTCATACAAACATCACCTTCCTCGTTTTCCACTGTCGAGGCTCCACCGAGTGCTGAAAGATAATATCAGAACTCGTGCTCTCGGTCTCCTTCCTTCAAGATACGTCGTCCAATATATTTTTATTTAAATCCTTGTTATTTCTTTGTCAGTGTTTGTGTTCTCTGGCTACTGGGTGGATAACAAAGGATGCGCTCGCATTCATATAGTTTTAAATGTAGCCTATACTTAATTAATAAGCGTGTCTGCTCCACTACACATTTTCTATCTTGATTCAATAAGGTTATCTTGTGTTAAAACAAGCTAAATTCACCGGCGTTACCCGGGGGGAAAGTAATAATAAGCTACAGATAAACATTTTATAAACTGCAATAAACAGAAAACTGTTGATCTCCAAAATATTTTTTTACTGAAGACATTTATAAAGTAATTTAAAATAAATATTATAATCGGGTTAAAAAAAGGTAAGTTTTTTTATTTTAAAAAAAAAATAAATTGCCCGGTGTTGCCCATGGATTTACAATCTTTTTTTCTTTATAGTAAAGTAATATTAATTGAAATGTTAACAAAATTAGAAAAAAAAAGGTAGGCTATAGACTAACTGGAGAATCGAATCCGGGTCGACCGCATGGCAGTCCGATACGTTATCCACTCAGCTAGCGAGAACACTTGTGCAAACCTAAAATATGAGGTAACAAGGTCACGTGTCCTTAAATAAACCAATTTGATTGGTTAAACATGCACACACGAGCTTTTTATACATGTAGATTATGGGCTAACCAAGTAGACGATCCCCACTAAGTACTAAATCCGAGTATTTGGCGGCACTTATTTTGGGTACGAACCGAGTAGATAAGGGTTTTGGGTACGAACCGAGTAGATAAGGGTTTTGAACTAATAACAATAATTCATGAAGGTGTCCACAACAACAAGAAACAAAACACATTGGCAGCCACGCCCCTGCAGCATTGTAGCACCCTGTGGTAGATCGAACTTCCCCACTCACCATTCTAAAAAAATAATAATTAAATAAGAGGACAATATTAAAAAGAGATAAAAAAAAAATCTTATTCCTCTTTGAAAAAAAAAAATAGGGTCAATGTAAAGCGCACTCGAAGCTTAACTGTTATGAATAGCACTAGATTATATAAAATACGTAAATTGTAATTTGTAATTAGCCATATGCACTGTTTAATAAAAAATTTCTTGAAAATCGCCCATAAGTCCCCACCACCCACATCTATGTTCCGTTGTGTACGCCTATACTTATAACAATAGCATTGGAATTCTCGTTTGCTCAATAATTTGTTCATTATTCGTGTGCTTATTATTTACCGAGGCCATAAGAGCGCCGAAAAACAGGAGATATTCGTCCGATGCCATTTTCAGTTAGGCCCTAGTTAGAATAATATCTTGATTAGCTCACTAAAGGTTTGTTCTCTCTAAAATGATTGCAAGCATGTTTTTTTATAAGGTAATTTACAATCAAGCCAAAAGTAAAAAATAAGTTGAAAACGAAATTTGAACAGTTCCTGCAATGTTCATTAAAACAATAATATATTCTCAATCAAGTCGCTCAGTGAAATTAAGCGAAAACATTTTTATACAGACTCAGTAAAGGTTCCTAATAGTGCAGACAGTTCAATAGTGTTGGAAACATACTTGTTAACACTATTACACACACACACACAAACACACACACACACTTACTCAAACACCCACACACTTACTCAAACACACAGACACTTACTCACACACACAGACATTACTCACACACACAGACACTTACACACATACACACATGATTGAAGACTCAAGATCGCTTGGCTTTCCCTCCCACTGAGGTTCAATTTAAAACTTATCTACTTCATCAACTTTTAGAAGAAGGGAAAAAAGAAAAAGCCAAGAGTTGACTCTATTTCCAGCTATACCTTTGCCTGGAGTCTTGGCTCAATTCACGGGGAGGCTGTCGTTAATTAGGCCCTGGTATAGTGGTCAAGTTTATTCACACAACGTGTCTTTGTGGCCTATGGCCTCTTTACAAATGTTGTCCTTGACAAACAGTTCATTCATCAATCAATCCATCCTTACACCTATCAATTTGTTCATGATCAATACATCTATCTATTAATCTGATTATCTATCAATCCTTCTATCTATCCGTCTATCTATCTATCTATCTATCTATCCGTCTATCTATCTATCTATCTATCCGTCTATCTGTCTATCTGTCTATCTATCTATCCGTCTATCTATCTATCTATCTATCTATCTATCTATCTATCCGTCTATCTATCCGTCTATCTATCTATCTATCTATCTATCTATCTATCTATCTATCCGTCTATCTATATATCTATCTGTCTATCTGTCTATCCATCGGTCTCTCTATCCGTCCATCCTTTTATCTATCATTCTATCTATTTATCTCAATCTATCCCTCTGCCTATATATTAATCCTTCTATCTATCTATCTATTCATAAATATTTCTGTTTATCTATCTCCACCTGTTTCTCTATGGTTCCACCCTTCTATCTATATATCTATCAATCAATCTATCTCCGTCTGTCTCATTCTCTATAATTATCTGTTTATCTGTTTATCTGTTTATCTGTTTATCTGTTTATCTATTATCTATTTATCTATTTATCTATTTATCTATTTATCTATTTATCTATTTATCTATTTATCTATTTATCTATTTATCTATTTATCTATTTATCTATTTACCTATTTACCTATTTACCTATTTATCTACTTACCTATTTACCTATTTACCTATTTACCTATTTACCTATTTATCTATTTATCTATTTATCTATTTATCTATTTATCTATTTATCTATTTATCTATTTATCTATTTATCTATTTATCTATTTATCTATTTATCTATTTATCTATTTATCTATTTATCTATTTATCTATTTATCTATTTATCTATTTATCTATTTATCTATTTATCTATTTATCTATTTATCTATTTATCTATTTATCTATTTATCTATTTATCTATTTATCTATTTATCTATTTATCTATTTATCTATTTATCTATTTATCTACTTATCTATTTATCTATTTATCTATTTATCTATTTATCTATTTATCTATTTATCTATTTATCTATTTATCTATTTATCTATTTATCTATTTATCTATTTATCTATTTATCTATTTATCTTTTTATCTTTTTATCTATTTATCTATTTATCTATTTATCTTATCCATTTATCTATTTATCCATGTCCTTGTGTCCGTTTATCTATGTACTAATCTACTTATCAAATTAAATATATAAATATGTATTTCTTTTTTTCATATATTTTATAATACGTCTACCTATTAGTGTCTATCTTATAATATAGTTCGCCAATCTATGCCTGTTCACTATACGGTCTGTCCCAACTATTTCCCTAAACAGTTTGTAGAAATAGAAATAACACCACCCTTATGCCAAACAACAACAAACAAACAAAAACTAAAGTGCTGAGATAAAGCTGGTAATCGATGCTGCCAACCTAGTCACTCTCGTCATATTTAGCTGATAACGGCGTTCATTCATGCAACTACCATTTGGCCGCTCTGGACGCTAACCCAAGGCCTATCAACATGGCCTCTCTCTCTCTCTCTCTCTCATTCTCGCTGCAGCAACCAAATTACGCATCCCAATTTCATTAATAAGGGGGAATGGGACTGAAAAATTTAATTCAGTTATTACTGAACCAAAATGATTTTTAATTGCATATACATATATATCTTGAGTGGCCTTGATAAAAACATAAGTAATTTGTATGACAAAAACATGGTTGCCATGGATACGGCCGCCATTTTGAAAAAAAATAGTCATTACAAAAGTTATAAAAGTTTTAAAAGTATTATAGATATTTTAATTTCAATAGTGTTTTTATGTAGTACTATTACCATTTTAGGTACTAGACACAATTTTAATTGAATATTGTTAAAAGTATTTTTTTAAAGAATTTTTTAATTTTAGTATTCGAATTTTGTCTAAAATTCATGAAATTGTTTTTCTTTTAATACATTTTACAGACAAACTAATTATACATTCACCTTAAAACCTAGTCTAGTACCTCTAGATATAATATATAAAGCTACATACCAAATTGCAACATAATATCTTGAATGCTTCTCATTATTTTACAATTATCATAGCAAAAAAACAACAAAAAAACACATATTGAGAAAAACCCATTTAAAGGCAAATAATCGACAAAGAAATTGAGTCGACACCCACATTTCAAACTCAATATTTCAGTACAAAACCGTCATTTTTTATATTTTATTTGATGCATTTTTGTCACAATTAGGTTTAACAAGCTATTTTTAACAAAAACTAAACAACTCTATTTTTGAAAAAATATGCCAAATATGCCCCCCCTACTCAGTCCCGTTCCCCTTTAAAAGTACCTTGCCGATACTATCATATTCTGTTTGGTCAGTTTGTATTTGTGTATGTGTGTGAGTGGGGGGGGGGAGAGGCATGTGAAGTTTGGTGTCCCCTGTGATTATGCCCGGTGAACCAGGCAGTGCGTGTGAAATATATTAATCCAGGCAATGTGTATGAATTATATTAATCCAGGCAATATGTATGAAATACATTAATCCAGGCAATATGTATGAAATATATTAATCCAGGCAATATGTATGAAATATATTAATCCAGGCAATATGTATGAAGTATATTAATCCAGGCAATATGTATGAAATATATTAATCCAGGCAATATGTATGAAATATATTAATCCAGGCAATATGTACGAAATATATTAATCCAGGCAATATGTATGAAATATATTAATCCAGGCAATATGTATGAAATATATTAATCCAGGCAATATGTATGAAATATATTAATCCAGGCAATATGTATGAAATATATTAATCCAGGCAATATGTATGAAATATATTAATCCAGGCAATATGTATGAAATATATTAATCCAGGCAATATGTATGAAATATATTAATCCAGGCAATATGTATGAAATATATTAATCCAGACAATATGTATGAAATATATTAAGCCAGGCAATGTGTATGAAATATATTAATCCAGGCAATATGTATGAAATATATTAATCCAGACAATATGTATGAAATATATTAAGCCAGGCAATGTGTATGAAATATATTAATCCAGGCAATATGTATGAAATATATTAATCCAGGCAATGTGTATGAAATATATTAATCCAGGCAATATGTATGAAATATATTAATCCAGGCAATATGTATGAAATATATTAATCCAGGCAATGTGTATGAAATATATTAAGCCAGGCAATGTGTATGAAATATATTAATCCAGGCAATGTGTATGAAATATATTAATCCAGGCAATATGTATGAAATATATTAATCCAGGCAATATGTATGAAATATATTAATCCAGGCAATGTGTATGAAATATATTAAGCCAGGCAATGTGTATGAAATATATTAATCCAGGCAATGTGTATGAAATATATTAATCCAGGCAATGTGTATGAAATATATTAATCCAGGCAATGTGTATGAAATATATTAATCCAGGCAATGTGTATGAAATATATTAATCCAGGCAATGTGTATGAAATATATTAATCCAGGCAATATTAATCAAATATATTAAGTCAACTAATATGTATACAAAACATTGAACAAGTCAATTCGTATGAAATATTTAGGACATATTCTTCATTTTCTTCGTTCTCAAGAGCTCTGATTAATATGTGGAGGATTCAAACAGCAAGTCCAATACTTGTGATGCACAGCGCCGCGGCTGTCAGTTGCTCCAGTCTACCATACAGATTGACATTGAAGGTAGCCTCGTGGGGCCACATGGCTGACCGGGTAGAGTAGGTCCTGGAGGACATGTTCCCCATTTTCGGGAGCTGTTCCGCAGGGGCACATTTTACTTGTTTCAATTTGTAGTTTGCGGAACATGTGTTGCTTAAGGCTGTTATGACCTGTTTTTTAGCCTGAAGACAGATGATACGTACGATACATGTTGGGCCAGGCAATTTGTATAAATTATAATGTGCCGGGTAAATGTATAAAATATATTGGGCCAAGCTATACATAAATCGAATATATTCGGCAATTGATTATATTTTTATATTTTGTTTACACGTTTTTGAAAAATGTTATTTCGTTTTTCACGTTGTTAACTATGCTTTGTTAACTAAATTACCATGCTATTCAGATGTTCACTTAGTGCTTCATGCTTTTAACTTGTAGTCTACGTCACTTTACCTACATTTGAAGCTCGCGCCTGATTGTGCGTACTAATCAGCGCATGAGATTTCTCTAGGTCTACATGCAATCAAAAGTTATGTTATCTTACATGTATTATAAAAACACACACTTGCTCAATGTATCTTACACAATTTCGTATAGTCCCCATAAATAAAATATATTTACACAAGGCTTTTAATCTAGTACAAGTCTCACAAAAGACAACGGCACCCTGTCGCGTGCTTAGATTCAGAAAAGCACGCGCCGAGTCCGGGATTAGTAAATTAAGCGAAGGGGAGTGGGCGGACAACTCAGACCGAGTATTTGTTTAGATCGATTTTTTCTTTTTGGTGATTCCTTTCACTAACATCATGAATGGATCATAGATGTATATAATATACTGTATGTTATGTTATATGCACGTAGAGTATGGGGATAGCGTATATTATACAGCAGGCGGAAATTCATTTTGGCCCTTTTTTTTAAACTTTGGTATATAGTATATACTATATAGTAAGGTATATTTGTTTAGAAATGTGTGAATAGAAGTGGCGGGGCCCAGAACAAAGTGTTGGGTTTAGCCACGGACCTGATTTGTGTTGTGAAATCATGATTGGTCGTATAGAGCAGAGGCCGGCAACCTTTTGCGAACAGTGTGCCAAACTAGGATTCCAAAATAATTCTTCGTGCCAACAGCCTAAAAATCAACTTGATCTATTATACTTAAAAGAAATATCTTATAGGACAATTAATTTAACTCCGTAGCAAGAACATGCCAAAAGCAAAGGAGATATATAGAGAAAATTGTTAAGCGTTCTATATTTAATAAAAAAATAAACGTGTTTGTAATTATCATCCATTTTATTTGCATTTATATCAATACAATATTTTAATAGTCTACCATACCTTTCATATTTATGGTAATCATTGTGTAAATATTATTTTGGTACTCAAGATGAAGATCTAACACTCAGTAGGCCTAATCTTAATTATATTGTGATCTCAGTTTAGTGAGATGTCCTTTTAATTAATATATTTTGAATAGCACCTAGAAATTTCAAGCTACCGTTGAGCGTAAGAGATACGTTGTAATCAAACAAACTGGGTACATAATGTAATGTTTAAAAATTTACATATAAATTCTTTAGTCATAAAATATTTATACAATTTTCAAATACTTTTTCAAAGTTTGTTCATTTTAAAGTTATACATTGTAAGCCATTTATTATTTTATAGAAGAAAAAAAAAGGAAAATACTAAAATTATTAGCGCAAATAAAATGCTAAAGTTATCCCCCTTTAATAATAAAAAAAAACGTTTCCAAAATTGATTCAATAGTGATGCCAAACAAGATGTGTTTTGTAATATAAAAATATTACTGACTTATTTTTATTTCTTTATAAGTGTAAGTTGAACCAAAAGTTGAAAGTGGAACAGCGAATGCCTATCAGTTGAGAAAAGCAGATGACTTTTCTAAGCTAAGCAACATCCTTTCAGATTTTTGTCTGCAAAAGGGCACATTTGGATGCACATTTTTGAAAAGTTTTTGAAAATCTTGCATTTGGTTAGAAAAATCCGCTTTGAGGACTTCGCTGTACTTCTGAAAAAGCCCTAACTATCTATCTAAATATATGCCTTAATATAGGGATGTACATGTAGTTAAATGTTTTGAAATTGATTTCACGGCAAGATATATGTCCAGTGGTCCTTGTAAATGCACGTTCAACTCACTGAAATGTGTCGCTATGCCATTCAGAAACATCGGCTTCAACAGTCAGTTTTCCACATTCCGAACCAAAAATTTTTGTTACATTTTTTTTTCATAAAAAATAAAAAATCTTGGAGGTCTCTCGCGTGCCATTGAAAATCGCTCTGCGTGTCAATTTTGGCACGCGTGCCTTAGGTTGCCGACCCCTGATATAGACGATGTCATTAACCGGGGATATACACAAGTAGGACATCGAGAACTTTGAGCGACTTAAACAATGAGATCCGAACTTTATCTATCTATCTATCTATCTATCTATCTATCGGATAAGCTATTTATTTATCATCAATCTAATTATCTATTTATCTATATTCTATCTAACTATCTATCTATATATCAATATATTATTATGTGTCTATCTTTCTATTTTCTATCAAACTATCATTTAACGATCTCTTTTAATCTTTAACTTTAACCTTTCTATTTTTCTATCTTTCTATAAATCTGTCTCTATAAGTTCATTTATCTATCTTTATTTCATTGTATATATCATCTGTCTTTCTATCTAGATATCTATTATCTATTCTTTAACCTTTCTCATTGTCTATATATCTATCAACCCATATTTCTAATATCTATCGTTTGATCTATCTGTAATCTGTCTATTAATCTATCTATCTGTTCATTTTTTCCTTCAATCAATCACTCAATTAATCTATCTTCATATCTAACTCTATGTATAAGTAACATGTCTTTGACGATTTCCTGCATTTAAATACAAAAAACACTCCTAGACGAAATGCTCACACCCCCCCAACCTTGCCACACCCCTTTAGAAATCTAAGTACCCCCCTCCCTCCCTCCCCCCTCCCAACCTACCCCCTCCCATATAACCAAACTGCTGCAGTTATTGCCGACCATTATATCAAATATTACTCTACAGAGCCTCCTATGAGTGTCATTTCTTGGGGTTCTGTTTATAGACTTTCCCCAGGATTAGTCGTAAGGGAAGCCACCCGAGCAATCTTTTATTTTATAGACAGGAGTTATTGCTCCTTCTATATACATTTAATTAGCCGCTTCTCTTTACTCGCTTTCCCTTACTCCACAAAAAACTTTTTCCTCCCTCTCTCTCTTTCACTTTTTCCTCTTTTTGTATATTTCACAATTTCTTTTTATTTCTCCCCTCATTCCAATCCTACCAACATCATCCAACTAACCTGCTCTGTTTGTCCACTCTCCGTCTCTCTCTCTCTCCTTTGCATTAACTCCCTCTTTTTCTTTCTTTCTTTCTCTCCCTTTTTCTCTCTCTTTATCTTGTACTCTCACTCCATTTAACACTCTCCATTCCGTTTTCTCTATCTTTCGTATATTGTTTTTATTTACTTACTATCACCCGCTCTCTCCATCCATCTACATGCTTCTTCTGTCCATCAATACAATTCGGGTGTACATATTCTATAAGGGGGCAAATACCACCAAATACTAAACTTACTGGTTGTAACACCGACAGTTTACTTATACACAATTGGTCATTTTTGAGGCCCTATTTGACACAGTAAAGTAAGTAAGTCAAGTATCCCATCAGGCCAAATTGATCATAGGTCTGGTGATGCAGCGTTCACCAGTTTCTGTGGCCACGGCATACTAGGGGATGTGTGGACAGCACACTGCCCAGCCACCTTTACTTTACCCCAACTAATGTCAGGAACTTATCAGAGACTCAGGGACAACCTCGAGCCCAGAGAAAAAAAATCCTAGCCTTCACCAGGATTCGAACCCAGGACCTTCTGTTCGCCAGCCGAACGCACTTCCGCTCGGCCTGGTGCCCAACACCTTTGGCCACAGAAGTGTATTAATGAAATACTTCAAAAATACAGATTTTTCTTGGGTTTCTTTTATTTCATCGGGCATCATCTTGTGGGCTTCACGTTACTGATAGAAATTTCCCCAAAACATCTTCAATGCCGCTTTCAAGATTGGGATTTTCTGTTCAGGAAAAAATTTGACAATTTGTCTCTTCTACGACCTTAGTTTATTTCCATTCTTCTGTAATTCACCAATCTAGCAAAAGTATTGCACTGTCCACACAACCCTTCAAGTAAGCAACATATTTAATCTGATCAAAATCAGCACCAAACAAAACAACAACATAGGAACTGGGGATGAGAGGAACTATAAAAAAAAAACAACATTTATTTTAGATGATCATTAGATATTCTAGAATATTCACTAAGCCACCGAAAAAAAGTGACATTAGTTGTTAAGCACGTCTCGTGGGTTAATCGATGATTTGACATGACAGTGGTTAAAGGTCATAGTGACACGTTAAGTCTTTTTCTTTTTAAAACCATCACTATCATAATATATGATACAATCTTATTTCCCTTATCTTAATCTTCTGATCTTTATTTTTTTAAATAAAATTTTAAGTTTGGAAACTCAAATTGTATTGGTTTTTAAGTCAGCTTGTTTTGTTTCGATTGAGTCAGTCTTGCCTCCCCCCCCCCCCCCTCTTCCCTTTTTCTCTCTCTTTTCCTTTTGGTCTTAAAAGGCGCACAATTTTCCTTCAGAGATCACAGGCTCCTGACGTCATAATCGAGGCATTTACCACTTCTGGTTCCGTTTTTTTTCTACAGGCGCGACATTGTAGGATTACCGGCCTTTGTCACGCATGCGCGTACAGGGATCATACTTCTTTGAAGTAAAAAAAACAACAACAGCCAAAAGCACACACACAGCGCGCACACACAAAGAAGAGTGACAATTGTTTTGTGCGTTGTTGTTTTTTACCCGGTCCCAATAAACTATGTCCTTAATTTTGCCCGCTTAATATTTAAAGTAATATTTGATTTGAGATCATTAGTTAATTGGATGTTTGATTTCCTCCAATCAAATATTGTTAAAGATACTTGCCATAACTTAAAATTTCAATGAGTACTTTATAAACACACATATACTAGTTTTATGCACTTTTTTAACAGTACTTAGTGATCACAAGAGTGTATACCAAGAGTCGGCAACTTTTCAATAACGGTGTGCCGAAGTAGCATTTTTTAATTCATACAGCGTGCTGCGAGTACACAATCTAAAAGTCATCCTGCTCTTTTCTTGTAGAAGGGATTTGATTTGCATCTTTTGTGCGTCTTTCGCACGCCGTTTTAAATTGCTCCGCGTGCCAAGTCTGTCGCGAAACGTAGGTTGCCGATCCCTGGTTTGTAAAGTAATTAGCAACAAAACGGTTCCTCTGCCTAGAGAGTCCAGAGTCTAGATCAGGGCGTGCAACATTTATCATCACTGGGACGTATTATGAATTTGATTCAACAATGCGGACCACCAAATCTGAAAAGGAATTACTATTATTAATACAATCAATTTTTAAAGAATCGTATTTTGACGCTCTAAAGGGGAGGGGGCACACTAAACGGCTTTGCCGGTCGTCTCACATATCAAATTACAAAATACATATTTATATAGCGCTCTTCATAACAAAGTATCCTGACAATTCTACACAAATAATGTCTTACCAATAAATAAATGGCTTTAACTTAACACGCATAGTTTTATACATTTCTGTGTGAGCACACTGATTGTTATGTTATTGTAATAACCTTTTAAATTAACATGAAAAAGCGATTTTCCCTTTTCCACATGACGAGCAGTGACCAAGGCGCCCCCGGTGGGTACTAACACCATTCCACTTCTCCCCGGGATATTACGATTAGGGTACAGCTTACGCCACGTGTGTGTAATAAAACGCGTTAAGCCAGGTCATCCCGAGTTCGCATCTCCCTCCCCTCCCCTAACCCATTACTGCCATATCACCCCCCCCCCCACCCGTCCCTACCTCCACACTCTGTGGGGGAAGGGGAGGGAGGGGTTGGGGGTTGCCACGCCCTTCATCAGTCATCGTTATTAAAAACAGCTAGCGGTTTTGTGTGGTGGGGCGGTACGGGGGTGGAGGGACTTAATATACCACTCGACCTTTGACCTGCCTCCAACTAGTGTTGTCTATTGAAACTCTTTTTGTTTCTCGGCCTGTTCGCAGCTGCAAATGTAACAATGGACAGAGTGGTGGGGACAATGTTTTTTTTTAATTTCTTGTCGCAAAAACAAAAACAAACAAAAAAAGAGGAAAAGAAACATCAAGCGTTTAGCCGTCTGACCAAAAGCCAGAGCTGTAATCCCACAAGACTGATTCCAACAAAACTGCAGACAATAGGGGAAAATGAAAAGCTGTTAGACCGGAACCTGTATTTTTTTTTAAATGTTCCGCCATTTTTTGTTGTGAACAAGATGCAAAGGAGATAAAAAGAGGCCCGGAAGGTGTGTGTGTGTGGGGGGGGGGCGTTAATTGTTGTAACAGCCATACTCATTCCCCCCCTCCTCTTCTACTGATCCATGATAACTTCATTAGCGGTTGTTGTTTTTTTTGTTAGAGTAAAATTTCATCTTTTCATCAAAACGTTTTTCCTGCATTGTTTCGGGATTCGGACGTACTAACGTCACGTGACCAGCACAACGAGATACTACATCACGTGGTAGCGACCAATCAATTCCTCATTAGGCTTAAAAGACGTTGTGAATTGAGCATTCGGAAAGTAAGAACAAAAACAGGCAAAATCACAAAAACACAAAAAAACACCGAACGATCAGCCGTGTAATAACAAGCGTTCAAAACTCGCTCCTTTATTATATGCGTTTTTCTCAGTACGCCATTTTATGTCTGGCCAGATTTTTCTACTTCTGAATGTAATTTTTGTATTACCACCTTGCCAGATTTAGCTTGTCAAAACATTGTTGTGGCTATTTTATCTTTTGAGTTATAAATACAAAGGAAAAGTTGTTTTGTTTAAAGTTTTTCTTAATCGAATCGGAGTGGAGATCTAGAAACAAATTATGATTGCACTCAAAGCGACGTTTATATTGTAAAGAAAAACAAAATTGCCTTTATTCAAGTTATGTTGTAATATTTATTTAAAAATGAAATGTTCATTTCTGAAGAGCAAAAATATCTTTTTTTTTTTTGTTCTTTTTAACCATTAGACCTTAGATTTGTCGTGATTATAGAAGGTCATTTGGGGTGACATTTTTGAACATTTTTTCAAATTTGGTGAGAAAAAATGGAATGGTTAGGACTTATGTTAAAATAAGGAGCTAGTTTCAGGAAATACTGTTTTCTTTTCAATCTTTGTATATCTGATGTGCGATTGCCAGATTCCATTTGCATTTACAGTAGACACTTTAAACTATTAAACTATTAAACCCTGCATTACTGGTTGTATTGAACAATTTGCAACCATCTAAAAAGATAAAAGAAAGTTAACAGCAAGAGAAGTATTTAAAATATTTTTTCACCAAATTTTAAAATGTCCAAATATTAGTAAAAAAAAAAAAAATTCGTTTAAACATGCCTTTCACTTATAAAATAAAATCGGTTATTTTTATGAAGTTTTTATTTTTTATTTTAACATTTTATTAAGACTTAGTCTAGTTTCTTTGTGATAATTTCTTTTAAACTAGTTTTCACTTGAAGATTTTTTTAAATCTAATTTTCGCTTGAAGATTTTTTATTTTTTAGATGGGAGTACAAATTTTTGCCAGGTAATTATATTTGTTTAATAATTTCCTGCTAGATGATGTTTTAGAGTTTAGAGAGACGTTTTGTTCTGCGAAAGCCAAAAAAAAAATCATTCATTATTAGTAGGGCGAGTGCAATTGGACCGAAATAATTTATAAATGGTAATGTCATAAATTTCACACAATCGTAAAATGTCAGTTTCAATAAATTTTCCTTCAAAATTTTCTTTCAAAATTTTCTTTCAGTTTCTGACCCTAAATTATTTTTTCATCTAGTCCTAGAATCGATTTTTGACTCGGTCTCTGAACAACTCACCCGTAAAGATAAATAAAGAATCCAGTTTTCAATTATATGTAATTTAAATAAATTTTTGATCTAAAAAAGAAAACGTATTTTGAATATTCAGCTTTAAAAATAGAAAAGAGACAAATATAGCCTGTCGGTCTGACCGAAATTTGTTTTGGGTTAGATTCAGAGTTTGATAATTGGTTCTCATTTAAATGAATTTTTAAACTATAAAAATATTTTTTTGAAATCTCTCATTTGGCAGGCGTTTTCGATAATTTTGTCATCAGTCTCATTGTATTGACACTTTATGAATCATCGTATTTGGTGCTAAATTGGTGGAGATTAGGACGAAAAACAAACAGTTTGGTGCTAAAATGTGGAATATATATATTGAGATAAAATTCTTCTATAAGTAAAAATTAGAAGATTTTTTTTTTTATAGATATAGTCTAGATCTTATACAAAAGGGAAGACAAACTTTATGTTGTTAGCTTTGAAAAATGTCACATTTATGGCTAATGTACCTAAAGACCTTCAAAAGTAGCGGTTACCTTGACTTCAATATGCTACACTTTCGTATGCACTCATTCACTTACAAAACACAATCAATCAATCAATCAATCAATCAATCATTAAACAATCCACTGCAATAGATCACTTAAACTATCAATTTTTTTACGCGTGAGGTCACAAAATCATGAAGTCAGTCAAGCAACGTTCTAATAAAAAATCATAGTTTAGACGGTCAATATAAATCAACGGCTCAGTGAAACAAGATAACTCTTAAAGGTTACCAATACAAAATATTTTTTGCTCCTTAAAGAACAGTCACTAATCCTATAAATAAATCAATCACCATCACTTAATCAGTCATTCAATGAATCACCCTAATTAATCGAATTACAACAATGATTTCAATCACCATCATTGGATCAATTACTATCAGTCATTCAATTACCAGCATTCAATAAATCGCCACCATTCAATCAATCGCCATCATTCAATCAATCTCCATCATTCAATCATTCGCCATCATTCAATCAAACGCCATCATTCAATCAATCACAATTATTCATCAATCTCCATCATTCAATCAATGGCCATCATTCAATCAAACGCAATCATTCAATCAATCACAATTATTCAATCAACCATCATCATTCAATCAATCATCATCATTTGATCTATCACAATCATTCAATCAACCACCATCATTCAATCAATGTAATAAACTTACATTATAACCTATGTACTCCTTTTCCCTTTATTTAATTTGTCAATCCATAAAGAAAGAAAAATCATCTCTCATGTATTCTGTTATAACACTCTCTCTCTCTCTCACACACACACACACACACACACACACACACGCACACACACACACACACACAAGCACTCACTCACTTTCAATATCCCTTAATCCTAATCCCTTAACCTCACTCACTAGCCATTCACTCACTAACTCAATCTCCCCTTCTCTAACTAGCTCAATCGCTTACCAACTAACTAACTAACTAACTAACACACTTCACTCTTTTAATATCTATTTTTTAAAAGCTCACTCGCTCCCAGACAAATTTAACCAGAAACACACATACACCAACAGACACATACGCCAACACACAAACACACAAACACACAAACACACAAAGGCCTATAACACACCCACACAAACTGCTGGCTTCATCCTAAATCGAAAAGTAATACCATAAAAAAAAAACACAATCTCCTTACAAACCCTATTAAATCATATCTTCCCCTCTCATCTATTTTTGGTGGGGGGCTTTGTGTGTAGAAGCTGTGCCCTGCATACCAAGCAAGTGTGACCACTAACAACTCTAGTCAGTGTAGGCCTACTAGAACTGGAGATTTAAGTCTCATCGTAACTTTCACATTTACATAAACATTGCTATTTAGGACTTGAGGCTGGGGTTGATACTGTTATTGTTGTAGTCGTTGTTGTTGCTCTTGTTGTTGTTGCTACTGATGCTCTGATGCTAGTGTTGTTATTGTGTTTATTGTTGTTGTTTTTATTGTTGTTGCTCTTGTTTTTTTTTAGCTTCGTTGTCAAAGCTATTGTTGTTAGTGATGATGTTAATATTGTTGTTGCTATTGATGCCCTAATGCTAGTGTTGTTATTGTGTCTATTGTTATTTTTTATTATTGTTGCTATTTTTTGTTGTAATTGTTGTTATTGTTGTGGCTATGTTGTTTCAGCTTCGGTGTCCAAGCCAATACGAGTTAATTAAAGAGAATACAGCTATAACAATCAACTTGAAATATAGCACCAAACTACTCTCTATACTTCCACACAAAATTTAGTCTCGATTTTCGTCAATTCCAAGGTGGATGCGAGTGTTACGCGAGTTTTCTTAGTAAACACAAAATTAGTGATGTAATACCGGTTTTTTTTTCAAAACCGGTTTTCGGTTTTATAAATACGGTTTTAAGCCGGATTTCGGTTCTCCGCCCCCAAGCCCTCCGCGATGTCACATGCCGAAAAAGCCGAATGTGCGTAGTTTTATAGGTTTATTTGAAAAATAGTTAGAACTTAATTAGTATTATTTGCAGGGCATACAAGGGGTTGATTTTTATGAATACAATATGATTTTTTACACTTTTACCCAAAAATTGTTTAGAACTAAAAACATAAGGGTTATAATTGAGTAAAGCCAACAAGCCCTAATAGCTTTCAATAGCGATAATCAAATTTCCGATTATCGTTGACCATAATAACAAGAAGCACAAGCGTGCTAAATTTAAATTGTTTATATTCTACTAAACTATTTGAATAAACTGTATTCTAATATCAATGACATATTGTATCAACAACACACCGCGGACCTAGACTTGTATAATAATGTAGGCCAATTTATCTATCAGAAAATGTTTCGCATAGTACAAATATTAAAAAAATGTATTTAATAGTGTCTTGCTGTCTAGCCACATATTTCAGGTTCACAAGGACATCCTAGTTTTGCGTCTCCATTGCGTACATCAAAACACCTTAACTTTTGGTTGACAGACATCCGGCAAGAAAATTAACAGTTTTTGAAAAGAACCTTACATGCTCTGCAAAGTATTTTTTTTTTTTTTTTAATTGCCCAAGTTGCTTCTCAGTCTACATTAAATAAAATGTTGGGTCAGTTTTACTAATATACAATTATTGACAGCTAATGTAATAAAACTAAAATGATTGTGGATTGTGGAACAATAAATATGTCATTCTTTTTGTCTCTCTATGTTTTCCTTTTGAAGTCCAAGTATCTTGCAACCTTACGTCTATCGGTCTGTTTGTCTGTTAAAGGAGCGTTCAGCATCGGTGTGGAAATTCCATTTTGTTTGTTTTCGAATATTTAGATCAAATGTCTGTACCGACGACTAGCGTTAACATCTGCAATATCTGTTGTATGTGCTCGTTTCGCAAATTCACAAGCAATATTCGGAATTCGAAAAAAAAAACCACAGCTATAAGTCGCCTCTGACAAACGAGTGTTTGCAAGGAATATAATTTTAAGGAATTGTTTTGTGCTAATCAAACAGGGTTTACAAATATTTCTTCCGATAAAAAGATAAATAAATCGTGGGACACCATTATGAATGATTTCCTCCCGTAATCCGGTTTTCGTTTAACATCCCTACTTCACACAGATTAATTCACAACAGTTTAACTAAATGAAAGTATCAATAAGCAGAGAAATAGATGCAGCAATATCGTAGCATTTTGAATTTTGAAAGTTAAAATAGATATTCGGCTGATGACCGAAAGTCAATATCAGTTTCGGCCAAAACCGTAAACAAACCGAAAACTAACGAAAAAGGGTTTTTGCCTATTTTCGGCGCCGAAACCGGTCTCTTTTCAAAACCAAAATCCGGAATTCCAGTTTTTGTTTAACATCCCTACACAAAAAATATCTAAAGACTACAAGCGTATAAAAAGAAATCTACCCCCAGAAAATCTCTCTATATATATAAAATCCGTGTTTGTAGGTAAACTGATCCCCATTGGTCAATTTGAAAACACGTGAGTTTTGTGTCATTGACCTATCTAGGCCTAGGCCTATATAGTGTCTAATAATTTTTCACATCGGACTTCTGTCTTCGCTAGCTAAGTGGTTAGCGTATCGGACTGACATGTGGGTTCGATTCTCCAGTTAGTGTATACCTTTTTTCTACAATTCTTTAATATTACTTTTAAAAACAAAAATTTAGATCTTTGTTAAATAAAAATACTTGCCTAGTTTATACCCGATTACAATATTTATTTTAATTTACTTTCCTAAAAGTCTTCAGTAAAAAAAAATACCTAATCATTTAATAATTAGATTTATAGGTTTCTTTTAATTGCAGTTTATAACATTTTTCTGCACCTTATAGCCTACAGTCCCAGGCAACGCCGGGCAATTTAGCTTGTAGTTATATAAATAGATAAATATAAACAGAGCTCTATCTACTAATTTCTTAGCCTGCAGTTGTGACGTTGAAGCTCTTTTTCCCATTAAGCGCTTTGGCCTTTCATATTAGCTTACAAAACATTCGAAAAATAAAACTGTAAATAAATAATTAGTACTTCATTAGGTTGTTTTTACTTTTAACATAGTTGAAGAACATCAAACTCACACTACAAATTATGTCATTGAATTGAACGTGACCAATTAACACAGTCACTCACTTACACACACATAAACACTTTCACACACATAAGCACATTCACACGATATTTCTGTTTTGCGCAACTCAGTTTTCTTTAAAATATAAATCACATTTTTTTGTAAGTCTTTAAAAATGTAGAGAAGCTCTGAATAGAATCATTATAAAATCATTAGATAAAATCTATATTTAAAATAACAGCAGTATTGAACACCGAAAAAAATAAAATCAATTTTTATATTCAATTAAAGTTTAGAGAAGAAAAAAACAACGATTTTTTCACTTATCGATCTTCATTAGAAGCAATTAAAGATTTCAATTAAAAAAGTAGAATCAAGAGTTACAAATGGGAACAAATTAATCGGAAGGAAATTTCACGGGGTGAAAAGAACAATGTTATGATTTACGATGTTATCTTTAATTAATAATTCTTTCATAACCATTTCTTCGTTTGTTTATAAATTTAAAAATTCTGTTAAAAAATATATTAGCTGGATAAGTTGTCGAGATGGAAAGTCTTGAGGGGGTTGATTTAGATATTACAAGGAAATTGTGTAAGTTTTATAGCGATCTGCTTGCATTTGCGTGTAATTTGAATGCATGGTTACAACCTATGTAGTAAGTGGCGCCTCCTGGTTGTGACCTCGCGCACGAGTCAGTGAATCATCTTGCAGATTGAAATGTATGATCTGCCCCTGATTCACCTACCATAACGTGACGTAACTCAGCCAAGTGGATGTAATCAATTTGTCTAACAAGGTTATGATTGTTACAGCCCATTGTTTCTACTATGTGTTTTTTTCATGTGCTGCGAGCTGTGCGTTGGCATAGAAGGGCAGACAGACAGAGGAGACGGGGGTAGGGGTGGGGTAAGATGGATAAGAAACAGAATGGTTTAACAAGAAAAAACGATAAGATTAATTTAGGCAAAAGCAAACAAATCAAGCAAAAAGGATCATGGTAAGGAAATACAAATTAATCATGTAACCAAAATCAAACTATACATGTAGGCCAAAGCGAATGGATTATGTAGGCAAACGGACCTTAATCATGTAGGAGAAAGTTTCAAAAAAAAGTTTCAAAAAATCAAAATAATTACCTGGGCAAAAACAAATAAATCATGTTAACAAAACCAAATTAATCATTTAGGCAAAATAATCAAAAGTATTTTTATCACGTACGCAAAAGCAAATTAATCATTTAGGCAAAATAATCAAAAGTATTTTTATCACGTACGCAAAAGCAAATTAATCATTTAGGCAAAATAATCAAAAGTATTTTTATCACGTACGCAAAAGCAAATTAATCATTTAGGCAAAATAATCAAAAGTATTTTTATCACGTACGCAAAAGCAAATTAATCATTTAGGCAAAATAATCAAAAGTATTTTTATCACGTACGCAAAAGCAAACTAATCATTTAGGCAAAATAATCAAAAGTATTTTTATCACGTACGCAAAAGCAAACTAATCATTTAGGCAAAATAATCAAAAGTATTTTTATCACGTACGCAAAAGCAAATTAATCATTTAGGCTAAATCATATTCATCACGTAAGAAAAAGCAAATTTATCATATAAGCAAATGAAAATTGATCAGGTAATAAAAAGCAAAATAATCATGTAGATGCAGACCAGAGCAAATGGATTATGAAGCAGAAAGCGAAGTACAGGCTTACAATTACTAAAAATATACATTGGCTACGAGGACATTATGTGGCAAAAACAATGCACTACCAAATTTTACACTCCATGACTGATGTCAGGTTCCCACGAAAGGTGGGTAAATATTAGGACATAGGCGTGTTCTAGGAATCGGACCCTAATACCTATAGAATAGCAACATATGCGTGTTTTAGGATTCGAACCCTTGTACCTATAGAATAGCAACATATGCGTGTTTTAGGATTCGAAAGCTTGTACCTATGGAATAGCAACATAGGCTAGTTCCACGAATCGGACCCTAATACCTATAAAATAGCAACATAGGCGAGTTCTAGGATTCGAACCCTAATACCTATAAAATAGCAACATAGGCTAGTTCCACGATTCGAACCCTAATACCTATAAAATAGCAACATAGGCGAGTTTTAGGATTCGAACCCTAATACCTATAAAATAGCAGCATAGGCGAGTTATATGATTGGAACCCTAATACGGTAATACCTATAAAATAGCAGCATAGGCGAGTTCTAGGATTCGAACCCTTATACCTATAAAATAGCAACATAGGCGAGTTCTAGAATTCGAACCCTTATACCTATAAAATAGCAGCATAGGCGAGTTCTAGGATTCGAACCCTAATACGGTAATACCTATAAAATAGCAGCATAGGCGAGTTCTAGGATTCGAACCCTAATACCTATAAAATAGCAGCATAGGCAAGTTCTAGAATTCGAACCCTTATACCTATAAAATAGCAGCATAGGCGAGTTATAGGATTCGAACCCTAATACGGTAATACCTATAAAATAGCAACATAGGCGAGTTCTAGAATTCGAACCCTTATACCTATAAAATAGCAGCATAGGCGAGTTATAGGATTCGAACCCTAATACGGTAATACCTATAAAATAGCAGCATAGGCGAGTTCTAGGATTCGAACCCTTATACCTATAAAATAGCAACATAGGCGAGTTCTAGAATTCGAACCCTTATACCTATAAAATGGCAGCATAGGCGAGTTATAGGATTCGAACCCTAATACGGTAATACCTATAAAATAGCAACATAGGCGAGTTCTAGGATTCGAACCCTAATACCTATAAAATAGCAACATAGGCGAGTTTTAGGATTCGAACCCTAATACCTATATAATAGCAGCATAGGCGAGTTTTAGGATTCGAACCCTAATACCTATAAAATAGCAGCATAGGCGAGTTATATGATTCGAACCCTAATACGGTAATACCTATAAAATAGCAGCATAGGCGAGTTCTAGGATTCGAACCCTTATACCTATAAAATAGCAACATAGGCGAGTTCTAGAATTCGAACCCTTATACCTATAAAATAGCAACATAGGCGAGTTCTAGGATTCGAACCCTAATACGGTAATACCTATAAAATAGCAGCATAGGCGAGTTCTAGGATTCGAACCCTAATATCTATAAAATAGCAGCATAGGCGAGTTCTAGAATTCGAACCCTTATACCTATAAAATAGCAGCATAGGCGAGTTATAGGATTCGAACCCTAATACGGTAATACCTATAAAATAGCAACATAGGCGAGTTCTAGAATTCGAACCCTTATACCTATAAAATAGCAGCATAGGTGAGTTATAGGATTCGAACCCTAATACGGTAATACCTATAAAATAGCAGCATAGGCGAGTTCTAGGATTCAAAACCTTATACCTATAAAATAGCAACATAGGCGAGTTCTAGAATTCGAACCCTTATACCTATAAAATGGCAGCATAGGCGAGTTATAGGATTCGAACCCTAATACGGTAATACTATAAAATAGCAACATAGGCGAGTTCTAGGATTCGAACCCTAATACCTATAAAATAGCAGCATAGGCGAGTTATAGGATTCGAACCCTAATACGGTAATACCTATAAAATAGCAGCATAGGCGAGTTCTAGGATTCGAACCCTTATACCTATAAAATAGCAACATAGGCGAGTTCTAGAATTCGAACCCTTATACCTATAAAATGGCAGCATAGGCGAGTTATAGGATTCGAACCCTAATACGGTAATACCTATAAAATAGCAACATAGGCGAGTTCTAGGATTCGAACCCTAATACCTATAAAATAGCAACATAGGCGAGTTTTAGGATTCGAACCCTAATACCTATATAATAGCAGCATAGGTGAGTTTTAGGATTCGAACCCTAATACCTATAAAATAGCAGCATAGGCGAGTTATATGATTCGAACCCTAATACGGTAATACCTATAAAATAGCAGCATAGGCGAGTTCTAGGATTCGAACCCTTATACCTATAAAATAGCAACATAGGCGAGTTCTAGAATTCGAACCCTTATACCTATAAAATAGCAACATAGGCGAGTTCTAGGATTCGAACCCTAATACGGTAATACCTATAAAATAGCAGCATAGGCGAGTTCTAGGATTCGAACCCTAATACCTATAAAATAGCAGCATAGGCGAGTTCTAGAATTCGAACCCTTATACCTATAAAATAGCAGCATAGGCGAGTTATAGGATTCGAACCCTAATACGGTAATACCTATAAAATAGCAACATAGGCGAGTTCTAGAATTCGAACCCTTATACCTATAAAATAGCAGCATAGGTGAGTTATAGGATTCGAACCCTAATACGGTAATACCTATAAAATAGCAGCATAGGCGAGTTCTAGGATTCAAAACCTTATACCTATAAAATAGCAACATAGGCGAGTTCTAGAATTCGAACCCTTATACCTATAAAATGGCAGCATAGGCGAGTTATAGGATTCGAACCCTAATACGGTAATACTATAAAATAGCAACATAGGCGAGTTCTAGGATTCGAACCCTAATACCTATAAAATAGCAGCATAGGCGAGTTCTAGGATTCGAACCCTAATACCTATAAAATAGCAGCATAGGCGAGTTATAGGATTCGAACCCTAATACCTATAAAAAAGCAGCATAGGCGAGTTCTAGGATTCGAACCCTAATACCTATAAAATAGCAGCATAGGCGAGTTATAGGATTCGAACCCTAATACCTATAAAATAGCAGCATAGGCGAGTTCTAGGATTCGAACCCTAATACCTATAAAATAGCAGCATAGGCGAGTTCTAGGATTCGAACCCTAATACCTATAAAATAGCAGCATAGGCGAGTTCTAGGATTCGAACCCTAATACGGTAATACCTATAAAAAAGCAACATAGGCGAGTTCTAGGATTCGAACCCTAATACCTATAAAATAGCAACATAGGCGAGTTTTAGGATTCGAACCCTAATACCTATAAAATAGCAGCATAGGCGAGTTTTAGGATTCGAACCCTAATACCTATAAAATAGCAGCATAGGCGAGTTATATGATTCGAACCCTAATACGGTAATACCTATAAAATAGCAGCATAGGCGAGATCTAGGATTCGAACCCTTATACCTATAAAATAGCAACATAGGCGAGTTCTAGAATTCGAACCCTTATACCTATAAAATAGCAGCATAGGCGAGTTCTAGGATTCGAACCCTAATACGGTAATACCTATAAAATAGCAGCATAGGCGAGTTCTAGGATTCGAACCCTAATACCTATAAAATAGCAGCATAGGCGAGTTCTAGAATTCGCACCCTTATACCTATAAAATAGCAGCATAGGCGAGTTATAGGATTCGAACCCTAATACGGTAATACCTATAAAATAGCAGCATAGGCGAGTTCTAGGATTCGAACCCTAATACCTATAAAATAGCAGCATAGGCGAGTTCTAGGATTCGAACCCTAATACGGTAATACCTATAAAATAGCAGCATAGGCGAGTTCTAGGATTCGAACCCTTATACCTATAAAATAGCAACATAGGCGAGTTCTAGAATTTTAACCCTTATACCTATAAAATGGCAGCATAGGCGAGTTATAGGATTCGAACCCTAATGCGGTAATACCTATAAAATAGCAACATAGGCGAGTTCTAGGATTCGAACCCTAATACCTATAAAATAGCAGCATAGGCGAGTTCTAGGATTCGAACCCTAATACCTATAAAATAGCAGCATAGGCGAGTTATAGGATTCGAACCCTAATAGCTATAAAAAAGCAGCATAGGCGAGTTCTAGGATTCGAACCCTAATACCTATAAAATAGCAGCATAGGCGAGTTATAGGATTCGAACCCTAATACCTATAAAATAGCAGCATAGGCGAGTTCTAGGATTCGAACCCTAATACCTATAAAATAGCAGCATAGGCGAGTTCTAGGATTCGAACCCTAATACCTATAAAATAGCAGCATAGGCGAGTTCTAGGATTCGAACCCTAATACCTATAAAATAGCAGCATAGGCGAGTTATAGGATTCGAACCCTAATACCTATAAAATAGCAGCATAGGCGAGTTATAGGATTCGAACCCTAATACGGTAATACCTATAAAATAGCAACATAGGCGAGTTCTAGGATTCGAACCCTAATACCTATAAAATAGCAGCATAGGCGAGTTCTAGGATTCGAACCCTAATACCTATAAAATAGCAGCATAGGCGAGTTATAGGATTCGAACCCTAATACCTATAAAATAGCAGCATAGGCGAGTTCTAGGATTCGAACCCTTATACCTATAAAATAGCAGCCGAAACTAACGTTTCACATAATCAGTACACCACACAATATTATTCCTTGCTGATCATTTTGGGCTAACATTAGTTCACAAGACTAGTGAATCACCACCACCCACCAGTTGTCATGAATACGATGTGGATAGTGAGGTCACCACAACACCCAACCGGACATCAACATACCCAAACTAATTTCAGGCGCCCGTCAGAGCCGCCCCTCCCCCTCCCCCACACTCACCCAGTATTACCGGGATCATCCGCCTTCGAACCGATGATGACATTCCCCGGAACACGGCGCCTCGTCACAAGATATCCGTGCCCCGCGATATAAAAGACCTGAAAGTCAAATTCTATTTATGTATTCTTTCATGTGGAAGATCACCTATTCAGCCAATTAATAGACAGTATATCATCTTAATATTGTTTTTAAAAATATACGTCTATTAGTAAAAAAAAGAAATCCTCCCCAAAAAACTTCAAACTCCCCTAGGTCAACAATTTGACATAGTCATTCCAGTCTAAACACTATTAGACGTGACGTAGACCTTGACTGACAACCGTTCGCCCCTCCTCCCATTCCGTAACGGTCGCGATACAAATTTATAGCACAAGGGAGATAATTGAAAGTGAGTAGAACGAATTACTGTCCCTTGTCACCCACTTGGATTCCCTCCCCGCAACTCTGTTCGCTGAAGTCGTCGGGTAGATTCAGGACGCCGTGTTTGAGCACCTCCATCATGTTAGATATGAGGGTAGGGGTGGGGCTGTAATTTATCTGTGGTTTTTTTTTGTGGGGTTAGGGGACTGGAAAATTATCTAAACTAATTTGGTTACTTTGATCAGTTTACGAAAACATTGGAAATTTATTGATATTTATTTATCAGACGACAGTAAATTGATGTTTTTGAAAATAATGTGTTTTTCAATAATCAATCACTATAATGGTAAACTAATCATTTATATAATCATTCAGTTGACTAATCAATAGACCGTATCGACCGCTGGATCAATCAATCAATCAATCAAACTATTTATCTATTGGACTCACCCTATATATATATATATTCTATCGATCTATTTACATCTATCCATCCATCTATCTATCTATCGGCCTGTCTGTCAGTTTATCTATCCTTATGTCTGTCTGCCTTGGGTAAACTAGACCATAAATCGGTCTCTTACTACAAATTATAAGGCCATAACTTGGTCCCATGGGTCTTAAATTGTCCACCAAGCCATGATTCTTAAATTTGGTCATTGTTCATAGTTTGCTCACCCAAAGGTAGTAATGTAGTGGGAATAGTGGGAAAGTGGAGATGTACTCATTCAGTAATTAATTGCGTAACACAACTTAACCTCTGGTCTATCCCAAACTTGGTTAGCCACTGTCCAACTATATATAGTCACTTAGTTTTAAAACGCCTCTTTGGGCTGGAAGCCACGCCCACAATAACAAAACAAAAATGTGTATTGACATGACTCTAAACGATGTGTTGACAAGGGCATTAAAACGCCCCTTTAGAACCAAAGCCACACCCACTCAACTTTAAAAAAAAATCTTTTAACAATGGCACTAAAACGGCCCTTTGGATTATACGTGACGCCATATTAACACAAACGAATGTATTGAGCTGATGATGTTGAGCACAAGCGAATGTATTGACAAAATAATCATAATATAAATACGAATATATTCTTATAAGTTTTACAGACGTCCTTCGGTCCTTCTAGATAGAAGATTATTACTTCCACTAGACTGAAAGCTCCTGCAGGGTGGCAGGGATTGGTCGGCGGCAGGGATAAGTCGGTGGCAGGGGTGGAACCCGCGACGTGTCGGTTGACACTCCGGTGAACTAACCGCAGGACTAGGAGTAAGCTATTCATTTAATTAACTAGAACACTGTTTATAACCATTTCAATACCTTTGTTATGTTACCACCCCGAAACGTTCGAGAGCATCTTAGCTGTACAGACAACCGCACACATACACACACACACAAACAGCACTAGACCTATCCGTTCCCCACCATGTACGTTTTAAATAGGTTACGCTTTCGTCGTATTGGGCGGTGGGGTGGGGGTCCGTGCGTGCGTGTATGTGTGTGTATGTGTGCGTGTATGTGTGTATTTCTTTCTTCTTCTTCTTCTTGTGTTCTGGTAGTTTCCATGAATTCTTAGACTCGGACGTGGGATCCTGAGGTATAGTGGACAGACGGTGGACATTCATAGCAGTCCATGTTTCCTGTTCTTTATGGCATTGGCTTTTTGGCTCTGACTTTTAAAGACATAGAGAGACATAGAAAGAAAGAAAGAGCGAGAGAGAGAGGTGGGAGAGAGAGAGAGGGAGAGAGAGAGAGAGAGAGAGAGAAAGGTAGGGGGTGGTATGTCAGAGAGCCTTCTGTAGAAATAAAATGAAGAAATAGAGAAAAAGGAAGGAAAGATTGACAGAAAGAATGAGAAGAATTATATGAAATAACGTTGACTTGAATGGTAGATCATAAAACAGCTTGAGTTACACTGCACCACTTGACATGTTGTAATATTATTGTGCACAACTGAGGAAATATCACAGTACAAGTTGTCAGTATTACGAGCCCTACAATATATTATGTAATTGGTATAACAAATAACACGGTGTACAATTCATTATAACAATTATCACAATACACGTAGTCAACACATCTAACATTACAATACACGTAATCGACAAATATAACATTAAATTATAGGTAAGTAACAAATAAAACCTAACACTAGACTTTTCAACAATACAATATGCACATTCCAGAACTATAACAATACGATACATATAGTCAACAAATATAACATAACACTACACTTTTCAAGAAATATAAAAATACACTGCATGTAGTCAACAAATATAACATTACAACACACGTAGTCAATAAATATTACACTGCACGTAGTCAATAAATATTACACTGCACGTAGTCAATAAAGATAACATTACACTGCACGTAGTCAACAAAGATAACATTACAATACACGTAGTCGACAAATATTACACAGCACGTAGTCAAGAAATACAACATTACACTGCACGTAGTCAAGAAATATAACATTACACTGCACGTAGTCCTCACACCCAACACTTAGAAAGTACAAGTAAACATATCAATTGATCGTACACCGTTAGTCAACACAAGCTACTAGATCTAACTGATTATGTTTACTAAATAACCTTCCTATGACTATTACCCTTTGCCGAAAGAAAGTGCGGACAAAAAAAGCAACCGCCAAGAAGGTGCGAACACGAATAGGGAACAAATCCCTAGGAGACCCCCAAGCCGAAAAACCACTGTCTCGGCAGAATACTAGCCGATCGGCCCGGCATTGAGGTGGTAACACACCAAAGCGCTAAACGCCCGGGATTCCCCCGAAAATGATTGGTTTCAATCAAGGAATGACACTTTGATATAAGTACTTTTTGTAAGACTAACGAGGGTGGTTTGGTGTGTGTGAGTATGTGTGGGTGTCTGTGTGTGTGATGGGATGTGGGTTGGAGTAGGTGGAAGTGGCGAAGCACGTTGCCAGAAAAGTTTGCCGACAATAAGCATGATGTCTATGATCGAATTAGTTGTGGCCGATTGTTTCAGGGGTAATGCACACAGAAGATGTAACAGAAAGCATGATAGTCTTGTGTGTGTGTGTTGATGGACTTGTGTGATTCTCAGTCTGCTAAAGGGGCTTTGGTTCTACTGTACTGAGATAGACGTTAATGAATCGTCTTGTTCCAATGTAAAGTACATTACAATTGTTACTTACAACTCACACAAATATAACCTCCTGGTAAACCCCGAATTTATTTCAATGTACATCTATCTATGAAATATATCGTTAAATAGTCAGGCATATAGGTCTAGATATTCTTCAAGAACAAATGCATACAAGTACTCTCTCTCTCTCTTCTCGAGTGGCATCCGGGCATGGAATGGGTTACCTGAACAAGCCAGGAAAACCAGTAACTTAACACCATTAATAAAATGCTAGACTACACTTAAGCCACGAATTAGCGTATGACGCAATAATCTTATTTATAAAAGTAGCGTCTGTAACATGTAATATAAGAGTCTATAGTATATATTGTATGTTTTCTTCCAATGGACATAATCACTCATTTTGTTTTTATATTGATGATATGCATTACAACTATTGTAATAAAATATCGTTCTTTAAAACTTAGATTTCTAGAAAGAAAAAAAACCAGAAAGATATAGAGTTTGAAACGGTTTCCGCACAGACTTATATAAAACAATCGCCCGATCATCGTCTTATCCCAGATCTCCGTCCGTCCGTCATTTCATTTTCTTTTTTTTTCTCCTCTGCGCCGCTTCCTTTTTTTTCTCTCTCTCTCAACATCTTGTTTCTTTCCATCATCCGGTGTAGACGTCCCCCAGTAGTTTATGTCATTATTTCCCATTCAGCGCCACCGGTCTCTCATTGCGCCAAATTTCTGCGCACCGGAACTTCTGTCCCGTGAAAATCGTTTATCAAGCTCCCCGCCCCTCTTTCCGTCCCTATGTCCATCCCTTCCACCCCATCCGAAAACTTCTCATTTTCTCCCCCCCCCCTCCCCTCTCGCTATACGAAGCAAGGTGGCAGATATATTTATTGAAATCTTAGGGGGGAAACAGAGAGAAAATTGGTGCGTGTAGGTGAGGGGGTGGGGGGGGGGGGTAGCAGCGACAGTTATCTCTTTAATATCTGTTATCCTTGTTCTTATATTACCCTTCGAACACACACACACACACACACACACACACACACACACACACACACACACACACACACTGAAAACAACAACAAAAGCACCCATACTATCTTAACGAAAGTCCAATGATATCCCATAATTTTACATCGAGCACATTTTGTCTAGAATTGTTGGATAATATCTGGTAGAACTATATTAAATTTTCTGTTTAGATTTTTAGTTGATGCCAATAGTCTAGGTATAGGTGTCACATCATATTAATAAAAAAAAAGTTTTTTATTTATTTAGCGCTGCCACCAAACATAATGAAAGCTCAGTGCGCATTAACCCTTAACGCGTTTCAAAAGAGAAAACATTAATTTCCAACGTTTTATAAATGTTATAGTTTGTAATGTTTTTGATGTTTATCGCTTCAGTGTGACTTTGCGGGCCTTGTGTTTGGAGATCTGGTCCGTCAACACTACTCTATCTTTTAGCCCCGCCTATCTTTATCATGTTTGTTATAAATTCACGTTTCAAATTCTTAGAAATGTTACTTGATTTATTGAAAATCTGCCTCATTATAATATATCTGCAAATAATTGTGCATTTAACATATTTTTTTTACCCCAGTTAATGTTTAATATATATAAATTAAATAATGTAATATATATAGGCCTATATATATAATGCAGAAAAATCTGTTTTATAAGGATATCAATAAATCCGTTTGTTATGTATAGTAAAATAAGTAGTAAAAATCTATTTATATATCCCAGACATTTCTAAAATAGTCTAAGCATGAAACAGATCACGTCCGAAAATCGCTTTGTCCAGGAGTGAAGGCCATCAGGGGTCGTCGGCAGAAGGCGGACATTACAGAAAATAATCAATTCGCATCAAAGCTCGCGGGTTGAAAAGGTCAAGGTTATTTTCTTGAGCCAAAAGTGGAAAGAAAAATTGTCTAGATTCTAACAAACCCCCCACCCCACCCTCCTTACCTCGGGGCGCTTTGTTAACATTGATAAATAGACTAAAGGTTCAGAAGTACTTGACTGAATTACAATTTGACAAGTCAGTTTATTTAAAAATAAGAAATTTACTACAAACTCATACAAAAAAGATTTGTCCGTTAGGCTTCTGCAAGTGAATATTCACAACCGCATTGTAATACCTTTAATAGAATCACTAAGTTTAGTTTTATAACAAAAAATTAATTAAAATTTAGTAATATTAACACACAAAAAAACTACAAAGAATATAATTTAGACAAATAAATCAGCTTAATTAACTAATTTTTTGAAATCCTTATCAAAATTTAAGACCAAATTTAAAATCTTGGGTATACATGTTCTGAAACGTATAATTTATCACTTTGATATATTTACAGATATGCCAACGGTGTGCGGCAGCCCGTTCGGCTGTTGTGCCAAAGGTCCGGGGTTCGAATCCTAGGATTTTTTTCACGGGTGTCTCTGAGGGTGTCCCTGAGTCTTCCCAGCTCCGATGGGGACAGAAATAAGTTGGGGTAAAGTAAAGGCGGCTGTGCATAGTGCTGGCCACACAATCACCTCGTATGCCGTGGTCACAGAAACTGGTGAACGCTGCTTCACCGGCCCTACGGATCAATTAGGTCCGATGGGATTACTTACTTTACGTATACAGGTTGACACAGGAAAAACGTTTAGGTGCGTAGTGGTATCCATGTTCAGTTGGCAGCACTACGGACTGTGAGCTGTAAACAATCCCTCTCTTCAGTAATATTAAAAGGCGAGTTGTACTGTTTCAATTACTGTCAATATTAAAAGGCGAGTTGTACTGTTTCAATTACTGTCAATATTAAAAGGCGAGTTGTACTGTTTCAATTACTGTCAATATTAAAAGGCGAGTTGTACTGTTTCAATTACTGTCAATATTAAAAGGCGAGTTGTACTGTTTCAATTACTGTCAATATTAAAAGGCGAGTTGTACTGTTTCAATTACTGTCAATATTAAAAGGCGAGTTGTACTGTTTCAATTACTGTCAATATTAAAAGGCGAGTTGTACTGTTTCAATTACTGTCAATATTAAAAGGCGAGTTGTACTGTTTCAATTACTGTCAATATTAAAAGGCGAGTTGTACTGTTTCAATTACTGTCAATATTAAAAGGCGAGTTGTACTGTTTCAATTACTGTCAATATTAAAAGGCGAGTTGTACTGTTTCAATTACTGTCAATATTAAAAGGCGAGTTGTACTGTTTCAATTACTGTCAATATTAAAAGGCGAGTTGTACTGTTTCAATTACTGTCAATATTAAAAGGCGAGTTGTACTGTTTCAATTACTGTCAATATTAAAAGGCGAGTTGTACTGTTTCAATTGCTGTCAATATGTTTTTGACTTTTTTGCATGTATTCTGATTTTATTTGTTTGCCAAAACATCTTTTTTTTTTTCTATGTCCCCCAATGTAAATGAGGACGTATTTAATGTTAAGAGATAAGTCATACCAAGTATTTACAAATCTATCTATCATTGGAGCCGAGCGGCAGTGCGTTCAACTGGCTATCCGAAATTTCTAGGTTCGAATCCTGGTGTAGGCTAAGATTTTTTTCCAGGTACTTGAGGGTGTCCCCGAGTCTACCCAGCTCTGGTGTGTACCTGGCATTAGTTGGGGTAAAGTAAAGGCGGCTGGGCATTGGGCTGGCCACACATCCCTAAGTATGCCGTAGCCACAGAAACTGGTGAACGCTGCTTCACCAGCCCTATGATCAGTTTGGTCCGAAGTGTACTTTACTTACTTTTACTATCATTTTGAAAGTCAAATGTTCCAATTGTTTGGTTTACTTCGCACTAGAAAATAGTCAAAAAATGTTTTACTTCCGGTTAACTGACTAAGAACAATTCGAAAGTGACCCTTATTTCCGGTTTACCTGGAACTAGAAACTATCAAGTATTATTTCCGGTTTACCTGGAACTAGAAACTATCAAGTATTATTTCCGGTTTACCTGGAACTAGAAACTAAAAAGTATTATTTCCGGTTTACCTGTAACTATAAAATATAAAGTGTTATTTCCGGTTTACCTGTAACTATAAAATATAAAGTGTTATGTCCGGTTTACCTGTAACTATAAAATATCAAGTGTTATTTCCGGTTTACCTGAAACTATAAAATATCAAGTGTTTTTTCCGGTTTAACTTTAACTAGAACATATCGTGTTATTTCCGGTTTACCTGGCGCGAGAAAAAAGACCAAATTATGTTATTTCAGGTTTAAGTGATATCTGTTGTTGATAGAAACTATCAAGTATTATTTCCGGTTTACCTGGAACTAGAAACTAAAAAGTATTATTTCCGGTTTACCTGTAACTATAAAATATAAAGTGTTATTTCCGGTTTACCTGTAACTATAAAATATAAAGTGTTATGTCCGGTTTACCTGTAACTATAAAATATCAAGTGTTATTTCCGGTTTACCTGAAACTATAAAATATCAAGTGTTTTTTCCGGTTTAACTTTAACTAGAACATATCGTGTTATTTCCGGTTTACCTGGCGCGAGAAAAAAGACCAAATTATGTTATTTCAGGTTTAAGTGATATCTGTTGTTTTATTTATAGGCATGTTTTTAAATTCTTGATTATAAGGCTCAAATGAAATTAGACCAAAAAGGCTATGAGTTCAACCAACCATTTATCAAGCCATCCATCTATCCACCTACCCATCCATTAATTTGTCCATCCATTCACCGCTCTTCCATTCGCCAGTTCGACTGATGTCTTGTCTGTTTTTGCTTGACTGCGATTTGTTCATAAGCCTTTACCCAAACTTCAATACCTTCATATTTCTAACATCTCAGTAAATTTATACACGCTTAAAAGTTTGGATATATATATATATATATATATATATATTGTCTCTGGTCTCAATTGTGTTAAAAGTCCTGGCCAACTCGGTAAACTTTGGTCGATTTTCTTTTGTTGACGTTGCGGCCGGTTGCCACGTTGTATTCATTAAATTATTCCACTCAAAGGTCAAACATAAAGTTTTTTTCCAAGCAAAAGTAAAAAAAGTCTGGCATAGTGATCGTTTGATTAATTTGCCTGGAAGGCCTTAAAAAAGTATTTTCCTTTTTTTATTTGGGGTGGGGGTGGGGGTGGGGGGGGTCGTGCAGCCATGTAGGTTATTTGTGTCGGTATTGCGACATAGTATATCTACTAAAATAAATGAAACAAGGAAACATAATTTATGTAAAAGAAAATGATAAATGTATGAATGCATTGAATGTAAAGTAGCATGTGCGTGCTTGTTTGCACGGTTAAGGCTGGCCATAACAAAGCGCAGCACTAAATACAACACATTTGTAAGCAAAACACAACTCTAATCACAACACATCTATAAAAAAAAACACACATAACAAACCAGTACACATAAGTAATTCTAAGAATCTATACGCGACACTTCCTTAAACACAAACACGTCAACGCCACACACAAAACACAACACATACAAAACAAGCTAAATTTCCCGGCGTTGCCCGGGGGGGGGGGGGGGGGGATTAAATAGGCCTGAATAAGGTACATAATATATTAATTTCAACTACAATGTTCAGAAAGCTATATATAATCTAACAATTTTAAAAATATAATTATATTTACTGAAAAAGTTAAAACATTTACGAAAGTAATTTAAAATAAATATTGTAATCGGTTAAAAATAGGCAGGTCTTTTTATTTAACAAAAAGCTAGGACTATAGGCTATCACTGTGCCTTGTGAATGAGAATCGAACTCCCAGGGGCGTGTAACTATAGCCTACGGGTCATAATATGGACCAAAAAATAACTTTACTGTGTTTCTCACAGCGCTTAAATCGACCTATTTTTATTCATTGTTTAAAAATGTAAATACACTTTCAGAATAATTGGCCCCATCTAATTGTAGCCGATTCCTTATACGACCCATTGGCCAAACATGTTGCACACCCCTGCCTTAGTCAGACTTTGACCTAACCTTTCAACGGTAACAGAACTTTGTGTGAGTGTGTGAGCGTTTCTTTCGGCCTCGGTTAATTTATTCTATCGCGTGCTATTGGTTCCTTTGACTCCGCCTGCCGGAAGCGGAAATTACGCCTGCCTTTTAATTTTAACAACTGAATTTAGCATCACAATGACATCATCGCCAAACTTCAAACAGGCAAGTAGTGGATGTGTTTTAAAAATAACCTGGACACGTTTGGTAAAAAAAAAATAGGTCAACGCAATCGGGAAAACCCGCTTGATTAGGCCTTTGGGTGCTATTCAATTAAACAACTTCACCCATCCTCAAATAATAAAAAAAAGTTTATACCATATTAATCAGTTATTACTCATTCTGAGATAAAACAGATAATTCTTTCTAATTAATCTTTTAAAGGCATTTCCTATCTAATTGATGTCAATATTCTAATTAGATCTAATTGTTAACTAAACAAACCCACATGAAAAAAAGGCATATTTTGTTAGAGACGAAAGTTGTCAGTTGTCAAGTAAAAAAAAAATCCCATTAGTGCTGCCAACATAGACCACTTAAAGTCAACCAAAATGTTATAGGATAAATTTATTCACAATTTATTCAGGACTTTCAGAAAGGAAGAAAAAAACAAAACACCAATAACCGTTATCGTTATAAATCAACACGAATGAATGTTTAGGCTTTGTACTTTCAATTACAATGAACTGGTTTACCTAATAGTAATGAACAGTAAGGAATTAACAACCGTATATTTACATCTAACACGCATAACACTTCTAGTATAATCACTAATGATGTAAAGACACTTCCGAAAAGACGTTTAAATAACACAGGATTAATTAAAAATTGAGCTTTAAGTTCTAGCTTAGAAATACAGCACAACATATCTACCCAAGCACTCAGAGAGATAGATAAAAACACTTTTCTTCTTCCATATACATTCATTCACTCTTTCAGTTTGTCAATTACTCCCTCCCCTCACTCTGTGTGTGTGTGTGTGTCTTTCTCAGTTAATCACTCTCTCACTATCCATAATTGGCTCAATCTCTCTACCTGACTTATTCTCGCTTACTCCGTCAGTCAGTCAATCACTCACCCACTCAATCACTCACTCAATCACGCACCCAGTCTCTCACTCAATTAATCACTCACTCCCTCTCACTCACTCACTCAATCAATTAATCACTCACTCTCTCTCGCTCACTCAATATCTCGCCTACTCACTCACTCAATTAATCATTCACTCTCTCTCACTCACTCACTCACTCACTCACTCAATCACTCAATCCCTCGCCTACTCACTCACTCAATTAATCATTCACTCTCTCTCTCTCTCTCGCTCACTCACTCAATTAATCATTCACTCTCTCTCACTCACTCACTCACTTAATTAATCATTCACTCCCTCTCACTCACTCCCTCACTCACTCACTCAATCACTCAATCACTCGTTTAATCACTCACTCAATTAATCATTGACTCTCTCTCTCTCCCTCACTCACTCTCTCACTGTCTGTCTCCCTCACACTCTTAGTGACTGGCCTGTTGACTGAATCGTTCTATCAAATCAAAATACTTGGAATCCAACAAGATAGAAAAGTAAAAAAACAAAAACAAAGATAAACAAAGAGAAAAATTACAAGTGACAGTTTAATTGTGTAGTTTACAGTGGTGTTTCCCTAGAGAGAGAGAGGGGGGGGGAAGGGAGAGAGAGAGATTGAGAGAGAGAGAGATTGAGAGAGAGAGAGATTGAGAGAGAGAGAGAGAGATTGAGAGAGAGGGAGAGAGGGAGGAGAGATACAAAATATAAGAGAGTAAATGGGTGAGAAAAAGAAAGAGTATGGGAGAGCAAAAATATGAGAGAGAGAGAGAGAGAGAGAGAGAAATTACGAAAGATAAAAACAGTGAAAGAGAAAAGAACAGATTGACAACAAGAAAGTCAGGTAGAAAAAGAAACAGAGAGAAAGAGCGAAGAGATAGAAAGTGAGAGATATATAGATAGAGGGACAGAGTATAATAGAAAGAGGAGAAAAGAGAAAGAAAGATAAAAAAAAAGAAAATGAGAGATAGAAGAAGAATCAGTGATATAATGAAAAAGAAGGAAAAAAGAAAGAAAGAATGCAGTAGAGATAGAGAGAGAGAAAGAGAGAAAGAGAGAGAGAGAAAGAGCGATACAGAGAGAGAGAAAGAGAGAGAGAAAGAGAGAGAGAAAGAGAGAAAGAGAGAGAGAAAGAGAGAGAGAAAGAGAGAGAGAGAGAGAGAGAGAGAGAGAAAGAAAGATTATATCGCAAAAGAAGAAAGTAATGATTAAAACAAAATTGCTCACACGCGTATTAAGTTTTAAAAAAATGGCCGAACAAAGTAAATAGCGTGCGGTTTATTATTTGACACGACCTTGGGAAAGATCATAAAATGACCTCAAATGATGGCTTTATTCGGCCAAGCCCGCTACTCCCACTATGCCTTTGAGCGGGAAAATAAAAGAATGAAAAGGCAGACGTTTACCGCTCTTAATTTCTGCATGTCAGTCTAGACATCTGACGAACCAATGAACTCGCTCAACTGTCGTCTGCAATGCCTGCAATTTCACGAGTGCACGCTCGCATTTACCTCCATTTAAAACAAAAAAAAATTTGTGTCCAGTCACACACTCACATTTCTGACTACCGTAATGAATGATCTAGTATTGTCAAATTATAGCAGTCGATTTTTATTTTACGTCACACACACAAAAACAGCCAATAGGGTTTGGATCAAAATAACCCGCGGAATACGTCACAGATAGGAAAACGTCACCGTTTTATTTTTAGATCATGTATTTTTTAAAAGTTTAAAGTTTAAATGAATATCAATGTATCTGTTGTGGTTTGAAAAATATATTCTTGTTTTATTAAGACACATTCTTATTATACCTAACACGATGTAAAATTAATAAATAAAGGTGTGACCTATGACGATACAAAACTATGACGCGTGAGTTAGAGTTGACGTTGTGAAGATATTGCAGAAACGGTAGACGACCTTAGACTTAGGGAACGACAGGACGTGTTTAGACTTGGCTTTAGATTGTGCTTTGTAATGTTGAGTTAACTATTGTATATTATAAGTTGCTGAATTGTATTTCATGATTAAACAATTGAATTGTTACTTACTTCAAATCAGTATTTGGTTCAGTATACTTAATTTAAGTGTGTCCTGCCCTAAGATGTGTGAATTGAATGCATAGAGAAGCGACGGCCTAATTATCTATTGGACTCTGTTGTTATTCTGTTGTGACTGATAATTTAGAGTGATCAAATATTGTATTATTATCATTTATCATGTCTTATTAGTTGAATATAATCATCAATTTGTACATTTGTAATGAGACAATTGGCGCCCCTATCTGGTTTTAATTGGCAAAGTTTGCAAACCGTTTTCGTAAGCACAGCGGGCGTGCAGTGCTAAATGATGTGATTGAACTCTGTGCAAAATGGAGATAACTGCTCTTAGCTGACACGGCCATTTCGTTGAGCGACAGAACGTGAGTAAGAAAAAAAAAGAAAAAAGTAAAGAGAGCGATAAAATACTTAGAAATAAAGAGAGCAGAGAGAGAGATAAGAAGAAAGGGAGAAAAATAGAGAGAAAGAGAGAGGGAAATGAACAGAGATATAGAGAGAAAGAGGAAAAAAGAAAGGAGAAGAGCGAGAGAGCGAGAGAGAAAGACGTAGAAGGATTTGAAGAGAGTGAAAGAAGGATATAGACAAAAAAGATGATTGAAAGAAGTGATAGAAAAATAGAAAGAAAGAGAAAGACTGAGAGAAAGAGAGAGAGAGAGAAATAGAGAGAAGACATTTTCTCCTAGACTATCAGAAGCCCAAAAGGAAAGTGGCACTTCTAGATAAGGACGGCAGCGGGAAGTTTTTGGGGCATTTTATTAAACCATTTGTTATCCAGTGTTAAATCCAACGGCATGACCCTATTGCCCTTATCAGGATCAATCGCAACCCACCCATCCCCTCCTACCAAAATAAGGACGCCCTAGAGTAGGTAGAGTTTTATAATGGCTAGCTACATGAAAAAACAACAACAAAAAAATAGAGTAGGACACGATCACTTGTTTGTTTACGGTCGTTCACATATGGCGTCAGATTGTAAGAAGTTGGAATTATGACCACTAGCTATGTTACGAAGTATAATGATGAGGAGAAAGGTTTGTATGCGGTTGGGGAAATTACGTAAAGCTTAAAACATCACTCAAATTTGTGACAAAAAAGCTGGAAGGTATCAGAGAGAGAGAGAGAGAAAGAGAGAGAGAGAGAGAGAAAGAGAAAGAGAGAGAGAGAGAGAGAACTAATGTAAGGGGATAAAAAAAAATGTCCAAAACCTGAGAGACGGTATCTTTGTATGACGCCATTGAAATTGTTTAGTAAGTTATTACAGGAAGTCGGGTCAGACTAATGGCTGTATAATAATACAGATACTTGTATATTTATGTATATATGTATAAGGATCAATATGGTTCGACGGGACATTTTACTTACTTAATAGTTCTAGTCTCCAAACTAATGTCGTATACTGCCGAAAGTCTCTTTGTATGTGCACGTGGCTCAATAACTATGCAATTTTTTCTTGGTCCCCCCCCCCCCAAAAAAAAAAAACGAATTTGTTTCTTTAAAAAACGTTTGTCCAGTATCTTTTCAAAGACTATAATAAGATGAACCGCTTGCTTTAATATTTCTTCTAGTTGATGACTCGAATGACTTCTTTTCGGAATCCCCGATTCCCTTTTGTACAGTACACTTCCGTTTTATTTAATCGCTATGATTCTCTCAATGAAAAATTAAAACTTAAAATCGAAAGTTGTATACAGCGGAAACCTTAGCTGTAAAGGTAGGAGCGTAGAAGTAATTTAAGACAGCGTTATTGGTTACGCACTGAAAAAAATAACATAAAAGAATTTTAAAAATATAGCAAACGATCCATCTTATTATAGTCTTTGATCGTTTGTAATTTTGTAGTATACAAACAAGGGAATATGGAGTTTTTGAATGGCCATATCGGAGTACCCGGGTTCGAGACATGCTAAATGCAAAGATTGTTACTCGGGTATGAAGTGTTATATCCGAGCCCACATGGAGCTGACTAGTACGTGCCATTTTAGTATAGGAAAGAGTAAAGGGACTTTCTGGGCAGTGTGCTGGACCTTGTTTGGGCCTACCTTTTCCATGGAAATTTATGAAGGCTACTTTACCATTCCGATGAACTACTATAGCCTGAAAAGGCAACATCACTATTACGGAATTCATAAACATACATATATTAATCGATTATTGTGTTTTTCTTCAACTAAAAAAATGTATTGACATAACGCAAGACCAAAAAAAAAAATAAGGGAAAATCATATTTACACATGCCACCACAGCAAATACATTTGCTTACATTTCTAAAATTTAAGAAAAGGATTGTTTATAAACTATTGCAATTCAAGATATAGATGCAAACATTAACGATGGTAGATCAATAACACATTTTGTCTTCTTTTGAATCTCTCACTTGTACTTGTTCTAGAAACAACAAATAATCGTACATAGATTATAGAGGTACTAATTTCATTCATACAAAGTTAAAAGAATGTTTTTATATTAACCTAAGTATCGTGTAGCTTATTTTTATAATTTACAATGTAATCGTCGACATGGCAAGAACACTGAAGCATTAAACCACTAATAAATAGTTCACTTTTGTGTGCTGATTTGCTTGTAGAAAAAAAGAACAAAAAATTCCCATTTCTAGCGTTCGTCTAAATTACTTCCCTTTACTCTGTATAAAATAACGAAAAGCAGATCGAATTTTCCCTCGAAATATTTACACATTACCTCCCTTCCACAACAATTTTTTTTACTTGTTATACACTCAACGGCTGGAGTTGCTCCCCCCGCCCCCCCGCCCCCTTCTCTTGTAGTCTTCGTCGTCGGTACCTATTGCTCTCAGTGTACACTTCAAAGTTCTGTAACTCTGTCCCTTCCACCGATACCCTTACTTCTCAATCAGCGGCTATATCATCAATAGTCTCCCCCTTGTCGACTCTCCCAGGGGGTAGAGAGGTGGAAGGGGGGAGGGGCGGAAGAAGACGAGAAGTGGTCATGATAGCAGCGGGAAAAGTAGGGGAGGGGGCGACAAGGGGAAGACAATTCTGTAAATTCCTCCAAAATCAAATCCGAGAACTAATGTTCAAATAAGAAAAAGAAAAACACAACAAGAAATTGAAAGAACTATAAGAAAAAAGAAAATGGATAAGAAAACGAAGCCGTCAAATTAAATCAAGCCGCTCAGCAAGATGGACTTTTCGACCAGTGGTCAGTTCTCATTTATTAAGAAAACCAACGGCCATATTTGCCTAGCTGTCTTTCGGGTTGGTTATCTAAAGTCTAGTTTTTTGGCAAATGGCGAGTGTTGGGGGGGGGGGGGGCGTTGGGATGGGTGTGTCGGGATGTGGGCGTTGTGATGGGAGCGTTGAGGTGGGAATGTTGGGATGGGGGCGTTGGGATGGGAGCGTTGAGGTGGGAATGTTGGGATGGGGGCGTTGTGATGGGAGCGTTGAGGTGGGAATGTTGGGATGGGGGCGTTGGGATGGGGCGTTGTGATGGGAGCGTTTAGGTGGGGATGTTGTGATGGGGGCGTTGAGGTGGTGTCGTCGGTATGGGGGCGTTGGAATGTTGCTTTGGCGGTCATGTGAAGACATGTGGAGAAAATTCTCCAGAACATATTCCGACTTGTGACTATCCTAAGTGTATAGACATTAAAGTGCAAGGCGATCTCATTGTATGCAAGCCTTTCGACTATATGACGTCTCACATTAGGGTTTTAAAAAAGTATTTTGCCCATTTCAGACTAGTATCTGCATCAGTGCCGTGCGCAGGCCTATAGTCTTTTCACTGAAAGACTTTCCTATTTAGAGTCTTCAGTATTTCAGTGATAAAGGAGCCTTGAGCTATTTACTTGGTTGCCCATAATTTTGCGTGGGAATGTTTTGACATGAAAGAGAATTGTGTGGCATGAACAGTGCCCAGCCATGCTAATATCTCCTAAAAAAAGTGTCATCGATTTATTAGGAACTCAAGGTTTTGAACCCATGGCCTTAAGCAGAAGAGCCAAATGCTCTTGGACTACGATAAACGCCACTTCATTTCTACATATTTGTTAAATAATATTAGAAAAAGAAAAAATGGATATAAAACTGGATAGAGAGATAAAGAGAGAGAAAATTTGTACAGACCACATAGCAACAAATACTATTGCAGACGCCCGCCTAGAGCGGAAAGAATATAACGGCAAGTGGTGGTCATTCATCAAGATGACCAGTGGTCAAATGGGCCATGTCCAACTGAGAACTAAATCTTAATGGGCCAGTTATTGATTTACCGGAGTAGAGATGTTATTTATCATTTTTTAATCGTCTTATTTTGGTTTCTATTAGTCTCATCAATATTTCTCTTCCATATTTCTCTTGCATACATCTCCTGTACATTTCTCAAGTATATTTATTTCTTTAGCATTTTTTCTTTTTTTTTTTAATTTCTCATGCATTTTATCTCTTGTTTATTTTTTTCTTCCATAATTCTCTTATTATATTTGCATTGTTATGTTTAGTTTCTTCTGAATTTCTCTTCTAGAATAGGGGTCGGCAGCCTACGGGTACGCGTGCCAGACTTTACAAACCGAGCCATTTTCAATGGCACGCGCAAGACTCCGAAAAAAAGACAAATTAGAGTCTATTTTACAAGAAAAGATTGGTTTGACTCTAAGGCTGTTGGCACGCTGATTGAATTAGAAATCCTACGTTAGCAAATTGTTATCAAAAGGTTGCCGACCTCTGTTCTAGAACACTTTTATATGTTTACAGTATTTATATATTATATATGTATTACATAGGCATAAATCTATTGTAAATGTTGCATGTTTGTCGTCTCTATTTAGGTTCTCTATTTCTCTTGTTACATTTCGCTTCTATAATTTTCCTTCTGTACTTTGTATACGTGCTCCAATAGGATTTTGTTTTTAATTTTGTTTGTAATATTTCATTTTAATTAATATTAGATTATTTATTGTCCGATAAACTATGCATTCAATCAAATTGCTTTAAGTCCTCAGTTAGACATAGTGCCTCGACAATGTTTATCTATTCCTTTCGGTCTTGAGACAGTCTCTTCATGTCTCGCCACTGCATTCCCACTAGTTACAGTGCTTTATCCAGCGTTCTCCTCCAGGTGGTATTTAGCCGACCCATCTCCCTGTTTCCCTGTGGATTCCACTCTAGGGCTTCACGGGATATGTTGCCCGGTTTTCTTCTTAGAGTGTGCCCAATCCACTTCCTCTTTTTTAGTTCGCGTACGATGGGTTTCCTGCCAGGTCTTCATTCGACTTCTTCATTTGGGATGAAGTCAGCCCATCTCATTTTTAGGATCTGTCAAAGGCAACTACGAATAAACACTATTATTTTCTGATCTAGTCTATACATTTCGTATGCCTCCACGTTTCTTCCCAATATGTCAATACTGATTTAACACAAGTGTTAAACACGAGCAGTTTGGTGTTGTGGCTGAGGTTGCTATTTCTCCACGCTGCTCTCAGCATGGCAAAGGCTTGCCTTAAGTTTGTTTCTGAATTTTTACAAATAATTTATATACATTGGAAATAGTTGGGTGTCTAGTACAGTTTCTTGTGGAGCGTCTTAACTTACAGTTTTTGCTGATTAAGAACTATAAATCGTTACAGTTGGTTTTTCTCCCAACCACAAAGTTCCGAATTTATATATATACTTTAACAGAGGTGTCCTTTACTTGTTTCCAGTTTTTAGATGAGGTGTAGTCAGCAGAGTAGACAGTGGACCAAATGACGGCCCACCAAGTCTTGTTAGTGTAGCCCCTACAGAATTTCTAATTTCTAACTGTGTTCCATTTTTACTAATGCAAAATTCATTTGTCTGAATTTGCAGCCCATCTTGTCGTATCAAATACTTTCTACGGCTTTATAATAATAATAATATTTGTGTATCGCTATACTGCCCCATGACAAAAAAATGTGCATACCTCGGCTTGAGATATTTAGTTTTGCTTAAACGAGGCCTGCTGGGAGTTCAAAGTTTAAAAATAATTCATTATTTAGTACTTTTGGCAACTGGTTCAGAAACTTTATTCGTTTGTAAGCATGTTGACAGTTTGTTTAAGCCTCTTTCTTTGAAGTTTATATTTACCATGTCTTCTAAGTCTTTGAAATTAATCCAAATGTATTTGTCCCTTCAAGCTAACAAAAAAACAATGCTTGCGCAAAATAAGTGCTTATAAAGTTATTTGTCTTGAAGTTTCTATCTGAAAAGATTTCGAAATAGAAAACAAATGATAAAAGTTTAATGAAATGAATGATGATAATTTAAAATTTCTTGTGGGATTTTTTTTCTTTTGATCTATGCCCAGATTTGAAAAGGAATTTTCTAGAACATATTTAATCTTTGCTTTGAGATGAAACTGTTTTTCCTTTCAATTTATTTATGCCGATTGTTTCCTTGCAAGTGCCCCATTGCAGCTCCTCGGAATTTAAAAGGGATCAAAGTATTTTCCATTTCATTGCATGCGCAACAATTTTAAACGGAAACACTTGTCTGGGGCTCTGGGGCGCAGACGACGCTGACAAATGACTTCATTATCCTCCCCTTGTCTTGGTGGGCGACTTAGTCATCGCTAGAAGGCTCTTATTGCATCCACTGACCTTTAACCTATTTTTTTTTTTTTAATATTTTTTTCTTAAAGTTAGGCGTCTTCATTAAATGCCATTGATCTAAAATCTAAACCAATATATTTGCGATACCTCCCCTTCTCCCAAATCCAGTTCTACAGCCTGTCCCCTGCCCTCCACAAACCCTCTCCTCCACCAATCCTCCCCTCTTTAGCACTGTCGATATTATACAACGTTCTACGGGATATCTTTCATCTTTTATGAATTACAAGAAACCAATCAGTGGGGAGCGCCTTAAAGGTGGGTGACAGTGGGAGGTAATGTCTAGAGTGCATACACATTAGACTTAGCCGAATTCAATAGAATTTACAATATATATTTATTTTAAAAGCTAGTGATGTGTTGAAGGGGCAGTAACTCTTTAACCCAATGACGTCCATTGTCTTCTCTTGGCTTTCTGATCACAGAAAGAAGAACGGATACGTAGTGGAGGAAAATGTATACATTTTAGAATTTGATTTCTTGAAATAAATTTTCTAAAACATACTATTTCAGACAGACAATTGTAAACAATTTCAGAAAGACACTTTTACACAGATCAAATTTTGGACAAGTTTAGATTTTTAAGTTTAGTAGGACACTTTTAGACAGACCAATTTTAGACCATTTTTAACAGACCAATTTTAGACAGACCTTTCTTATCCTGGCCTATTTTAGACATATACTTTAATTTAAACCAATAATTTTCGACAGACCTATAACAGACAATTTAAGACGGACAATCATGTAGTGACCAGTTTAAAACAAAATACTTTTAGCCATATGTTTTTTTTAGACCAACAGCTTGAAAATATATTAATTTGAAACCATGCGATTTCATCATCCCACAATTTAATAATTTTCTGGAAAATCAAACTTTACCGAACGTGTAGAAGTCGTTTTTATTTCTTCGTCAAGACGAGGGACAAGGCGTCTGCTTCAAGTGCTAATCGTTCAAACCTGGCCGGGGCGTCATTCAACGGTTGCTGGTTTTTAAATATTTTTTTTTAAATATTTATTTTGAATCAGCACGCGCCACATGTTGGTTGGTGGTTCTCAGCTCATCAATATTCATCACGTGACATTACGACGCTCCTTGACTTCATTCTGAACGAGAGTCGTATGTGTGTGTGTGTGTGTGTGTGCGTGGAAGTTGGTTGTGGTGGTCGCGGTGTGTGTGCATATGTGTTTTTGAGAGGGGTCATGTGTGTCTGTGTGCGTATGTCAATCTGTGTGTGTGTGTGTGTGTGCCAGGGTGCGGGAGGCTTTACTCTGATTGGTGTATTCAACTACTTCCTTTTCCCATCATTCTCCCCCCCCCCCACCACCCCACCCCTCCGCCGCTCAGTACTAATCCATCATAAAGAAACATCTTGCTTAGAAACACAAACCGAGAGAAAATTTATTAGGAGCCAAGTACTAAGTCGAGGGCGGGGTGGGGAAGGGGAGGCTAGGACAGTGGGAGGGAGTCGAGAGAAAAATGGGGGGTGGGGTCGGGGCGTGAGGAAAGGACGTTGAATTGACGTAACGTGACGTGGGTAGCAAAACAAAACGAGCAAATTGTGTAGGTGTTCAATTAATTACCATAAACCATAGTCAGCATTTTTTTTTTAAGTCAAAATATTAACTTGAACCAAATGACAAACAAATCAGTAACCAAAAAAAAAAACAAGAAATGCAGTCGAGGGAAAGTGAAACTAAATAATACAATATAAATCTAAGTTCAGTAATTGTATTAAAATCTCAAGTCTACTAAAGTGAACAACCTATTACGTGGTAAAAAGCCCTATAAAATTTATTGAATCACTGAAAGAAACCCTAATTTGAGAATCATTCCCTTAAAATGTGTTTTCTTCAGCCATATTTATATAGACTGTATTATCGACTAAGTTTTGTCAAAAATTTTCTTTCGTTTTTAGTATTGTATTTATGTAAGCATCTGTCTTTGTTTTTGTTCCGGATAAAACAAGCTAAGTGGCCGACTTTTGTTCGTCCAATCGTATGTCTCACTTTTGACACAGTCCACGTGACTGATTCGTGCATTAGAGAGTGAAAACAACCCTAGCCACCAGACGTCGCTCTTCTGCTAATTTTTTAAATTTTGTATGATTTCCTTTCTAAGTAAACAAAAAATATATATAAAGGCGTGTGTGTAAATAAACAAATTTTCATATTTAGTGAGGGATGGTTTGCGCTGATAATTCAGTGGAAAACATCTGAGCTATTAATAGAAACACACACACACATACACACACACATATGTTTACACTGGAGCCCGCACAGAGACAGATACGTGGGGCCTAAAGTTTGAATTTATTTCCCATGATTCAATTACGCTGCAGTACATTGGTCAAAAGAGAACCAATCAGCTGTGAGGGGAAGAGGATTAACCCAAGCGTGAAAATATTTTCTCTACAAGCGCCTTGTCTTATCGGATGAAGACGTCTGCTGGCCACAGAAATAGCTAATGATCTTACAAGACGGGAGTGGTAAAGAAAAGAAGAGGGAGAGAGAGAGAGAGAGAGAGAGTAAGCGAGTGATGGATAAACGAGTGTATGTGAAGAGAAAATTTTATAGAGAAGGCTCCTGTGATAGAGCGAAGGTGGGAGATTTGATGATAATCAACAGAGGAGAGAGTGTGAAAAGGAGAGAAGGAAAGTGCCACAGGGAGATAGATGAAGATAGAAGTAGAGAGACAAAGAAAAGAAGACGGTAAAAAAGGAGATAACAGGAAGTTCTAGAGATGGTTAAAGAGTGCGTGAGAGAGAGAGAGAGAGAGTAAGAATGGGAGTAAGGAAAGTTGGGAGAAACCGTGAAAGTTATAAATATATAAAAATAAAGATAACAAGAGACAAAAAAAAGAGAGAGAGAGAGAGAGTGGGAAAGGGAGAGGGAGAGAGATAGAATGCAGAACAAGGGCAAAGAGAGATAGAGAGAGACAAATAATGAAAGAAAGAGAGACACATATAGAGATTATGAGAGAGAGAGAGAGGGGGGGGGAGGGAGGATTCGCTTACTGTTCTTGTGACGGTCACTTATTTATTTGTAGCCTTGGTGCCAGTAAGTGGTCGATGACGGACAGTCTAATTCGTCCTGCCACCATTCCAACGGCGATGATATTCAAGTCGGATGGCGGTCACACTTTGCAATCGCCAATCGCGGCATCGATGTGGACTGCAAGCGTGTATATGACGAGGACATAATTACCCTAACCCATGGTCGTCAGTAAAATATTGTAAGAGACACTGTGGCGTTAATCCAAGGAAGGTTCCAAAGGCTTTCAGCTTCTTTATGTCGTAGTAAGGAAAAAAGTATTGCTTATGACTGCGGAAACCGTATGCTACTGTATGCGGCTTACCCTACTGTATGCGGCCTACCCTACTGTATGCGGTGTACCTTAATGTATGCGACGTACCCTAATACATGCGGGATGCCTTGGACAGGGTCTTGATGTGCACCATCTTGAATCAATCCTTCAACGTAACGCCCTGGGCGTGATAGCTGAAAGGCTCGTCCGGTTTTTCAAAAGAGACATTATAGATCGGGAATCAGAATTCCGATTCAGTGTGGGGAATATATTACTTTTTGGTTTTGGCCCACATGGTACAATAGTATCTGGCGATGCCTATGGGAAGATGATATACTCTTGTAATAGACTGAATGTTAGTTTGCCTTTAGTGTGTCACTGTGTGTGTGTGTGTGGGGGGGGGGGGTTATTGCTATATTTCTTGGCCTAAGCTTTCGGTTTTGATTGGTGTAGGTTAGTTGTCCAGTTGTTTAGTGGACTGAGCCTAAGATTAGCCACTAATCTCATTGATCCACAGGAACGTGAGGAAGTAATTCAAAATTCTCTTTAGGCCTCACCCCACGCCCCACACACCCCGTCATCGCCCCAACAACCACACCCAAACCCAATGCGCCCCGCATCAGATAGTAGTTTAGAAGTCAGCGGGAGTAAACAGTTGAAGAGAAAAAAAAGTGATTGACACCAGAATGACCAAGGGCTAGCCTACGTCCAGTATTGACCACACGGACCTTGGTCAAACTAAAAAACTGTGATGCGCTTATCCAATGAGCACTTAGCATTGTTAAAAGCTTTAAACGGATCTGATTAACATATGGGTGAATAAAAGAATAAAAACAAGCAATCCTAAAATAGGAAAAGTTAACACTATTCATACACAGAAAAGCCTAGTTTGTGTTTGGAAATGGACTAATTGTTATAGATAAATCTTGTCCGACGGAGTACTTTTTACAAAGTTCACCTGCCTTTACTTTCCAACAGTTTTTTGTCTAGTAGACTCAGAGACACCTTCCAAAACCCTTACAGACACGGAAAAAATCCTAGCCTTTACTAGGATTGGAACACAGGACACCGTCATCATCATCATCATCAATCCCTTGACCACTGTGGTCGATGAGGGGAGCGAATGGACACCTCAGCAGTCAACTTTCTACATTTTACCTTTCTTAGCGGCCGTGTATAGTTCAGTCGATTGCAGCTTTGTCCAATCTATTATTGTGTCGAGCCAACATTTCCCCTGACCGCCCTCTCCGACGTCCACCTTCTACAGGACACCGTGCCCCATACTAAAAAGCATGAGGATTGACAACTGCCAAACTTTTTTAATTCACTGTCAATCAACGGCAGGAATTATTCAACTATAGGCGAAGCTGTTTTTATGTCCATAATGCCGTCAATAAAGTTTATAGTAGCTAGTCTAGTAGTATTTCTTGTAAGGCTAGATAAAAAGAAGGTAAGTTAAAGATGTGAAGACTATATTATTACTACCAATACCTTTTGTTTAAAGACATCTGAGTGAGATGTAGGCATAGTCCTCCAAGCGATATTTTAATTCTCGTAATGTTCAAAAGCGCTATAAGTTTTGCTATTTCTAAGATATAGCCTTTTTAGGCCGCTGATTAAAACTGCTTTGGTAATTTAATACGTCTTATATACATGTTACTTGTTCAATACAAGTATGATTTAACTTTAACGTCTGCGTAACCAAATGTTACGTTTAATCGAACATAAGAGTATCCAAGTAATACATGTAATCAAAGAATATAACAAGATGGACCGCTTGCTTTTATATTTCTGCCATTTGATGACTCGAATATCTTATTTTCGGAATTTCCGATCGCACTAAGTCCTCTAGACTTCCGGTCTAGAAATTCGCTAATATTTCTCAATGGAAAGTAAGTAGTAAGTAAAGTACCCTTCGGACCAAAGTGATCATAGGGCCGGTGAAGCAGCGTTCACCAGTTTCTGGGGTCATGGCATACTAAGGGATGTGTTCTCAATGGAAAACTAAGATTAAAATCGAAAGTTGTATACAGCAGAAGTCTTCAGGGTAGTTTAGGAGTCATTAAATTAAATATGATTAAAGACAGTGGGCGCACGGAAAAAAACAACAAAAAAAACAACAACAAGCGTTAAGCTCTAAAAATAGAGCAACCTTTCCAGCTCATTATAGTCTTTTGATGTGCACCGGAAAAAAAAACTTGCTGACTTATTGAAGGCCGTACGTGCGCAAACTAAATATTCAGGTTTAAAAATATAGTAAGCCGTCCATCTTATTATAGCTTAATGATGCCAATGCTTCACAATAATATATACTTTTTTTGTAGTGATCCTTGCAGCTCTTGTCTTCAACTGTTCTAGTTGTAGTTGGATCACAGTCTAAACATACACATTCACATCTTATCCAAAGATAGGACTAATTAATGCTAAGATACAATTTCAGTTCTATTCATAATCTCGATACAATTGTTAAAACAATTTCTTGTTAGGAAGCTTAATATCTGATTTTATTTTTAAAATTTCATTATCATCTTATAAAATCTCCACGTTTTTATCTCATATTTTCTTATAATTACTTATTCCTAATACGTCATCGTACTCTTCTATAATAGCTAGACTTAAGATTTCGTTTATCCTTCAAGTTAATAGCCTAATTTCCACAGTCCCATTTTTACTTTTAATTTAACCTGACTAAAACTATTGTTGAACAGTTTAGTGATACATATAAAAGTTAATTTAACTCTTAGGAAAACAACATCTTTTTGACTAGTTCATATTGTTTCTCAATTAGTTGCCCCTTCATTGTTCTTTCTTATTTTGTCTTTGTTTTACTTTGTTAATTTGAGAGTAGTCCCCCTTTGTGTTGATTCCACAGTTACCGCCCGCTTGGTGCAATTTCCTTTTTCATCAGCACTGTGGGATTGTGGGATTTCTCCAAATCTCTGGTCGGATGTGATTATGTTTGTCTCCAACGGTCAGCCTTTCTGAAGGGGGAGAGGGGAGGAGGGGTCAGTTGTGATTTTATTTTCGCTGGGCAATATAGTGAAATTGCTCTAGTGAAATGTAAAAAAAAAACCAAGAGTCACTGGAATGAAGTGGCTATTTCCACGGCTTCCTACGTGCACAAAAAGTACTTCAGGTTGCAGTAGAAGTTTTTAAAAAAAAATTATATTTTGGACACAATAATTGTGTCGTTGGAAATATAGGTCAGTGAAAAAAAAAGTTTAATTGACCAAGTACATGTTGCTCGAGTATACCTTGTGAGTACGTTGACCTACTTTGTTGAAAGTATACCTTGTGAGTATGTTGGCCTACTTTGTTGAAAGTATACCTTGTGAGTATGTTGGCCTACTTTGTTGAAAGGTAGGCGTTAACGAATAAGTAAGCTTCCATTTACTTGTGAGATAACAAGTCGTGTATATTGCTTATAGGCTGCTCATGCAACATCAAGTATTGTGGTGTACTGAGGTCCGATTCTGACCATTCTGTATGCTCCCCTGGTGTATGCTACCTCACAAAATGGTATGCTTAATCATCCGCAAGTTCATTAAATTGTTTGTATACCGTCATGAATTAATCAACAAATTTGTTCAATAATCTTTGTTAGTTTTCTCAATAATTTTAATGGGGCACGGTAGCCGAGCGGCAGCGCGTTCGACTAGCGATCCAATGGTCCTGGGTTCGTATCTTTGCGAAGGCTAGGATTTGTCCCCAGGATTTGAGGGTGTCCCTGAGTCTACCCAGCTCTGATGGGTACCTTACCTTAGTTGGGGTAAAGTAAAGGCGGATGTGCATAGTTCTGGCCACACAATCACCTAGTATGCCGTGGCCACGGAAACTGGTGAACGCTGCCCTAAGGATCAATTTGGTCGGACGGGATACTTTACTTTTCTTTACTATAATTTTAAGTTTTTTTTTTTTGCCAAAGTATTTTTGCCCATTGTCCAGTTGTATCTGCTCTTATCCTGCTTTTTGTCTTTACTGTGCCTCCGTAGTTTTCGCTTCACCAAGATGACTGCTACCCCTAGGGAGCTAACGTAACAACTGACCGAGTTTAGAGTCGGGGCCTCTACGATCACTTCTTCTATCTGAGACATTTTTAGGCCATCCCACCTCACCCTCCATGAAAACAAACCAATTGGCCATCGGCTTCTTATTCAGTATTCACGATTAACTCTTATTATATCTAAAGTTTATTCCCCCTTTTCTCCCGATGAAGCGCTATGTTAAGTTTCTCAGATGTTACAAAATAACGCTCGTTGGTCTGTAAGCGTTAGTGCTTCTGTATGCTTTACACACTCTAAGCTAGAAAAATTACTTGGACAGATTACACCGAACTCACAGTAACATGCCCTATGATTGCATTTCTTGCCATTTTTTTTCGTCTGTAATCTATTTTCTCACTTGAAAAATACACATACAAAAAAATCTAGATTTTGGCAACATGCCAGGTCATAAAGTACGATACAGACATAGTAAGAAAAATAAAAATTGTTTATCTTTACTGTTAAGATACAATAGATACAACATTGGATGCACTTGTGTCTGTATTCGATTTCTTCATTTGCATATAGATCGATACTGCAACGACATTCAGAAGTAATAATAAAAAAGTTGGCGTATTATTAAATTATTATTTTTTTCACATAGGCGTGAATGTAGACATTGACTATTAGGAAAATTTAGTGGCTATACGAAATTGGTATCTAGATCTGGTTAGTAGACTTAGTGACCAGGGCAAAAGTAGTGGTTGGACAAAATTATAGTTTAGAAAAAGTAGTGGTTAGTCTAAATTAGTGTTTAGACCATAGTAGTGGTTAGTCTAAATTAGTGTTTAGACAAAAGTAGTGGTTAGTCTAAATTAGTGTTTAGACAAAAGTAGTGGTTAGTCTAAATTAGTGTTTAGACAAAAGTAGTGGTTAGTCTAAATTAGTGTTTAGACGAAAGTAGTGGTTAGTCTAAATTAGTGTTTAGACCATAGTAGTGGTTAGTCTAAATTAGTGTTTAGACGAAAGTAGTGGTTAGTCTAAATTAGTGTTTAGACAAAAGTAGTGGTTAGTCTAAATTAGTGTTTAGACGAAAGTAGTGGTTAGTCTAAATTAGTGTTTAGACAAAAGTAGTGGTTAGTCTAAATTAGAGCTTATACAAAAGTAGTGGTTAGTCTAAATGAGTGTTTAGACAAAAGTAGTGGTTGGACAAAATTAGATTTTCGACAAAACCTTTTTTTTTAATAATACAAATAATTTAATAACATATTTTAATACAAATTCATGGGTACGGGGAATGATGAGCACAAAAAAAAAACAAAAAAACATGAGTCATACGCAGATAAATTCACGATTACAGTACATAATCAGCCCTAACTTCTTATGAGTCATATAAAAGATAGTATAGATCTAGCAGCGCATAATGTGTAATGATTTAGACACGAGATATTCATAGCCAAATTTTATAATCATCCTCAATGCTTATTCTTCCTGGCACAAGATATTCATCACTAACACGGTAGACCTCATTTCACATATCTAAGTTGTGTGTCACTTTGCAAATATGAAGGGCGGTCGCGGGGTGAGATGGGGATTGGAAGGTGATTGGGGGGGGGGATGCAATAGGGAACATAGAGATAAAGGCACAGTAGAATATGATTTCTGTGCTTTAATGTGTTGCCCCAATTAGGCAGGGCATATTGTCCGCGGCCTCAGTCCCGGTCAGCTGAGAGGCATTCAAACAAGTGACCTATGGCTTGGCTCGGCCGATTGACAACAAAAGAATGTTTTTCATTTAGCCAATAACCCCAGCCCAATGGATATTGCAATGTCCAGAAACAAAAATAGAGGGCGCTGGCTTGGAAGAGTTGCGGGAGTGGAGTTGTGGAGAGGGATAAAGGGGGGATGGGTGTAGAACGCTGATATTGAAATGTGAGGAAATAATAAGTGAGTTCTTTCAGGGTGGCTGATTCGGAGCATTGTGGCGCGTAGAATGATGTGTGTGTAGGGGAGCGCAGAGAAGTAGGCAGGGCGCATAGCGTATGTAAATCATCTTGTCAAGTCTCTTTTTCTTTTGGTGGGGGGGGGGGGATTCGGGTTAAGGGGTTAAATCGAACGTCATAGATCTTGCTTGTATAGTGTGTGTGTGTGTGTGTGTGTGTTTATGAATCAGAAAGACAGAAAGAAAAAAAAGAGCCACCTCTATTATTGTTCAGCAAGCTGTTCAGAGAAAGAACTATTGTGAAGTTGTAGTTGTCGATTTTGTTCCGGTCAAATTGATACAATTTTTGGACATGGACATTTTGTCGAATAGCAATCTGGACATTTTTTTGTTGTTGTTGGTATTTCCCTGAAGTCACGTGTCAGTGTCGGTATCGACATTTAGTTTCCGTTTACGTTTTCTATGGTGATGTATACTTTCTGTGCTTTTGAGCGTGATACGTATGAATAAGTATATAGGACGCAAACATCTACTGAACCCGAAGGACGGTCTGTATCATTTAAGACTAAACACAAAGACACGCTAGCATTAATTTCGGACACAAAGGAAGAAATGTACATTTATTTTGTGTCGTCGCTATAGCGATTCGAAAGAGATGACGACTTAGATCCTAGTGGGGGTTCGCTTTCGCGACTCCACAGACGCCACACTCTCTGTTGCTTAACTAAAAGCCCTTTTATTGCGGGACACGCTACATGGGACCGAACTTTGTTATGCTTAATGCTTTGTCTGTCACAAAACCTATTGTACCGCAGAAAGCAAGACACATCTGTGAAAAGTAATTTTTACTTTTACATGATAACGATTGACTTAGTGAACTCGGTGCTTTTAGTATACCAAAGTCATTGCACTTTACATGGGTTTTTACTTAATTGCAAATCTATATTTTGACTTACAGAAAGATGGAATTAATGATGTTACAAACTAATGTTAAGAACGTTTTTTTTTTTTGCTCATTTCAAAGGATTTTTCGCTCACACTAAAGGTGTTGGTTAACGCCATATTGTTTCAAAATGCCAATAGCTTTAATTTTGTTGAGATATTCTGGCACTCTATGAGAGTGGCAATTTGTGTTTGATGCGTATTCCTGTGCTTGAGTCTCTCTATCTTTTATTTTCTATCTCATTCTCTCTCTCTCTTTCTCTCTCTCTCATTCTCTCTCTCTCTCTCCACGTGTATGTTTGTATTTTCGTTTGTGTGTAATTGCAATGCCTACTTCAAACCTTTAAAAGTTTTGAAAAGCGCGCGACAAAAAGGTTGTTCTGAAGTAGAGAAGTCTGCGCATGTCCCGAACTCTTCACCAGAAGCCAAGGACCAATAATCTGTTCTTTACAAACACAAAATCTTCTCGCTTTCATCATGTATAGGATATGTGTGTGCCTTTTTGCTTCAATGACAACTATACGATGAAATTTGAACTCGACGAATTTTAAACCCCAATCTTTAAATCCCTTTTTTTAACTTGCAAAACTTTCTTTCACTGTTTAGGCGACCAACCCGATATTTGAAAGTCAAATTGACCCAGTTTCAGTTATGATATCGAGCTAAAACTGCACACATAGACATGTTTTATTTGACAACATTCTTTCAAATTTCAAGCCATAGCTTATAACCCCAGATGTATAATGTAAAATGTGTAGTGTGAAGTGTGTAATATTATGTGATAATTTATGTGTGATGTGCCATAATGTACAAACTAAAAATTATGTATCTTCTAAAGAACGTCTGACTTAGAAAAGAAAAAAATATTTTTGCGTGCATTGTTATAGTCTTGCCTTGTGATACCTATATATGTGTCTGTGTTTCTTTGTATTTGTCCGTGTGTGTGTATGTGCTTGTGCATAGGAGCCAACATCAAGCAGCTTCACGCATTGTCAACGTTCCCACATGGCAACGACTAGATGATGGAATGGGTGGTAATCGGCAGTGTGTCAGTTTCAGAATTTCAGAATTCAAATCCAGTTTAAAACTGCCCATCATCCTGGTCTGATGTATGCCTGGCATTATTTGTGGAAAGTAAAAGGGTAATGTCCACCGTGCTGGCCCACACAATAACCTTTGTATGCCGTAACCCACGGGAAATTAAGATAGCTGATTCCACAAGTCATATTGATCGAAACGATATGAAAAGAATACATTCCTTTTTATAAGTAGGACGTATTCTTATAATGAATAAAATTGTCCTACCAAATGCAGCACTAGACTATACAGGGGAAAAAAGGGAAGAAATAGGATTTAAAAAGGCCAATAGAAATAAAGAGATTAACAACAGAGAAGAAGATAATAAGGGAAGTAATGGATAGGCTATAGGTCAATGTGGCCGAGCGACAGCGCGTTCGACTGGCGATCCGAAGGTTCTGGGTTCGAATTATGGTGAAGGGCTAGGGTGAGGGTGCCCGTGAGTCTACCCAGCATTGATGGGTACCTGACACTAGTTGGGGTAAAGTAAAAGCGGCTGGGCATTGTGTTGGCCACACATCCCTTCGTATGCCATGGTCACAGATACTGGTGAACGCTGTTTCACCAGCCCTATTATCAGTTTGGTCCGAAGGGTACTTAACTTTTTAAGGAACGGCTAGATTTAAAAAGGCCTGGCAAATGTGTAAGCGCCTTGCTGGGTTTTAAAACTCAACCTCATTGCTGCAGATAGCCATTGAGCTGGGTTTTAAAACTCAACCTCATAATTTACTAGCGTGCCAGCGAAGCAGAAGACTTTCTCTACGTGCTAAGCATTTCATTAGCTTTAAATCTTGCATTTTGAAGAGAAAAAAAAAGGCAGTTGAAAGTAATTTCGTTGGTGTCCCTGGATAGTTCAGTTTCGGATGATAGATTCAAATTCGATAAACGTTTCTTAATACCTAAACTAATTTACAAAAGAGTAAACAACATAGCGATAAGACAAGAACTGATTTCAATTCTGTAAGTTATATAGATGGATTGGGGCATTGTGGTCGAAAGACAGGGCGATCGGGTAGGGTACCGACAGTCCTGGGCTCAAATTTTGGGTGTCCTTGATTCTACCTAGCTCTGATGGGTTATCGGAGATTTAGTAAGGGTAGAACTAAAGGCAGTTGGGTTTAATTGTCATTGTAGAATATCCTAGTATACTTTGGTCACAGAAACTTAGAAAAACTGCTTTACACGATGTATTGACCAACATAGTCCGAATGCGGGAAGACTTAACGAATAGATCTAGCTAGATCTAAATTGACTCAGTCTGAAAAACTGAAGTACGTAATGAAAAACGCCGAGAGAACGATTCTTTTTGTTTGAGAATTGCATCGTTTTTCTGATTTAGTTCACTGTACAATACATTTTGTTTGGGGGGGGGGGGGGCTGGGAGGGGCTGCATATCTATGATTTGTACTGTAAAATTAATATTTTTATCAAGATAAGATTTTAAAATGATGAAAATATACAATACTCGAAGTCCATTGGTGGATTTTGTCACGTGATTTCACCGGACACGATCTAGCTTTCAAAAAAACACCAGCAGCCAAAACAGAACAAAACAACAATAACATCAAGCGGCAATAAATATACATCACTCAATATACAATAAATATACATCACTCAATATAAAATAAATATACATCACTCAATATACAATAAATATACATCACTCAAATGACCGTGTTGTTCTGAATTGACTGTATCTCTCCCCCTCCCCCAGTATCCTACCCAGACCCTGCTAAATTACTCGTAGACAGCTTAAAGAAAACATTACAGTGTATATATTACAGGGTGGGGTGTGCGGGGTAGAGGGGTGGCCATTTTTTTGGCGTTGTTTAGACTTGAATCGTGACCCGTATACGGTAAGAGAGTTGAAAGGTCACTGATAGTCTAAGCCCACTTTGTGTGTGTGTGAGCTATTGATGCAAATCAGTTTGAGGACAAAAACATTTTAGAGGTTGCGTGAGAGGCTGGAGGTGGGTTGGGGAGGGTAGAGGGTCTGGGGGAGGGAGCGAGAGGGACATAGCACATCGAAATTTTAGTAAACCTGAACGTAAACATGTGAGTGTATGCGTATGTGTATGTGCGTGCGGAGGTTATAGTGACTGTGACCGTTATTTTGTAGATATTATGTTAACAACTCTCAGGGAGATCACATTATACAATAATAATCAATGAACAAACTGCCGGCTTGTAGTAGAAATGAGAACTCAATATTTAATGCAATTTATGTACAAGATGAATTCAAATACATCACAGTTTATATAGCCTAGTCTAAAACACGTCTTTCCACTACCAAATTCTTAGGTCGTCTCTCTTTATCTTCAAATGTACGCTACGTTCAATCTAACTCCCACGTCATTGTTTTTATCGTAAAACGTCACTCGTTTATTCTGTACATTAACACCGGGTTAGAGATTATACAAATTATGTCCCACCAAAATAACTATATATATTTTAAATCATCACATTCCCCCATCGACCCTTTAAATTTGTCATACAAATTTCTATATAAAAAAAAAATTCTTATCTCCGTCAAATAGTCTGATAAAATATATATCTCTTCAATAACTAGAACTATATGAAAAATTACAATTATCCCAATTTATATCAAAACATGTTATGCAACACAAATAACATATAACAAAACCAACGTATTCACCAATATATGTTAACCAATAACTTTCACTAATAGGTCCATAATACATATAATACATATAGGTCCATAAGGTTCCACAGTATATCCTGTCCTGTATTGATAGAATACACAAACCAATAGTATAAATATCATCAAATCCGAAAACATAACAGTTCATACTGGTCCATGTAATATCATTGCAACCTTCCTCTTCTGAACGTCCAACAATACATTCATTGAATATTTCATAGGTCCTTTGTAGATTATCCATCCTGTAGAGTTTCAACACCTTGATAAAATAGTTCCAATAATGTCACAACAATAATTACAATGCATTTACCATTTAATACTTAACCACGAGCTATCTGTCTGTAATCAATATAGTGTTGAATTGTTCATAAACCCAAAAAAAAATTTATAATGTTATCAATAATGTGTTGATCTGTTTATTCCTCCATATGTTGATGACATGACCTTCATTCTGCGTTGACAATGTAAATGTACCTTAATCATGCAACGACATGACCTTGATTCTATGTTGATTATGTCAATATACCTTGATATAGCGATGACATGACCTCGATTCCATGTTGATAATGTCAATATACCTTGATATAGCGATGACAAGACCTCGATTCCATGTTGATAATGTCAATATACCTTGATATAGCGATGACAAGACCTCGATTCCATGTCAGCACCATAAATGTACTCTTCATATGATGTCTTCATGGTTGCGTTTGATATGGTGTCCATAAAAACCGTTCACGATAATGTGAGGACGTGATAGAACATCTCTCACTTACAAATGGTACGTTGTGTTTGAATCACCGTGCTTCAGTTGTAGAACCATTTCTCATCCAGAACCTTTGGAAAAAATCAATATTTCATTAACACCGTATTTATACTTTATATTTACATAAAAAATAATTTTAACCGCGTTCCAACTGGTGATTACGTATCAAACAACACACCTTAAACACCACATCTAGACAACAACTTAGTCACCTTTTTTTCCAACCACTTTAATAACCATGAGTGTTTTCCATTTACTATTTACATAATATTATACCAAATCTATAGTATTGTATCAAAAATATTCTCAATTCCTGTTCCTCACCACTACAAAACCAGAATATATATATTTTCCCAAGTTATAATTATACCACAGATCCATTCACCATAAACCATTTTTATGCATAGTCAACACCAAGTCAATTCTTTGAAATAATAATTCAAAAATTACCATTTTTTTTTTCTTACAAAAACCTTAGGTCTATCAGATTTAAACAAATACTCCTCACCAACTCCTTTAGTATTTTTACTGATACTACAAGATGTAAACCTTACCAGTTCCTGACTCACCTTCATTCTTCTACAACCCTTCTCTGACATAATCTTAATCAAACTCCCACAATTACTTTCCATCACACCACTTACATCTTTTTCTCTTTGTAATAAAACTAATTCACAGTATATGTTTTCTTCACCTTTAGCTATTTCCATCACTTTCTCTTTTTCATTTGTTTCCATCACCACAAACTTCACTTCATTTTTCTCAAAACACTCTCTACACAACAACTTAAAATCATCTTTCTCCTTATGACAATCTTCAATCAACATATCAGACCCCTTTATCTTCTCCTCTTCACAATCTCCACATAACATATCCTGATTATCTATAATTGCCATTTCTCCCATCTGACAATCATTTATTCCCATATTGTCCTTCTGACAATCCTTTAGTACACTGTCTTGTACTGACTTACCATTTAATACTCTTGTATCAACCTTATCCAATAAGCACTTATCATTAAATTCATTATGCACATCAATCATTTCTAAGTGTTTCTCTTTCTCAATCATTGCATGAACTATATTCTTATCTATCACTTCCAATGACTCTTTCATTGTAATCACTGACTGTTTACAAATATCTGACTCTTTTATTTGTATCCTAACTTCTCTTATGACCTTTAAGTCTAATGTTTCAAATATGACCTGTTCTTCTTCAACTATCTCCTTTAGCTCTTCAATAACAATCCTTGATTCATCCAATATACTCCTACAAATAGAATCTTCATTTAAGCTATTAGGTTCTTCCAATATGACTTTAAGTTCTCCACTTAAGATTTTTGATTTTTCATTTTCTATATCATCCTTCTTAACTACATCAACAACATAATCACATATGTTATCTTTATTATTTAACTCCATGATTTTCATCCCTATCTTCATTTTATTTAATTGAGAATTGTTTTCTCTTTCCTCTTCTTTTCTCTCAAGATTAATTATGTCCAATTTCCAATCTACCACAGATTTATCATTAGAAAAATAATCCTTCCAAAATTCTTTTTCTGTCTCATTCTTATGTCTATGACATTTTATTTTTGCATCAATTCTCTCAAGCTGACCTCTTGAATTACCTCTATATATTAGTTCAAAGGGTGAAAAACCTGTACATTCATGAGTAGTTTCTCTATATGCAAATAAAATTGATGGAATTGCCAAATCCCAATTCTTTGGATTCTCATTACTAACTTTTGACAACATTTCCTTCAGAGTTTTGTTAAATCTCTCACACATTCCATTACATTGTGGATGATAGGGTGTTGTAAACTTCTGCTTTATTCCAAATGTTTCCATAAATTCCTTAGTCAATTTTGATGTAAATTGAGTTCCTCTATCTGATATTATCTCTTCAGGAAATCCAATTCTAGTAAATATTAAATATAATGCTTGCACTATATCTGTAGATTCAATTTTCTTTAATGGTACTGCCTCTGCATACCTTGAACATATATCAATCAATGTAAGGATATATCTATGTCCTCTGTTAGACATAATAGGCATCAAACCAATGATATCTATGGCTACCTTCTGAAATGGTCTAGTTGCAGTCACTCCTGTTTGTATTGGTGCTTTGGTAAAATTACTTCCAGATCCTTTCATCTGACACACTTTGCATTGTTTAACAAATCTTTTCACATCTTTTGACATTTTAGGCCAAAAGTAATGTTGTATTATTCTGTTTTTGGTTTTGCCAACTCCCATATGACCAGCCAATGGTATAGAATGAGCATTAGTCATTATTTCTGTTCTATATTTATATGGTACAACTATCTGTTCCACTTGTCTGCCATTTATGAGTATCTCTCTGACTAATAGTTGTGTATCATTTTTCACTTTGCCTACACTATTTTTATTAGTATTTCCTTTCTCTGTAGATTTGAATAGTCTATTCAATGTAGTATCCTCTCTTTGTTCCTTTTTGAATTTTTCCAAATTAAAGTTTTCATTCAGTAATGATTCACTATCAACTGATGTGTCTTTTTCATTATTCACCATTGTCTGACTTTCTTCAGTATTGCTTGCTTTACATTCATTAATCACATTACATTGTGCTTGCTTATTGTTAAATTCCCATGTTTCTATTTCCTCTCTAGTACATTCTTTAACTGATTCAACATTTCCAATAATTAAATCAATTGGTGCATCATTTATAACATGAGCCAGTACTCTACCTGTAATATATGGTGTCCTAATATCAATGTAGGCCAACCTCAATTTAATCACTCTTCCATCAAATGATGTACAATCTGCTACCTCACCAGTGTATTGATTTGACTGAACATATTTGCTGTTTATTGCAATGACAGAGGCTCCTGTGTCACGAACTGCAAAAACTGGTATTAATCCCACATATCCTGGAAAAAACTTTATTCCTTTGCTTCTTGATAACACAGCTCCACAATGATTCCTGTTCTGATTAAATCTGGAGTTGTGATCTCTTTGTTGTGTATATCCCTGAGATCTATTATTATTATTATTGTTTCCAGCAGAACTTGACCTTCTGAAGCAATTTCTTGCTATATGTCCTTTCTTTTTACATATAAAACATGTCAATGTGTTATCTCTCTTATCTTTACAATCCTTAGTAACATGGTTATTTCTTCCACAATTACCACACTTCATCTTGCTCCTTGATAATTGTCTTCCTCTTTGAAAATTATCATTGCCTTTAGCAAAGCATATTATATCCTGGTAATCCTCTCCTTTAGAAGTAGGTGCCATGGGATGAGCTAATTTATAGTTCCTAATCAGGTCAACTATTTCTTCTATAGTCTTGGGAGATCTCTCCTGAATGAATGCTTTGAGATTTTTATCGAGTGAATATATTGCCTTATCTCTAATAATAAAATTCTTCAGTTCCTCAAATGATTTTTCTATTTTAGCACATTTTAGCCATTTGTCCATAGCACTTGTCAATGAGTCAAAATAACTTTTTGGATCTTCTTCCTTTGATAAAGTCATTTCAAAAAATTTCTTTCTATAAGCCTCCTCTGTACTTCCAAAATGTCTTAACAATTGTTCCTTGACAGATGCATAATCTGATTGTTCCATACAAATTTTTGATGGAATATCTCCTGTAAAGGATTTTCCAAGTAGTCCAGACCAATAACATGAAGAAAAATTTTGTCTCTCCATTTCCATTTCAAATTTTTTTAGAAATGTATCAATAGAACCATCCTTTTCATTAAATAATTGGAAAGTAAATCTACACATGTTATTTCTAATAGCCATTTCCTGGTCAACAACAGGTCTAGTGACTCCAATGTTTACATTTGAAGTATTATTCTTAGCCTCCAATTCTAACTTTTTTAACTGAAAAATTCTATCTTTCTCCTTTTCCTCCCTCTCTTTAGCCTTCTCTTCTCTTTCCTTATCTTTATCAATTTGTTTTAATCTCTCTAGCTCAATCTCATCAGCTCTAGCTTTATCTTTAGCCCTTTCTACTCTTTCTAACTGCTCTCTATATTTTCTCTCCGCCCACTCATCCAATTCCTTACCAGCATATCCCAACTCCTTACCACAACTTATATAATTTGCTAATATGTCCACTGAGGACCCCTCCATTTTCAATTAATAAATATATACCTACAACAAACTAATATAATTTAAAATGGAAGCAATATTGCAATATGCATAAAATAAATATCAATATAATAATCAATACATATAAAATAAGAACACCACAGATAGTAGATGAGACCAGAGATTCACAAAAAATTTACTATGACAAATATATAAACAATATAATAACACTGTGCATACAAGACTATACAATCTAACATATATTATGTAATATACACTTATGAAAAGTCTTTTTCAACTAACCTGACTTACAGGGACTTTTCAATAAGTGTATACACAAAATTCCTAAAAGAAACTAATACATGCCAGTGATTTCACAAGAAAAATCTAGGCATATACTATACTACAACATAACGTATACACCAGTTTACTTATCTTAAAAAACGCGTTCCTTTTCCTTCCGTCTCCGAATCCCAGGTTCCAGACTCGAAATGATCCTCCACCACACAGGTTATTTCAGCCCAAAGTCTTCGTGTGTTCGTTAATTCATAAGTTTTACAATCCTTTCACTTTGTTGAAGTTTCTTTTTACTTCCAATTTCACTTGACTTCTGCTACTGTACTGAACTGACTTCTAGTTCTGTGACTATTCTGAAGTATTCTTCTTTTCTCGAACCATTTACTAGTTCTACGGAGATTCTTTTTTAATCTCTTCACTTGACAAACTTAGCTTGTCCTATTAACCACAGCTTCACTATTGTTTCAATAATTGTTACCACTTTCGATACTTTTAAAATGTATCCGAGACGCCTTCCAATTTTCTAGTGTCCTTTTTAACCGACTTGCTTGGTAACATACATAAACTTCCGTTTCTATCTTCATGTACACCGTTATGTACTGGTAGCGCTTATTTCCAAGACGTGCTAGGCTATACTGTTAAACCGTCAAATTTTCTTTCTCGTCGATATTTCTTGACATTGAATTTTAGTCTTCTTTTAGTCGTAAGAAACGTTCATTTGCGGTATTCTTTAAGCTGTGCTTCACAATATATTGTAGGCTTTCTTTCAAATTGATTTTCAATAATATTCACCTTGATTCTCCTTCAACATTCTCCGTTGATTTTCAATATTCCACATTGGGCTTCCGAATTCACCTTGAGCTTCCGAATTTTAGTTGGGGCGCCAAATAATGTGACCGTTATTTTGTAGATATTATGTTAACAACTCTCAGGGAGATCACATTATACAATAATAATCAATGAACAAACTGCCGGCTTGTAGTAGAAATGAGAACTCAATATTTAATGCAATTTATGTACAAGATGAATTCAAATACATCACAGTTTATATAGCCTAGTCTAAAACACGTCTTTCCACTACCAAATTCTTAGGTCGTCTCTCTTTATCTTCAAATGTACGCTACGTTCAATCTAACTCCCACGTCATTGTTTTTATCGTAAAACGTCACTCGTTTATTCTGTACATTAACACCGGGTTAGAGATTATACAAATTATGTCCCACCAAAATAACTATATATATTTTAAATCATCACAGTGACACCGCTCGCCTCCACCTAGCTATGAGTGTATGGTTTAGAAGGAGGCATGATGACACTTAGTGCCCTCTTCCGTCACCCCCCTCCCCTTCTTCCAGCTGTAGCTGTAGGCGGAATGAATGAGTGAAATGACATTTCGGGTGGATTGTTATCACGATGTAAAGATGGTTTGTCATGTCGGGTTAATGCAAACAAGCCCAGATGCTGCAGAGGTGGAGCTTCTGTGTGTCTCTACAGGTCAGCTGTTACAAAGGCGTAGCTTCTGTATGTCTATTCAACGATTCAATCTATTTTTCTATTTTAGCAAAATTATCTCTCGATCTAATTATCTATTCACCTGTCTATTTAATTATTTACCCATTTACCTATCTATTTGTTCCATCCATCTATCTACCTACATACCTTTCTATCTGTCAATTTATCAAGCTCTTTCTAACAATCCAATTATCTATTTATCGTATGTATCTGTCTTTTTATCCATTTAACAATCTATCTATTTTTTCCAATTATATATCTATCAAACTATCTATCCATCAATCTATTCATTCATTAAAACAAATGTATTTAAGTATAAATCTATATAGGGCCTACTTATCTTATTATCTATTTCACTGTCTTTCTATTTAACTAATTATGTATCTATCAAATAATCTAATTATCTTAGTATCTGTCTATATATTTTTTAAATTATCTATTTATCTAACTATCAATCAGATAAAATGTAATCAATAGGAACACTGGGAAGCAGATAATGAAATCTATCTTATAATCTTATTTCTCGCGGCATCGTACAACTTTTCTTCTGCCTTAAGTCTCAAGTGGCGCCGAAAAAATCTGTAAACAAACCCCTCAAGCCACCACGTCCACGTGGCAGGTTCTATCACCCCTACTTCACCCTCCCAAATTCTATACACCCCATCTCCCCCTTCCCCAAATCGGTTTGCCTAAATCAACACTCTCGCGACATTGACATGGCACAAACTACTTCTAATGTACACGACACCCTTTCGGGAAGCGCCCTTGGGGGGCGTCAGATCTAGCTTTTAAATACTTCATCCACCCCCATCCCTCTTTAGCTTCTTCACTCGGACATTGAGTTATGAAAAAAAAAACTTAGCACAGTTAAGGCCCTTAGATAACCACAGTTGTGTCCCATTCTCTGTGTTTAACACACTGAGCTCTAATATATGGAGTGCTCAAAGGAAGTAAATTGTGGGAGAAAATGCGGACTTTTTAATATAGATAGGTGCACCCTGTCCTGAACTATATACAAATTAAAATTGTGGATTAATTGATATAAATTAGCGTCTAAATAATACATATATACTATTATACATTAAAATTACTTACTCAGTTAATTAACATATATAAGAGTATGTGGTATTCAAAGAATCATTCAGACAAATGATCAACCATTTCATCTTTGTAGCCTACTTGACAAAAAAATGAAGCCAGTACTTTTTTAAATTAACACAACACTAGTATAAGAGAGTATAATATATAAAGTCTATATAAAATAGTTAATTTTTATCAAATTACAATGACGCAATTACAAACAGTTTTCAAATTTTATAGAATTTTATGTATATATAGTTCAGGACAGGGTGCACCTATCTATATTAACAAGTCCGCATTTTCTCCCATTTTTTCTTCTATATTTTAATTGCTTGAGCACTCCATGTATATATAGCTCAGTGGTTTAACACATAATTGTGTTAATATCTTCTCTAATATTTCTTCAAGTAAGCGTCTGTATTATACATTAAAGTGTTGTAATGTAAACCTTTAAGAAAAAGAATGTCTTAAGATATTTAGTGCTTTAAAAAAACGGCGTGGTGGCTTTAATGGAATACAGATCTACAGCAAGGGGTCATTACACGTAGTATTGCCTAACGTGAACGCCATAGTTTAGCCGGAAGTGTGGTGTACAACTTAAGAAAAGTATCAAGCGTATTCTACAGAATGAAGTACGTGGGTTTTCCTGATCACTTAGTGAGCTTTGTGGGTTTTTAACCGTTTGAATGTGGTCTTTGTTTAGTAATTTTGTCTTTGTTTTGCGATGTGGTTTTTGTTTTGTCATGTGGTTTTTTTGTTTTGTGATGTGCTCTTTGTTTTGTGATATGATCATTTGTTTTGTGATGTGCTCTTTGTTTTGTGATATGATCATTTGTTTTGTAATGTGCTCTTTGTTTTGTGATATGATCATTTGTTTTGTGATGTGCTCTTTGTTTTGTGATATGATCATTTGTTTTGTAATGTGCTCTTTGTTTTGTCATATGATCACTGTGCTGTTTGTTTTGTGATCATCTCTTTGTTTTATGATGTTCTGTTTGTTTTCGATGTACCAATGTAATTGGCTCTTAAAATTGTTCGCATATCAGTCAGAGTATACAAATAGTATTTATATTCACGAAATCATAAAATTAAATCATAAAATAAACATCGATGGAAACAAAACTAGTAGACTCTATAGCAAGCCATAAAAGCATGTTATAAGTATTATAACGATCAATACTGTAGAATTTTAAAAATAAATTACAGAAATGGTGCGCATGGATTACCGTACTAGCTCTTGTTTAAATGAATCCAAGTTAAGTACTAGCAGAACGGCCCGGCTTTCTCTGGGTATTATCTTACAATAAACTAAAAGAATATACAAGTGAAGAAAAAATAAAGACCCCAACTACGCATTAGTGCTAGACTCTTTCTCTACTCAACTCTTTTCTTCAGATATCGACCAACTATCAAAGAATACCCCCACACACTTCGCCCCCACCCCATCATTTATTACAGCGCCACCTCCTTCAAAACAAGAATGTCTCGGACAGTCTCCCCCTCCGCCCTTCTCACTTCTTTTCTAGTTTTCAAAGTGAGAGAAAAGAAAGAAGAAGTCTTTCCCCATCTTTGGCTGAGTGCTGGCTGAAGATTCCTTCTACTCACTCACAGCGGATATGTAAATACTTACCACAGCAACTACTTTCTTGAACACGACCAAGGTGGAAAGGGCGCGGGTTTGTGCTAGGGAGTGGGGGCTGGGAAGGGCGGAGGGAGGGATGTGATTGGCGTTAAAGTCAAAAGGCGTCGGAGGGGAGGGGGGAAGGGGGTGCAGTGATGGTTGTTACGGAGACGTGTCATGAGAACAGTTCAGACAGAATAGATGAGTAGAAAGTGCTAATCACTAAATTTGTCCAATCACACTCCTGCTATAGCTTTTCTCGACAAGCCACAAAATATTATCTTCAGACCCAGAACCTTGCACAACAGACTAAGACAACTTATGTTCTGAAGGCTAGTTATTGGAACCAGTGAATATTGCCCATGTGGGTTTTCTCCTGGGAACACAAAACATGCGCTTCAAGCCTGCCCTAAACTAAAACAGCTCGCAACAGGTTCAGGCCGCAGATGACCTCCACCAACACCAAACTGTATGAAAAAGAGACAGACCTGAAAATCCCCGTACAATTCACCATAGATATAAGTCTTTTTGTTTGAGCCCTTCCATTTACAATATTGAGGAGAAAGAAGAAGAAGAAACACCTTTTGGAAACTTTATATACCATGTCTCACAACTTCTTTCTTTTTATCGTGAGAAACCCTAACCCTAACCCTAACCCTAAGCCTTACATATTAACGGGCTGAGTGCTGGCATTGCTAGTGCAACTTCAGCACCATTACACCCATGTAAAATATATGATCACAATGTATAAAATACCATTGCACCTGCCTACACACTTGTGTTATAGGCTACTTACAAGCAATGTAATCAATTAACACATATGAACAATGAACAATGAATGTACACTATTTATTTGCCATATAGTCCATAAGTGCAATAAAGGCAGTCAGAATAATAATATGTCATAATAATGTATACTTAAACACACAGTTCTGTTTAAAAGTATAAACATTTTATAAAACGAAATAAATCTCTAAAACTCATTTTTCTTAATGAAATGCTATTAAATTATCGTCCTTAGTATTTAAACATTATAATTTATATTATAACCCTGTGCCAAATTAAATATTATCACAGAATAGTTTTATATTTTATACTTAAACACGTATTTTCACGGTAAACACACGCCTTGATCTATTGCTTAACATTAAACACTGACACACATTAATCATAAAAAAAACACAAACTTCATCACACATAATATAATTTATATAACACTATTAAGCAAAATTAAATAATCATAATAATATAAATATATTACACATATTAATCATAAAAACACAAACTTCATCAAAAATAATATTATTTTATGACACCATTAAGCAATTTAAAATAATAATAATAATATAAATATATTATATTGACTAATGAGGGAACAAGAAGGGCTATCAAATGTATGCTAATTGTCTTTTTCTGTTTCGGAGTGGGAAAGGGAGAGAAGTCATTGATGTTACTTTCTTTTTTTAAATTGGTAGGCCTACCAATTCAAAAAGGAATCCACACAGGAATAGTTAAAGGGGGAGTAATTATGGAATCGCTAAGAACATTTAGCATAAATTAAGTTCCAGGAACGTGGGATTCTTGTATAAATATGATTACCGGTCTATTATGAAATTTAAATCTTCAATAGTTTCAGACTCATTAAATGTATGTGTGTGTGTGTGTGTTTGTGTGTATTTGTCTTTGTATGTTTCTGTGTGTGTATGCATGTAGGACTCTGTGTGTTTCATTTGTTTCTTTTTGAACTACTTTCACTTTAATTCACTAAGACTGACATTTATCATTTAGTTCATATTAATTCCTCCCATCACTTGACCTCCGTCCGTCCCCTCCCGTGTCCATTTTTTCTATTAGCATGCATCTTACTGATAGTTTTATTTTGCACCCTTTCTTTTACTCTCTCATTCTCTTTCTCTCTCTGTCTGTCTGTCTGTCTCTCTCTCTCGTGCACTCTGTTATCAATTCTTCCCCACACAAATCATCTCCAGCCTCCCCTCATCCCACCTCCCCCCCCCCCCACTTCCATTCACTCTTCCAGTAGTGGCCATTTGTCGTTGAGCTTGACCATCGGTCATTTCTCCAAAGTAGAGGGTGTGGTGGGGGTGGGATCGTTCACATCGGACGTCACGTAGCAAGATAAGGAAAACACTCACACACACATACACACACACATACACACACAGGCGGTTGGGGTGTCCTGGAAGTCCACAGTGTTATGACGACCTAGTATTAGATAAAGTAGTGAATTGTGGGTATTATATAACTTCGTTCTATTCATATCATACAGTTTTGTATTTCCCACTTTTTACTTTAAGTTATCTTTAAGTTATCTTTAAGTTATCTTTAAGTTATCTTTAAGTTATCTTTGCTATCTCTGTCTGCTTTTATCACTCCATTGTCACTCATTCAATCTATCAATCTACCCCACCCCCTCACTCCTCGATTCCTAGTTCTGTGGGTGTCATAATGACATAGAGCAGCTCCCCCTTCCCCCATCCAGAGCCTTTACACTGCTAGCTATCGGCGGAATGAATGAGTGGAAATATATTTTGGGGTAGATTCATATCACAATGCAAAAGTGGTTTGTGAAGTCAGGTGGATGAAAGAAAAACATGTCATAGATAATGTTGCAGTGGTACAGCTTCTGTAAGTTTTTCTATCTATCTATCTATCTATCTATCTATCTATCTATCTATCTATCTATCTATCTATCTATCTATGTATGTATGTATGTATGTATGTATGTATGTATGTATGTATGTATGTATGTATGTATGTATGTATATATGTATGTATGTATGTATGTATCTATCAATCAATCAATTAATCAATCAATCAATCTATCTATCTATCTATCTATCTATCAATCTATCTATCTATCTATCTATCTATCTATCAATCTATCTATCTATCTATCTATCTATCCACATTCCCTAGCAATCTATCTATCTATATGTCTATTTATATATCTGTCCGTTTCTCTCTCTCTCTCTCTCTCTCTCCCTCTCTCTCTCTCTGTATCTATCTATCTATCTATCTATATCTATATCTATATATGTGATAGCGCATCCCACGTGAAACCCCATTCACTAACAAACCACTTTTGCATTGTGATATGAATCTACCCCAAAATATATTTCCACTCATTCATTCCGCCGATAGCTAGAAGTGTAAAGGCTCGGGAGCTGCTCTATTTCATTCAATTTTAAAACTACAAACTGACACATTATATCATAGCAAAGAGTAAAGTAGTAATAATACATAAGGCATTAAACTCTAATTTAGAAATACAATCCAATAAAAACATGTTGCAATTCACTGATCAACATAAGGATAAAAACACTTTCTTTATGCGAGAACAAATGCATATAAGTACTATTTCTTCCCGAATGGCATTCGGGCATGAAATGTGTTGCCTGAAAAAACCAGGAAAACCAGAAACTTAACATATTTTAAAACATTAATAAAGTTGCAAGACTATACTCGGACCACGGATGAGCGTAGGACGCAAAAATCTTCTTTATAGAAAGAGAGTCTGTAATGTATAAGATACGATTATAGTACAAGCATAATTGTGTGTCCGTGTATGTATTTGTCTGTGAGTGTGTTAAGAGCTCATGATGAGAAATTGAGTGGGAGTTTGTGTACTCAAAATAGACTCGAAGTACTGACCTCACTCACTGGGACTTCAAAAATGTTAAAAGGATCAACAAATATTTCTAATGTCAAGATCATGAGTGATTCGTTAAAGCTTTTAGAAATGTGTATTTTATTATTATTCTTTTTAAGACTAGCATTCATGAAAAGCTAAAAATAATACCAACTAGCTACCAAATGAGATTATAAACGTACTATTACATGTCTGTAAGCTTTATACAATGTGTGTAGTTATTTCTTGATTTCGAAAACTTTCCAACGTTGCACACAGCAATCGGCTGTTGAGATATATTATTATGTTTAGCATGAAAATGTGTCGTGGAAAAGAACTTGATATTTTTGTTATGCCAAGGCGTAAATAGTTTTATTGTATTTCAGCGTAGAATTTTAACAGTACTATTGTGTTAAAATATAAAAAAAAACTTAGTATAGGCCTAGTTGGTATGATACTTTCATTGATTCTATGGTAAAATATTAATATTTAAATTTAGTAAAGCCTTTGTTTAAAATTTGATATTAAGTTTGACCGTTGTATGACATTTAATATTTAGGTTATTGTTTGACATTTGACATTAGTTAAGTTATTATTTGACATTTGATATTTAGTTATGCTATTGTGTGACATTTGATATTTAGTAATGCTATTGTATGACATTTGATATTTATTTTAGTTATGCTATTGTTTGACATTTGATATTTAATTAGACTATTGACGGACAGCTGTTTTTTAGTAAAAGTGTCTAGATTAGGCTATTCATATTTAATTTGACGTCTCTGCGTCATTCTTTTTATATTTGTTATTATTATGATGTCTATACCTTGCAATGGATATTTTGTTTGTTTCCAAATTAAAATATATATTTACATGTCGCAAAACTTTTGTATTTTACAATAGGTTTTATCCCATGGGATTTTGTTTAATTTCAATGATTGATATTTTGCGCTGAATATAAGCTTATTTTTCAATACGTATGTCGATATCATAGCACTTTCTCATTCTGATAAAATAGCATTTTCTCTTTGTGCTAACATAACTTTTTATTCTAATATAAAATACTGTCTCATTCTGATAATATAGCACTTTCTCTTTTTGATAACATAGCACTTTATCATTCTGATAGCATAGAATTATCTCATTCTGATAACATAGCACTGTCTCATTCTGACAATATAGCATTTTCTCTTTCTGATAACATCACTTTCTCATTCTGATAACATAGCAATTTCTCATTCTAATAAGATACTATTTTCCTTTATGTAGATTACATAGCACTTTCTCCTTTCTGATAACAAAGTACAGTCGGATTACTGATACATGTTTTTTACATGTTTCATTCAGCTAAGTCAACAAGCCTTCCATTTGATAGTATAGTGTACCTCAGTTCACATAAAAATATTTTAACCAGTACTGTATTGAATTTTGTTTTTCATTTTACAGATATATAAACATAATTTTACATATTTTAATGTATCTTTACAGATATAGCCTGAACATATACTTTTAAATTTAAAAATCTAAATTTACATATAAACAATTAATATTGGCTACATATACTTTTATAGCTTTTAGACAGTCAATAGTTTTACTTACATAAACATTTTTTTTTCAGTTATAATAATAATATTCATAAAACCAACCAATGATGTGTAAAAATCACTGGAACATTAGTCAGTTAAAGAAAAAGTCTCTTTTTGTGTAGTTTTGTCGCAGAACTTTTTAGAGGAAGTCAGTAATTTTGTAGAACCGAGAACTTAATGAACCATGAGGACGTAACTCCGTCTAATTGATTTCAAGGGAGTTAAACGCCGAGACTCTGCTCAATACTGTTCTTAAACAAACAATAAAATGTTGGATGTAATGTAGAAAATATGCTAACATTAGATCAAATGAAAAAAAAAATATATTCACGAACAAAATGTGTTTTTATTGGGTAGGCTATAAATAGAACAACACCAACAGACAATATTGGGAGTTTTCGGCGGAGGCATGGTAGTAGACTTTCATGGCCGATACTGTAGACGCCATTTTTTAATGAGAAACAATTTATTTATGACAAGGCGAACTTATTGATTATATAACCTTACATGTTACTGACGCTTTATTTAAACAGATTATTATTGCGTCCTACGCTTATCCTTGATTCAATTCTAGAGTCTTGCAATTGGATAAATGTTTTAAATGATGACAAGCTGTGTGTTTTGTTCCCATGAGTAGTCGAATGTCATTCGGGACGTTTTAGGGTCATGACTTTGTGATAATTTCAGTAGAGTATAGTGTTGTCATACTAAGCTAGAATACAATTCTTCATATAATAATAATACTGGTAAAGGGTCTACCACATCATATATCATCCTGAGATGTATTTAATTATGTAGCGAAATTTTAACTTCAAAAAAAGGTTTCTTAAAACTAGTATGAATTGTCTAAAATATCTTTGAAGTGATACAAAATATCTTTAGATTAGTCCATATTTTGATATTTTTAGACATCGATTATATATATATATATATATTTCAGCTGCTAATTATAAAGCCATAACAAGATTAAGCTAGCCAAGAAAAAAAATTGAAAGATAAACTGTTTTTTTTTAAACTAGATTTTTTGTGTGTGTGCTTAACTGGCCTTAAGTTGTAGCCGTTGGCACACAGCCGGAGCAGTTTAAAAACATCAGCTGGCCAGATTTTTGGTGTAAGAGAGATTTTAGAGAAAAAGATCTCGCATCCAAATACAGATTAATTAAAATTGATCCCGAGGAAACCGTGTAATGTCAAAATGGCGATAGTGAATCGTTCCACAATTCAGTGTGTGTGTTTGTGTATGTGTGTGTTTGGATATTTGTGACAGGGGTAGGGCAGTGAGGTCTACATGCATTTATCTTCTAATAAATCTCAAAATGCTCCACAAGGAATCAATGGATAGAAAAAGAGAAAATAAAAAACTATTTTTGACCTAAATATAGATATATAGCTATATATCTTAAGTGTAAAATAATTCTGTCTTCCACGATCAATTGCAAACAAGGTTATCAAATTTGAATTCACCCCAAAAAATATCAAATCCATATGAGGGTTACTATAATGTAGACATTTTTTTTTTCTGTTTCTTAAAACCTACTACTCTTTGTTTTCTACACGACCAGGTCTGGCACTTAGTGTCAAAAGTTCTTGTAAGACGTGTGGAATGATATACTGGTCTAATAATGCCAATTTGTAACAAGAAAATAGCATTGACTCTTTCGGTCTTCTGCGTGTCTAGAAAAACAAGCATACCTAGACAGTTTTTGAGTTCACTATACGGAATTATAGTTATGTGATATGTAATAATGCTTATACATTGATATATTTACACATGCACATAGATATAAATATACATACTGTTATTTAATATATTTATATAGATCACGAAAATGAATTGATAAATAAATATAATAAACAATATGAGATGTACATTTTATTTATACACAATTTTATCTTTAGCAATACCGGGAATATCCAATACGACAATTATAGATTCTAATGAACAAAAACAAACCGATATGCCCCGACACTACATTAACATTGAAGAAGGGCTCCAGTTATTTTTTAGACCTAAAGTCATAACAAAAAAAAAAGCCGCTCACAATTTAATTATATAATTTGTTACGTCAGTTTTAAATGTAGGTAATTTGTTTAATTCTAGTCCTCATATAGATCTAGCCATTTCCTTCATTCAGTCTTACTGATCTATATCTAGCTATTTCATTCATTCCATATTACTTCGCTTGCAAGTTTTAGACTAATTACTGTTTAAATGTACTCTATCCTCCATTTTACTTTTATTTTTTCTGATTCTGTTTTATTTTGTCATATCCTTGCTTCCCTTCTTTACTTTGCTGTTGTTTTTTTTAATTTATAGTTTTGCATTGTGATTTCTTCTCCAGAATGTTTTCCATCTCCTTTCACTCACCATCAGAATTCCTCGAAACTGAAAATAGGCACACATATTTTGCTTCTATCTTCTCCATTGAACCATACCTTTAAAAAAAAAAAAACAACGTTTTAATTCACTGTTTTGAGGGATGAAGAAGGGAAAGAAAAGTCGGGATAAGGGGGGGGGGGGAAATTGGGTGTGGGGGTAAAAACTTCTCCCGCACGACCATTATCAAAAATATATTTTTATTTCACCTAAATGACCGGATGCGTTCGCTTCTCCCGTTCTTGTCATCTTGCGTATCCGTCAATTTCCGGAACACTTTTCCGAAAAGTCCCCGACAGCAACTATCCAACCGAAGGGGGCTTCCCCTTACACTTCCCTACCCTCCCTTCTACTATTCAATCCCCTTCCTTTTCTACTACTCCCTCCTCCCCCCCTCCTCCTATCTGCTTTCTTTTGCGCCGTCTTCCTGTCCACTTAGCCGCGCCTTTTACTAAATTGTTCAAGCATTTGGCTACTCTGACCGTTATATCCAATGGTCAAACATTCTATTGTGTGTTTAGAAACTAGAAGATTCTATTTCAGTATCAATTTAAAACTAGTTTCTTGGTGTTACGTCTAATAGTGTCTGGCGAAGCACTTATACGTGGTTTGACTACGAGACTATCCCGATTAGACTATCATGACGATCCTGACTATACTATCCTGACAATACTATCATGACTATATTATCATCACTATACTATCCTCTCTATACTATCCCCACTGTACTATCATGACTTTACTATCCTGACTAGACAATCCTGACTAAAGTATTATGACTATTCTGTCATTACAATACCATCATTAATATAATATCCTGACTATACTATACTGACTATACTATCATGACTATACTATACTGACTATACTATACTGACTATACTATCATGACTATACTATACTGACTATACTATACTGACTATACTATCATGACTATACTATACTGACTATACTATACTGACTATACTATACTGACTATACTATCATGACTATACTATACTGACTATACTATACTGACTATACTACCCTAACTAGATTATCCTAAGTGTACTATTCTGACATTAATATCATGAATAGGTTATACTATCCCGACGAGACTATCTTACTATATTTTCATGACTAGACTATCCTGACTATACTATCATGACTATACTATCCCGACATGACAAGCCTTGTCTAGCATTTTACGGACTCATCTTCTATACATGTCAAAAGGGTGAGTCTATTCATGACGAGAAGCTTGTGACGCAACATCTAGAGCAGGGGTCGGGAACCCATGGCTCACGAGCCAGATGTGGCTCTTTTGATGGCTGCATCTGGCTCGCAGACAAATTTTCGATTATTAAAAAAAAGTTTTTTAAGACTTTTTGATCTACATATTAATTGCATATCAATATTTCATTCTACAAATGAGCTAAAGTCTACTGCAGCTCAGCATCAGAAAAATTCAGAGACATAATTATTGTACTTATAATGTTGAAATAAAAACAAAATGCACACATTTACTTGAATTTTTAGTTTTAAACATAATGTATGGCACTCACAGAATTACTTTTCAAATATGTGGTGTCCATGGCTCTCTCAGACAAAAGGGTTCCCGACCCCTGATCTAGAGTAACAATTCCCTTCCGAGTTATGTAATTGTCAGAATTAAGGCTTTAAATGTCAACCAATAGCTTTACCATTTTCAAACTGAAACCTATTTCTGATTGGTAGCTTTCGTTGCTATGACAACACTATGCTTAGCACGCATGCGCAGACCATTTAAAAAAGACAACTTACATGTGCACACACAATGACGAAAAAAACAAAAAAACACAACAAGCAAATAACCTTTAAAACGGGCAATAACATCCCCCCCTCTCTCAAACCCCCCCCCCCCCAAACGAGCGGAAATTGGTGAATGCGAACACGTTGGGCACACGTCTGAAGGTCATTTCAAATGGATGTCACGTGCCACCTAAGTAGTGGACAACTGGACACTTGTCTCTCCTTGACCACAATTTTCACGCTCGTGCGGGATGGCAATAAGTGGCTCAAGTTATTTTAACGCGGGAAATTGATTTTGTTTGTTCTCTCTCTCTTTAATCCTGCAATTGGAAAGGACCAAACGGCAGACGACATTTTCTTTTCCCGGGCTTTCCATTTTAGAATGAGTTTGAGAAATGTTCAGCCGATATCTAGATCTACAGGTCGTTGGATTTCATTGTTTGGGATTGTTCTTCTTGTTGTGTTTAACTTTTCGTACTCTTTGGATGATTGGTGTTGAGCTTGCGCACTAGCCAATCGGAAAATTTATAACATGAATGATAGGTATAGGACTAAGTTGTTGTATCAGAGATAGAATGTCAGGAATTGCTATCAATGGGAGATAATGTTTAAAATATCTACCAAGGGGAGATAAACTGTAAAATATCTACCAACTGGGAGATAAACTGTAAAGTGTCTACCAAGGGGAGATAATATGCAGGGTATCTACCAAGGGGAGATAATATGTAGGGTATCTCCCCTTGGGAGATAAACTGTAAGGTGTCTACCAAGGGGAGATAAAATGTTAGATATTTACTTACGAAGGGGATGTAAACTGTAAGGTATCTCCCCTGGAAAATAAACTGTATGGTTTCTACGAGGGGAGATAAACTGTAGCGTTTGTATTTCAGGGAGATAAACAGTAACTCTTGCGTTTCTACATAGTGGAGATAAACTATGGCGGGCTCTACTCACTACTCACGGGCTATACATTGACATAGTTCTACTTAAGGAGATAAGGCTGAGTTTTTTTTTTACTCAATAGAGTAAATCTCATGCGTTTTTACATATGGGGAGATAAAAATAGATAGTTTTTACTAACAGGAGATAACCTTGTAGTGTCTTCTACTCAGCGGAGCGTTTATGGAGCATTTTCGGAACTCAAACGCCATGCTGTGCTTATATTAGCTTTGTGTCACTGTGTGTTTTAAGCCATTGATATATAAACGTACTTTTAAATGTTCGATTTTTTTTTCTTTGACTATTCTAAAAACAAACTTGTTTTGTTAAGCACTAATTAAGTCTTACGATATAGACCACCTACGTGACGTTCACCGTGACGTCTATAATAATAATAATAATAATAATGAAGCTTATATAGCGCATATCCCGCAATCAGTTCTATGCGCTTAACAATTACATCTACAATTACAATTACAATTACAATTAACGATGATAACAATAACAGACAAATGTTTAAAAATGTAAGTGGGCTAGGAGTCAATAATAAACAGGTGAGTCTTGAGTCCGGTCTTGAAAATGTAAAAGTTCGAGCTTTGTCGCAGCTGGAGTGGCAGGGTGTTCCATGCGGAGGGGCCGGAGTAGGTGAAGGCCCGCTGACCAGCTGTCACGAGTTTTGTTTTCTTTGCCGTTAGATTTCTCGTGTTTTTAATTATTTTGCTTTTTAAACGGGCACGGTAGCGCGTTCGGCTGGCGTACCGAAGGTCCTGGGGTTAAAGTCATGGTGAAGGCTGGAATTTTTATCTCGGGTCTGGAGGGTTTCCCTGAGTCTACCCAGCTCTGATGATTACTGGACTTTAGTTTGGGGTAAAGTAAAGGCGGCTGGGCATTGTACTTGCCAATACATTCCCCTAATATGCCATGGCCACAGAAACGCCCCCCCCCCCCAACAATGGATCGATGTGGGATACTTTACTTTGCTTTCTACATTTCTCACTCGAGCCCATCCCATAATTCTGTCACTTTATGTGTTTGTGTGTGAGTGTGCTTGTGTGTGTGAGTGTGCTTGTGTGTGTGAGTGTGCTTGTGTGTGTGAGTGTGCTTGTGTGTGTGAGTGTGCTTGTGTGTGTGAGTGTGCTTGTGTGTGTGAGTGTGCTTGTGTGTGTGAGTGTGTGTATGTGCGCTCCATTGTTTGGTAATGTTCTTTGTCCCAGTTTTTCCCAGAATTCTCACTGTTTAATCTGCTCTTGGAGTTGACGTTACTAGAACCTGAGGATAAGATGGGAGGCAAGGAGGTGGAAGGGGTGCTGGGGGCGGTCGACAGGCTGGCAGGAGAGAGTGAGTGTTAGGAGAGAGTTACGAGAAGTGCTCGGGGAGACTGAGTAAAAAGAAGAAATCACGACTTATTAACTATAAAAGACTACAAATATCTTAGAATGAAGGTAAAAACAAACATTTTGAATTCATAGTTTCATACACTTAACCTGCCGACATTTTGTGTCTGACATATCTACCGAAGAAAAAAAAATTTGAGCGTTTGAAATGTGGGAAACCATTGGAAATAACACAAATAGAAGGTCATCTTTCTTCTTCTCCGTTTTCAATTCATTGAGAATCGCGTGGCAGTGTGTTTTGCGTCATTTAGGCCCAATGCCGCCTGCCTCAGCCTGCTGTTTTCTTTTCTGGGTGTGCTTCCATAGCCTTTGATCAGTCAATACCATCTGCAAGGCAGCAGTTGATTTATTTTTGGAGTTTTCTCTCTTTGATGACTTCTATCCCTACCTAGCGGCCTCATCTGTCTGAGCTTAGAGTTTGAGTGCTCTATGTTCGCTTTTTGCAGTAATTTCCTTGGATTTATGAGGCATTCTTTAAAGAATATCCTTACCATGAAAGCAAACCAGTTGGTCCACGGCCGCTTATTCAGTACGGCTAACCCTTATATCTAAAAGTCATTCCCCTATCCGCCACCTGGGAAAGCGCTTGGTAAGAGCTGATAGCTCCATAAAGCAAATGGAAGATGACAGTTAAGCTAAACTGTTGATCGCATTTGTCAGGTTCTAATCCACACGTGTATTGTATGGTTACAAAACTCTTATTTTTCTCAGTAACCCCCCTCCCTGTAGTGCCGCCTTGTTTATTTAGAGCTTAGACATAGGCCTTGATACACAATAATCAATGTGGCGAAAATGCCCAATGAAATTAAGGGAATACTAAGGGGCGGCTATCCGAATGATTAAGAAACTAGATGATAACACGCGCTTGTGTCAGCTTAAGGCTGATACAGATTTTATCTTGGGTCTGCGACACATTACTATGTATGCAAATAATTGATTACGCATGCGAGAGTCACCGAGACTCGGCGGGAAGGAACGAATCTGCGCAACAATCCAGTCTCACCAAGCTCGGTGCCTTCATGATACCAAATCTGGCATTTGTGTTAAAGGGCGACATTTCAGGTAAAACGAGCAGGGGAAAGGGAAAGTGTATTGCATGTACTTACCTGCGGGAAACCTACAGTATGTGGCGTGCCTAGGGCAGGGCAAATATCTAGGTCAGGGTCTTGGTGTACCCACTTGACCCCCCCCCCCTTTGTCACGTTACGCCCTGGACGTACAAGCCAGAAGGCTCATCCTTTTTATTTATAGAGACCTTATAAATAAAACAAGAAGAATAATGGTGTCTCCCTTCCTCAATGCCGTGCATATGGTGATTGTAACTTTACATACACGCCATTATGTAAGGATATAAGATTTCAGATACCTGATTAAAAGCCGTAAACGTTTTAAAATTCGTTCAATTACCGAAACACAAATTGCTTCCAAATGTCCAAAATAATCGACCACATTGTAGGTCAAGTTTTTTTCGGTTACATTTTGGCACCATATATTTAAAAGAGGGTTAATAAATAAAAAACAAGATGGCATAGCATGTATTTCTGGAAACATGTGTACAGTAAAATAAAAATATAATGAATGTGGAAACTTATCTCTGTCACAGAGATCCTGGGCCCCAGGCATTGGCTCTTTTCAAACACATGATGAGAGGTCGTTGTCCTAGACGGCTGTTTTTCAACGGTCCCTGCGGCTCAACGGCTCTCAAAACTCATTCCATCTGCATATATTTGTGCATCGCTACTTGAGCCCGTCGTCGAGAGCAACTGGCAGACCGTTTTAGGAGACTACACCCCCGCTCGCCCCTTGAGTGTGTATTGGATGACGATACAGACATATTTCTGCAATGCTGTTCAACCAGAACTTTTGAGGTTGATGAGTACTCAAAGTATATGGTTTTACATTTGCAGCACGTAAAGGGTTGTCCAAAACGTAGGCCAACAAAGATCTTTAAAATTAGAAGAAGGGTGTAGCATACATTTTAGAAATATCCTATCGATATCGTGGAGAAAAACATAAGATATCCAAATATTTGTGCATCGCTTCTTAAAGCTCAATATCCCTATAGCGTCAATTAGTTGTAGATACACACGTACTTGAGCAATGCTATACGACCAGCTTTTGGGTGGTCTTAGACAAGCTCAACTAGGCTACGCCTCTGTCGAAGTATATTCAAGTCCGATTGATTGCATGACCATGGTTGACAACTCATTTCCAATCGTTAGTTATTATTAGTTAGGCGTGGATCATAAATCTTGAGCGCCTTTTGTTTCTGATATTCTTCTATCTTATTCTCTATATTATTACAAACAGCCAGCTCTAATCAGAAGATTAGAGCGTCCAACCCATAATCCGTGTTAGAGTCAAGTCTTACATTTCAAAAAGTTTTTTTTTAAAGTTACTTTTTTACTTTCTTATGTTCATGACTATTTCAGCCAACCCATTAACGGTGAAAACGTCTTTCGGAAGAAAAAAAAATTTTCTCTGAATTTTCCCATAAATTTGAAAAAAAATTTGTTTGCGTTAATTAGATTGTAAGTTAAAATTTGATGTGTTATGCATTAGTAGCAATCAATTAAATATAAAAATAGATCAGTGACTAAAGAATATAAAGAAGCAATCAAGCGGAAGTAGTAGGCGGATCTTCCTACGTTGCCCCGCATAACTTTACATAGACACCAAAAGCAGATTTCTCGGTCAAGAATTCGATAAAATAAAACAACAGTATCTTTTTTCGATATAACTATATTCATTAAAGGGCAGTGCGTAAGGGGAGTAAGTGGGCGATATCTGTCTCAAATTTCATGATAGCGTTAGTGTATGACATGGGGGCATTTGGGAAGAATGGCACGCCTGTCATTATATTGTCAGGCTGTCATCCCCTCCCTCATTCCTCAAGGTGCTATTTCGACCAGAGTGTCAAGGTCTCTCACATGCCACCCCCCTCTGTCCCCACCCCAATATTTCAATTTGTCCCACAGCATCTAACATTGCACGGTGTTTCCTCGTCCATTAAAAAATGTTTCACTTTTTTGTGTCCAGATTTCTTCCAATATAGAAATTAAAAAAATATATTTTTAATGTTTGGTATTCGCTGCTTTGCTTTTCTTTTTAAACTTTGCGTCGTATTTTTCTTTTATTTCCTCTCTTAGGAAGTCAAGAGTTAAGGTTTAAAAAAACATAAAGAAAAGAATTTATGTTTTTATTAATTGGGATGTATTTATATGAACTTTCATGCAATGAATTTGTAAAATGAATTACACAAACCCTAAAAAAAAAAAAAAAAAAGTATTCTATATAAATAATTTCTATACATTTTGTTTCTGTTTACATTGTTGTATTTTTAGTCAAAACTTTAGGAAATTAATCCCGTAATGGTCATTTTTCCTTTCAAAAACAATAACAGGAAAAACGGAATTTTTTTATTTTTTTTTGTAGTTGGGGACTGCGCGAGATTGTGCTGAAAATGTGATTGAATATGTTTTTGTCATCGTCTACGAATTTATGTGAAGTGCTTTGGCACGATATGCCATGTCACAAGAAGTGGGCGAATAGGCTTTCCAAAGAGCAAAAAATAAGTAATGCTGGTCCATACGACTAGGGAAGTAAGTTTCCGTAGCCAAAGCATACAAGGGGATTGTGGGTTCATCACGATACCAAGCCGCCCATTAACTTTCCACTAACTAATCTCATGCAACCATCACAGCAAACTTTTTGCAAACACAAAGATAAAAGGCAAAAAGCTAGCGCTTTTAAAAAACTCGATTACAACCCAACACTTTCACAATGGCTACCCAGCCACTAAGCCGACTTATAGGAATAATTGGTCAAACACTGACTTTCACACCCAATCTGCTGTAAAAAAAAGTATACATTCGCTTAAGGTCCTGCTATACTCAAATATGGCAAATATCTGCTCAAATTTTAACATGAACAACACAGCAAGTTAATGGACACAGACAAAAAATTTATTAAAAAATTACTATTTAAAAGATTGCCAAATCAAAACCCTTTTGGCCTTTACGTTGTTTTTTTTTAAATTTTAAATTTCTAATGCACCCAAACGATGCGCAACTTTCCAAGCCCGTTTCTTTTAAAGTTTGACAAAATATATCATAATAACATCAATAACACCCCACCCTCACCCCTCCCCAACACGCGACCATTAGCACACACACAGACACACACTGAGACACAAACACACACTTGCTAATCATACAAGCACGTGCATCCCCCCCCCTCCCGTGTTTGATGGCTATTACGCCGCGGATCACTAGATTTAATATGGCTTATTAAAACTCATAATCCTGGCTCGTTAACAAAATAAATTCAGGAATAATTGGGTTTAGCCAGACTTAGAACTTGATTGAAAAAGACAATTATTACAAAAAACCCATAAAAATGAAGTGCATTCGAATTAATTGGATGAAAATTTCGACACATTTTTAAAAATGTAATATTTAAGGTAATCGAATACAATTGCAGATTTACTTTTAATGCGATACCAACTGTTGATGGTCAGTTGTTTTAATTTTGAACCCATTGATCTCCTTTCGCTTCAACATTTTGGGGTCAATGTCCGATATTTTGTGTTCATGTTACGGCCAAAGCCCGAAGTCGGCCAGATCGCGATCTGGCCGGCCAGATCGCGAAGTGGCCAATATCACCTCACATTTGACCGGCCAAAGCCCGATCTGTTCTTGATTTCGGACCTTGGCCGGCCAGATCGCGAAATGGCCAGGGGCGATCGGCCAAAGCCCGATTAAGAAGGTCTTGAGGAGATTTCGAGTGTTTATATACCGTAATTATCACATTAGGCCTATATTGATTATTAATTATACTAAATTACATAATCAGTCAAAATAGTTTATTATATAGTAAATTATCAATCTTTAATTAAAATAAATTAAAAAATCAGTCAAATTAGTTTATTATAGTAAATTATCAATCTCTATCATCAGTTGTCTTACAATACTAAAATCCAAAAGGAAATAAGTGCGTACAGTCGTGTTTGGGGCGTTTTTAAAACAAGGAAGATCTACCCACATAATATAACATGGACCAATGAGAAAAGAGTGGGTGGACTTTAAAGTCACATGTCTGTCTCCGATCCATTTGTCCAAACATTCCGGTCGCTTGTGGCTTCGAGGGTCCGTCAATGGGGTGGGGCTGGGAGGGAGTTTTCGCGGTCGTCGATGTGGGTAACGAGATCAATGGTGGCCCTGTCCTGTACGGTATTGACACTCCCTCTCTATCTATTATCGTAAAATTAAACAAGCTCTTTGTCATTGCGACTGGCGGCCCCACCCATGTTTATACAACACATGAAACTATACTTAGACCGCGCGGACAATGGCTAGATAAAAATACGGTCGCCTGACCTGACCACCTTTGTGGATTATCAAAAGTCAATCTTCTAATCACAGACACCAACAGTCAATTTATGACGCAAATGGTGTTTTTATCCAGGTAGATAGTTTACTAAATCGTGTGATAATTAATTTCCTTGATAATTATGACCACTTCGGCAGGACTTTCTCTGAAAAGCAGAAGATGAACAGAAAATTATCGTCACAGCGTATGTATCACTGTCCTTGCTAACCTATGCAAGCCGCCATCACACCTGTGCCGCCTACCGAACATTCTTGTATCAGCACATCGGACATTGGCCAGGGATTGCCAGCCACATCGCGAAGTGGCCGGCCAAAGTATCGTAAACACTAGCAATTTCAAGCACATCGGACATTGGCCAAGCGCGTCGGCCAAAGCGCGATCTGGCCGGCCAGATCGCGATCTGGCCGCACTTCGGGCTTTGGCCGTAACATACACACTAAAATGGTTATAAGGTTAAGGTTAAGTGCACCAGTGAAATTGCCCAGACAAGAGCTTGTTCGTTGGTCGCTTCCCGTAGTGGCGGGCAGATATCTAAGTTTGGTGATGCGTTATAAGCTAAGCTTGTTTCGAGGCTGACGGAATAAACACCTGACCTGACACCATTATGGAGATCACTGAACATTTTTTATTTAAAAACTCAGTATGCTTAAAATATTGTTAACAGAGAAAAACAGAGAGAGTCCATCAGTCCACCAGGTCTTAAACCAAAACATTTCAGGAAAATGAAAACAAATAGTTCAATTTATTTCTTCAATCATAAATATATTTTTATAGGAAGGGGGGGGGGGCAAGGTATTAATCGAAGTACTCCCTAGGTATTATGGTCGAAAAAAATGCAGGGTACAGTATTAAAAATATTTTAAAATTGTCTAAAATAGTAAGACTTGAAAACGAGCCAGGCATTTTTCCCCATTCCAACATGCCTTCTGATACAGTTCAGTAATCACTTCGTCACATCGTATAATCGCTGAAATATGAAGAAGAGTGAAATAAATTTTTGATATATTCTGGATTAAGCTACAACTCTTGAAAAAATTCCTAAACAATTTCAATTTTTCAAAAACTGTATTTACTTTAAAAGAAACAAGATCCGTTTACATAAGCCAAGCCAAAAAATTGATTCGAGTCTGTTGGATGTCATTTTGACTAACGAGCCCAACATTTTCGTGGGTCGGTTCTGTTGAAAGCACAGACCACCCACACTTGAGGTCTTATAAAGTTCAAAGGGCATATTTTTCGACACCCTACCAATCGTTTGCTCGATTAAGACCCCAGATCAATTAACAGGTGACCGCTTGACAAGTTTCTCGACTCTGGACATTTCTTGTAGTTGTAGATTTTGGTTGAGTTTCTTATTTTCAAGTCATGAACTCTGACCTTAATCAGGCTTCACAAGACGTCTTCTCCCCTCTTTCTCGTTATCCACCACAAAATATATAGCTGTAGAAATGCAACACACAAAATAATATTTCTACGTCTGCAAGAGCTCAGATCACTATCTATTTATAGACTCTATTAATAAATTGTATTCTAAGTGTATTTAGTGCCAAAAAGTTTTTTAATACTTTTCCTACCAGAACGCCTCCTATATAGAGTATAATATAGAGTATAATATAGAGTATAATATAGAGTATAATATAGAGTATAATATAGAGTATTTTGTTAAACATTGTAAATAAAGTCAGAAAAAAATATTTAAAAAAGAACGGGAAAGGACTCCGTTGGTGTAATTGATCAGCTTGTTCCAATCTGTACATTTTCTCTAATTTAAATTTGTATTTTAGCGGCGACAAAAAAAAGCCTAACGCCAAGACGCATAATTTGAAAGGGTTAAAACTCGCGAGTTGTTTTCAGCTTTGAAAATCGTACGAATCTAGATCTATAAATGTGTTTAAGACAAGCTCAGTGTTTCTCAGTACTCAACAGCGAAATCAATGCAGTTCACAGACTCTAATGAAGATGTTGAGTTTGTAAGTTTAGTTTTCTACTAAAGGCAAATGAATTATGTTGCTAATACACATACAGAAACTTCATTTGAAATATTTTTTTTTTTTTAAAGTGTAGATTTATTAGAACACAGCGACAATTTTAACCAATGGAATTAACGAATATACCAATGCTGTATTTTGATTGGTTAAAATCGGTTGTCACCAAAAGCAAATACTTAAATGGGAAATAGTAAACTACAGATAATGCATCTAATTAACTTTAAAACATGTCCTTGTATAAACAAACAAAAGCATATAGAAACATACAACAACAATTTAAATAACTCTTTAGCTGTTCTATTTTTTTAACAACATTTTATTTTTTCCTCTCATCTGTAGGTCTATCCGAAGTATCAAACAAAGTAAACACAAACAGTGATCTAGCAAAGGAAGTTCCAGACAGTTCCAGACTCAAGCGTGCCTCCACCCTAAGTGAGTTGAGGCCGGGCGACGAGGACAATGATGAGCTGCTCAAACTGCTCATAGAGAAAGACTTGAAGAACAGCGAAGACCGAGAAGAGCCTGAGATGCTGGTCGCAGACGAACAGTACGCTTTGCCGTTAGGAATGCTGAGGCTCGACCATCAGCGTGTGCGGAGATCGGCGCAAAGTCCGTCCGCGAAAGAGGTTGTCGAGCAGGAGTCTAAATTCGCACAGCCCAGCGAAGGCGGTGAAGATCTAGAAGACATGGACAATTTCTATCCACGAGACGTACTAATGGCGAAGCAAGAATTGGAAGACCTGTATGATGATAACCTTGACAGCTATTCAGACAAAGGTTTCAGTGATGAAGTCGATGATGATCTAAATAACGAAGAGTCCACCTTAGATAAACGCAATATGCGCATGTTGCGTCTTGGGAAGCGAGCAATGAACATGCTTCGTCTTGGGAAACGACCAATGAACATGCTCCGCCTGGGTAAGCGACCAATGAACATGCTCCGGCTCGGAAAACGACCAATGAACATGCTCCGTTTAGGAAAGCGACCAATGAACATGCTCCGTTTAGGAAAGCGACCAATGAACATGCTCCGTTTAGGAAAACGACCAATGAACATGCTCCGTTTAGGAAAGCGACCAATGAACATGCTCCGTTTGGGAAAACGATCAATCGACACGCTTCATTTGTGAAAGCGGTCAACAGATCTTGCTGAGAATGAAAGAAGAATGTTAAACACATAATGATAGATGAAAAGAACAACAACAAAATACAAACAATTTCTACACTCAAAAACTGTTATTTTTAAATAAAAAATGTATAATCAATTCCAAACATTTTATTACTGCCACGACGAGTTAACTTATATTATTTAGTTTTTTTTTATTTGCCCCTACCCCCCTTTCACTAAAACAACCTTGCAAATACACCAATAAAACTTGTAAAAAAATAATTTTGAATTTGTAAGCATTTTTTTTTAATATTGCTTTAATGACTTGTTCTTTTTCTTCTGAACATGCAAGAGTAAACCTAACAAAATAAATATATTTGTACAATAAAACATCTATTCTTACCAGTAATATTTCCCTTTCTTTCGTAAATACGGAATCGGTGAGTTTCGCACGCATAATTATTTCTTGTCATTTAATATGAGAAGATGTTGAGTTTGATAACTCAAATTATTTGTCTCTAAACAATTCTCTCGTTTCTGAGATCTTAGGCTACAGAAAGAACTAAGCTAAAATGAATAGCACACATTGGAATCTCATTGAAGTAGATTTAATTCTATTCGCCCAGAAAAGTGCCAAGGAAAAAAAAAATATAAACATGTAAAAAAACAACAACTTTATTCATGGAAAGAAACTTACCTCAACTAAAAATGTGTACTTATGAGTAATAATAAATTATCATTGTTTATTAATTAAAACAAATTGGGCTTCGTAAAAAGGAAAAGGTTAGGCTTCGTAAAAAGGAAATTTTGCAAATGTAATAAGAACATAAAGCTAAAATACTATCTCACATTAGTTAGATCTATACTGGAATTTTCATCGTCTGTATAGAACTAAAAGCAACTTAAGAAAACATTAAAAAAAAACACTATAAGATGTCAAGAAAAGAGCTGCAATGTTATTATCTTATATGTTACAGACACTCCTTCTAAAAAGAAGATTATTGCGTCCCACGCTCGTCAATGGTCCGAGTCTAGTCTTGCATCTTTATTAATTTAAATGATGTTAAGTTATCAGAATCTGGTTTTCCTGGTTTGTTCAGGCAACCCATTCCATGTCCCGAATGCCAGAAAGAGTACTTATATGCATTTGTTCTCGCATTACTAAGTCTAGTAACTATTCACAACTGACAATAGTAACATCAATAGCTAAATCACTAAACCTAGAAATAAACACTAGAGAAGGGAAAAGTTGTAAAAATTCAAAAATTCTGACACAATAACAATATATTACAATGCTCAGCTAAACATAAGGATAAAATAACTTTTCTAATCCAATATTATACTTGCAAGAACAAATTTCCCCCTTTGTTACCCACATAGTAATTTAAAAAAATACAGAAGCGAAGTTAATATATTTAAAGGCACATTATGAGGCTTATGAAAGATAATATCACTGAAAATCCAAACAAGTGTATTGATAATATTTTATAAAGAGAAACACACAAAGTAAACACAACTAATGTGTTTAGACTAATTTTGTTATGTATTTAACCATCTGAAGATTTTGAATATTGCTTTATGTAAGAAAACAAAAAGCAAAGTTTATATAAAGGCACATAACTAAGCATATAAATAAAAACATCACTGAAAACCTTAATACCGTAGTGACATTATGTAGCCAATAGTAATAGAATAAATGTATTGACTAGTTGTATTCTTAGTGACATTATGTAGCCAATAGTGATAGAATAAATGTATTGACTAGTTGTATTCTTAGTGACATTATGTAGCCAATAGTGATAGAATAAATGTATTGACTAGTTGTATTCTTAGTGACATTATGTAGCCAATAGTGATAGAATAAATGTATTGACTAGTTGTATTCTTAGTGACATTATGTAGCCAATAGTGATAGAATAAATGTATTGACTAGTTGTATTCTTAGTGACATTATGTAGCCAATAGTGATAGAATAAATGTATTGACTAGTTGTATTCTTAGTTTCTGTGTCTTCTGTCCTCCATCTAGGGTCTGGGTCACTATAAAATAATACACTCAAGCCACTCGAAAAATGGTTGAAGAAGAATTTAATGCTTGAACTTATTTACTATAATAAAATCAATGCGTTCTGGTTGACAGTAGGCCTAAGTAGCTACTTTAACACAGTACGAACAAATCGTCAGCCTACTAGATCATTCAGTAGGCCTAAGTAGCTACTTTAACACAGTACGAACAAATCGTCAGCCTACTAGATCATTCAGTAGGCCTAAGTAGCTACTTTAACACAGTACGAACAAATCGTCAGCCTACTAGATCATTGCGTGCCTTGTATAGGTTTTGGTCTAGAAAGTGCAGTGCTTTTTCTTTGTTTTCTAGTCCACGGCGCACAAGGAGATTGTGTGGCTAGCACATGCCCAGTCACCATTACTTTTGTCCAACTAATATTAATTTCAGTGACAAATTAGAGCCGGGCTGACACCCACCAGACCCCCCCCCCCCTGGTAAAACTCCTGGCAAGTTTCCAGTCGGACAAAATCGATCGATCCATAAGGCCGGTTAAGCAGAGTTCTCCAGTTTCTGTGGCCGCAGCATACTACAGGATTGTGTGGCCAGTACAATGCCCAGCCGCCTTTATCACATCAAAGCTGGGTAGACTCAGGAAAAACCTCATTAAAAAATCATAGCCTTTACCAGGATTCGAGCCCAGGACCTTCGGTACGCTAGCCGAATGCTCTGCCGCTCGTCCACCGTCCCTCATCCTGGCGATGTTACTTGGATTCAAACCCGAGACCCTTAGAACGCTGTTTCGCCAGACCACCTTTTCATTCTACACCATCGGTCAACAATCCATGGCACGAACACGTGACTTGGAACGCAAAACGTTTTTTTAATGGCTTGCGGAAGACCCCCCCCCCCCCTTCCTCCAAATGCATTCTATTCTCTTCTACAAGAAATTAACTGGTGGAGCAGGTTAACTTATAGGCTGGTGGCACGTTGAATGAATTAGAAATCATACTTTGGCAGGATATGATCAAAAGTTTACCGAACATTGCACCACACTACACGTGAGTCAAAACAAGCACAAATTGAACGGCTGAACACAGAAAACATAAAATATGTAGACTAAATCTACTGGCAACAACCAAGCGTACAGAGCTAAAAGACCTGTTTAAGTTACAGGAAGTTACATTGGACATTAGCCAAAAACTAAATATTCTGCCGAGCATCCCGTTTTTTTCTAAAGAGCCATTTGCCTCGGCAGAATATCCATTTTTTAAATTATTACTCCCTTTATATTAACTTGAACTGTCTGTCTGCTTGCTTGGTTGGTTGGTTGCTGGCTTGGAAAACTTTGAATCGATTTTTCGACCACTTTCCGTCGTCCAATGAAGCTGAAACCTGGGCAGCAGATTTTGTTGCGACTAACAATACATTCTATCAAATTTTCACCTTCATAGCCTTTGGAATAGTCACTTATACCTTCGACCAATTTGCAAATTGAAGAACATTTTACGTAAAACATGTCTTCCTCTACCGGAAGAGACGGAAGTAAATAAACTTTTTTCGGATATGTTCGTTTTTACGAAATAAATAGATTGAAAACGACACAATGAAGCCGAAACAAAGCGAGTTATCTTTTTATGGTTTTTGCGGGCCAAAGCTAGAAAAAAAAGGATGCGCAAAATTTTAGTGTGGAAATTCATAAGGTATGATATCACTTATATTTATTTTAATTTATCAGAATCTAAATTAAATATAAACTTAGTTTACAAAGAAAGGGAGTATAATAAAAACTTGTTTTTTATGGGTTAGTTTTTTTAAAACCACTTTTCGGCTCAGCAAAATATCCCTTTTTTAAAGCAATATTTGCATCGGCTAAATATCCAGTTTATTAAAGCAATATTTGCATCGGCAAAATATCCAGTTTATTAAAGCAATATTTGCAACGATTAAATATCCCGTTTCTTAGAGCAATATTTGCATCGGCAAAATATCCCGTTTTTTCAAAGCAATATTTGCATCGGCTAAAAATCCAGTTTTTTTTAAGCAATATTGGCATCGGCAAAATATCCCGTTTTTTTTAAAAATTAAAGCACTACTTGCCAAGCCAAGAAAATAATACGCAATTAAATAATATATACAAATTAGGAAACAATAGGCTATATTTAAATAAATATTAATACATAATCCGCACTCGATCATTTTGACCAACGTCTTAACTGATGCAACTATAATAACCGAGTAACGGGACATTGGGGAAATAGGGAAAAAATGGGGGGGGGGGGGTTAAGGGGATATTATCAAGAAGAAAAAAAAGCGTCGCTTAATATGATAGGCTAGAAATCGGTTTGTTAACGCTTTTGGCAAATAGTTGACCTACGTCCAAATACACCGATTTGGAAATGTATCGTCTGCTCGGAAAGGCCCTCCTATTAACCATACAGATACAGATGCCGAGAAAATTCTGGATATCTCGGTCCGATTTCGCCACCAGTCCTCTGAGTCTTACACCATCCCACCCCTGCATCCTATGTCTCGAGAAAACCCTCGAGACATAGGATGCAGGGGTGGGTCTCGAGCACATAGCACCGTAAGATTAATAAATATTAGCACAACTGCTGCATCTCCGGCCAACGGTCAAAGCCCTTTGGGCATCTTCACAAATACCACATCCATTTTTTTCATTTTTTTTACTCTGTGCTCGTGACATTTCCGGTGACGTCACCTCCGATCATTACGTAATATAAGAACTCTCAATTGCAAAACATGGAGGCCCATACACACACACAGGCACTAATTGAGAGCTACCCAGAGAGTAGCGATGACGGTTGAATATGACGTCATTGTGAGCAAACAGCCCAGCAAATAAAGTGGCACGCCACACGGCGTATTTGAAACGTTTTTGATCTCGCCGCAAAATTATTTTGTACAAATTTGCAGCAAACTGGAGAATCAATGAAAATCTTTCTGGATTGTTTAGTACAGGGGTCGACATCCTAAGTCACGCGTGCCCAACTTGGCACGCAGAGCGATATTCAATGGCAGCGAGAAACCTCCAAGAATTATTTTGTTATAAATGAAAAAAAAACGAACAACATTTTCAGGATCTGAATGAGGAAAACTGACCGTTGATGCCGATGTTTCTGAATGTGAGTTGAACTTGCATTTACAAGGACCACTGGAATGGATTTGCACTGAACCTGGGCATATCTTGCCGTGAAATTTTAAAACATTTAACTATATGTACATGCCTATATTAAGACATATATTTAGATAGATAGTAAGGGCCTTTTCAGAAGTACACCGAAGTGTTCGAAGCAGAGTTTTCTAACCAAAGGCAAGACTTTCAAATGCATGGACTCATTTGTTCATACCTAATAAAGCCTCACTAGCTTGATCTTAATACAATCTTCTTAGAGGTGGATAGTTTTTCAAGTGGATGGATATTGGCGATTTAAAAATGCAGTTCAATTTAAAATTAAAAAATGGGCATCCAAACGTACCCATTTTCTGAAAAAACTCTGGAAGGAATCTTACTTGGAAAGTAATCTGCTATTCTCAACGGATAGGAGTTCGCACTTCTAAAATCAGCTTTTGGTTCAACCTACACATAGAAAACAAATAAAAATTAGTCAGTAATATTTGTTATCTTACAGAACATAACTTGTTTGGCATCACTATGACAAAAGAAACAAATGTGGAAACCTTTTTTTAATTAAAGGGAGATTATTAACGCATTTTATTTGTGCTAATATTTTTAGTATTTTTCTTTTTTTTTCTTTTATAAAAAAATAAATGGCTTACAATTAATAACTTTGAAATGATCATACTGTTAAAGGTATTTTAAAATTATATAAATATTCTATGACTGAAAAATCTATATGTATAATTTCAAACATTACATTAACTACCCAGTTTGTATAATTACTCGGTATCTATTCCGCTTTATGGTATTAGGTTCCATCCATGTAGGGTAACTAAAATACATAAAAAGGACATCTCAGATCACAATATAATTAATATTAGTAACTGTAAGTTAGATCTTCGCCTTGAGTACCAAATGATAATGTTAAGACAATAATTTTAAAAAAAATGTGAAAGTTTAGTAGACTAATAAAAATATTGTATTTAATATAAATGCAAATAAAAAGCATGATTAATTACACGCTTAATTCCCTAGCCTTGCCCATGGTATATAAAATAGGCTTGTATAAGCTACAGATAAAAAGTTCATCAACTACAATGAACAGAGAGCTATAGACTAGATCTAAAAAAAGTTCTAAAATATATTTTTTACTGAAGACATTTATTTATTTAGACTATTGTAATAAATAACTTTAGAATTATTTAATTTGTAAAAGAATAAACAGAATAAAAAATGTTTAAACCCTCGTTTTTGGGAAAAGAAAAGGAATGAGATCAGCATAGGATGAGGGAGGGGTCCACATGCCCTCTCATGTCTATGCCTCTGGTGACTTGTTTATAAGTATCTCAAAAATGCGTTGAGGCACATGGGTAAAGAAGTGCTTATGGTAACCAACCTAACCATCTTCCTATATGTCCCTTATTCTATTTGACCGATAGAGCGCCACAGATGACTTATAAGTTTGGACTTGTACTTTGACTTGTAAGATTACAGACGTTCCTTCTAGATAGAGGATTATTACGTCATATGTCCTTAACTCCAGTTAGGGCGGCAGGGATTGGTTGGCGGCAGGGCCAGAACCCGGGCCGTTTGGTATAGACGAGGTATAGACTATAATCTATCTCATCTACCACCCCTTGTAGGTTTTCTGCCCATCTCAGAAAATTAAGATCTTTTATTTAGTCTAGTCTATGTCGCTGTACACATTTTTAGAACTGGATAAACTTCAAGACTAACATCTTTCTACAACAAACAACAAACAAAGAAGTTAGATATAGTCTTCTGTGTGTTAGTCCTTTTAGTGCTACAGTAACAGCTCATTACATTGACCCAATATTGGCCCAGCATTGGGCCAATGTATGAATTCTGACAGAGTATTGGACCTATATTGGGTCAATATAGTTATATGTTAGGATGGATCATGACTACACATAGATATTGTTTTTATATTGGTTGTTTAAAAAGTCAGATGCTGGCCAACCCACGTAGGTATAGATAGAAGCCAGTTGGTATAAACACAATTATTATAGCCAGACAACCACCGACAAAATCAAAAAACAAAAACAAATCAAATTACGGGGTCATTAAATCTCTAGTGTTAGCTGGCAACACTATCAAAAGACAAACTTGCCGGAATATTGCTGTTTGTTTTGTTTAGATTTACAGCGCCATAATGTTTTGTGGTAGTGATTTTTAACCAGCTGGTGTCACGTGGCGGAAAAAAAAGGAGTGGGGAGCAGCGATTTACAAAAAGGGGGTGGGGAGGTGCGAGTGGAAAAACAAACTATAGCAGATTGAGTAAGTAGGTCGACTACGGCTACTTTCTTCTTATAAATAAAGCCTTTAAAAAACACTCAAACTAAATATTATAGTTGCAATTATTTAAAACTATATAATAAACATAAACATTACACCAAAGTATTTTACAGACTGTGGTATGAATGTGGTCAATGACTTTTGACCATCTCACCTTTGATTCTCCCATCCCCACCAAAACTGCTACCTTATACGGAGCATTTATTATGAAAGCGCTTTTTAATGTAAACGTATTTTGTCATTACTTTGTTTATAAAATATGTCTCATTTTCTTCTTTATTTTACGGTGACGTTATTTCTACGCACATTGTTTGGAAGAAATATCCTATATATCTTGGTATGGAATATGGCGATGCCAGATGACAAACATCTCAAGGTGACCATCATTTAAAAATATAAAAAACAACAACCGAGGAATCTGACAAGAAGACGAGAAGGCACAAATTATCACCGGAAGTGCAAAAACCTGACATCGACGCAAACCGAGACCCACGAAGAGGGCTGTAAACTTCGTCAGTTAGGTTTGGCAAGTATAAAGTAAAGTACCCCGTAGGACCAATTTGATACAAACAGGAATGTAAAGCAGCGCTCACAAATTTTACAATTAGGGACCAGGGAATTGTGTGACCAGCATAAAGCCAGGTCGCCTTTTCTTTTAAATTAGTAAATGTCCTACAAAATCTAAAAGTAACAAGTAATCGTGTGCTCTGCCATTTACTACTGAATGATTTTGTTATTTGAAGTACTAATTAATCATAATAAGCTACATATAAGTAAAAAGTGTTGCTGTTTTTTCTAATTAACAACAGCACGACTAAGGGTGAACAGAAGTAAACAAAATATACAAAGATACAAATTATACAAAAAGGAAACAATAAAAATATTAAAATCAAAATTTAATTATTAGAATCAACATAAATTTGTCTTTTATATTACCGTCATTTTGACGGGCATAACCACTAGTAGGCCTATATACAATTTTGGCATGTATAGGCATACGTATTATATAGGTAGCTATAGGCCCTACATAATATAACTATATGTTGTTGCTCATGTTCATATGGACTAATGCGCATTATGCGTGGCAAGTCTGAAGCCAAAGAAAAATACGGTCACAATTAACATCTGGCAGATTCTCACTCCACAATTTTTATGTTCACTTTCTGTCTGCAAGTGTAGATTTCCTTCCCGTCTTCAAATCCTTTAGTCTGGTTTATTTTTTTTTCTTCTTCTTGGTTTCTCTTTACTGCCCGACTTGGATTCCGCTTCCGGTTGCCATATTGTAACAGATAGCCATGTTTTCTTTCCCCTTTTTTACCTTCTTTCTCCCCGACATTGAAGACCAGCTTCGTCTTGTGCACAAGATCGATTCCTCTAGTGCTATGGAATACAAAACAGAAAAAAAAGGTTTTGGGGTTGAAGCCAGCTAAGTCTAATTGACAAAGGCGAGATCATTGTTCAAACAATCCTATATTTATTTTTGTTTTGGCACATGGTTGCCGAAAAATCTGGCTATAACGTCCAAGGACCGTTTCCGGAATGTGTCACTGCACATCTGAGGCCTATATCTATCTCTTGACATTTTTATTATTTCTTTTTACAGTGTAAAAAAAAAACAGAGTAACCCCTCTCCCTCACCCACACATCTCTCAGGATTGTTGCACAATCTTTCAATCCATATACATCTAGATATATTTTTTTTTAATTAGCCAGTTATGCGCCGTACGTCTCATAAAGCCTGCCAACATTTTCCACAGCGTCATCCCAATACCCAACGATGGACTGCAAGTCTCTCTTGCAGCAGGACCCACGAGAGGGGGGGGTGGGGGTTTCAGCCGGTGCGCCGCACTGTAAGAGTTTAGGGGATCCATGAATATTAAGGTTCACAAAATAAATTAAGCGATTAAGCATGCATTTTTTTTTATTGATGCTTAGAAGATGAGAGGCAATACCTGTAAACCTAATAAAATTTCATGTAGCGTTCGGGAACATTTTGCTAAATATGTAAAGTAACCTCTAGTTGTAATAGAATTATTTCCGAGTATAGTATTTTGGATCTCTATTTTATTTTTTTAATTCCAGAGGCCCTTACAAATTAAGTAGCCTCATCCTGCGAGCCTAGTAGGCCTAAATAGCTCTATGTTGCAGCATAGTACGACAGTCGATACTAGTTAGTTTATCTTTTTAAACTGGTTTGCTAATGATTTCCGAAGGTGTAGCCTGTGTGTGGGAAGGGGTGGGGTGTTCAAGAGGGCAATAATTGCCAGGGATTTATATAATATGCAGTTTATTTATTTTAGAGTCACAACTGTCATAGATATGTCACAAATTATTAAACTGTGAAAACTACAAGTAACTACCTTAACTTGTGTTTCTCAGATTCTCAATTTTACTCTCTCTATTTTCACATTCAAATTATTCCATATAATAATTTAACGAGTTAATTGACAATTCAATTGTCTAACTTTATAAACTCTAATACTTCTATGTGAGTTCTTTTCATCCAAAATAAAACACATAGGTGAGAATACTTTTTTCCATTTTACTTATATTTGTAGGCCTTATAGCCTATTATTTTTACGGTCAATACTGAAGCGGAGGAAAGGTTACATTAATTTAAACTAAAAACTGTACTTGATTTTTTTTTGTTTAAATAGCCCCGAAAGGCTGAGAATGATATGATTACATTCTAATGGTAACTCTTATGACAGTTTGACAAAGTGGTCCACAGACCTTTTAAAAAGATTCCTGATTTCTCAATTTGTATGTAATGCAAATAAAACATCTAGATATGAATAGTGTTGGAAAGGAGGGCCCAAAAAAGGTTTCGCACCAGAACCTTATTTTTTTCTATCGAGGGCCCTGCTTGCAGATCCTCTCCAGGTCCTCGTGGGGTGTCCTAGTCGCCATTTTCCAGTCTTCTTTTTCCAGTCTTCGTTTTCCTATCTTTGTTTTCCTAGCTTCGTTTTCTAGTAATAGTTTTCCTTTCTTCTTTTTCCAGTCTCCGTTTTCCAGTCTCCTTTTTCCAGTCTTCGTTTTCCTGTCTCCGTTTTCTAGTCTTCGGTTTCTTTTCTTTGTTTTCCTATCTTCGTTTTCAAGTCTTCGTTATCCAGTCTTATTTTTCCTGTTTTCGTTATCCAGTCTCCGTTTTTCTGTCTCCGTTTTCCAGGCTTCGTTTTCCAGTCTTCGTTTACCAACTGAAGGCCACCTTGAGTTGTCTGCTTTCTGGTTGCCTTGGTACATAACCTTGGTATCTCATTCTTTCGGACTTCTTCGTTTGTTTGGTGTGATCGGAGTAACCTGAGTCCAGAATCATCCTTTTAATGAGGTGCATTTCATCTAGATCTAGAAAATGTTATAGGCTTATATTATTATGTATAAAAACATGTTTACATCAAAATGCAACACCAGGTCATTGAAACGGCAGTTGAATCGCTTGAAGCGGACTAACTGACCACTGCGCCTTAGAAAGAGCATTATTAGCTTTTTCATACCTGGCCAAATCCGAAAATTTTTCAAAGCGCGAGGCGTCAAAGTCGAGATTTATTTAATCTCATCTTCTTTATTACAGACGCTCCTTATAAATGGAAGATTATTGCGTCCTAAGCTTAACCTGAGCATTATAATCAGTGTTTTAAATCAGGGAACAGCAGCCTTTTGATAATAGTGTGCCAAAGAATAATTTCAATAATTTCATCGTGCCAATAGACTAAAAGTCTTCGAGAGCTTATAACAAGGCATGAGCCATCTAGGGAACTGCGATCTTCAACACAGTCACTCATCAAAACTCCTAGTTTGGATGGACACAGAAAGTAGTACCTGGGAGTGCGCTCATTTGAAAAAGTGGCGCCTTCTCTATGGAACAGTCTATCTCAAACACTGAGAGAATCTGGGACAAGAGAATCTTTTAAAAAGAACTTAAATACCTTTACCTTTGGCTAGTACATCTGCCACTGCAAATCACACCAAGAGCGCACTGAGCTTGCTAATTTAATAGCATAGATAGAAGCGCTATAAGAAATGCCCATTCTTATCTTATCTTAAAAGTCATCCTGCTTTATCAATCAATTTCTTGTAGAAGGTACATGAATTGCCATTTCGGGACTCTTCCGTGTGCCATGTAAAATTGCAGTGCTAAACAAGGTTGCCGACCCCTGTTTTAAATGATGTTAAATTACTGGTTTTCTTGTTGTTTTGTTCGATGCCCGGATGCCAATCTGGAAAAAAAGAGAATGTAGGCCTAAATGCATTTGTTCTTGCATAAGCGATAAGAAATTTGTATTGTGTCCTTATCTGAGCATTGTAACATATTAATACTGTATTGTATTTCTAAATTATAATTTAATACTTTATGTATTATTACTACTTTACTTTTTGTGTTTGTGTCATTGGTGACATGCGACGGTCCACTTGTAGGTATTGCTTGATGGCGATGGATTTCAATGAGTAATATTTACCCTACGACATTAGGTTAGCGAATTACAAAGACACGCTTGCCAAACTTGGCAAGCAGAGCAATTTTCAATGGCACACGAGAGACCTATATGAGTTTTTATTTTCTTATTTTCCGGTTTTGAATTAAGAAAACTGGCTGTTGAAGCCGATGTTTCTGAATGACATAGCGACACATTACAGCTTTTGCCCTTTGGTTCAACTTACACGTGTGAACAGTACTTATTGCACACGAAAGCTGTTTTAAGTATTCAAAGAGGTCGCTTTATGATAGTTATATAATATCTAGTCGAAGTGGTCGGCTTCTTTCAATAAGGGCAAGAACAGAGAGATTTAGGAACTCTTTTGTTCCACTATCAGTGAGACTCTTTCAAAAGAATCATCTTTCAGCCAGGAAATACAATAGCTCAATTGCTGACTCCTAAATGATAGGCCTACTTTTTGTATGATAAATGGTATGATAGTGTGCGTGAATGTCTATTGTGTTTGAGTACAAACGGTTCTTTAATATTGTTTTAAGTATGCTGAAAGACGGAATTTATCTTACCAAATCAAATTTCCATTTATTTGGATCAATAAAGCAATCTTATCTTATCTTATCTTATCTTACACATCACTACTCAGAAATGACTAAATGTGTATCTGCCAATATAAATTAGCGAAGAGCAAGACACGGCGCTCATTAATTGACACAGACTAATTACCTGCTGGCGTAAAGTGGAGAATGACTTGCAAAGATTGTTAGATCTGGTAGTAAGTGAAAGTGAGAATGACTTGCAAAGTTTGTTAGATCTGGTAGTAAGTGAAAGTGAGAATGACTTGCAAAGTTTGTTAGATCTGGTAGTAAGTGAAAGTGAGAATGACTTGCAAAGTTTGTTAGATCTGGTAGTAAGTGAAAGTGAGAATGACTTGCAAAGTTTGTTAGATCTGGTATTAAGTGAAAGAGAAAAAAAAGGGCTTGGATCTAAATATAAGAAAAACGGAAACTATGGTTATAACAAAGAAAGCTACCAGCCCAGTATGCCAAGTAAAAATAAACAACAATGTATTAAAGCAAGTAGATAAATTCAAATACTTGGGGGACACTGATTACATCAGATGGGCGCTGTGAGACTGAAATAAAGGCTAGAATTGCACAATGCAAAGGTGCCTTCATGAAAAAATATATTAAGAAACAAACCATTAGAGATAGAGATAGAGATAGAGATAGAGTATCAAAGTACTACAGTACTACATAGAACCAATTTGTGGCTGTGAGGCATGGACTATGAACAAACAAAAATGACTGCATATATGGAAAATGCAGAGATGTGGCTCTATAGAAGAATGCAGCGAGTGGCATGGACAGAGAAAATATCTAATGTGAAGGTGCTCAAAATGTCAAAAGCTAACAGAGAAAACATCATGAAAAAATCGACATTAGCAGGACACATAATTAGAAAAGAAAACATAGAAAACATCATAATAACTTGAAAGCTAGAGGGAGAGAAACGCAGGCGAAGACAGAGAAAGAAGATACTTGATGATCTAACGGAATGGCATGGCAGGAACAACGGAAATGCTGGAGTTAGCCAGAATAAAAGATAGGTGGAAATACATGATCGCCTACGCCATCCGGCATGGCGCCTTATTGATGATGATGAATTACATTTCATTAAAATAGTTTTCGTGCACATTATTAAACATAAATATAATTTATTCTAAAACCAATTTTGTTTTTATTAATTTAGTAAATATAAGAGATTTTGTAATATAATGCAATTGTTGCAATTATTAGGCTAATGTTAAAAAGATAAACTCATTAAGAACATGTTTATTTACAACTGTTTAACTTAAATCACTTGTATCTCTCTAATTATATCTTGTAATGAATACCATAATGCTGGAATTATATAAAGAAATAATAATTAGTCAGTAATAGTCATTACCGGTAATATTTGTTACATTATTACAAAACATAACGTATAAACTTTAGTATAATTAAAGGGAGATAATAAACCCGTTTTATTTGTGCTAATATTTCTAATATTATGTTTCTTATTTTTCTTTTATAAAAGACTAAAAGGCCTACATAACTTAATAAAGATCATACTGTAAAAAAGTATTTGAAAATTATATAAATAATATGTGAAAAAAAATTCTCTGCATATTTTTTAAACATTACATTAACTACCCAGTTTGTTTGATTACTACGTATCAATTCCGCTTAATGATAATTATGAGTTATAATCTATATGGTGAAATTAATTAAACACAATCTCAGTTATAGCTGAGAAAAAAATATGAGCCTAATCAATATAAGCAGTTGCTAGATCCTTATCTCGATAGCCAAATGATTATGTTTACTAAATAATTACCATAAATATGTAAAAGTTGAATACTCTTTCTTTCCGAGTGCATTCGGGCAAGGCATGGGTTGCCTGAATAAACCAGTAACTTAATATCATTTAAAACATTAATAAAAATGCAAGACTAGATAGATCCACGGATGAGCGTAGGACGCAATAATCTTCTTTATAGAAGGAGCGTCTGTAATGTATAAGATAAGATAAAATGTTGTATTAGGTATAATTGCAAACAAAAAAGATGATAATCACAAACACGTTAAATTTTTTTTTATTTTTTTTTAATATTAAAACGCATTTACGATTTTCACTAGGAATTTCCTTTGCTTTTGGCATTGGTCTTGCTACGGAGTTAAATTAATTGTCTGATAAAAAGTACTAAAACAAGTATAATAAAGTAGGTTAACTTTTAGTCTGTTGGCACGCTTTACTACAACATCAATGATTATAGAAATTTACGACAAGGGTGATTCAGTGGTTGCCGACTCCTACAACATCAATGATTATAGAAATTTACGACAAGGGTGATTCAGTAGTTAGTCTTACGAGCTGTCAACGTGACGACCCGGGTTCAAGCCCTGCAGCCGTTCAATCCTTGCCGGAATTTCGGGCGAAGGACGTAACAATATTCTTTCTAGAAGAAACGTCTGTAACTTGTTAGTATATAAAATAAGAAATTGCGAGAATTCCATACCAGAATGATATTTTTTAATAAGAAAATTATTTTGCGTTCTTGAGTTTGAAAGTGCAATGGTCGCGTCTGCCCAAATTTAATATTAAGAGAAAATATTTAAAAAAAGAGAAACTCGCCAAAAAACATTTTGGAGAGAAAAAACTGAACACTCCCTTTAGCTGAAGCAGACATGCTAATTTTTGCTTCAACAGAAACTGGGACTTGAGGTATAATCTAATTAGATCGCCAGCTCTGCAAAATCTTTCACAGATCCGACAAGTCAAAGGCGCATTAGTCTATAAGCTATGCTATTACTGTTGATTGCTGTAGGCGCGGCACTTGTATTTAAATTTATAATCTTTTTAGTTTGCGCACTTTTCTGTTGACCGGAAGTTGTATTTCTCTAAAAAGAAAGGTCACATTGATCTTGTCAATAATAATTTTTGGATGTAAATTTTACTTTGGAATTTTTTTTTTTAAAAAGAGTCCTTCTAAATTTGAATACAATTTTAACCGTAGAAGTTATACTGGTTAAACATATAATACCATTTGATAACTGCTAATGAACTAAGGACACAAGATCCCTTACATACCATGGTTGTCCGTGGGGATAGTGAGGCAGTGTTTAAAAGTTTTCCATGACAACAGTCTCCCGGGAGATTGTGTGACCAGTGTAATGCCTAGTCGCCTCAAACTTTTTTCTCAAACTATGGTCGGGTACCAATCAGATCCTAACCCTCCCCCCTCCCCAGATGAAATAACAAAATACCTGGATTAAAACCAGAGTGATTCGGACTGGCAATGTGAACGCTGAAAGATTGTGATTTTATTATTTTTCCAACACCGAGAAGATGTTTACAAGAATTTTCCAACGCGGGAGAAAAGTTTCTACCAGATTCTTCTGTCGAAAATATTTTTACCAGAAACTTTCGAGGTAGTGTAAATGTCAACACACTCATAGTTTCTCATTGTGGGCTTTATATTTTTTACTAAAGTCAAACCAAGACACTTTAGAGACATGTTTAACATGTGTCGTTTACACATTGTGTGCTCAATAATTATGAAATTATCTTCGGGTAATCCAACGTTAAGCAATTTAAATGGCCGACGGTTCACGTGCAGGATACGTGGCAGACTAACCGGCATTACACATTTCCTGCTGCGTGGTCACACCTGCTGAAGGTGCCCTAACGAAGGTGCAGGTGTTGATTTGTGACTTAAGAATAGCGGCTCATCTGGAGATACCCGTCACCCCTTTTTCTCGCAAGACTAAAGTATCCCTTCGGACCGAATTGATCCATAGGCCCATAAAGCAGTGTTCACCAGTTTCTGTGGCCACGACATACTAAGGGATTGTGTGACCAGCACAACATGCCCAGTCGCCTTTACTTCACCTCAACTAAAGTCAGGTACCCATCAGAGCTGGGTAGACTCGAGGACACCTTCCAGACCCGAGAACAAATCTTAGCCTTCATCAGGATTGGAACTCAGGAACTTCGGTACGCCAGTCGAACTCGCTGCCGCTCGGCCACCGTGCCCACCACCCCCCTCCCCTCCCAAAACTAAGACAATAGTTCAGAAGATAGAATCTAAAGAAAACAAAAGAAAGGAAAGACTCACCGTCATTTACACACGAATGTATTGTCATTGCCAAAGAAGGAGGACAACCCAATTTATTTTTTCTTCACAAAACAACGTAAGTTAACTCTCCTGTCAGCTAAATCAAACAACTCACAACCAACAGCTATTGCCACAAAATGGAAATACAAATAATTAAATGAAACAATAAATTATTAAAATAAACAAAACAATTAAACGATGTTCAGTATAATTTGCTTTTTCAGTCAAGAGGTCAATTTATACATCTAATAGTATTGATCGAATTGGTAAACATTTCTCAATAAAATGAAGTTCGAAAATGGAATTGGTAACCTTTTGGCACTCAAATATGATAGACTTACTTAAAAATAAATCTATTTAAAAGGCTGTATTAATAAATGTTGAAGGAGTTGTTCTTAAATGCAGTCAAGTGGGGGGGGGGGGGGAGGGAGTTGTCAGTTTTGACAAGGGATCTCTGTGTGTTTTATGGCAAACAGCAAGTAAGTCAAACATCAATTACAGTTAACAGCAAGTAAGTCACACATCATTTACAGTAAACAGCAAGTAAGTCTAACATCAATTACAGTAAACAGCAAGTAAGTCACACATCATTTACAGTAAACAGCAAGTAAGTCTAACATCGATTACAGTAAACAGCAAGTAAGTCACACATCAATTACAGTAAACAGCAAGTAAGTCAAATATCAATTACAGTAAACAGCAAGTAAGTCAAACATCAATTACAGTAAACAGCAAGTAAGTCAAATATCAATTACAGTAAACAGCAAGTAAGTCAAATATCAATTACAGTAAACAGCAAGTAAGTCACACATCATTTACAGTAAACAGCAAGTAAGTCACACATCATTTACAGTAAACAGCAAGTAAGTCTAACATCGATTACAGTAAACAGCAAGTAAGTCACACATCATTTACAGTAAACAGCAAGTAAGTCTAACATCGATTACAGTAAACAGCAAGTAAGTCACACATCATTTACAGTAAACAGCAAGTAAGTCTAACATCGATTACAGTAAACAGCAAGTAAGTCACACATCAATTACAGTAAACAGCAAGTAAGTCAAATATCAATTACAGTAAACAGCAAGTAAGTCACACATCATTTACAGTAAACAGCAAGTAAGTCTAACATCGATTACAGTAAACAGCAAGTAAGTCACACATCAATTACAGTAAACAGCAAGTAAGTCAAATATCAATTACAGTAAACAGCAAGTAAGTCACACATCATTTACAGTAAACAGCAAGTAAGTCTAACATCGATTACAGTAAATAGCAAGTAAGTCAAACATCAATTACAGTAAACAGCAAGTAAGTCAAACAGCAATAAGGCGAACAGCAAAAAAGGCAAACAGCTTGTTTGCTGATCAAGAGATAAGCTACAGAAAAATTGGAAATATTTTTTTTTGGAACAAAATTTTATTTACAAAATGACCTTGCATTTCATTATAAAATTCATTAATATACTTCAATAATAAATAGTGAATAATTATATTTATTACCGGGTATATGAAATTCATAAATATATTTATACTAAATAACAAGGCAAGAACATCATTTGATTTGAAATCAACATAATCTAGGGCAAGGGTCAGCAACCTTTTGATAATAGTGTGACAAAGTGGGATTTATAATTCATTCACCTTGCCAACAGCCTATAAGGCACCCTGATTTAGCACTCTATTTCTAATAAAAGATACTTTAATAGCTTTTTTTAGCCATTGGCAATTGTTCTGTATGCCAAGTAGTCTGTAGGTTGCTGACTCCTGATCTAGGGTACAAAGGACCCTAAAAATGAATAGTGAAATGGGTCAATATGACAGAATAAATGTATGTGAAATAGTTACGCTCACAAAGCTAACAATTCTCTTCATAGTGAGCAGAGATTCCACACAATGACAGGAGAGTTATACACCCATGAATGCTGTATTTAGTAGTGACTAGTTTAAAAATGGATGAAGATAACTGACTGTGGCTGTTTGCTTTGGTGGAATCTTAATGATATGTAAACTCTTGTCATACAAAAGTAGCCAATGCAGAAAAAAACAACAGCAAAAACAAAACCACAAGACCTTGCATTGTCTGTGGACTATTGAGACGCTGGGTGCTGTAACAGTGATTTACAAGTACTTTACACCAAGAATGTACTTCGTCTTGGGCAAACTAAAATGTTTGCAAACTAAAATACTGATTTCAGAGAGTAAAATATAGTTTGAGTAGGGAAACAAATTACGGTGTAAGTCAACATTTAACAACAAATAAAAATAATTTTTTACAAATCTGGCAGTGAATCTTCTTACTGTAGTCAAATTTTAGTTCTTAAAAAATTCTACCGCACACAAAAAAATTGACATTACATTTATAAAATTTTTTTAAAAGTTGTACAAGTCATTGTTATACATGTTATAGTTATTGAAACCAAAGGGAGAAAAGCATTCAAATTATATCTGATGTAGAAATCCCGGGGCTAGTGCCAACAGTTTTCAGCCAGTTTTGTCATTGGCCTTACAGGTAACCTGCAGCTCTGCTTAGCATTCCCAAAAAACAGAGGCCGGCTTGTCCTGACATTACCATACCAGATTGTTAACTTGATGACCCCCCGTTCTAGCCCTTCTGCAGTCCAACCCCTGCCGCCCTTCAGGAGTTTTGAGCCTAGGGCATTATTAATCTTCTATTTGGAAGGAACATCTGTAAACTATATAAGATAGTTATTAGAGAAAATAAAGGCAGACTGGCGCTGTGTTAGCCACACAATCCCCTGTTGACTAACCATAGGCAATTTAAAAAAAAACAAATGTGTGAAGTATGTAAAAAATATTTTACAATTCATTGAGAATGTTATCATTCTTCTATGTTTTTTTTTTGCCAAGTAAAAGTTGGACAGCAAAGGTTTTGCAAGCAAGTGGTGATAAGAATTTGACAAAATTAGAAACAAAAATGGAGTAAATAAAGTTAAAAAAACATTTGTTTAAAATATAGTCAAGTTTGGATTGTGATCTTTCTTTCATGACAAATGTCCACAAGTAAATTACAGCTACAACAAATACAAAATATTACAAATGTTTCATTCATGACAAAAATAAATAAATAAAAGAATTGAAAGACACATTTCAATTGCATCCTACAAATTGTGCTACCTTACTTCACAGTAGAAAAAAACCCATTAGCAATAAATGTTAGAAAATATCTCTTATCTGTTATGTTGGATAGAATTTTGTGTCTTGTGTCTCTAGTGTCCTGTACCAAAAGTATCTTTAGTGTCTTATACCAGAAATATCTAATTATAGCTTCCTGTATTTTTAGTATCCTGTGTGTCTTAAGTCAAGTGTGTGTGGTGTGCCCTGCACAAATGTCATGTTTTGTATGTTGTCATATTATTATTATACCAGCAGTTGTAAGGGTCCAAATACTTTTCATTATTTAGATGAAGTACAGACATTTTCAAAACTGAACCTTTTAATCTTAAAGACATTTTAAGCATCAAAATTTTATTATTAAAAACTGTCTCATAGCATAGCATAAAATAAGGGGAAAGAAGTAATGATAATACTTTGTCAACTTTATCTAAGCTTACATCTAAACCTATTATACCAAAAAATGAGCGTATGTTAATTTCATACCAGATTTACATATCTGATCCATAGATCAGACTGATGGACTCCATCAAAACTATCAGACTTTAATAGGGCAGATAACTATACAAATAATCCCAGGGTGTTATCCCAGGTAATGGAAATGATCGAATGAAGCTGGAATCATATTTTGATCCAGTGGGTCACTTTTAAAAATATTATGTATTCTTTGATATGATCATATATGAACTCAACATATTTTTTTAATAAATCAACAAAAGGGGAAAATTCTAATATCTATAATGACATTTCAATTGTTCTAACACTACAGAGAAATTTTTATGATGCTAATGTTAGGCTGGCGATAATTAACAGTAATTTAAAAATTTAAAAAAAAAGGACATTATTTATTTTTTGTGACGTAGACTCAATATATAGAGTATTTAAATACTGCAGCCTTTTTAAAATTGGAATGAACCACCCAATGATAGGTACCCCATTTAATGTTAAGACTAATGCATCCAACTATCATAGAAGATAAAAACTAATTCATTCAACTGTCATAGGAGATAATCCCGACGGCTTTCTTTTCTACATAAATATGAGACCAACTCACACGGGTCTAGGCCTTAGCTAAACATTGAGGAGTTAAGGCAAATCTATAAGCAACACAGTCAGGTCTAAAAGAGAACAGCAGTGAATGTCTTGAGTAAAAAAATACAGTGTCAGATCAAAGGGAGGGAATCACTTGACCAAAGAGAAGGAATAACTTGATCAAAGTGAGCAAGGGAGTGAATCATTTGACCAATGGGAGTGAACTAACTTTACAAAGGGGAGTGAATCAACAGATCAAAGGGAGGGAATCACTTGACTTTATGTAGCCGTGAGCTCTTCTTGTGACAAGTCTCCCCAGCACACATGGAGAGATCTGCCAGGTCTTGACTCAACTTGGTCAGCAGGTCAGGGGACGCAGTCTTGGCGATGTTGGTCAGTTCATAGGGGTCAGCCTTCAGGTCATAAACTTCAACAAAGTTCTGCAACAGGCACATAAACAAAAAGGTGATTAGTTTAATTCTAAACTAATAATAATAATAATAATTTCAACCTTAAACTAACACAAAAGACCAATAAATGAAACTAACTAAAGTCAAAAGTTAATATATTTTATAATCACTCCGAAGTTTTGTTAAACATTTTGACAATAAATAAGGCTTAGAAAACAGTAACTTTCAATAACCTAACTTTGCTGTAAAAAAAAAACAATTTATTTTTAAACATCAAAACAAAGAAAAGCTTAATTTGTGGGAAAGAAAATATAAGATTTAAGTCAATATAGTGTGTTCACTGACCTACATAAGCAAACAAATACATGACACACTTATAATATTTGTATGCCATAGTAGCCATAGTAGGGCTATAACAGGACTCCAACACTGATTCTATATACTATATTGGTTCAAACATTATTGCTACAGCTTAACAGAACAAAAGTTGAGGCCTGGCTCATGGGAAAATGACAAGACCTAACAGAGGACTTTATTTTGCTATTTAAATATGATTATTTCAATTACATCATTGTCCTGCAGGGCACAGTATTTATAACTCTCTTGCTGAGTCTCGTAGCGTATGCACCCGTACGTGTTGTTCCAGCTGTCTCGACACACACAGTGTGCGTCACATTGCTAGTTTGTTTTTTATGTAGAGAGATTACAAATAAAAGAATCAATCAAATATACTCTGACATCACTTAAACTTAACTTCAGTTAAAAGTGTTTAGATTAATGATACATCTATTAATATTTAATAACAAAATAACAACATTAAAAATCATGTCCCATAAAAACATTTGGGCCAACTAATTTTTCACCTGTTAAAATTTGTGCATACTTTATATCAATTAGTTTTTTATCAGTGCGATGAACACAAAATTGTTGAAATAATTTTACTGAAAATCATTTTAAACTTAGTTAATTAGTTTGGCATCTGATCTACATTTTACTTCACAGTCTTCACAGTAAGGTTTCATTGCTAGTTTATGTACTAATCATTTGTTAAAATTAGCCAATCAATAGAAATATCAAGATATGTATTTAGCTTGCAGAAAAAGTTTGGAAAAAAAAAAAAAGCAAAGAGGAAGCAAAGCTGCAAATTTCAAACAAAGTCTGCAAATGGTTAAGTTAATTTTATAAAGCCATGAAAAATGTTGAAATTAAAATATGTCAGTCAAATTAACCTTTTCTATAGAAAATGATTGATAATGCGTTGTTTGCCCACTAACAAAAGTTAATAGTTGAAGGCAATTTCTCAATTAAAGGTAGTATGATGAAGCAGAATGAAACTCACAGCAAGACCTTGACCTTTATACTTTGGGCAATTGTTTATATAGTCCACCTGTTCACCGTGGTACTCTACAAGGACAGTGGCCCTGAAAGGGTGTGGCTGGCTTTCCAGGATGGGCTTGAAAGTCGTCCCGTCAAAAGCAGAGGAAGGGGTCAAGTTGGCAAGGTCGACGATAGTAGGAGCCAAGTCAACACTCATAATGCTTTCCTGTTGATAGACGCAATTATAGGGCAAGGCTCGTATGTAGGCAGTAATCAAAGCGAGGCATTTAGGCAAAAGCATAGGTAGTATAAGGAAATGAAATTGTTGTGAAGTTATATGTGTAAGTGTTTAGCTATTACAATAACAAACAATCTTTATAATCTAAAATGAAAACTGTGCAAACAATTCTAATAAGTTAAACTATTGAACATTTCAACATGACATGTAACAGTATTAGGGTTTATGTTTATATTTAATTATACTAGTGCATCTTGTGGCTTACAGAAACAACTGAAGAACCCTAAAAATATTTCATCGAAAGATGCTTTGTATTATTGTATATACAAATATTTAATTTTATCAAGGTCATTGAAAATGTTTAAAACAAGCAAAGAGATTTTGATATTAGCAGGTATATGGTTTGATCCAAGGCAAAAAGCTGTGCTTGAAAGCTGATTAGTTTCAGCCTAAACTCACAGACAGCCCTTGGAAATCATAGCTTGGGCATCCTGGGATGTAGTTCTGGTGCTCCCCGAAATACTCTACCAGAACAGAGCTGCGGAAACTGGTGGCACCGCTGCTCAAAGTCAGCCCCTTTGTTAAATGCCAGGCTTGGCAGGATGCCCTAACTGGATCCCAGGAAGTGCATTCATGGGTCAAATTGTGCCATCTGTTTTCTGTTGATTCAACTCTGACAGATTTGACATTTACATGATTAGAATTGGAGAGCACTGACTCATTTCCATGGCTTCCTTTAGCTGATGTGCTAAGGCCTGACAGTAAACTGAGAAATGTCATACCATCAAAACTGTCAACAACCGCCTGGGATATTTTACCAATGTTTGCGAATGTCGGTGCGAGATCTACAGACATGATTAAATCCTAGAAAATATTTTAGAGCTCTGAGTCTGAGAAAACTCTGTATCATATAAAAACATCAGGAAAAAATTACCGTATATACTCGCGTATAAATCGCACTTTAAAAAAAAAATTCTACAAAAAGTAGGGGTGCGACTTATACACCCAACACTGTTTTTTAAAGTTCAAAAAACATCACTACAAATATCACCCCTATTGGTGGTTGTTATGATGTAGAATTACTAGGCTATTGATTAGACTTACATTTTACATTTTAAAAAACTTTCGTAGGTGTAAATATACTATCTTTATACAACTGAAATTGAAATTGACAAATATTTTAGATTTTTCAAACTCCATAGCCTACCCTTTGCTTTTGAACCGATTTTGTATTGCCGTACGTAGCGTATTTATAAGTTTAAGGCAGCATTTTTTGTAGGCCTATTGAACGCAAATTTTATTATGGAAAGATTTGTAAATGTGTAAAAGCCTCTCTAGGCCTATAATATAGGTATAAGCTTGAAAAAACTAGTAGCTTAAGATTAAGATGCGTTTTAATTAGGACCTATGGCCTAGGCCTATAGCCTACGAAGGCAGTGCTTTGCATTCCGAGAAAACCGCACGCGCCATGTCCGCATGTCCTAGTCCTAGCAATGTTTCCAAAACCACGATCAGCCTATCGACACAGTTCAAGACATTTCGGAAACATTCTGCATTCTAACTAATTTTTTTCAAATCTGTATAGAAATAATGCGTGAAATGTCAATGAGTGTGTCATTTTTCCTTAGTTGCATGTAGGAGTTGAAAAACATGACTTATTGCCGATGGTAAAGCCACTCTACGCGAAGCCAGTACACTCTTCGCAAAGCCAGCACTCTCCCCTTTTTAAATTTGGTTCGTGCAGTAGCATTTGAAATCATTACAAACAATGTTAATGGTAACGGCGTCACTCAGTCTAGGCGAAATTCAGTCTAATGACGCACTTCAAAGATTTTGTGTGTGTGTCGTATGACAATAGGGATAGGAACTTGAATAGGGAAGGGGACTTAGAGGAAGAAACAGATACCTTACTTTCTCATAGCACTAATGTCTGTAGGCCTAGTGATCGGTTGTTTAAAATAAATCTAGCCCTGCCTTTTTCCAAATTAGGGTGAATATTTAGTAACTCTTATGTTTAAAAGGTATGCATTTTTGAGAAGTTAAAAGACAGTGTAACCCCTGGAAGTCGGGGTGCGACTTATGCGCGGGTCAATGGCAAAATATAAGAAAACAAATCTTAAACTAGGGGTGCGATTTATCCACCGGTGCGACTTATACACGAGTATATTCGGTAATCAATTTGATCGATTTGTGCAGTTTAAAATTTAAATAAAAGATTAAACAATATATAAAAAAAATAAATTAATGAAAAAAATACTACTTTGAATCCAAGGTGAAAATACGTTTCATAAAAAATTATAAAACAAACATTATTCTTATAGTATTATCAAAATGCAAGACTACACCTAAATGACAAATAATCCTTCTTGGCAATAATCTTATCAATAAATCAGACACTTGAACTAATCAAAGGTTGTTTTTTTATGGCTTGATTACGATCTTAATCTTATATTGCCAAATTCTTTCCCTTTTCAGTCTATTTTTACCCACGTACCTGACAGGTGGTACTGGGCTTTATGCCCGGCCCTCTCACCATCAGTGGCACCTGAATGTCAAAGTCATAAAACTGCCTCTTGTCATAGGGCAATGAGAACTGACCTGCACAAACATAAATTTTTTTAAATTATGTAACAACCAAACTTTGAAATAGTATTACGAGCCTGTGTAAATAACAGAAAATGGTTGTTCTAATAGACAAAATATAAAAAAGTAGCATTGACGCACACACACAAAATTACAACAGACTTACAACAGGCTAGTATAGAATAATAAAGAATTAAATCCCTAGCCTATACAAATTCAATCTGACATTCACATCAATCATCTTTTTTATTTTAAAAAGACTATAAAATCGTTGTTGGCTAAGTTTCAAGGCATAACTTGTAAAGGATTTTAAAAAAAATAAAAAACAGTGATGTTCATGTGGGAACTTTAAAAAAAATAGAACACAAAAAAAATGCAACCCTATTCACAGTGAAAGCAAAAATATCTACTCACCAAGATGGTAGCCATTGTCAGATGTGAAGAATATATAGGTGTTGTTGAGTTCTCCTATTTCTTTCAGCTTATTGACCACGCCCTCCACCATGTCGTCAACAGACAACAGAGTCCTCCACCTGGACAATCACACCACAGAGGTCATGCGTTTTTGAAAACCTTTCAAGATCCACAAAAATGCCCCCCCCCCCTCCCAAAAAAACAACAACAATGACCCAACTAAAACAGTAGACAAACAACACACAGAATGAAACAGTAGACAAACAACACACAGAATGAAACAGTAGACAAACAACACACAGAATGAAACTGTAGACAAACAACACACAGAATGAAACAGTAGACAAACAACACACAGAATGAAACAGTAGACAAACAACACACAGAATGAAACAGTAGACAAACAACACACAGAATGAAACAGTAGACAAACAACACACAGAATGAAACAGTAGACAAACAACACACAGAATGAAACAGTAGACAAACAACACACAGAATGAAACAGTAGACAAACAACACACAGAATGAAACAGTAGACAAACAACACACAAAATGAAACAGTAGACAAACAACACACAGAATGAAACAGTAGACAAACAACACACAGAATGAAACAGCAGACAAACAACACACAGAATGAAACAGCAGACAAACAACACACAGAATGAAACAGTAGACAAACAACACACAGAATGAAACAGCAGACAAACAACACACAGAATGAAACAGTAGACAAACAACACACAGAATGAAACAGTAGACAAACAACACACAGAATGAAACAGTCGACAAACAACTCACAGAATGAAACAGTAGACAAACAACACACAGAATGAAACAGTCGACAAACAACACACAGAATGAAACAGTAGACAAACAACACACAGAATGAAACAGTAGACAAACAACACACAGAATGAAACAGTAGACAAACAACACACAGAATGAAACAGTCGACAAACAACACACAGAATGAAACTGTAGACAAACAACACACAGAATGAAACAGTAGACAAACAACACACAGAATGAAACAGTAGACAAACAACACACAGAATGAAACAGTAGACAAACAACACACAGAATGAAAAAGGCAAAATAAATGACTATTATGGGGCACAGTGGTCGGGCAGCAGCACATTCGGCTGGCATGTTGATGGTCCTGGGTTCGAATCCTGGTGTAGGCTAGGAATTTTCCTGGGCCTGGAGGGTGTCCCTAGGTCTACCCAGTTCTGATGGGTACCTGAAATAGGTTGGGACAAAGAAAAATCCCCTAGTATGCCTTGGTCACAGAAACTGGTGATGGCTGCTTCACTAGACCAATGGATCAAAAGTGGTCCGATAGGAATACTTTATCTTTTTGTTGTACTTTTAGATGTCTCCTATATATCTTTCTAAGTAAAAATTATCCTTCTGCTTAAATAAAACTAGCTAGTGATAGTTATTATGATTTTATTACCACAGGGAATCCCCCTGCTTCTGAAGCAACTATAAATAAATCTTTCAAATATAAACTTTAACAAGCAAACACAAACAAGTGTAAGTACCCCCCCCCCCCCCCAAATAAAACACCAGCAAATAAAACAATAATGAAATGACCTGTTTCTGAAAAAGTCATCAATCAGCTCCACTGTGTCATTTGGCATCGGAGTTATCGTCTGTTCAACAAGCCAGTGCTTATCCTAAAATAGGAGAAAAAAAAAGCTGTACAGTAGTTGTGGATATATTATATATACATGTGTCCATTGATAAATAAAATAGACAGCTATGGTTGTTCCACAAAAATAATCTGAGATCAAAATAATTTGTCTGCAACTATACATATTTATGGTTAAATGAAAAGGCCAACGTCAATGTGCCTTTATATTTGTACATTAGTGCCTTGCTATTTGTACATTAGTGCCTTGAGATTTGTTGAACTTGGCAAAATAATATAAATTATGGTGACAATACTAACAAATGGCTCTTTTGTGTGGAGCAAACCCAATTATGTCAGCCCACAACTATAAAAAAAACAACATTAACTGTAGTTTAGCTTAGGACTAAGTAAATTAAGACAACATGCTTAAAAAGCACAGCAGCTTTCTGGGCTTGGAACGGTTTAAAAACTAAATAATGAACTTCTCATAACTGACCTGGCCATGGATGTTGAAATGTTTCGTGCGTGGGGCCTTCTGATCTGTGAAGTTTTTCAAGTATTGCGGTGCAGAGGTGAAGGGCTGGTGGCAAGCTGGAGTCGACAGCATCATAAAGAAGGGCATCTTGTTGCCAACAGAGGTCATAAAGTTGACTGCTTTCTTGTACTTTTTAAAGTGAAGATTAAACAAAAAAGGTTAAGTGAATTAAAATCATTATTTAAAAAGAATTTCAGAAGTAGTAACTTAAACTATACCTAACAAGCTCAGTTCAATTTTTCCTTTCATCCATGAAACATCATAGAAATATTGTTATTTTGTGTATTAATTTATTCAAGTTCTTAAATTATTATTTACATTTCCCAGGTTGAGTATAGTTGGTCACAGTTATAAGATAACTATTCAGCTATAACAAAATAGTTTTTCTTCTAAATAATATAACAGTGATAACAAAAACTTCACCCTTAACCATTTGAATTGATACTTGCATTTATCACCAAAATACAAATGATACATATAATTTTATGCTTTACAAGCTAAAATCCCCAGCATTGCCAGGGGTAAAATTAAATGGGCCTGTATAAGCTACAGATAAAAATTTCATAAACCACAATGAACAGAACAGCTAGAGATATAATAATTTTGAAAATAGAATTATTATTGTTTTATTTATTTATTAAATATTGTAATGGGGTTTAAAATAGGCAAGTCTTTTTATTGAACAAAAACCTAAATTGCCTGACGTTGCCCGTGGAAAAAATACATAGGCCTATAGCTAGAGATAAAAAAATTATAAACTACATGAACAGAAAACTATAATAATTTTAAAAGTATAAATTATTTACTGAAAAGATCTAAGAGACTAATATAAAATAAATATTGTAAGTAGGTTAAAAAAAGCATGTCTTTTTATTTAACAAAAAGTTAGGACTATCCCTGTGGATGAGAATTGAGCTCCTGTCTCCCGCATGATTCTAAAATATAATTTTTAGATTTTACTTCCTGAAAACATTTTAGAAATGCTTTAAGTCCTAAAATTCTTTACAATCTTTAAAAAAAAAAAGGAATACTAATGGAAATTTGTAAAAAAAAAAGTATTTAAAGAAAGCTATCAGTGGGAAATCGAGCCCAGGTTGCCTGCATGGCAGTCTGATATGCTAACAGCACAGATAGGGAAGACACCTGCCAAAAGTGAGATCACAAAAGTAAAATATAAGACAATATGGTCACGTGTCATTAACCAATGGGGATCAGAATCCACATACACAGTCTTCTTTATATGTGTGACCCGTTCTCACAAAAGGTGACATAGGCCTAAGTGGTTTTTCAACATTTTGAGCTATATATATGGTTTAAAAGGGCATTGAATAAGCTTTATTTTAATACCAAATTTATTATTATACGTCAATATTTCATTTTTCTATGACACTTACTATCACTTAGAACTAGTCAGACAAAAAACTTGAGTTTTGAGAAAAGGCGTTTTAAAGTTTATGTATTTGAAAATGTCTAAACTTCGTAGCAACCAGAGTCGCAATATCTATATTTACATACCAATGGAAAGGGCATCAATTATCCTTTTAGTGGTATATACAATATTATTTTATAATACAACTGAACAAAAAATAAAAAATATTCACATCTCGCAAAGAATTTAGCAGTGAAGCCATGCGCCTCTCCATATTGTGAAATTTTCATAAAATCAAAAACGGAAAGCCTAATTGTTTACTCCTTGTATTCCAATAGCGAATCAGCGAATTTGTATTGGAAAAATATGGTATCATAACCAATGATCAATTTAATAAACGAATTTTCACTGGATAGAAAGAAAGGAATTGTTTATCCTAAACTTCAGGCTTAAATATTTTCTGATTGGTTTCTATAAATAAATAGTGATCACAAGGAAATTCCAGAGAATCTGTCCTTTTTAATGATATATAATGTTATGGGATACTGTCAAGGTTTTGGTAGAAAACAATAAGTTAAATAAAGTCGAATTTTAGTGAACTTATGCTAAATTCTAAATCACATGTTGATCAAAATAATTAATTAAAATATTTTTAAGTAGAAAAAAATATAAAAAACATATAAATTAAGATTTAGAAATGGATAACCTAGTATTTACAGAAAAAATATAAAAAATTCACCTGAAAGACCCCCACAATACATAAACGCATGTAGCACAAATTGGTATTTGCGACTTATATCTCCTTTCGTGAGAAAGGGTCACATATATAGATTTACTAATTACATATTAAGAAATTTAATATTAGTGCAAAATTGTACCTAATAGTTCTGATAAGAATTTTAGAATAGATAATATTTCAGCTTTGTATAAGAAAATATGCTTTAAACAATGTAGATTTTCGGACTTACAATGACATCTGTCAGATAGTCTTGAGTGTAATCATCTCCATGCTTCTCTTCTTTGCCTTGTACTGACAATGTGTAGTTGTAGTAAACTGAATTGCCCACCTAGTAACAAAAACAGAAAGGTAAACAATTTATCATTACACAATTTATCATTACACTGCTTGTCATTATACTATATTTGATAGGCGCTGTCAGTAATTTACATTTGATAGTAGTACATCTTAAAATAAAAAACATGCTAAGATTTTTCACACTTAAATTTACTTTGAAATAGAAGACACTAGTTCACTAGGGTGATTGAATGGCACATGCCACCTATCATACTTTGAAATAGAAGACACTAGTTCACAAGGGTGATTGAATGGCACATGCCACCTATCATACTTTGAAATAGAAGACACTCGGGTGATTGAATGGCAGTGGACCAAAGAAGACTCCCGTCATTCAGCAGATAGCTAGATGGAAAACAGGGCAAGGGTTGGTCACTGAATCAAACAACTGGCTGTAGGCATCCCATGACGAGCACTCCAATGGAAGCCCCAGGGCCAAAGAAAGGCCAGCTGACCAATAACCACTTGGAGAAAGATCATGTAAAGAAGATATAAGCCAGTTCTGGTTGGCTTCATGAGACCTTATTGTTCAGAGCTATTTTGAGAAGTTTGTTATGAAAGGGTTAAATATTGTTGACGCAAGTAGAAAGACCAAATGTTGTATGAGTGACGGGAACAAATATATGTGTGCGTGCTTATGAGAAACGTGAATGATAGTGTTCTGAATGAATTGAATGAATGAATTCAACTCAGCTATGCATGAATGGGAAATGATGGACAACTGACATAATGTGTAAGAAGGATGGAAGGACGAACATTCGTTGTGCGATCACTGAGCTGTTCAAATTGTTTGCTGTACATAGATTCAAATACTAAATATCTAATGTAGAAAATAAAACGTAGTCTCAACTCTAATATGTTTTCATATAAATCCGGTTTTCATTTAACATCCATAGTATCAATACTGCCCTTTGACTATAAAACATAATCAAGAACCAGATGCTTGTGTTTTGCAGATTTGAAGATGCCTGTCTAGTTTGTATCTGTACTAATTGTTGTGCTTGAGCATTCTTTGTAATGTAAACAAACCACATTTACTTTTTTGATTAATAAAGAAATGAGTGATTGTAATGTCACTGGGTGTAGCATGACTGATTGTAACATGACTGATTGTAGCATGACTGATTGTAGCATGACTGATTGTAGCATGACTGATTGTAGCATGACTAATTGTAACATGACTGATTGTAACATGACTAATTGTAACATGACTAATTGTAACATGACTAATTGTAACATGACTGATTGTAATGTGACTGGGTGTAGCATGACTGATTGTAACATGACTGATTGTAACATGACTAATTGTCACATGACTGATTGTAGCATGACTGATTGTAGCATGATTGATTGTAGCATTACTGATTGTAACATGACTGATTGTGCCATGATGCACATAACACTTACTAGTCCATTCCAGTCATCCCAGCCAGGGGGAACATGAGACACACCCCCAGCTTGTGGTGATCCATACTGTAATGAAGATTTTTAACAAATGTATAGGATTTTAGATGTTAGTGGTAATTAACAAATTTCAAATATACTAGGAAATCAAGATGTGCTAATAGAGTTAGGTTTGCAAAATGTTTCTGCAGATCAATGTAGATATAACTTTCTTATGTTATGGTTTTTAACAAATTGATTATTGATTATTTTTCACAGGTAATAAAGCAGAAATTAAAAAGTGTCACTGTTTGACCAATTTCATCTATAGGGCCAGCAAAGCAGCTTGTACAAGTTTCTGTGGCTATTTCAAACTAGGGGGTTGTGTGGCCAGAACTATGCCCAGATATCTTTACTCAACTAATGTCAGGTGCATATCAAAGCTGAGTATAACAACATGGCTATTCAAGTTAAAAAAAAACAACTATGTTTTCAAGCTATTTGTCCATTTTATGTAAAATTCCCATACTTTCCCTAACTTAAAAACTATGTCTGTTTCTTTTTTTTTTTAACTTTCCCAAACTGTCTGAATCCTGATCAAGAAAACATAAAGTCAAATCTTATTGACAGACATAAATGTGATTAAGTTATTGAACAAATTTACCTCATTCAAGTATTTGCCAGCAAAAAAAGTTCTGTAACCATTGGTATGAAGAAATATGGGAAATGTTTTTCTCTCCCCTGCATTCTGCCAGGCCGTGCTGCTGCAGTTGCCACTGAGACTGTTGTTTGTGACCATGTGATTGTGGACAAACTGGCCAGTCAGAATGCTAGACCGACTCGGACAGCAAAGTGGATTTGAGACAAACTATAATATAAAATAGTTATAGCAAAAATTTTTTTAAAAACAAAAACGATATGTGATGATTTTATTATCAGCTCTTGGACATCAGACAATTTAATTGATGTCTATTAATTTAATGTGCCTTTTTATGTTTGAATTTTTGAGAATTTTAAGTTTTTGTTATGAATATTGCAGGTTTGTGTGGTTTGTTAATTGAAAGCTAAAAAGTTGTGTAAATGTGACATGACATAATTAATTATATATATGACATTAAATTCATCATGGCTAAAAAGTAAATAAATGTATTTACCATATTAGTAAAAGTCATTCCAGCATCTGCAATGAGCTGTTTTGTTTTAGGCATTGGATACTGAAATATAAAAAAAAATGTTTTCATGACTGATCTAAAATTTAATGCTTGTGTTAAAATAAGCTGAGGTTCTTTTTTGGTCCAAACATATGAATTATGAAGATATGATATTACACATTGTAACAAAACAAAATTCTAACTAGATAAAACCTTCAGTCTTGCCAACATATGCTATCTATCATAGTCTCCTCCTAGTCTATCAACTTCCTTCCTCTTTAACACACAGTCGCCCTGTCTGCTTTGGAAATACCCTGCGCTGTTTGCCTTGGGGTTCCTGCATGTCCAGTCATGGCATTGTCTGGCTTTGTTTTTATATCCTTGTCCATATCCACCTACTCTCAAGGATTTGGCAGCCTATTAATTTCTGGTTGCACATCATCCAAAACTAGTGGTTTACGACTTCATCAATAGATTGAGTAGCCTAGCTATTATTAAATTTGTATTTGTGATGATTGGATTTGGGTCTAGAGGGTTGCAGAAAGCCAGGGAATCACCAGAGGTTTGTAAATGCATATAAGCACTCTTTCTTCCTGAGTGACATTTGGGCATGGAATGGGTTGCCTCCACAAACCAAGAAAACCAGTAACTTAACTTGACTCGGACCAGCGTAGGACGCAATAATCTTCTTTATAGAAGGATAGTCTAAGGCTAAGTAAGTCCCAGCAAGTGAGTGTCTTTAATACCTACCTAAAATAATAAGTAAGTAGGCCTAATAGTTCTAAGTCTATCTTAGTAACGTTAGTCTTATACTTAGATAGACTATAGACTCTTTAGACTTTAGAAATTAGATTAAGTAAGTTTTCACTTAGACAAGTAATTTATCATTTATTTGTGCCGTAGGAGCGTCATGCAAGACTTTACCTGCCCAAAAAGTGCCACATCTTGATCATCTGTCAAAATAAGCACTATATTTGGAGGCTTTGCTGCAAATAATGGCACAACAGGAATAAATACAAAGCTTAAAAAGAGTATTTTCTTTAATTTGTAAACAATATTTGCCATTTTCTTCGGGTGTTATTGTAGAGGTAATGCCAACTTATCAACCGTAGGTAACCAACGTAGATCTTGATGACTTTAAATTTATAAAATGTGTATATGTATGATTAATAAAAAAAACTAATGCGGCTCTCGATAAACATATGCGCGCTCACTCCTGATATGAATAGCGAAAAAGAGATTAAGGGAAAGATATAATGGGTGAGAGAGAATGGGGCGGATGGAAGGCGACTGTTGTGAGAGAATTCGCATTAAAATCACAAAGTTGGCATCTTTGAGAAGAATCACATGAAGCATCGTCACATGATTCGTGTGTCTATAAATAAATGCATAGACATATCGATTTGTGCCTATCTGCTAACTTAAAATATATTGATAAATTATTAAAATGATAGTATTCTTTTATTTATTGATAAAAATACATTTTATTTCCTTATTTTTATGATTCTGGCACAAAGGAAAAAAAAAGTTATTTTTCCATTGAGTCTTTTCTTTAGTTTTGATTTTTTAGCTTTTTTTGAGCCGGGTTGCAATTTTTAACATTCTACATACCAACAGTGTAAACAATGTTACGGTAAAAAAATATTAATTAACGTTTTAATAAAAGTGCTTATAATTATTTTGTCTGCAAAGTTTAGCTGGACGTAAATGAAACTGCACAATAATTAATATGCGTTTACCTTACTGCCTTACAACAAATAAATTGAATTAAATATAGAATAGGCCTATAGACTATAGATATTAGTAATATATTAGAATAAGGGCCTAAACATTTTTAGCTTTTACTAACTTTTAGTAAAGTAAAGTTTTAGCGCTATTGACATTGAGCCTATTCAGCTATCTATTGCCACTATTGGCTATTCCGAACTATCTGGCAATTCGGAGTCTGCCTATTTAATAGGATAGGCGATTAGGATTAGGATTAGGGCTATTCCCGCCTAATGGCTATGCCACTAGTGACTAACGGTTAGTAACTTAAAAGACTAACGGCTTGTACTTCAATACTATTATTATCTATATCATTAGTCATTAGTATCTCACCTCAGTCACTAAAAGTAAAAGTGTTCTAAAAGATGTTTACATTGTGTGTAGGCTTACGCCTACATATAATATCAGGCCTACATATGTAAATGTAAGTTTGTATTAGTAAACAATAAGTCTTATTAAGATAATACTGCAGCATATCCTAAAGTCAAGTATCCTGTCAGACCAAATTGATCCATAGTGGACCATAGGGCCGGTGAAGCAGAGTTCACCACTTTCCTCGGCCACAGCATACTAGGTGATTGTGTGGCCAACACTATGCACAGCCGCCTTTACTTTACCCCAACTACTATGCACAGCCGCCTTTACTTTACCCCAACTAAGATCAGGTACCCATCAGAGCTGAGTAGACTCAGCAACACCCTTCAGACCCGAGAAAAAATCCTAGCTGCACCAGGATTTGAACCAGCCAGGACTTTCGGTACGGCAGCTGAACGCACTGCCGCTGAGCAGCCACCCAACCCCATGCAGCATATCATATAGGGCCTAAAATATAAAGATCAAAGTCGCAATTTAAGCCTTATTTCTGTGAACTATTGGACTATTACTCTTCACTTTTACCAATCATTTAATCCTTCTCTGCTAGTTTTGATCTTGAAAAGTGACAGTAAAAAATGTAACATCTAATAACTCATACTGGGCCTATTCAGTCTAGACATTTTTTAGACAGTTTAGACATCACTCATACTCGATCATGTTTACACCAGCAAGGCATTAGATATGAAACATCTTCTGTCTCCATGCTGTTACCAAAGCCAGTCTAATAATTTCTTGTGTCATTTTCTTTAATTAATCTTGTTCAACTATTATTACTCTATTCTTTTAGGGCACATTATCTTTATTAAGATAGACATTATTCTCAATTTTAATCACTTCAAGGACATCAGTGCTCACACATTGGATTGCCTTTTTTAAAGGTTGCTGGTTTAAATCCAGGTAAGAACACTCGAATTTGGAGGGAGTCCACAAGTCAGCCCAGACCTGGCATTATTTTGGAGTGTGTGTGTAGGAGGGGGGTTTTACTAACTAAACAATTCTCTTGTATGTCATGGCCATGGAAAATAGGAAATGCTGCTTTCTATTCTAATGGATACAATTAAAGGCCGATAAAGGGTTATGTTACTTCTATAAAGGGTTATGTTACTTTTACCACTTACCGGTATATTGGAAGTTGTCTTGTACATCCACATTAAAACAGTATTAGATACATTCATCATTCAAGAAACAAATGCTAATAAACTGTTACAACAAATGGTTATTTAGTATTTGTGTCACTTTGTCTCTGAAAAATTCCAACATCACTGCATAGTTTGTCTCTATTATATAGCTCCTGTTTATCTTCAGCTCTCAATATTCTCACTTAAAAATCTATCCATCAATTTCCCTCCCATATACTTCATTGGTTGACATATATAACACGAACTTCCAATATTAAACTGATGTGTTTTAAAGACAATTATTTTTTCATTAACCCCACTTCTATATTCTAATAAAATAACAACATTGTTTTTAAAGTCTGTATTTTTCCATTCCAGATGTCCTGTGGTGAAGGAATGATTCATTCTTTGGCAGGAGTTGAGTCCTCAATGGATGCATTACTTGAAGAGGAGATTCGTGGCCTTGAGCTGAATGATGATGTTGGTGATGACTATGAAGATGACATCAATGATCCAGCCTTTGATTTACAGAATCTAGATTTAAAAGATTGTGATGATGACTTGGGAGATGGAGTAAGTTACTTTTTAATTTGAAATAAACATGTATATCTTTGGCTTGAGTCCTTGAGACGATAACAAAACATTATCATAAATAAAAAAAAATTCATGAACAACCCAGTACATGTGTGTGTTGTGGTCATGTCATGAAATGTTCTATTGCTTTTGAAAAAAAATCAAATCTTGGTAAAGGCCTTAAAATTTCAGTGCTGAAGGATTTTCACGAGCTTATGCAACTCTAAAGATAGTTAAGGAAAGTGAAAGTGCCAGGGCACTCTATTGACCACACAATCTCCTATGACCACAGATTCTGGCAAAATCTGATTTACTAGCCTGACCTCAAAAGGGTGCTCTGATTTTATATACATATGTATTAGAGGAGTAGTTTATAATTTAAATTGTATGCATAGTACTCAATTTTATTCTAGTAAACACTATAATATAAATAATTTATGTTTTCCTTTGGATGTCAATGTTTTCAGGAGATGCCGCCAGAGATGAATGAATATCTCAACAAACTGGAATATCAAACCAAACAGTTGGAACAAGAATTGTTGCTGTGTGATGAGGTACTGAACGAATCTGAAGAGAAAACTGCGGGTAGGTCTACAACATACATCTTGAAATCTAATTTAATACTTTTATCTTTCATTTTATCATTACACTATAATTTGTAGATAATTGCTATTTTATTATTGTCCTTGTAAAGCTTAATTTTCTTTAAGTTTTCTAGTATTATATCTAAATTAAATTTGTTATTCTTGATATTCTTTTTTTTTTTTTTGTGTTATTGTTTATTATGTAGCTTGAAACAACCAATAGTTAAAGAAAAGCATTGTTTAGAGCGGACGTGTTAAGTGGCTGACTTAGGTGTTAAAGTGTTGAAAGAATGACAGTTTTGTTTTCGTTGTTTCTTTATTTTCACAGCAGACGGGAAAAGCAATGCCTTAGTTGTCTATGATGATGTCAAGATGTTACATGAAGCAGCCGCTGAGGCTGGCATGACAGTTGAGGACTTCACACAAAAGGTCTGCATTGATTATTAAAAAATGAGAAACCCTAGTAATAATTCCCCCAGAGTATTTCAAATGAATTGATGAAGAATGTTTTTTCTAGTTTTAACTCTTTAAGTTTAAAAAATTACACTAATTAATTAGAGTATTTGTTCTGATAATAATTTAAATTTATCTATCAAATGAAGTAAATTATGTCTACAAAGTAAAACCTGGTAACAGTTAGAATAATATTATATATTTAATTCAATTAATAATTAATAGTTCAAAAGATTATATGGAACAAAAAAGAATAGTACTGCTTGAAAGATAAATGTTGTGTGACCAGCATAATGCCTATCTGCCTTTGTCAGGTACCCATCAGAGCTGGGTAGAATCAGGGACAATGTATAATATTTTTTTACTGGTATATTTGACATGGGGTACATTGTTATTTTTGTGTGTGTTAAAAATATGCTTTGCTCGTGTGCAACTTGGTTCACAGGTGTTGAAAGAGGTATCTGAAGATGAATTCACTGAGGACAAGTTGGTTCAAGAGTATGATGAGTTCATTCAACTGCAGAAAGAGTTTGCAGACCTCCAAGCAGACATGGAGGAGACTTTGAGAGGCACACACGACTCTGACGTTTTACTAGCCATAGAGGTATATCTATAAAGTCACTAGTTGATAGTGCTGTTTTGTAAGTCGATACATCTGTGATGTAGGCTGTAGAGTGTTAACATAGGGACCTCAAAATATGTTTACCTTTCTTTACAGGCACCAATAGAAAATGCAGAACTTTTGGAATTCAAGAGTGATGTTGATGTGAATGCTCTTGCCAGTTCTGACCTTGTCGACACTTATAGAAACAAACATGGGTTCTTGTCACATGATCAGAGAGGTTAGTGAATTGGGTAGGCTTTTATAGACAAGACAAAATTTTTAAGTAATCTCCCTTAGTCCAGATGATTAGTGATTGCATGAACACATTTTTCTTATAAGAGGGGATAAGGCAAGGAAATTACCATGATGATAAACTTGCCAAAGTGTATGGGCAAATGTGTGTTTTGGGAGGGGACAAGGGTGAGAGGAAGCAAGCCTTTAGAAATAAATAAATAAGAAGCTCTAACAAAAAAAAGTGAGGCGTGGTGGATTAAGAGTAAATGATTATGAATCAGGGCTTGTGGGATTAAAGAGAGTTGCAGATACAGATAAAAGAGAACGATAAGGATTCTAAGAGTTTCAGATTTAGAGTGATAGAGAGCATAATATAGATTAATGTTGATTTAATAAATGAACAGTCATGTCATGCTTAATAAATAACAAGATGTTCATTAATTTATCATGGATATTTGTAGCAAATGTGTATAGGAGTTACAAAAGAAAAAATATTTTGGGATTATGGTGCAAGTACAATGATTTCTCACACTTTACATTTTCTAAAGTTTATTGAATTCTGGATTGTACTCTTGACCCAAGAAATATTTATTATATGATCTATGCATATGTGTATATTTTGGCTATTTCCAGGTGGTCAGCTGGTCAGCATAAATGCGCTCTCCTGCATGAGAGAGTTCATACAAGATCAGCTGAGAAAAACTGACGAAGCATTTCAAGCCAGGCAACAGATTCTGTTAGAGGTTTGAATAAATTATCAACATTTGAAAACAGTCAAAATAAAAGCCAAGAAAAAAACAATGCCAGCCTAATAATGTTTAAATTTTCACTCTACTTGTACAGCTTATATGGGAAGAAATACATTTCTGTGATTATTTCATAAAGATATCAATTGATTCAAAATTCTACAGGAAACACACCTTTGTGAAAAACGAAAATTTTTTATCAGAGGATACGACACATTTAGACGTGACAGACCAAACGGACAGAGAGGTGGTGTAATAACTCTGGTAAAACATGGGACTGCAGCCACACTGACCTCACAGACAGAAACTGGACAATTAGAATTCATCACAGTAAGGATAATCACACAAGGCCAGGAACTCCTCATAACTAATTGCTACAGTCCGCCCACAACCAAGCTCGATCTACATCAACTAAAGCCTCAGACTGAATCCCACCTCATAGTGGGAGACTTCAACGGCCACTCCCCAGCTTGGGGATATGAAACTTCAGATCCCAGAGGTGATGAAATCCAAGACTGGATGACTGACAACAAGCTAATACTTATCAACAAACCAGACGACCAACCATCTTATTTCTCCAGAGCCTGGAAAAAGACATCGACCCCGGACATTGCCATGGCCTCAGAGGATGTGCAGAAGAAAACAACTCGAACAGTCAATGACCAATTGGGAGGGAGTGATCACCTACCCATAACACTTCTAATCTCCGACATGAAGACCACCTCAGCTAGCAGTAGGAGAAAGGCCAGTTGGAACTTCAAGAAAGCTGACTGGCAGAAATTCAAGACTGAAGCTGAAAATCTCAGGAAAATAACTTTCACACAAGATTTAAACAAGAACACAAAGACGCTCACGCAGCATATCCTAAATGCTGCCAAAAAATCCATTCCACGAGGTTTCAGGAAAGAATATAAACCCTACTGGAGCAAAACCTTGGAAACCAAACATCAAGAACTAACAGAAGCCAGGGAGGAAATGGAAAACAACCCTACGCTAGACACCACAATTAAACACAACAACATTAAAAAAGAATACAACGAAACCAAAACCTGTGAGCTACAGAAATGCTGGAAAGACAAAACCGAGGGTCTTAATCTCGAGAAAAACACAGGGAAACTTTGGCACCTAGTTAAAACACTAAACGAAGATGTTACAACAGCTAGAGGAACACCTGCCATTGAACACCGGGGCTCCTTGAAAACTGGAAAACAGGCAGCAAACATACTTGCCGACCACTTTCAATACGAGAGCACAACCAAAGTTCCGCGAACAAGGCGTAAAGAAATCGAGAAGCAACTTCAAACTAGGCCCAGGAAACAAACAAACCAAACTCCAACGATGACGTCAGAGCTCACACTGGAAGAACTAAGAGATGCAATACAAAAACTCAAAATGAAGAAATCCCCTGGAAAGGATGGCATCTGCAATGAGATGATCAAACACTTGGGACCAGGTGCCAGGGAAAAGCTATTAGAACTCTACAATCAATCGTGGAATTCGGGCAGCTTTCCTACTGCCTGGAAAGAGGCAATAATCATCCCCATCCCAAAAAAGCAAAAGGACCCCAAACAAAAAGACAGCTACAGACCAATCAGCCTACTGAGCTGCCTGGGAAAGACACTGGAAAGGATGATCAACAAAAGGCTTATGTGGCACCTAGAATCAAACAACATAATCATCAAAGAACAATCAGCCTTCAGGAAAAACAGAAGTACAGAGGATCAGCTAATTCACCTAACTCAATCCATTGAAAATGCCTTTCAAATGAAAGAAAAAGTGGTAGCAACATTTATAGACCTCTCCAAGGCGTTCGATAGGGTCTGGAAGAAAGGGCTGCTAGTTAAGCTCCTAAATGCAGGCATAACAGGTAAAATGTTTGACTGGCTAAGCAACTTTCTCAGTCACAGAACTGCCAGGGTAAAGCTCCAAAACAATCTGAGCCACTTAGTCAAAATTAGGGAAGGAGTCCCACAAGGAGGCGTTGTCTCCCCAACTCTCTTTAACATCTTCATTAATGATATAGTAGACAACATACCACTCAAAATCAATCGAGCACTTCATGCAGATGACCTCACACTATGGAATGCCTCAGAATCTCTACCAGCTGCCTCAATAAGGATGCAAGAAGCCCTAAACAAAATAGGCAAATGGGCTGTAGATTGGGGTGTGACAATAAACTGCTCCAAGACTGTTGCAACTTGCTTTTCGCTCTCCACAAACAGAGAGACACTCCAGCTAAAAATTAACAACAAAATCATTCCCCAAGAAGACACGCCCACATATCTAGGCATCACACTAGACAAAAGACTGACATGGAACACACACATCAAGGAAACAGAGAGCCGGGCTACCAGGAGGTTGGCAGTAATGAAAAAGCTGTCAGGGACAGACTGGGGAGCTAACAGCAAAATCCTCAAACAAGTATACACTGGATATGTCAGACCGATAATGGAATATGGATCAGCTACCTGGAGTACCGCCTCCAAAAGCAACACACACAGGCTTAGCACCGTACAAAATGCAGGTATGCGCATTATCACAGGAGGACTAAAAACTACACCCATTACAGCACTAGAAACAACCTCAAACCTTGCCCCTCTAGACAAGAGACGGGAAGGAAAGATTCTAACTCATCACGCCAAAATACAAAGAATGGCCAGTCTGCCTGTGCACAACATACTCCAGGCAAGAACCAAAAACAGACTCAAAAGATCCAGCTTCAATCACATGTCAAGACAACTAGCCAAAGCACACTCAGATGAACTTCCCAACACACCTGACATCTATGAACCCGTACAACTCACAGAAGAATGGAATAGTCCACACCACAACATATTCTTCTCCAAGGAAGTTCCAGGAATCGACATCAAAGAGGGGCTATCAAAGGTCACACAGAGATCCCTCACAGCGGACATGCTAGAGAGAGAATACAGCTCAAACAAATGGACCCATATCTATACCGATGGCTCTACAAATCCTAACACCAAAATTGGAGGAAGCGGAATAGTTATCTCACACCCAAATGGACACACCACCTCTCACTCCCTCCCAGCTGGCCTTCCAACCACCAACCATAAAGCAGAACTCATCGCCATTCGGGAAGCCACGAGCCTGATCAACAAGCTTACCCCACCGGCCGGTCACATTGTCATACTCACAGACAGCAAATCCTGCATACAGGGACTGATATCCCCAAGGGATCACCTCGAGAGGGAGACACTGGACAGACTGAGTACTCTCTCACTACAGAGTGCCCTAGCGGTCCAGTGGATACCCTCACATTGTGGACTGCCTGGAAACGAGGAGGCAGATGAGCTGGCCAGACTCGGAAGAGATGCCCCACAGGATATCAACCACACACACCGCATCTCCTACTGCGAGGCAAAGGACATAATCAAAGACATGTACAAGAGAAAATGGACTGAACAACACAATCCCCCAACAGGAGACGACTGGCCCCACCTTACCAGATATGAGCAGACCACCATACTCCGACTAAGGACAGGACACAACAGACTATTAGACCACCAGCATCGAATCGGCTTAAGTCACACCCCTGAGTGCCCCTGTGGAACTGGACTCCAGAATGCAGAGCACATCCTGCAATGGTGCCCACTCCACAGAGAGGCCCGTAACCAGGCCTGGCCTCAGGGAGCCACCATGGAGGAAAAGCTCTGGGGCCCAAAGCCATTCCTACAGACAACAGCCCGATTTGTCAGAGAAACAGGACTGCCAGTCTGACACAGCAAAAGAAAGCTAAATGGAACGCAGAAGAAGAAGAAGAAGATTCAAAATTCATAAGCAAAATTTCATGACTAATAACCACAGAGAAAATGGAACTGGATGCACTTCACCACCTGGCTGCCAGTTAGCAATCTTCTGATAAATGAAATAGTAGCTTTGAGAGCTTGTCAAGTCATTGTTATCTTTTTAAGGCAATGATCTTACTGGAATATTGTTATATTCTAAACTCAGATCAATATGTCAGAAGGTGGTTGAGACCTCATATAAATATATGCTAAAAATATATATTAAAAATCATATAAGTAAAGTACCCTTTGGACTAAACTGATCATATGGCTGGTGAAGCAGAGTAGCCTACACCAGTTTCTGTGGCCATGGCATTCTAGGGGATGTGTGGCCAGCACAATTTCCAGCCCCCTTTACTTTACCCCAACTAATGTCAGGTACCATCAGAGCTGGTTAGACTCAGGGACACCCTCAAGTCCCAGCCTGCACTAGGATTTGAACCCAGAACCTTTGCTGCCACATCGGCCACCTTGCCCCATATTAAAATGATTATTTTTTTAAATAATACATTTTTATTTAAATTATATCTATAATAAGTGACGATGTTTGAACATTTATTTTCTATATTTCTATTTTATTTTAATTCTCCGAAACACTATTTCTTTTTTTCATGTGTGAAATTATTTCTTGTTTAGTCCATTGATAGTCACAGACAGGAAGAAGAGAAGCAACTCTTGGCGGAGGAAGAGAGAAAAAGGACACTTAAGGATCAGATGGATTCAGAACAGGCCAACCTAATGGAGAAAGAGAAGGAAAGACAGGGAAAGCTTGAGGAAGAGTTGAAAGCAATGCAAGATGAAGTTAAAGAAGAGCTCAACTACCACCAGGTTACAAACACATTTGGATCTTTTAATCATTAGATTGTCATGTGGGGGAACATTCTATCTGTTAGATCTGAACTATTAGGACAATATTTCCAGTTCAAATGAGCACATGTTAGGGTCACTTTAGCTTAACAAGCTTTACCTGACTTCTGCTTTATCTCCTAGTTCGATATAGCATAGACTTATGGTGTAAACACATCTTTCAATATGACTTCTGTACTTAGAAAAACTGGCATGAAAAAATAATTAAACAGACCTGCCTAATAATTAAACACTGCCCCTTATTTACTTTTCTCTCCGCAACACTTTTTTTGTTGTAGTTATTTGTTTTTTAAAGACTTTGGCTTCCAATCTCATTTGCAAGTTGTTTCTTTAGATTGTATTATAACAGTCACCATCCCATATCATTTGTTTGGCATAAGAAAAGATACATTTCTTTTTGCACCTGTTTTACAGGTTAAAATTGACCAGCTTACTAAAGACTTGGAAAATGAAAAGACGCAGTATCAAGCTATCAGAACTCACTGGATGCTGTCCCTTGAAGAGACCAGACGGAAGGCAGCTACTGAAATACAGAAAGTGTACAGAGGCTATAGGTCAGTGCTGAAATCTCCCCTGCAAAAGGGCAACAAAAACCACAAGTACTAAACACAAGTGATTTTCAATATTTAAAAAGTTAAAAGTAAAATTACTCTAACCCATCAGATCCATTTTATTTACAGAGCATGTGAAGCAGCTCTCGCAAGTTTCTGTGGCAGAGCATGTGAAGCAGCTCTCGCAAGTTTCTGTGGCAGAGCATGTGAAGCAGCTCTCGCAAGTTTCTGTGGCAGAGCATGTGAAGCAGCTCTCGCAAGTTTCTGTGGCAGAGCATGTGAAGCAGCTCTCGCAAGTTTCTGTGGCAGAGCATGTGAAGCAGCTCTCGCAAGTTTCTGTGGCCAGAGCATGTGAAGCAGCTCTCCCAAGATTCTGTGGCCAGAGCATTCTATCCAGGCAAATGCTCGGACGCCTTTACTTTACCCCAAATTATGTCTGATACCCATCAGAACTGCATAAACTCAGGGACACCTGCCAGACTCCTGAAAAAATTCCTAGCTTTCACCAAAATTCAAAAGTGGAACATCTTCAGTATGACAAGCTAAGCATGCTGTCGCTAGACTGCCCATTCCCAGAATACCACAAACAAAAAGTTGTTATTTTGTCATAGTTCTATTGATTTAAAATTTACTTTCCAGGTCTAGGAAGTTGAACTACTCAATAATTAAAAAGTTTGAGGAACTGAAGGCTGTAAGAAAGAAGGAAAGATTCAATCTTCGAGTTTTGGAAGTAGACTACGAGATGAAATATAAGGCGGAGCAAGAAAAGAAGTAAGTCACATGACCCACACTCTTTAATGGCTCAGTAATTGTTGACTAAAGAGTTCCACGCAGAATCACCCCAAAACCCCTTCTGTTACTAATGTATATAAAATATGTATTTAATAGTATTCATCTTTATACATAAGTTATGTTTTTTTCAGATGATTTTATAAATATGGTACAATAACATTATAGATGTTTTACAAAATTACAAATCTAACTAGAACATGTCCTTCTATCCAGAAAAGTTCCTACTATTTAGCTAGAGGGAAAATAATTTATAAGTTTAGCAATAATAATGAATAGAGCATTAAATTATAAGTTGGAAATACAATAATCTGATAAAATACTGATAAATTGATAGAGATAAAGAGAAATTATCACATTGATAGAGATAAAGAGAAATTATCACACTGATAGAGATAAAGAGAAATGATCAAAACTTTTATAATACACTTATCTTATTCCTATTGTAAGGACAAACTTATGGAAATTATCTTGTTGCCTTCGAGGGCATACATAGTAAAGTAAAGAATTCTGTCTGATCAATTGGATCCATAGTTCCTGTGAAGCAGTGTTTACAAATTTCAGTGGCCATGGCATACTTGGGGATGCCATGGCCAGCACAATGCCAAGCTGACTTTACTTGGCTTTAACTATTGTCAGTTACCCATCACATCCCCTTAGACTCCCTCCACACCATGGAAAAAATCATAGCCTTCACCAGGATTTGAACTCGGGACCTTCTGTGCACTAGTCAAGCATTGCTGCCCTTGCCTGAAGGGGATACAGGCATGGAATGGGCTGCCTGACCCAGTCAGGGGCCTTAAACCCAGATAAATAAATGTAGTCCATAATAAGCATATACGATATAATACTCTTATATCAAAATTATCATTACCTTTACTGTTGCATCTCAGCAATAATTTTATTTTTACACTGTTCAGGGAGCTGATCATATTGGATAAGCGTAGGAGACAATAACCTTCTGTATAGAAAAAGTGTCTGTAACATATAAGACTGACAAGCTAAATGTAAATTTACTTCTGAAAGGTATTTTTAAAAAAAACTTTTGTATGAAATTTCTCACTACACTCTCACTGGTGAAGATCACTATACCCTTGGCGTTGAATCGGCTTCACAATTTTATTCACAGAAGTGTCACTGTTAAGTCCCTGAATAATAACTCAGGCCAAATCAATCACTTTAATCTGAAAGCATGGCCCAAAAAAGAATCACATATTACATTGAAAAAAATATTTTGTCTTTAGCTTAAGCTAAAACTTTAGCTGTATGCTTTTCTTGCTGTTGATTTTTGCAGGAAAAAAGAAGAAGAGTTGGCAGAAGAAAAAAAGAGGAAAGAGGAAGAAGAGAAACAAAAGCAGCAGGAGATGAAGAGGTTAGAAGAGGAGAAGAGGCTGGCTGAAGAGAGCAGGAGGGCGCTGGAGAGAAAGAAGGAGGAGGAGAAACTTGAAGAAGAGAGAAAGAAGAAAGAAGAGGAGAAAAAGAAAGAGGAGGAAAGGCAGCGCAAAGAGGAAGAGAGGCTAAGAAAACTGGAAGAAAAAAGGGTAAAAGAAGAGGAGAAAAAGCGACTGAAGGAAGAGGAGAAGCTAAGAAAAGAGGAAGAGAAGAGAAAAAAAGAAGAGGAGAAAAAGAAAAAAGAGGAAGAAAAGAAATTGAGAGAAGAAGCAGAGAGGAGAAGGAAAGAAGAAGAAAAACAGAGACAGGAGGAAGAAAAAAGAATAAAAGAAGAGAAGCAAAAACAGGAAGAGGAAGAAAGGAAGAAAAAGTTTCAAGCTGAAGACAAGAAAGGTTCAGGGGAAGGAATAAGAAAATCACTAGAGAAAGTTTCCTCCCCTGAAAATATCAACGCTAACAATAACAATACTCTCATGGATTCAGATGTGTATGTTGAAAATGCTCTAAATGTCAGATTGACCCCACACCCACCCGCCTGTCCCCCGCCTCGAGCACCCGTCAGTTCCTGGTTGCCAGTATTAGATCAGAAGGAACGCCCACCAGCCTCGGGAGTTCCTGCAATTGCAGTAGAAGCGCCTTTGCCACCTGGACCAGACCCCATAGAAGTGCTGAGGTTGGCATGGATGAAGTCTTGCATTCCTTGGAGGTACAGATTACTTTCAATTTATTTTTTATTAGAAACAATAATTCTTACCACATCAGTTTAGCTACTCATGTTCACAGTAAGGTAAAAAATAAGGTCATCAATCATTTTAATTACCCATGTTCACAGCATCGACATCAATCAGTTTAATTACTCATGTTCACAGTATAGTCATCAATCAGTTTAATTACTCATGTTCACAGTATAGTCATCAATCATTTTAATTACTGATGTTCACAGTAAGGTCATCAATCATTTTAATTAATCATGTTCACAGTATAGTCATCAATCATTTTAATTACCCATGTTCACAGCATCGACATCAATCAGTTTAATTACTCATGTTCACAGTATAGTCATCAATTAGTTTAATTACTCATGTTCACAGTAAGGTGAACAATCAGTTTAATTACTCCTGTTCAAAATAAGGTCATCAATCATTTTAATTACCCATGTTCACAGCATCGACATCAATCAGTTTAATTACTCATGTTCACAGTATAGTCATCAATCAGTTTAATTACTCATGTTCACAGTATAGTCATCAATCATTTTAATTACTGATGTTCACAGTAAGGTCATCAATCATTTTAATTACTCATGTTCACAGTATAGTCATCAATCATTTTAATTACTCATGTTCACAGTATAGTCATCAATCATTTTAATTACTCATGTTCACAGTAAGGTCAACAATCATTTTAATTACTCATGTTCACAGTAAAGTCATCAATCAGTTTAATTACTCATGTTCACAGTAAGGTCATCAATCATTTTAATTACTCATGTTCACAGTAAGGTCATCAATCATTTTAATTACTCATGTTCACAGTATAGTCATCAATCATTTTAATTACCCATGTTCACAGCATCGACATCAATCCGTTTAATTACTCATGTTCACAGTATAGTCATCAATTAGTTTAATTACTCATGTTCACAGTAAGGTGAACAATCAGTTTAATTACTCCTGTTCAAAATAAGGTCATCAATCATTTTAATTACCCATGTTCACAGCATCGACATCAATCAGTTTAATTACTCATGTTCACAGTAAAGTCATCAATCAGTTTAATTACTCATGTTCACAGTATAGTCATCAATCATTTTAATTACTGATGTTCACAGTAAGGTCATCAATCATTTTAATTACTCATGTTCACAGTAAGGTCAACAATCATTTTAATTACTCATGTTCACAGTAAAGTCATCAATCATTTTAATTATTCATGTTCACAGTAAAGTCATCAATCATTTTAATTACTCATGTTCACAGTAAAGTCCTCAATCATTTTAATTACTCATGTTCACAGTATAGTCATCAATCATTTTAATTACTTATGTTCACAGTATAGTCATCAATCAGTTTAATTACTTGTGTTCACAGTAAAGTCATCAATCATTTTAATTACTCATGTTCACAGTAAAGTCAGCAATGAGCCCTGGAAGCTTGTTCAGTCCACTAAGAATGTTCAGAAGAGGCCAGTCTCTGGCAAGAAAAAGTTCCCACCAGTGGCAGAGGCTGTTGTCTTGTCTGCAGCTCATGTGGAGACACTTAGACAGGTCTGCATCACAATTTTATTTTGGTCCCTTTAGCCCTTTCCCAACTTAACATGTTTGTAACAAATTCAAATAACAGAAAGCTATGGTGCTAATGAATCAACAAAAAACAAATATTATTCTAAACCAGCATTTCCCAAACTGGTCGGCTGCAGGGATAGAACCTGCGATGTGTTGGTTGGCTGCAGGGATAGAACCTGCGATGTGTTGGTTGGCTGCAGGTATAGAACTTGCGATGTGTTGGTTGGCTGCAGGGATAGAACATGCGATGTGTTGGTTGGCTGCAGGGATAGAACCTGCGATGTGTTGGTCGGCTGCAGGGATAGATTCTGTGATGTGTTGGTTGACAGTGGTGAACTAACCGCTGGACCACAACCTTTGAAGGATACCTCATATTAGTTGGGTTAAAGTAAAGGCCAAACTTTCCTCTTTCATACCATGGACACTGGTCAAATCTGCCCTGTGGGCCAACAAATGGATACTCATATATAATATAGTATCAAAGCTTAGCAGAACACCAGCCATTAAAAAAAAGCAACAAAAGAATGTTAATAAATTATTTTTCAAACTTTGAGTGAGAGAAATGGCAAGGATTTTGTCAGCAAAATATTTTTTATTTCAATTAACTTTTTTCCTTTGGGTAAAATCATCACTCTTTTATCAAGTTATATTGGAAAAATTTTTTTAATGAAAACATATCTATTACCTAATAGTTAAAAACTGATAATATCTAGAGTCTGAGCTAATTATGTTGCAGAATCCTTGTAATTAGTGACAGAACCCATGGAATATACTTTGGGAATTACTTTTCTTTATCAATGAATTGTACAGAATTTGAATAGCAAAGCAGTAATGAAGCTAGGTTTTTTATGGGCCCTTGTGTAGAGCTTAAGTAGTGGGTGCCTTCCATTCTAAGTCTCAAGGGAAATATTAACTCCACTCCCTGGTCAGAGCTCCCCTTCTCATCATAACTGCCCGACCCTTGTGTATTAAACAACCTGCATACCATTTTGCCATGCCAGTGATTTTAATCTTTTTTTAACCTTTGACAAAATATTAAATCTTTTTCTTTTCCTTCAGGTCTCCTCTGTGGCACTGTGTGAATTACCAGGCTGCTCTTTGTCCACTCTCAGCCAGTGCTGGTCACTTAAATATTTGACCATCACTCACTGTAATTTGGTTTGCCTGGACAGCTTAGCCAGCTGTAAGCATTTACTGTACATCAATGCTGAAGTAAGTATACCTACTGTAGAGATGGTTAAAATTGTTTCTTATTCATTCTTCTTTAAGTTTTGTTAATTGATATTACAAAAATGTCATTGAATAAATTGAGGACACTGACACTCTTGAGGTTTAAGTTTCACAAATTTATCTGATCAAATTGACAATTTTACACTGCATAATTTTGTGTTAATTTAAAATAAGAATTATTTATTACATAACTGCTTAGCATGTGCTATTTTTGTGTGCGTGTTTATTATTAGAGTTAAATGAAATTTTAAAAAATTGCTTAATTTGTTTTAATTACAGTAAGTTATCTTCATGATAATCGTTATGATGAGTATCAGTACATACACATTGAAAATGACATTTAAATGAAACAAATATCCAAATACTTATTGTTTCACATGTCTGAGATGAATTGCTATATGAAGTTATTATGAAACTATTTAAAACAAAACATAAGCAGTGATGGCAAACAACTGGTCCACACCATCTCCTGCTAACTGGTTTCTTAAATTTTCAAATACTTATCTAATCAGTTGATAGATTAAACTAAAAAAATTCAATCAAATAAACAAAGTAGGTTCTTGAAGGTGACCTGCGTTTATAGAGCATGTTCTTGTAAATTAAATTTTCTACCATTGCTAGTGAAGAAAAAAAACAGTTTTGATCTGGTTTAAATCTTGACAACGTTTAAAAAATATCTATTGTTTTTTTCTTTCAGTACAATGCAATAGAGTTTGTTGATCTGAGAGACCTTGGTAGCATTCAAGTTGTCAAACTGGCCAGGAACAAGCTTAGTACCATACATGGCTTTGATGGATGCATCAATCTTCGCTGGTTGGACCTTAGCCAAAATAACATCACAAAAATTGGTATATATTAAATTTTCTCTTTTTCTTTTATAACTGCTTCAAATTTTTTCAGATCCATCGATCAATATTATAAAAAATCAATAAAAAATATTTGCAAATAGTTCCCTTTTATTGAAAGATTTTTAGGTAGAAATTATTTTATTTGATAATGTATTTGTTCATTCATTTTGATAAGACTGTATTTCTAAAATTTAAAATTGTTTTCTTGATATTAAAGTATTATGCTTCAACTTACTTTTTTCTAATAACGCATGGCTGGTACAGCTAATTTTATTTAAAAGCGAAATTCTTTACTGACCAAGCTAAGTCTAACCACAGCACAGTTGGATTTCTATTCCTAGTTAAATGTCATATGTTTGGTCACATGATCTTCTGCTATGTCTAAACCTTGTATGACCTGTCCTATAAGGCCAAAAGAAAAAGGATTCCTGCTTTTATATATTATTCTTATTGTATTTTTTAAAAAAAGGCATTTTGAATGCAATATAATTTGTTTTCTAATAAACATCAAATGCTTCATGGGTAAGCCAACTATTGTCTATATTTCACAGGTGGTCTGGCATCATTACGAAGACTCCATACACTCAATTTGTCCCACAACCAGCTCATCAGCACGGAGGGCATAGAGAAGGTGGTGACAGTTCAGGAGCTGGACCTGTCTCACAACTTCCTGCGGCAGCTGTCAGACATCCAGAAATTGTGCCTACTGACAAGACTAGACCTGTCTTCAAACAATCTATTAGAGGTAGGCTTCTTTACATAACTGGTACATAGCTCTAATATTCAGCATCAACTGAGTATCTTTAGTTTTAAAAAAACCTGTAAAGAATACTTTCTGCAAAGCTTTATGTAGACACCAGTTAATGAGCTATTAAAGTATAGCAATACATGTTGAACCAATTTGATCCATAGGGCAGAATCTTTGATGTGCCAGTAAACCACCATGCCCCAGTTTATCTGTTATACTTAGGTGCACAATGGTCTAAAAGCAGTGCATTCCAATAGACATTTTTAAGGTCTCAGATTTAAATCCAGGGTAAAGGCAAGTATTTTCTTATCATGTCTGATGGATGCCCTGGGTCTAATCACCTCTGAAGGATAGTTGGGTTAAAGTAAAGGCCACACAATCCCCTTGCATCCATGGTCACTGGTCAAATCTGCCCTGTGGGCCAACCAACACAGTTTAATAGGGCTACTCATATAATATAGAATCAAAGCTTAGTTTCTCATCCAAGGCCAACAAGACTAGGCCTATATTGCAGATTAATCTTTTTTTTTTTAAATGTCAACTATATAAAATATATAATATTAAGACTGGAAGCAGGTTTTGTTTTATAATATTGCATTAATAAACAGGTCCCCGATCTGAAAAACCAAGTCCTGCTACAAAATCTTCAGTTGCACAAAAACAGCATCAGATCTCTGGAGAATTTGAAGAAGTTTTGGCTTCCATTGCTGCATTTATTAAGTCTTGGTGAAAACATGTAAGTAGTCTTGGAAATATATAATGTCGCAACAAAAAATAGTTCTTCAATGAACCTCATCACTCACATGATGAATGGATTTTTCCTGTCAGATAAATATTTCAAGACTTTGTTTCTAAAGAGAAAAATTGAGAGGAGTTATAAGTAATTAGAAATGTAAATACAAAGATAACTTAAAATTTTGTTTTTGTTAAAAACTAACATGGTTGAGTAAACCTCTGCTATGACCATAGAAGAAGAATCCACATCTAGTCCTTGAATTAAATGTATAATATAATCCTTTTATGATGAAATAATCTTATTGAATAACTTTCAATTTCAATGGAAAAGCTAGAAAATATTGATTTTTTTAAAATCTAGCTGCATAGTTAACATTGTATCACAAATTAATGGGTTAGAGCTAGTGCCAAACTAGGAATATATCTTTTCTTATGTTGCTGTCTGCTTGTTAGTCCAACACATTCTATCAAGTTTTTAGCCACACATTCCCTACCACAACTCCACAAATAATAGTTTTTAACTATTTTTTATTTCATTACACTTATTTTGTGCATTTATAAATCCTAATTGAATGCACCTGACCAACATATTTCTCTTTATTTTAAAATCATTTCTAGATCTATTAACTTCCATTTTGTTTTGTTTTTTTCTTTGAGGTTGACAAAGGGCCAGATCTTGAAAATACAAAACAAAAGCATATAAAAGCAAAAAAAAATAAATCATGTATAAATAACATAATACTTTGTTTAAATTACATACAACTTTGCAGGAAAAGAACTTTGTTATTTAAACAGTTTTTCACAAATCAATGCAATGTATTTTTTTGGTGAATATAACTTAATTCATTTCACTCTTTGCTGCTGTTATAGTTATAATAAAATAATATTTTTTTATTATTATGACAGGCTAGAGGATATTGATGGACTGAATCACCTCATTATGTTGAAGCACCTGGACGTTAGTGGAAATCAAATTACAGGTAATTTAATCACCTTATTCTTTCCAAGCCTATATTTCAGGCTCGACAGTAGAGCTTTAATTCTATTTCTAATTACTGTATATACTCGCATATAGGTCAAATTTTGTAAACCAAAAATTTTGAAAAGAATAATGGGTGCAACATTCTTGACACATTCTTTTTATAAATTAAAAAAAAACATAACTATTCTATCATTAAGTTGCAACTATTATCCTCATTGGTAGTTGTAATGATATAGAATTACTATATACTATATTGCAATGGCCTACATTTTACATGAAGAAAACTTTTGTAGGTCCCATGACATATTTTCTAGCTTACAGAGCAAAGAATTTGTCACTTTCAATTAGCATTTTGCAAGTAAATATAATATATTTGTATAATCAAAATGAATAAACAGTTTAGGCTTTACAGACCCCCACATCCTTTTCTTTGATCTTTTGCATGATTGAAACTATTTTTTAAAGAATGTTTCCAAATTAAGGTAACTATTTAGTAACTTTTATGTTTAAAAGGAATGAATTTTTTTAGAATTTTATATTAAAAGGCAGTGTAACTACCAAAATTAAGGGTTCGATCTACCTATCCATGAGTCAAGGACAACATATAAGATAAATTATAATCCTAAACTAAAGGTACGACCTATCCATCGGTGCTTGTTTGTGAGTATATATGGTAATATACTGTTAAATTATTCTCAAAAAGAATCAATTTTTCCAAATTTGCAAAATAACAATGTAGTATAGTTCTTGTTTATTGTATCTAAACAGTACATGACTGATAACTGGTGGTAGTATGGTTCTTGCCTATTGTATCTAAACAGTACATGACTGATAACTGGTGGTAGTATGGTTCTTGCCTATTGTATGTAAACAGTACATGACTGATAACTGGTGGTAGTATGGTTCTAAACAGTACATGACTGATAACTGGTGGTAGTATGGTTCTTGTTATTGTTTTTATATTTGTTGCCTTTGGTTTCACTTGCACATTAAAAAAACAAACAATGACAAATCTTGCTAAGCAAAATATGATTTTAAAAAAAGTATATAAAGACGTTGACCAAAAGCTGATTGTGGAATAGCAATGAAATGAAGATTAGAAATTAAGTCGTCTTTAAAGCCTTTATATTAACTTCACTTTTGTTTATTTGTGGCAGCAAAATTTTTTAAAGGCTATTTAACCACTCCCCATTAGGCCTATTCTATTGATCTGAAACTTGTACAACACATGCTGTCAAATTCTCAACCCCATACACCAACCACAAATACTTAAAATCATACTTTGTTTGTTTTTTTTCAAATAGAAATAATGATGACACTAGTCTTGGGATGCATTCAAAAGTTTTAAACGAAAAATGAAAATCCCCCCAAAAAAATCAAATAAAGGATTCATATAAAAAACTTAGTATTTAGTTATTTTTTAAATTAAATATTATTCACAGAATCTGACAATCTGATCCAAGTTTTGAAATCAATCCAGAAGCTGGAGACATTGGACTTAGATGGGAATCCTGTAGTTGAGGTGGACAAGAGTGGCACAAGGTCAGTCAGGGTCTCATTTTTTCTTCTCTATTGCCTTAACAGCAATAATAAATAGGTTGTTCTACTGAAAAAAACAACATGGCAGAACATTAGTTTAAGTTCAGAAGTACCTAAATTACAAGTGTTTTTTTTTTGTTTTTTTTTGGGTACCAGTCTTTTATTAAGTGAGCTGAGATTCTTGCGGTCTTTTAATGGGGAAGACCTTCAAGGAGATGCCAGAATAGATGATGTTAAGATGGATGGTTCTGCGCTAAACGCAAGCAACCCAGAGTTCTTCAAGATGTGTGCAGACCAGATCCAGCTTCATACCACTTTGAGAAAAGAGATGGAGAATCAGATGAAGTAAGTGGTTTCTTGGTTCCCTTTTGCAGTGTTGGCAGATCTAATGATTCACTGGGTTGAGTTAAAAATTTATTTACCATCAACTGTATCCATGGCACAAGCAGGATCAAGTGGCCAGCTCTATTCCCATAATGTTAAACTCTGAATAGAGATAAAAAGTTAATGCCATCATTGAAATTTTGCTTTAGCTCAAATGTAATATGTTATAAATGATATGACTAAAATAATATATTTATAACTTGAAGTATTTTGTATTGTTCTTGTTTCCAATAACATAATAATAAAAAAAAAAATTTGCAGATCCTATTTGGCAAGTTTGAAAGTAAGCAGTGAACTGATATGCCAGACTCATTTTTCGTACTGTGAGACTTCATTCAAGATGGCCGGTGAGCATCGCAATGCCCATGAATATGGCTGCATTGACACATTTGTCAGTATCACCAGCCTCAGTCATGCTTTATCACCCGCAGCTGAAATCCAAAACTTTGGAAGCAAAGCAAACAAAACTTACAACATCAACACTACTGATGCAGCTGTTATAAATACTTCAGAATCTGTCATAGAAAAAAAGAATTCAAAATCTAGTGTACCAGATTTTGAAACTTCAGAAAGTTTGACTAAAAATGAAAATGACATTAAAAAGAAAACCAATAGTACCATGCCAAACAAAATAGCCCATTCTAAAAAAGCTATTCACAAATCTGGCAAGATGTCAAAAGATGACGACTCAATTTTCTCAGATGACAGTGACAGTAGCTGTGATTACATAACAACCCAGGGCATCCATCTGTCCCAGAAGCCTCCTCCCTCAGTGACATCGTATATCAATGAAAAAGATAAATTCAATTTAGCTTTGGCAGGTAGCCTGGGACAAGTGAGCACCAGCCTCGATTTAAGTCCTCCTGGAGGGAATGTAAATAACAACCATCATGAAAATGAGGTCCAGGGCTCTCAATCTCAGATCTCAATCTCATCCAGTCTACAGCCCATGAGTGTGTCTGCTGTCGGTCAGAGAGATTTGTTTGATACCGCCGTGCAGAAGCAAAGATTAGCAGTTGGTGGCATGCAGGCTTCAACCACATCAGCCAGCCACCCTCAGAACTTAGCAGACAACAGCAGGCAACTTCTAGGGGTGAAGGCCAATGTGGTAGTGGACCAGCTTAAAGAAGATGAAAAGAAAAATTGGTAAGTAGGAATATATTTTTGTTGCAATTTTATTCCAGACCTTCCAGAAGGAAGGGGGTTAAATTTCATGTAAAGGGAGGTAAATTATATTAAAAAGTTAGATAAATGATAAATGTGCTAGAAAGTTCTTATAATTTATACTAAGTAAGTTAATTTCATATAAAGGAATGTTAATTTACATCATATTTAAACAAAAGAAGTTGCTTAATCTTGTTAATGAACAAGTACAAAGTTATGATGTTAAAGAGTTATTTCAGCTTAAATGACATTTATGTTATTTTTTTAAAAAGAAAATCAAATAACAACATAAGAAAAGTTTTAAAATGCATTATTAGACATTTGTGATTTAGATTAAGTTTATTATGTAACTCAAGTACATTCTTTCCATTCGTAAAACCAGCAATTATCGACTTGTATGCACCAAGATAGTTCTCTGCTTTCACAGGTTGAATGAGATTGACCTAGATCAGCTTGTGAACATAGAAAGTTCATCATTTGATATAGACAAGTATTTGGAGATGGATATTGAACTGGATGATGTAAGTAAACATGAATTAATACACAGAACATCTTTTCAATGCAACTAATTCATAATGCTTTTCATGAGTTGTCTCAATGGAATACCATCTATTATGATCTTTGTACTATACATTTACTTGCCTTATTATAATCCAAATTTTCAAACATGTTTAAAAAATTAAGTTTCTGAAAATATTTTTTTTATCTCCACTATATTTGAATTGATTACTAAAAATGAGATTAAGATTGAAAAAAGTCGCCAAATGGCTTTTAATGGAAACATCTAGGGTATAATAATATGTCAATTTAGTTTTGATTGCATTGTTTCATTATGTAACTTTTGTTTCCATATGTCCTGGGATTAAAAGTTGTCTCTGAATCTACCTATCTGGTACCTGAAATTAGTTTGGGAACATTAAAGGCCATTAGGTAATGTTCTGGCCCACACTAATCTCCACCGTATACCATGGCCACAGAATCTGTTAAGCACTGCTACACTAGCCCTAGAGCTAACTAAGATGGCCTATCAGAAATACTTTTATTTTTACTTATATGATTTCTGAGATGCAAATGTTTACATTTTTGTTTCACTTGTCTAGTTTCTAGAATTTGGTTGGAGACCATCTGATGAGCCCCAGATAACTTATAGGTAATTTTATGACTTTTCTTTTTCTCATTCTTCAATATCTGGCAGTTTTTAAACATAGAGCGGATTTTAGGGGACTAAAAAAGTCATCATGATTTAATTTTTATCTCAATGAGTTTTAGAATAATATTCCCAGGATTGGTATATTTCTAAATAAAGTTTAACACTGTCAATAGATTGCCAGATACCCTTTTTATATTCAAATGCCATGTGAGTTTCAGTTAAATATTATAGACATACATTCAGTCCAACCAATCTGTCTTTAAAAATATAATTACCTAAATCTATATAGTCCTATATTAATTCTCTACATTTAATAAAGTTTGCCACCAACTGCATCACTAAGGCTTAGATCAGCTTCTGCACCAATGGCTCACCCACTTTGTCCTCTGTCCGCATAAAATTGGGAAGTCTCAAGTCATTTAGAATGTCTTCCATTTACAAACAAGTTATTGAGTGTCCAGAATTTGGATCTGGTTTACAGTAGCTTTCATTGTGCTTAGTACAATACATTTATCTATCATTCATTATACTTCAAATACAAAGCACTTTTTCTTTATGTTCACTTTAACTATTTTACCATAAGGTACAACTATGAGCAGTTAAAGTAGACATTTTGTTATTTATATAGTTTAGTAACTGAATTACTAATCTACTGTAATACATGATAATAAAAATCTATTGTAAGTGCATATCCTGTGCTGCGTAAAATTCAACCCGGCAGCAACAAAACTGAAGAGACAACCCCACCTTATGAACCAGTTCAAGCCTGGAAAGATGGCAGCCACCTGGTGGACAGCAGAGGGAGAAACCCACAACAGCCAAACAGCCATGGGCTTATCACCCCTCACCCATCACCTGTGCCATCCTCTGTGGCCAGCGCTGCTGAAACCGTGGAAAGCAGTCGAGCTAGGGCCAAAATGGATGAGATCTTGCATGACTGGTAAACCATTTATGCAGAAACTCTTTATTCAATTTATGTAGCTGTGAGGAAATGTTCAACATAAAAAAAATGGCTTAGCAAAAAAAATGTAACACAAACAGATTCTGATTGGCTTTTATTTTATGGTAAATAATTAGTATAAATACTCTAGTTTCTTAAGCTAGGTTAATGGGCAAATGCCCAAATAGCTGCTGGACCAGGATGATGATGATTTCTTAAGTTTTCTCATCTAACCAACATTTTATGAAATCGAAATATTGATGACAGACACAGAGAATAAATTCATTGTTTTAAAATGGGCATCCATAGTTTTCAAAATTTTATTTTTAAACTTTTAGTCGCTCTTATAGTATGAAAAGACAAAGACAACCTTTGGGTTTATGTGTAGAACATTAACGAACTTTATTGGGTCAAGGTTACACAGGCACTCTACAGACACCAACAATACAGTGACCACTGAACATCGACACACACACACACACATAGTACATTATAGCACACATGATACTACAGCTCCTTTGGCTGGTGTTAGAAAATTTCTAACAGCTTTTGAAAAAAAAAAAGAAATTGTGTTTTCATTCTGCATACCATACATTATACAGGGCAAAAATGATTTAACAACACTTTTTTTTGCCATATTGACTGGTGCAATGATACATAAGTAAACAAGCCACTTGCAAAGCCAAATTTCCTGGGTTTAAATTCATTGCTAAACAAGAGTCGCTTCCCTTAAATCTGGATTATTGACCAAGTCATAAAATTCAGATGAGCAAAATCAGGTCACATAATTTCATCAGATATAGACTAATGGTCACAGCATGAGTTATTTACTAAAACAATGCTGTGCCCTTCCTTAAACATTGATGGGATTTAAATTTACTGAGCAAAAACTTTCTTGAATAAAGCTCTATAGAATTTATCATATTATAATTTTTTTTACTTTTTAAAGGGGATTTAAAGATTCTCACACTGCTGAGTTGATGATGGCTAGGGCCAAGAAAATGAAGTATAATGCTGAGAGGAAAAGGAAGCTTAGCAAACTTGGTTTGTTTTATTGACATATATTTATAATGTATGCATGGGTATTTATATTTTGTAATTGTATATATGTGAAAAATGGATGTATAGATGTATGTATATTGTATATATGTGAAAAATGGATGTATAGATGTATGCATATGTATTTTCAAACCAATGTATACAGTGTTATTCTTCATAGTATATTTATTGATAAAGTATTTAGACAGTATTTTCTTTATGTAAATATATTGAATTGTTACCTAATACTTTTTACTTCTATAAACAACTAACAACCTGGGTACTTCTCCTTCATTGTTATATAATCCATGCTCAGACTTCACCTTCACCTATCCCATAACCAGAGTGAGGGCTGTTGGGGCACCATTTTTTGACAGTTGGACAATTGTATGCCATTCATTTCGGTCCTGCGCTTCCTCTGAGAATCTGCAAGAGACACGATGGTCCCATCATCTCTTCTGCCTGACTCTCTTTCTGTGCCCTGCATGGTGATTTTTGCCAGGCCTTCAAATCTTGCCACATGCCTGTACCATCTTACTAATAATATTTTTTGTAAATTTTTTTGAGGCATGGTGATCCTACAGCTTGTGTAGTGAGTTTCAGATCAATTCATTCACTTTTGTCTTCATGAAGCTGGAAATACTATCTGGCATGATAGTGCTAGTGGCTATGCTGAAGTCAACCATTGGCCGAATAGGAATTTTCTGATAGGACAGGATATTTCTGCCTTTATTCCACTAAAATATTACTTTTTTAATGTCTGTTGAGCCATCACATCTGATGCTCTTGGGGGTTCTCAAATTTGCTTCAATTACAACTGAAATCCTATGGTAAGTGTATTAGTTTCATCATTGAAGCACTCTTTTGCAGATCCAAAACAAAGACTCCTGTTGTTCAGAAAGCTGGAAGAGTCTGGGAGAATAGTCTCAGTGAGACCACCAAATGTAAAAACACTTCCAAGGAAGGAGTATTTCCAAGGTAAGTTTGAGTCTCAGTGAGACCACCAAATGTAAAAACACTTCCAAGGAAGGAGTATTTCCAAGGTAAGTTTGAGTTCAAGGTAAGTTTGAGTTCAAGGTAAGTTTGAGTTCAAGGTAAGTTTGAGTTCAAGGTAAGTTTGAGTTCAAGGTAAGTTTGAGTTCAAGGTAAGTTTGAGTTCAAGGTAAGTTTAAGTTCAAAGAAACTTCAGCTATCAATAGGAATAGTTTTATTTCCTTTCTCTAATGCCAGTTCCTTTTATTGTTTATTTCACAATAGTACGAGATAATTGTAGGAACTTTTAAACATAGTTAAGTTTAGATAAGATTAAGGCACATAATTAAAAAAAAAGCACCTGCATTTTGTTTTGTAGCCAGGGAGGATGAAATTATTCAACAACAGCTTCAGCGTCAAGCAGACGATAGCACTCGAATCAGTCGTACTTATGAATGGATACACACACAGGTTGGAGATTACCCTATTTCAAGCTCAAGGATAAATCCAGGGTACATTTTACCTTTTTTTAACTTTCTACTTTTTATTTCATATTTTCAGTTGATTATAATAGTTTGCATTAGGTTGTTTTACAGTCTTCCCTAAATAACTTTCTATTACAAATTATAGAGTGTTAAATTCAACATTCTGTCCAACATTGCAGCATATTGCATTTTAATCCTTTCAACTTATAACATTCTATTAAATGCTGCACCTCATTATATTGTATTACATTCTACAACACATTAGATTCTACAAACTACATGTCTTAACACTGCATTAAATTCTATACTAGTGTACTTCTTCTTCTTTATTGTATTGTGGAGACCCCGTTACACGAGAAAAAAGTCCACAGTTTTGGGTGAACTCTTATTCAGATTAATTTTTACAACACATTACATTGTATATAGAACTGTTTTATTCTACACTAAGTAGTTTGGCCCATGAAAGAAATATACATTTTAATAACTGGGTAGATCGTAGAACTTTGATTTTGTTTCAAGCTAAAGATACTAGGTTCTAAAAAGGTTTATAAATACTCTTGTGGACATTTTTGAGTCTATCAAACTTCAATGGGCACTGTGATTGTAACTTTGCATTTGTACTAACCAGTAAAGTCAGCTTCAGCTGTCATATAAACCAGAAGATTTGTTAAAACTTCATTATTATATTTTTTAAATTATTTGTTACTAATTGTTATGTTATTTTTTTAATTTACCTTTTAATTAAACATTTCTTTACTTTACATTAAACTCCTTTTGATTTTTTTTTCAAAATGTATTATATTTCAAAAATTAAATTCATGAATCAAATTAAATTTAAATTAGAATGTAATTTTTGTTAATGGTTTTCTTTGTCATGACATTTATTGCTTTGCTAGATTTATTCTACACAGACAAGAGGTGTTGTTTTTTATATTAAAATTACTGAATTATGAAAAAGGGCAAACTTTAAAGAGAGTTGTTCAAATGTTGTTTATTTATTTATTTTTTTTTTATTTTTTTCTAGATCAAAATAAAATAAATAATAAACAGAGTATATTGTAGGAGTATGTTTTCTGGAACAACTAAGATAAGATAAATAATATAAGAATTTGTTAAAATCTGCAATTGGGAAATAAGTGATATTTTTTCCTTACAGTACCATGAGTCCATGTACATCATTAGGTTCTTTAATATTACATTCTGTCATAATTTAGTCTTTCTTTTGAATTTCTTTACTATGAACCTCACACAATTTTTTAATTTGTCTACTGTTTTTTTTTTTGGCTAATCGGGTTAGTTTATTTAGCCACCCTGATAAATATTATATTGTCATATTGTTAAAGTTGATCATTAGTGCTTTTTTTCGTGACGGTACGCACCGGTACGGCGTACCGGTAACTTTTTCAATGTGGGCAAAAAATTATTACTTTTCTTGTGTTTTAACGTTTATTATTAATTTATTATATTATTGATTTGTTAAAATTGAATTATTTTAAAATTGCACGCAATAAGAATTAAAATATAAAATGCGAAACTGCTTTAAAAGTTAGGCAATCCATCACTGAGTACCAGCACCTATTTTTTTTACAAAAAACGCACTGATCATTGTTATGCGATTATCTTTATCCTGTAATGATCTTTGTTCATCTCATGATTTGTGTTCATCTCCTGATCTTTATTTTCTCAAAAACCTTTGTTATCTCAAAAACTTTTGTTCTTTCATGAACCTTGGTTCTCACTCAATAACCAACATTAAGTTTTTCAAAAATTTTAAATGCAAAGCCACTGATAATAAAAACACTTTCAAATGTTTCCCTTTTTTTTTATTTAAAAGAATGTTTGTTTGAACAAACAACAAAATAAGGTACAACAATTATTTTCTTTGCCCAAAGTGATGTTTAATTGAACCAATGTCACATTCCTTTGAAATACAGGTGTGTTCTGGATAATCTTTCACTCAAACAAAACTCAATATACTCTTCTTTATTAACAAATCTTATAATACCATTTCTTTTAACTCCTTAAAACTTTTAGACTTGCCAACTTTGATTCAAGTCAAGATAAAACACCAAAAACAGACAAGTTATTTGACACTAGGAAGGTTAGTTCTTTATTAAATCAAAATTGTTTAATGTGAAAGTTGGATGAGAAAATGAAAAGACACAAAGTTTGTTTTAAAATTAGGAAAAAAAAAGAAAGATGTTTTCATTTTTAAGAGGAAAAAAAAACATAACATCATTTTAATAGAGTTTTTTTCTCTATGTTTAGAAGATGTGATTTTACAAAAAAAAAGACATACTATTTTACTTAGTTAGAAAACAATGAATATTTTATTCAATTTATAATCTAATCCATTGTCTGACCCCAAGACTCAATATTTAATTTAATTTATAGACTAGTCCATTGTCTGACCCCAAGACATCTGCAGCTGGTAGAGGTGCTGAAAGTCAAAATCGACGATTTTCATTTGGAGATGAAAACTGTGAGTTGTTAGAAGAGTGTAAATATAAATCTATTGAAGCTAAAGACAATAATATCTGAGGAAGTATTATCAATTATTCCCTAATGAATTATTTTACTAGTAAACATATTATATCAGCTGTTGGAACAAGAAGTCATGTTGACTTAATCTTTGGATTTAAAAGGATGAACAGTACTTGCTTAATTATTTTACTGGCAACAAACGCCTACTAAAAAACTATCATAACAATGGCATATGACAGTATCATTCTTAAACTGTCTGCAGTATTTTTAAGTATAATGAGCACAAACCATAATAAAATACCATCATAAAGTATTTAGGATTTAAATATAAGACTTTAAAAATAGTTTTCTACTTTAAATTTAACTTTAAAAAGTGTATTTCTGTTATTTGTTTCACAGCCAGTCGTAGTCCACTGCTTCCACCAATACACAAACAGGACAGAATCTCCTTTCGAGATTGTCCAGTGGACAAGAGTGCAGGCTGGGGAGGTGGGAAGAAGAGAGGACAAAAATTGTAAAACCAAGGAATAAAACAAAACAATGAACATAAACATACATTTTTAAATGGCCTTGACCCTGCCTGAAATTAATAGAATGGATTGACTCTTTTGGAATGTACAACTGATTGTGGTAGCTTGTTTTATGTTGACTTCTGCTCAAAGCACTTCTATCCTGTAAAAGTCACCAAAAAGGGCAAGGTCTGTAAATAAAATGATTTCTTTTTTTAATTGTTTATTTAAAAACAAATGTATTGTGCTTTTGGACACACAATCCCATGTTCATCAGTAGACACATTTATGTATTTTTTTAAAGGTTCCCCAAATTTGTTGAGCTGATTCAAACAGGTTGCTCTTTAATTAAAGTTCCAAGCTGTTATATAAGAATATAGATTTAATTATAAAGGGAAAGACAGTTGTGTTAATTGTCATGACACTTATTTCAATTCTGAACTATACAGTCCTATGGCCGTGTCTCACCAACAATTTGTTTCATAAATTTATAAACTAGATTAGTTTTGTATTTTTATTTTTTTCTCAATTTATTTAGTGAATGTGGAGTATGATGAGTGGAATGCATGTATTACGCAAATAATGCCTGCCAACTTTTTTTAAAATATTTAGGTCAGTGCTTATTTTTACAATGAATATCAATTATTTGTAATGTTCTCATTGTTATGTTTATCTTGTGTTTTTACAATGAATATCAACTTGTAATGTTCTCATTGTTATGTTTATCTTGTGTTTTTACAATGAATATCAACTTGTAATGTTCTCATTTCTATGTTTATCCTGTGTGGATTTATTCAGCCTGTAAAAGTTTTCTAACAGGTTGACCTTTTTTTCTTTCTTGAAAATAACATGGTGTCTAAACATTTGATTTATATTTAACAGCAAGTTTACACATATTTTAAATTTAACAAGCAAAACAAAAAGTCTAATATATATATGTTTTGATATGATAATTTTTTTTGCAATAAACTCTCTGAACAATTATTTTTGGTTATACTTTATTGTTTGTTCTTATTGTTGTTTTTTTATTTCACTTTGTAAAAAAAATTTAATAAATGTATATGTAATATATATAAAATAAATGTAATATGGTCTACAACTTTCATAATATTAATTCTGCTATAAATACAGTGGAAAGAAACACACAAAAGCCAAATACAAAAAAAAAAAAGGCCAGAATCCAATGAGAATATATTATGCTCAGATCATTTTCATTTTCAAATTTGTAATATCTTGTGTTTCCTTTTAAAAACCCTTTTTATTAACTTTGCAAAACTTTCTGGTCCTACCTTCGGAAGGCTAATTGAACCACTTCCCGCGTCATTCTATTGAACCAAAACATATGAAATAGCCTAAACATTAAGTCCCGGGGAATCTATGACATTTTAAGTTACACCCAACCCCCCTCTTCCCAATCCCAACCCACAAAATCAGTTTATGGTGCGCATTGGTAAATCCATACTAAAGGCACATTCCAAATATTTATAAATCATTTAAAACGTAGGCGCCATAGATATTGATTAATATCTAAATAGCGCACTGTCAAAATTTACATTGGTTTTCATCACTGATCTATACAGATTTGTGTTTGTCATGGATAAAAAAATCAATTAGAGTATTTTATGTTTATTTGTGCTCTGTATTTTATAGATCTCCGTGGTGCGTTTTTCATACACATTGGAATTAATTCATAAATATATAATTTTATGACTTAATGGTTCTGAAAAATATTTTTATTCAATTAATTAGGATTACTAAATTCCCATTAACCCCATGACATATCTTTATATGTTAGAGCCATAGATTATATTACACCACACCATACACAGACCTGCCTACTCTCCCGCATTGTGCGGGAGTTCTACGCATTTGAACCCTGTTTTCCGCTTTTCCGCACACCTTTAAAATTCTTCCGCTTTTTTGTTCCCCGCCTATGGATTTTTTTTTTCGAAATTTTTTTTTTTTTCGATCGATATTTTTCTGACACTTGCAAAAAATGCGAATCTTTTTCTATCGGAAGTCGGAACTAAAATTTATTTGCATGGACATGCGCAGTTTACACACTTCTCTTTATTTTACCAACGAATCGGCCAAAAAATGGCGGCACTTTCACTTTCTGCTCTGTGCCGGCCAAAACAATCGGCAGATACAAAAACTACGATAAAATAGCGATTTCCATTCCAATGTCCTATAATAAATATAGTTACTTCCTTTTACTAATAAATAATCTTCCGTTTTTCGCTCTTCTGTTCTTTTTTTTATAATTTATTCTTACAACGCTGGTTGTCGAACTTGTTGCTAGCAATGCAATGCATAGGCCTAGGCTAATGCTATTAGGCCTACTATTGTATTGAAATGGAATAAGCTAGGTCATCTGGCTTACGTTATAAATCTGTTAGGAACCTTTTTAAGGCATGCTAATGCTATGTGACTCAGAATATAATTTTGCATCTACATATGAAAGACTGTTAGTTTAAAGTTTAGATTTTTAGTCGGAAAGCTGATCCGAAGCTTTTTCAGCCATTGACTACGTCATACTCTAACACTGTTATTTTGCCATTAAGTTAGGCTATATCGGGAGAATTATATTTTTTTCAAAAGCCCTAAATAACTGAAACCTCTATGTAAATATAATAATAAATAGTAAGTTTTCTATAAGTAGGTACTCAAAACTGATTTTAATTTTTCAAGCTATTGAGCTTTTTTTATGTTAAATAGAAAGACAAAATGATTCTAAGAACTTTGATACCAATTTTGTGACTGTATGTTAATTTTTAAGAAAGTTATGAAATTTTGAAATTTTACAAGTTGGTTACCTTTAGCCACCTCACAAAGTCCTATTTTTAGAAGTCATTATCTCAAAAAGTACATTGGCTATAGCTAAGTTACTTTGTTTACAAACACAAAAGTTTGTAGAGAAGAGACCCAATTGTTTTCATGAATGTGGTGCATTTGAAAAATATAATATATCGATGTAAAAATCATTTTTCATACTTTTTACAGTTTTTTTCAAGGGAGACAAAAAACGCAAATCTGACCTATTTTAAAAAAATCACTAAAAATTACCTAATTTTTGTAGATTCTTATGTTGTATATCAAATTGAAGGGAATTCAATGCTTCATAGAGACCTACTAAATTGGCACTGTTTCAAATTATCCAAATTTAATTATTTTAATTGAAACAAAGTGTTCTAGCAAAAATTTTTGTTTTTTAGCCATTTATAAACATTCGCGAAAATTTTACGAATCTTTGTAAATGTAAAAATATTACACCAATTTGAAGTTCATTTAAAGTACACAACTTTTATAGTAAAAAATGTTACAAAATGTACTGTATAAGTAGGTATACGGACAATGATTGACAATCATCTACTTGAAAGTAAAACAAACAAAAGCAGTTTCTATATAGTGTAAGACTCGAACATTAAACATTAAATAAGGCAAGTTAGTACATTATTTAATAATACACATTTTAAGGTAACATTTATACATGTTTTATTTTTAAGAGAAAGTTTCAAATGTTAGTAAGGTTTAAAATAACAACTATTGACTTTTGTTTAGGCTAAAACCATTTATCCTATAGTTAGTAGTAACAATAATAATAATAATCAGTTTTATCCCATAACTAGAAACAAAAAATATAATTACAATATAAACTTAAAACTGTTCAATATATTACTTGTACATATGATTTGATTTGGTTTCTCTGATTTGGTTTTGATTTTTTTTTTCATTGGTATAAAGTATAAGGATCTATATCTTATGGTCCTTAACACTAACCAAGAACGCCTGTCACAAGGATTATAATCTAAGCTGTAGTTTTTTGTATATATACATATTTAAAGAATCACATTTTTAGTTTCACTATTGATATTTCGATAACATATTTATCGTTCAGTAGTTTAGGGGGATATGTGCATTATTTGTGAATCAGCCCCGTTCATACATTATTGTACTTCGCCCACCCCAGCACTTTATACTAGTTGTGTTCCCTGTCCACCTATCTTTCCTACTTTTGACTATTTGCCACCCCCAATACGCTACTAGTAATAATTTTTTTTTAGCTCATACACTTTTATTTTAATTATACATTAACAATTATAAAACATATCTCTTATATCGACCTAATTTTAACTTTCATCTATTAGTAGTTAACAAAAATATATTTGTTTTTATATCAGAACAAACCGTCTTTTCCACCTCTTGCCGTGCACGTTTTGTGCCCCCCTTCCCACACACACACATATAAAGTGCTACAATTCTACCCTATGTTTCCCTCCCCAACCCTACTATTTTGTTTTTATTTGGTCCAGACCAGAATACAGAGAGTATATGCACACAGGCATATAGGCCACGAAGTTGGCAATGCAGTATAATCTATGATTTTAATGGCATGCTGTTGGTGAATGATGGAGTATAAACGCACGAAAATTTATAAATGAAATGTATTATATAAAGTCCCTTTATTGACTCCCTTTCCTCCCACATTTCAACTACTGTCAATTTTGTCAACCCAGTTTTCTGTATTTAGTTGACCCTCTATGTAGGCTATTTGATTATGACTTATTTTTAGGTGTTACGTCCACAATCCCCTTGTGGCCAGAGCTGTGTAGATCTTGCTGATAATTCTCGTTAGTCCTAGGGGAGACTTTAATTATTAGTATTTATGTTTCAGTATTACACGAACTCTTCTTATAGTCCTGGGCGCAAATTCAGTATTTGTATTCCAACATTTCCTCTCTTGTAAATTATGGTAGTAGATAAATCTTATAGTAATGTATACAACACAATAGGATAGTAACTTGACAAAGAAGCTTCAGTGTAACTGTTGTTGATAGTTTATTTCAGGTGGTATGTTCAATATATACAATATATCTATTATGTACAGTTAGAATAAAATAGTGCAAACACAACCGTTCTCAAAAGAACATATTTTGAAACTCTCTGTCTTTCAGACAAAACAAATCATTAAATACTATCCGAGTGGTGCAAGGGATAGACCCATTACCAGTAGGGGTGAAAATCATGGTATCATTACAAAACTCATAACAAAAACGATAGGAACTTCCCCTATTAAATAATGAGTCGTTCCCAGACTCTGAGAATTTGAGATCAACACAGAATCCCAGCATTACCTAGAACCTTTCGTTTCCTCATATCGCGTGTAGTAAGAAAAGAGAGAGAGAGGAGAATAAACATTGCGTGTTCCAATTCTTGGAAAAACAATATACATGACACGCCCCCACCCAATGAAAGAAATAATGTACCATAATTACCCAAGTAATACTCAACATGGTACATTTTTCGTACTTAACACTATCGTTTTAATAACCAACAATCAATGGAAGATTATTAGACAATTTAAGCAAACATGGCTCACTGGCACAACTAAATTATAAAAAGTGTCACTACCCAATGGTAATTGTGATTATAACGTGATGGACAAATATTTCACCGTTAGTATTAATATTAACTAGTGTCTCAACAAGTACAAATAATTCAAAAATATTCTAGTCATTCTTATTTTAACTATGTACAGTTGTGTGGATTTCCACCAAAATTTGCAAAAAGTCTTAATCTATTTAAACAAATATAACATTGCTCAAACTCTGTCAATTTTCAACAGTTTACTTCTAATATACAAACCAAAAGATAAGTAATACATAACTCGAATCAAACTATAGGTTACTTCCCCTTTAAATTACAGTGTCAACTTGACATTAACAGGGTGCATACCTAAGATGATGATACTTCCCCTTTTCTCAAATATGAGGAGAAAATACGCTCTAGTTACGATTACTACAGTAATCTCAATATTAAAATGTAATCCACTATTATGCGTTCTTGGCAAATTTGAAAGTTTAATATAAAAGATTGTTCAGGGTTGAATGAGTGCTCACCTTTAGGTACCTTTGTTTCCCTCCATTCCCGGATATATGGAATATATAACAACCTATATACAACATAGTGAATATCCACTAGTTTTTCCCATTCTATTACCATGATATAACAATTTAGCAATAGTTTTCCAATATTATCTATTAATTTATACCAATTAAGATTACATCTCTTTCTAAGATAAAAATTGTACATATTATTATTTAGTTCCATTCATTAACTAAAATAAAACAAGATAATAAATCAATTAGCTTAAAGTTTCCCACTTAATTGCATGTGATGACAATTACTTTTATCCATCCATATTAAGTAAATACGTGCATATTATATATTTATTGCATCATGCATCAACATTTAAATGGAATTTCTTTTCCATAATCAAATGAATTTAAAATATATCAGAACATCAATATAATACATGATTATAAAAATTATTAATACTTTCAAAAGACTTGACTTCTATATGATACAAGTATTCTATAGGTATTCCATAATCAAAATTCAAACGAATGATAGGTTATCATGACACATTCTTAATGAATAAGTGAGATGATCTGAAAAAGAAGTATAGGGTTATTCAGTCAATCATGTAGCACCCGAGATAGAGTATCAGCTATGACCTTGTCTCTATCTTGTCGATAATACGGGGAATGGGATACCAGTCGGTCTTTGTCAAATTACTTAATTTCCCAAAATCTCTATAAAACTGCAGTGTGTGGTCGGCTTTTGGTACCATCACACAGGGTGTAGACCATTTGCTATCACATTTTTCTCCTATGTCAACTTCTAACATATACTTTACATCTAATTTAATATGCTCAGGTCTGATGGGGTCAAATGGATGCTGTTTAATAGATCTGGCACTATTGGTTAACACTACATCGTGCTCTATGACATGTGTCTTACTGGGAACATTTGTAAACATTGACTTATCTTCATGTACCAGCTCAATAATCTTCTCCTTATCTTCGACCGGAAGATGTTCTAGCCTTGTATCTAAACTCTTAAGGGCATCTGTATTATTAAGTTTACTTTCTGCAAACTTATATTCTATCCTAGATAAATCCGTCGGGACTCTAGCTAATGAAATCATGGGGACCTCCCGTGGTTTACTCTTTTCCCTGGAAACATAGGGCTTAAGTAAATTAATATGGCATACCCTCTGCTTTTGTCTCCGGTCAGGAGTCTTTATCAAATAATTGACCTCGCCAAGCTTTGACTCTATCTCATAGGGTCCACTAAACTTTGCACTTAAAGGCTGATTTTGCAAAGGTAGAAACACAAGAACTTTGTCACCTGGTGCAAAAGTTCTAGCTGTAGCTTTACGGTCATAGTTCTGTCTCATACGCTCCTGCATCTGTGGAAAATGAATCTTCACATGGTTAAAAGCATGATAAAGCCTATTTTTAAATTTATCTACATATGACAAAAGTCCAATCGGTTCACTGTCCGTTAGCCAAGTTTCATGTAGAAGTTTCAACGGACCTCTGACTGAGTGTCCATACACAAGTTCGAATGGGCTAAACCCCAGGGATTCCTGAGTGGCCTCCCTTGCAGCGAACAGTACATAAGGCACACCCTTATCCCAGTCTTTCTCGTTTTCATAACAGTACTTTTTAAGCATCGATTTTAATGTCTGATGAAACCTTTCCAGAGCTCCCTGGCTCTCAGGATGATAGGCACTTGATAGCCTATGGCTTATCCCTAATTGTTCCATGACTTGTTTGAAAATGTTCGAAGTAAAGTTAGTCCCCTGGTCGGACTGTACTGTCTTCGGTAGGCCATAACGTGTGAAGAAATTTGTCAGGGCGTCTACCACCTTCACTGTTGTTATGTTCCGCAACGGAATGGCTTCCGGGAAGCGAGTGGATGAACACATGACTGTGAGCAGGTATTGAAAACCGGCTTTTGTTTTCGGCAACGGGCCCACGCAATCAATGAGTATATGACTGAATGGTTCGTCGAACGCTGGTATCGGCTGGAGTGGAGCGACAGGAATTCGTTGGTTAGGACGTCCTACCATTTGGCATACGTGGCAAGTCTTGCAGTATTGTTCGACATCTCTTCTCAGTCCTGGCCAGTAGAAGTAAGGGAGGATACGGTGGTGCGTTTTTCGGACTCCCATGTGACCAGCGAAAGGAAGATCATGCGCCATACGCAGTATATCTTGACGATAGCACTTAGGTATTACAATCTGGTGAATACTGTCCCACTCGTTTGTACCTGAGTTGAGCGGTTTCGACTTTCTCATCAATACTTCATCTTTCATGTAGAAACATTCCGCCATTGCATCTGCAGTCTTTTCGTCAACAGCTTTCATTCTGAGTTGCATTATTACTTCGTCATTCAATTGTTCTTTCACCAATTTCTGCTTTGGTGACAAAATGTTATCGTTCTCTGTTGCATCACCAGTTGTTAGTTCAGCAAAGAACGTAGCACTTAAATCGATGTCAGGTGTTTCTGTTATCACTGTTTCATTCGCATGTGTGTCTTCAGAACAGACAAACACATCTTTCGTTGCACTACACGGCGTAGCAGGAGTCTTTACCGACTTCTTTTTCTGCATTGCTCTTGTCAGTGCACATGTTGGGCGTTCATTGGCAGGACGTAGGTTTTTGTCCTCCGCCATCTTTGTCTCCAACACTTTAACCATGGGCTCGACAGTGACTCTGCCGCCCATAATGTCATTTCCTAATATCATGGAAACGCCTTTGACGGGTAGTGCGCGCCACACTCCCACTACGATGTTACCTGTAAAAATATCCGACTCGAGTTTTATTCTGTGCAGTGGAGCTTCCACAGCCTCCATACTAGCACCTCTCAGCACAACAGACTCACCGGTACTGGTGGCATCTGTTAACGGCACACTGCCCTCCAGGATCACGCTGACAGCAGAGCCCGTGTCACGTAATATCTGTATTTTCTTCTTGCTGAGTACATCGACTTCTGTCGACACTGTCCCCTCGTAGACAAAGGGTCGAAAATCGGATAGGTCGTCCTCTTCCGGGACTTCAGGAACCATCTGTTCCTCACGGCCATCTGAAAACATAATAGATTGAGTACAGCTATTCTCTTTTACCTTAGATAGACTGTTCTCAAAAACCATCGACTCCACAACTATGGGCGATGCCGGCCGCATTTCTTTTGAGTTTCTTGACCCTGTGTTGCACACTTCTTCTGTCTGCTTGCTGTCTTTCTGCACTCTGGCACAGTGTAGAATAGCACCTTGCTTCTTGGTAAGGATCCAACAATCTTTCTTCATGTGGCCCTCTTTCTTGCAATTGAAACATACCACCTTTGCTTTATTTACATCTGTCTGCTTCCTGAAATGAACTAAGTTACTATTATTATTTACACCACTGTTCTTATTATTGTTTTCACTTGTCTCTTTTGGTTTACTAGCCTCCTTGGACTCTGGTTTGTGCACTTTGGGTTTGTCAGCATAATATGGCTTTATGCTGGCGTGAATTATGGCATAGTTATCTGCCAATCTAGCAGCTTCATGCACATCTTCAACCCCTCGGTCTGAGATGTGAGTTTTAATATCCACTCGAATACAATCATTGAATTCCTCAAACAATATTAGGTTCTTGAGTTTATCAAACTCACTTACATTCTGTGACCTTAGCCACTGTTCTAACATTTTCTCCTTTTGTCTCAAAAAGTCTACATGAGTTTGATCATATGCCTTCTTTCTGTCTCTAAATAGCTTTCTATATTTTTCTGGTGTCAGGGAATAACTTTTCAGCACCCTATCTTTGATTACTTCATAGTCATTTATTTCCTCGGGTGTTAAACTCAACACTACGTCCAATGCTTTTCCTTTGTTGAGAGTTGACCTTAACAATAAAGCCATCTTATCATCAGGGAACTGATAATCTACAGCTATCCTCTCAAAAAGCAAAAAGAAATCTTGAACATCTTCTTCTCTGAATATAGGCAAGTGTTGCTTCATTGCGCTAATATCCATACCGTTGCTGTCCCTACGATGGTCAGGTCTGTTCATGCGTGCCATCTCTATCCTTTCTCTGCTTTCAATTTCTATCCTAATTCTTTCCAATTCTCTCCTTTCCATACTTTCTAATTCCATTCTCTTCATAGCTAATTGGAATTTTAGGTTTTCACTCAACCCTTCATCTTCATTGTTTGATGATCTAGATGACATATTTCTTACCTCGTCTCCGTGGGCAATTACCTCGCCCCCACTGGGAGCTACATAACCTTCATTGATATCGTTCTGTCCCACTTCAACTACACTACCAGTGTTCATGGCATTCTGCCCGTTCAAACATGTCATAATTTCTTTGGTCAAACGATTACGATTAGGTCTTGCCTGTCCTGCCTCAATCCCAAAGGACTCAGCTAATTCTTTTAGTTCAGCAAATGACATGGCATTAAGTTCCTCACTTGATATATTCGAAGCCATAGTATAGCGTTCGAAATATTTGTTATAGTAGAGTAGTATATATTGTATAATAAAATATAAAGTTCCAACTTACGATTTGTCCAGAAATTTGCACAATATAATATTAAACACTTCGTGGAATCTTCACACTTCCCAAGGAATAAAAACGCAAACCAGTTCTCTCCTCTTTTTAAAAAGAATAGTTTCACAGTCCTGAAAACGAAACACAAATATGCCGCTCTCAGTACTACTAATGTCACAAAATATTTATAGGTCAGCTAGATCAAGAAAAGTAGAACTCAAATCTACCGAACGAGACTACCAAATCTTGTCAATCCTAGGTCAGGAAAAGTAGAACTCAAATATACCGGGCGAGACCACCAAATTTTGTTACGTCCACAATCCCCTTGTGGCCAGAGCTGTGTAGATCTTGCTGATAATTCTCGTTAGTCCTAGGGGAGACTTTAATTATTAGTATTTATGTTTCAGTATTACACGAACTCTTCTTATAGTCCTGGGCGCAAATTCAGTATTTGTATTCCAACATTTCCTCTCTTGTAAATTATGGTAGTAGATAAATCTTATAGTAATGTATACAACACAATAGGATAGTAACTTGACAAAGAAGCTTCAGTGTAACTGTTGTTGATAGTTTATTTCAGGTGGTATGTTCAATATATACAATATATCTATTATGTACAGTTAGAATAAAATAGTGCAAACACAACCGTTCTCAAAAGAACATATTTTGAAACTCTCTGTCTTTCAGACAAAACAAATCATTAAATACTATCCGAGTGGTGCAAGGGATAGACCCATTACCAGTAGGGGTGAAAATCATGGTATCATTACAAAACTCATAACAAAAACGATAGGAACTTCCCCTATTAAATAATGAGTCGTTCCCAGACTCTGAGAATTTGAGATCAACACAGAATCCCAGCATTACCTAGAACCTTTCGTTTTCCTACTAAACGTCCTCATATCGCGTGTAGTAAGAAAAGAGAGAGAGAGGAGAATAAACATTGCGTGTTCCAATTCTTGGAAAAACAATATACATGACATAGGCAATACATAGAAATTCACAAACATAATAAATATATATAATATCTGCCAATAAACGTTCAACGAATCGAGGATTTACAATAAACTGTAGAGTAGCGTGGGGCTAAACGCCCCCCTTAAGCAAGAAATGCTCTCTGTCTTCTAAATTACGCTCTAAAGATCCACAAATGCATGTATAGCTTGGGGTGTAGTAAAGGTTTGTATACACAAACATTCTTTATGATAACGTTGAACAAATGAACACAGTGAATAAAAGAAATAAAAAAATTATTTGGCCATTTTGCCCCACTAGAGGGGGCAAACGCCCTGTAGGGTGGGGCTAATTGCCGAGACTGGGCGTTTCACCCCACCTTGACAGGCGTTTTGCCCCATTATCTGAAAAGTTAGAAAACATATATAACAAAAGCTTTCTGTCTACAAACATTCGGATTGTCCAATGTCCGTTCTTACTCTGTGTTAGTTTTATTGTAGGAAAAGAGGATTCGTGTCATTTTAGGCATGTCTATTCCGACTCTGTCTCAGATTCACAGTTTGGACAGATGAAGTATGGAAGCCCTGGAGTGCACTCGTCGTGAGCCCACAGTAAACATATGTGACACTGGATCCATGTTTCACGAGATCTGGAGTTGCAGAATAGTTCGCCACATACCAAACAGGGCCATTCCTGATCACTTGATTCCTCATCAGATTCTAAATGTCTCCTTTTTCCTTTTCTGACTTTGGATTTGCTATTACCAGCCTTTGGTTTGTTCTTTGATTCTGCTTCTTTCTTGTTTGTTTCTGACATTGTTTTTTTTTCTTTTGCCGCTTTTTTCTTTTTTTCTGTTGCTTTTTTCATGGCTTGTCTTTCTACGAGTTTGGCCTTGTATGGAGACGAGGTGAGCACTTCTGCAGTTTCTCTCTTTCGTCCAGTTGATTTTCTTTTAGGCTGCATTTTTGGTATAGGGGACAGATTAGCGATAATCTCCCTGATGCTATCATTGGGGTCGGAGCTGATACAGCTTGTCTTGGTATCTGTGGGGCTTTTAATAATGTAGTCGTAGTGACGAACCTCCTCACCGACACTTGTAAATCGCACGATTAAAAAACTGTTCTCTCCTTCGCCATAGCGCTGGATAACAACATTGTTATTGTTGATCACTATGATCAGTTTTGTCAGAACCTTGCTAGTGGCACATATTTCTAGCTCGCATAGTAGAGATTTTGGTTCTGCCATCGCTGCAATGCGTTCTTCAACTGTTGAGAAGTGAATCCATTGTGGTAGATCTGCATTTAATGTGTCTTCATCTATATCTTCATAATCACTAAAGTGACTACACATGTAGGAGACTACCTGCGCCCGAAGCCCATCAGCCTGCCTTGTTTCATTGATTTTCATGACCACAGATGCTCCCCATGCTCATCCCGCTCTGCATTTTGAAGGTTTGCATCAAGACCAGTGACAATGCTCCTGAAAAAACATCTGCCATCCCCAGATGTCTTAATGACTCTAATGTCATAATGCAATCTGCAGCTGTTGAAGATGGTGTGTGAGAGGCTGCTTTTTCCAATGTCGTAGGTTGATCGGATGAATCAACGAGGCGTGGTTTACAGAATGACATGGGTTCATTTATAGCTTGGTGAACTTCTGTTTCATCTTGCAGGGTTGCCTCTTTGGCATCTGGGGATGTTCCATCTCCTACAGGCACCCTATCAGTGGAGGTCAATAGATTTACTTCTGCATATTTATCACATGCTCTTTCAAATGAAGCTCAACGTCAGACGGAATCAATGATTTGCCTCGTCCAAACTTTTGCACGCCTGGATGAGCAACTTTTTTTGTCTCTGTGTCTTCTAAGGGTCCTCTGAGGAATACCAAACTCTTTACTAGCATGATTTATCGAAACCCCGTTGTTTATGGCCCGCAAAGCATCTGCTAAATTGGTTTCGCCATAACTGCTTCTTTCAGTCTTTCTTTTGTATACACGCACCATTACCTGTTGATAAGAAAGAACAAACCTCTAATAACAAGAAAAGTCAATGTAGTGTCATGTAAAAGTAAACAGACAGTCAATAAAACAAATAGTTCAGTGGTGGTGCTAAACGCCCTTGAATGGGGCTAAACGCTCGGTGTGGGCGTTTAGCCTCACCAGTGCCGTGGCGTTTAGCCCCACACTACCCACTTTACAAGCACGAGGTTGTACAAGGCAACTCAAGGAAATTTACCCAGTCAAACATGTGTCAGTGTTTGCGCACATTATCCTTGTACCACAAAATACAGGCATTGATTTAATTCGACTGTATTTAGCCTACTAGCACTAAATAAACGGACACCCTAAATTTATAATTATTTGGTTAAAATTTAAAAAATATGACAGTTTACTTACTACAAGCTTCGTAGAGCTAGGACTTCGCGTCAACAAAGGTCGCCTCTTACGTTGTCATGAGCAAAGCACTCCAGGAAGCTGACACCACGTGTGAACTGAGAACAAAGGGGGGGCATTTCACCCGACCTCGCCGTTTAGCCCCACGCTACTCTAATATTCAGGCTAGATCTGATAATCTTATTAGAATTATTATTATTAGGCCTACGCATGACAAACCATTATTCAATAAATGTTTAAAAAATGACTTAGCACCACCGATGAATTATTAAACATATGCCATGGTAGAAATATTCTTCAAGCGCAAATATAATAATAGTATTGTATTATTCTAAAGATTAAAATATGTCTTTTATTACCAACATTAGACTTGTCAGAGTAGGCCTCACAGCTATTGCATTTTGTAGGCCTTATGAGTGTAGGCTAGACAATATTTTTGTACATTCATCCGCTTAAAATAGCTTCGCTTCCACAAAAACTAAATAAAATACTATCTGGTTCAATTTAAATGTTATTATAAGGGTGTAAAACTACTTAATTTTATACTTAATTCGTTTAATTCATAATACTATCCATAGCTTTGCTAGTCCACCCCAAAGGTCAAATTTACTATTGTTTACATTGACAACAGATGGAAGATCCAGTTTGCATGTCAAATTACATATTATAATATTATTTCCTGGAAAAAAAAGTATCAATTCAATATCTTTAGCATAGCTACTTTAAAATAAATGTAATTTTAGTTTATTTTATAACAAGAAAAAAATTAGACTTATCTTTCAACTTAATAGGGGTTTAGAGACTCGAGAACAAGTGATTTAAGGTGGTAAATCTAAAACAATTTATTAAAATAAAATAAATATAATAATATATACATACATTTTTTTACATAAAATTCATTTTATATTCTTAATCTATTATATTGAATAGTTTTACTTAACTACTAAAGTGATAAAATCCGATACGACGCCTTCATTGGTAACGACCCTACAAATAGGGGAGATCGCGGCGGGCATGTTTTTACGGCGGTAAAATACTATTTCATAGGGTTTATCTTGCGCGTTAGGCAAAATGGGCCATAATATGTAGAATAATAATTCTTTCAGATTTTTACAGGAAAATGGACCAGCTTTTTGGTGGTGTTTATAAAAAATCTAAAAAATGATTTTTTCTTAAAAAATAAAAATTTTTCTTAGATAATTTAAATATTAAAAAATGTTTAACATAAACAATCAATTTTAAATACATATGGTGATAAAGGCCATTTATTCCTGTACAATCGAGTGAAAAAAGTATCTTTCTAGCATGAATGGTCGATTTTGCCTAGACGATTTAGTACGAGTGGTGTCGAAAACTTAATAACGCGCAAAAAAACGGAAGTCAGTTTTGAGTACCTACTATAAGATAAATAAAATATAAAATGGCTATTATTAAATTCCATTATAATTTATTTTTTTTAATGAAAATTATTATGTGCCTTTGAAAAGTGGAGTTTGGGGTTAGGGCCTAATCAAAAATTAAAACGACTTTTTCTGTCATGTGCCCCTTCTATAAACTTAGAGAGGAGACAATTTCTGAGTTTTACAAATCTGTAAGACTTTATTTTTGTAAAGTCTGTGAATACTTGGTGCAAAACCTGCCCTTGGATGACCAAGTCCTTGTCAATTCAGTTGTAGTCAACCTTCATGAAAGAAAGAACATAACGTCTTCCCATCTAAATTACTTCTTAGATAGGTTTCCAATGCTGATGGGGGATGCTGACAGGGATGTTATCCTTGAGCAGTTTGCCAAGCTGCAGAGTACTGACTTGGATCTGCCAGTAAATGAACGGGTTGATCACAGCTGGACAAAGTTGTCCTCCGAGTATCCCCAACTCTCTAGTCATGAAGGGGATACTCACAATTCCCCACTCTAGCGCGCCTTTTGAGCGTATTTTTTCAATGGTCAGGAAGACCTGCACTGATCATTGCATTTGGAATGATGTTATTTCATGTAGATTAAATTATATTATCATATATTATGCCGCAAACCTGTGTTTCTTTATAACTATGATAAAATAGTTTGTGTATAATTATAATTATATTATTATGTATTTTTGTTATGCTGCTCTAAATCTCCCTCATTAGTTGGAAAATCTCCCACATAACTAGCCTCTGTCTCCCTCGTGGGTCCAGTGGGGGGGGTAGGCAGGTCTGCATACACAATAACTGCTGCAACACCAAAATGAAATTATCATGCTTCCATTATACAAAAAAATAAAAATTATTGATTAAAGAGTGGTTACTTCATTAAGTTTTAAATGAAAATCACACCTAGATAAATGAATAGCAGGTAAGAAGTAGTCAGCCTTCACAAAAAAGTTTACATTGAAATACAAATGAAATAATATATCATTAATATATAAATATAGCTTAGTAACAATATGAAACTAACCCTAACTAGTGAATGTTGGCTAAATTTCTATAGATACATCTATTACGCACATCCAAAATAGATTCATGTACCGTCATCTAATGAGGAGATTAAAGAAAACAACTACTTAATTATTGAAAATATTTGTTATTATTATTTCTTTGTTTTTATTTTTCTTTATCTGAATCTATACATTTGCAGTTATCTTTCTAATTTATATTAATAACCAATTTCTCAAAGATAGTTATAAAAAGTTAATTAAATGATTAATACAATCCATTTCATTCTTAGTCTCTCTTGACATATCAAACTAATAAAAAAGTCTGTGTATTTTATTATACATTTTTGTTGTAAATTTTCAATCCCATACAACAAGAATTAATTTTAAATAGAGGTTAGGGGGAGATATCAGAAGCTAGTTATCAATAATTTCTAAATAATATTGTTTATTTTGTTAGATTCACAAGTAAAGAGTAATTATCTAGATGTTGATTTCATAGTAAAAAGTACTAATTTAAAGTTTATGTGACGTTATTTGCAATATCCAGCAACACTACTAAAATTAAGAACAGAATCTAGAGCACCACAATGGACATGATTACCGCCCCCAAACCCCACACAGTGGACCATGGCTCCACTACTTCCTGGACAAGTACTTGTTGTGTAGGTCAGCTTCGTCACATTGATGCGCTCATCATATTCACTGACCTTCTCGTTGCCAATCAATTGACCAATACTGACCTGCTTAGAACAACCGTGAGGGTGTGACACAATAAAGTTCAGCTTTTTATCCTCATTCTTATCGTACTTCCTCAAAACTTTCAACCATAGAGACACGCATCGTATAGTCATTTCGTACAGTTTTTCTCCCAATTTGTCACACGTATGAAATTTCAACACACACCTGTCTTCCTCATCGTTGACGTAAGCGAGCATGGCCTTATCGAGAACGACTAGTGGGCTATTTTGCCTGTCAAAGAACAATCTACATGTCGTGTGGCTGGCCTCGATGTCATCAAAAACCACATGTGCAGCTGTGTTCACAGATATCTCCCACCAGACATTACTGGGTTTATCGGAATATTCACAATTTTGACACGGACACGTTTTATATTCTGAAATAAATTTACGTCCAAAAAAGTCACAGTTTTCTTTACGCCCATTTAAGCCGAAACCATTTTTGTACATGTTCACGCGTATTTCCCCACTTCCTGTTCTCATTTGATCGCTACTGTGCATGTTGTAAAAAGGATAAGGGGCCTTGCTGTTTGGCCAAAATTCCAATCTGTGTGGACTGACCTTGTCCACGCGTATCCTAACAGTAAGGTCACCTGTTAATTTGATCAATTCATACAAATCGATGTCACGATGACCTGCTGGCAGATGATCAATATTGAAAGTGTTAACGGGTATGAAATTGGCATGATTTGGATCTTTTTTACAATGTTTAAAATGTTCCTGAAGCCCAACTTCTCCACTTTCTGATATCATGCATTCGTGTTGACCTAAAAGATGTATTTGAAATATTTATTTGCAAAATTAATAGTTAAATCATTATAGGTCTACTATAACAGATAAAAAGTATAATAGCAATCATATTTATAGATAATCACAGTTAAAATAATGAATGAGCTCACCGTGGTTTATATTTAATATGTCCATAGTTGAAGGACAGACTCTGTGTAGACGAATTATGACAAATTAATTTATTTCTTTTCCACGAGTAATTTTAAACATATGTAAGCTTAGACTTACAGGCTACATATGACTAAAAAAAAATAAAACATAGCTTAAACGATCCATACATTTTGAAATTCGTATTCAGTCATACTATAACGAGATTAACCGCTGACAATTAATATTTTTAAGGCAGAAGTGGGCCGTTAGAATTTATGGTGCTTGATAAACATAATAATGCTGCATATATTGTATATAATAATGCTGCATATATTGTATATAATAATGCTGCATATATTGTATATAATAATGCTGCATATATTGTATATAATAATGCTGCATATATTGTATATAATAATGCTGCATATATTGTATATAATAATGCTGCATATATTGTATATAATAATGCTGCATATATTGTATATATTAATGCTGCATATATTGTATATAATAATGCTGCATATATTGTATATAATGCTGCATATATTGTATATAATAATGCTGCATATATTGTATATAATGCTGCATATATTGTATATAATAATGCTGCATATATTGTATATAATAATGCTGCATATATTGTATATAATAATGCTGCATATATTGTATATAATAATGCTGCATATATTGTATATAATAATGCTGCATATATTGTATATAATGCTGCATATATTGTATATAATAATGCTGCATATATTGTATATAATAATGCTGCATATATTGTATATAATAATGCTGCATATATTGTATATAATAATGCTGCATATATTGTATATAATAATGCTGCATATATTGTATATAATAATGCTGCATATATTGTATATAATAATGCTGCATATATTGTATATAATAATGCTGCATATATTGTATATAATAATGCTGCATATATTGTATATAATAATGCTGCATATATTGTATATAATAATGCTGCATATATTGTATATAATAATGCTGCATATATTGTATATAATAATGCTGCATATATTGTATATAATAATGCTGCATATATTGTATATAATGCTGCATATATTGTATATAATAATGCTGCATATATTGTATATAATAATGCTGCATATATTGTATATAATAATGCTGCATATATTGTATATAATAATGCTGCATATATTGTATATAATAATGCTGCATATATTGTATATAATGCTGCATATATTGTATATAATAATGCTGCATATATTGTATATAATAATGCTGCATATATTGTATATAATAATGCTGCATATATTGTATATAATAATGCTGCATATATTGTATATAATAATGCTGCATATATTGTATATAATAATGCTGCATATATTGTATATAATAATGCTGCATATATTGTATATAATAATGCTGCATATATTGTATATAATAATGCTGCATATATTGTATATAATAATGCTGCATATATTGTATATAATAATGCTGCATATATTGTATATAATAATGCTGCATATATTGTATATAATAATGCTGCATATATTGTATATAATAATGCTGCATATATTGTATATAATAATGCTGCATATATTGTATATAATAATGCTGCATATATTGTATATAATAATGCTGCATATATTGTATATAATAATGCTGCATATATTGTATATAATAATGCTGCATATATTGTATATAATAATGCTGCATATATTGTATATAATAATGCTGCATATATTGTATATAATAATGCTGCATATATTGTATATAATAATGAATCATTACATTCATGATAAGGACTACATCTAGTGGTAAGAGAGGTTGTTGTTTTTTACAAGGCACTGTCCATAAAGTAGGTCACGCTATTTTTTACCAGTTTTAACCCCCTCCCTCCCCCCTGTCACAAACTGTCACAAATCTCGGACCCGCCCCACCCCCCCCCCATAAAGTACGTCACACTTTCGAACAATTTTTGTTTAATTAACACCTATTTAAAATTTAACCTAAAACACATTTCACTATTAAACAGTATTAAAATATAAAATGTTCACTTAAAAATTAAAATGACTTTAAAAATAGAATAGTTAATTGTCAACAGTTGTCAAAGTTATTCATACAAGCAATAACTCAATCTATAATGAATTTGAAAACAAAAATTAGACTAGACAATTATATAACACACATCAATTATCTGCTGTTTTTTTTCATTTACAATAGGTTGGGTCAAGTTTTAGATAATCTTCCGATTATGCAATTTTTTTTTTTTATTATTATTTTTTTTACACAGGATAAGAAGTAGAATAGCGAAGCTTGACCTCACCCATTGATTAAATAATAAAAAGGGAACAAAAAATTGACTAAAAAAAGACTGGATTGACAAATTATGTGACAAACTCTTCTTCTTCTTCTTCGTAATACTGTGGAGACCCCGTAGAACCGAGGAAAAAGTCCACAATTTAAATACACATAAAATAACATAGCAAACATAACATAGCAGACAACAATTATATACAGATAAAAGAGTGTCACTTTAGGTTTTTGGACCAGCACTTTAGTGACGATTTAAAGGCCGGAACTGTAGGGGCAGTGATCGAGGCCTTGTCCAGGGTGTTCCACAGCCTAATCGCTGACGGAAAAAAAGAATGTTTGTAGACGTCCGTGCGTGCATGTGGGACATGCAGCTTCAGCTGATGGCCTCGGGTAGAGCGGGATACTTTCTGCATTCTACTTGTTTGGGTCGAAAGGTCCACGTGGTCGTTGATGATTTTATAAATCATGGACACTTTGTCAATTGGTCTTCGTTGTTGTAGTGTATCTAGGTGGAGTTTTGCTACTAAAGCAGAGGCGCTTGATTTGGTGCTGTAGTCCTCTAGTATTCGACGTGGTGCGCGTCGCTGGGTCATCTCCAGTTTGTCAATCAGGTTTTGCTGGTGGGGGTCCCAAACTGGCGAGGCGTATTCTAGGATGGGGTGAGCTAAGCTTTTATAACAGTGGGTCTGAATTTTCGTGGAACACCCCTTTAGGTTTCTATGGATGAAGGCGCAGACTCTGTTAGACTTGGCAACAATGGATTGAACATGTATGCCCCAGTGGAGATTTTCTGTGATGTTCAAACCCAAGTATTTGGCTTCTGACACCCTTGCAAGAGATTGGTCATTTAAAGAATAGCTAGTGGGTATCCTAGTTCTTTTTCTGGAAACAGAGAGGAGGAGGCATTTATCGACGTTGAACTCCATTTGCCATTTCGATGTCCAGGCCTCTAGCTTTAGGAGGTCTTCCTGTAAGTGGACATCATCATCAGGGCTATAGATTTGGAGCGTACAGGATGGTGTCATCTGCAAAGAGTCGTACCCTGGAGTGAAGTCCACTCTCCAAGTTGTTGATGAATATCAAGAACAGCAAAGGCCCTAGAACCGAGCCCTGAGGGACTCCAGATAGATTGTGCTAGATTGAATCTGTTTATTATGAGTCTGTGAATTATGTTTAATTCAAAAATATCACTGGACATCATCCATCCATGGTGAAGTGAAGTGTTCATCCATAGTAACGACTGGCATCAATCTTTCACCATCATCGTTACCTGGAAGGATAATTGCAGACAGATAAACTCCATCCTTATCTAGCCAATGAACATTCTCTCAATATGCATTTTCTCATCTGTCAATAACTGCCATGAGAAAATTCTCTTTCTTTTCTAGCAGCGATTCTCAAAAGACGGATGCGTTTTATCTGAGTTGACTGTGGAACAGTTTGCGTTGGCACATTCTCCCGAGCCAGAACTCTGTGTGTCCTTACATGTTTCTGCAACATTGTTTGTAAGTGGCATATTTGCAAATTCGATCAAGTAAGCTGGTCTGAGAAGATGGACAATAAAGATCATATGTTTGTACTTTGAAAACACCTGTTGATTTCGGCATAATGTCATCAAATTTGAGAGTTTGTGCCACAAACAATGAAGGAAATTTATGAGAATCTTCTCTTTCTGACGCTTTGAGTCCATCAGTTGTTTGGTTGATTGGGATTGGAGGAGGAAAGAATCTCAAAGGAAAAATATTTTTAAAGCTCTTAAATTCTTCTTAAAAAAATAAATAATAAATTAGAAATAAAATTTAAAAAAAAGTTTGACACATGGCCTGACACCCCCCACTGTCACAAACTGTCACACTTTCTTACACCCCATCCTCTCCCCTTTAGCGTGACGTACTTTATGGACGGCCCCCAACTGTTGATTTAACAAATTATCAGGAACACTTCGCAGAGTTTTTTTTTAAATTCTATTTTATCATAAGAGGTTAACAATTGTGGTGAGGGGATATATCTCTCGTGAACGTTTATCATAAATGAATGCACAATTGAAGCTATAAACGCAAAGTAAATAGGCATATGAATGGACTCAATAGGCATATGAATGGACTCAATAGGCATATGAATGGACTCAATAGGCATATGAATGGACTCATTACTTGTATGTAAATGAATCATTTACTTCATCACACCGAGTCATGATTATAAACAGATAATTAATTTTTAATTAACAATTTTGTAAACAAAATTATTTTTAAATTTTTACATAACTCGAAAAGCAACAAACTAAATATAAGAATATGCCTATACTTACCAGTTAAAGCTAAGAATGTCTGCCTTACAAAAAAAACAAGAAAAAAATTTGACTATTCAAAGTAAAATTCTAAAATATTCTGTAGGCTGGTCTTTCAATGCTTTCGTGTTGGTCTCTTTATATGCGTGTGGATAAAAGAAATAATCAATAGTTCTTACGTGTATGCCCAAAATAAGTATTTCTTTCTTTCCCTGTGTTAACTTAAGATCCTTTTTCTAAATTACCCCAGGAGTGTTTTCTTAACTGTCCATACATATTACAACCTTAGTATATAATAAAATAAAATTAAATGAATAGTTTAATTTTGTTAATACAGATTAATAAATAAAGTCATTTCATAAAAACAATGTAGGCCTAATAAGGATATCTTTAATAAATAATAATAATAATAATGGTGCTTGTATGTTGCATATCCCGTTGATAACAGTTCTATGCGCTGAAACGACAGTTAAATAATACAGCCAACGAACAACAGACGAAAATGTAAATATGTATACGCAAATACTGCTAACGAAATAGGTGAGTCTTCAGTCGGCTCCTGAAGGTGTCTGAAATAGGCCTACCTACAACAACATGTTAATACTAAATATAATTTCTAAATTACTAAATACGGGAGAACTAGTCTGACTAGTGTAATATAAAACCTAAATAGTTTCTAGAAAATGGAAATACTAAATATTATTCAAAAATACCTACTACACCACATCAAGGATATACTAAAAATAATACTAAAATATTCCTACTACAACATTGTATAATAATCCCACCCTTCCCTCCAACCCTCCAATACACACACACACACACACACACACACACACACACACCATTACGGTATATAAGTCATACATTTGTACCGGTATCTGAAGTTATAAAATCAATGTTGATTACGTTTGAGCCACACACAAAAAAAGAATTTTGTCCTTTAAAAATTCCGTTTAATCGGTAATGTCCGTTAAATTGGTAGGTCCTTTAAATAATTGATTCGGTAAAAAATTGGGATTTTCCTGTATTTGAATCGATTGCCATCAAAATAATGGACGGACGGCCAGATGCGTAGCTTGATATTTTGAGTCTAGTGACGAAATGTAAAATTTGCGCCCCCCACCCTCTCCCTGTTCAATCACATTTGTCTAAATGTAACGTTGTAATGGCACTTTGGCGCCCTCTTACCGCCACGTTACCTTGGCCCCCAAGGACATTTATATATCCTCAGACCTCCCCCCCCACACACACACACACAATCCCAAAGGATTTTAAGTGTTCGCCATTTTTCAGTTTTTTTCATACACTTTCGCTATATTCGCCATTGTCGGCCTTGCCTAAACTTTCGCTTTATGTACCATTGTGTATGCGAACTGTACACTCGATAAACTTGTATTTTATTATTATTATTCCACTTTCAAGTAAGAACTATATATATGATTAAACTCATCGTTATATATTTATACAAAGAACACTGAATCGTTGATTGATTTTCTTCAAGTACTTTATGTTGTACGTCTGTCAACTTAGTAATGTATGTCACGATGAACCAAATAGAGATTTGTAAGAAGTAGAGGGATCAAACCAAAGTAATCGTACCACTAGACAACAAGCCACGGGTGGACTTCAAAATCCATCCATTGTGTGACAGCGGGTGCAAACTACAAGCACCTCATCACATGCATGAACACCTTCCTCGAGTCAACTGCTTTCGGTTAACGCCCACGGTTGAGTCTTCAACCCTTGATACCGTGTTTGGATAAGCGTTAGCAGGCCATGCACTCCGACATGGAAAGGTATGAGTACGACTCTGTTCGAGGCAAGTCCTATACGCTGGCCGCCTATAGGACGGTCGCGTGTTAGGCGGCTTGCTCCGTTGGGGTTCCCCTGTACTCAACGTACATTTGCTCGCCCCTCGAGCCATCCAGGACTTGCCTAGTATTCCTGTAATGTAGGCCGACGGTGCGTTGGTCGAGTGGATTTTGTCTGACACAGGGATGCCCTTGTCCAGAGCGAACACATGCCATCAAGACCACCTTTGAAAGCAGCCATATTTAGGACACGGGACTGTATACCTTTTCGTACGTCGCACCAGCCCCCGCCCCCAGGGGCGCCAGAGATCGGACTAAGGGATACCTCCTCTGCAGCCTTCAGTGCGGGGCTCCTCTACGACCCTCACCGTCCAGCTGCAGGGCGGCTGACCCAGCCTTTCCCCAGCACCCACAGAGACGAGGGTGGAAGCATCTCGGCGATCGCAGTCACCCATGCATTAGCCTACTGATTTGACTAGAGTGTAGTGACAGTAGTGTTCACACTTTGAGGATCATGGGTATGGAAGTGAGACTGTCCGCCTGGAATCCCCTCCCACTACAGCTTCGCCAGAGCCCTAGCTTCGACACCTTCAGGAGCCGGCTGAAGACCCACCTATTCCAGTAGCAGTATTCATTTGTACATATATACATTTTGCTCTGTTCTTCATTGTTGGTACTCTGTAACTGTTGTCAGCGCATAGAATTGTCCTCAACAAGGTGTGCGCTATACAAGAATTATTATTAAAAAATAAAAAAAGGTTTAGTGATCTACCCAATCGTACCATGGGAGGGTATACTACGGTGATCTTCAAGTAAGAAAACACAACCTACAGCAGGGGTCGGGAACCTTTTTGTCTGAGAGAGCCATGGACACCACATATTTTGAAAAGTAATTCTGTGAGAGCCATACATTATGTTTGTAACTAAAATTACAATGAATGCAGGGTTGCTATTTTTCTGTCTTTTAGGTCAGCGGAGTTTATTTCCTTTACAACTTCTGATGCTGAGCTGCAGTAGACTTAAGCTCATTTGTAGAATGAAATATTGATATGCAATTAATATGTAGATCAAAGGAGTCTAAAGATTTTATTTTGAATAATCGAACATTTGTCTGCGAGCCAAATACAGCCATTAATAGAGCCACATGTGGCTCGCGAGCCATAGGCTCCCGACCCCTAACCTACAGGATGCTCTATATCTAGTGAAGGCAAAAACATCAAGCAAATCTTCTTCTTCTTCTTCGTAATACTGTGGAGACCCCGTAGAACCGAGGAAAAAGTCTACAATTTAAATACACATAAAATAACATAGCTAACATAACATAGCAAACAACAGTTATATACAGATAAAAGAGTGTCACTTTAGGTTTTTGGACCAGCACTTTAGTGACGATTTGGAGGCTGGAACTGTAGGGGCTGTGATGGAGGCCTGGTCCAGGGTGTTCCACAGCCTAATGGCTGACGGAAAAAAAGAATGTTTGTAGACGTCTGTGCGTGCATGTGGGACATGCAGCTTAAGCTGATGGCCTCGAGTAGAGCGGGACACTTTCTGCATTCTGTTTGTTTGGGTCGAAAGGTCCACGTGGTCGTTGATGATTTTATAAATCATGGACACTTTGTCAATTGCTCTTCATTGTTGTAGTGTATCTAGGTGGAGTTTTGCTACTAAGGCAGAGGCGCTTGATTTGGTGCTGTAGTCCTCTAGTATTCGACGTGCTGCGCGTCGCTGAGTCATCTCCAGTTTGTCAATCAGGTTTTGCTGGTGGGGGTCCCAAACTGGCGAGGCGTATTCTAGGATGGGGCGAGCTAAGCTTTTATAACAGTGGGTCTGAATTTTCGTGGAACACCCCTTTAGGTTTCTATGGATGAAGGCGCAGACTCTGTTAGACTGTTAAATCAGTCCTTTAAGTATCTAGGCTAGGGTTGCCAGACATGTCCTCCTTTTTAGCCATGCGTCCTCCGTCCGGCAGGCAAAGCTAAAAAACCTTACATTGTCCGGCTTTTGTACGCATGGAAATTTTGTACGCAGGAAATGTAATGAATTAGATTGTGTTATCTAATGTGTTAATAGATTAATTGTCCACCGATCCTCTCTTTCCCCACATCACTTCCTCTTGCACACATACATTCAAATGTACTTATGAAACTGCTATATAATTTCAAAGATATATCTAGTCGGAGATAGATTATACGTTAGTGACTCACAATAATATTAAGAGTCTAAACAAGGGCTTAGGACAAAGGATGCAAGTTTTGAAGTGAAGGTGAAGGTCCTATTTCAAGAACTGTTCAGCCAGATCGAGAAACTTTTGTCTTAGTTTACAAGTCGGATTAATTGACAAGTTTCAATTAGGTGTGACCTTTTGAACTGGGATGATCGTGAACTTCCGGTGAAATTTACCACCATTTTCGTAAACAAAACCATGCTTTTGGTGCTGTTTGACAATTGATTTCAACATCGACAGCCAGTTTTGGTCTTTTAGAAATATACAACGGCTACAAGATTAGTTATGAGGAATCCGTTTTTAACATCGAAAGTGAGTAGGCGATAATTAATACTCAAAGTGTTAATTGCGTAAAGTTAAATTTAGATTTGTTTATAAGATAAATTAGTCAAGAGTTGCGTCCTTGGTTATTAAAAAAAACACAATTCGTAGATTCATAAAAATATAAAACGAAAATTCTTTTGCATCAAGCAATACGTTTGAGGTTATAGATAGGTGATTCTTCACGCTAGACATTCACGATCCATCGTTTTCTATTGTTAACATCATTTAATCTCTTACATCTTTTGGTACAACCAGTAACGTAGCACACAGACTTTTTAGAAGAAAATGATCGAATAAGACCGGAAATGTTCTTCTTTTTGACCTTTTATGCATGCATAATCGTTAAGACTTGTCAATTAAAAAGGTGACAATTACGCTTGCCATTGAGAAGTTTATTCAATTTTCTTGTATTTTTTTTTTTGCTGTGAAATTGTTTGACCAATATTGCAATCTCAAATCATTTGTACAAGAAAAGAATTAGCAGTTTTTTCAAAGACTCTTGCATGAGCATTGAAGTTTTTTTTTCATTGTTCCAAAATGCAAGTTGCTTTTCAGAGTTACGGTACTAAAAATTTGTTAATTTCTTGACATAATGGTAATGTGGAAAGAGTGTTCGTATTTGTAAACGCTCAATGGACAAGTGAGAGAAACAGACTTTCAATTTTAATTATGTAATGGGCATCGTTTTTACAAACTACTTTAAAAAATCTCACATGTCAACAGTTTTATACATTTGTGCTTGCTAACGTGGACATTCTGCATAAAGTTGTCTCGTCAGAGAAATCTGTTGTAGACTTGACTGTTTAAATTTTCAAATAATATAGTTTTGTTGCATTTTGAAAAAAAAAAAAAAATTATATTTAATTTTATTTTTTTACAATACTTTTTTCTGGGTTATTTACTATTATATTATTACTTGCAACCATATTATTGTCTAAAAATTGTACGATTGTTTGTTAAATCCGCATTCAATTGAAAAAAAATAAAATGATCTAATTGAAACACTCAGTGTATCCATGTATCTGGCAACCCTAATCTAGGCCAGGGGTCGGCAACCTTTTGCTAGTGGTGTGCCAAACTAGGCTTTCTAAATTATTCAGCGTGCCAACAGCCTAAAAGTCAACCTGCTCTATTATACTTGTTTTATAATTTTTTTATAAGACAATTAATTTATCTCCGTAGCAAGACCAAGACCAAAGTCAAAGGAAGTATAAAGCAATAATCGTTTTATATTTAAAATTTGAGCCCAAGTCAAAAGGTGCTCTTTCAAGGGAAAAAATTTCATATTCACAGAGAGGTGTAAAAATGCACTTAAGTAATGTCAGAACCTTCCTACACATGATTTGAATAGTAGGAAGATAAGTTATACACTGGAATAGAGACAGTGACGAAAAACGCGAAACAAAAGAAATGGCTGCTATAGACATCTTGGTGTCACTTAGGACAAATGACAACAAAAAATTGACTTCAGAAAAAAACATACTAATTCTTGATGGATTTCTTCAAGAATTTAACCCACATATCTCCATAGCCTATATTTATGATATTCAAGAGTATTACAAGCATAGGAGTTGCAAAAGAGGGGGTTTAGGAGCATAAATTCCACTCACTTGAAATGACAACAATTGTCCTAAGCAACACTATTTTTTTTAAACCCTTGTAAAAAAATTATCCCTGCATCAATTTGAGCAAACTTTGTGGCAAATAGTTATTTAAGGGCTTCTTGTATTCACCAAATGAGTTTAAGATACATATAAAGCTCCTAGGTTATTGAAATAAAGTCTGGAAAAATTGCATGTATTGAGTCACTTAGAATCACCGGCAAAAAAAGAAACATTCTCATAAAAAAAACTCATTTTGAGGCATATTTTAATCAACCTAGGTCAAAATGCTATCTCATGCGATCTCGTTGTCCATGTTTGGTGTGAACTAATTCCAAGTTTTAACTATTTCATTGGATTTTGACCCTTTAATTGCGATTTTAAAAACATCAGTTTTGAGGTACGACCTTTTGACTTGGGCTCATTTAATAAAAAGAATACGTGTTTATGATTATCATCCTTTTTAATAGCATTTATACCAAATACAAAATTTTATTACCAAACTTTCACATATAATATGGTAACCATTTTGTAAACATTATCATTAGGTTTTCAGAATAAGGATCTAACAACTGCTAATATTGATTATAATTTGTTCTCTTTTTACTCCCTTTCTATTAACTTGTATTTTCTGTCTGTCTGCTTGCTTGCTCGATAGCAAAACTTTGCATCGATTTTTCGACCACTTTCCGTCGTCCAATCGAGCCGAAACTTGGCCAGCAGACTTGTTCCGACTAATAATACATTCTATCAAATTTTCAGCATCGTAGCCTTTGGAATAGTCTCGAATACCTTCGAACAATTAGCGAATCGAAGAAAAAAAACATGGCTGCCTCTACCGGAAGAGACGGGAGTAAATAAACTTTTCGGATATGTTCGTTTTTACGAAATAAATAGAATGAAAACGACACAGTATAGCCGAAACAAAGCGAGTTATCTTTTTATGGTTTTTGCGGGCCAAAGCTAGAAAAAAAGGATGCGCAAAATTTTAGTGTGGAAATTCATAAGGTATGATATCACTTAGATCTATATTTATTTTTATCTATCAAAATGGACACAAGAAATGGATCACGACAGAAATTCTAGAACTCATGGAACATAGAAGACTGGCAAAAAAAGGACTATAAGAAATATCAAGTACTAAATAAAGAAATAAAGAAAAAATGCAATGAAGCCAAAGAAAACTGGCCTAATGAACAATGCACAGAACTGGAAAACAGCAAGATTGAAAATAATAAGTTAGTACAATAGAAAATACGAGAAATATCTGGGAAAAGAAAAGGTACACAATCAAGCTGCATTAAATCAAAAGAATGAAATATTCTGTTAGACAAAGAAGACATACTATGCAGATGGGCAGAATATATTGAGGAACTATTTGATGATGACAGGAAAGAAAAACCAAGCTTAACCAAAAATATTGAAGGCCCACCAATATTAAAAGACGAGTTTGAGAATGCTATCAAGAAATTGAAACATGGTAGGGCCCCAGGGCCGGACAACATTCCAGTGGAAATATATGACGCTTTGGGAGAAATAGGCTTAAATGAAATAACTCAACTTGTTAACACAATATATGATACTGGTAAGATCCCCTCAAGCTTAATTTAAGCAGATCAATTTTCATCAGAATACCCAAGAAACCTGGAGCAACAGAGTGTGAATCACACAGAACAATTAGTTTAATGAATCATGTCACAAAAATACTCCTCAGAATAATCATGGAAAGAATAAGAAGTAAAATCCGTCCTGAAATTTCAGAAACCCAGTTTGGATATATCAGAAATATCAAGTACTAAATAAAGAAATAAAGAAAAAATGCAATGAAGCCAAAGAAAACTGGCTTAATGAACAATGCACAGAACTGGAAAACAGCAAGATTGAAAATAATAAGTTAGTACAATAGAAAATATGAGAAATATCTGGGAAAAGAAAAGGTACACAATCAAGCTCCATTAAATCAAAAGAATGAAATATTCTGTTAGACAAAGAAGACATACTATGCAGATGGGCAGAATATATTGAGGAACTATTTGATGATGACAGGAAAGAAAAACCAAGCTTAACCAAAAATATTGAAGGCCCACCAATATTAAAAGACGAGTTTGAGAATGCTATCAAGAAAATGAAACATGGTAGGGCCCCAGGGCCGGACAACATTCCAGTGGAAATATATGACGCATTGGGAGAAATAGGCTTAAATGAAATAACTCAACTTGTTAACAAAATATATGATACTGGTAAGTTCCCCTCAAGCTTAAGCAGATCAATTTCCATCACAATACTCAAGAAACCTGGAGCAACAGAGTGTGAATCACACAGAACAATTAGCTTAATGAATCATGTCACAAAAATACTCCTTAGAATAATCATGGAAAGAATAAGAAGTAAAATCCGTCCTGAAATTTCAGAAACCCAGTTTGGATTCGTTGCAGATAAAAGCACAAGAAATGCTATTTTCACCTTATCTATGTTAATTGAAAGATGCATCCAGATGCAAAAAGACCTGTATCTATGCTTTATAGATTATTCTAAGGCATTTGACAAAGTCAAACATCAAGATCTATTTAATATATTACAAGATATGGACATAGATGGTAAAGACCTCAGAATAATAAGAAATTTATACTGGGAGCAAGAAGCTGCCATAAGATATGAAGGGGAGTTAAGTGCATTCAAACCAATAAAGAGGGGAGTAAGACAGGGATGTGTTTTATCACCAGACCTCTTCAACATCTACAGTGAAATAATACTCCGGAATATCGAACACCTAGATGGTATTAAAGTTGGAGGAAAGAATATAAATAATCTGAGATATGCAGAAAGTGTCCTGCAAACTATTCTAAATAAGGTGGTAGAAGAGAGCCGACTTAAAGGATTAACACTCAATCTCAGTAAGACCGAAGTAATGGTAATCTCTAAGAAAACACAACCTCCAAGATGCTCTTTATCCAGTGAAGGTGAAAACATCAAGCAAATCAGTTCTTTCCAGTATCTAGGCTATACAATAACACAGGAAGGCAAATGCAACAAATAAATAAAGAGAAGAATCGCAATAGCTAAAAACAGCTTCATGAGCTTAAGCAGTATCATGAAAAACAGGAATATCAGAATATGTACCAAAATGGGCATACTGAAGGGGTATGTTTGGTCTGTTCTTCTATATGGATGTGAATGTTGGACTATTGATAATGAAACAAGGAAAAGATTGGAGGCAGTAGAAATGTGGTTTTTAAGAAGGATGATGAGAATATCATGGACTGAAAAGAAATCTAATGCAGAGGTGTTGAAAACAGCATGTATCTCAAGAGAACTCATTAACACCATTAGGAATAGACAGATGAAATTTCTAGGACACATCTATAGGAAAAATGGTATAGAAAGACTGGCTTTGTGTGGGAAAATATCTGGTAAGAGAGACAGAGGAAGAGAAAGGCTAACAAATGTGACGTTACTGTGCCCTTCTCCTTAACGATAAAGAGCCTCGGCATGTTTCTGGACTCCACTCTGTCCATGCAACCCCACATCTCCTTCCTGATCAAAACCTGCTTTTTTCACCTGCGACGTATTGCCACTATCTGTCGCTACCTCACTCCGGAAGCTTGTACCAAGCTCGTCTCTTCTCTCGTTTGGACTACTGTAACTCTCTTCTGGCCGGCCTTCCTGCCGCTTCCATTCAAGGACTCTAACGCGTCCAAAACTGCGCTGCAAGACTAGTCCTAAAGAAGAAGAAGTCCGACCACATTTCACCTCTGCTCTACTCTCTGCAGTGGCTCCCTATTCAAAATAGGATTTTATATAAACTCGCATCTCTATGCTATAAATGCCTCAATGACTCTGCCCCGGATTATCTAATTTCCTGTCTGGAAATATATACAAAACCACGCCCACTTCGATCGGCTGCTCACAAACTCAATTTGACGATCCCGCGGACAAAACTCGTGACAGCTGGTCAGCGGGCCTTCACCTACTCCGGCCCCTCCGCATGGAACACCCTGCCACTCCAGCTGCGACAAAGCTCGAACTTTAACATTTTCAAGACCGGACTCAAGACTCACCTGTTTATTATTGACTCCTAGCCCACTTACATTTTTAAATATTTGTCTGTTATTGTTATCATCGTTAATTGTAATTGTAATTGTAAATGTAATTGTTAAGCGCATAGAACTGATTGCGGGATATGCGCTACATAAGCTTCATTATTATTATATGTAGGAAGCCTGAAAGAATGGGCCACGAACAACAACATAAGTAATAATAACTTTCTGCAAAAAGCTAACAACAGGAAAGAATGGAGAGTCATGACCGCCGATGTCTGTTCCAGACCTGGCACGTAACGAAGAAGAAGAATCTATCAAAATATAAATTAAATATAAACTTAGTTTACAAAGAAAGGGAGTATAATAAAAACTGTGTTTTTATGTTTTATTTTTTAAAATTATTTTGAAATATGTTTATTCAATATTTTATCTTATACATTACAGACGCTCATTCTATAAAGAAGATTATGATTTACATGTACACAGTCTGATATATTTTTCCTTCTATAATTTGTTCTCAGGTTAACTGAGATTTTCTTTTATGTCAAAAATGCTGCATGGATATTATCGTTGAGCGGAATTGATACGTTGTAATCATACAAACTGGGTAGTTAATGTAATGTTTGAAAATTGTGCATAAGCCTATAATTTTTTAGTCATATGACATTTATTTAATTTTTAAATACTTTTTACAGTTTGGTTTTTATAAAGCTATAAGTTGTAGGCCATTATTTTATTATTTTATAAAAAAAAAAAAAGAAACATAATATTAGAAATATTAGCGCTAATAAAAAGGGCTAATTATCTCCCTTTAATTAAAATAAAGTTTCTAAATTTGATTCAATAGTGATGTCAAACAATTTTTGTTTGTAATGTAAAAAATATTACTGACTAATTATTATTTGTTTATATAAATCCAGCATTATTGTATTCATTAAAAGATTGAATTATTAGAGGTATAAAATTAATTTACGTTAAACAGTTGTAAATTAAAAAAATTCCTACATTAATTGTTTGTCCATTTAACCTTAAGAACTGTGGCGTATTTATGCATGTTTCACATGTCCATTGTTCCATTGGAACAGGGGCCCCCACACAATGTGGCCCCCACACAGCCCAAAAATATTTTGTTTAGTGATATCCCCATTCTTTCGTTTAAAATGTAAATTAAAATTCATTTAGGGGGCGTCCATTAATTACGTCACCAATTTTTAGGCGATTTTTACCTCTCCCTCCCCCTTGTCAGCAACTGTCAAACTTTCAGAGACCCCCCCCCCTATATAATTATGTCAACAAATTTGCTACCCCCCCCCCCCCTTCCAACAAGTAACACAATTTTAGACGCTTGCATTTATGTTTAAAATAGATTTGAAACGGAAAGGTCTATACTATAGTTAATTGTAATACAATATAAAGAGGTGAAATATGGTTCATTGTCATTGTAGAAGTGATTACACATCTTGATAGTTGCGCACTTATGTTCTTACCAAAGAAAACATCACTGAAGAGAACGTTACAACGACAGCGTTAGAAATGGATGTCTGCTACGGATTCAATAACTCTACCACCACCTACGAAAGATAGGACTTTCTGCTTTCCTAAACAGTTCCAACATATGATTTTGCATGATTCCGGATCTAATTAATCTAAATGTACTGATTAATAATTCTAAATGTACTGTTTAAATACATTTGTTTTATTTCTTCTTAGTGTACATGTCTGAGGGAGGAGGTGTTAATAGGACCATCGGTCGGGAGGGGAGGGAGTAAGTGTGGCGGGATGAAGTGTCAACGGGACTATCTGTCGGGAGGGGAGGGAGTAAGTGTGGCGGGATGAAGTGTCAACGGGACTATCTGTCGGGAGGGGAGGGAGTAAGTGTGGCGGGATGAAGTGTCAACGGGACTATCTGTCGGGAGGGGAGGGAGTAAGTGTCGCGAGATGAAGTGTCAACGGGACTATCTGTCGGGAGGGGAGGGAGTAAGTGTCGCGAGATGAAGTGTCAACGGGACTATCTGTCGGGAGGGGAGGGAGTAAGTGTGGCGGGATGAAGTGTCAACGGGACTATCTGTCGGGAGGGGAGGGAGTAAGTGTCGCGAGATGAAGTGTCAACGGGACTATCTGTCGGGAGGGGAGGGAGTAAGTGTCGCGAGATGAAGTGTCAACGGGACTATCTGTCGTGGGACTAAGTGTCAGGGATTAACTGTCGTGGTATCAAAAGTCGCGGTATCAAATGTCACCAAACTAAAAGGAAAGGTAGGCTAAGTACAGGGTGGCCACTAAGTCCCTGGTCACTCCACTTTTATGCATATACCCAAGGAAATTAGTGTTATAATGTTCAAAATTGTACATGATACCTGTAAAGGAAAAAAAGGGCTCTTCGCTAATCAATGAAATTTATTGAAACAAACATGTGCTAGCCTATGAACACACTGTCATGAATCCAATACGTCTGTGTGTTCACCGTCATTCTCAGCACACAGACGTCTGTGTGTTCACCGTCATTCTCAGCACACAGACGTCTCCAAGTGCGATCTGAAATGCGTTGCAGAACGTCAGAGGAAATCGAGTTCAATGAAGCACGGATTGCAGCTTTAAGTTTTTCTGTGTTGTTGTAACGTGTTTTTCTGGTGTCTTCTTTCATCATGCCCCACAAGGCCCTGTCACATGATGATAGGTCAGGACTGCGAGCTGACCATTGATGCTGTGATCCACGTCCAAACCAGCAGCCAGGGAAATTCTCATCCAGGAACCGGCGCACCGAGATAGCCAAATGACCTGCATTGGCCTGAATGCTGAATGCTTAGGTCAGTTTTGAGTACCTTTTGGAGTGTGGAGCAAGCAATTTGCGATTCAGCAGACCTCTTAAGATTGATATCTTTGGGGAATCGGAAACTGACTGCTGAATGATTTCCACGTGCTCAATTCGGGAGGATGAGATGCCAGAGCGAGGGGCATCCAGCACAGGTCCAGATGCAAATGTTTTCTTCTCCATGCCAATAATGTGTCCTTTTTTGGTGCATGCTTCTTGAAACGCTCCTGGAATTTGGCGGAGACGTTATTCATTGTCCTTTTTTTTACTCTCAATCATGTACATGTACCTAAACAGCAGCTAAGAGTTTTTCTTTAATGGTGTAGGGACATGTGTCGGTCATTTTTCGAATGATGCATAAAAAAAAATGTACCGCACATATATGTAATAAATATTTTGATAAATTTGCAAATATCAAAAAAATAGAAATGAAAAATGTGATGAGCAATGACCAAGGACTTTGTGGCCATCCTATATTTCGGACTTCATGTGGTGGGCCACGAATTATATTTCTAAAGGAAATATTTCAAAATAACCATGTTGGATTCACATAATACAATTCATTCATTGCTTTGCAAACATTAATTATAGTCTCAAAGAGGGTCAATTGTTGTTTTTAGTTCTATTGCTAATCCCATCTATCACTTACATTGCTTACAAAACGAACGCCAGTCTCTGGCGCCTAATTTATATGTACTGAGCGGAGAAAAACGGGTTTCTGAACGTACTCTGCAGACAGTTGTTGGTGTGTTTGTGTCCCTTTTGTTATTCCAGCCATTATGTCTTGCTACAATTGAATTAGTTTCCACCCATACATAGATCTACAAACTAACAAGATGAACACAAAAAGTACATGTCAAATATAGTTGTTTTTTTATAATTGATACATTTGTATTAACATAAAACAATGTTTTTACATGTTTACAATGTAGCCCTAGTGGTACAGGACAAATGTAGAATGAATTTTGTAATACATTTGTATCATTATTTATTTCATAAAAATTAACATTGTTGACGTCAATTTTTCGTGACCTCCCCCTTCCCCATGTCAACAATTGTCAAACTTTTTCAGACCCCCCCTCCCGCCTATTTTGTTGACGTAATTAATGGACGTCCCCTTATTCCCCTACAATTTTAAGCGCTCCAGTATAACCAAGCTAAGCGCAACATTAAAAAGTACCCATCAGAGCTGGGTAGACTCAGGGACACCCTCCAGACCCGGGAACTCCAGTATAACCAAGCTAAGCGCAACATTAAAAAGTACCCATCAGAGCTGGGTAGTCTCAGGGACACCCTCCAGACCCGGGAAAACATCCTAGCTTCGCTTGGATTCGAACCCAGTACCTTCGGTATGCCAGCCATGCTCCTAACAATGGAGGAACAATATGTATGTCATCATGACTTTAAATAATAACACTATAATAAGAACAACATGTTTAGGGAAAAACTTTGATATTATTTGCTATCGTCTGTTCTTACAGCTTTATTTGTAGATTTGTAGATGACAATGTGAGTCAGACTAATAAGAATGTCTATTTTTATGAAATTGACATATTCGCTCTTGGCTTCCCTTCTAGCGTTGTCTTGTTATGATGTTTTATGATGTTAATATCGTGTAATGAACTATGTTTGTATTTTACTTGTTCAGCTACCAGGTCACGTGACGGACAGTGAAACGTGAGCCTCGTTCTGAGAACACACTTGATTTAAACGGATACATTTTTTGCTCTATTATGCTTACCTGTAGTCTCAGAAATTACATCCGGCTAAAATTAGCTTTGGAGATTCTGTTTTTTTATCTGCCACAAATTAACGACATTCAAGGTCGTGCAGAAAAAAGGCGGTTAAATGTAAAGACATTCAAGGTCGTGCAGAAAAAAGGCGGTTAAGTAGTTTACCATGATAGAGACTAATCAAACCGTTGCAGACATTAATAGCATGCAACTTGGTCTACTTTATTTCTCAAAATTTATATAAAATCAAGAATAATCAATCCTACAATAAAGATAACAGAGAACTATTGTAAACGTTTTCCTCAAATTTATCAAAAGGTATTTCATATAATATATATTATCATTTATGAAATCGTTTGTATTAACCTTGCAAAACTTTGTTTCTGGCTCAATGTTAGACTGGCAACTGACCCAACATTTGGAAGGGTAACTGAACCACTTTCCTTTATACTATCGATCCGTAACTTGGCACAAAGACTTTAAGTCCTGGGCGAAACATTATATGAAATTTTCAGCCCGCTAGAGTCCGCTAGACAAAACCACATTCAGGTGGGGTCGCGGCGCTTACCAAGCATATTCAGAGTGGTCCCGTAGCCAGCAGATTCCAGGCGAGGAAAATTTTCTAACAATTTGTTTGGCTATATTTTTTAATAGTAAAATTAAGTTTGAATGAAGTATCCCTTTCATATGATAGATGATATATAGAGACATTCACACAATTCTGTGGCCACGTCATACAAGAGGATATTTGGTCAGCACAATGATACACGTTATAACCAAAAAATGCCTATTGAAAAAGTTGATTTGAGTTGATTTATTAAATATGACTTGTCTGTTTATAGTTTATGGTAGTCATTTGTGCCGTAGCGCTTCCATCATTGCGCTGACTTTGAGCATGTCTAGGGCGCTTTGTTTCCACCATTCAATGACGGGTTTTAAAGGCACGAATACATAAGTCAATAGATGACGAGGAAAGAATTTAGCAGGCACTTTTTAAACGCCTGGTCCTGTCCTCACAATCAGTAACGTTTCTAACATTGGAGTAGAAATTTGTTTTTCTATTGGTTTTCAAGTGCCTCACTTTATCTACAACTACTGTCAGGGGCACGGAGGTCGAGTGGCAGCGCTTTCGACTGGTGTACCGAAGGTCCCGGCTTCGAATCCTGGTGAAGATTAAATTTTTTTCCAAGCTATGATGGGTACATGACCTTAGTTGGGGTGAAGTAAATGCGGCTCTGCATTGTGCTGACCCCACAATCGCCTGGTTTAGCTGTGGCCACAGAAATCTTAGGGATCCCTTTGTCGACCCGGGAACGAATTCTAGCCTTCACCTGGATTCGAACCCGGGTCTTTTACTACGCCAGCCTAGCGCACTAGCACCATATCACCATGATTATTTAATTTAGTAAATAGGGGCTACTGTACTGCTTTTTAAAATATGTTTTTCTTTTTTTAATTCTAAATATACTAGTCCAGGGGTCGGCAACCTTTTGATTATTGTGTGCCAAAGTAGAATTTCAAATTCATTTATCGTGCCAACAGCCTAAAAGTAATCCTGCTCTAGCACTAAATTTCTTGTAAGACGAGACTTGAATTACTGAATAGACTTTTTGGGCCATTTCTGCGTGCCATTGAAAGTATCTCCGAATGCCAAGTCTGGCACGCGTTCGGTAGGTGCCGACCCATGTTACTAGTTTATAGTTTTTTCTTTTCTGTATCGACCAATTAAGCATAACAAATAGCCGAAATGTAATTTTGTATAAAATACGTCTTTCTTTTAAAACAAGCTCTAACACACACACACGGATTCACACATACACACACAACAGTCAATGTAAACACATTATATATCACAGATATGCAATGAGGGTCAAAGTCCTTAACCCTTCTCTTGACGCTTTAAGCCGTGATATGCCAAGGAACTCAGACCACAGGCCAACAGATCACGTGAGAGATACAAGTGACGCTAGACGCTATCATGGCGTGTCGGCCTTGACATTGCTAAAGGAATGCGCGTAAAGCAAGGGAAAAGCACGTGCCTAGGTTTTTGTTTTAAAACAGAAAAATGATTTTGCCGGGTGGGGGAGGGAAATGTGTTAAGGTGGTAGGTGGAAGGGAGAAATATTTAAAACGAAACATTTTATGAGTTTGTCATGGGTCTGAGTTAAATAGTGTTGGGGTTTCCTTTTGTTTTTGCAACATTAACTTTAACTTTAGCTGCATCTATCTATCTTTGCATTCATCTATCCATTCATGTATCCATCTAACATCGATCTAACTAAGCCTTTCAATGTGTATGCATCTATCCATTCACCTATTCATCCACCTATCCATCTCTCGATTGATTCATCTATTTATCTAGCCATCTAACTAAGCATCTCTTTGTCTATCTCTCTCTCTCTCTCTCTCTCTCTCTCTCTCTCTCTCTCTCTCTCTCTCTCTATATATATATATATATATATATATATATATATATATATATATATCCATCTATCTATCTATCTATCTATCTATCTATCCATCTATCTATCTAACTATCTATCTAACTATCTATCTAACTATCTATCTATCTCTCTATCCATCTATCTATCTAACTATATATGTATCTAACTAACTAGCTATCTATCTATATATCTATCTATCAAACTATCAATGCAACCATCCATCCATTCATTATTTCGTTAATGAATCCATCTATCAAATTAACCACCTCTCTAACCATCCATCTATCTACCCATCTAGATAATTAGCTTTCCGTCTTTCCGTCTACCTATCTAGATATCTGTCCATCCATCTAACCTTCTAGCCGTCTATGTAGCTGTATAACCAACAGTCTGTTTTGTCTATCTACCCATCTATCTATACAGTCACCCATTTATCTATAAATAAATCAAAGCGTTTCCCAAAGGTATTTCTCCGGCTATTTATAGACTCCTACTATTTGACCCAATCACATTGTATCGCAACTGAAAGACTCTATTGATGCAAAGAAAAAGATATTTGACCTGCTACAGTTTGTATCAATGCACAATATTTTGAATATATAGGCCATTATAGGCTATAACTATAAATTAGATTTCACTTTGCCCACCATTTTTATATTTTTTTGCGATCCTGTAATGTTGATTTTGATGCCCGTTATCGGGCAGCTACCCATCACGTGGGAAGCTGTATTATTCTGTATATCAAACTCTCTCAATATGCAAGTAAGATGTTGTAAGGTTGCCCTTTTTTTAAAAATTACAAAGACAAACGCCAGCCTTTAGACTGTGGAACTTATTAGACCACGCCTCCATCAATGCCCATTCTGCGCCGACTTTCAGGTCTGAAGGGTTGGACTAGCAAATGAAACTTCGTCGTCGGCTTTAAACTTAAAACTCTTGCTGAATGTTATAAATTTTATAAGTAGTAATGCACACTTTTGTTCCCAGATCATTCACAATCAACTTATCCTTACATTGTGGATTTTTTCCTCGAGTAAAACTGGGTCTCCACAGCATAATGACGAAGAAGACAAAAGGATCAGTTCTAACATGTTTAGGGTTGTCATATCTAGCTGGGACCTCGTCGGGACAATCTGAGATTGGGGTGTCGAAATGAAGTAAAAATGTATTCAATAAAATTACTTTTTATTTAGAACACAATTACGTTGAACTTGTTGCGGCAGAAGTAGTTGGTACATTTACGTTGAACTTGTTGCGGCAGAAGTAGTTGGTACATTTACGTTGAACTTGTTGCGGCAGAAGTAGTTGGTACATTTACGTTAAACTTGTTGCGGCAGAAGTAGTTGGTAGGCCTACATTTACGTTGAACTTGTTGCGGCAGAAGTAGTTGGTACATTTACGTTGAACTTGTTGCGGCAGAAGTAGTTGGTACATTTACGTTGAACTTGTTGCGGCAGAAGTAGTTGGTACATTTACGTTGAACTTGTTGCGGCAGAAGTAGTTGGTAGGCTACATCATATTTTCTTAAAGATTTCACCTTTTTCAGCAAGTCTTTTTTCCCATTTAAATATTTATAAAACTCCATGCCAGTCAGTCTGGTATTTTCTCGAAGGATGGAGCTAGATCTAGAAGGTACTTGCATCGTCGATACAGTATACGCAACATGCAGAGCCATCTGTGAGACGACCTTGTCAACATAAACTTGTTGACATAAATACAACTAACTGAGGTTGCATTTACATTTGCGCTAACAAATGGCGTTACTTCAGTACTTGAGCCAAACTCGTAACAGTATTTTGCAAAATCGGGACAAAACTGGGTCTTGTCGGGATGTCGGGACAAGAAGATCCATAACGGTGACAGTCCCGATATATCGGGACGGATGGCAACCCTAAACATGTTTCTAAACATCAGACAGAAACAAAAAATAAAATTGAAAATAAAAAAGCTAACCGTAAAAAAACAACAACAAGGGCAAGAAATCCGAGCCAACAAAAGCTAGTCAAAAGGAGTTATTGTTTATTGTTTTCTTGTTATAGTATATTCTAGATTCTGAATCTACATGTTTTGAAAATGTATGAAAGTTAACGGACTTGTATTGTGTCTAGTTTTTACAAAGGAAAGATAATACTAGATGATCGAAAAAGAGAGAGAGAGAGGGTGAGAAAGCGTTTTAGAGACAGACAAAAAGAGAGAACAAGAGAGCGAAATAGTGTCTGTGTGTGTGTGTGTGAGAGAGAGAGAGAGAGAGAGAGAGAGAGAGAGAGAGAGAGAGAGAGAGAGAGAGAGAGAGGAAGAAGACGAATCTGTTTTATAGAATTCTACAAGTTTAAGTGCAAAATGTGAGGCCGATAAAACTACGGTCTCGCAGGACAAAGTGTGGTCTTTAAAAAAAATTGTATTACGTAGCCTACACACTGATACAACTTACATACATAGGGACAAATACACACACAGAGACACACTCACAAACACATGCACTCAGACACATAGCCTACACACACACATACAGCTGACAGACACACACAGACATATACACACACACTTTTTCACCGCCATAAAAGCTAGTTCAGAGTTGTATTTAGGAAAGATAGAATCTATCTTGGGCGTTGACTTAGATGCTTATTTCTTCTTTTTTTTTTTCTCCTTTTTCTAAAATTATAAGTTGCTAGAGCTCCAGCCAGGGCTCAAAGTTTATGCCATCTTTTCACTAGTAGCTGTATCAACATTGTAGTTCTAGCATCAGAAAATAATCTAACCAGCTGTATCAACATTGTAGTTCTAGCATCAGAAAATAATCTAACCAGCTGTTTCAACATTGTAGTTCTAGCATCAGAAAATAATCTAACCAGCTGTATCAACATTGTAGTTCTAGCATCAGAAAATAATCTAACCAGCTGTTTCAACATTGTAGTTCTAGCATCAGAAAATAATCTAACCAGCTGTATCAACATTGTAGTTCTAGCATCAGAAAATAATCTAACCAGCTGTTTCAACATTGTAGTTCTAGCATCAGAAAATAATCTAACCAGCTGTTTCAACATTGTAGTTCTAGCATCAGAAAATAATCTAACCAGCTGTATCAACATTGTAGTTCTAGCATCAGAAAATAATCTAACCAGCTGTTTCAACATTGTAGTTCTAGCATCAGAAAATAATCTAACCAGCTGTATCAACATTGTAGTTCTAGCATCAGAAAATAATCTAACCAGCTGTTTCAACATTGTAGTTCTAGCATCAGAAAATAATCTAACCAGCTGTTTCAACATTGTAGTTCTAGCATCAGAAAATAATCTAACCAGCTGTTTCAACATTGTAGTTCTAGCATCAGAAAATAATCTAACCAGCTGTATCAACATTGTAGTTCTAGCATCAGAAAATAATCTAACCAGCTGTTTCAACATTGTAGTTCTAGCATCAGAAAATAATCTAACCAGCTGTTTCAACATTGTAGTTCTAGCATCAGAAAATAATCTAACCAGCTGTATCAACATTGTAGTTCTAGCATCAGAAAATAATCTAACCAGCTGTTTCAACATTGTAGTTCTAGCATCAGAAAATAATCTAACCAGCTGTTTCAACATTGTAGTTCTAGCATCAGAAAATAATCTAACCAGCTGTATCAACATTGTAGTTCTAACATCAGAAAATAATCTAACCAGCTGTATCAACATTGTAGTTCTAACATCAGAAAATAATCTAACCAGCTGTATCAACATTGTAGTTCTAACATCAGAAAATAATCTAACCAGCTGTTTCAACATTGTAGTTCTAACATCAGAAAATAATCTAACCAGCTGTATCAACATTGTAGTTCTAACATCAGAAAATAATCTAACCAGCTGTTTCAACATTGTAGTTCTAACATCAGAAAATAATCTAACCAGCTGTTTCAACATTGTAGTTCTAACATCAGAAAATAATCTAACCAGCTGTATCAACATTGTAGTTCTAACATCAGAAAATAATCTAACCAGCTGTTTCAACATTGTAGTTCTAACATCAGAAAATAATCTAACCAGCTGTATCAACATTGTAGTTCTAACATCAGAAAATAATCTAACCAGCTGTTTCAACATTGTAGTTCTAACATCAGAAAATAATCTAACCAGCTGTATCAACATTGTAGTTCTAACATCAGAAAATAATCTAACCAGCTGTTTCAACATTGTAGTTCTAACATCAGAAAATAATCTAACCAGCTGTATCAACATTGTAGTTCTAACATCAGAAAATAATCTAACCAGCTGTATCAACATTGTAGTTCTAACATCAGAAAATAATCTAACCAGCTGTTTCAACATTGTAGTTCTAACATCAGAAAATAATCTAACCAGCTGTATCAACATTGTAGTTCTAACATCAGAAAATAATCTAACCAGCTGTTTCAACATTGTAGTTCTAACATCAGAAAATAATCTAACCAGCTGTTTCAACATTGTAGTTCTAACATCAGAAAATAATCTAACCGCATCGGAAGAGATAGGTGCGACTATTCCAGCGCCCCCACCCCGCCCCCCCCCCCCCCCATCGCCTCTTTCAAAAGAAAACCATCATCTCAAAAACACTCTAGGATTTTTGAATTCTAATGTTTTATGAGTTGTTTCAAGCAGGACAACTCTTGCAGTCTAAAGAACTAATTTTGATTCTGTAGTCTCCCTTGCAACATTCGGGCGCTATAGTTACGTCGAAACAAGACATATAGATCTAGTCTAAAACTGTTTCTACATTTTGCATTTTCACTTACTGAGGGTGAAAAATAAGATGATTGATTTTTTAAATATCAATTTAGTGACTGTGGTCTGCAATGAGATTGCGTTTCCGGCCAGTGCTCATATCCCGTATTTTGCTGTGCTCTCTTTCATTTACCTAAGTTTGATCCTGTAATGATGGCAGTAAGATTCATGCTTTCTACTTTTGGTTTACGAAACTCACGTGTGACGTTTCATCTTAAACTTCTCAGCTCTCCTAACTCTTCCCTCTCCTCACTCATTCTGTTTCACTTAATTTAGCCCTTACATTAACAGACGCACACACGACTAACATACATGCACAGTAATAAATGTCTTAACTGGCATGCAAAATAGCTAAACTGGTAAAGCATCAAGTCGGACTGAATTGATCCATAGGACCGGTGAAGCAGCGTTTCTATGGCCATAGTATACTAAAAGGATTGTGTGGCTAGAAAATTTCCCAGCTGACTTTACTTTACCCAAACTAAGGTGATGTAGGCAGTGCCCTCAAAATAGGGGGGGGGCAGAGATTGGGGCATATGCCGGGGGTGACACTTCCAGGGGAGGGGCGGCAAATGTAGTCTACATATAGCAAATATAGCACTAAACAAGCAGTTACAGTATGCAATGGGGCAGCGCTGAAACTTTTGCCCTGGGGCGCAACATAAGCTTGTTAAGGCACTGGATGTAGGCCTACCCATTAGGGTTGTGTGTGCACAGTATTCGGACCCGGGAACAAATCCTAACCTTCACCCAGGATTCGAACCCGAGAACGGCTCGGCTATAGTGACCCATAAACTTATATAGTGCGAGTGTCTAAGTTTAGTTTAGTTTATACGTTTACAGACTTTCCTTCTAGATAGAAGATTATTACGTCCACTAGGCCCAAAACTCTTGCAGGGCGACAGGGATCCGTCGGTGGCAGGGATAGAATCCGCGACCTGTCCGTTGGTTTTTTCGTTGACAGTCCGGTGATCTAACCGCTGGACCAGCCGGCCAGTGTGTGTATAAGTGATTGCGAGTTTTGTGCAGTGGCGTAGCTAGGGAGGGGCAGGGGGGACACGTGTACCCGGGCGCCACGTTAGGGGGCGCCAAAATGAGTATTAAAACTAATTATTTAATTTTATTTTGATGTAGACTAATGTATCCCAAATACGTTTGCAAGATTGAATTTAGGAGCTCTACAAATATCTTTATTACAAACCAGCTGGCAAGCATGATTTATGCGCCCCCATTGAGCATTAAGGGGCGCCATTCTACTCATAAACAAATAACACATCCACAATGTAGAATTGCTGATGGCGTTTTTTTTTAAACAAAGATCAGTTCGGGTTCAAATATTATTCTTCATATACTGAAAGTGGCATCTTGTTTTAACAATTATACAGGTTGGATAATTTCGAGTCGAATATAGGATTTTACGTGAGTGCAAGAATTGATAACTCTCGGATCCCTTTCAGCATAGAGACAGTCTATCGTCAGTAGCAGGTGAACTTTCGATTATTGCGTCATGGTTTAAACGCCGACTAGCAAATGGAGAGGAAGTAAATCGCTCGTTGCTATTATATTCACCAATTAATAAAGCTGCTTACTGCTTCTGCTGTCTATTGTTTACATCTGGGGTCGGCAATCTATTGCTAACAGTGTGCCAAACTAGGATTTCTAAATCATTCAGCGTGCCAACAGCCTAAAAGTCAACCTTCTCTATTATATATTTTTTAGTTGTTTTTATATGACAATTAATTTAACGCCTAAGCAAGACCAAGGCCAAAAGCAAAGGAGATTTATAGAGAAAATTATTCAAGCGCCTTTTATTTAATACAAAATTAACGAGTTTGTGATTATCATTTTTTTTCAATTAGCATTTACATTAAATACAATATATAATTTATTACTAAACTTTCACATTCAATGGGAATTAATGTCTAAACATTATCCTTTGTTAATGAAGATGAGGATCTAACACATGCAAAAATGTATAATATTTTAATCTCAGTTTAGCTGGGAAGTAGTTTAACGTGATTATATGCATAAGCACACACGAGCTATTATTTTTAAGCGGAATAGATAAATTGTAATCATACAAATTGGGTAGTTAATGAAATGTTTTAAAAAATACATTTATATTATTTAGTCATATGCCTTGTCAAGTACAATTAAAATCATGGGAACGTTAACAAAATTATAATAATATCTTGCTAATACTGAGCTTGGTCCCACGACACAGCAACTCTAGCACAAACAACAAAATCGAGGTAGAGAGAGTCTAACAGGAAGATGTATACCTAGGGGCGGGTAACTATAGACGGATAGGGCGCTAAAGGGACGAAGGGGGAATCAAGGTTGGCCAAGACACGGGCATAAATTTTTAGATGGAATGTGGAAACTGACAGGCTAGGAAATTGGGGGAGTCGAGACGACTATTTAACTTAGGGAGACTGACTTTGCGGCACAGAACTTTTGCTAAGAGGCTTGATGTTTGTATCTTGCTCAAGCTAATTTATCTGTCCGTAGACGAGACTTTGCCAGACCACCGAATAAAGAGGACACTGGACAGTTAATTTCTGACACGGGTGACGGCCAGTGTGTAGTGAAGGAAACGAGTAAGAGAGAGACGAGAGGACGACCACGATATTGACTGACTACTGGCAGCAGTTAGTTGCGCCACTAATACGTCGGAGTGGGTTGTCCGTGTCGTGCCATAGTGGACGTCGGAGGGACCAAGCAGGTGAAACGAAGGGAAGTCTTAACAGTTGAACTAAGGTGGGACAGACCCTATGCTATTGTTATACGAGATACAAACTATGGATATGGATAGCAGATTTTAATATTAATCACTTTCGTTATTAGATCTAATCTTCTTCTTATATTCATTCTCATCAATTTTGTTAGCAGGCCATTTTATATTACGCATTAATGTTTATAAATTAATGTCACTCATACTTCTTCACTTATTTTTTCATTAGTACTATATTGAAAGAATTTCTTTTAATATACTAATTTTTTTTCTTATATATAAGCTCATCATTTTATATTGGTTTTGATATTTGTTTGTTTGTTTTTCTTAAACTAAGATCAACATTAATAAAGTATAGTAAAGTAATCATTTTCTACATTTAAAAGATAGTCTCTGTCATTCTATTTTACGTTGTTACTTGTAGTAAATTGTTAGTGGTATTTAATATAATTATCATTGTATTAAACTTAATTAGTTGAGCTGGGTTTTTCTTGCTTAATTATTCATAATTAAGTTCCTGACATGCCTATATAATACTTATATAATTTTCAGATTTTCTTTTACAGTTTTATCACTTTAAAGTTATAAATTGTAAGCCATTTATTGTTTTTAAAAGAAAAAAAAAGAAACATAGCCTATTAGAAATATTAGCTAAAAAAACCGGGATACTTATCTCCCTTTATTTAAAAACGTGTCCACATTTCAAGACATTTGAATCAATAGTGATGGCAAACCAGTTATGTTTTGTAAGATAACACATATTATTGACTAATTATTATTTCTTTATATAAATCCAACATTATGGTATTTATTATAAGATTTATTTATTAGAGGATTAAAATAGTTTACGTTAAACAGTTGTAAATAAACATTTCCTGCATTAATTGACTGTCAATTTAAGGAGTTTATATTTTAAATATTAATAATTACAGAAATTGCATAATATAGTGTTGTTAAATAAGTCTCTTATATTTATTAAATTAAAATACAAATAAATTAGTTTTAGAATTGCTTAAATATATGTTTAATTAAAGAAGCTGAGCATAACAAACTATTTTTAATGTAATTAGTCTATATCAATTAATGAGTTTATGTGACCTTTTTGTATGCCTAAAACAGCTTTCATATGCGATAAAAATCTGTTCACAAGTGTAATTTGAACCAAAAGCTGAAAGTAAAAGATCGAATGCCTAGCAGTAGAGAACGGCAGGTAACTTTCCTAAGCAGCTTCCTTCCAGATTGTTTCCGCAAATGGGCATATTTGGATGCCCATTTTTTTAATTCAACTTTCTGCAGTTAAAATCGCCAATATCCCTCCACTTAAAAAAGATGTACATCTTAGAAAGCTGTAGTAATATCAAACCAGTTAGGATTGATGTGGTATGATAAAATGAGTCCATCAATTTGAAAGTCTTGCCTTTGATTAAAAAACTCCGCTTTGAGTGCTTCGATGTACTTCTTAAAAAGTCCAACTATCTATCAAAATATATGCCTATATAGGGATGTACATGAAGTTAAATGTTTTGAAATTGATTTCACGGCAAGATATGTCCAGTTTCAATGCAAATCCATTCAAGTAGACCTTGTAAATGCAAGTTCAACTCACTTAAATGTGTCCCTGTGTCATTCAGAAACAACGGCTTCAATGTCAGTTTTGCTTATTCAGAACCGGAAAATGTTAATATTTTTAATCAAAACAAAAACACCTCTTGCAGGTGTCTCGCGTGTCATTGAAAACTCGTATGCGTGCCAAGTTTGGCACGCGTACCATAGGTTGCCGACCCCTGGTTTACATCATCAAGTTCAAACTCACGATCTTAATTTGAGTTAACCAATGGTTTCAACAAATGGAGAAAGCCCGAAAAACTAGTCTCATGAATACAGTCTCGGCCACCGTGTGAAACTGGTGTCCGTTGGCGAACGAGCATTCCCATACGTGGGCCCGTCCGCAGGGAAAGCCCTCCCACTACAGCTTCGACAGAGCCCTAGCTTTGACACCTTCAGGAGCCGGCTGAACACCCACCTATTCAAGTGCAGTTTATTATTTTTCATGTATACATTTTTGTCTTTTATTCGTTGTCTGTCCGAGAAGGGGCGCAGGCTTTGTGTCATGTCCCCGGGCGCAGATGGCCCTAGCTAATTTGGGAAGGGAGGCGTTATACGGCGAATCCGGTGTATAACGTTCAGCGTTATGCGGCGGATCTGGTGTATAACGTTAAGCCGAATGTGTGTAGGCCGTAGGCCCTATAATGCCAAGCGTCATCGGCAGACCCAAATTTACGAAAAAATGTGAGAGTTAGCCTATAATATGACTTATAACTTTATAGGCCTACTAATCTATACTATTCTATAGTATGTATGCGTTTATTTAGGATCATATTCCTAGTTAAGTCCTAACCCTAACCGGGCCTAACCGTAACATCAATTTGTAATTGTGATTAAGTGGCATAGGCTAAGTAACCTTTTTGTTTGAATTAATTATAAACAATGACAAATAGTTACAAAAGAGTCACGTATTTAACTAAAAATATATCGTTTTATTATAATTGAATTAATAATAAAAATAAAAAAAAAAGGTGGAGAGAAGTAGGGTAGAACCTGCGATACTCCTGTTGACAGGACACGTTACTAACCACTGGGCCAAGAAAACTTGCTGAAAATAAAATAAAAATTGTAATTGAGCATACAGAGCCAGCTTAACAAGAATGCGCATGCGCCAATAGCAGTGTGTATAATATAGGTCACGAAAATTTGCCGTATAACGTTTTGCGTTATACGGCAAATCCGCCGTATAATCACTCCGATTTGGCAATTCGGGCAGTCTAACGTCCTCCCGATCACTCCACATCGCTAGTGATATTTTACTCCGGTAGTGACTCCTTCCACCCAAACCATCAGTATTTAATGTTTTAACTTCAGCTCAACAGCAGTACTCCCTTTATTCATGCCCCCCACCCCTCAAGCACCCTTTTTTTTTTCTCCATCAACTACCCCGCGCCCCAAGCTTTATCCCCCATTACCCTCTCATCACAATCTCATTTTCGGTGTTTTGTTTTTAATTTTCTTGTGTTTAAAACAAAATATGGTCTATGTAAGCATCCATCACATTCAAGGCACCCCTCCCCCCCGGGCTAACACACACCACAAGCACACCCTTTGCACCGACCCCCACCTCCCCCGCAGACACCATTCTTTTAAAAACATATTCCCCCACTATCCCTATAACTCCCTTACCCAACGATCGGTAAGTGCCGACACATTGAAAATTCTCCCCCCCCCCATACACCACCCCATCTCCTTCAAACACGCATAACTGTTTCCCCTCGAAACCTCCCCTCTCCTCTTGCCCCTCCTTCCCTCACACCCCTCTCTCCCTCACTCTCCACTAACTCTACACAAACCTTCCTTCTTCTCATTATTTCCCCTTTCTGCTTTCCCTCCTCCATCGTCTGTTTACGCAGAGCCCAAGGCGTTGATGCCTCGCCCAAGAAGTTTTACCCGTTACTTCTTAAACACCCCGCGCCCCTATCACCCCCACTCACCATCATCTACTCCCCCTTCCCCCCACTCTCTCTTTCCCTCTATCTGGAAGCTGGCACGTTGAAATGAGCTCACACACACGCGCGAACACAAACGATGCACGGTGTATAGTCGTGTATAGTTTTGTATAGTCGCACACTTATAAAATAATCCGCTCACTTGACTTATTTCCCCTGGGTAGTCATTGCCAGCTCTGCACCGCCGTCTCTAGGGACGCATTTTGAAGGGCACTGCCATTGCTAAGTTACGTAATGGTTGATTTTGGGAGGACGAGGAGAAGGGTGGTATTTATGTATAAATATATATACTAGTACTAGTATAAATATACACATACACACACACATACGTGTATAAATATTATATACGTTTTCAGCGGAACTTAAAAATAATAAAAAAAACTAACCCATTAAAAAAAAGTTGTTATTATACTCCCTTTCTTTGTAAACTAAGTTTATATTTAATTTATATTTTGATAGATTAAAAAAAAATATAAGTGACATCATACCTTATGAATTTCCACACTAAAATTTTGCGCAGCCTTTTTTTTTTCTAGCTTTGGCCCGCTAAAAAACATAAACAGATAACTCGCTTTGTTTCGGCTACATTGTGTCGTTTTCATTCTATTTATTTCGTAAAAACGAACATATCCGAAAAGTTTATTTACTTCCGTCGCTTCCGGTAGAGGCAGCCATATTTTCCGTAAAATATATTCTTCGATTCGCAAATTGGTTGAAGGAATTTGTAACTATTCTAAAGGCTATGATGCTGAAAATTTGAGAGAATGTATTGTTAATCGGGACAAGTCTGCTGCCCAAGTTTCAGCTCGATTGTACGACGGGAAGTGGTCGAAAAATCGATGCAAAGTTTTGCTAACAAGCAAGCAAGCAACTGGACAAGCAGACAAGCACACAGTACGAGTTAATAGAAAGGGAGTAAAAATGTCCGATTTATAGGCCTACACCTCATAGAAAATCGAATAAATATTTATGTAAAAAATATGCGTCAATATTTCTAAAACAAATATTTGTAAGACTTATTAATTAGGTCACATACTATACATTTCAACATATTTTTTTTATCTTGATTGCTCATCATCTTATGATAGGAGGTCTTCTCCAGGGCCCCCACAAGTCTATGTATCGCCCCAGGGCAAACGTTTCAGCGACGCCCCCTTGCATACTGTAAGTGCTTTTGTAAGTGCTGTATTTAGGCGATATTCGGTGCACCCTAGAAGTGTCGCCTTGGGCATCTGCCCCCTCTGTCCCCCATCCCTTTGTGAGGCCACTGGTCTTCTCTTTTGTGGTAAAAAAAAATCTTAGTTTTAAATGTTTTAGGTCAATACTGAACACCCAACCTGTTTACTTATATATCTGCATTGCCAATCAATACTGAACACCCAACCTGTTTACTTATATATCTGCATTGCCAATCAATACTGAACACCCAACCTGTTTACTTATATATCTGCATTGCCAATCCATGGATGATATCACTGATAAGAGATCGCTAACTTATTAGACTTGTATAATCTCAATGATGTGATATGGTGTTATGGAAGTAGCGTGCAATGGATGTCGTATCGAAGCTCACGGGTTTACATGCAGATTATAGCCTGGTATTATCTTTCCATATTTTCTATGGGATGTTTGGAGTCTACCCATTTCTGATGGGTACCTGACATTAGTAGGTTTGGGCATAGTGATAGTCACACAATCTCCTTGTCGTGCATGTGAACGTTGTCAGACTTGCCCCATGAATTATACTGTTCTGATACTTTTCTTTAAATGCTGATTATGCCACGTCCCACATTGTATAATTTAAAAAAAAGGCCAAATATCTAATCCTTTTTCCTTATTTATTGTATACATTATTGACAAAACGTGTTTGTTTTAAATTCCTTTAAATATGAATTTAATGAACTATATTTTGTCTTTTTCATTAAATACTTTTTGCATATTATTCTTCGTTTGTAATCTTGGTTCTAACGAACAACAAATGTGTACTTTAAAAAAAATGTGAAAACAAGCGTTTATTTTCTTGTAATTGTATTATATACTTGTAAAACCAAAAAAGTGTTTCAAAAAGTATAGATATTTTATACGAAACGAAGCAAAATTACAACTTGTATTTTTATTAGAACAACATTCCTTAATAAAACAAATCAGAAAGTCCAAAGGCTTGGATATTAAAGTAGTCGGTTAAACAATTGTCGAAAACATAAGAATTAACTCTAAAAAAAATATTATGAGAACTCTAAACTCTAAACTCGAAGGCGGATCTGTTCCAGGGCCTTACTGATAGAATCAATCCCTGCGCAGTAGTTGCACTAAAACGTTTTTGGTGCCCCGTTATTTTATATAAGTATGCCACAATAGAATCAATAATAAACCATAACATACAATTAGACATAGTGCAATAACATAACATTTGCAGTAAGTTAGTGGGGCACTTTTTACTTCGCATCCTGGTTCAAAAGCATTTAGAGCGGAAGGGACGCGCAAACCGTTGGTGCCTAACCTTTATGGTGATGTGTCTGTCTTGTGAGATATAACAGAGTTCCTTCTCCGAACTCACAGAGAAGTGGGGGTTCAAGTCTGGTTCAGCTGCATCTTTCGCAATATTAAATCAAATAATAATGTCCATAGTGCCTTAGGCAATAAGTACCGTACTTATTTAGCTTAACGGTTAATCTAGCCCTGAATATAAGTAAATATGTCTAAAATATATATACCAAAACATTTAGTTAGTGGTGTTGGTCTGTTGGCTAGTTGTTTTTTTTTTTTTGTAAAGATTTATATTTACGTTATATTTCAAAGATGGTAAAAAGGTTTGCGCAAAAAAATAAATACATCGCGCAAAATGTTTGTATAAGGTTAGGAGTAAGGAAATAAATACCCACATGTTGGACAGGTACGCTGTGATATCTTATTCGCCTCATGCTTGGAGATTCACAATTTAGATCTATATGGAGATCAAGTGCTCAGTAGGTATCAAAGATATCCGTGAAGTATCTATTTGCTGGTTCATATTAACAACAAAAATTGACTCATTTTAAAGCACCGCGTTGTGGCAGTCTATCATAGAGAATCTTAGGAAACACTAGTCTTTTAATATTCTTTAACAGCAATTCAAGTCAGTGTTACTGTGATTAAGTCTATGTTATGTTTCTTTCACTTGGAATAAATTGCTTTAAAGTTTTGATTGATATTCGCTAAGATTTCATCTTTTCCCATTAGTTAAAAGTTGAGTTGTGCATGAAATTTGTAAGTCAGGATTAGACACGCCCGATACAAAACGTTAACGAATGCCCTGTAATAAGCAATTGTTGCATCATAATAATATAATAAGTATATATATATAGGTTATCCATGCGTACCAGCCATCAGTTTCGTATGAAAGACATATGGTTTAGTGGGGTAGAAAAACATGTTTTTAGTGGGATAGAAACATTTTAAGTGAATTGACACTTTCAAAATAAATTTAGTTCCAACCACCACCGCTTCGTCTCCCTAATTAGTCACGGACGGAACGTGAGGTCAACAGTAAGCAGCGACACCATCTTTTCTCCCCCCCCTCATCTCGACCACAAGGGTCGAGTATCTGGATGTCGGACGTGTTGTTTTATGTGGCAGCTGTTTGGGGTCAGGGCTTTCTCATTGACCACACCAGTCTGGAGTAATTTGTGTGTGTGTATATATATAATTATATATATTATATGGGCACACACAGCGTAAGAGAATATTTGGTTTTGGTTTTATAAGTTTCAACCATCTTAAACTCTACCCCATATTATATGATAGTTTACATAGGCCTACGAGCCTTCCATGAGAATAGTTGGTGTGTCCTTCAGAGGCTATAATCTAGTTTTGCAATTCGCATTTTTTTTCTTCTACTTGTACATAAAACACCCCAGTCATATGACATTGTTCAGTGACCGTGCACTCCAGTTACATTATAAAGTTCAATGATCATATTTTCCAAGAACATGACATAGATCAGTGACAATACACTCCATTTACTAGACATAGTTGAGTTATTGTCACTCCAGTCACGCTACTTAGTTCAATTATCGTACATTTAAGTTACATGACATAGTTCAGTGATTGTGAACCTAATTGCTTTCATTATTCATGTAAATGGTTATTTAAATATGAATTAATTTTCGCTTTTGAAACGGCAAACATACATTGTATAAACGTTGTTGTTTTTTTAAATTGTATTGCACACATGTATAACTACATAAAGCGTAGGCTAAATGCTTCTCATGAATAAAAGCTGCTGCTTATTTGTGTTAATACTTTATGTAGGCCAGTGCTTTGTTCTTTCCATCAATGATTCTTGTTGTGGCGCGAACCAGTTGGATATGGAAAAATTATACTCGACCCCCTGTCGACCTCTTGTAGTTGTTTTTAATTTTTTTTTAATTACATATTAAATACACAGCGTCTGCTAGTGCTTTCACTCACACAAATAATATCGCACATTTTATCACACATAGACTCACACATGTTACCACACATACAGTCACACACATGTTACCACACATGCATTATCACAAATAAAAGCACAAATATTAGGCTACCACACACATTACACACGCGAATAACATTTCACACATAAAGTCTTTATCGCCCCACATGTATAACAATACACATGTAGCCACACATTTATAGCTACACACACACATATATATAACCACACATATATTATAGTAATGAAAATTCATATTCACATTTCACATATACATAGCGATATATATGTACATATCAACATTTTACAATATCTTATTTCGTTGGCGAACCTTTGGCACTAAGACTCACTGACCTATATCATGAGTATGAATAGAGACAACTGGAGCAAGACGCGTTGTAATAGTGTGGCGAAGGTTCGAGGCGGGGGGGGGGGGGGCGTACGGGGTAGCGGGGGCAACAGATGTTTCCAGTAGGGCGGTCATTAGTACATCATATGGCGCAGGCATACATTATGTTGTCTCCTCTTTCGTCGCCACATTTCTGGACAACGTTCTTTGTGGTTCAGTTTACACTTTACATTAAAGCAGCGAACATGAAGTTCGGAAGGAGAAAGTGCAAGGAAAAAAGTCAGTAAAAATATAAAGAGAATAAAAAAGTGATGATGAGATGGAGTTGGAGAAAGAGAAAAGATATATATAAAGAGAATAATAAAGTGATGATGAGATGGAGTTGGAGAAAGAGAAAAGATATATATAAAGAGAATAATAAAGTGATGATGAGATGGAGTTGGAGAAAGAGAAAAGATATATATAAAGAGAATAATAAAGTGATGATGAGATGGAGTTGGGGAAAGAGAAAAGATATATATAAAGAGAATAATAAAGTGATGATGAGATGGAGTTGGGGAAAGAGAACTCATATCTGAAGAGTGTCGATTGTGGATGGAAACGGAAAGTGAATAGAAATGGAGAAAGAAAAGGAACATTTAAGAGGTGGGAAGGGATAAGAGAGAATGATCTGGGAAAGAAAGAGAGAGACAGTGAAATAAGAATAGAGTTGATGAGATGGAGATAAAATGAATATAACTTGAGAAAGTGAATTAAAATAAAGGGAGAAATTAAATAGAAAGAGAAGGAGGCGCAAACCACGGGTATGTGTAGGACTCGGCAATCTTCTGTAGAGAAGGAGCGTCTGTAACATAGAGCGATAAGATATGAATGATGGACTGACTAATTGACATACACTGACATACAGGCATTGGGACTGACAACGGATTGATTGAGGAATACTATTACTACAGTCTTGCTTGACTTGCATATAGACCTACTGGCTACAAGTATTCAGACAGACATTTGATAGATTGTTCACAATCCATCAACAACTTGTCAGAAAATTAATCAGGTAGATGTGTAAAAAGACTAGTAGAAAAACATTCCAGGCATATACAAGTGTTATTCATAATAATACACTTTATTATCCCCCCCCCCCCTCCCACAGAAAAAAAGTTTGACAATTGTGCAACATATAGAGTTTAAGACATCAACAATTACAATAAAACATTTCAAATATGCTACTTATATAAAATACAATTAATACAGACATATTATTATATTAACGTAAAAGATATTTAATTTAGCATCCATTTACATTAATTCAACCTGTAAATAGTCCTACACAATACAAATAGAAGACATGTAGCCCTACGTCACATACCACATACCCCCCACACGCACACAAACACACATACAGACATGTCTATATTTAGCCTATGTTTTATTTCTTATAAGTTTACAGACGTTCCTTCTAGATAGAAGATTATTACGTCCACTAGGCCCAAAACTCCTGCAGGGCGACAGAGATCGAACTCGCGACCTGTCCGTTGGTTTTTGGTTGACAGTCCGGTGAATTAACCGCTTGACCAGCCGGCTTCACTGGACCAGACGTGTTGGAATTTTATATCATATTCATAATTGCCGTGAGGTTGTTTATATTTTTCTTTTTTTTAAAGTGTTTTGTATATTCGATTTTTAAAACGAGGTATTCGTTTCCTGCAGTGGTGTAAAACACTTAGTGATATAGTCAATCCATTTATGTAGGTCAGTCATAAATTTCTCTGCCTTTCTATCATTCACCTCCTATCTCTATATCTCCCTACCTCTCTCTCCCCATCTCTCTCTATCTATCTATCTATCTATCTATGTCTTTCTCTCTATCTATCTATCTATTTCTCTCTATTTCTCTCTCTATTTCTCTATCTATCTATTTATCTATGTATCTATTGATCTATCTAACTCTCTCTCTCTCTCTCTCTCTCTATATATATATATATATATATATATATATATATATATATATATATATATTATATCTGTCTCTATATCTATATATCTACCTCCAGGTATGTCTATCTCTCTATTTTCTTCCTTCTGTTCTGGCAGATACAACGACAGATGTTTATATAGTTAAGGGCTATCTTTTATTTTTATTTTTTTTATTTTCTCTTTTGGCGTTAGATTTGTTTTACTCTATCACCCACCCCCCCATCCGCACCCGCCCTCTCCTTTACTTCTTCCCGCCTTCTTCGATTGTAATACCTTAAGATTTTATTTTTATTCCTTCACACTAAACCATCAGTTTACTTGTTATCATTCCGTTTTCCTCACTCCTCCCCGCCCCTTACCCACATCCCTGTCCCGACTACAACATGATAAGTAATTCCTTTATGTGCCCGTCTACGTTAGATTATGACTAATGGGAGGTTGGGGGCGGGGTTGGGTGGGGGGCTCTTATAACCTCGCAACCCACTAGGGTGTCGCGCACCCATGCATGTGGCGATACTCTGGAAACTATAGCGGTCTCAATCTACCATCAACCTAACATCAATTTACATCAACTTACCATCATCCTAACATCAACCTCACATCAATTTACATCAACTTACCATCATCCTAACATCAACCTCACATCAATTTACATCAACTTACCATCATCCTAACATCAACCTAACATCAATTTACATCAACTTACCATCATCCTAACATCAACCTAACATCAATTTACATCAACTTACCATCATCCTAACATCAACATAACATCAATTTACATCAACTTACCATCATCCTAACATCAACCTAACAAGAACCACAACAACCTACCATCAATTAGAGTACATAGAAATGATTGCAGACACAAATGAATAAATATGAGCAAGTAAGAAACCGGAAGAAAGAGATAAATACAGAGAGAGAGAGAGAGAGAGAGAGAGAGAGAGAGAGAGAGAGAGAGAGAGAGAGAGAGAGAGAGAGAGAGAGAGAGAGAGCGAGAGAGAGATATCAGGGAATGAAAATAGACGAAGAAATCCGTTACGCTGAAATCAGACAGAAAGATAAAGGAAAAAGGAAAATACAATAATATAAGAGAAAAACTGATAAAGTAAAAAGAAAAGATTCGAAATGATGAATCTTAAACAAAGATAATGAAGAGTGGAGAGGGAGAGAGAGATAGAAAGAAACAGTGATAGAGAGCAGCTAGTTAGAAATAGCTTGACAAATAGAGAAACAGGCTAAATAACAATGCCACTCTCAGTTTGATTTGTCGGTATAGAACTCTCAGTAGAATGAGTGCTAAGATTATTCTTCTCTTGGAGTTCCCGGACATCACTGGGATGAATGTATTGAAGGAATATGTAAAGAAACCATCAGATCTCACCAGACCATTCTTTCAGAGAGCCGATATGATCCAAACACACCAGTCCATACAGAGCGCTAACTCCAAGTCGGAGTGGTTTGGCGTAATTAATGAAGAGAAGCTGTTGGGTGAATTGTTCAACAGTCATTGTTGACTTTGCATAGTGCTGGCCACATACTCTTCTTTGTTATACCCGCTACCGGGCCAAGAAAGCAAAATTACCGGGTCAAAAAATGAGTTAAAAATCTAGATCAGACTATGTTGATGTACTACTGTACTAGTCAAGGCTACTACTGATAGACCTATAAATGGTGTTTATGACACTCTAGAGCAGGGGTCGGCAAGCTTTTGCTTATAGTGTGCCAAACTAGGATTTCTAAATCATTCAGCGTGCCAACTGCGTGAAAGTCAAACTGCTCAACTATATTATTTTTATAAGACAATTTATTTATTGCCGTAGAAAGACCAAGACCAAAAGAAAATGAGCGTTATAAAGATAATCATTAAAGCGTTTTATATTTGATAACAAATTAACCTGTTTGTTATTATCATGTTTAAAAAAAATCCATTCATAGTTAATGCAAAATTTCATTACTCAACTTATATATTAATGGTTATATCCATTTGAATTTAGTTGTCAATATATTATTATATATAAATTCAAAATTCTTTATAGTTTGACCATAGACTATAATACACATGGACAGCTTGCTTTAGTATTTCCATAGACTATAATATACATGGACCGCTTGCTTTAGTATTTCCATAGAATATAATATACATGGACCGCTTGCTTTAGTATTTCCATAGACTATAATATACATGGACCGCTTGCTTTAGTATTTCCATAGACTATAATATACATGGACCGCTTGCTTTAGTATTTCCATAGACTATAATATACATGAACCGCTTGCTTTAGTATTTCCATAGACTATAATATACATGGACCGCTTGCTTTAGTATTTCCATAGACTATAATATACATGGACCGCTTGCTTTAGTATTTCCATAGACTATAATATACATGGACCGCTTGCTTTAGTATTTCCATAGACTATAATATACATGAACCGCTTGCTTTAGTATTTCCATAGACTATAATATACATGGACCGCTTGCTTTAGCATTTCCATAGACTATAATATACATGGACCGCTTGCTTTAGTATTTCCAGAGACTATAATACACATGGACCGCTTGCTTTAGTATTTCCATAGACTATAATATACATGGACCGCTTGCTTTAGTATTTCCATAGACTATAATATACATGGACCGCTTGCTTTAGTATTTCCATAGACTATAATATACATGGACCGCTTGCTTTAGTATTTCCATAGACTATAATACACATGGACCGCTTGCTTTAGTATTTCCATAGACTATAATATACATGGACCGCTTGCTTTAGTATTTCCATAGACTATAATACACATGAACCGCTTGCTTTAGTATTTCCATAGACTATAATACACATGAACCGCTTGCTTTAGTATTTCCATAGACTATAATACACATGGACCGCTTGCTTTAGTATTTCCATAGACTATAATACACATGAACCGCTTGCTTTAGTATTTCTGCTATATGATGACTCGATAGACTGCTTTTCGGAATTTCCGATTCGTTGTTTCCTTTGCACTTTTGTTTTACTAAAACGCTTTTATTTTCACAATGAAGAATTAAAATTAAAATCGAAAGTTCTATACAGCGGAAACATTAAGAAACAACGAGAAGCGTAGAAGTAATTAATTTAAGACAGCCTTATTGGTTGTGCACGGGGAAAAAAGTACATAATATAAGCTCTAAAAATAGAGCAAGCGGTCCATTTTATTATGGTTTGATCACAGCGTAACTGAGATTTACGCTAAATATTAATTACAAGGAAGAATGAACGAATGTACTTAAGCGGAAGGGATACGTAGTAATCATACGAACTGGGTAGTTAATGTAATGTTTGAAAATTTACATATAAATTTTGTAATCATATAATATTTATATAATTTTCAACTATCTTTTATAGTTTGATCATTTTAAAGAAAGAAACAAAAAATAAACATATAAAAAATATCAATGCAAAGAAAACGGGTTAATTATCTCCCTTAAATTAAATTATCCAAATTTGGTGCTAGTGATGCCAAACGAGTTAATTGTTTTAATATAACTAGTGTATGCCTACTTCTGAAAACGCTCAACTATCTTATTTTGCCTTAAATTATGGAAAGAGTTAAATGTTTTGAAATTGATTTTACGGCAAGATATGTCCAGTTTCAACTCAAATCCATTCCAGTTGCCCAACGCTTCAAGTGCTTTCGACCCCGTCCTTGTAAATGCAAGTTCAACTCACTGTCATTGAGAAACATCGGCTTCAATAGTCAATTCTCCTCATTCAATACCGGAAATATTTTTTTTTCATTGAGATACATCTTAACTGCTTCCAGTCAAGAAACGAATATATCCAAGACTTTACCTATATTAAGCATCACTTTCTTCTAGAAGAGACTTGAAAAACTATAAAATTTACTATCTTAACAATATATTCAATCACAGATCGCAAGTCCGATAATGAGAGCTTTGCATACAAACATTCCTGAACTAAAACAGTCTACGTCCAGTGTGATTCCCATGTAGTTCGCCACGCATCACCAATTAATTATGCTGACATACGTTGTTTTCACTTGCATTAAAAATATTCCTGGAGGTCTCTCGCATGCCACTGAAAATCGTTCTACGTGCCAAATTCTGGCACGCGAGCCTTAGGTTGCCGACACATGCTCTGGAGGACACTTTGGTGTGAATTTTAAAGATGCCATTACGGCCCTTGGGTATAGACGTCAGAAGTGCCGAAAATGTTTTGCAAATTTAGATGGGCACATATAATGTAAACACAGGAAAAATAAACGCTAGTGGGTCCGGAAGTAAAAATATGAAAATAACCGTGTCACGAAAGAAAAAAAAAGGGGGGAACGTTGCTCTACGTTATATCTCCATGTGGAATCTTAACAGTTCAAAGGTTACGCTTTAACTTTCTGTTGATTCGCAGTTTTATCGCAATTTGAGAAACGGACCTTTAGAGCCATAAACAAGAGCTCTGTCGCTAGCTTGGCGATGCAAAGTGAGACCGGTATGTTGTAAATCAGAGATCACCGCTGCAAAGTGAGACCGGTATGTTGTAAATCAGAGATCACCGCTGCAAAGTGAGACCGGTATGTTGTAAATCAGAGATCACCGCTGCAAAGTGAGACCGGTATGTTGTAAATCAGAGATCACCGCGTTCATTGGTCAAGTCGTGGGGGGAGGGGAGGGGCACGGTGGCCCGAAAGGTCCCGGGTTCGAATCCTGTTGAAGGCTAGAACTTTTTTTCGAATATCTGGAGGGTGTACGTGAGTCTACCCAGCTCAGATGGGTATCTGACTTTAGCTGGGGTAAAGTAAAGGTGGCTGGGGTAAAGTAAAGGTGGCTGTGCATAGTGCCGGCCACCCATTCACCTAGTATGCCGTGGCCTCAGAAACTGGTGAACGCTGCTTCACCTGCCCTATGGATAAATTTTATCCGAGGGATACTTTTTTTAAATACTTTTACTTTATTGGTCACGTCGAATGAGCGGATTGTGTAGCCAGCACAATACCGAGTTTCATTTCCCTTTTTATCTACTAATCAGCTGATTTCATCTGACGCTTTTACAACTTCCAGAAGAGAAATAAACATAATCATACGTTGAAGAAAAAAAAATATTTGAACCCGATTCCTTCGGAACAACCATGCAACGCAATTGTCTCAACCACCGATTTAAATCATAAAACTTTATTTAAAATTATTATTTAAAAATTTAGTCCTACTCAATAGCCCCACCCCTCAAACCTATAAAAAAAAAAGACAGGCATTCAAGTCTGATAAAAAACAACACAGTTTGTAGACCTCCAGGCATTCTGGTCATGATAGTCTCTGCTGTTGGAAACACCTAACAGATGTCTGCACCTCCCAGCGTTGTTTTTTTTTTTATGCGATGGCGGCGCTGACGTCACAGGGCGAACTTTTGTAGTGTGACCTTGAGACCTAGATATTTGGCGCACACTTCTCTGTACTTCTCGTTGAGGAAAGAGTTACAATATACCGGTATATATAAATATATCAAGGAATCGAATATCTGCTTCTTGAACGTTATCTGATGATAATGATGATATCTGGTGAATTGATATAGTTGAGTGAATTATCTCCCTCTTTTCTCTCTCCCATTTCTCTATTTCTCTATCTCCCTCAATGGCATCCTCCCCCTCTCTACCTATCCACCTACCTGCCCACCTATCATTCTATCTATGTATCTATCTAACCTACTTACTTACTTATCTGTCTATGTGTATCTATAGTTTATCTACCTACCTACCTACTAACTTAAACTCCTCCTTATTTAATCATCATCATCTGTCCTTTGGGTTCCTTGTGGAACATAGGGCCTCTGTCAAAGCATACCACTCACCACAGTCTCTTGCCAGTCGTTTCAGTTCTTCCCAGATCTTTCCAGTTCTTCCGGTTTCATCCAATATGCTACGTCTCCATGTTCGCATGGGTCTTCTCATCTCGTGTTATTTCTAGCATGATAAAGATGATTACGTTGATATTAAATGTTTTTGTAACTAAGAGAAAAAAAAAGAGGAAAAAAATGTCAATGTACATCGTTATAACTAGACAGAAATTTATATTGTGCATCCATGACAACAACACATTGGTAGTTAATGAAATGTATGTAAATGTTCATATACACTTTTTGATATTGTTTTTTTTTTTCAAATGTGTTTTATATTAGCTAATAAAATGAATATTTGATGATTTAAAATTAAAGTAACCCTCCCATACAGTACAAATGAAATTATAATGTATATTTATTAAGATACACGAAAAGGTTATTGTGAAGTCATTACATCTCATACACACTCATAGGTAACTGAAAGACACATTCCTTCCTTTGTGTTCTTTTTATTGTTGATGTGTTGAGCTATTACTTGTTTGTTACGTCATTTGAATAATTTACATTGTAAACAATTGTTTGGAAAAAAACATATTTTTTTTTTACAGATACAAAAAGATACATTAGGCCTACTAAAATATAAAGATTAATATTAACTTTAATTAATACCAGCCTTCAAAACATGGGGAAGAAGTAATAATATTAACCAACACATGATATTAAACTATAAATAGCATTCTCTTATAGCTAGTAATATTTTACAATTCGTTATTTCTACAAATAGTAATAACTGCAGCTTGTGGTCAGCTAATAAAACTAGCATACAGATAGACTAGTAATATACTACAAATCGTATTCTTTTACAGCTAGTAGTATTATACAGCTGCTAATTTTGTACTGCAAGTAATATTTTAAAGGAAGTAATAAATTACATCTAGTAGTAGTATACAACTTTATGAATGCAAATACTATGCCCTCAGATTTTAAATGTTAGCAATATTGTACTGTTAGTATTATCCTACGGCTAATTATATTCATCACCTGGTGACAATAGTTTTAAGTAATTTTAAACTACCATTAGCATTCATTTCAAGCTAGTGATATTTTTAACTACTAACATTTTATAGCTAGTAATATCAAAAAGCTAGAAATATTGAACATCTAGGAATATTGAACAGCTAGAAATATTGAACAGCTAGAAATATTGAACAGCTAGAAATATTGAAAATCTAGAAATAGTGTACATCTAGAAATATTGAACAGATAGAAATATTTAACATCTAGAAATATTGTACATCCAGAAATATTGAACAGATAGAAATATTTAACATCTAGAAATAATGAACAGCTAGAATTATTGAACAGATAGAAATATTGAACAGCTAGAAATATTGAACATCTAGAAATATTGAACAGCAAGAAATATTGAACAGCTAGAAATATTGACCAGCTAGAAATATTGAACAGCTAGAAATATTGAACAGCTAGAAATATTGAAGAGCTAAAAATATTGAACAGCTAGAAATATTGAACACCATAGTAATATTCTACAGCTAGTAATATTGAACAGCTAAAAATATTGAACAGCTAGAAATATTGAACACCTAGTAATATTGAACAGCTAGAAATATTGAACAGCTAGAAATATTGAACAGCTAGAAATATTAAACTGCTAGCAATATTGAACAGCTAGAAATATTGAACACCTAGAAATATTGAAAACCTAGTAATATTGTACAGCTAGAAATATTGAACAGCTAGAAATATTGAACAGCTAGAAATATTGAACACCTAGTAATATTGAACAGCTAGAAATATTGAACAGCTAGAAATATTGAACAGCTAGAAATATTAAACTGCTAGCAATATTGAACAGCTAGAAATATTGAACACCTAGAAATATTGAAAACCTAGTAATATTGTACAGCTAGAAATATTGAACAGCTAGAAATATTGAACAGCTAGAAATATTGAACACCTAGTAATATTGAACAGCTAGAAATATTGAACAGCTAGAAATATTGAACAGCTAGAAATATTAAACTGCTAGCAATATTGAACAGCTAGAAATATTGAACACCTAGAAATATTGAAAACCTAGTAATATTGTACAGCTAGAAATATTGAACAGCTAGAAATATTGAACAGCTTGTAATATAATCCAACCCGTAGTATTAAACGATACGTAGAATAAGTTTACAGCCACAAGTACTAGACAGCAAATGTGCTAGGCAGGGTTAGTAGTTAGTATAAAATAGTACCTATATAGTATATAGTAAAAGAGGCCCCCGGGGGGGGGAGGGGGGCAATAATACAACATTACTCAAATGACTTCTTTTCGGAATTCCCGATTCCCTTTTGCACTGCGCGCTTCCGTTTTATTTAATCGCTATGATTTTCTCAATGAAAAATTAAAATCGAAAGCTGCATACAGAGGAAACATTTAGGCAAACCTAGGAGCGTAGAAGTCATTTAACCCTTTAAGACAGCGTTATTGGATGCGTACGGAAAAAGAACATAATATAAGTTCTAAAAAAAAAAAGAGCAAGTGGTCCATCCTATGATAGTCTTTGATAAAATGGTAGTCCTATCTGTTTAGTATATCAGTATATATTGATGCGCTTGCTTGATGATTGGTTTACAGACATGAAAGGGAAATAGATACACAAGAGAGATACTTATAATGACCATTAACTGCAGCTTTTTTCTTATGAAGTTGTTGAGGTATACTGTTTTTTAGTTTTTAGCCTTTGAGCAATTTCAAAAATTTAATGTTGTTAGGGCGATACGTTTTTAAACAAAAGTACAAATCTATCTGTAGCTTTCAATATATTATTTGCTAGTTGACTCTCCAGTTAATAACATTTTGATATTTGTGGAAACTGAAAACCCAGCAAATTAAAGATAGACATAAAGTTATCCTGAAACGATGCAATAAATACAAAACTGAAAGTAAATATTTAAGGTCAAAATACACCCTAGAGGGGATTTAAGGAGGATCTTGCTTGACTTTAGTTTAGTAAAAAATATGGCAGGCGCTAATTGTCACCTGATTGTATCATCAACTGACACAAATTCATCAAAAAGTTAAATAAAGAACTTATTTACATTCCCCCAATGTTACAAGAACAGATAGATAGAGAGACAGACAGAGAAATTGATATATTTATTGATAGATAATAAATGGTGAATATATAGATGGTAATTAGATAGATAGATGCATTGATAGACGGTTGGATACATAGATGGATGGATGTATAAATACATGAATAGATAAATGGATCGATACAAAATACAAATATATAATCCTGGTAATATGACGTACTTAATGCAAATCTGAAAATTAGGCCTTTGTAGCTACTTTTTATTGAATTAGTCTAATTTACATATTTCTATTTAAACCAAATATCTAGAACGGTATGTTCCAATATGCAATAAAAGCCACGCCCATTATAGTTTGTTTCATCCCCCCCCCTTTCCCTGGTCTCACTTTTAGTTGCTCACCCAGACTGACTGACATATTTTTGGCATTTTCTAGCTGGGCGGTTTCTTGAGCATTAGAGAGCTGTGGGTGAAAGGGTTAACAGTTAATTATAATGTGGACACTGGATAGCGTAGAAAAAAATAGAGCAAGTGAATGTGAAAAGGTGGGGGGGGGGGGGGGCACTTCGGGTTTGGTAAAATGGAGAGCTGGCACAACAATGTAAAAAAAATAATAATTCAGAATTCAGTTCAGTTTTCATAACAAAATACTAGATCTAAATACCTCCCATTCATCCTTTTTTTTACATGGATAATAAAACAGTGTCAATAAATGTCATTTAACCTAAAAAAATAATGACATCAATCTTTTAGCGTAGAGACACATGAGATTTGGTTTACACAATATATTCTATAACTTCCATATTATGGAGTGTAGCCTACCGATTTAGAAATAATTAGCTTTATAAACCATGAAGACATTTTTTTTAAAGACGCTCAATATAGTTTAGTGTTTATGACCTTTTCACTGTATATAAAATTGTTCATGGGCTGAGATTGTAGTGAACAAAAATAGACTCACTTGCAACAACGCCTTGGCTCATGGGCAATTAATATGCAAAGTAAATACACTGATGCAATACACTTGGACGCATTTAATGTAAATTGGACTAGGGTAGGGATTTTGTGTTTCAATATGCCAATTGAAAGTTGATTTAGATAGCAAATGGGGAAATGTTATTTAATTGTGGATGGTAAAGTAAGGTACCCTTCGGTACCAAGTCGACCATAGGACCGGTGAAGCAGCGTTCACCAGTTTCTGTATGTATATATATGTGTGTTTGTGTATGTATATATATATATATATATATATATATGTTGTATGTATGTATGTGTGTGTGTGTGTGTGTACAGAAAAATAGAGAGAGATACAGTGGTGGAGGGAGATAGGGAGAGAGAACCATGTATTATTATTTGTGTAAACAATTTTTAGGCCTATGTTTTACAGGCTAACTTAATCATGGCATGTAAACTAATATATATATAAATACTAGTCAAATGATCCCAATACACTCCTTCCTAGTCCGATGGTGTAGGTTTATGTCAATGACTGCACCCTTTAGTCAAAATGATACAATTTTAATCATTTGGTCGCACTCTAGTCCTAACTAGAAGGGCAAAAAATAAACAGCAACAGGTAACTATACCTTTGAACGTGACAAAAAGAACGATATAATAAATTTTTGATACATACTCTTCATCAAATTAAACTACAGACACAACTACTTTTTTGTCTTCTGTATACCTTAACGTATTTCTTACAGTAACAAATCGTGTTTGTAGTAAAGACTGAACTGACTTTTAAGTCTTAACAAAACTGGTTGGAAATAAAAATTACAAAATATTTAGTGTGTAAATTCATTTCTTTTGTTGCTTGTTTTTTTGTATTTCCAGACATACGAGAAACGCATTTGCACCTTTTTTTAAATCTCCCCTTATAAAACAAACAACATTATCTATCTATGGAGTTATGCTCCCCTATTTTTTTAAACATATTTTCTTCGCCCGAGCACCGACCTTGCTCCCCCATTTTATCTTGCTGTACAACTCACTAAATACTGGAAAAATTCCTCCCTTACTCTGACAAAAGAGAACTTTGAAAATCTTTTTTTCTTCTTTTTCGTTAGAAAATTGTGTGCTAGCTACTTCTTCTCATAGTTTGCCCCTCCCCCTCCCCCAACTCTGTCTTACCCAAACACACACACACACACACACACAAACATTCCGCCCCTGCCCCACCCCTTTACACACCGTTTCACCTCACACTATACATACAATATTTTGTCTTTTTTCCTCAGTTACGATCGTATTGAAAAAAAAAAGTCAATATATGGAAAGTAATGTATGTGTATAGTATTAATATAGAGTATAGAATATATAGAAAAAATATACGTGCTTGACCTTCAGACATAAACATATTATTTTTATTCCTTCACTAATTTCTTCATTTATTTATCTTTGTGTGTGTGTATGTGTCTTATTTCCCCCACTCATAGTTGTTGTTTTTTTTTGTCTCTCCATCTTCGATAAGAAACTCTTGTGTCTATGAAGAAACTGTGGTGGAAGCGGTGTGGGGTGAGGTGAAAGGGGGGTGGGGAGAAGGTCATGTATGAAACCCTCACTCACCCCCCCCCCCCCCCCACCTGGCCCCTTCCCTCCATTGACGCTAGTAAGAACTCTATTGCGGCGGTACTTTCTGCATGCACTTGTACAGAGATTTTAGTTTTGAAACTTGGGTGCGCGCGCAGTTTTAGTGTGTGTGTGTGTGGGGGGGGGGTGAGTCACGTACCCCATGGCACGAGATGGTCTGAGCTGTTGTGTTTGTCCTGTTGATCGTACTGTTGTTGATTTACGTGTGCTGTGTACGTCTGTGTGTGAGTGTGTGTGTGTAGGTCTGTGTTGAAGGATAAAGGTGTGTTCAATGCTTGAATGTTACGCAAGATTTGCCCTCCTTTAAATATATAGGCCTAGTGTAAATATAAAAAAAACGGTTCCTTTTCGGGCAAGTAAAGCCTACATGGGATTGTGTGGTCATCCCAATACTCTACTTCTGTAAAATAAGCTACCCATCAGAGCAGGTTAAATGACCTACAGAAAAATAAAACGCGTATAATCATTTGAGATAGAGAGATGAGGAGAGTATAAATATAGAGAATATAAAGGTAGAATTGGAGAGGAGAGCAGAAGAAGTAGCAAGATATACCGAGATGAGAAGGCGGAGCAGGAAAGAATTAAAGACGAATGGGGTATTAACAGAGAGAGAGAGAGAGAGAGAGAGAGAGAGAGAGAGAGAGAGAGAGAGAGAAAGAGAGAGAGAGAGAGAGAGAGAGCTGCACGAAGGAGGAATATCTGCCATTCCATCTTTCCTTCCATCATTCTTATTCTCCTATTTCTAGAAATAGAAAGGGACAAAACATCCAACCGAGCCATGAACAAGCAAGACATTAGCATATTTCATTGTCTATATAGTATATAGTTCACCAAAAAGCAAGAAATTAGCATATTACATTGTTTATAAAGTGCCCCAACATGCTAGAAATTAGCATATTACATTGTTTATAAAGTGCCCCAACATGCTAGAAATTAGCATATTACATTGTTTATAAAGTGCCCCAACATGCTAGAAATTAGCATATTACATTGTTTATAAAGTGCCCCAACATGCTAGAAATTAGCATATTCTCAACTGTTTTTGGGCACGGTAGCCGAGCGGCAGCGCGTTCGACTGTCGATCCGAAGGTCCTGGGTTCGAATCCTGGTGAAGCCGGTATTTTCTCCCAGGACTTTGAGGGTGTCCCTGAGTCTACCCAGCTTGACATTAGTTGGGGTAAAGGCGGCTGGGCATTGTGCTGGCCACACATCCCCTTGTATTCCGTGGCCACAGAAACTGGTGAACGCTGCTTCACCAGCCCAACGATCTGTTAGGTATTCGCTCTACTTTCAGCTTTGGTTAAATAGTGAACAATTTTTTTCGCACATGAAAGCTGTTTTAAGCCTACAAAGAGACTGATTTGTACCCGACATTGAACAATTCGAGAGCAGCGTTCAAGGACAAAGCGCTCATTAATTGATACAGTGTAATACAGAATACAGACTAATAAAATTTTAAATTTTGAAACAAATTTATTTATTTTGTAATTTTAATAAATGTAATAAATATTATGTAAATGTTGTAATTATCAATGTTTAAAAAAACAAACTAAATCAACTTAAACAATTACGATGGAAATGTGTTTTTTTTACATATAATAATATTTTTTTTTACATATATTTAAATCAAATTAATTGTAAACCTCTAATTGCATCTTGGAATGAATAACGTAATGAGAGCATTATTAATAATTAATATTATCTTATTAGTTACATTACAAGACATAATTTGTTTGGCATCATTATAGAAACAGATTTGGAAGCTTTAAGTAAAGGGAGATAATTAATCCGTTTACTTTTCGTTGCTATTTTTTTTTCTACTTTATAAAATAATCGACTGCTTAAAATATATAACTTTAATATGATCAAACTATAAAATATCAATGAAAATTATATAAATGTTATATGACTAAAAGTATGTATGTAGCCTAAGTCTTTAAACATTACAATAACTATCCTTATTACTTATAATGTAGATTGGTTAATGCTTCATTTAGTTAAATTTTTACTATGTATGTAAAGTTTTAAATCATCAATTAGCTTTATATTTCTAAGACTAAAGATTAAGTTGAAATATAAGTTGAAAGTTAAATGCGATCTGAGCTTACATTATGTTTGTTGGCAACACACTAAAAAAAATTATTATTACTTTTGGAGATCTCAGTTAAGCTGAGATCAAATAAAAAGTAATAAAAATCAGGTTAATACGCCCTCATAATTTATTTCGTATATAATCTCATTTAACTCGTTAGAAGAGGTCGCACTAACAAAGTAAAGTTTAAGTTATATTTAAGTAACCTGCTTTTTAAAAATTCAAGAAATAACGCTTCCGGCGATACCGGATTAAAATTAATCAATTTATTCCACACAAAAAATACTATAACAATAAAAAAAAATTAAAATGTACACTCACGTATAAAAAAATAAATAACAATATTGAATGAAACTGGAAGTAATGATAAATGTAAATGTTGTTACTAATAATTTCCGATGTCCATTGTCACTCGATGTGTAATAGATCTCACAGCTGTCCAGTCTCTGTGTGTCACTCGATGTGTAATAGATCTCACAGCTGTCCAGTCTCTGTGTGTCACTCGGTGTGTAATAAGTCTAGTTTTTATTTCCTTTACCATCATCATTTCCATCTTTAGTTAGGATTGACCCTAAGTATTTGAATGTTTAAACCTCCTCCAAAATATAGCAGTTGAGTTTTATGCAGCTAATTAGTGCTAATGAGTATTTAACTTTTTTTTCTGTGCTGATTTCCATACCAAAAGATATATCTTCAACAATACCAAACGATTTATTTTCAACAATCGATTTAGTTTCAGCATCCAGTCTGGAAGTGAGGTCTTGTACCTGGTCAGCATTTTCTCCAAGAAGGTCTATATCGCCAGCAAATATGAGATTAGAAATGGGTCGTCCATTGAATCATTAAACCTAGAAACACTATAGGAGAGATGGGATAAGAGTAAAGTAGTAAAAATACAAAACGCACTCAATTCTAACTTAGAAATACAACACAATACAAATATATAACCATGCTTAGATAAACGTAGGGTCAAAAACAGTTTTCTTATTTAATATGCAAGAACAATTACATGTAAATACTCTTTCTTCCCAGTTGACATTCGGGCATGAAATGGGTTACCAGAACAAATAAGGAAAACCAGGAACTCAACATGATATAAAACACTAATAGAAATGTATGACTCAACTTCAAACCACAGATAGTCGGGCGTAATAAACCTATTTATAGAAGGAGCACATGTAACAGAATAGATACAACTTTCTGGTTGTTGGCACGCTGAATGATTTGAAAACCTTAGTTTGGCACAATATTGGCTATAGTTTGCCGACCCTTGGTCTGTATTGTTCAACAACATGTTAGATTTCAGCAAATTTCATTTTCTATATAGTTCAATAATATGCCGAAATTCAGCAAATTTCATTCTCTATATCGATTACAAAAGTAAGGATCCAAGCGATGTGATCGCCATAAAAATAACAAAGCTCAACATAATCTATCCATATGTGGATATGTCCACGCTTTCTTTCCACATGTGGCCCTGTCCGCGCGTTCTATCCACATGTGGCTATGTCCACGCGACGCTAACAATTTGATTCGTCAAGGAAATCAGGTCAGCACCTTGAGCTTCTGTCAATCTGACTCAGTAGAAAACAAATAAATTCGACCTGGTGGTATGATGATAGTAAAAAACAACAATGGGGATTTAATTTAATGACGGAGCTGTGGTTGGTTTTCAATCGAAGGTTAGGGTTCCATTGGCGTAACTAGAGAAAATGGCGCATGGAGCGTGGGTCGAAATTTGTAGCCTATCGTACGTAGAGGTTACAAAAAAGTGTTATTTTGGCGTTTCTCTAAGCTTTGGCACCTGGTGCGTCCCACAAACGCCAATTTAGTTATACTACTATAAAGTGCTACGGGGTTTATATTAGTATCTCACATGCTTGCGAATTCTTTTTTACATGAAAAGGACATTGAAAAAAATTAAATTAACCTTTGATTTAAAATGAATTATGAAACGTCCTATAAAAATAAATGTACAGAAATACTGATGCCTATCTTATTTTAGCTTGAAAAGAAGATTCTCATTCTACACGCTATACTGACTCTATACCAAACATAATTGCACTCGGGCTTATTTATGGTTTAAGTCCATACGGGCTTGATTTTCCTGAATAACTTATTTCATGCCCGAAAAGCAATCGAGAGGGAAAAAAAGAAATCTATAACGTTGTAGGACAAAAAAGTATCCCGTCGGACCCAATTCATCCATAGTGTCGGTGAAGAAGCGTCCATCAGTTTCTGTGGCCACGGCATACTAGGTGATTGTGTGGCCACTACTATGATCACCCTCCTAGCCTACACCAGGATTCGAACCCAGGATCTACGGTAAGCCAGCCGAACGCGATGTCACTCGACAGGTAAAGGCATTGTGCTGGTCACACTATCCCCTAGTATGCCTTGGCCACAAAAACTGGTGACCGCTGCCATAGACCGGACCGCGATTTCGTTCCCACTGTTCTGTGAAAACATCTGTAGCAGTTAGTGTATCATTTTAGTGCATCTCTGTCTTTATGTAATATGTTATAGAAGCTTGTTGATTTTTCTGCCCTGTGTGCTATGCAATGATATGCAAAGAGCCTTTCTTTTGTTACCGTATTGATACCATTTGGTAAATCTTTAAAATAAATTTGAGCTAGAAGTTTGCCTAAGGCCGAAACTCCTGAATTTACAGTTATTTGTGTTGATTTTGTAGCTATTAGTTTTAAAGCTTTGTTTCCGACCTAGCAGAAAATCTTTTGAATCCATTCTGATCTTTTTTTTTGGTAGTTGTCATTTGTGTTTGTCTAAGTCTAGTTGATAAATATTACTTTATATTCCAGTATATGTTGTAATATTTTTGCTTAAAATTTCTTAAAGTAAAACTATAATATAATTACCCGAGGCCTACTTATATTCTCTTGTAAAGGCCAAATAAATAAGAGTGGAAAGAGTATTACATATAATCTTTGTTTTAAATCACCTTATTACCAATCTTGATTTAAAGACGAATAAAACAATTTTTGAATGATTACCTCTAGTTCATTCATTAATTCTCTAAGCCAACTAGCAGATATTCCATCTTGCCCAGATGTTTTACTTGATTTTAAAATTGGTAATAATTTGTTATTGCCTCTTTCTTCAACATTATTTATAGTGTCTACATTTTCTATTTTATTTCAACTCATTTCAATGTTCTTGCAGCCTGTTTTCTCGTTTAGTGAAAGTTTAGTGACTGGTGTTTCCAAATTTTAATCGCTTTAAAAAAGGCCCATACATTTTTTAGTCCATTAATGACCTAAATTATCTATATATCTAGATAGATAGAAAAAAAAAATACAGATATAGAGATAGATAGATGGAGAAAAGATATATAGAGAGAGAAAGAAAGAAAAAGAAATAGCCTTACTATCTCTCTCTACATATAATATAAAATAACAAAAACTAAATACCGAAAGAAACATTAATACTGTTCTATTGATACAATAAGCAAGAACAAAAATTAAATACCGAACAAAATCGTTCTCGCTTTAGTTTTTATTGTATTAAAATATTATGATCTACATTTTTTTATTATTCACTTTTTTTATTGTTTGGTATTTTCATTTTTTTTATAAATATTATATTATTGTTAATTTAATATTATTAATAACAAGTCAAGTCAACACAATTGTTCGCTACTTTTTAACATCCGAAACTTCTTGTGCATTTGCCAAGGTCAGGGCGACAAGAAACAGTTAAAACTGAAAACTAAATACCGAAAGAAACGTTCTCAATCCAGTTATTCTTGTAATATTATCTTTTATTTCTTTCTCTCTTAACAAAAACACAATTGTAGTCATTCGTTTCTCCATCATTTTGACGGACATAACCACTAGTATATATATATATATATATAAAGAACCAATACACCCCTATATCTGTCAAATATATCTATTTTATTCAAATATTTTCTTCGAAACTACCTTTTCTTTTCACTAAATATATGAACTGTATTACGACCTCACTCATCAATACACGTATTTGCATAGACTCGCGCGAAACATATCTTTACAAAAACGTCAATATTTAAGGCCAACGCATGCAAATGGCTTGGTTTACTTAAACCTCAAAATAAAAAATGCAAAGTTAAAAATAAAAATCCCCAGCCCCTCATGCCGCCCCCGCCCCCTCATACCGCCCTCACCATTAACACTGTTCATTTGTTCATAAGTCTGCTCTGCTACATTTTACAGTCATGCGTGACTTAATAGAAATAAAAGCAGCCGCCACATGTGGCCGCGTGGACATTGGTGGGGCCTGTATCGAACGTTCATTTTCTTAACTGTCCCTCCCCAACTCCCCCACATAATAACACCCTTCTTTGACACAGCCCTACAGAACAACTCTATCACAGCTGTTTAATCTTTCTATATTTTTTCACTCATGCGCTCCGCTTCACTGATTACCATTATTTGTATTTCTCGGCCATAGGTGAGTGTGTGTGTGTCGAGGATAAGGGGCGACCCTGTCAAAGGTGCTCTTTTTTTTTCTTTGTGTCCCCCTCGCACTATGCTCTCCCCCTCCCCCACCCCTACACACGCGTACACTCACCCCACCCCATCACCTCCCGCCCCACACATTGACACCCAAGCTGTTGACATCCTGCACGTGAGCACCTCTGCCTACCCCCAACTCATGCCCCCTCCCCCCTACATCTCACCTCCCATCGTACCTGCATTGATATTGAATGGAATAAATTCATCAATAGTAAATTATTCTCCAGTTATTCAAACTCTCCAAACTGAAGTGTTTGATTATAAAACATTTTTGTTGCTTGTGGTTTCTCTTTCTCTACTTTGGATTTAGCTCAATACACCTTCATCTTATGACAGTAAAGCAGCGTGTGAGTTATTTTTTTTTATATATAATAATAATCGGTATTCTTTTTTTTTGTTCTGTGTCGTATAAAGAGACTGGCTGAAGCTGTAAATTGTCCTTGTTAAACTGGCCTTTGACCTGTCAATAAAGACATTGTCTTGTCCATAAATACATTATCTTGTCAATAAGTGCATTATTTTACCAATAGCTACATTGTTTTGTCAATGGCATTCTACGTAGTTCTTGTTCTTGTAACTAGTTATAATATAGATTTATTGTTATGAACATGGTTTAACTCTTCAAATTAATGTAATAAAAAAATTTACTAAGTTCTTCCTGCTTTATTTACAAAACATTTATCATTCTTACTTGTTCTTTCATATAAGAATAACTTTGACTAATGGACAAACGGACTAACAAACGAACAAACACAAAGTTGTTTAATAACATCGTGCTGTTAGCTTTAACAACACACTCACACAGCAGCAGACAAAGTAAATAAAAGAGATAGATGTTGAGATAATCCAACCAATAAATGTGTTTATCATAACGCTTTTTTTTTTCAAATAATTTAATCTACAGTTATACTTATACCATAATAAATGATGTTTCGGCATCTGCAGGAACGCCGTAGCCAAGCTTTGTGCTCAGTAAAGTGGTTTTTCGTTTCATATAATATTATTATCATGTCAACACACGCCGAGTTTTGCCGAATCATAAGTCTAGAGAGCGAGAGAGACATTATTGGGGTTGGGAGGTGAAATAAATAGAAAGACAGACAATAAAACCCAGGGCCAGTATTGGGAAAATATTATGAAGGTGTGATATTGCTAGCCTCAGGAATTATCATCACATTCACAAAGAGGTTTCCTCTAAGTCCCAAGCGGAGTGTGACACTGGGTGGCGGTGGGGTTAGGAGACGGGGGAGGGGGGAGGGGAACGAAGCGTGGCTCTATGTATGAACATACGGGTTCTGCTAGTGCTACATGTGTGTTTAATTAACTCAATTTATCTATCGTCCGTACTAGGCACACGATATATTGTGATCTGATTGGCCTCTGAAATCAAACTATAAATAAATGGGAAATAACTCGATGAAAACGACGCCATAAATCTTTTGAAGCTTTTTTATATTCCCTTAATTCTTTCTATTCCCCATTTCCCTTTTCTTTTCTTCATTCCGTCGTTGTTCTAAAAAACACAACATTACAACGCGTAAACGGAAGAAATTTTTTAAAAAATATTAATTGTTTTTTTTTGTTTAACTGTTAAATCTTGGGTTATGGCCCTTGGGGCGTAGCGGATTTTCTTTGTCAATGCAAAGAAAATATATGCACGGAAAAGGGGAAGTAATAATAGTGTCGGGGTTTGTTGTTGTTTTCATTTGAAAGCGTTGAAGCAATGATCGTTAGAGGATTGGACTGTTTCTTTGGCTGGAAATATGTCATAACATATTGATTGATTGTGTGAGTGTGTGTGATTGTGTAACTTCTCTAGCCTTAATAAAAAAATGCAAGCGTTCTACTGATTTCATCCGGTTTGGTAAATAACTATACTTAGCCTACATCCAATCTTACATAATATATATATTATTTTGACCTATGGCTCTTGTTGTCAACTAAATAAGTGTTTCGATCAGTTTACTTCTATAATATCACAGAATAGGAAGTGGCGAAAATGGTAAGTGTTGGTAGAGGGTTGGGAGAGGTGGGATTAAAGAAATAAGTAGGAGATTTAAAAGAAAAAGTCCACTAGACCGTAAGGAATCGATTCCTCTTTCACAGCGTATTAAACAAGGGGATCGAAACTTTGAGAGTGCGTGATTTGTATGTTTACCGTTTCATACACGAATCGCGAGGATTCGACTGTAGCAAAAATTAATGATTTTCTAAATAGACCTGAGTTTAAGACATAACCAAATTTGCTAGAGGGTAAATGTGGCTGTATGTGGCTTAGCTATGTCATTTTATATGTTACAGACGCGTCCTGTGCTTATTCGCGTGAGTTTTGGATGGGGCAAGAAAAACATTGCTACGAATTAGTCCACATTTAGTTTTTTAAAAGCTAGTTAATTATATCTTTTCCTACTCTTTTTAAGTGTTGTTTCTTGGTGCCTGAGTTCAAATCCTTAGAGACCAATTACACGTTTAAAAATAGTCCAACATCTTACAGACAATATTTGTTTCAAGTATTTTGTGCGTGCGCCTATGTGTCTCTGTCTTTGTGTCAGTGTGCGTCAGTGTGTGTCAGTGTGTGTCTGTGTATGTCAGCTTGTGTCTGCGTGTGGCAGTGTGTGGCAGTGGGTGTCAGTGTGTGTATGTGTATATCAGTGTGTGTCAGTATGTGCCAGTGTATGTCAGTGTGTGTCTGTGTATGTCAGTGTGTGTCAGTGTGTGCCAGTGTGTGTCAGTGGATGTCAGTATGTGTCTGTGTGTCAGTGTGTGTCAGTGTGTGCCAGTGTATGTATGCACTCTATGTAAACATTTCAATCTATGTACGCTTATTCCTCCTGTTTACAATAGACTCTAGTCAAAAAAAAATAAATATATTTTCCAGTTTGAAGACATGAAAAAGTTGGACTTGGATGGAAGCATTGAAGTCTTAGGTCATGTAGAAATTGTAGATATTCGGGATAAGATGACATTTATAGAAGCAATATATATTTACATGACATTGTCATTATTGTAGAGACATTGACGACTTAGAAGATAATCTTAGATATTCTGGACGAACGAAAAATAATACGTTTTATAAAGCCGGTACTTTTAGAGATTATGGGACATTTGAAAAAGCCCACTCATTGAGAGGTATTATTGCACTTCTATGGGTAAAAAAGTAAGTCATAGAATCTACGAACTTAGCTGTCATAATCTGAACATAAAACAATAAAGTGTAATAAAGTGTGTATGAGGGTGAACTTCAAAGGCTTCTAATCAATCAAAGATTGTTATGTCTAGATCAATAATTCAAAACTGATTAATTTTCCCAAATGAAGTGAAACTCAATTAAGTCTTAACACAGTTCATATTGTTCACATTGTATTAATTAGTCACCTAGGCGGCCAAAGAAAAGATAAGAAAGCGATAAAGCTAGATCGATGCCATTATAATATGTAGTCCACTTTCCGCAGATCAGAGAACAAAGATGTGTCATGTGACAATAGCAAGGTCAACTCTCACGTCAAGGCCTCAGGACTAGATTAGGATTACCCTTTTGGAGGCCTTCATTTTCCATCGTTATGTTTTATTTACTGAAATTAAACACCGGGCATATGTTAATCGCTTTACACCAAAATACATCTACTTAGCTATAAATCCATCCATTAATATATAAAAAATAGTGTACATTTTATAATGATTTGTTCTAACTAAAAAATCTAATCGATATACAATCGCCTACGGATTAACTGTTTTTTTAATATTCAATTCAACTATATTCTGATTTAAAGTAGGTCACGCTAGGGGGCCCACAAGAAATATTAAGAATAAAACTTCATAAAGCGACTATCAAAGTGAAGCTTAAACCTGTCTTCAGAGTACACAGCAGCAATTGGTTAAAAGTAAAGGCTGCTTCTTGTTGGGCTGGCCACACAATCCCGCTAGTATTTCTTGACCAAAGTAACTGATAAACGCTGGTCCACATGCCGCATGAAGTGGGGACTAGACTTATTTTACCTACCCTTGCAATAAACATGTCTGACATATACAAAATAAAACAAGTCCATATACAGATAGATGCATTATGTAGAGTGGTGAAGTTTGCTAAATCGAGAAGCGACTTCATTAACATAAGTACCTTCGGAGCGAATTGATCATGGGGCCGTTCAAGCAGGATTCATCAGTTTCTGTTGCCACGGCATACTAGGTGATTGTGGGGCCAGCACTATGCACAGCTGTCTTTACTTTACCCCAACTTAGGTCAGGTAGGCTACCCATCAAAGTTGGGTAGACTCAGGGAAACCCTCCAGACCCGGAAAAGAACCCAAGTCTTCACCAGGATTCGAACCGTAACCTAACAATTATTGAAATGTTACGCCATGCTGTAATGAATATTGTATAAATGTGAGTGCGTTATTTGTTCAATGACTAGATTAGACATTATTTAGTTGATGCTCGGATACATTTTATGATACTTTTGAAAAATTAACACTCTTTCGCTAGACCACCGCGTTCAAAAGACCTTTTCGTTTTTTTTTTTTTTCAATGGAACCAGCCCTTCCCTTTCCAATACCAAGATATGGAGATATACACACACATACATAAAAACACACAGAGAAAGAGAGAGAGGTAAAAAAAAAATTCTTATTTTTAATGAGCAGAACTATTTTTATAGAATTTTGAAACCTAATCTTATCAACTGTCCCAGTTTATCAGTAGTAATACGTTTTATCTTCTATAGGATTATCACATAAGTCACAAATCATGTTAATGTGAATAACATGCATATGAAGTTCCAGGATCATCTTACACTCACATACATAATTCATTTACTACTTTCTGTCTGTATGTAATAATTATGTCTGTTCATTAATCCTGAGTGTCTATTCTGACACTGCTAAAAAATAATCGCAACTTGTTCTGTCTAATTGAAATTTGAAAAAAAAAGAACATAAGAGGATTGTTGAACTGTAATCTTGTGCTAATCTTGACTGTCAAACTCACCACACCTAGTGTCGAACATACAGAAACAGTGGAGGATCTTGAAGTTTTATTTGAACAATATTGAGTTGTGGATTATTAAATGCACACTACTGTGACTTTAGTGTGGCCTTAAATAAAATAACAAACAAGGTTGTTGTTACGTTGGATGGTCAGTTTATACATAATAAAAAAAAAAGGGAAAGTATCCCGTCTACCAGTTTATGTGGCCACGGAAACTAAGGTCAGGTACCCATCAGAGCTAGATAGACTCAGACTCAGGGACACCCTCCAGACCATGGAACTAATCCTAGTCTCCACCAGGATTCGAACACAGTACCGTCGGTACGGCAGGCGAAGTCTCTGCCGCTCGGCCGCCGTGCCCCTTTAATGACTATAGCTCACCAATAATCATTTAATCATTGAGGTAACTCATGTTACAAACAATGAGATTGGTGAGTAATGATGCGCCTTGTTTAGTGGCCTAGTGGTATTGAAGAGGTCGTTTTCCGAGCAATAGACGATTTTACCCCGCCCTCTCCCCCTCTCCACGAGCAGCAAAAATAGTACTACATGTACTTAATACTAAAAAACTGCCATCCATTATTCCACCTATCACTCCTTCCCAACCCCCTTTTAAACTTATATAACACCAATATTTCTAGGGTGGACAAATGCAGCTCCGAGAATCTTGTTATATTTCAGGGGCTGGCAAATATGGCTCCTTGATATAATCATATAATTTTATCTCTCTCTATCATTTTCTCTCTCGCCTTTTCATAAGCTCTTTTTCTTTCTTTCTCTCTTGTTTTCATTGATTTTCTCTTTCTTTACTTGTAAATATCATCTATATAGACATCTTCCATTAGTTCTGTCGTCCATTTTTAATATTCTATCTCTCTTTCTAGAGTTATATCCTACCTGCTTGACTTTTTCTTCTCGGCTTATTTTTTTTTTCGTTCTTTCCTTTTGTATCCGCTTTCAAATTTTGTTCTTTTTTTTTTTTACTTTTTCTCTCACTTTTTTACTATTTCTGTCTTTTTTATTTTTTCTACTGTGCTGTTCCCTTCCTTTTTTGTTCTTCCATTGCCCATTTAAATAATAACCAAAATAGAATCCCAAATTTACAAACGCATCAAAGCTTTATCTCTATCCAGACCCCACCCCCTTCCGTTCTCATAATCTTAAAGCGCTTATCTTTCCGACCCCCCTCCCTTCTGACGCCTGACCGCTCCTCCAGGCGCCCCTACAGTAGAAATACTACTCCTCCCTGTACCGTAAAACCCTGCTTTGTTAGGACACCATATTATTAGAAGAGCTCCCTGTGTTTCCATTTCACCAGAACCAGGCTTCTTCCCACACTTACATCCATGAGAAGATCTTTTGATTCAGGGACGGATTCCGTGTATCAGTAAAAAAATAAAAATAATGTTTTTCCAGACTCGCCCACAGTTTGTGGTTTCTTATAATATATATGTTTCATTAGACTGCGCTTTCTTTTATAAACTGTTTAGATCTGTGAATTAAACATGTACGGCACTTAGATTTTTTTTTTCATTCTGCCCTGTGCATAGAAATAATAGTTAATTCTGCCCTGTGCATAAAAATATTAGTTAAAAATGCCACTGTGTATTAAAAAATATTCTGCCCTGTGTATAGAAGAAATAGTTTACACTACATTGTGCCCCCCCCCCATCCAACAAAAACAAAACTTTTGCCCTGTATTTAGAATAGTTAATTTGTTTCAAACCTGGGTTCAGAATAAATATTTAAATTATGTCACGTGTCCAGAATAATTAGTTCATTTCAGCCCTTTTTTTAAAAAAAAAAGGTTCATTTATGACATGCGTTCAGAAATAAGTATTTCATTCTGCCCAGTGTCCAGAATAAGTAGTCTATGTATGCCTATTGCCCCGTATAAATAGTTATTTCCTTAAGTAGCTTTGTATTTAGAATCAGTAGTTCATTCTTTGCTAGTTTAGAAAATATAAAAACCAGATTATGGCAAGATGAATGAAGTCTAAAAGAACAAGTAGACAAACATGAATTCAAGGGGAGCTCACCAAGGGATACTCAAACCTGCTATTAAAGTTATCAGACAGGGGTTTGGAAACATCTGGACCAGCTGGAGGGATGGACATGTCTGCAGGAGGGGGGGGCGGGAGGGAGCGAGGTGGTTGTATGTGTGTATGTGTGCGTGTGTGTGTGAGGATTGGGGTCAGAAAGGAAAACTTTCTTAATGCTCGAGGTGGGGGGTTGGATTGGAGTTTAGAGTGTGTGGGGGTGGAGGAGGGGGTTTAATGGGAGATTTGGGTGAGGGGGGGGGGCTTAAAATGTCTGGCAGTGTTTATGGCGGGTGATTAGAGTGCTTATAATGGGGCGTATTCAATGACTTAACAAAACATGTTTTATAAATGTTTATGTTCTGGTTTTACTTTCTTCCATGTCGGGAGAATCTGGTGATGAAAACAAGATGCTAAAAACAAAGACAAAAACAACAGAATTTTTTATTTGTATAATAATATGTAAGCTTATAAAAAAATGCTTCCATCATTTTAGTTTAGTGTTTTATGTAAGATTAAAAGAATAGTTTATTTATCCTTTTTTTTAGTTGCCTGGTGTCCTATATATTGAACTTGACTGTCCGGTATTTAATCAAACTGTCCGGTATTTCATCAAACTGTCCGGTGTTTCATCAAACTGTCCGGTATTTCATCAAACTATCCGGTGTTTCATCAAACTGTCCGGTATTTCATCAAACTGTCCGGTATTTCATCAAACAGTCCAGTATGTCATCAAACTGTCCGGTATTTCATCAAACTGTCCGGTATTTCATCAAACAGTCCAGTATTTCATCAAACTGTCCGGTATTTCATCAAACAGTCCAGTATTTCATCAAAATGTCCCGTATTTCATCAAACTGTCCGGTATTTCATCAAACAGTCCAGTATTTCATCAAACAGTCCAGTAGTTCATTAAATTGTCCGGTAGTTCATCAAACAGTCCAGTATTTCATCAAACTGTCCCGTATTTCATCAAACTGTCTGGTATTTTATCAAACAGTCCGGTATTTCATCAAACTGTCCCGTATTTCATTAATTTGTCCGCATTTCATCAAACAGTCCAGTATTTCATCTAACAGTCCTGTATTTTATCAAACTATCCGGTATAAAATAAAAAGAAATGCGAAACAAAAGAGCACATTTTTCCATGGACGAGATTCCAGCGACGGGCGAAGTGCCCGTTTTTTTTTTTCCTGAAAAGATATCTGGCAAGCCTAGGGTCGTGTAAGTTTTACGATAGATAGGAGATTATTATGTCCACTAGGCCTAAAACTACTGCAGGGCGGCACGGATCAGTCGGCGGTAAGGACAGAACCCGCTAGCCTACGTGTCTGTTGACAGTGAACTAACCACAGGACCAGCCGGCCCCTCCGTATAGAATAATTAGCTTATGTCAATCTCATTTGTGAAAATTTATAATTTAAAAACAATATATTATCGAAACCTATAGATTATCAATTATATGCCAGACTATGCTAAAAGGTGAAAGTTTTCAGAATATTTATTGTTGCTTAAAAAATGGGGCATTACAAATTTACAATTGGGTGAAAATAAACGGTCAATGGTTTATCATTTGGTCATAAAAAAAAAACCACTTAACTATCTCTCTAGCTATCTGCATTCATCTTCGTGGGCATGATACCACTTGTCTATTTCACTGACAATCTCTCTCCATCTATGTTCCGGGATGTGTGAGTCTAACAAGCTATAATATGGTGCTCATCCGGGCTCATCCAGCATCTATTAGCCACACTATCCGTTTCTATGCCAATGAAACTTGTGATATCTATAAATCTGACCCGATAGACTTAAAATGCCGGTAGAAGGGCATGAGTTTATTTTTGTTCATACGCTAAATATAAGTGCACTTTAAAAAAAACCTCGTTAGGATCCGTTTCACGTGACCTATAGCTCTATTTCATTGGTTGGGTAACGGGAATTAGGTCATGTAGTCATAGGGCACGTGCGAGGCTATTGTATAGGGGCAGATTCTGTTGAGTTAAAGGTGTTCCATCGGGAATGCGAGATGGCGAATGTAAAAGTTTTGCATCAGAAGTGAAACCTTATGCCGAGAGTTACCAGTGCTCAACCCCCCCCCCCACTCCACCCGTTATGTCACAATATGTCGGCGGCATGCTGGGTGAATTGAACACGACGTTGGGAGGATGGCTGGAGGGTGGCTGGCAGGGGTGGCATGAGTGGAGCTTAAAAGTGGGAGGGAGTGGCGTGAATGCACGTGTGTGTTGGAGGGAAAGAGAAAGTGAAATAGAGAGAGAGAGGGTGAGATAATGGGCTAGAGAGTGGGAGAGGGAGAGAAGTGAAGGTAAGTGATTGGGTGTGATGGTTTGTTCCTTGGTAAGTTATTTAGTAATTTAGCCAAGGAGTGAGTCAGTGTGTAAGTGACTGAATACTTGAAGAAGTGAGTGAAATATCTAATCACTGAATGAATAATTGAAGGAGTGATTGAGATAACTAGTCAGTGAGTGAATAATTGAAGGAGATATATAGTCAGTGAGTGAATAATTGAAGGAGTGATTGAGATATCTAGTCAGTGAGTGAATAATTGAAGGAGATATATAGTCAGTGAGTGAATAATTGAAGGAGTGATTGAGATATCTAGTCAGTGAGTGAATAATTGAAGGAGATATATAGTCAGTGAGTGAATAATTGAAGGAGTGATTGAGATATCTAGTCAGTGAGTGAATAATTGAAGGAGATATATAGTCAGTGAGTGAATAATTGAAGGAGTGATTGCGATATCTAGTCAGTGAGTGAATAATTGAAGGAGTGATTGAGATATATAGTCAGTGAGTGAATAATTGAAGGAGTGATTGAGATATCTAGTCAGTGAGTGAATAATTGAAGGAGTGATTGAGATATCTAGTCAGTGAGTGAATAATTGAAGGAGTGATTGAGATATCTAGTCAGTGAGTGAATAATTGAAGGAGTGATTGAGATATCTAGTCAGTGAGTGAATAATTGAAGGAGTGATTGAGATATCTAGTCAGTGAGTGAATAATTGAAGGAGTGATTGAGATATCTAGTCAGTGAGTGAATAATTGAAGGAGTGATTGAGATATCTAGTCAGTGAGTGAATAATTGAAGGAGTGATTGAGATATCTAGTCAGTGAGTGAATAATTGAAGGAGTGATTGAGATATATAGTCAGTGAGTGAATAATTGAAGGAGTGATTGAGATATCTAGTCAGTGAGTGAATAATTGAAGGAGTGATTGAGATATCTAGTCAGTGAGTGAATAATTGAAGGAGATATATAGTCAGTGAGTGAATAATTGAAGGAGTGATTGCGATATCTAGTCAGTGAGTGAATAATTGAAGGAGTGATTGAGATATATAGTCAGTGAGTGAATAATTGAAGGAGTGATTGAGATATCTAGTCAGTGAGTGAATAATTGAAGGAGTGATTGAGATATCTAGTCAGTGAGTGAATAATTGAAGGAGTGATTGAGATATCTAGTCAGTGAGTGAATAATTGAAGGAGTGATTGAGATATCTAGTCAGTGAGTGAATAATTGAAGGAGTGATTGAGATATCTAGTCAGTGAGTGAATAATTGAAGGAGTGATTGAGATATCTAGTCAGTGAGTGAATAATTGAAGGAGATATATAGTCAGTGAGTGAATAATTGAAGGAGTGATTGCGATATCTAGTCAGTGAGTGAATAATTGAAGGAGTGATTGAGATATATAGTCAGTGAGTGAATAATTGAAGGAGTGATTGAGATATCTAGTCAGTGAGTGAATAATTGAAGGAGTGATTGAGATATCTAGTCAGTGAGTGAATAATTGAAGGAGTGATTGAGATATCTAGTCAGTGAGTGAATAATTGAAGGAGTGATTGAGATATCTAGTCAGTGAGTGAATAATTGAAGGAGTGATTGAGATATCTAGTCAGTGAGTGAATAATTGAAGGAGTGATTGAGATATCTAGTCAGTGAGTGAATAATTGAAGGAGTGATTGAAATATCTAGTCAGTGAGTGAATAATTGAAGGAGTGATTGAGATATCTAGTCAGTGAGTGAATAATTGAAGGAGATATATAGTCAGTGAGTGAATAATTGAAGGAGTGATTGCGATATCTAGTCAGTGAGTGAATAATTGAAGGAGTGATTGAGATATCTAGTCAGTGAGTGAATAATTGAAGGAGTGATTGAGATATATAGTCAGTGAGTGAATAATTGAAGGAGTGATTGAGATATCTAGTCAGTGAGTGAATAATTGAAGGAGTGATTGAGATATCTAGTCAGTGAGTGAATAATTGAAGGAGATATATAGTCAGTGAGTGAATAATTGAAGGAGTGATTGCGATATCTAGTCAGTGAGTGAATAATTGAAGGAGTGATTGAGATATATAGTCAGTGAGTGAATAATTGAAGGAGTGATTGAGATATCTAGTCAGTGAGTGAATAATTGAAGGAGTGATTGAGATATCTAGTCAGTGAGTGAATAATTGAAGGAGTGATTGAGATATCTAGTCAGTGAGTGAATAATTGAAGGAGTGATTGAGATATCTAGTCAGTGAGTGAATAATTGAAGGAGTGATTGAGATATCTAGTCAGTGAGTGAATAATTGAAGGAGTGATTGAGATATCTAGTCAGTGAGTGAATAATTGAAGGAGATATATAGTCAGTGAGTGAATAATTGAAGGAGTGATTGCGATATCTAGTCAGTGAGTGAATAATTGAAGGAGTGATTGAGATATATAGTCAGTGAGTGAATAATTGAAGGAGTGATTGAGATATCTAGTCAGTGAGTGAATAATTGAAGGAGTGATTGAGATATCTAGTCAGTGAGTGAATAATTGAAGGAGTGATTGAGATATCTAGTCAGTGAGTGAATAATTGAAGGAGTGATTGAGATATCTAGTCAGTGAGTGAATAATTGAAGGAGTGATTGAGATATCTAGTCAGTGAGTGAATAATTGAAGGAGTGATTGAGATATCTAGTCAGTGAGTGAATAATTGAAGGAGTGATTGAGATATCTAGTCAGTGAGTGAATAATTGAAGGAGTGATTGAGATATCTAGTCAGTGAGTGAATAATTGAAGGAGATATATAGTCAGTGAGTGAATAATTGAAGGAGTGATTGCGATATCTAGTCAGTGAGTGAATAATTGAAGGAGTGATTGAGATATATAGTCAGTGAGTGAATAATTGAAGGAGTGATTGAGATATCTAGTCAGTGAGTGAATAATTGAAGGAGTGATTGAGATATCTAGTCAGTGAGTGAATAATTGAAGGAGTGATTGAGATATCTAGTCAGTGAGTGAATAATTGAAGGAGAGATTGAGATATCTAGTCAGTGAGTGAATAATTGAAGGAGTGATTGAGATATCTAGTCAGTGAGTGAATAATTGAAGGAGTGATTGAGATATCTAGTCAGTGAGTGAATAATTGAAGGAGTGATTGAGATATCTAGTCAGTGAGTGAATAATTGAAGGAGTGATTGAGATATATAGTCAGTGAGTGAATAATTGAAGGAGTGATTGAGATATCTAGTCAGTGAGTGAATAATTGAAGGAGATATATAGTCAGTGAGTGAATAATTGAAGGAGTGATTGAGATATCTAGTCAGTGAGTGAATAATTGAAGGAGTGATTGAGATATATAGTCAGTGAGTGAATAATTGAAGGAGTGATTGAGATATCTAGTCAGTGAGTGAATAATTGAAGGAGTGATTGAGATATCTAGTCAGTGAGTGAATAATTGAAGCAGTGATTGAGATATATAGTCAGTGAGTGAATAATTGAAGGAGTGATTGAGATATCTAGTCAGTGAGTGAATAATTGAAGGAGTGATTGAGATATCTAGTCAGTGAGTGAATAATTGAAGGAGTGATTGAGATATCTAGTCAGTGAGTGAATAATTGAAGGAGATATATAGTCAGTGAGTGAATAATTGAAGGAGTGATTGAGATATCTAGTCAGTGAGTGAATAATTGAAGGAGTGATTGAGATATCTAGTCAGTGAGTGAATAATTGAAGGAGTGATTGAGATATATAGTCAGTGAGTGAATAATTGAAGGAGATATATAGTCAGTGAGTGAATAATTGAAGGAGTGATTGAGATATCTAGTCAGTGAGTGAATAATTGAAGGAGATATCTAGTCAGTGAGTGAATAATTGAAGGAGTGATTGAGATATATAGTCAGTGAGTAAATAATTGAAAGAGATATATAGTCAGTGAGTGAATAATTGAAGGAGATATATAGTCAGTGAGTGAATAATTGAAGGAGTGATTGAGATATCTAGTCAGTGAGTGAATAATTGAAGGAGATATATAGTCAGTGAGTGAATAATTGAAGGAGTGATTGAGATATCTAGTCAGTGAGTGAATAATTGAAGGAGATATATAGTCAGTGAGTGAATAATTGAAGGAGTGATTGAGATATCTAGTTAGTGAGTGAATAATTGAAGGAGTGATTGAGATATCTAGTCAGTGAGTGAATAATTGAAGGAGATATATAGTCAGTGAGTGAATAGTTGAAGGAGATATATAGTCAGTGAGTGAATAATTGAAGGAGTGATTGAGATATCTAGTCAGTGAGTGAATAATTGAAGGAGTGATTGAGATAACTAGTCAGTGAGTGAATAATTGAAGGAGATATATAGTCAGTGAGTGAATAATTGAAGGAGTGATTGAGATATCTAGTCAGTGAGTGAATAATTGAAGGAGTGATTGAGATATCTAGTCAGTGAGTGAATAATTGAAGGAGATATATAGTCAGTGAGTGAATAATTGAAGGAGTGATTGAGATATCTAGTTAGTGAGTGAATAATTGAAGGAGTGATTGAGATATCTAGTCAGTGAGTGAATAATTGAAGGAGATATATAGTCAGTGAGTGAATAATTGAAGGAGTGATTGAGATAACTAGTCAGTGAGTGAATAATTGAAGGAGATATATAGTCAGTGAGTGAATAATTGAAGGAGTGATTGAGATATCTAGTCAGTGAGTGAATAATTGAAGGAGATATATAGTCAGTGAGTGAATAATTGAAGGAGATATATAGTCAGTGAGTGAATAATTGAAGGAGATATTTAGTCAGTGAGTGAATAATTGAAGGAGTGATTGAGATATCTAGTCAGTGAGTGAATAATTGAAGGAGTGATTGAGATAACTAGTCAGTGAGTGAATAATTGAAGGAGATATATAGTCAGTGAGTGAATAATTGAAGGAGATATATAGTCAGTGAGTGAATAATTGAAGGAGTGATTGAGATATCTAGTCAGTGAGTGAATAATTGAAGGAGTGATTGAGATATCTAGTCAGTGAGTGAATAATTGAAGGAGATATATAGTCAGTGAGTGAATAATTGAAGGAGTGATTGAGATAACTAGTCAGTGATTGAATAATTGAAGGAGATATATTGTCAGTGAGTGAATAATTGAAGGAGTGATTGAGATATCTAGTCAGTGAGTGAATAATTGAAGGAGATATATAGTCAGTGAGTGAATAATTGAAGGAGTGATTGAGATATCTAGTCAGTGAGTGAATAATTGAAGGAGATATATAGTCAGTGAGTGAATAATTGAAGGAGATATCTAGTCAGTGAGTGAATAATTGAAGGAGTGATTGAGATAACTAGTCAGTGAGTGAATAATTGAAGGAGATATATAGTCAGTGAGTGAATAATTGAAGGAGATATATAGTCAGTGAGTGAATAATTGAAGGAGTGATTGAGATATCTAGTCAGTGAGTGAATAATTGAAGGAGATATATAGTCAGTGAGTGAATAATTGAAGGAGTGATTGAGATATCTAGTCAGTGAGTGAATAATTGAAGGAGTGATTGAGATATCTAGTCAGTGAGTGAATAATTGTAGGAGTGATTAAGATATCTACTCAGTGAGTGAGATACTATTTTTAAAATGGTAAGCATCTCTAAAACTGAAAGTGATTTGAACAAATGAAGCATCTCTAAAACTGAAAGTAATTTAAACAAATGAAGTATTTGTAAAACTGAAAGTAACTTGAACAAATGAAGCATTTGTAAAACTGAAAGTAATTTGAACAAATAAAGCATCTCTAAAACTGAAAGTAATTTGAACAATTGAAGCATTTGTAAAACTGAATGTAATTTGAACAAATGAAGCATTTCTAAAAGTGAAAGTAATTTGAACAAATGAAGCATCTCTAAAACTGAAAGTAATTTGAACAAATGAAGCATTTGTAAAACTGAATGTAATTTGAACAAATGAAGCATTTCTAAAACTGAAAGTAATTTGAACAAATGAAGCATCTCTAAAACTGAAAGTAATTTGAACAAATGAAGCATTTGTAAAACTGAAAGTAATTTGAACAAATGAAGCATTTGTAAAACTGAAAGTAATTTGAACAAATGAAGCATTTGTAAAACTGAATGTAATTTGAACAAATGAAGCATTTCTAAAACTGAAAGTAATTTGAACAAATGAAGCATCTCTAAAACTGAAAGTAATTTGAACAAATGAAGCATTTGTAAAACTGAAAGTAATTCGAACAAATGAAGCATTTGTAAAACTGAAAGTAATTTGAACAAATGAAGCATTCGTAAAACTGAAAGTAATTTGAACAAATGAAGCATTTGTAAAACTGAAAGTAATTTTAACAAATAAAGCATTTGAACTAATTGTGGATACGTTTTAAGGAAAACAATTTCACAAATTTCAATTAACAATGAAAGCAATGTGATAATATGACCGCATTTTCGCTTGTTTCTCCTACTAGTTTGTTCCAGCATCCCCTTCCACTTCTTGATAACCTCTGGGAAAGAGGGGTAGGCCTAATGTATACATGCGATTATCATTGCATAAGGACATAAGATAGACATTTTTTTATCTTTATGTATAGAAAATTAAAAAAAACGGGTATGTACACACACACATTGAAACCAAATATGTTTTATTATTAGACATCATTTCAATTGACCAATCAAATGGTAGCTTACAGCTAACTGTATTGTTTCTGTGTTCTTTCCTTTTTTTACAAAAAATAATTCTTTAAAAAAATTTCAATTGTGTGCCAGCCAGAAATTCCAGAGCCACACAGACCTAGATCTGTGGGCGTGCACACAAAAAGTAAACAACACATTGGGGGTGGGGGGGGGTATAGGTGTGCACACAATAGGGTGGGGAAGGGAGGCTGCAGAATTTCTCTGATGCTAGCCCTCGATTGCCGTTGAAAAGACGTGAGCTTATACAACAGACTTTTCAAGATCTTTAAACAACTTCAAGTTTCTTACAAACATAAGATAGTAAGATGGAATAACAAAAATGATCACATTGTACGTCAAACAAAAGGGTGCCTGGGGGTGGGGGTGGTGGGGGAGGGGGAACTAATTATAACTCAGTGCGTTTCGGATTTCTAATTTAACTCTTCCCTGCATGTAGTGTTTGGATGGGAAGGAGGGCGGTGGCTAGGCGTGCTTCCTGTTTTAATGCCAAGCATCATGGGATGCGGTAAACTTTTGTGTGTGTGTGTGTGTGTTTGTTAACAGGGTCTATTTACATTATGTAATGAAACCATGTGGATTAACTATAACACTGGGCGTGATTAGATTCAAGCATGATTCGTCATTTCATCTATTGCAGCTCTATGGGCTTTGAACAAACGTCTGAATCTATTCAATACTTTAAAAAAAATATTTTTTTATCGACGATTAAAGATGTATGCTGTTGTTGTTTTTTAAATTAAATCTAATCCAACATTTTAAAGTAATAATTTAAGGCACATAGAAAATGCCCAAAGGATATAGAAAATGACCAAAAAAAGTAGAAAATGGCCAAAAGATATAGAAAATGGCCAAAAGATATAGAAAATGACCAAAAGATATAGAAAATGGCCAAAAGATATAGAAAATGACCAAAAGATATAGAAAATAGCCAACGGATAAAGAAAATGACCAAAAGATATAGAAAATGGCCAAAAGATATAGAAAATGGCCAAAAGATATAGAAAATGGCCAAAAGATATAGAAAATGGCCAAAAGATATAGAAAATGACCAAAAGATATAGGAAATGACCAAAAGATATAGAAAATGACCAAAAGATATAGAAAATGCCCAAAGGATATAGAAAATGACCAAAAGATATAGAAAATGACCAAAAGATATAGAAAATGACCAAAAGATATAGAAAATAACCAAAAGATATAGAAAATGCCCAAAGGATATAGAAAATGACAAAAAGATAACGAAAATGACCAAAAGATATAGAAAATGGCCAAAAGATATAGAAAATGACCAAAAGATATAGAAAATGGCCAAAAGATATAGAAAATGACCAAAAGATATAGAAAATGACCAATAGATATAGAAAATGGCCAAAAGATATAGAAAATGACCAAAAGATATAGAAAATGCCCAAAGGATATAGAAAATGACCAAAAGATATAGAAAATGACCAAAAGATATAGAAAATGCCCAAAGGATATAGAAAATGACCAAAAGATATAGAAAATGGCCAAAACATATAGAAAATGACCAAAAGATATAGAAAATGGCCAAAAGATATAGAAAATGGCCAAAAGATATAGAAAATGACCAAAAGATATAGGAAATGACCAAAAGATATAGAAAATGACCAAAAGATATAGAAAATGCCCAAAGGATATAGAAAATGACCAAAAGATATAGAAAATGACCAAAAGATATAGAAAATGACCAAAAGATATAGAAAATAACCAAAAGATATAGAAAATGCCCAAAGGATATAGAAAATGACAAAAAGATAACGAAAATGACCAAAAGATATAGAAAATGGCCAAAAGATATAGAAAATGACCAAAAGATATAGAAAATGGCCAAAAGATATAGAAAATGACCAAAAGATATAGAAAATGACCAATAGATATAGAAAATGGCCAAAAGATATAGAAAATGACCAAAAGATATAGAAAATGGCCAAAAGATATAGAAAATGACCAAAAGATATAGAAAATGGCCAAAAGATATAGAAAATGGCCAAAAGATATAGAAAATGACCAAAAGATATAGAAAATGACCAAAAGATATAGAAAATGACCAAAAGATATAGAAAATGGCCAAAAGATATAGAAAATGACCAAAAGATATAGAAAATAGCCAACGGATAAAGAAAATGACCTATGCACATAAAGAAATTACTAAGAGATATACAATCAGCGAACACTTTTATCCAGTTGCCTTTAATTCCTGAAATTTTAAAGGCTTGAAAATGTATTTAATTATTTTGAATACTAAGCGATTCAAACTCAGGAGTAATGACTTTGCTACGTGCGTTTCTATCACCCCGCTCCCGTAATATGCGTATGGTAGCCTAACTATACATCTTTGGAGTTTAATCTGGCACCCATTGACCTTAACTCGCGACCTCTGTAAAATGTCAACGCCCCCTTTTACAGGTGCTAAAAAAAAATGTGTAGGCTAAGCCCACAAAAATTCTGCAACTAAAATATTTTGTTTGTCCCATAAAAGTAGCCACGACCAATCCATTGCGTTTAATGTACGCAGTAAGTACGCAGTGTTTACGCTGCGTTTACGCAGTATGAACGCCCACAACCACAGGGCTGAAAAGGGAGCTTTAGACCGACTGCAAGCAGTGTCCAGAACACGCACTTGCGTTTGTTGTTTTAATTTATTTTTCTTGTGTGCTAAAAACAGTTATTGTTTGTGAATGTACCAAGCCTTATTGAAAGTGGCAAGTAGGTCAAATGGTTGGGTTACCTGCAAAATGTGGTGGTAGCTTGTTATTGATGGATCAACGCCAATAACTTTGGTACATGAGGCCAGAAGAAGCCAGGTGAAGCTTTGCGTTCCCATATCCGATGGAATTTTGGAATTAGGTGTTTTTTTATCTTTTAGAGTTTGATGCTGCACCGTTGGCTGGTTTATAACAAAACATAGACTACAAGTAGGGTAAGACGTACCTATGGCATTTCAACAAATAAAACAAATACATCTTTCGACGGATTCTGGAAAAGGTAATTCCATTTGTCGAATTCAAACTGAAATTTCACAGAGGTGTGAACATACTGGCAGTATTAGCTAGTTGAACAAGCTCCCTAGCGCACTTTTCCCACCTTCCCAACCTCTGGGATAAAAAAAAAGCAAATTTGGCGAGTGTACAATTACGTAACAAGAATTTGGCATTTGGAGAATATAGGTGTTCTTAAACTTTGTCCCATAGGGACTGAACGGTCCTGATAATAGTTTGAGGAATTCGTTGTTGTTTTTTTGCCATAATATTAATGCAATTAATTTTTTTAAAGGCATGATTGTTGTACTTAGGTGAACTGTTCTCTGTGGGGAATTGTATGGTATATCTGAAGAGGTTTTCTGACATTATTCAATAGCTGTAAGGTTATTTTTTGATTCTAGTAGGATTTCGGGTGCAATGATCCTTTGTTGGTATAGAACTTTGGTACAGTAGAACTTGGGTTATGTAGAACGCTAGTGCAATAGAACTTTTGATTAATTTAAACATTCGGGCAATAAAACTTTGATTAAGTATAACGCTAGTGCAATAGAACTTTTGATTAACTTAAACATTCGGGCAATAGAACTTAGATTAAGTATAACATTAATGAAGTAGTAAATCCAGAACTCTGGATGAGTTCCACCCTTGTTTCATTGCTTGATAGTTCCAGATCTCTTCATTTGTATAGTATTCAATCAATGGGTTGAATCCTCTGACAATCCACTTTGTAACAGCCATAAAGATTACCTGGCCTCGAAGCAGTCTAACATATAATCGCAATTAAGTTTCAAGGACTTTTATTTACTGCTTTACACAGTAAGTGTACCTGATCTAATACTTGGTTTTTAAATATGTCTGGATGATACAGCAGTATATTGCGTCTTAAGTCATAATCATATCTGTGGTTTCAGTTATTCATTTTGTTAAATGATTGTTTTAAATAGACCTATTGTTTAGTTTTTGGCTTTTGCTGAATTGTTCTTGAAAACCCTTTCAATGACTAATACCTATTTATTGGAACAAAAAAGAAAATAGAGATGAATTACTTATTAAAACAAAATCTCTTACATCTTTGTTTTCCCCGAAGCAGCAACCTAAGTACACAAAACAAACAAAATACAATAACAAATGTACAACAACACTATAAATACAATAACAAAGGTACAACAACACTATAAATACAATAACAAACGTACAACAACACTATAAATACATTAACAAATGTACAACAACACTATAAATACAATAACAAATGTACAACAAAACTATAAATACAATAACAAACGTACAACAACACTATAAATACAATAACAAATGTACAACAACACTATAAATACAATAACAAATGTACAACAAAACTATAAAGTACAACATATAAAAAGTCAACGAGCTCAGCTGTCACAGAGTGCGTACATAAACAGAAAAGACTTGTGGGATGAGTACAATTAATTACTCTGTCAAGCTGCGTGAGTACGAACTACAAACACTTCTAATAACTTACTATTACATCTCAACCACTACCTTCCTATGCATTGTTTCAGGAGAAACAAAACTTGCCTGACCTATATAGGCACCGTCTTATCACACACACACACACAACCTTCCTAGCATAACCCAATAAAACTGTAATAGTCAGCAATCATTCACCTATGTTTTTTTTAACATAAATCTATGTTGTTGTTGTTTTTTTTTATCATTGTTACGGCCAATGTGACTTGGATGTTGTTGTATATTTTAAAGAATGGTAAACATGAGTCCTGAGTTGTTTATGTAAAAAAGATCGAAAGCGGTCTTATTAAGATTGAGCTAGTTTTGTGTAGGCCTACCTCGGCCACTGACCTACACATGTATTAGTATTTTTGCTTCTCCTTATTGATATTGTCATTTTGGAATTGACGAACAGAACTGATCAGAGGGGTATAACCAGGGCTCTCGAGAGAAAAAGAAAATGCCGGCTCCCCCCCCCCCCCTGCTCCCCCCCTCTCCGGTTACGCTACTGAAACCGACAAATATTTTAGTTTTTCTTTGTTTAAATTTTGATATCCATTACTTAACGTTACAAAATAGAAGATAAATATTTAGATTGTAGAACTAATGGCCATTAAAGAATGAATGATATCATGTTGCCTATTAAATCTGTCTAAAAATATTTGTTATTTACGTGTCAGTTTAAAATATTTATTAAGTTTCGTTTTTATATAGATCTAGATTATGGATACGAAATAATTAAATTACTTTGCAAATTTTAATTTTGGGCTTTTAACAAAAAATCACGTGGTAATCTTGCGTGTATTTTTATATTGACCAGTGAGTGAGATTCGTTAATTAGTTTACCGACGAACTATTTCACAATAACGAAAACTTTTTTCTCTCACTCAATCAATACTATTTCACTTAATCACTACATTTTCACATTCACTAACTCAAGCACACATTTTCACATTCACTAACTCAAGCACACATTTTCACATTCACTAACTCAAGCATTTATTCTCGCTCCCTGACTCAACAACTTTTCTTTACACACACTTCTATACTTAATGAGTCAGCTACTGACTAAATCATTGACCCAATCACTTAATCGATCGATTAATCCACTCATTTACTCTTAAATATATTTTTTCTGATTCAAACACTGACTTAATCATTTAAATACTAACTGACTCGATGAATATTTTATCCACTGGCTTACTAACTGACTCAATGACCCAATCGACGACTCAGTCACTTATTCATTCCCTAACTTAATCACTGACGCAATCAGCGAATCAATCTACCACTCACTGTTTCAATGATTGAATCTTACTTTAACTCAATGTTTAAATTACCGACTCAATGACTGACTGAATTTATTTTCCACTCACTGACATAATCAATGACAATCAATGTTTACTTTTCTGGCTGAATCGCTCATTCAATCAAATTACTGATTCATTCACAGACTCCATAAATGTTCAATTCTCGTAGGCATACTCATGCATTCACTCATTGATTTAGTTACTGATTGGCTGACTGGCTCAATCGCTGACTCAATTCATTCTCTGACGGAATACAATATTTGATTTAATCGTCCATTATTTCATTCTCAACTCTCAACTATGGTTGCCAGACACATGGTTGTTAAAAACAGGATATCCAGATACAAAAAAAAGAGGACAAAGGAGGAAATAGTGTTTCAATTGAATAGTTTAGCAATAAACCCGTAATATGTATAAGAGCTGCCAATAAGTGTGAAGGCCTATTGGTAAATTAACAAGAAACAGTGGTTTTTTTTAACAATTATAAATTCACAATTATAAATTCAGAATGTTTCAATGCAACTTTGAAAAAAAAATGTAGGCCTATAGGCTACCTCATACAGGAGTCATTAAGAAAACGGATAATTCTTTTCTTGAACAAACGATCACTTGTTAATGAATTATATTCTTAAGAGGTTAATACTATGTTTAATACTGTGTGCCTACAAAACATAGACAAAATCCGGACAATTTCAACATTTTTAGCATTGCCTGCCGAATGGAGGACAATAGTCTAAAACGTTGGACATGTCCTCCTTTTGCCGGAAGTATGGCAACCCTACTATCAACGCCCAATCATGTATGAGCTCAGCTCTTTATTTTCTCGTTAACACCTAGATCTAAATACATTTTACCTCATATCGACGGAAGTAGGGTGCAGTAAGGGACTTTTAGTCACTTTAAACGTAAGGAATGAAACCGCCACTCCCTCCCGATCCCCTCCCTCGTCCCTGTTACAGGACAAGAAGAGGAGAATCAGAAATCAAACACTACGTACACTCTCTCCTCCCCCTCCCCACTGCCCCTTCCCCCAGTAATGTTAGCTTGTCGATCTATCAGATCTGCAACTACCTTTCCCGATGTTGTTTACGTGTTTAGATCAGTGTGTCATCGCTGCCAAATAGCCCCACCCTATCAGAACAATAGTCTACTTTATACAGCCCCCTCCCCCCATCCCACACATACCCTATTTCTTTTCCCTTCCCCGCCCCAAGGTTAAACATCTTCTCATTCTGACCCACTTTTTCTCAAACTATATAAGATGTTGAAAAAGACGAAACTAAAAATAATGTTTCGGGGATTTCCGAAAAAAATGTCCGTTTCCCCACCCATACTATTTTTTTGGGTCTATACTGCTACTCGTGGCAGACGATACAAGCTATAACAGAGAGTGAGAAAGAGAAAGAGAGACAGGGAGAGAAGGCGCGAGAAGGAGAGAGAGAACTAGTTTTCCCACGGTTTTTCTCTGGCACAAGACATTCCAGGACGATGCTAGGAAAAGAAGACATGCGCAAAACCTAGCCAGATTTTTTTTCAACCAATCAGGTGCAGCCAATATCACACCACTGTTATAATCCAATGTGCAAAAAAGTTTCAGATTAACTTCTTTTAAAATTCATTTTAGAGTACACAACATGACGTCACATGGCGTCACATGATATTAATTATTTTAAACAAACACAGCTTCCATTTCGAAATATATATCTCCCTTTCCAAAATAACATTTTACAAATCAGTCATCTAGTAGACAATATTATCTTTATACACAAATATGTTTTTAAATTATCCTCCTAAAATATTATAGATCTCACAACGTTAAATTTGCGTTGAGTAGGCCTATGGAGTCATAATTTTGTCCTTTTTGTTCGCAAGCTTTTTTTTATAACCGTTTTGTAATGCTCTTTTTTTCATTTTGATTCTGTTCGCTGATATTAATGAACCTGCATTGATGTTACATGTTAATGTGCATTACATTATTTGCTTACTTTTTATCTGGAAGTCATTATTTATATGCTGGGCTGGAGTGCCGAAGGTCCCGAGTTCGAGTCCCGATAAAGACTAAGAGGTGTTCCCATATCTGGGTGGTGATTCTGAGTCTACCCAAGCTCTGATGGGTACTTGATAGTAGTTGGGAATAAGTAGGTCATTGTGCAGGCCACACGCCTCTTTGTATGCCGTAGTTACATAACCAGAGAACGCTGCTTGCCCTGTAGATCAAATTGATCTCAAAGAGATACTTACTTTTTTATATATAAAATTAAAGTATCCCTTTTCAATTATTATGATTCAGCATTCACCAAGGCTTACTAGGGAGTCTGTGTATCCAGTACAATGCTCATCCATCTTTATTTATACTAGATATCCACCTAAGGTGGAATGACTCATGGACACCCCCAAAACCCGAAGTTATTTTTCTTTAAAGATGGATTTAAACTGGAGACTAGCGTCGTGGCGATATGATACGCTGTCACCCCCGTTGTCCCGCTCAATCTACTTGATAAACAAATACACTTTACGCTACTATGGATCGCTTGCCCACATTTTAAGATTTGAAGCTGTCACTGAGGGGGTTATGTAACTACTGAATATGTAAGAGCTTCATGTTTAACCAATATCCATACACTTAAGCAGTCATGATTATTCATTCAATATATTTATAAATACAACTCAGCAAGTCCAATCAGTCAATATCAAAAAAACAAAGTTCGGTCAACACATTACAATAACTACAGTCCATTACCCCCGCGTAAAGTGGTACAGCCGGGGGGGGGGGGGAGGGCAGATTTGAAGGACATGTTGAGCATTTTTTGGAATCTGTTCCACCACAGGGGCACGTTTCACTTGTTCCGATTTGTAGTTTGCGGAACATGTGTTGTCTTTGCCCGTTATGCCCCCAGTCCTAAGTCTGCAGATGATGTGTTGAAATCAGTGGCTGAGTTTGAAGTAAGCATCACTCCTGCTTGGGGTTGATTTGTTGCTTCTCAGACTGTGTCATCCAAAATGATTATAAAAATAAACTCTACGCGACTCTTCAGCCTCGTGGAATGTAAAATAAAAATCTCCAGCGGAGTAAGATTTGGGGCACATTACATTACGATGTATGGGGCGTGGAGGTCGAGAGGTATAACCATTTCTGAAGGTCTCAGGATTGAATATCCAGGTTGAAACGCATGCAATTTTTCAAAAGACTTGAAGGTGAACATGAGGCATAGTGGCCGAACTTCAGCGCGTTCGGCTGGCGTGCCGAAGGAGGTCCTGGGTTCGAATTCTGGTGACGTCTAGGATATGATCTTGGGTCTGGAGGGTGTCCCCGAGTCTACCCATTTCTAATGGGTACCTGACTTTAGTTGGGGCAAAGAAAAGACGGCTGAGCATTGTCCTGGCCATACAATCCTCTTGTATTCGTGGCAACAGAAACAGGTGAACGCTAATTTGGTCCGAAGGGTCGTCATCATCATCTTTGGTACTACAGCCCATGGAGGGCTCTGGCCTGCATCACCACCTCCTTCCACTCGGACCTATCCATTGTCCTTTTTTTTCCAGGCCTGGACCCTGATCTGTCACAGATCCATCTCGACATCGTCCAACCATCTCAGTCTGAGTCTGCCTTTAGGTCGACTCTGTAGTTCTGAGTATATATATCCTTTAGGTCGTTTTCCTCTGTAGTTCTGAGTATATATATCCTTTAGGTCGTTTTCCTCTGTAGTTCGGAGTATATATATCCTTTAGGTCGTTTTCCTCTGTAGTTCTGAGTATATATATCCTTTAGGTCGACTCTGTAGTTCTGAGTATATATATCCTTTAGGTCGACTCTGTAGTTCTGAGTATATATATCCTTTAGGTCGATTCTGTAGTTCTGAGTATATATATCCTTTAGGTCGACTCTGTAGTTCTGAGTATATATATCCTTTAGGTCGATTCTGTAGTTCTGAGTATATATATCCTTTAGGTCGACTGTGGTTCTGAGTATATATATCCTTTAGGTCGACTCTGTAGTTCTGAGTATATATATCCTTTGGTCGACTCTGTAGTTCTGAGTATATATATCCTTTAGGTCGACTCTGTAGTTCTGAGTATATATATCCTTTAGGTCGACTGTGGTTCTGAGTATATATATATCCTTTAGGTCGACTCTGTAGTTCTGAGTATATATATCCTTTAGGTCGACTGTGGTTCTGAGTATATATATCCTTTAGGTCGATTCTGTAGTTCTGAGTATATATATCCTTTAGGTCGAGTCTGTAGTTCTGAGTATATATATCCTTTAGGTCGACTCTGTAGTTCTGAGTATATATATCCTTTAGGTCGAGTCTGTAGTTCTGAGTATATATATCCTTTAGGTCGACTCTGTAGTTCTGAGTGTATATATCCTTTAGGTCGAGTCTGTAGTTCTGAGTATATATATATCCTTTAGGTCGACTCTGTAGTTCTGAGTATATTTATCCTTTAGGTCGACTCTGTAGTTCTGAGTATATATATCCTTTAGGTCGAGTCTGTAGTTCTGAGTATATATATCCTTTAGGTCGAGTCTGTAGTTCTGAGTATATATATCCTTTAGGTCGACTCTGTAGTTCTGAGTATATATATCCTTTAGGTCGACTCTGTAGTTCTGAGTATATATATCCTTTAGGTCGACTCTGTAGTTCTGAGTATATATATCCTTTAGGTCGACTCTGTAGTTCTGAGTATATATATCCTTTAGGTCGAGTCTGTGGTTCTGAGTATATATATCCTTTAGGTCGAGTCTGTGGTTCTGAGTATATATATCCTTTAGGTCGACTGTGGTTCTGAGTATATATATCCTTTAGGTCGACTCTGTAGTTCTGAGTATATATATCCTTTAGGTCGACTCTGTAGTTCTGAGTATATAATAATATATACTTTAGGTCGACTCTGTAGTTTTGAGAATGTATATCCTTTAGGTCGATTCTGTAGTTCTGAGTATATATATCCTTTAGGTCGACTGTAGTTCTGAGTATATATATCCTTTAGGTCGACTCTGTAGTTCTGAGTATATATATCCTTTAGGTCGACTGTGGTTCTGAGTATATATATATATCCTTTAGGTCGACTCTGTAGTTCTGAGTATATATATCCTTTAGGTCGACTGTGGTTCTGAGTATATATATCCTTTAGGTCGAGTCTGTGGTTCTGAGTATATATACTTTAGGTCGACTCTGTAGTTCTGAGTATATATATCCTTTAGGTCGAGTCTGTAGTTCTGAGTATATATATCCTTTAGGTCGACTCTGTAGTTCTGAGTATATATATCCTTTAGGTCGACTCTGTAGTTCTGAGTATATATATCCTTTAGGTCGACTCTGTAGTTCTGAGTATATATATCCTTTAGGTCGACTGTGGTTCTGAGTATATATATCCTTTAGGTCGACTCTGTAGTTCTGAGTATATATATCCTTTAGGTCGACTGTGGTTCTGAGTATATATATCCTTTAGGTCGACTCTGTAGTTCTGAGTATATATATCCTTTAGGACGACTGTGGTTCTGAGTATATATATCCTTTAGGTCGCCTCTGTAGTTCTGAGTATATATATCCTTTAGGTCGACTGTGGTTGTGAGTATATATATCCTTTAGGTCGACTCTGTAGTTCTGAGTATATATATCCTTTAGGTCGACTGTGGTTCTGAGTATATATATCCTTTAGGTCGACTCTGTAGTTCTGAGTATATATATCCTTTAGGTCGACTGTGGTTCTGAGTATATATATCCTTTAGGTCGACTCTGTAGTTCTGAGTATATAATAATATATCCTTTAGGTCGACTCTGTAGTTCTGAGTATATATATCCTTTAGGTCGACTGTGGTTCTGAGTATATATATCCTTTAGGTCGACTTTGTAGTTCTGAGTATATATATCCTTTAGGTCGACTGTGGTTCTGAGTATATATATCCTTTAGGTCGACTCTGTAGTTCTGAGTATATAATAATATATCCTTTAGGTCGACTCTGTAGTTTTGAGAATGTATATCCTTTAGGTCGATTCTGTAGTTCTGAGTATATATATCCTTTAGGTCGACTCTGTAGTTCTGAGTATATATATCCAAAGGGTACTTATAATTACAAAGGTATAATGTCCTTTTAACAACTATAAATGTTAGTAGGACTCTTGTTTTAGAGTCTAGAGTCTAGTGTAATGATTCTCACTTAGATATAACTTAAGCATTCCTCATTGGGATCTGAAACAATATATTGTATATTATCATATTGTATAAGACACACAGACACAAACAAACGTGGGTCTCATACATATAATCTATTTTTTTCTCTATTTAAAGCAAGAGGTGTTATGAAATTAATAAACCCACATTGAGGATAAATAAACCCACATTGAGGATAAATAAACCCACATTGAGGATATCACATATTTTATATGAAAAAGATAAAAAGCAGACAACATAAGCTTTTAAAATTAATGGTAAACTTTTCTCACCCTATCCCTTACTTCGTGCTTTCTCTCTCTCTCTTTCTCTGTCTCTCTAATAAATGCAATGAAACACGTGCACATTGCACATACAACATACGCCATGTATGACAGGAATCGCACCCTCCAACATACGCCATGTCTGACAGGAAACACACCCTCCAGTATACGCCATGTCTGACAGGAAACACACCCACCAGCATACGCCATATCTGACAGGAAAACCAAGTCATGTACTTTTAGAAAACTTTGATACAATCTCCTAATTAAGTGGCGGTTGAACAAAATGTATGTGTTCTACATTCCTCGGGTTGTTCTAGGACGAACTCTTTTGACTCCATTATATAGACAAGGAACAAACAAACGCATTGTCTCTACTCAGTGGGCACACCACGTCGTATCGACGAGAAAACTAAAGTGAAAACCACGAAAACTCGTGGAAACTACGTTTTTTCTCCGTTGATACGACGTGGTGTGCCCGCTGGTTATATACCCTACAATACTTAGTGAGTATAAAATTTGGCGTTGAAATAGAGTCAAACGGCATAGGAAGTTAACAACTTGTAGAAATGTAAGCCAATTTCCAAGACTTTGTGACTTGTTTTGCTATTGTTTTACCATTGAATGTAAACACGCTTGGGTCCGAATCCCAGATTTTTTAAAACTATAGTCTGTACGGCTTGCCTGATTCTACTGGGCTCTGAATGGCGACTTATGTTTGGTCGATAAAAAAGGATGATTCGGTTCAGGTAGATTTAATAGATCAGTTGAGATTGAAGAAGACGTAGCAATTAGATGACTTAGTATATGCATATGCAATAGATCATCTAGTTAAAGTAGTTGTTATAGATTAGTTACTTGAGGTAGATGTAATAAATGTGTGAAGTAAAAGTGGATGGGGAAACTGTAGGCTACTGTTCACACAAACTGGTAAACGCTGCTTCTCTAGTCATTTATACCTAACACTGTCTTAAGTAAGTAAAGTAACCGCCGGACCAAATTCATTCATAGGGTCGGTGAAGCAGCGTTCACCAGTTTCTGTGGCCAAGGCATACTAGGTGATTTTGTGGCCAGCACTATGCACAGCCGCCTTTACTTTAGCACAACTAATGCCAGGTACCCATCAGAGCTGTGTAGATTCAGGGACACCCTCCAGGCCGGGAAACCTAGCCTTTACCGGGACTCGAACCCAGTACCTGTTGTACGTCAGTCGAACGCGCTGCAAAACACTGACTTAACGGAATACTTTTTGGTAAGGAAAACCAGTTTACCAACCTATACCTGTACAAGACTCCAACAGTGTAGCCTACGCCAAAACACACAAACACACGTAGAACATCTCTAGAATTAAAGCCACAAGTCGTTTAACCAGGTTATCAGCGATATATCCGCTATGAGTACACTAACTCTTAAATCTTCTACCACTTTTTTTTCTTCTATTCTCCCCTGCTCACCCATCCAACCCTTTCTTTCCTATACCGCGCTTTTATCTTCTTTCTTTCCAACTTCTTTATCTCTCTCTCTCTTTTTTTTTTTTTTCATCCGTCAGTTTTCCTGAAAAAATGTTTTTTTCTGGAAGGTACAGAATGATAAACATGTGTTTTATGCAATGCATTTGCGCGCGCACCGCCAAGCAAACAATCTGGATGTTGTTAGGATGTTTGTTGTTTGTTTTCATAGCTTGTTTGTGTTTTCATGTCATGACATTTTAGTGCAGATAATTACATGACCATCTGATGGCATTGCGGAGTAATTTCTATTCTTTTGTTCAGATGGTTAAAATCTTAAAGAAAAAAGTATATGTTTAAAGGGCTGTAGTATATAGTATATGCTGAACACGGTGGCGATAGCGTCAATAGCTGACGTCAAGGTTCGAATTCTGTTGAAGGCTAGATTTTTTTTTTCGAGTCTGTAGAATGTGTCTGAGTCAACCAGGATCTGAAGGTCCCTACCTGATACTAGTTGGGGCAGAGTAAAGGCGGCAGAGCATTGTACTGACCAATTAATCATCTAGTATTCGTGACCACAGAAACCAGCCCTATGGATCGATTTGGTCCAACGTAGAATATAGACCCGGACAATATTTCCTTTAAAAAAAGGCACCTGTTTCAATTTCAGCTCAAAAGTTCTACTTGCGAGAAATTGGGGGAGGGGGGGGGGGCAGTACATTCTGTGACATTTTATGCAAAAATATATTTTGGTTATAAACATATTATATTCTACGTAAGCCTGCTTTTTTGTGGCAGACCTATTAAATCAACGAAAGGGCAACTAATAAATTTTTCTAAGTTATACAATTATAAATTGGGCACGCCATACTGCAGCCGCTGTTTGCTATTGGTAACCCAGATACGTTTAGATATGCCTACTACGCACATCTGAATTTAGTATTACATGTAGGCCTATAATTTAAAAATATAAAAAAAAACTTAAGTTAACATAACATATGTTAGGTGGTGCAATTGAGGATTTTTCGGTAATTAGTTAATCACTGTACGTGGTGAGTACACAACTTATTTCCAGGAACAGACGTATTGACTCAAATTTTGAAAGTTAATAATTTTTTTGTTTTTAACACAAACCATAAGAAAACTTCTGTTTTATTTTTCTGTTTTTAACACAAACCATAAGAAAACTTCTGTTTTATTTTTCTGTTTTTAACACAAACCATAAGAAAACTTCTGTTTTATTTTTCTGTTTTTTTGTCCCGTCTAGATTTTGCTAAGTTATAAACTACGTCACTGGTGCATCACACTCCAGCTGAAGATGTCACCTACATCTACGTCATGCAGACATTATTACCCTCCCCCCTCCCGATATCATTTTTGCGTGTATTTTCAACTGCCGTGCCATTCAGAGTTTTTTTTGCGCACCACTAACATAGTGACATACTACTTCAGAGAAAACCTACTAGGGACATCGCTATATCTACTAGATACGTGAGGGGGGGGGGGAGGTTTCACCGGTGTACCACTGACGTTCGTCCCCCCACCCACCCCTCCTCTACCCTCTACACTACGCTTGGTCCTCGACCAACGCTGCCCATGTTACATTCCAAAGAGAAGTAAGCGTCTTTAATAGCTCTAAGGTTAATGCATTGTTCTCCCCCCTCCCCCCCCCATCTTCTTCTCATTTAGACGTGTTTCCAGGATGATCGTACGATGCGGGGGAAACAATGGCACTGTGGGCGACGAACCCTAACCAAGAAACCAGCACCATACGTGGAGGCGAAGTTGTACGTCAATGGCACGCACCGCTCATTCCGATGATTACTCGTTAATATTGCACGTGTGGTCATCATTTGCCACCTAAGACATCATTAGTACCAAAGAAATTGGTAGTCATCATTTCCATAAAACAAATGCCCTATTTCATTTTGATTCTATTACCTTTTTAATTATCTATTTTTAATTTAGGCTTACTGTTTCTATGCTTGAGCAGGGGTCGGCCCTCTACGGCACGCGTTAGTTACTGTAGATGAATTGGATGAGTTAGCGCCATTTGCTTTTCATTGCAATCGTTACTCCGGGCAACACCGGGTAATCAAGCTAGTTGATGAAATATATTAGTTAAGACCTGGAGCCAGGGTCCTCGAGAGAAAAAAAGAGATGCCGGTACGAGATCTTTTCTGCCCCCCCCCCCCCCCACACTTTTTTAAATTAACATTCTGATAATCATGATAACATCTGATGGGGTTTCGTTTGTTTGTTTTTTATCTTATAAAATTAAAATTTACTTAAATTTGTCCATTAGCTCCAACCAACGACCATAACAGTTTAGGGCTTGATGATGATACTTAAATTAGCCTTTTCTGGAACTTTAACTTTAGATTCTAACCGAGTAGACGATTTCTACCAAGTGCCAAATCTATCTTCATAGGATATATGTATGTATTAATCAGTGGGCTTCAACTAAAAAAGACGACTGGTCTCAAACACTCTTAATCCCTACATTAACCAATGTAAAATTGACTAAGCCCGAGCTGCTTGCCAATAATATCGGCACAGGAAAGTTAGTCACTTTTTGTTTTAACATCTCAGTATATTTTTACAATTACACATAGGTGTGATTTATCGCCCCTTCCCCTATATAGGAACGGTGGCCAGGCGACAGCGCATTGGATTGGCGTACCGATGGTTCTGTGTTAGAATCATATAATTATTTTTTTCCCTTTGTCTACATAACTTTGATGGATACCTTACGGGTCAAAACAAAATTCGTCTGGACATTGTGCGGGCGACACAATGTTAGTATGCTGAGTCCACTGCTTCAACGACGTTATATGTTCAGATCAATTTTGTCCCTTGTGATCACAATAAATGTATATGTTATATACCTATCGATCTTATCTTATATATTACAGACGCACGTTCTGTAAATAAGATTATTGCGTCCTACGCTCATCCGTCGTCTGAGTCTAGCCTTGCATTTTTATTAGTGTTCCAAATAATGTTAGGTTACTGGTTTTCCTGGATTGTTCAGGTAACCCATTCCATGCCGAGTGCCACTCGGGAAGAAAGTGTACTTATATGCATTAGTTCTTCCGTAAGGGATAAGGAAAATGATTTGTCAGTATGTTTATCTGAGCATTGCAACAGGTTGTTATTGTGTTGCATTTCTAAGTTAGAACTTAATGCATTATTTATTATACAACTTTACTCTTTGTCCTTCTGTCCTCGAGTGTTTCTAGGTTTAGTGATTTAACTATTGGTGTATACTCTTGTCAGTTGTAAATATTTGCCAGTAATGTTGTGTAGTCAAATGTAAGATTAGATCTGCTGTGGCAATACAGTTGACACATACATTTTTGTATAGAATCTTCCCAAAATACATTTTATTAAATGCCAAAAAAATGTGTTTTCAATTTTCATTATTATGTCTAAAATTATGATACCTTAAACCTCCCCTCTTGGCTACCGCACAGGAAATCATTAAAGTGTAAGAGTATCGACTAACTAGCTTTGACTGCCGTACTAGTAGGTTATATGCAGTGACATACTAGACTCTTACTAGAGTAACTAGAGCATAGGTTCTCAACGGGAGCGTTATCGCCCCCAAGGGGCGGTGAGAGGGTTTAAGGGGGCGCTGACATTCCCGGGGGCGATTGGGGGGCGGTGAAGGGCAAGGGGGCGATACAAACGTACTTGATATAATTTGAACACCTCAGCTATTTGAATCGATTAGTTTTTGGATGAAATATGATGTAAACGCAAGCGCTGCTAAATATCTGATATCCCCCAACAGTAGGCATACACATTATTAAACTAATAAGAAATAGGAATCGCAATGACTTTTCGATGAATTAGGTACTCAAAACTGGCTTCCGTTTTTTGCGCGTTTTTAAGTTTTCGACACCTCTTGTACTAAATTGTCTAGGCAAAAAGTGCCATTCATGATAGAAAGATAATGTTTTCACTCGATTGTACAGGAATAAATGACCTTTATCACCATATGTATTTAAAATTGATTGTTTATGTTAAACATTTTAAATATTTAAATTATCTAATAAAATAGTTTATTTTTAAAGAAAAAAATCATTTTTAAGATTTTTTATAAACACCATCAAAAAGCTGGTCCATTTTCCTGTAAAAATATGAAAGAATTATTAGTCTATATATTATGGCACATTTTTCCCAACGCGCAAGATAAACCCTATGAAATAGTATTTTACTGCCATAAAAACATGTCTGCCGCGATCTCCGCTATTTGTAGGGTCGTTACCAATAAAGGCGTCATATCGGATTTTGTCACTTTAGTAGTTAAGTAAAACTATTCAATATCATAGATTAATAATATAAAATGAGTTTTATGTTAAAAAATATATGTATATATTATTATATTTATTTTATTTTAATAAAAAAGTTTAGATTTACCACCTTAAATCACTTGTTCTCGAGTCTCCAAACCCCTACTAAGTTTAATGATATGGCTAATTTTTTTCTTGTCATAAAATAAACTATAAATTATATTTATTTTAAAGTAGATATGCTAAAGATATTGAATTGATACTTTTTATTTCCAGGAAATAATATTATAATATGTAATTTGACATGCAAACGGTATCTTCAATCTGTTGTCAATGTAAACAATAGTAAATTTGACCTTTGGTTGACTAGCGAAGCTATGGAAAATATTATGAATTAAACGAATTAAGTGTAAAATTAAGTATTTTTACACACTTATAATAACATTTAAATTTAACCAGACAGTATTTTATTTAGTTTTTGTGGAAGCGAAGCTATTTTCAGCACATAAATGTACAAAAATATTGTCTAGTCTACCTACACTCATAAGGCAATAGCTATGAGGCCTACTCCGACAAGTCTAATGTGGGTAATAAAAGACATATTTTACTCTTTAGAATAATACAATACTATTATTATATTTGCACTTGAAGAATATTTCTACCATGGCATATGTTTAATAATTCATCGGTAGGGCTAAGTCATTTTGTAAACATTTATTGAATTATGGTTTGTCATGCGTAGGCCTAATAATAATAATTCTAATAAGATTATCAGATATAGCCTGAACTTAAAAGTTTATTGTATACCCCGATTTATTATACATTTATTGACGGTTATTATATATATTTATTATGTTTGTGAATTTCTATGTATTGCCTAGGAAAAAGTCTCATAACAATCAGTCATAATCAAATAGCCTACATAGGGGGTCGTATATTAATTATGTCAACAAAATGCAGAAAACTGGGTTCACAAAATTCACAGTTGTTGAAATGAGGGAGGGAAGGGTGTCAATAAGGTGACTTTATATAGGCTAATACATTTTATTTATAAATTTTCATGCGTTTATACTCATTCATTCATCAACAGCCTGTTATTAAAATCATAGATTTTACTGTATTACCAACTTCGTGGCCTATATGCATATACCTTCTGTATTCTGATCTGGACCAAATAATAACAAAATAGTAGGGTTGGGGAGGGGAACATAGGGTAGAATCGTATCACTTTACATGTGGGTGGGGGGGGGTAAACGTGCACGGCAAGAGGTGAGAAAGACGGTTTGTTCTGATATTAAAACAAATACATCTTTGCGAACTACTAATAGATGAAAGTTAAAATTAGGTCGATATAAGAGATATGTTTCATAATTGTTAATGTATAATTAAAATAAAAGTGTATGAGCTAAAAATTTATTATTACTAGTAGCGTAGTGGGGGTGGGGGGGGGGCAAATAGTGAAAAGTAGGAAATATAGTCGGACAGTGAACACAACTAGTATATAATGAAGTGCAGGGGTGGGGGAAGTGCAATAATGAACGAACGGGGATAATTCTCAAATAATGCACAATATCCCCATAAACTACTGAGCAATTAATCTGTTATCGAAATATCAATAGTGAAACTAATAATGTGATTCTTTTAATATTTATCTATACAAAAAAACTACAGCTTAGAATATAATGCTTGTGGTAGGCGTTCTTGGTTAGTGGTAAGGAGTAAGGACCATTAGATATAGGTATTTATACTTTATATAAATGAAAAAATATAGAGAAACTAAATCAAATCATATGTACAAGTAATTTATTGAACAGTTTTAAGTTTAAATTGTAATAATATATTTTGTTTTTAGTTATAGGATAAAACTGATTATTATTATTATTGTGACTACTATCAATAGGATAAATGGTCTTAACCTAAACAATAGTCAATAGTTGTTATTTTAAACCTTTAATTAACATTTGAAAACTTTCTCTTTAAAATAAAACATGTATAACTGTTACCTTAAAATGTGTATTATTAAATAATGTACTAACTTGCCTTATTTAATGTTTAATGCTCGAGTCTTACACTATATAAAAACTGCTTTTGTTTGTTTTACTTTCAAGTACATGATTGTCAATCTTTGTCCATATAACTACTTATACAGTACATTTTAGAATATTTTTTTACTATAAAAGTTGTGTACTTTAAATGAACTTCAAATTGATATTATATTTGTACTTTTACAAAGATTCGTTAAATTTTCGCGAATATTTATAAATGGCTAAAAAACTAAAAATTTTGCTAGAACACTTTGTTTCAATAAAAATAATTAAATTTTAATATTTCGAAACAGTGCCAATCTAGTAGGTCTCTATAGAGCATTAAATTCCCTTCAATTTGATATATAACATAAGTTTCTACTAAAATTAGGTAATTTTTAGTGTTTTTTTCAAAATAGGTCAGATTTGCGTTTTTTGTCTCCCTTGAAATAAAATGTAAAAAGTATAAAAAATGATTTTTACATCGATATTTTAAATTTTTCAAATGCACCACATTCCCCTAAAAAATTGAGTCTCTTATCTACAAACTTTTGTGTTTGTAAACAAAGTAACCTAGCCATAGCCAATATACGTTTTGAGATAATGACTTCTAAAAATAGGACTTTGTGAGGTGGCTAAAGGTAACCCACTTGTAAAATTTCAAATATTCATAACTTTCTTAAAATTTAACATTCAGTCATAAAATTGGTATCAAAGTTCTTAGAATCATTTTGTCTTTGTATTAAACATAAAAAAAGCTCAATAGCTTGAAAAACTAAAATCAGTTTTGAATACCTAGATGAATTAGGGGTCAGTATTTGGCAAATATGGTATGCGGCCTTCTGGTCCTAATGTTGGTTCACCTGCCTGTCAGCCCTGCTGACCAATCACTGTCGTGCTAACATGTGCTAATATTAAAGATATTTTGATCTCAGTTTTACCGATTTGTCCTTTATTTGGAATATGGAGAACAATGCTCGATTATCGTTAAGGGATATAGATTCGGAGTAATCCTACAAACTGGGTAGTTATTGTAATGCTTGAAAATATACATATAAATTCTTTAGTCATATAATATTTATATAATTTTCAAATTAAATACTTTTTACAGTTTGATCATTTCAGAGTTATAAATGTAAGCCAATAATTTTTTCATAAAAGAAAATAATAATACAGAAATATTAGCTCAAATGTAACGGGTTAATTATCTCCCTTTTATTAACAAATGTTTCCACATTTGATTCAAAATAGATGCCCAAAAAGTTATGTTTTGTAATAATATAACAAATATTACTAATTATTTTTTTTCTTTATATACATTCAACATTATGGTATTCAAAACAAGATTTAAATTATTAGAGGATTAAAAAATTTTACGTTAAACAGTTGTAAATAAACATTTCCTGCATTAAATGTTTCGTCCATTTAAGGATTTTATATTTTAAACATTAATAATTACAGAAATTAGGCCTATATGATATAGATCTAGTGTTATTAAATAAGTCTCCTATATTTAAAAAATTAATAATACAAATAAATTTGTTTTAGAATAAATTATAGGACTATTTATGTTTAATTAAAATTAAGTTGCGGGGCGGTGAGCGGAAAAAGATTGTAAAAGGGGGCAATGAACCGAAAAATTTTGAGAACCTATGTACTAGAGTATGTAGGCCTAGGCTACTAAGCTAACAGGGAGAACTGTAAGCCTGTAATGCTCATATGTCTATATTTGTAAGTGTCTCTGGAGAAAAATAATAAAAAAGAGATACTAAATAATGTCGAAAATAATTAGGCCCTTTATTACAACTAAAGGTTTCATTGCATATTTAACAAAATGTTCAAGTACACATTCAAAGAATACCAAAATTAAGGGCGCCAGCGCCACGTGAGATTGAAGGAGGTTTTGGGCATCTCCTCTTAGCTTAATAGTAAGTTAATAGCAATAATTTAAAATAATGGCGTAATTGCCAATTTAATTTTAAATGTTAATATTCATGGGCCCCCCTAAACTCTTGTGGGCCCCGGTACGGCGTACCGGCTGTACCCCCCTCTCGTGGGGCCTGCCTGGAGCCTGTGTGTGTGAGCAGTTTAATTCAAAAATCGATATTGATCAACATTCAATCGTTGTGTTTTTCAAGAGCACCCCCCCCCCACCACCCTAACCTTTTTCAAGTCAAAGCAAACATTTGACGTGTGTTTTAAAAAAACAACAAGGTCAACTGCCAAGATAAAAAGGTCACGTTACAAAATTCTCCCTCGGAAGAAAGAACTTATTGGCGCAGAAAACTGAAAGTTTAATCAGCCATCCTCAGGGATTGTAGTAAATACAGTTGTACTACCTGGAATAGTTCTGCAAAGTTTACGGTTAATGTTTAGAGTGTCTAGTGTCTATAGCCTACTATCGTATCCATCTAATGTTTAGTTATATTAACATGCCTAGGGGATGGAGGTAGGGGCGGGTAAATTAGGCGTTTGAAAGTAAGATATTTTATGTGTCCTGGTGTGTATGAGAATAAAAGAAAAGTATATTATATAGTATAATTGAAAGGCACATAGATATAATAGTATAAAGTATATTATGTAGTATAATTGAAAGGCACATAGATATAATAGTATAAAGTATATTATGTAGTATAATTGAAAGGCACATAGATATAATAGTATAAAGTATATTATGTAGTATAATTGAAAGGCACATAGATATAATAGTATAAAGTATATTATGTAGTATAATTGAAAGGCACATAGATATAATAGTATAAAGTATATTATGTAGTATAATTGAAAGGCACATAGATATAATAGTATAAAGTATATTATGTAGTATAATTGAAAGGCACATAGATATAATAGTATAAAGTATATTATGTAGTATAATTGAAAGGCACATAGATATAATAGTATAAAGTATATTATGTAGTATAATTGAAAGGCACATAGATATAATAGTATAAAGTATATTATGTAGTATAATTGAAAGGCACATAGATATAATAGTATAAAGTATATTATGTAGTATAATTGAAAGGCACATAGATATAATAGTATAAAGTATATTATGTAGTATAATTGAAAGGCACATAGATATAATAGTATAAAGTATATTATGTAGTATAATTGAAAGGCACATAGATATAATAGTATAAAGTATATTATGTAGTATAATTGAAAGGCACATAGATATAATAGTATAAAGTATATTATGTAGTATAATTGAAAGGCACATAGATATAATAGTATAAAGTATATTATGTAGTATAATTGAAAGGCACATAGATATAATAGTATAAAGTATATTATGTAGTATAATTGAAAGGCACATAGATATAATAGTATTGTTGATGTCCTATTATTATTATTGGACTATCAAACATTACCACCAGTCTTCTCAGAGTATTTGAGTTGCAGTAGCTGAATTATTTGATTGATTTGAACATCAAAATGGACGACATCACCACAATATAAATTCCAAACTTGTAAATAATAAATGAACGACTTGTTGCAGCATATTATTTAATAACAATTCATTAACAGTTGACACTTCACATCCAATGAACAAATATAGCTTTATAGTATCAACATAATACACAATTTTATTTATTTTTCCTGAGTCTAAAATAATGCCTGCGTTCCTTGTGAGTTATGAGAAAAGACTGCCGACCGCATGGACAGTCACTTGACTATATCTACTTCCGATATAGGTTTTCTTAATATCCAAAAATGGGTTTTATTTCGACTTTTTAATTATTAATATAGCTACTACCTATATATTATTTTATGGCTTCATAGCATACCCCCCAACCACAGAGAAAAAATAATAATTTATTATTATTTTTGATACGAAAAATGTTTACAATAATGAAAAAAAAAAAAAATTATCTTAATCTTAATTAATGCATATAATCATTCATTTAATAATACATAGAGAAAAAAAAATTCATTTAATATATGTACAAACAATCAAAAAACATATTTATAAGCAGAAATATGACACAAAGAATAATGTCTAATGTTTATATGACAATTAGTCATAGACAATTATCTTTAGGTATTGTCTAATCAACTTCAGTAATACTGAGATAAACTATTGGATATCAGTGATGTGTATCGATAATAATTATGCTAAATACTCATCAAGGCTGTCGAGATTATCTATTATCTTTATCTCACAAAATCTAAATAGATTCCATGAAAATTTTTTCATACAACATTTATTATTTTATACAACAAAATTAATATAATACTAATGTCGGTTTTTGTAATTGTCATTTTGTATTGATATTCTCAAAATGGTTATTATGAATATATATCTTCATAATATTTATTTTTAATTGATATTCTTGATTATTATTGATTATTATTGATTGTTATAGATTATTATTGATTGATATTCTCAATAACATTACTTACAATGTAACATGATTATCTTCCATCTTAGTTTACAATAAAATACCACACAAATTATTCAAGTCTTTCCTTCAATTATATATTTATATTACACTGCTCATATTCCTGTGAGTCTTATATGTATAATTTATTTATTGGCTTCAATGCTATCTTTAGTCTTACATGAATACAATACAATATTATCATCTAATGCTCTGACTTTAGAGTCTTACATAGGCATTTCATTATTATATCATTCTTATTTCAATTCATCTAATGCTTTTTTTAAAGACTTACATAGGCATATTAATATTAACATATGGCATAACAGATTCACTGTTCAGAGGCCACAAAATTTATGTGCTTAACAGTCTTACCAAACTGTTCAGAGGCTACATAAAAAAAATTTCCAACTGATAATTATTATTTTCATCAATTAGATTATTATATACCAGTATCCATATTTACATATTTGTTCTTTACAAAGAAAAAAAAAATTGTTATCATGTCATTATACCTGTTACTGAAAATATCATATCTCATTCATAAATTTATTTATTCCTATGTATAATTTTATTGATTATACCTGAGTTCTCTGCTAAAATTCCTTAGAATTTCACAACATTTTCTCAATGTTATTTTTCTATGTTCAGATTTGCTAATATCATTGTCTGGTTTATTTTCAATTTCAATTATTTTGCTTTTATTTTCCCTGTTATAGTTTTTTAGAATTGTACAACATTTATTTAATGTCATTTTTGCATGTTCTGATATATTGATATCATCTTCTGATTTATTTTCAATTATCAAATCATCTTCTGATTTATTTTCAATTACTTTGTTTTCTTCATAAGTTCTCAAATTGTTTAAATGAACAATTTTCTCCTTGTTATTAATGTTAACCTTGTAAAATACATCAGATAGCTTAAGTATTATTTCAAAAGGTCCTTTCCATTCCATAGTATTGCCAATTGGCAAATAAACAAGTACTTTATTACCAACTTCTAGTTTTCTCATGTTCTTATGAATATTTTCTCTGATTAAAGTTTTAGATTTGATTTCTTCATTTTTTTGTACAGCAAATTCATAAGCTGTTTTCATATGTTTTTCAGTTTTATTGACTAAGTCAAATGGAGACATTTTTTTTTCTTTAAGTCCTAATAATTCTGATTTGAAATTATCCAATGGTCCATTGGGATTTTTGCCAAGCACTAATTCAAATGGTGTAAAACCTGTGCTTTCATGAACCGATTGTCTATAAGCAAACAAAATAGCTGGAAGGTAATCATCCCATTCAAATGGATGGTCTTCACACACTTTTGTTATCATTTGTTTTATTGTTTGATTAGCCCTTTCTATCATACCATTTGATTCAGGATGGTATATAGAACTAAAAATTTGAGTGATTTTTAACATTTGTGCAAAAGCTTGAGTAAGGCTTGATTTGAATTGAGTTCCATTGTCACTCAATATGAACTTTGGAAAACCGAAACGACAAAAGATAGGTAAAAGAGCATTACAGACCCTTTCTGCAGTTATTTCCCTTAATGGAACTACCTCTATCCATCTACTCCCCATGTCTATAATGGTTAAGGCAAACTTTGCTTTGGTAGTTTTAGTCTGCTTCATGGGCCCTATTATATCAACTGCTATCTTGTAAAAAGGTTTGTTTATGGTATCTGTCATTTGTATTGGAGCCTTATGTTTAGAATCTTTTTTATTATGTCTAAGACAGGTATCACAGCTTTTAATAAATGTTTTCAAATCTTTTTCCATTTTAGGCCACCAGAAATTCCTTTTGAGTTTACAAACTGTTTTCTTGCTACTCAAATGACCTGACAATGCATTGTTGTGCGAAATTTGCATTACTTTGACAGTTAATGTTTTAGGTATAACTATTTGAGTTACATCTAATTTAGTGTCCTTTCTACAGAGAATTCCATTTATTATTTCAATGTTTTTATTTTTAACCTGACCTTTTTCAATTTCTGATACCATTTTAATTATGTATGGATCTTCTTTCTGTTCTTGTTTTAGAGTTAGCTCATCAAAAGGCATGTTTATTAAACTGATATTTTCTGTTTTTTTCATTTGGGTTTCCTTTTTATGAGGACTATCAATGTATGATAATATCTCACTCTTCATTTTAGTAAAATCAGATATTTGATTTTTAGCAATGTTGAATATTTGTTTATGACCTTCTAAATGTCTACATAATGAAATAGCATGTAATTCTTTTGGTACATTGTTTATTTCACATTGACTCTCAAATTTGCTTACATACTGTTCTAGTTTTTCTGTTCCATTCCATTTGGGAATAGGATTATCCTTTTCATTATTTATGGATAAGTCAATATTAGGTGTCTCATTGAGAATATTATTTTCTGACTTTCCTATGGTTTGTAAGAAATTAAAAGTTTGTAGAGCAGGGTAAAATTCTTGTTCTGGTAAATCTACTAACTTTTCATTTTGCAATAGAACAGGTTTCAAATTCAAGTCATTGGATTTTTCATTCATCCATTTTTGAAAAATGTCAAAACTATTATCATGTTTGACATTGAAAGAATTACCAATAATTAAAGGTGCAACACAGTTTTTCATTATGGCTGCCTCTGCTTTTCCAGTGAGCCAAGGACAATCAATGTCTATTATAGTGACAGGACAATTTGCAGTGGAACCATTTCCAAGTTTTATTGTATCCACTCTTATTATATTGGTGGGTTTCTGATTTGGAATGATACTTTCATCTATACATATTATACTACTTCCGGTGTCTCTTAGACAGTAAGTGGTCTTTCCTTCCACATAAGCAGGAAAAAGTATTAACTGACCCCTGTTTTCAAATATGACATTATTAGATTGAGATGTGGAATTGTTAAGTTTTCCTCTATTTCTTCTATTTTGGAAATTTGATTGAGGTCTGTTTTGAGTATTAGGAAAATCTTGTCTTCCAACATGTTGATTTGGCACATTGTTATTGGAAAAATTCTGATTTGGCATATTTCTGTTTCCAAAATTTGAAAAATTCTGATTTGGAAAGTTTCTATTATCAAAATTAGAAAAATTTTGATTTGAAAAACCTCTATGATCAACATTTGATCTATTGAAGTTTGGATTAAAATTTCTACCTCTTGCATTGTTATTTCTGTAACAATATTCTGATGAATGGTTTGTACCATTGCAAAAAATACATCTATAACTATTAGATTTTGGTTGATTACCAAATTTTTTTCTATTGCCAAATTGATTATGTCTAGACCTAGGAGGTGAATAGCTCCTTCTTCTATGTTGAATTGTATTTACTGTTTGATTTTGTTTAGTCAGTTCTACATTAGGATGACTATCCTTAAAATTTGAGATTGCCTCTATCAAATTTTCAACTGTCTTAACTTTTCTTTCCATAATGTGAGTAAACAATGGTTTAGAAGCTTGTTCTAATACTTTATCAACAACCATGATTTCTATAATCTCATTAGGATTTTTGGTATCTATTTTTACTAAGTCTAACCAGGTAAGTAAAAATGTTTTCACTTCAGACACAAAAGCTCTCGGTTCTATCTTGTCTGTTAAGATAAAGTTATGAAACTTTTGTCTGTAATAATCCTCAGAGTGGATAAAGAATTTAATTAACTGTTCTTTGATAATGGCATAATCAGTTATTTCTTTATCAATATGTGATAGTGCTTCCCTATCCTTATCTTTCAATTGTGGAATAAGGTGAATGTAATATTCTGAAATGGGAATCCCATATCCTTTACATGTTGCTTCAAATAAATTTAGAAAATCAACAATTTTCTCTTTCCCATCAAAAGGAGGCATTTTAAATCTTACACTATGTTTTGATTTTTCATTATTTGTTTGCTCAACTTTAGTATTTTGTAATTTAGCCAACTCCAATTCATGAGCTAATTTTAGTTGAGTTTCTTTCAACTGAGTTTCTCTTAACTCTTTTTCTTTATTCATTTCTATTTCTTTTTGTTTAATTTCATTATCAAGTTCTTTTTGTTTAATTTCATGAGCCCTTAATTCTGCTCGTTCATCTCTTTCCTTATCTGCTAATTCTTTTTTCAATTGTTTAACTTTATTTTCAACAAATTCCTGATATTCTTTCTTATCAGTAATACCATATTCCTTTGCTAACAATTTAGCCTCATCATAGAGTAATTGAACCTTTGACTCCATTATTATTTATTATGAATGTCAAGATTTATTATATTATAGTACAGTACAATTATTATAATGCACTATTTTATAGTACAGCAATGTTTTATTCCTATACTGGATGGCAATATTTATTAATTACTGAATGAGCATTTTTATATTACTGAATGACAATATTTATTAAATACAGAATGAGCAGTCATATAATATCACAGCAACTTTTTTTTTTTAATCCTATGCTGTAGTAAAATGTTTATAATTCAGAATGCAAAATGCTAGAATGTCAACAAGTATGCTAAGCCAAGACACATTTTCTATTATGGCTTGTTTATTTTATTATTATTAGCAATTTTATAGTAGGGTTTAAAGCAAGTGCAAGTCACTTTTTACTATTGTGACTTATTATTACTATATAGGTTGCACAATTATTTTCCGCAAAGCAAAGTACAATCTTATTATTACCAATGGTAGCACATATATAATATTATTATTATTATTGAGGATGGCATATAAGAATTAGATTAATGTTATCATAAGCCACTATGATATTATTCTTATGAGCAATTGAAATGGATGTAATTATTATCAGTATTGGAAGTACATTTTCATTGTGATTACTGGAAGTACATTTTCATTAATGCCAATACACAATAATTTTACTATAATTAATAGCAATGTAAATTCTAGATAATATTATTACAGTAGCACTGCAAAGCACAATATTATTTTTATTTAGGTTATTTTACCTGTTATATTGTGAATATTTTGTACATTTGTAGTTACATGTATTTGGGCACTACTTAAATCATATAGTTATGAATCTGAATATTCATATTATTATTATCCTGGTGAAATTATTATTGTTAATGTTCTTACCATAGACCATTATACTCAGAGAGCAAAAACTAATCAATGCATATTAATGATATCTCAAAAAATACACAACAAAAAAATTATATCAAGTAACAATAGAAAAAAAAAACACAATCACAATACACTAATGCTGCTTGGACCACAAATGATAGAGGAATTTTTGACAAAGAATCACAACATGTATAACATTGACAAGACTATAGTAATTTTACTTTAATAATTCTTAACAATAACAAACAAAGTCAAGACAACTAACAGAAATAACCCTAACAAAGAATCATTTCTAATCAATCTCTTTTAAGAAATAGAAATAGATGATAGACAGAATAAGAATAGACAAGAGATTTATTTTAGAAAGTCCCGCCAACCAGAGCCCGCTTTATACATAAATAATACATATATATATATATAATTCATACTAATGAATGTAAAAAATATGATTAAATTAAAGATTACTTAATAATCCAAATGAAAACACATTCACTGTATGAAATTACTGCAATGTAAATCCAGAGTAGAAATCCAGAAGAAACTTCATTAATTATTTAATAATCCAATGAATGTTCACACTGTATCAAGTTGAGTTGCTTCAAGTTTCCACTTCAGTATGGTATAATCCAATTTTAGAATGAACACAAGAAAAAAAAAAAATGTATACCATTAATTAAAATTAATGTCAAAGTCTTTGGTATACAGATTAAATATTAATTATATTTAAAGTTATTTAATGTTATTTATTTAACTTCCGATAAGCACATCGGACTTCAACACATCAGATTTCAACACCTGGTCGTGTCACATCGGATTTGAACATGTGGTTATTCTACATAAAATTCAACACATCGTTGTGTCACATCGGATTTGAACATATGGTTATGTAGGCTACATAAAATTCAACACATGGTTGTGTCACATCGGATTTGAACATCGGACTTGAACATATGTATATAGTTTAGGTTCCTTGTTGATAACATGTGGGAACGAAACTTTTTCCGGTTGCAAATATTAAATAATGATCTGCGTATAGTCACTTTTTTTCGATTTTTTGTATCGAATTTTCCAATGATGAAATATTTGTCATCGGTGTACAAATGTTATATTTTCTTAGAGCTATTATAGTGCTCAATCATATAAATAGTATATGTATTTGAAATAATTGACTCAGGCTTCAGTTTTGTTCAAAAACTGGTACTCACATAATTTTCCATGTGGTTTGTAGTACGTTTTCAAAAAGTTCAAAAAGTTTCGAATTTGAACATAATATTATATCCTTCAGCTTCTCTCTCCGTTAGCTGCCACCAAACCTGTTGATGTCCTATTATTATTATTGGACTATCAAACATTACCACCAGTCTTCTCAGAGTATTTGAGTTGCAGTAGCTGAATTATTTGATTGATTTGAACATCAAAATGGACGACATCACCACAATATAAATTCCAAACTTGTAAATAATAAATGAACGACTTGTTGCAGCATATTATTTAATAACAATTCATTAACAGTTGACACTTCACATCCAATGAACAAATATAGCTTTATAGTATCAACATAATACACAATTTTATTTATTTTTCCTGAGTCTAAAATAATGCCTGCGTTCCTTGTGAGTTATGAGAAAAGACTGCCGACCGCATGGACAGTCACTTGACTATATCTACTTCCGATATAGGTTTTCTTAATATCCAAAAATGGGTTTTATTTCGACTTTTTAATTATTAATATAGCTACTACCTATATATTATTTTATGGCTTCATAGCAAGTATAAAGTATATTATGTAGTATAATTGAAAGGCACATAGATATAATAGTATAAAGTATATTATGTAGTATAATTGAAAGGCACATAGATATAATAGTATAAAGTATACTATGTAGTATAATTGAAAGGCACATAGATATAATATTATAAAGTATACTATGTAGTATAATTGAAAGGCACATAGATATAATATTATAAAGTATACTATGTAGTATAATTGAAAGGCACATAGACATAATAGTATAAAGTATACTATGTAGTATAATTGAAAGGCACATAGACATAATAGTATAAAGTATACTATGTAGTATAATTGAAAGGCACATAGATATAATAGTATAAAGTATACTATGTAGTATAATTGAAAGGCACATAGATATAATAGTATAAAGTATACTATGTAGTATAATTGAAAGGCACATAGATATAATAGTATAAAGTATATTATGTAGTATAATTGAAAGGCACATAGATATAATATTATAAAGTATATTATGTAGTATAATTGAAAGGCACATAGATATAATAGTATAAAGTATATTATGTAGTATAATTGAAAGGCACATAGATATAATAGTATAAAGTATATTATGTAGTATAATTGAAAGGCACATAGATATAATATTATAAAGTATATTATGTAGTATAATTGAAAGGCACATAGATATAATATTATAAAGTATATTATGTAGTATAATTGAAAGGCACATAGATATAATAGTATAAAGTATATTATGTAGTATAATTGAAAGGCACATAGATATAATATTATAAAGTATACTATGTAGTATAATTGAAAGGCACATAGATATAATATTATAAAGTATACTATGTAGTATAATTGAAAGGCACATAGATATAATAGTATAAAGTATACTATGTAGTATAATTGAAAGGCACATAGATATAATAGTATAAAGTATATTATGTAGTATAATTGAAAGGCACATAGATATAATAGTATAAAGTATATTATGTAGTATAATTGAAAGGCACATAGATATAATAGTATAAAGTATATTATGTAGTATAATTGAAAGGCACATAGATATAATATTATAAAGTATATTATGTAGTATAATTGAAAGGCACATAGATATAATATTATAAAGTATATTATGTAGTATAATTGAAAGGCACATAGATATAATATTATAAAGTATATTATGTAGTATAATTGAAAGGCACATAGATATAATATTATAAAGTATATTATGTAGTATAATTGAAAGGCACATAGATATAATATTATAAAGTATATTATGTAGTATAATTGAAAGGCACATAGATATAATATTATAAAGTATATTATGTAGTATAATTGAAAGGCACATAGATATAATATTATAAAGTATATTATGTAGTATAATTGAAAGGCACATAGATATAATATTATAAAGGTAGGCTATAGGCCTATGTTTTCGTAATGTGGGTACAGTAGTAATATGTTACGGTGTTGTTTTTAGTAAGGTATTAATATATGTCTATATCTTTCTCATACACACACACATTCTCTCTCTCTCTCTCTCTCTCTCTTTTGTAGCCTATATATGAATATAAAAATGCATTTAATATAATGATTTTTTTATATCTCTATCTATCGATATATCTATCAATGTATCTATTATTTCTTTCTGTCCGTCTGTGTACCTATTTACCTATCGATCTATTTATCTGTCTGTCTATCTATCTTTCTATCTATTTATCTAAACCTATCTGTCTGTCTATTTGTGTATCTATCTCTCTATGTGTCTATCTCTCTATCTAATTATTATTCTATGTATCTATTTCCTAATAACTACTTAAATACTTTTTCTACTAATCTATATGTTTTTTTTTATTAATTAATGTAGGCCTACCTATCTTTCTACATTATATGTATTAAACATGATATAAGTTTTATATATTTCGGAAACAGCCATATAATATATATGATATAAATATTTTCGAGGACATAATGTTTAGTAAACTAGATTCTCAGGTGTGGGAGCCAGCCAGGTAAGAAGACGGGTCCTGGGTTGTGATTAGTCTCCACAATTCCAGGGGAGGGGGGGGGGGGATGGGAAGAAGAGACCAAAAAGGTGTTTCAGCTAATTTACGAGGTTTCCCCCGAAATGTCAACGGGTGACTTTGATAAAACTCAGGTGCCTTCCTAGTGGTTTCGCCTGTCTCGACGGGCGTCATATGATAGTCAGACAATGGAATGGGAGAGATCGGCGATAAATACTAAATACTAGCATAGAGAAAAGAAGAATGAGAAAAAAAGAAAAAAGGTAAGTATAGACAACTATAGTGTGGCCCGGAAATACAAGGGACCGAGATGAGATAGTAGGCCTATATAGGCCTATAAGGGACTTTGTTTCAGGAGTTGTCCATAAAGGCGTTTTATTTTTACGTAATCCCGTTGGACCAAATTGATCCATAGGGCCGGTGAAGCAGCGTTCACCAGTTTCTGTGGCTACAGCATACTAGGGGATTGTGTGGCCAACACAAAGCTAGCCGCCTTTACTTTACTCCAAATAAAGTCAGGTACCCATAAGAGCTGGGTAGATTTAGGGACAACATCCGATCCCGGGAACAAATCCTAGCCTTCACCAGGATTCGAACCCAGGATCTACGGTATGCAAGTCCAACGCTCTGCCGCACGCCCACCGTGTCCCTCTAATATTCACAGTGAGATTGAAATGAAGAAATCTTTACTGAATCACAATTCTATTAGCAACTCTAGTTGAATATCTTTACTGAATCACAATTCTATTAGCAACTCAATTCAAACTCCTTTACTGAATCACAATTCTATTAGCAACTCAATTCAAACTCCTTTACTGAATCACAATTTTATTAGCAACTCAATTCAAACTCCTTTACTGAATCACAATTCTATTAGCAGCTCTAGTTAAATATATTTACTGAATCACAATTCTATTAGCAACTCTAGTTAAATATATTTTCTGAATCACAATTCTATTAGCAACTCTATTCAAACTCCTTTACTGAATCACAATTCTATTAGCAGCTCTAGTTAAATATATTTACTTAATCACAATTCTATTAGCAACTCTATTCAAACTCCTTTACTGAATCACAATTCTATTAGCAACTCTATTCAAACTCCTTTATTGCTAATCACGCAGAACCATCACCACCTATCCATGCACCCAGAGTACACCCAACCATCCACCTAACAACGCATCCACCCACCCATCCACCTAACCACGCATCCACCCACCCATCCACCTAACCACGCATCCACCCACCCATCCACCTAACAACGCATCCACCCACCCATCCACCTAACCATGCATCCACCCACTCATTCACCAACGCTTCCACTTCCCGTATTCACAACATTAACCTGATCCACTAACTTGACTAACGATGTTTCATATCGATCTATCTACGTTTGTCTAGCATTAAACGATACAGGCAAGATTATAATAGTTTAACAATCTTGGTGCACTCATTAATGAAGTACAACGGGGGCACATTTTATCTGTTTTCGTCTCTTTTTTTCTCAATTTCTATTTTCTTTTGGCATTTTTTAAGAAAAATAAATGACGCTTTCAGAGCATCGTACTTCTTGAATGATCCTTTTTTTCCTTAACGAAACACTTGAGAAATGTAAAAATAAATGAAAACCCAACAAGGAATTTGTGGTATAAGAATGTTTTACTTTAGCTAAGGAATAAAAACCCAGCTAAATCGATTCTGAGATGTTTTAATGTCTATAATAGACTATATTATTTTGTCAAAACTATTATTTGTCCAACGATTTTGCTTGCAAACGTATACAACAAGAATTATTCAATGCTTATAGTTGGATATAGCTGAAAGTTGTATTTATCGATTACTTCCCTATCTTACGCTAATTGGTTTCTTTAAGTAATTGTCGATAAAAAAAAAAACAAAAACATTCATTATAGGTCTTTACTTACCATTTTTTTTTTACGGACTCAATCGCTGAGCTATGTAACATAATGTATTGACATTGTATTGCTTAAAATTAGTGCGATTACAAACAACCAGCTTCAAAAAATAGTGTTGACAATCAGAGCAAGAAAACAAGGCTACATTCTACCGAATACATTTTTGAAGTCATTAAAGACGATTTCTTTTACATTCCTTTACTTTACTTTACTTACTATCAATGTAAGAAGTGACAGATTCCATGCTTCTTCTATAAAGTAGATTTTTGCGTCCTACGCTAATCCGTGGTCCGAGTCTAGCCTTGCATTTTTATTTGTGTTTTAAATGATATTAAGTTACTGGTTTTCCTGCTTTGTTACAACTATTCCATGCCTGGATGTCACTCGGGAAGAAATAGTAATTTATACCATGCATTTGTTCATACATAAGGGATAAGGAAAGTGTTTTAATCCTTATGCTATTGTATTGTATGGTAGGCTATGTCTGTGGTTTAAGTCTAGTCTTGCATTTTGATAAGTGTTTTGATATTATTAGCTGGTTGATGTATTCATCGTAGTAAATGTGTTCAGTTTCGGGTGTAACTGTTTTGCATAGCTTTTTAAAGGTTATTGTTTTAGGACAAGCATTCTATGGTTATGTTTTAAGTTTCTGCCAAGCAGTTTAGGGTTATTGTGAGGTTTCTGCCAATCAGTTTAAAGGTTTCTCTGTCTGTAGCAAGTACAGTACTGAAGGGCATCGCGGATGGTCAATGTTTCTGACCACTGGTCTACATTCAGTGAATATCTAGCAGATGTTCAGGTACGGTAAGACCTCATTTTGTTGAACAAATTAGTCGGACAAGTTAAATGAAAATCCGGCAAAAATATAAACCCGTTTAACTGAACGTTTTTGAAATACTAAACCATTAAACCTTTCCCAGTTAAACTATAATTATATGTCATACGATATAGCTGACTGTGCGTTCTTTATGTTTAACTTTCTGGATGTTTTATATCTATAGTGTTGTATGTTCTAAAGCTTGTATGTTTTATATCAAAATTGCAGTATGTTCTAAACCCTGTATGTTTTATATCTAATTTGTTGTATGTTCTAAACCCTGCATGTTTTATATCTAAACTGTTGTATGTACTAAACCCTGTAATTTTTATATCTACATTGCTGTATGTTCTAAACCCTGCACGTTTTATGATTGGTTTCTATATTTTGTATTTCATTTATTATTTGAATTTTTATTCTGTATGTTCTATATTGAATATGTTCTACACCCTGTTAGCAAGCTCTCAATTTATTTGTATTATATATGTTCTATATTTTTAATGCTCTCTATTCTGTAAGTTTTACATTCCGTGTTTTCACTATTCTTTATATTCTTTATTCGATATGTTTGATATTCGATGTTTAACCTATTCTGTATAATAATTGTTTTATATTCTATTCGCTATAATCTTTTTGTTCTTTATTCCATATTTTCTATATTGTTTATGCTGTATATTCTATGTCATGTACCGTACAATATGTGTTTAGCTTGATCTATATTATGAATGCTCTATTAGGCCTATTAGGTACGTTCAACGTTTTTATATTCTAGGTCTAGGCTATGCATTTTATATTTACCGTAACATTTATAATTTTGTGTTTGCAAAGACGACAACAACAAACTGTTACAAACAATTTAAAGCTGAATAAACAATAACAAAAGAATGCCAACAACATAAGCGATGCACATAGCTCGGCACGTTTTTGTAAATAAACTGAAGTTTGCAACACTGTTCCAACCCTTTGATAAAGCCTAGAAACAAATACAAATAACAAAACCTGATCTGGAAAACATATTACAAATATCATTTGTGAAACGAAAATGTGAAAACTTTTGGAAGAGAAGGAAATTAACAGAAAATGTAATAAGAATGTTTGTAATTACACAGAGCTGTTTTTTAGCATCAGAGCTGTAGTTACCGGTATAAGCTAACTAGTGCATACGAATTTCGGGGAAGGGGTGAAGGGTGGAGGGGTCCTTTAGTCTAAGTGTATTATTTCGAAAATTTAGTAAGTAAAATAAACATTGTTAATAAAGTAAAAAATTGATATTCGTAATAATTCTTTTTGGCATTTGGGCGACAAGAAAGTAGGCCTATTGTGTTATTGAGGCTGTAAGTGAAAAATTATTTTGAATGGGACTCGGTATTGGTCTAGCAGCAGCGCGATTGCCTGTCAAGTCGAGAGTCTCCGGGTTCGAATACTGTTGGAAGCTAGGGGGGGGGGATCCCTCAATCCACTCAGTTCTAACGGGTAGTCCTACCTAACATTAGCTGAGGCAAAGTAAAAGACCGCTGTGAATGTGTGGCCAGCACAAATCCACTTTATGCACTGGCCACTGAGACTGGTGAAGGCTGCTTTACCGGCACCAGCCTTTAAGGGGAGGGACTCACAGGAAATTGATCTAAATGTCAGAAAAATATTTTTCTTTTTTAGCTTTTGCTCACGTTTTATACTTTTATTATTCCTGGCTCTAAAATATTTAGTTCGAGAATTTAAAAACTATGTTTCAATATAAAAATTGTATTTGAAATGGGTATACATCAGAATTGTATTTTTTAAAAATAAAAACAGTAAAAAAAAAAAAAAAGGAAATTTGACAATTTGCTTGGCTACAGCTACATGTGTAATCGCCAAGAATGCAGGGACTATAGAAGCATTGAATAAGTTGCTTCTATTGCTAATAAAAAGAAAGACGTAATCATCTACATTTTTTATTGTTGTTGTTTTTCTGCCAAGGTCGATAAAAATGTTTTCCCAATTTAGATATTTATATTTTGTTGAAGATTAGTTTGTTTTCTTGACGGCCTTGACATTGAATACTTGTTGGCGAATAAAAAGAAACTTCTACTACTATAATATTCCACTGGTTCAGAAGACCCACATACCTCCCCCTTTAACCTCTTTTTACCACAGTGTGCCAGGTAGACCCTGCTAGCCCCCATCAGAATATACAGCTTCCCAGTCTCAAATTGATAAATATATGTAATGACGTTCTTCTCCCGCAAAAGAATGTCTACAAAAGAATTACTTGGCTTTGCTACTCCCGTGGTCTCTCCACCACTGTGTGCACACACGTACACGCAGTATTGCCTTACACACACACACACAGACATACACATACATATTATATAAATACATACATATACATACATATATATATATACATATATATATATAACACACACACATTTCGAGATGGACCTGAATGGACAAAAAGAGCACGTCACTTCTAATTATAGCAGCCAATGAATGCCTTTAGCTTGTAGAATCAAAAGATATATAAAAAAGACCCGGGAATTGTCAGCATCAATATCGTTATACTTTATCAAATTCCAGACGTAAACCCTTACGCTGGTCCCAGTGATTAAAAAAAAGGGACGGAGTAAAAAAAAAAAAGGTAAAAAGCATTTTTGTTCTTTAAACTTAACGACAATTTAACGGACTCTTTGGCCTTCACCTTTTAAGTAGCCTACTCGCATAGGCTAAATCTATTTTTAAGCAGTTTTAGTAGGTAAGAAAAAAAATAAGTAAAGCTATAGTGAATTTTCCAAGCAGGTCTTGAGAAGTTCAAAATGAATTGCGCCTTAACGTTTAACTGCTGTAGCTCTAGGTAGAATGAAAAAGAACGTTGGAAGTTTTTTTTTTACAAAACATAACGTTATATTTAGAGCGCCTGACGATAACACGCAGGTTTTATTATGTCTGCTTGATGGTAAATTAATGTTATATGCCCGTAAAATGTGTTACTAGACTAGTAGCTAAACAAATTGAGAGGTGAATTAAAGCTAAAGGCAAAAGCGAAAACTTAAAGTCATACATTGGTCATAAAAACAACAACACAAGATCACACATTCATACATTAGTATATAAATAAACACAAACGATCATACATAAATCATAGAGATAAAATTGATACTTAAAAACAAAAGATTTAACATAAAAACACAAATTTGTATAAAAAACGTAAAGGTCACACATTAAAACACAAGGTCATACAAAAACACAAGATCATAAACTAAAACACAAGGTCACACATTGAATCACAAAAGGGCAAACATAGACATAAAAACAAACAAAAAACATAACAAGTAGGCCCTAAATATCAGACATAACAAACAAATAAACATAACAAGTAAATATCAGACATAACAAACAAATAAACATAAACAGAGACAAAAGTTCAAACATAAAGCAAAATCCAAAACATTAAAAATAAGATCCACACAAAAATACGAAAATAAAAGATCATAAACACAAAAAATATCATACACAAAAACAAGGGTTATAAATATAAAGGAAAGCTCATACACGGAATTAAAAGATCATACACGGGAAAATATTATACATGGAAACAAAATGAGATATATAAAAATCAGAAGCTGAAATAAAAAATAATAAGATTCAAGGGAAAAACAAAGATCATAGGTCTAGATAGAAAGAAATAGTCCTACATAAAAAAAACAATGGTCATATATAGACATAAACTCGACCAGACATTTGACCGCTGGTACGGTTCTGTTTTCACATATTATAGATAGTGCAGTCAGAGAGTCAGAAGCCTGCTGCGTTGATAAGGGAAACATGATAAGCCAGCAGTGAAGTAGAACAGTGAGTTTTCTTGATTCTTTGCCAATGGATGGTACATTGTACAGTAAACGGTTCACCAGTGTAGTAGCTATTCTATGAGGTCTCCTAATGCAGTTGCGTACTTATTAATATTGTGAGAATTATATGTAAATATGTTTTGCATGCGTTTGTTATAGAGTTACTTACGATATTTTTTAAAGACTAACTGTAACTTAGCTAATTGTTTAACATGCTTGGAACTACTCTATAAATGTATAGCTATTGATTGATGTGACTTTCCGATGGAAGTCCTGTGTTTCTTACAGACTTTCTGGTGGAAGTCCTTTTTTTATTACAGACTTTCTGATAGAAGTCATTTGTTTTTACAGATTTTCTGGTGGAAGTCATTTGTTTCTTACATATTTTCTTGCGGAAGTCATTTGTTTTTACAGATTTTCTGGTGGAAGTCATTTGTTTTTACAGATTTTCTGGTGGAAGTCATTTGTTTCTTACATATTTTCTTGCGGAAGTCATTTGTTTTTACAGATTTTCTGGTGGAAGTCATTTGTTTTTACAGATTTTCTGGTGGAAGTCATTTGTTTCTTACATATTTTCTTGCGGAAGTCATTTGTTTTTACAGATTTTCTGGTGGAAGTCATTTGTTTTTACAGATTTTCTGGTGGAAGTCATTTGTTTCTTACATATTTTCTTGCGGAAGTCATTTGTTTTTACAGATTTTCTGGTGGAAGTCATTTGTTTTTACAGATTTTCTGGTGGAAGTCATTTGTTTCTTACATATTTTCTTGCGGAAGTCATTTGTTTTTACAGATTTTCTGGTGGAAGTCATTTGTTTTTACAGATTTTCTGGTGGAAGTCATTTGTTTCTTACATATTTTCTTGCGGAAGTCATTTGTTTTTACATATTTTCTGGTGGAAGTCATTTGTTTTTACAGATTTTCTGGTGGAAGTCATTTGTTTCTTACATATTTTCTTGCGGAAGTCATTTGTTTTTACAGATTTTCTGGTGGAAGTCATTTGTTTTTACAGATTTTCTGGTGGAAGTCATTTGTTTCTTACATATTTTCTTGCGGAAGTCATTTGTTTTTACAGATTTTCTGGTGGAAGTCATTTGTTTTTACAGATTTTCTGGTGGAAGTCATTTGTTTCTTACATATTTTCTGGTGGAAGTCATTTGTTTCTTACATTTACATATTTTCTGGTGGAAGTCATTTGTTTCTTACATTTACATATTTTCTGGTGGAAGTCATTTGTTTCTTACATATTTTCTGGTGAAAGTCATTTGTTTCTTACATATTTTCTTGCGGAAGTCATTTGTTTCTTACATATTTTCTGGTGGAAGTCATTTGTTTCTTACATATTTTCTGGCGGAAGTCATTTGTTTCTTACATATTTTCTGGCGGAAGTCATTTGTTTCTTACATATTTTCTGGTGGAAGTCATTTGTTTCTTACATATTTTCTGGTGGAAGTCATTTGTTTCTTACATATTTTCTTGCGGAAGTCATTTGTTTCTTACATATTTTCTGGTGGAAGTCATTTGTTTCTTACATATTTTCTGGTGGAAGTCATTTGTTTCTTACATATTTTCTTGTGGAAGTCATTTGTTTCTTACATATTTTCTTGCGGAAGTCATTTGTTTTTACAGATTTTCTGGTGGAAGTCATTTGTTTTTACAGATTTTCTGGTGGAAGTCATTTGTTTCTTACATATTTTCTTGCGGAAGTCATTTGTTTTTACAGATTTTCTGGTGGAAGTCATTTGTTTTTACAGATTTTCTGGTGGAAGTCATTTGTTTCTTACATATTTTCTGGTGGAAGTCATTTGTTTCTTACATTTACATATTTTCTGGTGGAAGTCATTTGTTTCTTACATTTACATATTTTCTGGTGGAAGTCATTTGTTTCTTACATATTTTCTGGTGAAAGTCATTTGTTTCTTACATATTTTCTTGCGGAAGTCATTTGTTTCTTACATATTTTCTGGTGGAAGTCATTTGTTTCTTACATATTTTCTGGTGGAAGTCATTTGTTTCTTACATATTTTCTGGCGGAAGTCATTTGTTTCTTACATATTTTCTGGTGGAAGTCATTTGTTTCTTACATATTTTCTGGTGGAAGTCATTTGTTTCTTACATATTTTCTTGCGGAAGTCATTTGTTTCTTACATATTTTCTGGTGGAAGTCATTTGTTTCTTACATATTTTCTGGTGGAAGTCATTTGTTTCTTACATATTTTCTTGTGGAAGTCATTTGTTTCTTACATATTTTCTTGCAGAAGTCATTTGTTTCTTAAATATTTCTGGTGCATCTCATTTGTTTCTTACAGACTTGTTGGATGTAGTATTTAGTTTCTCAAAGAAATGTTGCTGTTTGCTCGGAAAGTAGATGCTTATGTGAGAGTCATTGTGTGTTGGCGTGTAAGAGAGAGTGTGTGTGAGTGTTAGTGTTAGCATGGTTCTGTGATTGTGTGTGTACCTATATTTGTGTCTGTGTGCGTAAAGTGGTGTGTAAGGGATAAATGAATGTGTGCGCGTGTATGTGCGTGCGAGTGTGTAATTGTGTATGTATGTGCTGACGATGAATAAGAAAATGTGTTACAAATCATATCAAGCTTCGCGATTTGTTTAAGTATGCCAGCTTGCTACTCAATTACGTCATTTATTGTATAATATGTCAGTGGCATTTCTATTGGATTAACATCAAAAGAGCAACATAAAATGCATACACTTATACACTGACTCTCTCTCTCTCTCTCATACACACCCACACTCAATCTCTTTCTCTCTCCCCCCCCCCCCACACACACACTCTATATTTCTGTTTGAACATTTTGGATATTTATAATTATATTTCGTTATGAACGTAACTTTGAGCATTACAACTTCATAACATCAAACCAAATCCACCTAATTATTGTATACTTTTTAATATCCCAACAGCAAACCCTACAGCTGCGGGCACAAACGGATCAATGTAAATTAAAGTGTCATTATCCTCAGACTGTAGCCAACTCTTATACATCTTGTAAAGTACGTCCAATTCCTAGTATTTTGTATGGAAATGGGCTCGGAAAAAGAAACATCGATCCCACCCGATGATTACCGAAGTCCCTCCGTACAGCGTGCCGAAGACACCTTATCTCCGCCGTACTATACGATTTGAGGCTCACTACTTGCAGCATGCAAATTTTAACTTAGGCCGTCGTGGGAGATCACTCTGTCGGACGAGATCATTACCAACAACTCCGGAACCCCCCCCCCCCACCACCACCACCACCATCCCCATAATACACTGTCCTTTTTCAGTGAGAAGAAAAAGATGTGATGAAAAAAATGAAAAAGTTTGCATTGACATCATTTATTCCCTCCAGCACAAAATTAAAAATTTCTATACAAGCTAATCTTTTAAAAAATCATCTTTACTTCTTAATATTTCTTCTTTCTGTCTGAAAGAAAAGAATGTAGAAGTAAAAGAGTGGTGAAGGTATACGTACAACAGCATAGTCCCATCCATCCCTACCCTTTCCTCAATGTTGCCTAGATTTGCTTTTATCATTGCTCGAGGTCATGTTATCTTCATCACCCCCCCCCCCCCGACACACACACACACTCTTCCCTGCACCCTTCTATTCCAACATCTGAGATTGGAGAAAAAAAAAGCATAGGTCTTTTTTCTTAGTTTCTTAGCTACATACCTCTCTTCTCAGCACTTACATAGAACATGAAAACCTAAAATAACAACAATATAATATAATGTAATATCGTAAGTATCCTAATAATAATAACAATAACAACAGCAAACGTTCTTTCTAAACATCTTGTTTTTTGCCCCTCTTCTATTATTCTGCTTACTATGGCGATTGAGTAAACAGAAAAAAAACACTTAAAGAATGAAAAAGAAAAAAACAACCTTAATTGCATACTGCTGTAATTGAAACCTAGACAGTAGCATACACACAAATCAGCTGGCTGGCGAACGAGGGTTAAGCATAGGAGAAGGAGGTGGGGGGAGGAAGGAGAGGGCGTAATTAGGCTTTTAAAACTTGTTAGCAGCACGGGGTTCTTTTCTCCATTTTTTTCACTCACACACACACACACACACACACACTTTCACGTGTAGAAACTCACTCACAGAAACATGAACGCACACACTGTCTCACGCGCGCGCAATGGCTTCTGGGGTAAATGACGTTCAGGCACCAAACACACTTCCATCCCTGTGTTCGGGGCGTTTCTCTTCCCTTTCCCCTAATACCCCCCGCCCCCCCCCCTCTTTTACGTATGTAGTGGGGTAATGTGAGGGCGGAGATCGTCAGGAATAGTTTACCATTACCTTTCAGCACCACAAACACACGGACAAACACACACACACATACATGTACATGACATACAAACACTAATACAAACACATGTAGCAGTAGCACATCAAAATAGCGGTGTTAAAGTATTGAGGTTTGGTGTATATGTGTGTGTGTGTATGTGCTAACCAGCACACTAAATTCTCGTGTGCTGTGCTTCTTTAACATGTAGTACTATACTTCTCAGATGCTCCATCTTTAGAGAAGGTTATTGCACACAATTGACGTATAGCATTTTCTTAATAATAATATTTAATAATATCAATGTAGTTTAGCTTATTTTTCTCACTAGTTCGAACAACATATTGATGCCCGATATCCATTGAAGAAATAAAAAAAGATATCTTTAATGAATTATTCCTTGAAATAGGAATGTGAAAAGTATATTTTCTTATCTAACTGTGGAAACATATGTTCGTAATTTAGCCTCCCAAAATAAACATCTAAGCCTATGTAAATTGTTTACATTGAATATTTTGTCCATGCGCTCTCAGCGGCTGTAAGATGTTCTTATTTTCCCACACGCATATTTTGAGCCGTTGTAAGAGTCACTGGAACTCATATATATGGAACTCCCTTCCAGTTCCAAACCAATACATTCGACACACTATTCTATTGAGCAGCCTTTTAGTGAAATCTTTTCTGAAGATAAACATGTCGTCTTGAAAGACAACCCACAGAGAAGACTTGCAAGACATGTGAATCCTTTGGACTTACGTTGGCGCAGGTGTTCACAACAGACACCTGTGGCGAAGATTGACCGTCCAGTGCTGCTCAAGAGGTTCAAAGTTCAAACTAACCAGTACATCCTGCTGGTCAAGCGATCAGTTCAATAACAAAATGAAGCCATGAAAAACAACGACTTAATTCTGTTATGTTACTATTGTTTCAGACAAGCCATCTATGTAAAAGACAATTATGGTGTCCTACGCTTATCTTGCCATTGCAATATGTTTGATCAATATAGGACTCGCGCTGAAGTCTGAAAGGAAGGGTGCACGTTTGATCTAGTTAAAGCCCTCAATGATGCTTCGTGTCCCATTACAACATACAATATCGTACAATACATAATTTATATAGAGAGATTATATACCTTAGATAGATAATCAGATAGATAGATAGATAGATAAATAGATAGATAGATAGAAATACTACTACAATATATACATTTAATTTGCTTAAAGAGATTTGTCTAAATTTGTTTTTAAAACAAACGAAATGTTTCTTGTTTAAAGCTTGGGCATTTTAAACGTTTGTAGTTTTTAACTTAACCGGGCATTGCTCTATTTAAATGATGATGATGCAATAATACAACCCAACAACATCCTGTTGCAATGCTCAGATAAACATTAGGACAAAAACACTTTCCTTATCCCTTATGCGAGAACAAATTCATATAAGTACTCTTTCTTCCCGAGTGGCATTCGGGCATGGAATGGGTTGCCTGGGCGGGCAAAGGAAAACCAGTAACGTAACTTCATTTAAAACATTAATAAAGATGCAAGACTATCTCGGACCACGGATGACCGTAGGACGCAATAATCTGCTTTAATAGAAGGAGCGTCTGCTATATATAAGATAAGGTATAAATCGCTCATTAATTTAATGATAGGAAAACTAGATTTCAGGTTGATTTTTTCACGGTGTAAATCTAGTGGGAAATATTGTTGGCTAAGGGAGTTCATGACCATCAGCCCCCCTCTCTGAATTGCACAAGCTTCACAATTCATTTCTTCACCTCAAACATCTTCGGTTATATTAAAATTATGTAACATTTCAAAATAATGATAATAAAATTATATTTTTTAAAAAGGAGGGAAACTATTTAAGTAGCGGTAACTTCATTAAATTTTCCATTCTGGCAGACAATAAACTTAGGAATAGGATGAAAGGTTTGTTTTGTTGTTTTGTTAATTAAAAGAAAACATTTTTGCTAATGCTGTCTATTTTACGATCGTCTGCTTCATCCATCTGTTTCAGCGCCGTCATTTTTTTTTACTTCTTCAATCTCTTCCCCTCTTCCCCCCCCCCCCCCCCCCCCCCCGATGTGTTTTGTGTCTGTTTTTTATGCTTGTAACAGCAGCGCCGCCTGCGGGTCACAAAGAAAAACCAACTCTAGTTTATTTCTGCTAATAAAATCGCGCTTTTCACCCCATAGTTATGGTTTTAACTTCACTTTTTTTAAAGTTTTAAATGTAAGCTTATGAAATGTTTATAGTTTAAAACTTTAGTTTAAAACACTAATTTGAAACAAATATTTTTTTTTACATTAGTAAAAGGTAAAAAAACAGATCCAGGATGATTTGATCAATACGGCATGTGAAGCAGGCTACGGCACACAACGGGATGTGTGGCCAGCACAATGCTTAGCCGCCTCACTAATCCCCAGTCTATATCCAAGATGGCTACACTCAGCCCTTTGAGTACTTCTTGTACCTGCAATAAGTCATAACTAAAGGTTTGCTATTGACGAATGCCTTAATTAGACTCAATATATCAGTGACTTCTACTCAAACACACAAAAAAGACAAATATTAATGTCTTTTCGGCAATTTCTACTCTTACTGAAATCTCAAGATCAAAACTTGTACTTGGATATTATAGACTATAGACCCTATGACACATAAAAGTATCCCTTTGGACCAAATTGATCCATTGGGCCGGTGAAGCAGCGAGCACCAGTATGCCCCATACGTACGGACAGAATTTCAAAATGAAAAGTCCAGATCTCGCCATTATGCTTTTTTTTTACATGCAGTCTAATTAACATATAAAGGTGAAATGAAACTTACAACAACCGCGAATATGAAAACCTAGCAAGAAAATGTACAGGATCTGAAAACAATACTATTACATCTGCATTTATACCCAATGAATTTATGTTGGAATGACTTTTACACACCAAGTTATCCACCATTCCATACCATTGATTTACTATTGATGAGTAACTAGAATGAGCAGTGATATGAGCGAATCATTGAACTGATGAACCAAAACTTTCAAAAAATTTGAAAAACAATTATAAACACATGATTGGTTTCAGAAAATCGCTGATATGCATTTTAATATTATAATTTTTTTTTTGTTATATTGAGTAAGTAACTTATATTTCCAGACTAATGCTGTTGGTTCAGATGTCTTGTAAACCAATTTGCCGGTTTACGTCGGAAATAAGTACCCAACTGTAGTCCAACACAATGCTCAGTGTTCCAGACACAATGTTTGGGACATTATAAGAATTCCAGTAAATAATATGCCATCCCCCATGATGTCAAAACATTAAAATCACTACGGATTTATAAACATTATATATAATTGTAAGATAAACTATTTTTCTTCTCCCCTTAGTCACACACAGACTTTTAAATAACACACACACACATACGCTCAATCTTAATATTAAAAAAAACTAATTCAGGAAATAAAGGACTAAACGAGTTATTTATTATTGTAATACAACTCCCTCTTGTATATTGAACAAGTCAATTATTTGAAATGTAATGTTCTGAGGGTAGTAATTTTAATATCTTATACAGGTATCTTTGCTAGACTACACAAACATTTAGGACCTTTGATTAAGCTAGATATCAGAGCTTTGTATTTATTCAATTTAAAGAATTGATATCTATAACAGTCTAGCACTCACATTTTCTTATCTTATTTGTTTGCTGACGCTCCCTCTATACAGACGATTATTGCGTCCTACGCATTTTTATCGTTTTAATCAACCCAACATTTGACGTTTGTTGAACATAAAAATCCTTCCGCTTGTGTTCTTCTTACCTAGAATCTACTTTCTTATAATATCTTATACATTACAGACGCTCTTTCTATAAAAAAAAGATTATTGCATCCTTTTTGCCATTCTGTGCATTAGTGTTTTTAGGCTGAGTGATTTAACTATTGGTGTTACCCTTGTCAATAGTTTCAGTCAATATGATTATTACCAATGAATTCTTTAGACACACAATCCACTTGTCTAAAGATTGCAAGATGAGAGGAAAGTAAATTATAGGCAACTATTGTATTCATCTATTAGTGTGGCCACTTTTACAGTTTTAGTATGGCGATGGCTATGTTTTAGTACTACGCATGAATGCATTGCATGATTTATACATGTTGACCTATTAGCCTGCATCCCTAACTCACGCCACCCTCCCCACCTCCTGCAGTCCTCATCTCTCCTCCCCTTTCTAAATCCTAGCTCCCTCCAGGCAGATTTGTCATTGACCTACGGGGCATGGAACAGTTCACCGAAACATGAGAAGAAATGAGAAAACCAGAAAAGTTCGCTGGAATTTTAACGGGTCATAACCCCAACCATGTTCCACTTGACTGACACTGCCTTGTGGAGAGAGTTATCTTCTCTGTAGATGCTTGTTTTACCCCCCCCCCCTCCCCACCCGATCATTCTCCTACTCCCGCCTTTTCTCTCACCCCTCCCTTTTCTCTTCTATAGATACTTACAGCTTACAGGTGAGGAAACAATTCCTATGCAAGAAATACACAGACACACACACGCAGACACACACACAAACACAGACACACAAACACACACACACACACACTCAATAACGAATGAGAACTTACACAGTAAACATTTGCAAAGAAATAAAAAACGAATTTAAAAAAAAGATTGTATGAGTGGAAAAAAATAGTCCTCCTCTTTCCTTGCAGGAAAATATCTTTACTCCCTCTCCCGCCCCCCTCTCTTTGTAGAGCTGGGCGTTGATTTCATTGTTCATTTGTATGTATTATTCTTGTAGTAACAGACCTTACTTTTGTTTATGGCATTGAGTCTGAATTATTTGACGAAATTAATTTGAAGTAGCGGGCAGGGGGGGGGGGGGGTAAATGAAATTATATATCAAGTTATACAGCTTGTTTCTGTGTGTGTGTGCTAATTTAAAATACATTAATAACAACAGTCTGTTCAAAAATTTCAGTGTTGTTTGGACTAGTGATGGCACAGAAAAAAAAAGTAGTTTTCCTAAAACTAAACTCAGATACTGCCGGCTTCCATAATTGATCTTTTCTTTAAACATTAATACATATTTTTAAAACATGATTATTATTATCTATGCCAAAGTATTGGGCAAGTATTTCTATTAATTAAAATTCTGTCTCATGTGATCAAAGTTTGCTTAAAGCCGCGTAGGTTTTTGGGATAGATCACACATATATATATATAATACATTATGTGAATATTTCGCTTGTGTCGTTAGCTTGCATGCTCAGCGAGTCTAATATTTTGGTGTAAACTGGTGTTCGAATCAACTTGCCGAGTCCAAAGCCTTTTATTCTCCAAAACTGGGGTTTCCATCTTGTGAAGGCTCCAGGGCTACATTGGGTGTGTAGTCTGCACTTTATTATTAAAGGCCCATTTTCCTTAAAGTCTATAATTCTATGAAACTATTATACAGCGAAGGGGGCATGATGACCGAGCGGCAGTGCATTCGGCTGGCGTACCGTAGGTCCTGGGTTTGAATCCTGGTAAAGGCTAGGATTTTGTTCTCGGGTTTGGAGGGTGAGTCTACCCAGCTCTATCTTATACATTACAGACGCTCCTTCTATAAAAAAGATTATTGCGTCCTACGCTCATCCGTGGTCCGAGTCTAGTCTTGCATTTTTATTAATGTTTTAAATAATGTTAAGTTACTGGTTTTCCTGGTTTGTTCAGGCAGGACTCTGATGGGTACCTGACTTTAGTTGGGGTAAAGTAAAGGCGGCTGAGCATTGTGTTGGCCACACAACCCCCTAGTATAACGTGACAACATAAACTGGTGAACGCTACTTCAACGGCCTCATGGATAAATTTTGCTCGACGGTATACTTTACTTCATTATGCAGCGAATAATTCAATTTTAAACGCAAAATAACAAATATTAATTTACATTTTTTTAAAGATTGACAAACGAAAGAAAACTAATGTTAAAATGTAGATATCTTGAGTCTACTAGAGAAAAATTCTATGCTGATGTTGTTAAAACAAAAGTCAACACTGCTAAAGTTTTTTCAATGAAACAATATAAATGTGTCCTTTCTTTGAAGATAACACGAGAACCTTCCTGTCTGTTGCATAATTCCGTTGTCCTTGTTTAATTCAGTTTCCGGTCGGATGCCAGAGGGTCGTGATTTGTGACGCAACAAGCTGGGTCGACTTTATTAGATTCATCTGTAGACGAGATTCAGATTCCACGGCCTGTACCAGGGCTGCCATTACTGTGTTTCCCAACATAGATCTAGGGGCTTTGTTTGTTTTTTTGTAATTATTAGTCTAGAGTCTAGAGTCTAGTCAATATTTTGGGACGAAAGCAAAACATATCTTTGTTTTTGTTGTCTTTTGCTTAAGTTTTGGTTAAGTTTTAAATTTTCTTTTAGTTTTAATTTCCTTTTCTCAGTTAGTTAAGTTTTCATTTCAATAAGAAAGAAGGAACATTTGTTTTGAACATTCTATTAAACACACAGATGCATGTTCGAACAGAAAATCAAACTAGATCCAAATCCCTCTTTCCATCAACCATTTTATAAATTATATATTTCAAAACAATTCGATATCTAGGTCAACTTAACATTCTTAGCAAAAATAAATATATAAAATATAAATGTTCTCTTAAACAAGATAAAATATTGCTGACTAACATTTTGCACATTCGTTTTTATTAATCAACATTTTCGATGCATTGATCTATATCTTTACGCCGTAATAAAATATGGCACACACATGTAGCCTACTTTAAATAGCTTAAATACTAATTCAGCGATTTCCAAAGTTTTATTTCTCTTGAGCCGGCTAGCAGTATACTTTAACCTCGTTTATCCACGTACAGTATGTTCATACAACTTATGATATGGCCTACTAGTAGCTTATATATTATATAGTCTAGGGCTGTACATAGAATCGGGGGTTCAAATATAATAAAATATCCAATTGGGGGCGAGAAATACTCAATAAATATCTTGTCTTATACATTGGCAGACGCCCCTTTTTTAAAGGAGGATATTGCGACCTACGCTTATCCGTGGTTTGAGTCTAGTCGTGCATTTTGATAAATTAATGTTTTAAGTTACTGGTTTGCCTGGTTTGTTAGGTAACCCATTACATGCCAGGATGCCACTCATCACCTTCGTGAACTTTTTTTTAGAGAGGTGGGGAGTTTTCTATGCGACCCGGTAATTTTTGCTTTCGTGGCCCGGTACCGCGTCGTGATATTATGCAAATATATGCTAATGTATATAATATTGTTTCTGTTTTTTTTTAACTGCATAGATCTAGTGTTAATTTTCTTTTATTCTCGCGACAAGTGTTTCTGACGTTAGTGTCGCTGAAGCTGGATGCACTTCCTGCCTATCGCCCACGTATCTGTGCATGTGTTTGTTGTTAGCAACCAAGCGGGCGTGGCAAGAATTTGACCTAGTTCTTATCTTCTTATTTTATCGTAAATATTACAGGAGCTCCTTCTACAAAAGAAGATTTTTGCGTCCTACGCTTTTACGTGGTCGGAGTATAGTCTTTCATTTTTTATTAGTATTAAAAATTACAGCAGCTTTATATAGTTGTGTTAGCATTTGTGGTCTAGGCCAGGGGTCGGCAACCTTTTGATAACAGTGTGCCAATATACGATTTCTAATTCATTCAGCCAGCCAGCAGCCTTAAAGCCATCCTAATGTAGCACTAAATTTCTTTTGGAAGAGACTTAAAAAATACTATTAAGGCCTCTTCCGTGTGCCATTGAAAATCACTCGGCTGCCAAGTCTGGCACGCGTGCCATAGGTTACCGATCCCTAGTCTAGGCTATTAGTAAGGTTAAAATAAAGTCAGCAGTAACTTTTTCAAGGGCTTACTAGTGGATTGTGTAGCCAGCTTGACCATTTTTTTAAATTGTCGCATGGTAAGTATCAGGTTGACTCAAGACTGACTAAGGTTCAATTGCGGCTCAATCAGTGTTATTAGTAGGCTACAGGGCAGTAAACGCGCTGAGCCAACTCAATAACGGTGCCGTGCTAATGGACTGAATCAACAAAGCACAAGGTATATATGAGAATAAAACTGTCTTGAAGACATCCTTGTAGAGATTATTGCGGCATTCCTTCACATTCACTTGTATGTGATGTATTGTATTTTGTAGTTGGGTCGACAGTTTTTTTTAGACAGCACTAGGAATAATATAAAGGGTGCGGGGGGTACAAACAGATGGAGCAATAGCAAAGGAAAGCATATGAAAGAGACTGATAAGTCTGTGGACAGTGTGGACATGTACTAATGATTGCGACCCTGGGTGGTGTTTTAAGAAAGCTTCAAGCCAAACTTCAGTTGCCCGATTTTGTACTTGCAATCCGGGCTCTCAGAAAACCGGCTAATAACACCACCAGACAGTCCCTATCATGGAACCCCCAAGAGAAGACAAAAAGAGGTCGACCCTGTAACAGCTGGAGCCGAGACCTGGATGTCGACGTCAAGAGAACTGGTTACACTTGGGGATGGGTTACACTTGGGGATAGTTGAAAAGACTCGCTTAGGACCAGGACGAGTAGAGAGCCCTTGTTGGCGTAAGTGAAGTAAGTGAATCCGGGCATACTTTGCCAGGGCAGAGAACAACTTTATGCCACAGCTTTGTGTAAGTAGAATGTAGTAGAAAGTAAATAGATTGTCGAAAGTAGGTCATGTAATTTGCACCCCACTGTGGCACTAATGGGGTGGGAGAGGTGGGGGTTAACTCTCCTTTGATCTCTACAGATACGTACCAGCATTACTCACTGCATACTGGAATTTATTATTTAAAAAATAACAACTACCAATACTGTATGTATATGTTCACATATCAGCTGTAGTAAAGGGAGGCATTGAACACATTCACTAACATATCAGCTGTAGTAAAGGGAGGCATTGAACACATTCACTAACATATCAGCTGTAGTAAAGGGAGGCATTGAACACATTCACTAACATATCAGCTGTTGTAAGGGAGGCATTGAACACATTTACTAACAGATCAGCTGTAGTAAAGGGAGGCATTGAACACATTCACTAACATATCAGCTGTAGTAAAGGGAGGCATTGAACACATTCACTAACATATCAGCTGTTGTAAGGGAGGCATTGAACACATTCACTAACAGATCAGCTGTAGTAAAGGGAGGCATTGAACACATTCACTAACATATCAGCTGTAGTAAAGGGAGGCATTGAACACATTCACTAACATATCAGCTGTAGTAAAGGGCGGCATTGAACACATTCACTAACATATCAGCTGTAGTAAGGGAGGCATTGAACACATTCACTAACATATCAGCTGTAGTAAAGGGAGGCATTGAACACATTCACTAACATATCAGCTGTTGTAAGGGAGGCATTGAACACATTCACTAACAGATCAGCTGTAGTAAAGGGAGGCATTGAACACATTCACTAACATATCAGCTGTAGTAAAGGGAGGCATTGAACACATTCACTAACATATCAGCTGTAGTAAAGGGAGGCATTGAACACATTCACTAACATATCCGCTGTAGTAAAGGGAGGCTATGAACACATTCACTAACATATCAGCTGTAGTAAAGGGATGCATTGAACACATTCACTAACATATCCGCTGTAGTAAAGGGAGGCATTGAACACATTCACTAACATATCAGCTGTAGTAAAGGGAGGCATTGAACACATTCACTTACATATCCGCTGTTGTAAAGGGAGGCATTGAACACATTCACTAACATATCCGCTGTAGTAAAGGGAGGCATTGAACACATTCACTAACATATCCGCTGTAGTAAAGGGAGGCATTGAACACATTCACTAACAAAGAACACAAAAGGTTATGAAACTCACAATATTCTAGTAAACGCCGTAATCTTTCTCTCGACCTGGCACTGCACTTTAATCTACTCAGCCCTAATCCACGAGGATTCAATTAAAGGGCTTCCGGGTGCTGTGCGGGCCACACAATCTTACATTTGGTGTCCGCCAAAAGAAAAGTAAACTATCAAAAAGCCATTGTTTTCTTTAAAAGATCTGCAATGAGAAATTTAAAAATGTAAATGTATTTGTAACGGTACATCAACGTCGTAGTCTATATATAACTCTTCAAAATTCATACGACGATTCGATCGTCGATCGGATAATAAACAAAACGAAAGAAGTAAAAAAAGAGGTCGATAAATGGCCGTGCATTATAATAAGTGATATCATTTTCTGATACAGATGTGTCTCCCATTTGTCTCTAGCATAATCTGTATATTAGGAATAAAAGGCTTTTTGTCTGAGCCACGTCACGTGATCTATAAATCTCTGAGCTATAGAAGTCAGTAAAGGAAATAAATGATCTAGATATGTATAGTGAGTTAGGGGTAACAGTTCCAAGATGTTGTGTTAAGCTTAGAAATGTATGTATCCTATCAAAGATGTACGAAAAACAAATTCATTACTTTGAGTCTTGCGATTGTTTCCAGTTTAATTATATTAAATACCAAGAGGAAAGAGGCCTGTATAAGCTACAGATACCAATTAAATAAACTATAATGAACAGAAAGCTATAGATCTAGTAATAATTTTCAAAATATTTTAACTGAAGATATTTAGGAAAGTAGTTTACAATAAATATTTTAATCGTGTTAATAATAGGCAAGTCGTTTCGTTTTTATTTTACAAAAAGCTAAATTGCCTGGTGTTGCCCGTGGATTTAAAATCTTCTTTTAAGTAATATTCATTGAATTTTTTTTTTTAAATCAAAAAAAGGTCAAGCCTAACTGGAGAATCCGAGCCCGGGTCGAAGGCATGGCAGTCCGATACGCTACCCACACAGCTAGCGAGGACACGACTAAAAACTGAAATGCATAAAGAAAGAGAAAAATATGTAGATAGCTAGCTAGCTAGCTAAAAATATGTAGATAGCTAGATAGCTAAATAGATAGATAAATAAATTGATAGATAGATAGATAAATTATAGATCACAAAGAGATGAATGGGTGGATGGATGGATTTATGAATAGATGATTGGATGAATACATTGTTAGATCGCTAGATAAATATATTATAGATAGAAAGATTGTAGATAGACACACAGCTAGGCGAAGACACATTTTAAACTGATATATTATGGGAAAAATATTGATGGATATATAGAGAGAGAGACAGTGAGGAGTATAATAGACAGATGTTGGAGAAATAGATAGGACGGTAAATGGATGGAGAGGGGGTCAAAAGACAGATAAATGGATCAGTCCACAGATAATTAGATAGATAGATGGCGCTGCATGAGAATGTCGAAATAGTCTGACCTGAAGAATATGAATTCGTACAAGGACACCACGCCCTACAATAGTGCACAAGTGTATGTTGCATAATTTCCTGCTTATGGCCGTTAGTTGATAGTTTTGGATAAGCATATGTTCGTGTGTGTCTATGTGTGTGTGTGTGCGTGTGTGTGTGTATGTGCGCGCGTGTACTTGAACGTTTGAAATTAGTTTTTTTTTCTCTGAATTACTGATTAGTAAAGCGTTATCACGTGACTTTTACTTAAAATAGGATTATGTTCCTATTGAAAACATGTGTACACAAACGATATAACTGTTAACCGCTGTAATAATGTCATGGAAACCCACAAATTAACCAATAAACATATATATACATATATATGTATGCGAGCGTTTTCAGCCAAATTGATGAAACAATAATTGCCATCATCAGCTATGACACATGCATCCTTTTATTCCGGTCACGTGGGTTCTATGCACTTTTATTTTCAAATTGGCTTATTGGATCAGCCAATCGAATACGAAAGGAGAAAGTGGCACCCTAGCAAACGATCGTCTGTTACTGATCCGAGTTTAGCCCGTCGGAGAGACAGACGTCAAAATCATATCTGTCCAATGAATATGTATAACCTGTTTGTGAATTTTTGTCTGCGCGACTCTGAACTCCGAATAGTCATATTTATTATATCTAGCGCTGTCCCTAAGACAGATGAAAGCATTTTTTCCCAAGGTTAAGATATCGAACATATAAACTCCAAAACCAATATTATGTACACAAATGTTTGGTTAGTAGTTGTAAGTTTCTGTACTAAATTATTAACCCCTCCCGTACCGACCTACTTCTATCTATGCTGCCTTCAGTTCCGTTATATACGCGCCCGGGACTGTAAGGGTTAAGAAATCTACGAGGCGCTACTGTGGCTGGCAAGAACGGAATGCTACTCCTAGCATCAGCAAATCTTTTTTTCTAAATGCATATCCCCATGACTAGACTATATCTATTTCATTTAAGGAGTTTATTTGCTGTTTTTCCTTCCTTTTTTTTTTGTTTACTGCTATTTATGACATTGACCGTTTGGTTTACTGCTATTTATGACATTGACTGTTTGGTTTACTGCTATTTATGACATTGACCGTTTGGTTTACTGCTATTTATGACATTGACCGTTTGGTTTATTGCTATTTATGACATTGACCGTTTGGTTTACTGCTATTTATGACATTGACCGTTTGGTTTATTGCTATTTATGACATTGACCGTTTGGTTTACTGCTATTTATGACATTGACCGTTTGGTTTATTGCTATTTATGACATTGACCGTTTGGTTTATTGCTATTTATGACATTGACCGTTTGGTTTACTGCTATTATTGACATTGACCGTTTGTCCTTTTGTGTGACTATCTAAACGAATTTCTAATTGGAAATTATGAAGGCTTCGGATTAAATATTTTTAGAACATACTTACAAGAATTGCAAACTTATACAGACTACAATAGAATAGAAACTGACTTTGACAAACTTAGCCTACCATAGCGGTGAATTTGTTTGTTTTAGTGATTTAAAAGGTTCAAATGAGCATAATCGTTATAGTGATTTAAATCGTTATAGTGATTTAAATCGTTCTAGTGATTTAAATCATTATAGTAGTTTCAATCATTATAGTGATTTAAATCATTATAGTGATATAAATCGTTCTAGTGATTTAAATCGTTATAGTGAGTAATAACGTTAAAAAGAACATTCTTACTAAGAAGTCCAACGAAATTCAGTGAGGTGAAGAGGTAGGAAGGATTTGATGCAACATTACCCGTCTCGCCGAGCCCGGCGCCAAGATGACCAGGTCTATAGTGCGGTAGTGGTTTTACCAGGCGAGAGTGCAGGTATATGAGGTAATGCCGCCTTGTTAATGATGCTAGAAAAAAATCCGCATGAGGGAAAAACTGTGTAGCCTACATGCATGCAGACTCCCTACCGCGAGACACGCCCAATCAGTATGCCGCCTCTGACAAGGACTTGGAGCTAAGATGACGTCCCACTCCTTACATTACACACTGGACTTATGAGCTGACAGCTCGAATGTATTTAAAGAGACTTCTAAAATTCTTAACTGTTATCCAGGAATACTACAGGGCCTATATGGCGCATTTGTAAGGGGAGGAGAGTCTTATAGTACGAAATAAGCATATTATAATGTAGATGTAAGGATGTAAGCTATTTCTTTTTTCCCGTGCATAGTTCTAAGTCATTGGAAATGAGCTATAGGCCTTATGTGTATTTTTTATTTTTCCTAATTGTATTTTTTTAATAAATATTTTATTTACTTTGTGGCGGACAATCATTTAAAGAGTAAAAACTAACTAATAGCTTAAATATATCAGTTATGCATTTCCATTCAATATTATAACGTAGTGTCATCTAAACCAAACAGGTCTAAAAAAACAAACAAGAAAAGGTCCAGTACAACATTGAAATCAATAATAGATTTTAAGACTTTTTGTTTTCTCCTGTTTTTCCGACCCGGTGATCTTTGCTTTCGTGGCTTGGGACCGGGACAATGCCAGATTTTTTGGGAAACTATGTTTATGAATAGATTTTAGGACTTTTCTCGGTATAGTCTAAGGGTGTGAAACCGGCGCTTCGCAGACGCAACAAGGTCCGCCAGGCCTTCTAGTGTGGCCCCCACAGAACCCTCAAGGGCAGTTGTTGTTTTTTTAATTCAATGTATCTTTAATGTAAAAAAAAAGTTTTAAGAATGTGTGTTCTACGTCTCAATCTTTTTTCATTTATTTTTAATTTTCTTACAGAAATCAGAAGTATGAGGTCAAGAAAATTTGCTTGGTTTTAAAAACATCTTTTCTTTAATGGACAAAAATATTTGTAATCGGTCAGCGATTTTTTTTTAAGCAGCCACATACGAGCAGACGGTCATAGCCGACACATTTGTCAGATAATTCAAAGAATACAAACACACACATTCATACGAAACTAAGTCTTGTTTGAGAAAAAAAAAGATAACTTTTTTTTTTCTCAGAACTGAAAGTCTAGATTAGATCTCTAGCAAGGACTACTTTAGCAAGGACTACTTTAGCAATGACTACTTTAGCAAGGACTACTTTAGCAAGGACTACTTTGGCAAGGACTACTTTAGCAAGGACTACTTTAGTAAGGACTACTTTAGCAAGGACTACTTTAGCAAGGACTACTTTAGCAAGGACTACTTTAGCAAGGACTACTTTAGCAAGGACTACTTTAGCAAGGACTACTTTAGCAAGGACTACTTTAGCAAGGATTACTTTAGCAAGGACTACTTTAGCAAGGACTACTTGACCTCTAGTTATAAGAATAAAGAACAAATTTTTCAAGAAACGCTAATGCATTTAACTTTTTTTTAAGATCCCGTAAAGTATAAATTCTTTCGAAAATTTCGATAAGTGTTGATATGCCGGCGTGTTTTCTCCCCTTCAAACTGCCTTTTGCGTCTTTTCGTTTTTCTCCAAAAAGAAATATTTGTTTCGTAGCTTTCTGTTAGAAATGTTTTAAAACCTTTGTTAGACCAATTATTATTGGATCTTTAGTGACGCAGCTATCACCGGGTACCGAGGCAACGGCATACAATGTCTTTGCTTTGCCCCAACTACTGTCAAGTACCCCTCATCAGAGCTGGGTAGACTCATGAAAATTTAGATATAAGAATGTAACTACAACAGATAGGTTGTATAACCAATGCTTCCATATAGGATCTAAGGAATGTATCGATTCCTCGGCAGTGGTGGTATATGTCACTCAATGCCTGGCTGCTTTCAAGCGTGGTGATGTTAGGTGCATTTTATTTGGCAGCATGCGTCCGTTAGGATTTAAGAGACTAAATGTCTTCCACTACACCTTCATTCTAGATTTTTTTAAAAATTGTTTGAGTTTTGGTATATGGTTGATAAAAATAAAAAGCGCGGCAGCGCGTTCGGCTTTTGTAGTAAAGGTCCTGGGTTCGAATCCTGTTGAATACTTTGATTTTTTCTCCTGGCCTGGAGTGTCTACCTGAGTCAACCCACCTCTGATGGGAACCCGACATTAGTTAGAACAAATTTAAAGCCAATGGGCGGTGAGATGGCGACACAATCCCCTAATATGTCATAGCCAATGAAACTGTTGAACCGACCTATTGGATCAATTTGGTATAATGTAATTACTTTATGGTAAAACATATCCTTTTCATATAATATACATTTCGTTTTACACACAAAAAAAACACAACACTGTAACTGTGGTTCACGTGTAAGTAAACGACATTTGCTGGAAGTAAACCGTTGACTTATAACTTAGCAGTGGTCAAGGTCACCTCGTGTGACTTTCACAACAAGCTTTCAAGTTCATGATATCATGTCTGGGTCTTTTTAAACGTAAGCAAAACGTTTGGGGGAAAACCCTAAAACTTAAATTTAAATGGACATGAATCATCAGATAAAAGAGGTCATAATATTGAAAGTCTTAACCAGGATATAAAATGGTTTCCAAAACACGTGGTTTTTCAAAAATCAGTAGTAAAAAATGTTGGCACTTGTATTAAAATGCAAGGGTTACTAATTATACAGTTTACAGGAGTAGCTTAAACCATAAATAACATTTTTTTATGAAACTGTAAATTAAAAAGTTCGAATTTATAATGTATGACAGTTGAGTTTATTATATACTGTAGGCTATACCTGAGATTGTGTTACATGTGCAACATGTTTAATGCGATATATTATGTTGGTTAGCTGTTAGTGGCTGGGTTAGTGCTACACAGCCGATCTGAGAATTATTCGAAATAGTCAATAGTTTTATGTAAGCATCGCCAGTAGGTTAAATATAGTTCAGTGCCATTCATAGATGCCTTTAATCCCCCCCCCCCTCCTTTCTTTGCCCTTCTCATCAAGTGTAAGGACCGAATCAGAGCGGGCATACGCATGTCTGAATCCGAAGGGAGATAATAAGTAGAGTCTTGGATTGAGGGCACGGTAGTGCTGCCGTTCGACTGGCGAGCCAAAGGTCCCGGGTTCGAATCCTGGTGCAAGCTAGGATTTTTTCCCGGGTCTGGAGGGTGTTTCTGAGTCTACCCAGCTCTGATGGGTACCTGACCTTAGTTGGGGTAAAGTAAAGGCGGCTGTGCATAGTGCTGGCCACACAATCACCTAGTATGCCGTGGCCACAGAAACTGGTGAACGCTGCTTTATCGGACCTATGGATCAATTCGGTCCAACGGGTAATTTACTTTAACCTGGATTCGTACCCATTTAAACCCCCTAACTAGACGACTGTGTGACTTGTATATCTAAGTATATGTATATCTCATCCAAACCCCCTAACTAGACGACTGTGTGACTTGTATATCTAAGTATATGTATATCTCATCCAAACCCCCTAACTAGACGACTGTGTGACTTGTATATCTAAGTATATGTATATCTCATCCAAACCCCCTAACTAGACGACTGTGTGACTTGTATATCTAAGTATATGTATATCTCATCCAAACCCCCTAACTAGACGACTGTGTGACTTGTATATCTAAGTATATGTATATCTCATCCAAATCCGTTACTTATTACATCTTTTTGTTTATGTCAGATGGGCACGGTGGCCGGGTGGCAGCGGCGCGTTCGGCTGACGTACCGAATACCCACACAATACCCTAGTATATTATGGTGAACGCCGCTTTACCGGCCTTTTGGATCAATTTGATCTGTCGGAATACTAAACTTTCTTTATAGTGATCATCAAACGTAACAACAACCTTGTTTGTTATTTTAAGGCCACACTAAAGCCCCAGTCGTTTTGGTGCCTGACTTTAGTTAGGGTTAAAGTAAAGGTGACTGAGCATTGTACTGGCCACATAGTCCCCTAGTATACCGTAACCACAGAAACTGATGAACGCTACTTCACTGGCTCTATGGATCAATTTGGTTCGAAGGGATTACTTTACTATTTATATCTTTTGAGATCAAACAAACTCATGCAAAAGAGAAGAAGTTAATTTCTACAAGAAACGAAATAATTTATAAATTTCCACCAGTAAAGTTTATGCGAATCGCCTCAGCTGTCCAACGAAATCTCATAAAGGTTATCTGGACTAATGACTTAAGCTGACCAATCCGGACAGTTATTAATGACCTTCCTCGCCCCCGACATTCTCACCTTTCAGTCATCGGATTTCTTCCACTGAACAGCGCACCAGATGCATCGCGTTTGATTGGATCATTTAGATACTAGCCTCATTCCTATCTCAAAAACGGTCACGTGTCCATTAATTTGACGTTGTTGTTCGTGTGGGGATGGCGCGAACAGCAGGTTATAAATCCTACGGTTTTTATGCACTTTAAAAAATAAAGGTTCCTAAAATACCTGTATTTTCCAAAAGGAAAAACAATAGAACCTCGAATTTTATCAATCTGCCCGAGAGTAATCGCAAAATTCGAAAAAGACGATAACCGAGGCAACTTTTTTGTATGAATGAATGTAAATTCGATTATTTCGTCTTATACATTCCAGAATACTTACGAAATTTAAAAGTTATAGTGGCTGAGCGGCAGCGCGTTCGACAGGCGGTCCGAAGGTTCTGGGTTCGAATCCTGGTGCAGGCTAGTATTTTTCCCGTGACTTGAGGGTGCCCCTGAGTCTAACCAGAATAAATTATGTAATATTTTGAATAAAAACAAGAAGTGTAAATAAAATGAATGTAAAAGTTAAAAGAATATTAAGAAGAATAAATTCTGATTCTGAACATGTAACTTGGTATTTATACTATGGAAACAATCTTGTTGGCGTTTGGAAGACGTCTACGAGGAGGGGGAGAGAGGTGAACATATTGTTCTTAGGAGAATCCTTCTCCGTTAGCACCTTAGGTATCCCAGTACCAGGGGTCGGCAACCTTTTGCTAACAGTGTGCCAAACTAGGATTGCTCAATCATTCAGCGGGCCAACAGACTAAAAGTAAACCAGCTCTATTATAGTTTCTTTTTAGTTTGTTTTTTTAATAGGACAATTAATTTAACTCCATAGCAAGACCTAGGCAAAATAGATTATATGAAGACAGAATCGTTAAAGCCTTTTATTTATATATATAAAGTAGACTGTGTGTGTGGTTTCCGTTCCCCATTGGTTAATAAAGGCACGTGACCTATTATTGACTCATATTTTACTTTTGCGATCTCGCTTCTGGTATGTGTTCTCACTAGATGAGTGGTTAACGTATCCGAACGTCATGTGGGCAACCTGGGTTTGATTCCCCACTGATAACTTTTTTTTGTGTCTTTTTACTTTTACTTTACTTTTACTTTTTCAAAGACTTTCAGGACCTAAAGAATTCCTAAAACGTTTTCAGCAAGTAAAATCTAATAGATCTAAACATATTTTAGGCGTATGCTGGAGACGGGTGTTCAATTCTCAGCCAGGGATAGTCCAAACTTTTTGTAACCAAAATAAAATAAATGCCCTTTTTAAACCGATTACAATATTTATTTTAAATCCCTTTCCTACATGTTTTCAGTAAATAATAAATATATATTTTAAAATTATTATAGCTTTAGGCCAATATTCATTGTAGTTTATAAAATGTTAATATTTAGCTTATATAGGCCTATGTAATTTTTTCCCCTGGCAACGTAGGGGAATTTAGCTTGTATTTAATATATAGTACAAGAGCTTCAAGCCTGATCCTTCTGCTTGCGGTGATGCTATTCGGGCTGTGGAAGACTGCTGTCTTACAGTAAAATCATGGATGGCAGGAAACAGACTCAAATTAAATGATGAAAAGACAGAGGCAATTCTGTGTGGTTCTGACACCAGTCTTAGAAAGGTCGACATTGAATCAATCAAAGTTGGTGTCTCGGATATCCCCTTGTCCAACACTGTTAGAGACCTTGGGTTTTTTATTGACAATAAGCTTACAATGGTTCCGCACATTAATACTGTGGTAAGGGCCTGTTTCTTTCATCTACGCGCCCTGGGTCAGCTGCGTCCTCAACTTAATAAGAGAACAGCTAATGCCGTAGCAGTCTCTCTAATTCAATCACGGCTGGACTACTGTAATAGCTGTTTGTGGAGTCTGCACCAGAACCAGCTTCAGAGACTCCAGAAAGTACAAAACACTGCGGCACGCATTGTATCTGGGATTAAGAAGTCGGATCACATAACCCTAGTTCTTAAAGATCTCCACTGGCTCCCTGTGACCAAGCGCATTGACCATAAAATTCTGTCACTTGCCTATAACTGTATGGAAGGCACTGCCCCTCACTATCTTCAAGAACTTGTTCCCAAGCATGTGTCCACTAAGGGGCTGCGCTCTTCATCACGGTCACTACTCAAAGTTCCCAGTGTGGATGGACATAAAAAGAAGTCATTTGGTGTACGCTCTTTCGAATCAGCAGCGCCTTATTTATGGAATAAATTGCCTCAGACATTGAGGGATTCTGAAAAAAAAGAGTCATTCAAGGGAAGTTTAAAGACCTTCTTCTTCAACTAAGCTTAAAGTTTTTTGTTTTGTTTTTATAGCACATTCACAACTGAAACGTGGAACCAGAGCGCACTGAGCATGCTAACATAGCATGGATAGGCGCGCTATATAAATTATCATCATCATCATCATCATCATAGTTAACGTGTTTGTGATTTTCATCCTTTTTATTTGCATTTATATCAAATACAATATTTTATTATTAAACTTTCACATTCATGGTAATTATTGTCTAAACTTTATCATTTGGAGGTCAAGATGGGGTTCTAGCTTCTAACACCCCGTGCTACTGTTAATTATATTATAATCTCGAAATAAGTGGAGATATCATTATTTTTTAATTTTCAAATATGTTTATTCAAGATTTTACATGTACAATCTCATATATTTTACAATGAAGAGAAGAGGATAGAAGAACAGTACATACATAGTTAAGGGGATAAAAGACAAAATAATTTACGAGACAAAAAGTTTTCTAACTTTAAATTTAAATTCATTCATTCTTCTTTTTTTACATTCATGCTTAACATCCATACATATTTAAATTAATTTAAACATATATTAAACGTAAACATCCAATATTAACTGTAAGATACCGGGTATTTAAAACAACGTAATATGGAGAAAAATTAAACAAAGTGTGGTAGAACTTATGTACATTTCATTTCAATTGTTCTATCCCTTGGGATATATATCTTAATTTCAACCAACAAGCGCGATCTTAAAGGTATATATAAAGAACAAAGTAAGGGTCACAGATGACAAAGGAAAGTGAAACACCTATAGAAGACGGGTGACGAAAGGTGTCATTCACAGGAAATCCCACAATCGGGACTTCCACAAGTGAGAAAAAAATATGTACAATTCTCTAAAAAGAGTAGAAAAATCCCAAGTTGTCTTTAGGTTTCAAATAGCGTTTAGCCGTTCCCCGTCGGCATGAACTATTGAACGAGAGATAGGGAAAGAGATACAATCTGTTTGTAGTGACATAAAGTTTTAATTGTATAAAGAAGTACATTGAATCACATTGAGCGGAATTGATACGTAGTAATCATACAAACTGGGTAGTTTATGGAATGTTTAAAATTATACATACAAATTATTTAGTGAAATAATATTTATAACATTTTAAACTAATTTTTACATATCTTTTCAAAATTATAAAATTAAAGCCATTAATTTTTTTTTATAAAAGAAAAAATAAAGAAACCTATTTAGAATAAAAGATCGAATAAAACGGGTTAATTATCTCCCTTTAATTAAAAAAAGATCTTTACCGCATGTGATTCAATAGTGATGCCAAACAAGTTATGTTTTGTAATATAACAAATATTACTGACTAGATCTCATTATTATTTCTTCATATAAATTCAACATTATGGTATTCATTACAAGATTTAATTATTAGAGGATGAACATAATATACGGTAAACCCTTGTAAATAAACATTTCCTGCTTTAATTGTTTGTCCATTTAAGAAGTTTATCTCTTAAAAATTAATAATTACATAAGTTACAAAATATAGTATTATTAAATAAGTCTCTTATATTTATTAAATTAATAAAACATAAATTTGTTTTAGAATTACTTATATTTATGTTTAAATAAAAAAGGTGAGCATAACAATTATTTTTAATGTAATTAGTCTTATCAATTAATGAGCGGTCAAGTGTAGGTGACAGCTTTCGTGTGCGATAAAATCTGTTCACAAGTGTAAGCTGAACCAAAAGCTCAAAGTGAAAGAGCGAATGCCTAGCAGTTGAGAATAGCAGATGAATATTTCCTAAGCAGCTTCCTTCCAGATTTTTTCCGCAAATGTGCACATTTGGATGCCCATTTTTAAAATGTTTAAAATTCAACTTGCTGCATTTTAAAATTGCCAATATCCTTCTTCTTTTTTTGTGGTACCGTGGAAACCCCGTTCGACCCGAGGGAAAAGTCCACAATTTAAGGATGATTTGATTGCCAATGCTCAAACGTTACCTGGTGCGCACTTCTAAACACAGCTTCAATGCGGCCCATAAGAGTTGTTGACCAAGAGGGCGTCAAGATTCTGATGTCAGTCTTGAGACTTTGTAGAGATTTAGTCTGATAGTTTCATAACAAAAACATAAAACTACACCTAATTGTGTAAACCAGGGGTTGACAATCTTTTGATGCTAGCGTGCCGAAGTAGGATTTCTAATTCATTCAGCGTGCCAACAACCTAAGAGTCATTCTGCTCTAGCTCTCGATTTCTTACAGAAGAGTTGCCTTTTTGGGAGTCCTCCAGCTGCCTATTTGGTCACTCCTGGGGTACGATCGGAATTGTCGCACGTGACAGTGAAAGATGGAAAGACTTTGTTGCTGCCCTACCTAACTGTAACGGCGTTACGGGCAGTAAGTAAGTAAGGCCAGCTGCTATTGAAAATGGACCTGCGTGCCAAGTCTGGCACGCGTGCCGTATTTTGCCGACCCCTGGTGTAAACTATGTGACACTCTAAACCAACCTACGTCTTGGTGCTAGCACTGAATGATGGTTGCGTGTTTATAGGGGCGTAAATAATAGCTAAAGGCCTACGTACGTGCTGTTTATGCAACACTTTTTGTGGCTTTTTCTTATTGTTTGTTGTTGTTGTGTTCCGAAATGTGAAATAAGTAGGTCAAGTAGGTCATGCCAGAAAAAAAAAAAGTAGAAATGTCATTGGCGGAATGTCACGTTTTGGCTTAAAATTACATCTGATAACTTTTTTTTTTTTTGTGTATTTGATTGTGTTGCCAGATAGAGAGAAGTTAGAGTGTGAAAGGCGGGGCTATTGAAGTTTAGACCGTCGATAGAGAGAGAGAGAAAGAGATAGAGAGAAGGAGGAAGAAAGAGAGAGAGAGAGAGAGACTTAATAAACAGAGAGAGAGAGAGTGAAAAAAAGACATTTGGACAGACAGCGGCAAAAAGAGATAGTTGAACAGTAAAACAGGGAGTGACAGAAAGAGAGAAGAGAGGCCGAGAGAGAGAGAGAGAGAGAGAGAGAGAGAGAGAGAGAAAGACAGAAAATCTATCGAGATGGAACAACAGTGAGTGGTGCGATATAGAGAAAGACATAAAAAGAGTGTAAGAGTTACAGACAGACAGACAGACATACAGACAGACAGACAGAGAGACCGACAGACAGAGAGAGAGACAGACAGACAGAGAGACAGACAGACAGACAGACAGACATACAGACAGACATACAGACAGAGAGACAGAGAGACAGACAGACAGACAGACAGAGAGACAGACAGCCAGACAGACAGACAGACAGACAGACAGACAGCCAGACAGACAGACAGAGAGACAGACAGACAGACAGACAGACAGACAGACAGAGAGACAGACAGACAGACAGACAGACAGACAGACAGACAGACAGACAGACAGACAGACAGACAGACAGACAGAAAGAAAAAGAGTGTGAGAGGGACACACAGCCAGAAAAAGAAATAACCATACTGGCAGACAGAAAAAGAGATTAATAAAGAATTAGCGAACGAGAGAGGAAGAGACAGAAAGAGAGAGGGTGAGACGAGAGATATTTTCAGGATGTGTAATCTTTGCAAAAAAAATGTATTAAAATTCCTAATTCCCTTCAGCTGTTGCAGAAAAGTTAAAATCCGTTTAACGCCACCCCCTCCCCTCCTTTTTCTACTCTTTCTGTAAACTAAAGGAATCCACTGACCAGCGCCGCCCAACTACCTTCCGCCTCTCCACATGACTGGCACGACACGTGAAACTATGATGTCACTTCCTGCCAGATCCGCCATTTTGGTTCCATTAAATACCATTAAAAAAGTGATAGCGTTCTAATTGAGCGCTAATTGATCTAGAATGCTGTGTAATGTTTCTGCTTGCTTTCAAATGTTTATATGGATGGGGTGGGGTGTATTGGAATAAAGGGGAGGAAGTGATGTTATAACGTTTATACTCCAAGTACTTAAAGTAACAACTCCGTAACCAGTCAGAGATTCTAATAGTGGTTGTCAGGAAATTCGCATTATATACAAGAGACTAGGTTGAAAGAACCTAATAAAGTGAATGATTTAGTAAATATTTAATAAAATATCGTCTAGTAGAAACAGCGTTTACTGACGGTGCATGATATATTTATTTCATCACCGTATATTTGTTTCTCCTGCCCTATTTCTCTGTGTCTAACTATGTCTGCTCATCTGCCTCTGTTCTTCTTTATGTGTCTGTCTCTCGCTCCGTCTTGCGCTTTGCCTTTCAATCTCTCCGTCTCATTCTGTTCTTTCGCTCTCTTTTTGCCTGTCTCTCTTTTGTCTCAGTGCTGGTCTCTGTCTCACTATCAGTCTACCTCTCTGTCTCTTATTTCTGGTCTGTTTTTCCTCTGACTGTTTGTCTCTCACGCCTTTGTCTCATTCTGTTGACTCTACTCATCTCTTTGTATCATTCTGTTGACTCTACTCATCTCTTTGTCTCATTCTGTTGACTCTACTCAGGTCTCTTTTTGCCGGTCTCTTTTTTATCTCAGTCTGTACCTCTGTCTCACTGTCTGTCTTTCTCGCTGTTAGTCTGTACCTCTGTCTCACTGTCTGTCTTTCTCGCTGTTAGTCTGTACCTCTGTCTCACTGTCTGTCTTTCTCGCAGTTAGTCTGTACCTCTGTCTCACTGTCTGTCTTTCTCGCTGTTAGTCTGTACCTCTGTCTCACTGTCTGTCTTTCTCGCTGTTAGTCTGTACCTCTGTCTCACTGTCTGTCTTTCTCGCAGTTAGTCTGTACCTCTGTCTCACTGTGTCTTTCTCGCTGTTAGTGTGCCTCAATCTTAGTCTCTTAGTCGCTACCCCCCCCCCCCCTCTTCCTGCTGAAACCAGTTCAAAAATTACAAATATTAATGTTTACAATTTCTTCTGCTTACAGTCGATTAATTTTTTTAAACTAAGCTTAAAGTTTTTTGTTTTGTTTTTATAGCACATTCACAACTGAAACGTGGAACCAGAGCGCACTGAGCATGCTAACATAGCATGGATAGGCGCGCTATATAAATTATCATCATCATCATCATCATCATAGTTAACGTGTTTGTGATTTTCATCCTTTTTATTTGCATTTATATCAAATACAATATTTTATTATTAAACTTTCACATTCATGGTAATTATTGTCTAAACTTTATCATTTGGAGGTCAAGATGGGGTTCTAGCTTCTAACACCCCGTGCTACTGTTAATTATATTATAATCTCGAAATAAGTGGAGATATCATTATTTTTTAATTTTCAAATATGTTTATTCAAGATTTTACATGTACAATCTCATATATTTTACAATGAAGAGAAGAGGATAGAAGAACAGTACATACATAGTTAAGGGGATAAAAGACAAAATAATTTACGAGACAAAAAGTTTTCTAACTTTAAATTTAAATTCATTCATTCTTCTTTTTTTACATTCATGCTTAACATCCATAGATATTTAAATTAATTTAAACATATATTAAACGTAAACATCCATTATTAACTGTAAGATATTTAAAACAACGTAATAAGGAGAAAAATAAAACAAAGTGTGGTAGAAATTATGTACTTTTCATTTCAATTGTTTTATCCCTTGGGATATATATCTTAATTTCAACCAACAAGCGCGATCTTAAATGTATATATAAAGAACAAAAAAAGGGTCACAGATGACAAAGGAAAGTGAAACACCTATAGAAGACGGGTGACGAAAGGTGTCATTCACAGGAAATCCCACAATCGGGACTTCCACAAGTGAGAAAAAAATATGTACAATTCTCTAAAAAGAGTAGAAAAATCCCAAGTTGTCTTTAGGTTTCAAATAGCGTTTAGCCGTTCCCCGTCGGCATGAACTATTGAACGAGAGATAGGGAAAGAGATACAATCTGTTTGTAGTGACATAAAGTTTTAATTGTATAAAGAAGTACATTGAATCACATTGAGCGGAATTGATACGTAGTAATCATACAAACTGGGTAGTTTATGGAATGTTTAAAATTATACATACAAATTATTTAGTGAAATAATATTTATAACATTTTAAACTAATTTTTACATATCTTTTCAAAATTATAAAATTAAAGCCATTAATTTTTTTTTATAAAAGAAAAAATAAAGAAACCTATTTAGAATAAAAGATCGAATAAAACGGGTTAATTATCTCCCTTTAATTAAAAAAAGATCTTTACCGCATGTGATTCAATAGTGATGCCAAACAAGTTATGTTTTGTAATATAACAAATATTACTGACTAGATCTCATTATTATTTCTTCATATAAATTCAACATTATGGTATTCATTACAAGATTTAATTATTAGAGGATGAACATAATATACGGTAAACCCTTGTAAATAAACATTTCCTGCTTTAATTGTTTGTCCATTTAAGAAGTTTATCTCTTAAAAATTAATAATTACATAAGTTACAAAATATAGTATTATTAAATAAGTCTCTTATATTTATTAAATTAATAAAACATAAATTTGTTTTAGAATTACTTATATTTATGTTTAAATAAAAAAGGTGAGCATAACAATTATTTTTAATGTAATTAGTCTTATCAATTAATGAGCGGTCAAGTGTAGGTGACAGCTTTCGTGTGCGATAAAATCTGTTCACAAGTGTAAGCTGAACCAAAAGCTCAAAGTGAAAGAGCGAATGCCTAGCAGTTGAGAATAGCAGATGAATATTTCCTAAGCAGCTTCCTTCCAGATTTTTTCCGCAAATGTGCACATTTGGATGCCCATTTTTAAAATGTTTAAAATTCAACTTGCTGCATTTTAAAATTGCCAATATCCTTCTTCTTTTTTTGTGGTACCGTGGAAACCCCGTTCGACCCGAGGGAAAAGTCCACAATTTAAGGATGATTTGATTGCCAATGCTCAAACGTTACCTGGTGCGCACTTCTAAACACAGCTTCAATGCGGCCCATAAGAGTTGTTGACCAAGAGGGCGTCAAGATTCTGATGTCAGTCTTGAGACTTTGTAGAGATTTAGTCTGATAGTTTCATAACAAAAACATAAAACTACACCTAATTGTGTAAACCAGGGGTTGACAATCTTTTGATGCCAGCGTGCCGAAGTAGGATTTCTAATTCATTCAGCGTGCCAACAACCTAAGAGTCATTCTGCTCTAGCTCTCGATTTCTTACAGAAGAGTTGCCTTTTTGGGAGTCCTCCAGCTGCCTATTTGGTCACTCCTGGGGTACGATCGGAATTTCAGCAGGAAGAGGGGGGGGGGGGGTAGCGACTAAGAGACTAAGATTGAGGCACACTAACAGCGAGAAAGACACAGTGAGACAGAGGTACAGACTAACTGCGAGAAAGACAGACAGTGAGACAGAGGTACAGACTAACAGCGAGAAAGACAGACAGTGAGACAGAGGTACAGACTAACAGCGAGAAAGACAGACAGTGAGACAGAGGTACAGACTAACTGCGAGAAAGACAGACAGTGAGACAGAGGTACAGACTAACAGCGAGAAAGACAGACAGTGAGACAGAGGTACAGACTAACAGCGAGAAAGACAGACAGTGAGACAGAGGTACAGACTGAGATAAAAAAGAGACCGGCAAAAAGAGACCTGAGTAGAGTCAACAGAATGAGACAAAGAGATGAGTAGAGTCAACAGAATGATACAAAGAGATGAGTAGAGTCAACAGAATGAGACAAAGGCGTGAGAGACAAACAGTCAGAGGAAAAACAGACCAGGGTGTTAACTCTCAGCAGCAATACGGCCATTGTCAAACACCAGCCAAAGCAAGTTTTTATTGGTTTATTAATTTTAAAATAGAACCGAAAGTTCATGATCATTTCTATTTGAAAAGGTCACGCCTAATTAAGACTTGTCAATGTTCCACAAGGAACCCAAAGGACAAATGATAAAGAATTTTTAAAAAATATATATTTTAAAATGTAAGAATTAGACCCAAGCTTTGAAAACTCGTAACATATAATAATAGTCTTAGTAGGCCTACATATATACATTGAAAGATAATATTGTCACAAATTATGACATGAAATAGCGTAAAGTTCTATTTGACAAGTAATTTTTTGATAGAACATTTTTAACAGTTCTAGAGTCTGATCTGTTGTAGAAACTTGCAGTGAACTATTCTAAAACAGAGGCCCAGAACGCTGTGGGTAATCGTTGACCCTAAGTTAACGAAGCGCAACCTTTTGACCGGTGGTCAGTTTATGTTAGTGGTCAAGAAAAACAAATCTGAAAATCTACTTATCATGCTAACTCAACCCCTCCCCTCTTCCTACCTCCACCTCCCCTCCACACCATCTTTTCCCTCCTTCTCCTTCCTAAAACTTGACCACCACGAGGCAGCTGCTACAGAGGCCATGTCAAGGAGGGTGGGTTTGAGTGACGTGAGGAGCGGAGCGAATGGATGGGGGCGCAGGAAGTGATGGTGGTGGGGGGAAGGTCGTAAGGGGCGCCGCCGGGCGCGATACATATCTGTGAGCGAGTGGCGGAAACAGATGATAACCGGTAGCTACTAAGGGGCTGAAAGGACAAGGGAGCGAGAGAAGATGAACGAGCCGAAATACTTCTACTCTAACTAGCTCTAAGCGTGAGAATAGATAGGGGGGGGGGGTTAAGGGGGAGGGAAATGTTGGCCGTAGGAGGGTGGGAGAGGATGAAGATGGTAGAACAAAGAGGCACTACTGATCGGTGATCTATGCGGCAAGTCAAGTGGAGGTATCCGAGGACCAAGCCGTATGAAAGCGTCGAGTGGCACACTATGGGCCAGCGTGGCCAGTAGACTCTACTTTCACCAACTAATCTCATCTATTTTCCCCCTTTTTCTCCTCAAACAGATCTAATAACAAAACCATAAGCAACAAACATGTTTCCGAACCGTAATCAAACACTAGTGTAATCAAACATTAGACAATCAAATCGACCACCAATTCTATATGCATAACCCAATTATAAAAACAACAACAACTGCAACAAGGTCTTTAGCAGTCTATAGTCTGCAGTAGAATTACACAACAACTGCAACAAGGTCTTTAGCAGTCTATAGTCTACAGTAGAATTACACAACAACTGCAACAAGGTCTTTAGCAGTCTATAGTCAACAGTAGAATTACACAACAACTGCAACAAGGTCTTTAGTAGTCTATAGTCTACAGTAGAATTACACAACAACTGCAACAAGGTCTTTAGCAGTCTATAGTCTACAGTAGAATTACACAACAACTGCAACAAGGTCTTTAGCAGTCTATAGTCTACAGTAGAATTACACAACAACTGCAACAAGGTCTTTAGTAGTCTATAGTCTACAGTAGAATTACACAACAACTGCAACAAGGTCTTTAGCAGTCTTTAGTCTACAGTAGAATTACACAACAACTGCAACAATGTCTTTAGCAGTCTAAAGTCTACAGTAGAATTACACTCAAAACAAGGGGAGAGAAGCTTTAGTTTAAGAGTTATGCAAAAAAAAAAAAAAAAAAAAAAAAAACGTGCATAATAATGGCTGTAGGGATCGTTTGATTGTAGACGAAAATTCCACCCGAGAGCGGCTACAACCGAGCTACGTGTGCATGGACCTCAAATGAACACATCAGTGGTCCCAGCTGCTAGTATTTTGTATACTAATTCCAATTTTCGCCAACTTTTGCATTTATGTTGTTAGTTGTTGTTTTTTTGTTCCTTTTTTACTTGAATAGTATTTTACGTGAAATTGTCATGCGAAAGCTTATACAACTCAAAGTTTCCCTATTCAACCAAGTCTCACCAGTCTGCTCTAAATATATTGGTATTGAACTATAGAGGTTTCACCATTGAACTCTAAAGTCTCACCATTCAACAATTCAAGTCTCACCACTGAAATCTTTAAAGTCTCACCATTCTGCTCTAAAAATCTCGCTATCAGTTTCTCACAAATACAGTGAATTCATTAAAAAAAATATATTGAAGCCCATGTAAAAAAAAAAATTACAACATCAAAAACTACAAAATATCAACTTCTTCAACTTCTTGTATATTTCAAACTTCCTAAACAATCAAAGCTAGTGTACGGGATAGCCTCCCCCTTTCATCTCCCAAACTATTGCTAGCCCAATAAGGAAACAAAGCCAAGGGAGATAATTATTCAAAACGTTTAATGGGCGTGAAACAGCTTGGACTAAAACAACCACAATAGACAAAGAGAGTTGCTTTTTTAAGAAACCGCCCTGAAAACATCACTCGAACAAAAAAGGTGAATCACAAAGACAATAATTATGTAATACTGATTCTATGTTTCCGTGTTTCACAACAGTCTGTTGACCTTCGACCTCTGCAAGTCGACAATATAGATCTAGAAATTTTAAAACAAAATTAAAAACACACGTTTTTGATAAATTTTAATAACACAGGGTAAATGTAAAGAGCATTCGAAGACTTTGTTATTAATAATGAATAGCGCTATATACACGTGTAATTTGGTATTTGTTTTGTAATTTGTAATATCTACCAATATGATAAAACTTGGTAAAAGGTCTAAACAGGAAATGACACCGAGAGAGTTATTGGGTTATGATTGGTGCAGAGATAGAGCGCTGCATTGAACATTCCAAAGGTGCCGGATCAAAACCTTTAATTAAAAAAATTAATTTGGGATTTTATTTTACACCGCGGGATATTTATCCAAGGTTTGGAAGTGTGTCTCCAAGTCTACCCAGTTCTGATGGATACTTCACGAATGTCTCCCCCCCCCCCTGCCCCAACAAACCCTCTCTTCCAGGGTTTCGCTAGTTCTAGACTGGATGAATCGCAGGAACCCACATTCCGTTTCATCTGTTAGTGCAAACTCTCGCGTACAAAGTTCAAACCTCAAACCTCAGAGTTATTATCCGGGACTCGAATGGAAGAACATTTCCAGCTCTCAATAGAATAAGGATGAAATACTTCAGCTCAGAAAAGTTAAAAAAAAATTCCTTGTATTCCATGGCGGAAAAAAAAAATTCACGTGAACATTGTAAATGCCGTGACGGAACGAAACCGGAAAATTCTGCAGAATCGACCGTTGTATTCTTAAATCTTGTTGCTTACTTTATGCAACTATTAGCAGACTCACAACCAACTGCTTAGACATAATAAGTAAACCTCTTTAGAACCACTCGACCAATATGGCCAGTAAAGCTGCGTTCACTCGGTTCTAACGGGGTTTCCACAGTATTATGAAGAAGAAGAAGAAGACTCTTGGTATTTTTTTTAGCCATGCAATACAAGGAGATTGTGTGGCCAGTACAATGTCCAACCGCCCCTTGCTTTTTCCCGACATGAGCCTACCAGAGCTGGGGACTCTTTTTAATGTCGGCACTCGGACATATTTAAGATCTCGTCCATTCATCTCATCTCGTCGAATAATTTTTTCGTCCCTGAAAGTTTGCTACAGAATTATGTGCTCTTGGTCATGCTTTGATAAAAAATGTAATAAAAGATTGTTCACGTGGGTAGCGTTCTTTTACTACATGTATCACTCGACTTTCCCGCCATTTTACGGCGATACATTAGTCTACCCACCCAGTTGTCTGAAGCAAACTTTTGCTTAGAAATTCAGCAAATCTCAGCACAACTAAGTGAATTTTAAATAAGCAATATTTTCGCTGTTTTTTTTTTCTAAAGCCTAATTTAATATGTAGCCTAGCCTATATGTTTATAATAACAATGCTTCATTTACAGTGGAAATCGCCATTGGGCCACGTAGGCTACCGTCGATTTAATCCCCCCCCCCCTTCCCATCCAAAACTGGTAAAAAATATAATAATATAATAATTAATACTACTAGCAATCATTATACCAATAGACTATTATTATAATAATAAGCTTAATAATCATGAATAATAATAATAACTAATAATAGACCTAATAATTAAAACCATAATAATACATTAGGCCCATTTGAGGTTTTGTCCCGAGTAGAGAATAAAGACAAATCTACTTTTCATTTCTTTTGGTAAATCTCCGTCTCTGCTCTAATAATCTAATCTCACTACGGTCGCCGACACCGCTGAATCCTCCTACCCCTCCTTTATTCTTTTCTCCCGTTAATGCCTGTGTTTCCACAACACTCATAACCTTCAGCCCTCGCTTCACTCCTCCTACTTTTTCAACCCTTCAATCCTTCACCGTCCAGAAATAAATGTTTTTTTTATGAATGCGGTGTTTCCCCTTCGATATAATACTTGTACTATAACTCATCCTACTCCATTCTTTTTTTTTTGTTGGTTATGAAAAAAAGAAACAACCGCCACCGAATCTCAACTCCCAAAATCTATTCTCGACTTTTTTTTTTGTTTTATTTTTGCTGTACAATGATGGTACGAAGAAATTATATTTAAAAAAAAAGAGAGGAGTAAAGCGGGGCGGTATACAGCGTCGCTTTTTAACATGCACGTGCAAACACAGCTGAAAATTTACACACACAACACACAGCACATACACACACACACACATATAATATACAGAATATATACACATAGGTTTGAGTTGTGTATTTTTTTTTTCGTTTTTCCTTTCATCACCTTACCCCTTCATGCACAAGGTGTGTTTCTGTGATAAAGTTCTAGCTAAGATCGCGGAGCGAGGGAATGTTACTTCCCAGCATGCATCCGACGCTCAGCAGATAAATTTATGGCTACAGAGTTGTACTAACGTTTCTTAATACATGTTCTATTTTTTATATCCCTTTTTCTCTTTCGCTGCCCTTCTCTTGCTGCCTTTTTCTCACTGCCCATTTCTCTCTGCTCTTCTATCTGGGACCTTCTCCCTCTCTGTCCTCTATCGTAATTTCTCTCTCTGCCCTTCTCTTTCTGCTCTTCTGTCTCAGCTCTTCTATCTTTGCCTTTCTCTCTCTGCTCTTCTCTAGTGCTTTTCTCTCTGCCCTTCTATCTGCCCTTCACTCTGCACTTCTCTCTGCCCTTCTCTCTCTACCCTTCTCTACCTGCTCTTCTCTCTCTCTATTTCTCTCTCTGCCCGTCTCTCTCCTTCAATATATCTTCTTTTCTTGCTGTGCATTTGTCTCTCCATCATTATCTCTCTTTTGTCTCTTTTGTCTCTTTTTTCTCTTTCCTTCTCTATATGCTGCACTTTTCTCTCTCCACTCATTCCCCGTGGTCCCAACTTTTTAATTTTCTGTCTCTTTTTTTTCTCTTCTCCCTCTTCTAAATTCCACAAAAAGTAAAATTTGTATTTAATATCTGTCTCTCTGTGTGTCTATGTCTTTCGCTCTCTCTTTCTCTACCCCCCCCCTCTCTTTCCTTTATACACCATCAATTCCCACCAGACCTTCTTGTTTCCAAACACAGGTTTATGCCAGTTTTTATATCATTATAATATTTATACATTCCTACCATCTTTACTCAAGCTATGTACCTACTCGAATCCTCTCTCTTTCTCTCTTTCTCATCTTTTCTACACCGTCTCGTCATCACCAACCTCCCTCCTGCGCCACTACCCCGCCCTCTCCTCATCACACCCATCATTTAAAAGAAAACACCAACTCTTGTGCAGTTTTGTTATTCCAAAAGAAGGGAGTTTCCACTCCACGTGCGTGCACGCTAACACACGCTCGCTCACACAACCCACAACTTTACAAACAGAAAAATTTCCTTTACCTCATCTCCGCGCCCCTTCGCCCCACCACCTCTCCACCCCATTCAACTCCTCCGATCTTCCCCTCTTTTCTCCTTCTCCTTCCAATACTCACCCCCCACCTCGCGTACGCAGCCTGATTTCTCCCCCCCCCCTCTCTCTCCCTCTCCCTATTTTTTTTCTCTTGCTCCTGTTCTGTAGGGCTAGAATACCTACGTGAGCTAATGGCACATCGCCTCTTCATCCGGGCAATCAGCTCAAGTTTGGGAGTGAGTTCGCTCTTACACACATTGTAGCCGTCTCTTGGATACTAACTTCTGTTTCATTTTTTTTAACACCCCAAGAGGATTTTTCATTAAAAGACTTTATCCACATTTGGATTCAACAAAATTGTAATTTCCTTTATTCTTACATTTTGTTTTCACTTTGTTTAGAGTTAGGAAATTTTTATTGGAATTTTTAAAAAATAATTAATTGTTTGTTTTCTTCGCTGAAATAGAAAAAAAAAATGAACAGTAAAAATATATGTAGTAAAGGATTTGCTTATTCTGACAAATATATTTAGCGTGTTCTTTTGGACTATTTTTCTGTCTATTTTCAGAGAAATTCTTTTTTTAAGGAGATTACTTAGGAACTAACTGTACAGAGACAAGGTTAGTGTGATTCAAATTTAGTTGTGAACAATTCTTTTTCAACTTTACTCGTTTGCGGAAGAATTGCGCATATCCTGGTTATAGTTTAGTGTAGGGGGTGAGAGGGTGGGAGGCTACATTTTTATTCGATTATGTTGTGGTTTAAATGTGTGTGTGTTTGTGTGTGATAATAATAATACACATTATATGGGCCAGTGTTTTATGCAGCGTTTAACCATAGGTATACGTATATATTTCTATACTGACAAGAGAAAGACCAATAGTTAAATCACTAAACCTAGAAACACTAGAGGGCAAAGAGAAATGTAAAAATAATAAATAAATAAATAAATAAATAAAGCATTAAATTCTAATTTAAAATACAACAGAAAGACAATTCTCAGGGAAACATAAAGATAAAAACACTTTCATTATCCCTTACGCGAGAACAAATGCATATAAGTACTCTTTCATCCCAAGCGGCATCCGGGCACAGAATGGGTTTCGAACAAAGCAGGAAAACCAGTAACTTACAATCATTTAAAACACTAATAAAATGCAAGACTAGACTCAAACAACAGTGTTCGTAGGACGCAATAATCTTTATCTAAAGAAGGAGCGTCTGTAATGTTTAAGATAAGATAAGAAGATATCTATGTTTTGAGTATCTATAGAAGGAGCGTCTGTAATGTTTAAGATAAGATAAGAAGATATCTATGTTTTGAGTATCTATAGAAGGAGCGTCTGTAATGTTTAAGATAAGATAAGAAGATATCTATGTTTTGAGTATCTATAGAAGGAGCGTTTGTAATGTTTAAGATAAGATAAGAAGATATCTATGTTTTGAGTATCTATAGAAGGAGCGTCTGTAATGTTTAAGATAAGTTAAGAAGATATCTATGTTTTGAGTATCTATAGAAGGAGCGTCTGTAATGTTTAAGATAAGATAAGAAGATATCAATGTTTTGAGTATCTATAGAAGGAGCGTCTGTAATGTTTAAGATAAGATAAGAAGATATCTATGTTTTGAGTATCTATAGAAGGAGCGTTTGTAATGTTTAAGATAAGATAAGAAGATATCTATGTTTTGAGTATCTATAGAAGGAGCGTCTGTAATGTTTAAGATAAGTTAAGAAGATATCTATGTTTTGAGTATCTATAGAAGGAGCGTCTGTAATGTTTAAGATAAGTTAAGAAGATATCTATGTTTTGAGTATCTATAGAAGGAGCGTCTGTAATGTTTAAGATAAGATAAGAAGATATCGATGTTTTGAGCCCAGTACTTTACAACTAAATCTCTGACACATAAAATATTTACAAAATGGTAACGAATATCTATAAAAAACCAGCAACCCTACACACATCTTATTGGACACAGTACATAATATGTTATCTATAGATGGGCTACTTATCGACCCACACAGCCCGTGTAGTAGTTTCTGTCAAATACTCTACAACAAATTCAGCAGCAACAACTACGTAGACTAACTTTAAAAAAAAAGAAACGACCACATCTTTCGGTTTTTAGCATCACCATTCAAACAAACAATAGGATAAAAACAACAACAACCAAGCAGACAGTTCATCAATTCTAAATGCGCATATTTACAAAAATATATAAAAACAATCATATATATATATAAATATACATAAACAGAGAGAGGGAGAGAGAGAGAGAGAGAGAGAGAGTGAGAGAGAGAGAAAGGGGTAAGAGAGGGAGAAAAGAGTGCTGAAATTGATAAAAGAAAACAAATTTTGAACACCACAAATAGCTGAAAAAAATGTCTGCATAATTTTAGACAAGGTTAATCTAAGGGTCAAAAGATTATATCTAGCTCAGCTAGATGTTATATAACGAAATTGGTTAAAACTATAAATAGCTCAGCTAGATGTTATATAACGAAATTGGTTAAAACTATAAATAGCTCAGCTAGATGTTATATAACGAAATTGGTTAAAACTATAAATAGCTCAGCTAGATGTTATATAACGAAATTGGTTAAAACTATAAATAGCTCAGCTAGATGTTATATAACGAAATTGGTTAAAACTATAAATACCACCAATGTCTGCACGTCTGCCGACTATGTTGGTCTAAAGGCGATAACTCATTTAAACGGTTTCATTTGTCCTTGTTCTTAATTTTAACAAAATTCTTTTTTCCTTTTTTTCTTTCTTTCTTATTTTTTCAGATTTTCTTTCTTTCTATATTTTTGCTTCTTACTTTATTTCTTTTTAGGCAATATTTCTTTCGTTCGTTCTTTCTTCCATTGTTCTATTTTTTTCTCTATATATCTTAATGTATTTCTATCTTTGTATCTTTCTTTTGTTTTGTTCCATTTCTTTCTTTCTTCTATCCGATGAAATAGCGTCTTATAACAGCCCACTTCTCTAGTCTTGGTTGAGCTGATTACGACATAACAGAACTAATAAATCACTTCACAAACCTAATGATTTTATTTCCCAAGAACTAATAAATCACTTCACAAACTTAATGATTTTATTTCTCAAGAACTACATCAATATTTATCCCGTCGGACCAAACTGATCCATGGGGTTGGTGAAGCAGAGTTCACCAGTTTCTGTGGGCCACGGCATACTAAGGGTCTGCGCGGCCAGTACAAAGCCCTGCCGCCTTTTACTTTACCCCAGCTAATATCAGGTACCCGTCAGAGCTGGGTAGACACAGGGACATCCTACAGACCCGAGAACAAATCCTAACCTTCACCAGGATTCAAACCCAGGACCTTTAGTACGCCAGCCAAACGCGCTACCGCTCGGCCACCGTGTATAAGTGGCAAGATACGTTTAAAAAAAGATATGACATGATGTTGGCTAATAATGTTTGAAAGTATCACTTTTTTTTTGTTGTTGGTTATTTGTTGATATTCTTGAAGAAGATATCTAGATTTTTATGAAAAAAAAATATATCTATGTCTTAAAACTAGTTAACGTAACTTTAAAAAAAGTGTTCTATTGATCTCTTGCGTAAAGGGTTGCATTGTCATATAACGGGGCAGTGGACATACATTCAAATATATAACACTTATTATGACTTATTTGTATATATATGAAATACTCATTTCACATTTGCTTGTATATTTACTACTGTAAAAGTACACTTTTTTAGAGTCACTTCTACATATGTGTGATACAAATCTATACATTTACTTTTATCAACTTAGAAGACAAGCTTAGGCCGCATATCTAATTTCATCACTTAATAGCCTTCTTAATGGACACATCCTTAAATTCACTACTAAATAATTAAGAGAGATATATGCCTCAGTGCTTCATCACAAATGTTAATTTGTACTTTAAATGCCACAAGTCCATTTTAAGTAAATCAGCAAGCCGAGCTAGTGCTGAAAATGTTGGCATTGACAAGAACGTTAACTCCTTCGATTTCTTATTCTCGAAGTCAAACTGAACAAAACAAGAAAGTTAACCCATTATTTTTTTAACTTTTTTTTTATACTAGACAAGAACGAGAACTCCCTTCTTTTTGTTGCACAGTTGTATAAGAGAATATTGTTTGCTGTACAAGTTGTTTTTTTGCCTTACATCAAAGTGAACGAAACAAGAACGTTAACTCGTGAACATGATTTAATGTCATACTGTACTGGACAAGAACAATAACTCTTTTATGTTGTTTCTTATATATCAAAGATTAAGGGAAAATAAAATCTTACTGCAATTTTTATTCAAGCTTAAACAGACACTGTATTTAAAAACATTTATACTATCAAATTTAATTACCCGGTTTACTGCCCTTGTACTTAACACCACAGGGTGCAGTGCATTCGTTGTTCACTGCCCCCCCCCCCCTGTCCTGTTTTAGTCCACGCCTTGGTTCGTCACTTCCGATTCAACGATGTCTTACCGATTAAGCTCCTCTACACCCTCTTCCCGCTCCCCCACCCTTTATCCTTACAAGGGCGTTTCCATTTTACCTGCCATGACTTAAATTGTGTTTGCCGGTCAATTCGAACAAAAAAAAAAAGGAGGATTACTTAGAAACACATGATGGTAAAGATTTGGAAGGGAAGAGAGAGGGGGGAGGGGAATTTCAGTCACGAAGTAGTGAGTAACTCAACGTATTTCCGGTACTTTTTGGCGTCTTACGTTTCTCTTTGAAGCGGCCCCCTTCCTTCTCGGGGTCCAGACACACACACACGCACGCATATAAACATAAACACAGAGACCGCTAACCAACCGCACGTGTGTTCACTATTATAGAAGCACTCGTTTCACAGCTCGGGGGGGGCTTAGCTAGTCTCTCGCAGATAGTACAGTCAATAGGAGTCTATGTTTTAAACACAAGTCTTTTTTTTTTGGTTGGCATGCTCACAAATCATTCCAAGGGTGTGGGGAAAAAATAAGGGTAGCGGGTTGTGATGAAAACAAACTTTTCCTAAGGGAGAGGGCGGGAGAAGGAGGGGAAACAACTTTTAATAGACCTGAAATAGGCCGGGGGAAAGGGGGGGGGGTCAAAAGCATTTCCCTAAATTCCAGTGTGTGTCCATATATATATATATATATATATACACGTTTTTGTTAGGTAATGAATAGCTATTAATGACTTTATGTGATCTTGTTGGTAGTGATGTTATTTGGTTTAATTAAAAGTCATTACGTCATGGAACAAGATAAATGTACATAGAGTGAGAGATAATGTAAGAGGGAGACACGGAGAGAAAGAGAGTGAGAGATAATGTAAGAGGGAGACACGGAGAGAAAGAGAGTGAGAGATAATGTAAGAGGGAGACACGGAGAGAAAGAGAGTGAGAGATAATGTAAGAGGGAGACACGGAGAGAAGGAGAGTGAGAGATAATGTAAGAGGGAGACACGGAGAGAAAGAGAGTGAGAGATAATGTAAGAGGGAGACACGGAGAGAAAGAGAGTGAGAGATAATGTAAGAGGGAGACACGGAGAGAAAGAGAGTGAGAGATAATGTAAGAGGGAGACACGGAGAGAAAGAGAGTGAGAGATAATGTAAGAGGGAGACACGGAGAGAAAGAGAGTGAGAGATAATGTAAGAGGGAGACACGGAGAGAAAGAGAGTGAGAGATAATGTAAGAGGGAGACACGGAGAGAAAGAGAGTGAGAGATAATGTAAGAGGGAGACACGGAGAGAAAGAGAGTGAGAGATAATGTAAGAGGGAGACACGGAGAGAAAGAGAGTGAGAGATAATGTAAGAGGGAGACACGGAGAGAAAGAGAGTGAGAGATAATGTAAGAGGGAGACACGGAGAGAAAGAGAGTGAGAGATAATGTAAGAGGGAGACACGGAGAGAAAGAGAGAGAGAGAGAGAATGTAAGAGGGAGACACGGAGAGAAAGAGAGAGAGAGAGAGAATGTAAGAGGGAGACACGGAGAGAAAGAGAGAGAGAGAGAATGTAAGAGGGAGACACGGAGAGAAAGAGAGAGAGAGAGAGAGAGAATGTAAGAGGGAGACACGGAGAGAAAGAGAGAGAGAGAGAGAATGTAAGAGGGAGACACGGAGAGAAAGAGAGAGAGAGAATGTAAGAGGGAGACACGGAGAGAAAGAGAGAGAGAGAATGTAAGAGGGAGACACGGAGAGAAAGAGAGAGAGAAAGAATGTAAGAGGGAGACACGGAGAGAAAGAGAGTGAGAGAAAATGTAAGAGGGAGACACGGAGAGAAAGAGAGAGAGAGAGAGAATGTAAGAGGGAGACACGGAGAGAAAGAGAGAGAGAGAGAATGTAAGAGGGAGACACGGAGAGAAAGAGAGAGAGAGAGAATGTAAGAGGGAGACACGGAGAGAAAGAGAGAGAGAGAATGTAAGAGGGAGACACGGAGAGAAAGAGAGAGAGAGAATGTAAGAGGGAGACACGGAGAGAAAGAGAGAGAGAGAGAATGTAAGAGGGAGACACGGAGAGAAAGAGAGAGAGAGAGAATGTAAGAGGGAGACACAGAAAGAAAGAGAGAGAGAGAGAGAATGTAAGAGGGAGACACGGAGAGAAAGAGAGAGAGAGAGAGAATGTAAGAGGGAGACACGGAGAGAAAGAGAGAGAGAGAATGTAAGAGGGAGACACGGAGAGAAAGAGAGAGAGAGAGAGAATGAAAGAGGGAGACACGGAGAGAAAGAGAGAGAGAGAGAATGTAAGAGGGAGACACGGGGAGAAAGAGAGAGAGAGAGAATGTAAGAGGGAGACACGGAGAGAAAGAGAGAGAGAGAGAGAATGTAAGAGGGAGACACGGAGAGAAAGAGAGAGAGAGAATGTAAGAGGGAGACACGGAGAGAAAGAGAGAGAGAATGTAAGAGGGAGACACGGAGAGAAAGAGAGAGAGAATGTAAGAGGGAGACACGGAGAGAAAGAGAGAGAGAGAGAATGTAAGAGGGAGACACGGAGAGAAAGAGAGAGAGAGAGAATGTAAGAGGGAGACACGGAGATAAAGAGAGAGAGAGAGAATGTAAGAGGGAGACACGGAGAGAAAGAGAGAGAGAGAGAGAATGTAAGAGGGAGACACGGAGAGAAAGAGAGAGAGAGAAGAAGGGGGGTGAGTAGGAATAGAAAAGGAGTGACAACTAGAGATGTGGAGATAAAAATAGAGATAAACATAGATTAACTGAGTGAGAGAAAAAGAAAAGGGCACAGAATGAGAGAGAGAGAGATCGTGAGAAAGATGGCAAATAGCATAGTTTAAAAAAGAAAATTACATTCAGAACTGTAGAGACAAAAGCAAATAGGACAACCCTGTGTTTGACTATAAGTTTAGACACTTACATAATTCAAAGGAGTAGGGTGACATGTGAGTTATAAACCTTCAAATAGTTGTTTTTTATATTTTTATCATTCGACTTCCGGATAGAAAAGACCCAGTTCTTCGTCTGACTAAATGGTCAAAGTAAATAAATTGCATGAGATCATTGTGTTGGCCTCACAATCTTTCCATTTTTAAATCCATGTCCTTAGTTTGCGCCGTTATTATTTTAAAAACAACAAAAGCAAACCAATAAGAATTTATTTTATTTACTGAATCAATAGCTAAAACAAAATTAAAGTTGGCATCTAGCTACGGAGCCGGACATCAATAAATATCTGAGCACGCCTCGTGGGATTTCGGACGTCGGGATCGTTTATGCGAGAAATTTGTAAACACAGACCGAGGCGATACCGAGGCTGCTTATTGCGTCCTTATACACAAGGCACTATTTGATAAACAGAGACTAGTATCTGTTTTAATGTTTAAACACATATTTGGCACACATTTACTGGTTGGAAAGGAAGATACGAGAAGCAAGAAATTATTTAATTTAAGATGATAAAATTTTAAACAGTAAATGTGTCGCCAATATCGCTGATTTATAGTTATACCTAGTTTTCGCTTTTTTCTTTGTCAGGCTTACTTTTGGTTAGGTTTGTAGCTCACAATTTATAAGGCTATCCTACTGATAAATTGTATCATTGAGATGAAGTCTTAACTATGCGACCATAGCTGGACTTAAGGTTATAGCAGGCATTAGGTTACTGACCGCTTCTTATTTGATACTGTCCAGAACATATAGGCTATCCATCTAATTTTCCCAGCTTTTCTCTTCATACTGACCACTGGCCATTGTCCACTATCATTGTCCACTATCGTCCGGACATGTAATCAGATAATTAATTCCCCCCTTCCCCACTCTGTACTGTCATTTTCGCGTGCCACATAATCAGGCCACAGATGATGGATAGGCGAATCTGTATATACACACTCACACACACACAGAAGTGGGAATAGTGGCCAATGACCTCTATTCCAAAGATACACGAGACGGATCATTTCAAAGTCTTTCGCACAATCTGGTATAAATAACATTGAATGAAACCCACAGCGGTTTGTTAATCACTCTCAAACCTGAATCTTAGCGGTACTAAGCACGTTTCATTTAACGGCAGCTACTATTATAACACATAACACAGACTTGCTTAAACACACATACACATAGGCCTACAAGCACTCATAGCGCCGCGCATATATGCTCTTTTGGCTCATTTTCTTTTACCTTATTTGTTTAGTAAAGTTTTACTATTTCTTCTGTGTTCCAAGTTTGCGGTTGTATATGTGCTTGTAGTTGTGGTTGTATGTGTGGTTGTATGTTTGGTTGTGTGTATCGTTTTATGTGCTGTTTACATATGTCCGACTTCTGGCGTTCCCCAACACCGCTCCTCGGTTGAATCAGTCGACAGACGATCACCGTCTTCGTTTGGAGTTGCTCTCAGACTAGCAATTCTCATTTGCCGTTCCACCCAGCCATCCGCTGAGGTTCTACACCCAACTTTTAGCCGGCTGTTTACTGGATAGATTTTGAGTTCACCAGCGAATAGGTGAGCGGGTCTTGAACTCGAATCAGATCAATCGACAGGTAGGCCTATATATGAAAGACAACTGATAAAACTCTAGATAAAAATATCATTTCTAAGATCTACTTCACAAATTCTTCAAGAGACTCCTATAGGCCTACTTCTGTGACATCATTTTGGAAGGGGGTAATGGGGAGCAGGAAATTAAAAAATAAGCTTTCGGGTCATATTTCTTGGCAACACAATCCTCTTGGACGAAAACGTTAGATCTAGTTCTTTCCCAAACAGCTAATATACCGCTAGTGTAGATTAGTACACTAATGCGACGTTTCCCTTACATGCCGTTTCGTTCCGTGGAGCAAATGAAGCAGCGTTCACCAGCTGCCACGGCCACGACATACAGGAGGATTGTGTGGCCGGCACAGGTTTATGTAGAGTACTGTACAAGGTGTCACCGACATAGATAAAAGTTATGTTGTCCGTGTTTCAAACGGCTATAACGGCTATAATAAAAACAAAAGAAGGTGACTGGGAGAGAGAGTGAAGCATGGCGGTGTGGAAGGGCGACGCAAATGAGTGGATGGGGGGATGGGGCGTGCAACGTGCGCCACTGCCATCGATTGGGAGTGGCGTGGACGCGGGGAACGCAAAATTACATTTAATCGCGGTGTAATTAAGACTGAGTATATAGGCGCCGCTAACTATTGGACCCCCCCCCCCTCTCTCTCTCTCCCTCCCTAATTCCCAACTCAGTTTCCTACAACAAAAAATATCGCCGTGTGGTCTAGATGATGGCGTGTGGGTAAGTGGCTATGGGTAGTTTTCTCTTTGTTTTCTCTTTGTTTCCGTTTGATTCTCTTTGTTTCCATTTGTCTGCTGTTCAATTGTGTGTGTGCAAATGTATCTTAATTTGTGTGCGTGTTGGGGACGGGGATGGCCTATATATAACAAGAGAAGATATATGTATAATGTTTATCATTGTAACTCTGTGGAAGAAACATTTAATTAGGCATTGGTGAAACCCTGAAACCCCTTTAAGCATTCCAGTTCCCATCACATGTCTATATAAAATTAGACTATACGTATTCTATTAGGCTAAACAAACAAGCTAAACAATCCAACAATGTAGAAACAAAATAACTTCAAAATATATGTTTACCTGCTTTTACATTTTTTTACATTATATATAATTGTTCAATTATGGGTACAACTTAGACTATGGTTTTAAAGTTTCAATTATTCCAATATATTTAGGCACATTTAAGTAGTAGGTCTACATGGCACCGAACTCCTATTTAATTACCTTTACATGCATATTCCCTAACTATTAAAACAATAATATAAAATTACATCTTTTATATCTAAAAGTGTTTTTCCTAAAGCATGCGATATTTATAGTATCACTGATTATTATACTGTGTACCATTATTTTGAATAGCGCTAACACCGGTAGGCCTACTACACTTTCCCACTTTTGCAGTTTTTTTTTCCTTCTCTTTGTTACAATTCACATGGAAGGGAAACAATCTAGATTATATCAGTGCAACCTGAATTACTGTTCTTGTGGTTCCGCGGTGTTTTTTTGTTGAGTGTTATTTTTTGCCATTAAATTGTATTAGTCTGTCAAAGGAACGTGTTCCCGGCAACAGGCGCACGTGCTTGGATTTGATTGATGGAGAAGAACCAGATGCCGGATTTTCTCTCCGTGTCTCCCTCTTTTACGAAGCGGCTGGTCCAGCGGTTAGTTCACCGGAATGTCAACCAAAGACCAACTGACACGTCGCGGGCTCTAACCCTGCCACCGACCGATCCCTGTCGCCCTGCAGGAGTTTTGGGCCTTGTGCTCGTAATAATCTTCTATCTAGAAGGAACGTCTGTAAACTTATAAGATGAGATAAGAATACAGAAAGGCGTCGGACGCGATACATTTCGGTATAGAAGGAGCTTATGCAACACATAATAATGACGCACGTATAATAAATATACATCTCGCATGTTGAATATAGTAGACCTATTGTTGACTTTACATAAGCAGTTAAAAAGGTAACATAATATGCATCCTTATTGGGAACAGTAAAATTATAGGAAGTAAAATATTCCTTCCAGACTAAATTGGTTCATGGGACTAGCAAAGCAGCAAGAGCCACTTTATGTGGCAGCGTTTTATAGAGGGATTGTGTGGCCTTCACCATGCCCATCCGTTTTTACTTTTGTTTCCCCAGTCGTTTAACCTTGTAACCGTTAAAGTTCAGTTATCCATCACAACTGGCACACCACGTCGTGTCGACAAGGAAAAAACGTGGTTTCCACGTGTTTTTTCTTTGGTGTTCCCCCTGGGATATTTAGTGCAAGTCATTTTGGTTAGACTTCTGTTTGTTTGTTGTCTTTGAACGAGGTCCTTTCATTGGTTGATATCCAAGTGGTGCTGTTTTCTTTATAATACTCATTATGTCATATTCAATCATAATTCCATGACATGTCATTAGTAAAAATGTTATATTTTAAAGGTTTAACATTTAATGTCATGTAAGTGATGATCGCTAATTAAAGTCATGCCATTTCTTAGTTATGCCAAACCTTTTAAACTTACTATATAAGTTCAATACTCTAGCCGGATTGGGAGCGGGGGGGGGGTGGAAAGGGGAGGGGGGCTTGTTAGAGACCAAATTTGAGTTTCTTGGAACAGGAAAAGAAGAGAGAGTGTTATAAGAACAAAGAGTCATTTCTTTTAAATCAGGGCCTAGATAGCCATGATGGCCTGGTTTCTAGACGCTGAATTGGAAAGGGTGGGAGGCAGAAAGGAGGAAGTAGTCGCAAAGTTCTGATCGGGAGGGGGGCAGGGGTGTGTATGCACAAAGGGGTCGACTATTTTGTTCTTCTTATGAAATTCTTTTTTGATATTTTGTTGAAATCATGGCGTAACTCACTGCTTGTGTATATATATTACCTGAGGTTATGTATAGCCAGATAGCATGGGCCTAACCATTAGTAATGCATGTGATGTTAATTCACTTCAACAATAAACTGCTATATTGTACAACACACTGTGTCAGTTCATTAGTGCCAAAATAAAATCTGCTGGAATTTTGTCTGGCCGCGTCTTTTGTAAGCAGGTATATCCAGTGCCAAAACGAAATGCCTCCTGTATGGCTCCTGTATGGATCTAATATATATTAATGACAGAACTGCTTACTACTCTCTGACACACCCCCTTCCCCATCCCCCCATTCCAGCGAAATTATAGATGATTCCAGACAATTCGTTTAGTTTTTGGCAGAAGTATGACCCTCCCCCCACCCACTCATTTACCTTAAAACTGGTAGATTGGAATACACCACAGAAACGCGCTTACACATTCATAGCACGCATAAAATAGTTTCTAAAACCTTAAAAAATTAACTCTAAACCTGTTATGGTAAAAAAAAAAATAGACACAATAACGATCAATTGAAAATTGAAATAGAAGAAATTAAAAATAGGCTATAGGCTACAAAAAGAAAAAGACAGGAAGAACCGTATCACATTTTATATCTCAGTAATCTATTCCTTTCACATTGAAAACGATTCAACTTTTGTCGATACTAAATGTGATCACAAAACAACTGATTCGGTTACTTGTGTCTTAAAGAAAACCTTTATTTGTTTTGACATTGTTTGACGTTTTGCCTTTCGAAATGAATAGATGCGGACAGATAACTCTAACTTTGGGTAATTTAGTTTCTTTTAAGCGTGGGGATCTTTGACAACTGATACACAACAAAGGCGTTGCCATTTAGAACATACAAAAACTAAAACTATTTGCCTTTCATTGGTAGTGCCAAATGCTGTGTGGGGTAATTTACCATTACATATTATATTGCTAGAGAATAGCTCAAGTACACAGCTAACCGAGAGTGACATGGTGGAGAAAATTAGCCAAGTTGGCTTCACGGTTAAATATTCGGTTTAATTAGGAATCTGCCACACACACACATACACACACACCTACACACACTCAAATAAACACATCTCACTCTCTCTCTCTCTCTCTCTCCTGGTCCACATAACCACATTTTTACCCCCATGTGGTGTAAAGGGAACTTACTGTACAAATTATTACATTGATCTATTTGTTAATAATAGATCTATTATATGGGTAGGAGAGTTGATTGAGGAGTAACGAATTGCATGTCTATTTAACTGTATTAATTAACAAAACCTAATGTATAACAGTTGTAGGATTAGTGTGTTTGAACCAATGATGTAAAATATCTCATTCTATCTATCTATCTATCTACCTACCTATCTATCTATCTATCTATCTATCTATCTATCTACCTACCTACCTACCTATCTATCTATCTATCTATCTATCTATCTATCTATCTATATCAATCTATCTATGTATCTATTTATCTATCTATCTATCTATCTATCTATGTATCTATCTATCTAGCTATGTATCTTTCTATCTATCTATCTATCTATCTATCTATCTATCTATTTATCTATCTATCTATCTATCTATCTATCTATGTATCTATCTATCTTTCTATCTATCTATCTATATATATATATATATATATATATATATAGATTGATCACTGCCCAATAGAAGTGGAGATATGGTTTCGACTTCCGAGAGGGGAAAGCACCAAACGTCATTGGTCAAAAGAAACACACAATTAAAGCATTTAGTTCAGTTGAATACGGTTAAAACTATATATCGTCTGCAAGCCTACTCACAACATTACAGTTTTAGTTTTAAGAAATACAAAAGATGTTTTTATTACTACAGACAATTTACAAAAAATATTGGCGCTCGCCATATAGTAATGAAGTTTTGTTATCTTATCTTAAATATAACAGACGCTCCTTCCATAAAGAAGATTATTGCGTCCTACGATCGTCTGTGGTTTGAGTCTAGTCTTGCATTTTGATCAGTGTTTTAAATTATGTTAAGTTACTTGTTTTCCTGGTTTCTTTAGGCAACCCATTCCATGCACGGTTGCCAACCGGGAAGAATATAGTACTTATATGCATTTGTACTCGAATAAAGGATAAGAAAAGTGTTTTGTTCTAATGTTTATCTGAGCATTATAACAGAGATGTATTTCTAAATTAGAATTTAATGCTTTTTGTATTATTATCACTTTACTCTTTGGCCTTCTGTCCTCTAGTGTTTCTAGGTTAAGTGATTTAGCCTAACTATTGGTGTATTTAATGTAGGCTACTATTGCTTAGTATTTTATAATAATAAATGCAACCACTGATCTATAACTAAAAATATGTATATTTTGTATCAATGATATACCAATCTCGGGAGTGAGGAGGTGTCCTTTTCCTCGATAAGCAATAACTAATTGGTTTTCATGAGCGATCTATTAATACATAGGCTATCATGAGTTAAAACGAAATAACCCGACTATCTTTAAAAAAAATTGTCGTGGCCAAATTGACATCATCTATATAATGCTAAGAGCGTGTTTTTTCTTTTCTCTCTATTTCCCACTTTCTCTATTAGCGGTAGCGCCATATTATTATTTGTTAGCGTGCTTGGAGTCAGGAGTCTATGGCTCTATACCCCACTTTTATTTCTTTACCTCTAAATCCTTATTTTCCACGCACTATCATCTGCCATCTGCCCCCCTTTCCCCCCCCCCTTCCTTTCCCCGCCAATCCTAACTACCATCACGACCAGGGGAATCTAATTTGATTAGTTATTTACCAAGTGTGTATGATCCAACATAGAACCGAAAGTATCGGAGAGCGAACGGAGTCTGGGGAGAAAAGAAAAACTTTTGTGTGTGTGTCTGTGAGGGAGGGGGGCGTGGCAGCGGGGGATAACTCTGGTCTTGATCAATGAGGACAAGTTCTCTCCCCCTATTAAAAGGCCAATGCTAAGGCATTGACATATTTGTTGATGTTTGGTGCCTGGCCTCTTCTCATAATGACAAGACTCTCACTCTCTTTTTCTCTCTTTCCATCTCTATTTTTCTACCCTTCCTAACCCTATTTTCTATCTCTTTATCTCTTGAAAATGTGTATCTGATAAACATTCCAAGTTCGAAACTAAAAATCTATAGCACTCAGCCTTGCTCAACTGAAACACAAGTGTCCTTGACATTTAGCGTCGCACAAAATTTATTCCTTTCGGCGTTTCTAACAGTGCACGCTGCATAACAATGTAATAATTCGTAAATAACTAATTAATCGTAATATTAACAAAACAATCTTTGGAGTGTAGTAACCAGGAATTCTATCCACCACCAGCCCACCCTAAAGTTTACACAGATTGCGATTTTCCCATGTCATGATTCCCACATCCTAGACCCCCCCCCCCCCCAATCTATTCTGACAATAATATCAATTCCATGCAACCCCCCCCCCCCCCCCCCTAGCATACATTTAGTTGTTCCTAAGTTTCTGAGTACAAAACCTCTCACCCTGGCAGTCGAGAACGATATATTACTTCGAGGAGAAAGTTCAGAAACGTAGGCTACACTGAACCAGCTCTATACGAGACCTTGTCTCAAAATATTTCTCTTTTTTTCGAAGACAGACACATTAGATCTATTTGATTGTAAGCTCTTCACTATCTTGTCTTATTAAACGGTTATGAGAGTTCTACGCTTACCGGTAATTTGAGTCTAGTCCTGCATTTTTTTTAAAAATTTGTGTTGGTATTCCTGTGTGTTCTGGCAACCCATTCCATGCCAAGAAGACAAACAATTCATGTGATTTCGCTCTTGTGAAATACGACGAGTGTTATCCCCTTTTCTACCTAAGCCGGCACTAATAATAGGCTAAAATGTGTCTATGATATGTATATTGACAAGTCTTAATTAGGTGTGACCTTTTGAACTATAATGATCGTTAACTTCCTGTGAAATTTACTGCCAATTTCTTAAACAAAAACCATGCTTTTGGTGCTGTTTGACAATTGATTTCAACATCGACAGCCAGTTCTGGTCTTTTAGAAATATACAACGGCTACAAGATTAGTTATGAGGAATCCGTTTTTAACATAAAAATTGAGTCGGCGAGAATTAATACTCAAAGTGTTAGTCGCCTTTGGTTAAATTTATCTTTTGTTTATCAAATAAGTTAGTCAAGAGTTGCGTAAAAAAAAACACAATGCGGAGATTTATAAAAAAACAACACGAAAATTCTTTTGCATCAACCAATTAGTTTGGGATTATAAATAGGTGATTCTTCACGTCTGACAATCACAATCCATCGTTTTCTTTTGGCGCCATCTTTTGAAAATGAAATAAAATTTAGTTCTATAGGCCTACATATTTTCGTACAACCAGTAACGTAGCACACAGACATGTTTCGAAGAAAATGATCGAATAAGACCGGAAATGTTCTCCTTTGTGACCTTTTATGCATGCATAATCGTTAAGACTTGTATCACGTTCAGTGTATAAGCTTATACAGTTTGTGTATTTTATGTATCTGTGCGTGTGTGTTGTTTGTATGTTGTGTGAGTGTGTAGACATTTAGTTTCATAAAAAAAAATCCACGTTGTTAGTGTAACTTTCTTTTCTATATTGCCGTTATATATTTGAACACTTTTTCCTACCTTAAATTTTTTCTTTTATATTTTTTCGTTATAGCCTACTGTTTTTCTTTCCTGAGTATTTTCAATTAGCAATGTGTTGCTTTTTTAAAACTCAATTTATTTATTGTTATGAATGTTGATGCCCAGCATTTCAAGGCGTGTTCTTAAGGTCATAATGTAATTAAGCTTAATGCACACACACAAAAAAAAAAAAAAAAAAAAAAAAAAAAAAAAAAAAATAAAAAAAAAAAAAAAACACATGCAAAGCCAGCTTGGCGAACTGTATAAGTTCCGGTCACACGATATTTTTTTAGCGTTCGTTGGGATTGAAATCAGCTAATGATGCTTTTATATATATTTCACTAACTATTAAGTAGGTGTAATAATCTAAAAGTAAATTAAATAAAAGCGTCAATTACTGCACAATCCCTTTAAAGAAACACATTAATATCCTTGTTATTTTTTTTTCAACTACAAGACCTTTTTAGAAAATCTAATTTTATAAATATTGATATTTTGAAATATTTGTAATTGAGAAGGTTACTTATGAATGTTGTGATATGAATATTTAAACACTGGGTTTTTAGAAATGTGTGCATACAGTTATCTTTCCTTTTGCGGCTACAGGCTACACAGTAGTGTGAGTTTAAACTAAACTCCAGGTAAAGCAGAGATATGACTCACCAAAGAAAGTTGTGTTGGAAATCGAAGGAAGGTTAAGAGGTCGAGCTCAGCTCACACAGTTTACATAAGTAACAACAGAAAGGTGTGTAGACACATAGACCTACAGATACATAGGCTTAGAAATACATAGACCCTACATATATATAGACCTACAGATACATAGACCAACAGATACATAGGCTTAGGAATACATAGACCCTACAGATATATAGACCTACAGATACATAGACCCTACAAATACACAGACCTATATATGCAAAGACCCTACAGATATAAAGACCTACAGATACATAGACCCTACAAATACACAGACCTACAGATGAATAGACCTACAGATACATAGACCTTACAGATGCATAGACCCTACAAATACACAGACCTACAGATAAATAGACCTACAGATACACAGACCTACAGATACATAGACCCTACAAATACACAGACCTACAGATAAATAGACCTACAGATAAATAGACCTACAGATAAATAGACCTACAGATACATAGACCCTACAGATACAAAAAACTTACAGATAAATAGACCTACAGATAAATAGACCTACAGATACATAGACCCTAGGCCTACAGATACATAGAACCTACAGATATTTTAAATAGACCTACAGATAAATAGACCTACAGATACATAGACCCTACAGATGCATAAAAGTACATAAACATAGACCTACAGATACATGGACCTATATAATATACATAGACCTACAGATACAAAGACCTACATAGACATAGATCTACAAATACTTAGACCCTACAAAGACCCTACATATACATAGACCCTACAATATATAGACCCTACGGAAATATATACATACATATAACATGTAAAATATATAACTATAACTGTCTTGTCGAGCCTTTGATTTCGTCAATAAAAATTACATAACAATGTCGGTTACGCAAATTTACACCTGTACATCTGGAAGCATTCTGGTGTTATTTTTTTTTGTTCTTGTGTTTAAACTATGAACTTGTACCAGGGCTGAAGGCACGTCATTGTGTATTTGATTGGTAGATTACGCCATGCACGTGCCTGGAAGCGATTTCGCTAAAGGGCAGGTCATGCCAGGTGAATCTAGACCCTACCTTAGGCCTTACAGCAGCTGTACCCACAGGCTGCTGTAAGCTGTTTGTAAACACATCGGTTTCGTCATACAGTAGTCGACAGTATTCATAAATGGATCGTCACACCTTTTTAGTTGTTGTTGTTCTTATCCGGGGATTTTCGTAAGGGTTAATAGCCTGTGATCATCACCCCGTCGTGCATATTTTTTTCATTGCACCCCAGACCTGGTAAATGTAATCACAAAACTGTTCCGAAAAGAACAAGTAATAGAGCAAGTAGGAGTAAATTGACTTTAAAACCAACTATTTGCATAACTTTCTATATCCAATAACAGCGATATATATTTATGTTTCATGTGACTATATCAAACTCTAATGGTTTGGCTCAACAGTAGCCTATACGCTCACAAAAAAATAACCAACGTAGTATCAATGTCATTGAATGTACTTTACGTCAAAGAGACTAGGTCTACAGAAATCATAGATTCGTGGCATGTGCTGAATGGTATAAACCAGGGGTCGGCAACGTTTTGATACTAGCGTGCCAAATTAGGATTTCTAATTCATTCAGCGTGCCAACACCCTAAACAGCACTCCTCCGCTCATATGGCACTCAATGTCTTGTAGAAGATACCGAATAATAATAAGACTTATATAGCGCATATCCCGTTGGGAACAGTTCTATGCGCTGTAAACACACTGCTGCCTGCTGGCGCAAATACGTTTACAGGCCCAAAACTCCTGCAGGCCGACAGGGATCCGTCGGTGGCAGGGGTAGAACCCGCGACGTGTCAGTTGGTTTTTTGGTTGACAGTCCGGTGAACTTAGCCGCTAGACCAGCCGGCCTCCGCGTGCCATTAAAAATCGCGTGCCATATGTTGCCGAACCCTGGTATAAACAACATTGAATAACCTTGCCATAAAGCGGGTCCTCCAGGAGACTAATTGATTGATTGGGATATATATAGTGTCGTTAATATATATATATATATATATATATATATCCTATACTATAATACGAGTTAAAATTGTATGTATCCTATACTATAATACGAGTTAAAATTGTATGTATATATATAATATCCTATACTATAATACGAGTTAAAATTGTATGTATGTATATATATATATATATATATATATATATATGTGTATATATGTCTGGAAATTTTCTTCAAAAGCGCTCTAACGACTATCTTCATGTTTAAATACACTACTTGTTTCACCTAAAAAAAAATCTACAGCTTTTCGGCCCCACAAATAAAAATCGGAAATGGACGTTAAACAAAAATACACATTAGATTTATCGTAGATATTGATTTTGGCAGTGAAAACATGCCATTGCTCGACCCACATGTAGTGCGGTTTTCAAGAGTGGTGTTTTGTTGCGTCGCAGTTATGACGTTTCGGGAATACCCGTAGGCTTACTACAGCAGAAAGAAGTTTAATTTCTTGTTTAAACTACTGTTGCGCACCGATGATAGAAATAATTTAAACCAAGACCAAGTGAAATTTATGTAATGCAGGGGTGTCCAAACTACAGCCAGTGGGTAACGCGCGGGCGGACAAATGATAGTATGCGGCCCTCGCGGCTTATTTAGATTAGAACGTCTTCAATATATTTTAGACTAAACTTCAATATATTTTAGATTAAATTAAAAAAAAAAGAAAAACAAATACATATTTACGAATTATCTAATAGTCAGATAATAGTTTGCCGTTTAAATAATAACAGAATTAGATGAAGTTTCACCAAACTAAAGGTCTATTTTTAACTTTCTTTTATCTGACATTTTTTGAAAACAAAAACACCTCTAAAACTTTTTTTGTGTTTAAACAATGAATAGCTGTATATAGTGTACACTGTAGCAGATTACACTGCACTGTATATAGTGTTCACTGTAGCAGTATACACTACGCTGTATATAGCATACAATGTAGCAGTATACTCTACACTGTAAATAATAAACACTGTATTAGTATCCACTTTTTTAAAAATTCAATGAATGTTTCATAAAAAATATGTATGATTTGCTTATAAAGGCCTACCAAAGTAAGATATATTAGAATATGTTAACATTGTCAATTCGAAATCTGGTAAACTAGAAAAGATGTAAATTCAGTATATTCGTATTTTCCTTATAACAATAGTCAGAAGTGTAATATACTGTTAGTTTTATTGAGGGGCGGGGGGGGGGAGAGAAATTAAACACATCATCTAACGAAGCCTATATATATTATGATCTTTTCATTTGCAGTCTTTTCAATGAATAACATAATTTCCCCTTTAATTATTTAGTATTTAAGTTTAATTCTCAAAATTTTTAAAAAAAATGTTTATCATACCATTGTTTTAATTAACCAATATTATATTTTGCCGCGATAGTTTATTATAAATAGTAACACAAATGGAGGATATTAGATAATGTTAACACCAAACTATATTTTTTTACTTTTTTGTCAAACAATGTTTGGAATAATACATTGAAAACATTGAAAATCTCAATATATAAAAATATCGTGTTTGTGTCCCCACGGATCCCTTTAGTTTGGTGAAACTTCATCTAATTATTTAAACGGCAAACTGTTATCTGACTATTAAATTTAACAAATAAAACTAAGGATGTACATACCTAAGTCTAATGTTATAAAAATAAATGCCATAAAAATTGTAAGAAACAAGTCTTTTTTTAACGTACTAATTAGCCATGGTTAAATTTTTTTAGTCAATAAAATAAATAAAGCATTGTATTTGAATTTCTGTCACACAGAAAAATTATTGGAATAATACAGTGAAAACATTGAAAATCTCTCTATATAAAAAGATCGTGTTTGTGTCCCCACGGATCCCCATTGGTCAATTTGTGAGTTTGTGTCACTAACTTATTTAGGCCTAGTCCTATATACTGTCTAATAGCTTTTCACATCTGACATGTGCCTTCTCTAGCTAAGTTGTTAAAGTAGAGGACTGGTGTCCTATGCCTATTTTTTTACCCGATTTACATTTATTCGTAGACCTTTTTAATTCCTATCAAACATATTTGCCAGCCGTAACACATTGTTAGCTTGAATGGGTTGAGGGAGGGAGTTAAAAAAAATTGACATAATTTTATAGGAAAGTTTGACAGTTGTTAAAGTTAATTAATTAATTAATTAATTGGTCATTTATATAGCGCCTCACTCCATGCTAATAAAAGCATGCTCAGCGCGCTCACAAAATCGAAACGACAATAACACTCTAAAATAGTTTTAAACAAGGTTTCGGCCGATGGAGGCACGAAACGACAATAACATTTTATAATAGTTTCAAACAAGTTTTTTGCTGATGGATGTGTATTTGATCAATTTAGTTGTAAAGAAAAGTCTTCAAATTCTTCTTGAATGCTTTTTTTGACACAGAGTTTTTCAGTGTCTCAGGTAAGCCGTTCCACAGTGAAGGCGCCACAGATTCAAACGAGCGTACACCAATAGGGGAGGGGTAGAAGAACTAAAAATTGTTACGTAATTCACGATATTTTAAATTTAAACTTTTCATTTTCAGTCTTTTAAATAATAATACTAATAATAATTGTATAGCGCTGCCAACAAACATAATGTAAGCTCAGAGCGCGTTTAACATACAACTAAGAATACGGATATTACACTAGGCCAGGTGACAGAGCTAAATTGATGATTAAAAAAAAGACAAAACAAATAAATGTAGCATTAACCGACCCAACCCATAAATAAGACAGTAAGTTTCTAAAGCATGTTAAATGTTATCGAAGGTAAATATTGAAATAATGAGTTTTTAAGTTCTTTTTGAAAGTAACAGTAGAGCTTGTTCGACTCAGTTGAATGGGAAGTGATTCCACACCTTCGGACCGGATACTGAGAAGGCTCTAAGGCCAACGGTCGTCAGAGAGAAACGGGGCTCTTCTAGAAGCGATGAGTTTGCAGAACGAAGTGTTCTTTGCGGGACATAAGGTCTGATTAGTGCCTTGAGATAGGACGGAAACTCGTTATTAAAAATGCACTGATGACAAAGTAGCGCCACTTTATACTCAATTCTGGCTTTCACGGGGAGCCAGTGGAGCGAGCGTAGAAGGGCAGTTTCCGAGTCTCTACAATTTATTGGTCTGGTAAAGAAGTATTTTTAAAATTTATGCACTGTTGTTTTACATACACATGATGTTAAGGTACAAGCGCCTGCTCTTTATTACCGATCGAATGATCGGTCACCTGGTACTATATATATATATCCTATACTATAATACGAGTTAAAATTGTATGTATATATATATATATATATCTGGAAATTTTCTTCAAAAGCGCTCTAACGATTATCTTCATGTTTTAATGCACGACTTGTTTCACCTAAAAAAAAATCTACACCTTTTCGGCCACACAAATAAAAATCGAAAATGAACGTTAGACAAAAATACGCTTTAGATTTATCGTAGATAATTGAATTTGGCCGTGAAAACATGCCATTGCTCGACCCACATGTAGTGCTGCTTTCAAGAGCGGTGTTTTGTTGCGTCGCAGTTATGACGTTTCGGGAATACCCGTAGGCTTACTACAGCAGAAAGAAGTTTAATTTCTTGTTTAAACTACTGTTGCGCACCGATGATAGAAATAATTTAAAGCAAGACCAAGTGTAGTTTATGTAATGCAGGGGTGTCCAAACTACAGCCAGTGGGTAACGCGCGGGCGGACAAATGATAGTATGCGGCCCTCGCGGCTTATTTAGATTAGAACGTCTTCAATATATTTTAGATTACACTTCAATATATTTTAGATTAAATTAAAAAAAAAGAAAAACAAATACATATTTACGAATTATCTAATAGTCAGATAATAGTTTGCCGTTTAAAAAATAACAGAATTAGATTAAGTTTCATCAAACTAAAGGTATATTTTTAACTTTCTTTTATCTGACATTTTTTGAAAAAAAACCACCTCTAAAACTTGTTTGTTTTTAAACAATGAATAGCTGTATATAGTGTACACTGTAGCAGATTACACTACACTGTATATAGTGTTCACTGTAGCAGTATACACTACGCTGTATATAGCATACAATGTAGCAGTATACTCTACACTGTAAATAATAAACACTGTATTAGTATCCACTTTTTTAAAAATTCAATAAATGTTTCATTAAAAATTTGTATGATTTGCTTATAAAGGCCTACCAAAGTAAGATATATTAGAATATGTTAACATTGTCAATTCGAAATCTGGTAAACTAGAAAAGATGTAAATTCAGTATATTCGTATTTTCCTTATAACAATAGTCAGAAGTGTAATATACTGTTAGTTTTATTGAGGGGCGGGGGGGGGGGGGAGAAATTAAACACATCATCTAACGTAGCCTATATATATTATGATCTTTTCATTTGCAGTCTTTTCAATGAATAACATAATTTCACCTTTAAGTTAGTATTTAAGTTTAATGCTCAAAATTAAAAAAAAAAAAATGTTTATCATACCATTGTTTTAATTAATCAACCTTATATTTTGCCGCGATAGTTTATTATAAATAGTAACACAAATGGAGGATATTAGATAATGTTAACACCAAACTATATTTTTTTACTTTTTTTGTCAAACAATGTTTGGAATAATACATTGAAAACATTGAAAATCTCTATATATAAAAAGATCGTGTTTGTGTCCCCACGGATCCCTATTGTGTCACTGACTTATTTAGGCCTAGTCCTATATACTGTCTAATAGCTTTTTACATCTGACATGTGCCTTCTCTAGCTAAGTTGTTAACGTAGAGGACTGCTGTGCGTGCGACCCGGGTTCGATTCTCCAGTTAGACTATGCCTATTTTTTTTACCCGATTTACATTTATTCGTAGACCTTTTTAATTCCTATCAAACATATTTACCGGCCGTAACTCATTGTTAGCTTGAATGGGTTGAGGGAAGGAGTTGAAAAAATTGACATAATGTTATAGGAAAGTTTGACAGTTGTTAAAGTTAATTAATTAATTAATTAATTGGTCATTTATATAGCGCCTCACTCCATGCTAATAAAAGCATGCTCAGCGCGCTCACAAAATCGAAACGACAATAACACTCTAAAATAGTTTTAAACAAGGTTTCGGCCGATGGAGGCACGAAACGACAATAACATTTTAAATAGTTTCAAACACGTTTTTTGCTGATGGATGTGTATTTGATCAATTTAGTTGAAAAGAAAAGTCTTCAAATTCTTCTTGAATGCCTTTTTTGACACAGAGTTTTTCAGTGTCTCAGGTAAGCCGTTCCACAGTGAAGGCGCCACAGATTCAAACGAGCGTACACCAAATCACCAATAGGGGAAGGGGTAGAAGAACTAAAAATTGTAACGTAATTCACGATATTTTAAATTTAAACTTTTCATTTTCAGTCTTTTAAATAATAATAATAATAATAATATTTGTATAGCGCTGCCAACAAACATAATGTAAGCTCAGAGCGCGTTTAACATACAACTAAGAATACGGATATTACACTAGGCCAGGTGACAGAGCTAAATTGATGATTTAAAAAAAAGACAAAACAAATAAATGTAGCATTAACTGACCCAACCCATAAATAAGACAGTAAGTTTCTAAAGCATGTTAAATGTTATCGAAGGTAAATATTGAAATAATGAGCTTTAAGTCCTTTTTGAAAGTAACAGTAGAGCTTGTTCGCCTCAGTTGAATGGGAAGTTGATTCCACACCTTCGGACCGGATACTGAGAAGGCTCTAAGGCCAACGGTCGTCAGAGAGAAACGGGGCTCTTCCAGAAGCGATGAGTTTGCAGAACGAAGTGTTCTTTGCGGGACATAAGGTCTGATTAGTGCCTTGAGATAGGACGGAAACTCGTTATTAAAAATGCACTGATGGCATAGTAGCGTCACTTTATACTCAATTCTGGCTTTCACGGGGAGCCATTGGAGCGAGCGTAGAAGGCAGTTCCCGAGTCTCTTTTAGACTTGCACATAAACAAACGCGCAGTACTTTTATGTATGTATTCGTTGTAGCCTGGCGATTTAATGACATAAATGACATATATTTCTGTTGGATTTAAAACTGACAACTCTAGCCTACATGTTTTTTTTTTGGTTTAAAATGAGATTAAGCTGGGTTTTTTATTTTTTTTTTTATTTTTTTTTTCGGGGGGGGGGGGGGGGTTCTCGGGGAAAATCTAGATATTAGACTGCACAAATAAAAATCTGCTTCGACTGTTAGAATTTAAAGCCCATGTTATTCATAGTAGAAAAAAGAAAAAAGACAAATAGGCCTACAATTGATTGGTCTGGTAAAGAAGTATTTTTTAAATTTATGCACTGTTGTTTTACATACACATGATGTTAAGGTACAAGCGCCTGCTCTTTATTACCGATCGAATGATCGGTCACCTGGTACTATATATATATGTGTATATATGTCTGGAAATTTTCTTCAAAAGCGCTCTAACGATTATATTCATGTTTTAATGTACGACTGGTTTCACCTAAAAAAAAATCTACAGCTTTTCGGCCTCACAATTAAAAATCGGAAACGAACGTTAGACAAAAATACCCTTTAGAATTATCGTAGATAATTGATTTTGGCCGTGAAAACATGCCATTTCTCGACCCACGAGTAGTGCGGCTTTCAAGAGCGGTGTTTTGTTGCGTCGCAGTTATGACGTTTCGGAAATACCCGTACAGCAACAGAAAGAGGTTTAATTTATTGTTTAGACTATTGTTGCGCACCGGCACCGATAACAGATATAATTTAAAGCAAGACCAAGTGTAATTTATGTAATGCAGGGGTGTGCAAACTACAGCCAGTGGGTGACAAATAATAGTATGCGGCCCTCGAGGCTTATTTAGATTATAATGTTTTCAATGTATTTTAGATTAAACTTCAATATATTTTAGACTAAAACAAATAAAATATTTACGTTTTAATTAATAGTGAGATAATAGTTTGCCGTTTTTATATAATAACAAGATTAGATGAAGTTTTACCAAACTAAAGGTCTATTTTTAACTTTCTTTCATCTAACATTGTTTAGAAAAAAAACACGTCGAAATCTTTTTTTTTTGGTACAAAAACTTTATAACTGAATATAGTCTAGTATACACTGTAGAAGTATACACTACACCGTATATAATATACACTGTAGGAGTATACACTACACCGTATATAGTGTACACTGTAGCAGTATACACTACACCGAATATAGTGTACACTGTAGCAGTATACACTACACCGTATATAGTGTACACTGAATCAGTTAACACTACAATGTATATAGTGTACACTGTAGCAGTATACACTACACCGTATATAGTTTTACACTGTAGCAGTATACACTACACCATATATAGCGTGCACTGTAGCAGTATACACTACACCGTATATAGTGTACACTGTAGCAGTATACACTTCACCGTATATAGTGTGCACTGTAGCAGTATACACTTCACCATTTATAGTGTACACTGTAGCAGTATACACTACATCGTATATAGTGTACACTGTAGCAGTATACACTTCACCGTATATAGTGTGCACTGTAGCAGTATACACTTCACCGTTTATAGTATACAATGTAGTAGTATACTGTACACTATAAATAGTATACACTGTATTAGTATCCACTTTTTTTTTATTCAATACAAATGTTTCATTAAAATATGTATGATTTGCTTATATAGACCAAACAAAGTAAGATATATTAGAATATGTTAACATTGTCAATTTGAAATCTGGTAACTAGAAAAGATGTATTCAATTTATTCGTAATTTCCTTATAACAATAGTCAGAAGTGTAATGTACTGTTAGTTTTATTGAGGGGGGTGGGGTACAAGGGGGGAAGGGGGAATTAAACAAATCATCTAACGTAGCCTATATTATAATCTTTTCATTTGCAGTCCTTTCAATGAATAACATAATTTCAACTTTAATTATTTAGTATTTAACTAGTGTAATGCTCAAAATTTAAACAATTTTTTAAAATGTTTATTATACCATTGTTTTAATTAATCGACATTATATTTTGCCGCGATAGTTTATTTAAATAGTAACACACATGGAGGATATTAAAAAAGGTTTACACCAAACTATATATTTTTACTTTTTCGTCAAACAATGTTTGGAATAATACATTGAAAACATTGAAAATAATAAATAAATACTTTTTGTATAAGATATTTTTTACAAGTGATTTACAAACTTTACTTTAGATTTATATATGTGCCCAAGTAAGAAATTACTATTCGACTATGTTACGAATTCAATATGAAATCTGGTAAACTAGAAAAAATGTATTAAATTTATTCGTACACCTTTTTAATTTATATCAAATTAACTTGCAGGCCGTAACTCATTGTTAGCTTGAATGGGGTGAGGGAGGGAGGGGTCACTAGAAAGTTTGACAGTTAGTTGTTAAAGTAGGGGAAAGGGGTAGAAGAACTAAAAATTGTAACGTAATTCACGATATTTTAAATTTAAACTTTTCATTTTCAGTCTTTTAAATACATAACATAATGACATAAATGAGATATATTTCTGTTGGATTTAAAACTGACAACTCTAGACGACATGGGTTTTTTAGGGCTTGAAATGAGATTAAGCTGTTTTATTGTTTTATTTTTTTATTAATTTTTATTTTTTTTGGGTGGGGGGGGGGGGGAGGTTATCGGGCAAAATCTAGATATTAAACTGCACAATTAAAAATCTGCTTCGACTGTTAGAATTTAAAGCCCATGTTATTCATAGTTAAAAAAAGGATAAAGACAAATATAATTTATAGGTCTGGTAAGGACGTATTTTTTAAATTTATGCACTGTTGTTTTACATACTCATTATGTAATGGTACAAGCGCCTGCTCTTTATTACCGATCGAATGATCGGTCACCTGGTACTGTATATATATATGTGTATATATGTCTGGAAATTTTCTTCAAAAGCGCTCTAACGATTATCTTCATGTTTTAATGCACTACTTGTTTCACCTAAAAAAAAATCTACAGATTTTCGGCCCCACAAATAAAAATCGGAAATGGACGTTAAACAAAAATACACATTAGATTTATCGTAGATATTGATTTTGGCCGTGAAAACATGCCCTTGCTCGACCCACATGTAGTGCGGCTTTCAAGAGCGGTGTTTTGTTGCGTCGCAGTTATGACGTTTCGGGAATACCCGTAGGCTTACTACAGCAGAAAGAAGTTTAATTTCTTGTTTAAACTACTGTTGCGCACCGATGATAGAAATAATTTAAAGCAAGACCAAGTGTAATTTATGTAATGCAGGGGTGTCCAAACTACAGCCAGTGGGTAACGCGCGGGCGGACAAATGATAGTATGCGGCCCTCGCGGCTTATTTAGATTTGAACGTCTACCAATATATTTTAGATTAAACTTCAATATATTTTAGATTCAATTTAAAAAAAAAGAAAACAAATACATATTTACGAATTATCTAATAGTGAGATAATAGTTTGCCGTTTAAATAATAACAGAATTAGAAGAACTTTCACCAAACTAAAGGTCTATTTGTAACTTTCTTTTATCTGACATTTTTTGAAAAAAACCCACCTCTAAAACTTTTTTTGTGTTTAAACAATGAATAGCTGTATATAGTGTACACTGTAGCAGATTACACTGCACTGTATATAGTGTTCACTGTAGCAGTATACACTACGCTGTATATAGCATACAACGTAGCAGTATACTCTACACTGTAAATAATAAACACTGTTTTAGTATTCACATTTTTAAAAATTCAATTAATGTTTCATTAAAAATGTGTATGATTTGCTTAAAAAGGCCTACCAAAGTAAGATATATTAGAATATGTTTACATTGTCAATTTGAAATCTGGTAAACTAGAAAAGATGTAAATTCAGTATATTCGTATTTTCCTTATAACAATAGTCAGAAGTGTAATATACTGTTAGTTTTATTGAGGGGCGGGGGGGGGGGGGTAGAGAAATTAAACACATTATCTAACGAAGCCTACATATATTATGATCTTTTCATTTGCAGTCTTTTCAATGAATAACATAATTTTACCTTTAATTATTTAGTATTTAAGTTTAATGCTCAAAATTAAAAAAAAAATGTTTATCATACCATTGTTTTAATTAATCAATATTATATTTTACCGCGATAGTTTATTATAAATAGTAACACAAATGGAGGATATTAAATAATGTTAACACCAAACTATATTTTTTTACTTTTTTCGTAAAACAATGTTTGGAATAATACATTGAAAACATTGAAAATCTCTATATATAAAAAGATCGTGTTTGTGTCCCCACGGATCCCTATTGTGTCACTGACTTTTTTAGGCCTAGTCCTATATACTGTCTAATAGCTTTTCACATCTGACATGTGCCTTCTCTAGCTAAGTTGTTAACGTAGAGGACTGCTGTGCGTGCGAGCGGGTTCGATTCTCCAGTTAGACTATGCCTATTTTTTTTACCCGATTTACATTTATTCGTAGACCTTTTTAATTCCTATCAAACATATTTGCCGGCCGTAACTCATTGTTAGCTTGAATGGGTTGAGGGAGGGAGTTGAAAAAATTGACATAATTTTATAGGAAAGTTTGACAGTTGTTTAAGTTAAATAATTAATTAATTAATTGGTTATTTATATAGCGCCTCACTCCATACTAATAAAAGCATGCTCGGCGCGCTCACAAAATCGAAACGACAATAACGCTCTAAAATAGTTTTAAACAAGGTTTCGGCCGATGGAGGCACGAAACGACAATAACATTTTAAAATAGTTTCAAACAAGTTTTTTGCTAATGGATGTGTATTTGATCAATTTAGTTGAAAAGAAAAGTCTTCAAATTCTTCTTGAATGCCTTTTTTGACACAGAGTTTTTCAGTGTCTCAGGTAAGCCGTTCCACAGTGAAGGCGCCACAGATTCAAACGAGCGTACACCAATAGGGGAAGGGGTAGAAGAACTAAAAATTGTAACGTAATTCACGATATTTTAAATTTAAACTTTTCATTTTCAGTCTTTTAAATAATAATAATAATAATATTTGTAAAGCGCTGCCAACAAACATAATGTAAGCTCAGAGCGCGTTTAACATACAACTAAGAATACGGATATTACACTAGGCCAGGTGACAGAGCTAAATTGATGATAAAAAACAAGACAAAACAAATAAATGTAGCATTAACCGACTTAACCCATAAATAAGACAGTAAGTTTCTAAAGCATGTTAAATGTTATCGAAGGTAAATATTGAAATAATGAGTTTTTAAGTTCTTTTTGAAAGTAACAGTAGAGCTTGTTCGCCTCAGTTGAATGGGAAGTTGATTCCACACTTTCGGACCGGATACTGAGAAGGCTCTAAGGCCAACGGTCGTCAGAGAGAAACGGGGCTCTTCCAGAAGCGATGAGTTTGTAGAACAAAGTGTTCTTTGCGGGACATAAGGTCTGATTAGTGCCTTGAGATAGGACGGAAACTCGTATTTAAAAATGCACTGATGGCAAAGTAGCAGCACTTTATACTCAATTCTGGAGCGAGCTTAGAAGGGCAGTTCCCGAGTCTCTTTTAGACTTGCACATAAACAAACGCGCAGTACTTTTATGTATTCGTTGTAGCCTGGCGATTTAATGACATAAATGACATATATTTCTGTTGGATTTAAAACTGACAACTCTAGCCTTCATGTTTTTTTTTGGTTTAAAATGAAATTAAGCTGTTGTTGTTTTTTTTTTTTTTTTTTTTTGGGGGGGGGGGGGGGTTATCGGTCAAAATCTAGATATTAGACTGCACAAATAAAAATCTGCTTCGACTGTTAGAATTTAAAGCCCATGTTATTCATAGTAGAAAAAAGAAAAAAGACAAATACAATTTATTGGTCTGGTAAAGAAGTATTTTTAAAATGTATGCACTGTTGTTTTACATACACATGATGTTAAGGTACAAGCGCCTGCTCTTTATTACCGATCGAATGATCGGTCACCTGGTACTATATATATATATGTGTATATATGTCTGGAAATTTTCTTCAAAAGCGCTCTAACGATTATATTCATGTTTTAATGTACGACTGGTTTCACCTAAAAAAAAATCTACAGCTTTTCGGCCTCACAATTAAAAATCGGAAACGAACGTTAGACAAAAATACCCTTTAGAATTATCGTAGATAATTGATTTTGGCCGTGAAAACATGCCATTTCTCGACCCACGAGTAGTGCGGCTTTCAAGAGCGGTGTTTTGTTGCGTCGCAGTTATGACGTTTCGGAAATACCCGTACAGCAACAGAAAGAGGTTTAATTTATTGTTTAGACTATTGTTGCGCACCGGCACCGATAACAGATATAATTTAAAGCAAGACCAAGTGTAATTTATGTAATGCAGGGGTGTGCAAACTACAGCCAGTGGGTGACAAATAATAGTATGCGGCCCTCGAGGCTTATTTAGATTATAATGTTTTCAATGTATTTTAGATTAAACTTCAATATATTTTAGACTAAAACAAATAAAATATTTACGTTTTAATTAATAGTGAGATAATAGTTTGCCGTTTTTATATAATAACAAGATTAGATGAAGTTTTACCAAACTAAAGGTCTATTTTTAACTTTCTTTCATCTAACATTGTTTAGAAAAAAAACACGTCGAAATCTTTTTTTTTTGGTACAAAAACTTTATAACTGAATATAGTCTAGTATACACTGTAGAAGTATACACTACACCGTATATAATATACACTGTAGGAGTATACACTACACCGTATATAGTGTACACTGTAGCAGTATACACTACACCGAATATAGTGTACACTGTAGCAGTATACACTACACCGTATATAGTGTACACTGAATCAGTTAACACTACAATGTATATAGTGTACACTGTAGCAGTATACACTACACCGTATATAGTTTTACACTGTAGCAGTATACACTACACCATATATAGCGTGCACTGTAGCAGTATACACTACACCGTATATAGTGTACACTGTAGCAGTATACACTTCACCGTATATAGTGTGCACTGTAGCAGTATACACTTCACCATTTATAGTGTACACTGTAGCAGTATACACTACATCGTATATAGTGTACACTGTAGCAGTATACACTTCACCGTATATAGTGTGCACTGTAGCAGTATACACTTCACCGTTTATAGTATACAATGTAGTAGTATACTGTACACTATAAATAGTATACACTGTATTAGTATCCACTTTTTTTTTATTCAATACAAATGTTTCATTAAAATATGTATGATTTGCTTATATAGACCAAACAAAGTAAGATATATTAGAATATGTTAACATTGTCAATTTGAAATCTGGTAACTAGAAAAGATGTATTCAATTTATTCGTAATTTCCTTATAACAATAGTCAGAAGTGTAATGTACTGTTAGTTTTATTGAGGGGGGTGGGGTACAAGGGGGGAAGGGGGAATTAAACAAATCATCTAACGTAGCCTATATTATAATCTTTTCATTTGCAGTCCTTTCAATGAATAACATAATTTCAACTTTAATTATTTAGTATTTAACTAGTGTAATGCTCAAAATTTAAACAATTTTTTAAAATGTTTATTATACCATTGTTTTAATTAATCGACATTATATTTTGCCGCGATAGTTTATTTAAATAGTAACACACATGGAGGATATTAAAAAAGGTTTACACCAAACTATATATTTTTACTTTTTCGTCAAACAATGTTTGGAATAATACATTGAAAACATTGAAAATAATAAATAAATACTTTTTGTATAAGATATTTTTTACAAGTGATTTACAAACTTTACTTTAGATTTATATATGTGCCCAAGTAAGAAATTACTATTCGACTATGTTACGAATTCAATATGAAATCTGGTAAACTAGAAAAAATGTATTAAATTTATTCGTACACCTTTTTAATTTATATCAAATTAACTTGCAGGCCGTAACTCATTGTTAGCTTGAATGGGGTGAGGGAGGGAGGGGTCACTAGAAAGTTTGACAGTTAGTTGTTAAAGTAGGGGAAAGGGGTAGAAGAACTAAAAATTGTAACGTAATTCACGATATTTTAAATTTAAACTTTTCATTTTCAGTCTTTTAAATACATAACATAATGACATAAATGAGATATATTTCTGTTGGATTTAAAACTGACAACTCTAGACGACATGGGTTTTTTAGGGCTTGAAATGAGATTAAGCTGTTTTATTGTTTTATTTTTTTATTAATTTTTATTTTTTTTGGGTGGGGGGGGGGGGGGGGGGAGGTTATCGGGCAAAATCTAGATATTAAACTGCACAATTAAAAATCTGCTTCGACTGTTAGAATTTAAAGCCCATGTTATTCATAGTTAAAAAAAGGATAAAGACAAATATAATTTATAGGTCTGGTAAGGACGTATTTTTTAAATTTATGCACTGTTGTTTTACATACTCATTATGTAATGGTACAAGCGCCTGCTCTTTATTACCGATCGAATGATCGGTCACCTGGTACTGTATATATATATGTGTATATATGTCTGGAAATTTTCTTCAAAAGCGCTCTAACGATTATCTTCATGTTTTAATGCACTACTTGTTTCACCTAAAAAAAAATCTACAGATTTTCGGCCCCACAAATAAAAATCGGAAATGGACGTTAAACAAAAATACACATTAGATTTATCGTAGATATTGATTTTGGCCGTGAAAACATGCCCTTGCTCGACCCACATGTAGTGCGGCTTTCAAGAGCGGTGTTTTGTTGCGTCGCAGTTATGACGTTTCGGGAATACCCGTAGGCTTACTACAGCAGAAAGAAGTTTAATTTCTTGTTTAAACTACTGTTGCGCACCGATGATAGAAATAATTTAAAGCAAGACCAAGTGTAATTTATGTAATGCAGGGGTGTCCAAACTACAGCCAGTGGGTAACGCGCGGGCGGACAAATGATAGTATGCGGCCCTCGCGGCTTATTTAGATTTGAACGTCTACCAATATATTTTAGATTAAACTTCAATATATTTTAGATTAAATTTAAAAAAAAAGAAAACAAATACATATTTACGAATTATCTAATAGTGAGATAATAGTTTGCCGTTTAAATAATAACAGAATTAGAAGAACTTTCACCAAACTAAAGGTCTATTTGTAACTTTCTTTTATCTGACATTTTTTGAAAAAAAAACACCTCTAAAACTTTTTTTGTGTTTAAACAATGAATAGCTGTATATAGTGTACACTGTAGCAGATTACACTGCACTGTATATAGTGTTCACTGTAGCAGTATACACTACGCTGTATATAGCATACAACGTAGCAGTATACTCTACACTGTAAATAATAAACACTGTTTTAGTATTCACTTTTTTAAAAATTCAATTAATGTTTCATTAAAAATGTGTATGATTTGCTTATAAAGGCCTACCAAAGTAAGATATATTAGAATATGTTAACATTGTCAATTCGAAATCTGGTAAACTAGAAAAGATGTAAATTCAGTATATTCGTATTTTCCTTATAACAATAGTCAGAAGTGTAATATACTGTTAGTTTTATTGAGGGGCGGGGGGGGGGGGGGGGAGAAATTAAACACATTATCTAACGAGGCCTACATATATTATGATCTTTTCATTTGCAGTTTTTTCAATGAATAACATAATTTTACCTTTAATCATTTAGTATTTAAGTTTAATGCTCAAAATTAAAAAAAAAAAATGTTTATCTTACCATTGTTTTAATTAATCAATATTATATTTTACCGCGATAGTTTATTATAAATAGTAACACAAATGGAGGATATTAAATAATGTTAACACCAAACTATATTTTTTTACTTTTTTCGTAAAACAATGTTTGGAATAATACATTGAAAACATTGAAAATCTCTATATATAAAAAGATCGTGTTTGTGTCCCCACGGATCCCTATTGTGTCACTGACTTTTTTAGGCCTAGTCCTATATACTGTCTAATAGCTTTTCACATCTGACATGTGCCTTCTCTAGCTAAGTTGTTAACGTAGAGGACTGCTGTGCGTGCGAGCGGGTTCGATTCTCCAGTTAGACTATGCCTATTTTTTTTACCCGATTTACATTTATTCGTAGACCTTTTTAATTCCTATCAAACATATTTGCCGGCCGTAACTCATTGTTAGCTTGAATGGGTTGAGGGAGGGATTTGAAAAAATTGACATAATTTTATAGGAAAGTTTGACAGTTGTTTAAGTTAAATAATTAATTAATTAATTGGTCATTTATATAGCGCCTCACTCCATACTAATAAAAGCATGCTCGGCGCGCTCACAAAATCGAAACGACAATAACGCTCTAAAATAGTTTTAAACAAGGTTTCGGCCGATGGACGCACGAAACGACAATAACATTTTAAAATAGTTTCAAACAAGTTTTTTGCTGATGGATGTGTATTTGATCAATTTAGTTGAAAAGAAAAGTCTTCAAATTCTTCTTGAATGCCTTTTTTGACACAGAGTTTTTCAGTGTCTCAGGTAAGCCGTTCCACAGTGAAGGCGCCACAGATTCAAACGAGCGTACACCAATAAGGGAGGGGTAGAAGAACTAAAAATTGTAACGTAATTCACGATATTTTAAATTTAAACTTTTCATTTTCAGTCTTTTAAATAATAATAATAATAATATTTGTAAAGCGCTGCCAACAAACATAATGTAAGCTCAGAGCGCGTTTAACATACAACTAAGAATACGGATATTACACTAGGCCAGGTGACAGAGCTAAATTGATGATAAAAAACAAGACAAAACAAATAAATGTAGCATTAACCGACCCAACCCATAAATAAGACAGTAAGTTTCTAAAGCATGTTGAATGTTATCGAAGGTAAATATTGAAATAATGAGTTTTTAAGTTCTTTTTGAAAGTAACAGTAGAGCTTGTTCGCCTCAGTTGAATGGGAAGTTGATTCCACACTTTCGGACCGGATACTGAGAAGGCTCTAAGGCCAACGGTCGTCAGCGAGAAACGGGGCTCTTCCAGAAGCGATGAGTTTGTAGAACAAAGTGTTCTTTGCGGGACATAAGGTCTGATTAGTGCCTTGAGATAGGACGGAAACTCGTATTTAAAAATGCACTGATGGCAAAGTAGCGCCACTTTATACTCAATTCTGGAGCGAGCTTAGAAGGGCAGTTCCCGAGTCTCTTTTAGACTTGCACATAAACAAACGCGCAGTACTTTTATGTATTCGTTGTAGCCTGGCGATTTAATGACATAAATGACATATATTTCTGTTGGATTTAAAACTGACAACTCTAGCCTTCATGTGTTTTTTTGGTTTAAAATGATATTAAGCTGTTGTTGTTGTTTTTTTTTGTTTTTTTTTTGGAGGGGGGGGGGGGGTATCGGGCAAAATCTAGATATTAGACTGCACAAATAAAAATCTACTTCGACTTTTAGAATTTAAAGCCCATGTTATTCATAGTAGAAAAAAAGAAAAAGAAAAATACAATTTATTGGTCTGGTAAAGAAGTATTTTTAAAATTTATGCACTGTTGTTTTACATACACATGATGTTAAGGTACAAGCGCCTGCTCTTTAATACCGATCGAATGATCGGTCACCTGGTACTATATATATTATACTAGACAGAAAGACGTGTATATAAGCCTACCGAGACTTAAAGCTTTTTAAGTAGGCCTATAAGATCGTGGACGGAGAGGCACTGTGTTAAGAAACCGCCGCGTTATAGAGGGCTGAGTTGGCCATACAATATACGTACGTATGCGTCTGCCTGTTTGTTTTTTTAAACATGGATTCGGACCCGAAACCTTCATAGTAACAACCCACACTCTTCCTCTGGACCACCATGTCATGTAATTATATTCATACAATAAATTACAACATATAACATCATAACACGTATCCCATGTTAGATCAAATAAGTCATAATTATCTTAGTCTATAGTTGGCCGACGTTGTGAGGTCAAGTTTGTTACGCCCCGAGCATAACAGTGTTCTTAAATCTCTAGCCCTGCATTTTTTTTTTATCTAAACGGGCTTTGCGTATTCAGCATCAGAGGCATATAACCACAGGATGGGGCTGTGTGGTCCACTGCGGGACAAAAGGGGAAGTAATTCGAAGCTGTCGTTGAAATAATACAATGGGCCGTATTGCTGCTGAGAGTTAACACCCTTGCCCCTTATACAAGTCAATCTTATATACCGTAATTGTAAAGATTGCTGCTGAGAGTTAACACCCTTGCCCCTTATACAAGTCAATCTTATATACCGTAATTGTAAAATGGGCAAGGGTGTTAACTCTCAGCAGCAATACGGCCCATTCTATGAATCACCCTCTCACTATATGTTACAGTTTGTTACATCGATTTGGACAATGTATTTTAATCAAAATTGATTTTGACTAACAGTGCTTTTAAATTATATGCCCATAACTAATGCACACATTTTTCACAGCACATGTTTCGTTGCAAAGTTTGTTTTTAATAACGTTTTGTCACAAAATATCATATTTTTTTTATAAATTGTGTCTAGCAGCTGCGCGAAATTAAAAATATATTATTATTATGAACAGTATTAGTTTGAACTGAACACTTGATTCCGCCAGTCTTACCTGGCCAAAAAGCATAAAGGTGTCTATTTGGTCGCCTGACTATACTTAACAGTTATTCGTCTCTTTGAGGTATTTTTTTTAAGGCTCATATAATGTTGTTCAGATGAGCAAGGTGATAGGTATTTCTTAGTTGCCATGGAAACAGAATGGAATGTTGGCATTGAAGAATGGTTTTAGACTGCTAGCAAGAGCACAAGCCTATAAATATGCATATTTTGTCTATCTATCTATCTATCTATCTATCTATCTATCTATCTATCCACCCTCTTACTCATATATCCATTTATCTATCTATCTATAATTTATCTTTCTAACTTGTCTAACTGTCTGTCTTTCTGTCTATCTCTCTGCACATATGCCTGTACATCTGTCTGTTTGTATGTCAGTCTAATAATATATCTATTTGCATACCTAAATATTAATTTTTAATCGGCCTACCCAGCAATTCGCATATTTAAGCCATTCCCAGTAACTCTCCATTTACCTTTAAGTTACCAATAGTCACACTGTTAACTCCCCTGAGTTTACGCCTTATACCACTGGCCTATATTTATATATACAATATTACGTAGTTCAGTGCCTTACACTGAAAGGTTCTGAAAACTCAAGTTTTTCATCTAATTTGTTTCCTTGCTCCTATGATCATTACTCCTTTACTATTGTTCCCTCCTTTTTTTTTTCTTTAGATCGCATTATAACACATTTTAGTGATTTCTAACACGAATTCCTTGAAACTATTTAACCTGATCATTAATCTTATATTTGTTAATATAAAAGATAAATTTCAATTAAAAAACAACAACAGTAAAAAAAAGCCAACAACTACAGCATCGTATTAGAAGCACGATAGCTGAGCCAAGATAGCTGAGCCAAGATAGCTGAGCCAAGATAGCTGAGCCAAGATAGCTGAGCCAAGATAGCTTAGCCAAGATAGCTGAGCCAAGATAGCTGAGCCAAGATAGCTGAGTTAAGATAGCTGAGCCAAGATAGCTGAGCCAAGATAGCTGAGCCAAGATAGCTGAGCCAAGATAGCTGAGCCAAGATAGCTGAGCCAAGATAGCTGAGCCAAGATAGCTGAGCCAAGATAGCTGAGCCAAGATAGCTGAGCAAAGATAGCTGAGCCAAGATAGCTGAGCCAAGATAGCTGAGCCAAGATAGCTGAGCCAAGATAGCTGAGCCAAGATAGCTGAGCCAAGATAGCTGAGCCAAGATAGCTGAGCCAAGATAGCTGAGCCGCATCGCGTTCGACTGCAGGTCCTGGGTTCTATGACTGGTGGAGGCTAGGTTTTTTTTTTCCCAGGAGTCTACCCAGCTCTGATGGGTATAAGGCCTACATGACTTTAATTGGGGTTAAAGTAAAGGCGGTTGGACATTGTGCTGGCCACACGTCCCCTAGTATATGCCGTGGCCACATAAACTGGTTAACGCTGATTCACCAGACCTATGATCAGTTTGGTCCGAAGGGTAGCCTACATTACTTAGGCCTACTGCATCGTATAATGTGAACTTGTTTTTAAATGTCTCATGTGATTTTTTTCCTTTTCTTACAGATTCATTAGAAGAGAACAAGGGATAAGAGTTTAGGGCATTGCATTTTCACTACCATCATTTGGTGCCATCTGTGGAACATGGCGCCGCAGAATCCCTCTTTGTTTGTGTTACTTTGTAAGTATCCGGTGGTGTCTGTGCACACAAATGATTAAAGATTATGCCATGAACAAACAAACAGGTAAAAACAAATAGGCCTACAATCAGTATATAGGGCCTATAGGCCTATCGTCGGAAACCTAAACCTTCAAAACAAGAACACATTGAATAAAATTTTTAACGTTGCAAGCTATTATAAATTATCGGCAACACACATAAACCACCAAGACATAGACATAATTAAGCACCTCCGCCCCCCCCCCCATCTTTTACCATCGCATAGATGATACGAGTCACCAAATACACAAAATACAATAACAGACACAGGCATTCTATTTTTCTCATGGCGACTAAATTATTAAATAGAAATTAGAGTATTTTTATTTTGTATACTAAGGTGAATGCATCTAAGTAGCACAAATAAAAGCCTATATTATATTTGAAACTTTTATTTCAATACTTTAGGTCTTCAACTCTATGAAGGCCAATTGCACAATTGTAAAACAAATTTCCTTTAGCATAATAGGCCCTAAAGATTGTTATTTTGATTTCGCATTGGGCACTAGGGCACCCCCTTTACCAAATGATTAAAATAAGAAGAAAAGAACATCTATAGCCTATATATAAAATAAGAGTGTTTGTCCGCCTACGGATCCCCATTGGTTAATTTGACATCACGTGAGTTATTGTCACTGACCTATTTAGGCCTAAGCCTATTTAGGGCCTACTGTCTAATAATTTTTCACATCGGCCATGTGTCTTGCTATCTCAGTGGTAAAAGTAGCGGACCTATGCTGGCGACCCGGGTTCGATTCTCCAGTTAGCCTATAGGCCCTACCTTTTTTTCGTCAATTTTTTTTTTCAAACTTTTAAAAACAAAAGACATTGTAAATCTACAGGCAATTTAGATTTTTGTTAAATAAAAATACTTGCCTATTTTTTTTACCCGATTACAAAATTAATTTTAAATTGCTTTCCTAAAAGTCTTCAGTACAAAAATAATAATTTAAATATAAGATTTATAATTTTCTTTTAAGTGTAGTTTAGGCCTAAACATTTTTTATCTGCACCTTATACAGTCCTGTATTGTTTTTTTTTCACCCGGGCAACGCCGGGCAATGTACGGTAGCTTGTAGAACATAAAAAACATTGTTTTTAAAAGTTACGGCCCATGCTGCAGGGTAACCTACTTGTACAGAAAACATATTTAATTTGTTCCTTTAAAACTGGATTTAATCTTTTTAAAACTGGATTTAATCTTTTTGCTCCGTCTGTCTATTAATTATTGCGAGTAGTCTCCCTCCACATCTTATCTTATTTATTCATTCATGAAATAAGGTGTTTACCCACCAGACGATATGAATTATTATACCTACATTTTGTGAAATGTGCACTGGTAAGAGCAGGTGCTGACAAATCATTATTTAATATAGAAAATCGTAAGTTTAATCCGTTATAAGTTTTGCGAGAACAAATGCATATAGGAATATAGGCATATAACCTAAATTTTAGCCTAAATTCTAAATAATATAAGTCCCATAATTATAATAACTTATCTTTAATATCTTAATATTACTACTAAGTTAATAAGTTAAATAAGTAGGCCTACTCCTTCTAAATGTAAATTTCTTCCCGAGTGGCATTCGGGCATGAAATGGGCTGCGGTTGCCTGAACATACCAGGAAAACCAGTAACTTAACATCATTTAAAACATTAATAAAAATGCATGACTAGACTCGGACCATGGATGAGCGTCAATAATCTTCTTTATAGAAGGAGTGTCTGTGATGTATAATAATAATAATATATTATAAGTCCAAGTCTATTGGATTTTCACAAATCAGAGATTAACTCAGATTAGATGACATAATCATAATGATTGACAATTGACATGGTTATGATTTATGATTGACATGATTACATCTACGCATTAGGCTACTGTTTTTTTTTATTAACTTAAATACTTAATAATTATTATTAAGACTACTGACTACAGTCTACAAGAACACATTTTAAATCTAGAATATTTAAACAAATACAAGCTGCCATGTCAAAAAAATCTAAAGCATTTAATTAAATATTTTACCATATTCATATAGGCTACTTATACTCTAGTCAATACTACACTATTTCTTGTAGTGACCTAGACACAGTTCACAATGCAGAATGTTCTGTTGTTTTGTATAGCATATGTTTTAATTGCATCAACTGGAAGGAGTACTTTATGTTTGGAGAAACTCTTCACCAGATTAAAACTGTTTTTGTCGAGCGGGGGTTAGGCCTAGCCTACTCCTGGATTTTGACTCTGAGGTTGTGAATAGTGGGCATAGAGCTCAGTGAAAAGTAGTAGGTTTACCACAACTTGATATCTTTTGTTAGTTCAACTTTTGTCATATTTTTTTTCACAGCAGCATTCCTTTTGATATGCAGCCATGAGATTTCAGGCCAGGATCTTCCGAGCAGCGGGAGCCCTTTTATTCAAGAACCAGATATCAGATACTCTGTAAAAAAGGATCCCGCAATCATTGTCTGCAAGGCGAGAAATGTGGCTGATATCACCTTTATATGTGTCGGCACCCAGATTCCACCTACATCCGTCGAGTTTGAGACCTCCCCTGATTCGCCAGATATTTCAGAAGCCAGAGTGATGGTGGAGAAGGATGACGTCTTGAACTTTTTGAAAAATAAGCCAAACGAACCTTTTTGGTGCCTATGTCAAGCACTGGACGAGAGGGGTGAAGTGATAGCAGAGAGCAGAAGAGGAGAAGTATCTGTAATATGTAAGTAATGCAGCACTTTACTAGTTTGTTTAGCTTCAACTGAGTTTACAATTTACTACAATGGCAATATATCAAATATTCCTTTGATAAATCCAGAATTTAGATAATATAAATTGTTTCAACGATAATCAAGTTTCTAAGGTTATAAAAATTCTCAACTTATAGATGAGTAAAAAACTGCTTTTATATTTCTTTTATTTTATGAGATTCTATAAGCACTGTTGTTATGTTATTTTATAAACTTATATTTTTAGCTATGCAAAGTGAAGTTAATATTATATGCTTTGATATATCTGTTAGATAATATAAAAATTGTGTATGGCAGAAAGTATATATTGTAATTCCTTACTTTGGATAAAAGCGTCTATATTTTTCCTTTCCATTGGATATTATGGATTCAAGTTTACAATGTGAAACCATTAACAAAACACATACATTGGACTAAATTTCTTGGATTATGTTTGGATATGTTCACTATTGGATTACACAATGTTCAAGATCTTGGAATACAATTTCTTCAATACTCAAGAAACAAGGATAGTTTTATTCAACCTAAGATTGAGTGCAATTTTTGTTATTGCAGTAACAAATTATTCAACAAAAAGTGTTTAGATGTGCTGTAAATGACATTTAGCATTAGTTTGAAAAGATCGAGGCATTTGTGCTTTTTTTGTTTGAAATAATTGTGGAAAATCTTCAAGGTGTTGACTAACCATGTCATACCTATTGTTTCAGATCTGAGTCCCAAATTTGAAGTTCAACCTGCTAATGTTGTGGCCTTTGAGGGTGACTCTGCTGAAATAGTTTGTGGTGCTCCTAAAGGAAATCCCAAGCCAGAGGTTGGTGCAAAAAAAAAAAGAAAGATGTTATTACATTTTTTATATGATAATCAATATATTGAGCAAAGAGTTAATTATCTACCAGTATTACTACACTATAGACGCCTCAGATTTTGTTATATAAAATGATTGGGAAAAAAACTATTCTTTCAAATATATTTTCCACTCATACTAATATGATAGAGTACAGGAAGGTATTTTTCATGCTTTTTTAAAGTGTGACTACTTTATGACATAATGTTTCTTTGGTCCTTCCATATCTAAAGAGATTTAAAATATAATTTGTTTGTTTATTGTTTTTTTTCAGATCATCTGGAGAAAGAACTCAAGAAGACTCAAACAGTCGTCCCGTTTGATAATTGCAGACAGTGGAAGCTTATTAATACACAATGTAACAACAGAGGATGCTGGAAACTATCAGTGCGTTGCAGTGAACAGCGTTGGGCGTTATGAGAGCAAAGCTGCTACATTGAGTGTTATAGGTGAATATATGCTTCATAAGCTGAACCTTTGCTAACCCCCAAACCATTGATTATTCATTCTCAGTGTTAATTTAAGGTTTCTTGCAGACTGCAGAGTCTCTTCTTGAGGCAGTGAATTATAGCTAGACCAATGCTTTCATTGTTTCAATGTTTGATGTGTGGGGTTGTGGGATAGAGATGTAAGAATCTCTTATTGAGGCAGTGAATTATAGGTAGACCAATGCTTTCATTGTTTCACTGTTTGATGTGTGGGGTTGTGGGATAGAGATGTAAGAATCTCTTCTTGAGGCAGTGAATTATAGCTAGACCAATGCTTTCATTGTTTCACTGTTTGATGTGTGGGGTTGTGGGATAGAGATGTAAGAATCTCTTCTTGAGGCAGTGAATTATAGCTAGACCAATGCTTTCATTGTTTCACTGTTTGATGTGTGGGGTTGTGGGATAGAGATGTAAGAATCTCTTATTGAGGCAGTGAATTATAGGTAGACCAATGCTTTCATTGTTTGAATGTTTGATGTGTGGGGTTGTGGGATAGAGATGTAAGAATCTCTTCTTGAGGCAGTGAATTATAGCTAGACCAATGCTTTCATTGTTTCAATGTTTGATGTGTGGGGTTGTGGGATAGAGATGTAAGAATCTCTTATTGAGGCAGTGAATTATAGGTAGACCAATGCTTTCATTGTTTCAATGTTTGATATGTGGGGTTGTGGGATAGAGATGTAAGAATCTCTTCTTGAGGCAGTGAATTATAGGTAGACCAATGCTTTCATTGTTTCAATGTTTGATGTGTGGGGTTGTGGGATAGAGATGTAAGAATCTCTTCTTGAGGCAGTGAATTATAGCTAGACCAATGCTTTCATTGTTTCAATGTTTGATGTGTGGGGTTGTGGGATAGAGATGTAAGAATCTCTTCTTGAGGCAGTGAATTATAGCTAGACCAATGCTTTCATTGTTTCAATGTTTGATGTGTGGGGTTGTGGGATAGAGATGTAAGAATCTCAGTGGGAAGATTCAGGTGCAAAAATTATGTATCAGTGGAAAAGATCAACTGAGGGCTTTTTGTCTTCTTATTTGCACTGTTTGCTGGCTGAAAACTATAATGTTTCCCAATTGTTGTGAAGGTCAGACTTTCTGGTTGACCAGTATTGTTATCACCGATGATTGATACTTTGTGACCCACAGAGGACTGTGTTATTTCAATGCGTTGACATTTTTCTAGATTTAGCCATAATAGCCAAATTTATTAGGACCTTTGCCAAACATTGGCTAGTGGTCAAATAAGCTGACCAATAAAAGTTTGGCTGATGCATAGCTTTTCTTTAATTCTTTTAACTCACTTGTTTACTGAGGTGGGAGCTAAAGCCATCTGAAAGACATTGATATTTTTTTCATCTGTGGATATTTTGATCAACACAGATTTTATGAGAACAAAAATCTGTTTTATTTACATGTACATATCTTAAGCCAAGCAGATGACCAATGTTTTCATAGAAACTTAAAACTTTTAAATACATCTAGGTGGTAAAGGCTAGTGCAGCATGCAAAAGTATTGGGATGACTGAACTGTGTCTGACACCTCCCCATTAGGGTAGACTCAGTGGAGGGTGAGCACAATCTCCAGGGCAGATAAGCATACACAGCATCCCATGTTCCTCTATGTTTCTTTTCACAAAGCATGTTAGGAACTATTCTGGCTTTGCGCTCATGGCATCTGTAAGCCATATTATATCACTCACCAGCATTTACATATCGATATAAATGTTCCTCTTATGTAGGTATAGTATACAAAATTATTTTTAAATACAATTTTTTCTTCTTTATTTACCATTCAAGTAGTCAATCCCAATCTCGTAAAAATTGTATGCTGTATCATAATTTTCTCTTGTCACAATGATTACACTGTTCTAATTCATTTCATTGCTTTTTTGTTAGATAACATGAGTATAGCTGGAAATGTGATGGAACTTAGCCAGTCGGAGGAGTACTCGCAGGAAGAGGAAGGGAAGACCCGCATTCCCAGGCAGTCTAAGACTTTCTATTTTAGCATGGAGCCGAGGGATCAGTACCATATCTCGCCAGACAAGGATGTCACTTTAAACTGTGGAACAGTTGGGGCTGACATGATTACTTTCAAGTAACTTTCTCAAACACATTACACATTTATATAGCTCTATTAAGGAAAAAAACAAATTTGAAAAGGGCTCTGAGTTAACCCAAGTGTTAAATCATATTGAGTATAGATCATTGAAACAGTTTAATAGAAATGGTTTTATATTTGATTTAAAAGTCACAATATTTTAATCAGTCTGATATCACTGATGTAGTTGGCATTAAAAAAAAACAGGGTTAAAAAAAATAATGTTATTAGCCAACTAACAAGAAACCAAAAACTGAAATAGCAAAGCTCTGGGAATTGTCAAAAACTGGGGCCAGCGGTAGGATTTTCAAGTTATCTGCGTTCGAAGCATCCTGGACTAACATCGCCATCCTCTTCATTTGCTTCTTAATGTTATGGTCAACGATAATCGGAAATTTGATTATCACTATGGAAAGCTATTATCAAAAACCGGTATTGAAAAGAAAAAGGTTTTAACACTCCTTGTTGAGACAGAAAAATAAGACATCAATACATTGAAAGTTTTATAAACTCATTAAAAAAATTTGTTTTCTCCTCCTAAGTATTACAGTGCACATAAATAGGAAATTTATATAGTAAACCCTATTGCTATTAAATGGATTGATAGCTTAATTAAGTTTTGTTTCCTTTACATATATTTATTTGTTATTTTGTTTATTTATGCACATTTATTGTTGCTTGTATATACTTCACAGGTGTAATAATGACAGATTCAAAGATCTTGTTCAAGCTCAAACTGGTTTAAATGATGCAGGACAAAAACTTGTCCAAGTAAGTTGAGTTTATCTTTATTTTTTTGTGTTCTGTTTTCATATTTTAAATCAAAACATAATAGCAGAGAGGAAGAACACAAAAAAAAACCCTCAAGGATTTAAACAAGGAGATATTTTATCTTTTTAAAAAAATATATATTTAATATTATAAATTGTTAATTGATAAAAACAATATTAACTAGGCGTGGTTGAGACAATTCTTAAAAAAAAAATCTTTCAAAGATTATAAAATGGTTGATAAGTTAAGAAATGGGAAAAGGGAGACCATCCTTTATCTGTTTATTAGTAAACATTCATACAAAGATAACTCCCTTGGATGTGGCCCAAAACACAGTGGGCTCATTATCCATGGTCAATATCATGATTTTTTTCTTCGCAATGTATGGTTAACATGTGAATTTTAAATTAAACTTGAACACAAATAAATGGCTCCTTGTTGTTTGTTTAAAATAAAAAGGGGGAAGGGGGGTATTGTATGTATTTTGAACTATTTTTACTGCTGTTTTTATTCTGTTGCTACAGGTATCACCAGTGGTATGCCTTTCATTAGTTATTTTTAAACTTAACTAATGTTTTAAAGCGCATAATTCATCCATTAATCTTTCAATTGATGCCAAATTTTTACTCATTATTTATAAACCAAATATAAATATATATGAAATATTTGCTGTCATCAACAAAATGAGGTTTTAAAGTTGTAAATTTTATCTTAGCTAAGATTATAAATGGTTGATTAATTAAAAAGTAGTGCAAAATTAGTTTTTATAAATTAAGATATTTTTACATTGAAGCTAAAGCCTAAAGATTTAAGCATAATTGCTACCCTTTCGATTCCATTTTACTGCACAAGCAATAATTTTTAGGCTTTACTTTTTCTTAGCACACCTAGTTAAATATGACCCTTAATTAGGTAGACAAAGTTATATATACAGTCAAGAACTCAACCTAAAAGAAATCAACCTAAAAGAAATCACCTTAAAAGAAATCAACCTAAAAAGAAATCACCTTAAAAGAAATCAACCTAAAAGAAATCAACCTAAAAGAAATCAACCTAAAAAGAAATCACCTTAAAAGAAATCACCTTAAAAGAAATCACCTTAAAAGAAATCAACCTAAAAGAAATCAACCTAAAAGAAATCAACCTAAAAGAAATCACCTTAAAAGAAATCACTTTAAACCATTTTAAGCACAAAAATTGGCAGGTACAGACAAAAAAAAAATAGCCTACAATTTTATTGTTGTTGCTGGCAGGCAACATTGAATCAAACCCAGGCCCAGTCACAACAGCTAGAGATCATTTGCAATATATTTGCAGCAAGACATGTACAAAAATGTGCTAATATTTACTTTAAATTTTTTTTATTATTGCAGCATGAATTAAACATCAGCTACAGTATTTTCATGTCAAAGAGAAGACCCAATAGCAAGCCAGATGAGCCAATGTTTTGCCAATGTGAGGGTTGGCGCGTGATTAAAAATGCTACCAAAAATACTACCGGATGGGATAGCATTCTTTCAAGTGAAAAGAAAGGATTAATATATCTAGCAAGTAAGTTACATATTTTATTATTTCAGCCCTGATAATACATTTATGTCCATTTCTTAACGCTTTTCCTCCTATCTCTTTCTTGCTCTAGGTCCATTTCTTTTTCCCCTATATGATGCTTTGCAGGATGGTCTTTGCAAGTTCCTGCTTTCTTGTGATATGGCTGAAGCATTTCAGTGTGTATTGTTTCGCTATAGCCTTAAGAAGATTGTCAGCATAGTGGCCAGACAAATTGTGTCTCATACTTTTTGGTTTGAAGATGCTGTCTCTGTAGCAGATGCACAGTATGTTCCTGAAGAATTGCTGGTATATCCTGCGTGGTGCTGTCAGTGTCCTGGCTACACAGGCTTACAAGAATGTTTGACAGTAGAAAAAAAGTGTCTGTGTCATTTTGTATTTGACTTGCATAGCGTGAATGTACATGCTAGGACAATTATTTTATAGCATGCGAGTAAGTTCTCTTTTAAAAAAAAAATCTTACAGCCTCATTAAATTGGTTTTTACTAATATTTAAATCTGTCTATTCTGTAGCGCTTGATAAAAAGTTTAAAGCTGAGCCATCAAATACAGTGGCTGGCCTGAACTCCCAAGTTGATTTACAATGCGAAGCTCCTGATGGTATTCCAATTCCTTTTGTGAGTATTTATCAGTTCATGTCTCAAGTTCCAAGAGTTGCCTTGCTTTTTAGATCTCTCGATTAGCTCACATCTTATTTTTTTTATCTAACTAACCAGCTGCAATATCGGAACATAAATATTCATCTTTGTTGCGCCCCTTTGAGGGTCAAGTGAACACAACTGTTCGCTACATTTTAATACCAGAAGCTCGACATCAACAATTCTTATGCATGTGCCAGGATCAGGGCGATCAGAAACAATACAAAAGAAAAAAAACTTAATACCGAAAAAAACCTTCTCACTGCAGTTTTTATTGTAATTTTTTTTTCTTCTCTCTTAACAAAACACATTGTAGTCATTTGTTTCTTCATCATTTTGACGGGCATAACCACTAGTTGTTAGAATAATGGCCATCTCTGTGAGCCCCAAAAATATCCCTAATAATGTGAGCTCTGTCCAAACACAGAAAATGAGACTAGTACTGACCCTAGTATTAGATAAGAGTGTTTTCTAAATTGTAACTGTTTTGCTTTTTGTTCTATTGGTACATTACACATATACTTCATGCTCTTTCTGATAAGAAATCAATGTGCAGAATAAATCAATTTTCAACTCATTCTACCTTTACTATAGTGCTGATTCTTTTGATTATGCATGACATCAACCTTCCATATTTGTTTTTCTCTAGGTTAACTGGTTTAAGGACAATAACAAACTTGAGATACGCTCAGACAGGTACAGCATGAGCCCCAAAGGTACTCTTACCATTCAGAATGTTCAATACAGTGATAGAGGGAGATACCACTGCACGGCCAGCAACACATTTGACAGCGTGAAAAGCAGTACTGCCCAGCTTAGAGTAGAAGGTTAGTTTTTTGTTTGTTTTGGATAATGATTTTTATTTTAATTACTCCCTAGATTATATGGTTGTTATGGAGATGATAGTACAGTCAGTAAGTTGTACAGATATATTAGACATTGCAGCCCCTGTGTTTAGGGTTTCATTAAAATATAAGTTGATTATAGTATTGCTACAAACTCATTTAATAAAGGGGCGTGAATTTATATATGTGTGTGTCTGGTTGTCTAGATGTAGGCTCAATACTTCCAGAATCATCTGTTAAGTTTTATATACCTTTGAATGTAATACAAGAACTTATAGCAGAAACAAACTCCAAGTTAAAAAAAACAACATTAAAAATAAAATCACTTTGATACAAAAAGAATATAGCCAATAACACCCAACAAAATAACATAAAATACTACCATATCAATGAAATATTATATTCCAATAAATAGACTTTTCATAACATACAACACCCAGTTAAATTACTTCAAGTACAAGAATAAAATGGGTAGTTGGGTGGTGGAAACCTAGACAGAAAGAAATTTCCAGGACATAAGCTTTGGACAAAATATGCTATCATCATACCTGGGTACCTGTGCATATTTGAAGGGATTTGTACACTTTTGAGACCCTCAGTGTATGGTGTCGGTCACAATAAACAAAAAATACAGGCAACAAACAATTTTGCAATTTTTAAAGATTTTTTTAAGGAGAGATTAAAAAAAAAATTGGTGTATAAGAGTTTTTTCCCTTTTAGTTTTGGCAGTTACATTAAAATTTGGATACCCAATTTACAGTGTTAAAACTCTGTTATGCTTAATATTATAGTTCGATAAATATTTTTTTTAAATTACAGAAAATGTCTGAAAAAAGGTACATTTTTAAGATGCCTAAGTTTTCATGGTTGGATACGGTAATCAGTACTTCTCCAATGCTTCACACCTCATTGTTTTTTGGACAATCTATATACATATAATACATATATATATATAGTCAAGTCAACTCACTTTATCTGGTTTAAATGTACATTATTCATCAAAATATGGTCAACGGTCTTAAAATAGCCTTTTGAGCCAGTAAGAATACCTGAATGGAGAATGATGAGGTCCCCGCGGTTATGTATTACAGGTCTACATTATGATAGTCTAACGTACATGTCCGTTGAACTTATATTCTTCTTTTTTTTTGTCTATCTGGTAATTTTACTTTTATGATTGGTGGTGGCAAGTTGTGACCCAGCCTTTTGGAAACACTATTAGTATAAAACATTTACACCTTAAAATATGGGTTTAATTTTGTTTAATTCTACTTGTAATGTTCCTTAAATTTTTTGTTTATGTTTTTTTTTATTATCCAATTAAAGTTATGTCTGTTTGCATGGGAATTATTTCATAGACAGAATGTATTAGGCTGGCTGTTAATGACTAAATGAGTGTTTCAGTTACATTTGTGCTGGCTCACCTTCATCAAAAACAAATATTTTTTTTCTTTCCTTCAGATGAAGCACCACCAGTAACACAGATAACACAGATAACACAAACAACTCAAAGAACTCAAAGAACTCAAAGACCAGCTGTTACAGATGAGGAAGATCTCGTCTTCCCTGATACTGTCCCTGCTGAGGCACAGATGATCAAGTACCCTAATCTGGAACAAGAGATAGCGGATGGGGCCGACCTGCCACTGTCCTGCACTGCCATACTTGTGGAATACATACAAGTGAACTGTGATGGTGCCAGGCTGGAGTCTGCAACTGAGGGGGATATAGCGTCTGGCCGGGTGAATCACCAAGTGATTAGCAAAACGGTCGTCAATCCTCAAAACAGAGGTAAGTTTCTGTAGTATGGCATTTTAAAAGGGTTTCTTTTTTATGGGCTTTTAATAAGGTTTCTTATATATATTACCTTTTGATAAAGTTTCTGTTGTACGGGTTTCAAATGAGCTTTTTATTGTATGGGCTTTCTAGGCATTGTTTGTTGGCCATTTACAATTTCTTCACACACAGATTATTGTTTGCATTTGAATACAGGGATAGAAACTTAATAAATATTGAGCTAGATGTAAAATGTTCAAAGTCAGTGTTGAATAGTGTTTCAACCAATGTTGGCCACTGCTTTTGATCCCAATGTTAAAAGCTTATTTTGTGTTGAAAAAAAAACTGTACATTTATTTAAAGTAAATAATCTGTTTTATGTTATTTCTCTTACTCTTGGCATTTTACTTAGGGCTGGGGGTAGGCTACTCATCAAATGGGAAAATAAAACATTGAGCCATATGGCAGATGTTGTGTGGTAAGAATAACGGATAACAGTCTCTTCTAACAATTAATGTCAGTGCCTATCAGAGCTTAGAGCTGGAAAAACCAGCAAATTGAAAACGAGCATTAAGCCATAGGGCAGATGTTATGTGGTAGGAATGCCAAAGAACAGGCTATTCAAACATCTAATGTTAGGTGCCTATCAGCTTAAGGGACAACAGTCTTTAATGGATAACAGTCTCTTCTAACAATTAATGTCAGTGCCTATCAGAGCTTAGAGCTGGAAAAACCAGCAAATTAAAAAAAAAGCATTAAGCCATAGGGCAGATGTTATGTGGTAGGAATGCCGAAGAACAGGCTATTAAAACATCTAATGTTAGGTGCTTATCAGCTTAAGGGACACCCTAAAGACCTGAGAAAAATTCTTGGACTCGAACCTGTGATCTTTGTTATGGCCATTGTATTACACTCCCACCAGACCAGGTGCCCCCCTTGTAGTAAAAACAGATTTGTTCCTCATGTGTTCATTGTTTCCTCCATTTAGAAGAGAAAGCCTTATATTTGGTTGTCTTTTTTTTTTGTTTTTTTTAAATGTTTTACAGTTTTCTTCATTTTTTTCCTTTTTTTTTTATTGAAGAGCAAAAAGTGATCCAGGCCAAATGGACTGTGAAGGCTGCTAACGTGACAAGACCTGAATACAAGTGCCAATGTTTAGCCCTGCACCTGAAAAATAGAAGTTGGGTAAAGCTGTTCGGGGAACATATAACCATCAAATTGAAGTCTGGGCCACCTACCCAAGAACCATTGGAACCATGTGAGCATTTGAAAGATATTCATTGAAATTTTATGCATGAAACTAAATCCTGGTGCAAAAAAAAAACATTTTCACTTCTGATTCTTTTTCTACCTGCCATTTTTTTTTTTAATTTCTGTACACTTCATTATATGTACTAATTCCAGACATGCTTACCATTGCAGAAAAAGTATAAAGTACGTAGGAATCAAATTATTTATGAAGCTAAATCTCTGAAATGTTGAATAACCATTGGTAACATAAAATAATGTTAATGTTGCCATTTCTAAAGTAGCCAAGAAAAGAAAGTCTGAGGATTTGTTGAGACCTACTTCTTCAAATCCACTGGTAAAACTAATATTGCTGTAGCTAGTAAGGAAATAAAGCTGTCATTATCTTAATGTGACTTGGCAATATTAGATTTTGATTATTTTGATTAGACCCTTGAAGTTAACTAAGTAGTTATGTTTAGACCCTTTAGAACTTAATTTAGTAGACCTTTAAACTTGTACCAAAGCTTAGAGATTTTGTTACATTTACCTTACCTCATCTGTTCAGAGGTTTATATCTTCAGTTGCGTAGACTTGGAAAAGTACGACCCTATTTGTCTACTGATTCTGCAAAGTTGCTGGCAGTCGCCCTGATATTTTCCCGTATCGACTATTGTAACGCCCTGCTAGCTGGCCTGCCCGAAGACAAAATCGCCAGGCTACAGCGCATTCAGAACAGTATTGCACGTTTGGTTATGCGCCAGTCAAAACGAGTCTCTGGAACTGCCCTTCTTCGCTCGCTACATTGGCTCCCAGTGAAAGCAAGAATCGAATTTAAAATCGCATCACTTTGCCACCAATGTTTAAACAACAACAGAATGCCATCATACCTTAGTGGACTAATTTCAGCATATGCGCCGCAAAGAGTCCTTTGTTCAGCTGACTCATCTTTACTGGTTGTGGCTGCAGACTTGTGGTATGATCGCCTTCTCATCATTTGGCCCGAAGATATGGTACTCGCTCCTCCTCAAGCTCAGACAAACCGCCTCCTACGACACTTTTAAAAAGAACTTAAAGACTCCCTATTTTAAGATTCACCTTTAGAAATCAGTTCTATTGTTTATTTTCCTCTGGTTTTGTATAACCCTAGCCATTATATGTTATCACTTGTATTTATGTTTTGTTCTCCGTTTTTTTTATGCGCTTAGAGCCTACACTATATGTTTATTGATAACGCTTTATAAATATTTTAATTATTATTATTATTATAAAGCTTAAATTACATCTGCATTGGCCAATTTTGAACTCATTGGACATTTCAGTGTATAGGTCTACATATAAAAATGAAATTTTTTAACAGGGTTCAGCTCTGTTTGTAATTGAACTGCAGAAATCACACACACACACACTTACCAAAGGATTTTTGTTTCTCAAAATAGCTCTGTTTTGTAATTGAATTGCAGAAATTACACACACACACTTACCAAAAATAGCTCTGTTTGTAATTGAACTGCAGAAATTACACACACACACTTAAAAAGTAAAGTACCCTTCGGACCAAAGTGATCATAGGGCCGGTGAAGCAGCGTTCACCAGTTTCTGTGGCCACGGCATACTAGGGGATGTGGGGCCAGCACAATGCCCAGCCGCCTTTACTTTACCCCAACTAATGTCAGGTACCCATCAGAGCTGGGTAGACTCAGGGACACCCTCAAGTCCTGGGAAAAAATCCCGGCTTCACCAGGATTTGAACCCAGGACCCTCGGATCGCCAGTCGAACGCGCTGCCGCTCGGCTACCGTGCCCCATCACACACACTTACCAAAGGATTTTTGTTTCTCAAAATAGCTCTGTTTGTAATTGAATTGCAGAAATTACACACACACACACTTACCAAAAAAATAGCTCTGTTTGTAATTGAACTGCAGAAATTACACACACACACTTACCAAAGGATTTTTGTTTCTCAAAATAGCTCTGTTTGTAATTGAACTGCAGAAATTACACACACACACTTACCAAAGGATTTTTGTTTCTCAAAATAGCTCTGTTTGTAATTGAACTGCAGAAATTACACACACACACACACTTACCAAAAATAGCTCTGTTTGTAATTGAACTGCAGAAATCACACACACACACTTACCAAAAGATTTTTGTTTGCTCAATTATCTTTTTTCCCCCCACCAAATTAAGCTCTTAAATATTTAATCTTTTCCCATTGGCTAGACATCGATACCAAATTTGAGCTATGGCCATCTAGCCAGAAAGTGCAACTGGATGATGAAGTAGTGTTGAAATGTGCTCCACCAAAGGGATATCCAAAGCCTACGGTAAATTGAGTTGTTGTTGCTTTTTTTACTTGCATAAAGTACATTTTATTTCTTAACAAATTATGTTTTTGTTTCTTTGTGGCATTTTTTGATACTTGATTTCATTTATGTTTTCACATAAATGAATTGGATTATCAATGTATTTTTTAATGTACTTTTTCATGTATATGTTATTCTAGTATTCTGTGTGATACGTATTCATGTATTTTTTCATGTATTTGTTATTTTATGTGTTACAGATGCTCCTTTTATACAGGAGATTTGCATTTATATGGTTTGAGTTTAGCCTTGCATTTTTATTGAGGCTTTAGTGGGGTTAAGTCCAGAAATGTTCTGTAATATGTCATCATCATCAATCCCTAAACCGTCCGGTGTGGTTATTGGTGGGGAGCAAAGGACACCTCAGCAGTCAACTTTCTCCACTATTGTCTATCTTGAGTGCTGTCAATAGTTCAGTCAACTGCAGCCCTGTCCAACCTTTTATATTGTTCAAACAGCATTTTTGCCGATGGCCTCTCAGACATCCACTTTTTGCAGTGCCCTGGAGGATAGTTTTTGGCAGGTTATTATGCTGCAGCACATGACCAAACCATGTCAGTTTGCGTGGTATGATTGTTGCCATTATGTATTCTTGAGGGCCTGCAATTGAGGATATTCTGTCTCAGACATACTGATTAGTCCTGTATTCTAGGGATGAGATTCAAGGGATTTTTCTCATGCACTTATTTTTGAATGCCTGCAACTTGTTTTCAATTACTGCTTTTAGCGTCCAAGTCTCACATCCATACAGAACAATGGTTTTCACAAGGGCACTATATAGCCTGAGCTTTGTTGGGAGACAAATGCTTTTGCAGGTCCAGATTTTCTTTAGTCTGGCCATTTCGGCCATTCCTGACCCAATCCTGGCTCAAATTTCTGACTTACAGCTTCCATCTACGGATATGATTGCTCCTAGATATTTGACATTCTTTACTTCTTCCAGTTGTTGTTAGTTCATTTTAATGTTTGCTCTTCTGGCATCTGTGGTGTTGATAATTATTTTTTTTTTCTGGAGCTGATTTCCATTCTGTATGCCCCTGCTCTATCTGCAAGCTTGTATGTGAACTCTTGTAGCTCTTTGTTTCTCCCGGCCAACAGGACGATTCATCAGCAAATCTTAGATAGCATAGAGGTCTCCCACCTATGGAGATGGATATATGTTAATCATTGAGTAGTTCTGGCTTTGTTTTAAATCACCTGTCTTGGTCAGTGGTTTTATGAGTGACTGCGTCAATTCATTAGGCCATTTTTTATTTTCCCATATCTTCTGGCAGATAGTTGTAAATGTTTTGGTTACTGCTACACCGCATGTTTCAAAATTTCAGCAAGAATGTTATCAATTCCAGGAGACTTGTCCCCCTTTAAGCTTCTTACTGCTTCCTTGACCTCGCTCAGCAGCACTGGTAATTCATCCAGCTCTCTTTCTTGTTTGTTCTGTAGTATGCTGGTATCAGTGTCGGTCTTGTAATTATATTTGCTCAGTGCAACATTCTGTCCAATGTCCAAGTATTGATGTGCTTTCATTGAGGAGCTGGATATTGCTGTCCTTGATTACTGATGCTGGCTTCTGTTGTGTTTTTGTAAGGTTTCGTACTGTATTGTATGCCGTCTTACTATTATCGGCAGCTATACAATCCTCCACTGTGCGTCACTGATTTTTGATCCAGTCTTCTTTAGCCTGTTCCATCTCCTTCCTGATCCGTGTATTTATTAGCATGTACTTATCTGCTACTGTAACATGTAAGATATAATAAGACATTACATATATTTTATGTTTCTCTTCATTAAAATAATATGGTACACAGATATTGGATATATACCCAGATATGAAGCCGGCTGGCCATGCGGTTACTTCACCGGACTGTCAACCAAAAACCACCTGATACATCGCGGGTTCTACTCTGTTGCCCTGCAAGAGTTTTGGTATTAGATGGCGTTAGTACTGGGTTGGTATCACGAGCGCTTAACCGGCAGCAGTGAAACCTCTCACAGATTAATAGTCTTCTAGAGTGCACTGAGCATGCTAAAATAGCATGGATAGAAGCGCTATATAAATGACCATTATTATTATTATATATTTGATGTTCCTCTTTCTTTAGATAATTTGGTCCAAAGACCAGCGAACCATTGATTTAGCTAGTGATACCAACTTAATATTGAAAGAGGATGGATCACTAATAATTGAAAGAATGAGGCCAGAGGATGCAGGGAGCTACACATGTACTGCCAAGAATACGGCAGGCATCAAACATACAAGAGCGGCTAGAATCACCTTATCAGGTATTCCAATATAATTAGACTTCAAACTTTGAAAATGGCAGAAAAATATGCTAATAAAATATGCTAATATAAATAGTTGACACAAATAAAGCTTAACCAAACTCCCCAAATTGTAAAGCGAAAATGCACTAAACTAACTGAATGCAGTGAGCACGGATACATTTAACACCAATGCTAGTCTGTGCGTTTCTGAAAAATACTGTGGAGTTTGTTGGAAAGATCGCAATCTCCAGGTAGTAGCTGAATCTGCCAACTAATATTATTTGTTATTAATAATAATAATAAAAAAATACAGACATTTTAAATAAAATCCACTTGTTTTTTTGTTTTTTTTATCACTCTTAGTCTTAATCATAAAAATTGATTTGTGCTTCTTTTCCTTCTGCCTTTTAAGAAAGGACCCGTAGACCAAGCCCAGACACTACTACCACCACAACAACCACCACAACAACGACGGAAACACCTGAGATTACTACCATCATGTAAGTTATATTCTTGCAGGACTAACGATAGTCAAGACCTTAAGAAATCTCAAACTACCATTTAGCATAAAATGTATTTTGGAAATAGACCTATTCCTTACTATATTAATGTTTTGCTATAATATAGATCTGTTTCACTATAAATATGTTTTGCTAAAGATCAGTTTCATTATAGATCTGTTTCACAAAAATATAATAGGTAAGGTTTCACACACAAAAAAAGGTTTTTGCATTAGATGGGTTTCCCAATAGGTTAAATATATTATGCTATAGATGGGTATCACTATAGTCTATAGTATAGATCCTTTTTATTATAGTGTTAGTGTTACACTGGCAGCAGTATTTTCTCCCCCTTTTATATACCTTTCTGTAGTATATAATGGTAATCTAAATTAAACTGGCAGTCACTGTATATATCTTTCTGTAGTATATAATGGTAATCTAAATTAAACTGGCAGTCACTGCATATATCTTTCTGTAGTATATAATGGTAATCTAAATTAAACTGGCAGTCACTGTATATATCTTTCTGTAGTATATAATGGTAATCTAAATTAAACTGGCAGTCACTGCATATATCTTTCTGTAGTATATAATGGTAATCTAAATTAAACTGGCAGTCACTGCATATATCTTTCTGTAGTATATAATGGTAATCTAAATTAAACTGGCAGTCACTGTATATATCTTTCTGTAGTATATAATGGTAATCTAAATTAAACTGGCAGTCACTGCATATATCTTTCTGTAGTATATAATGGTAATCTAAATTAAACTGGCAGTCACTGTATATATTTTTCTGTAGTATATAATGGTAATCTAAATTAAACTGGCAGTCACTGCATATATCTTTCTGTAGTATATAATGGTAATCTAAATTAAACTGGCAGTCACTGTATATATCTTTCTGTAGTATATAATGGTAATCTAAATTAAACTGGCAGTCACTGCATATATCTTTCTGTAGTATATAATGGTAATCTAAATTTAACTGGCAGTCAATGTATATTTCTTTCTGTAGTATATAATGGTAATGTAAATTAAACTGGCAGTCACTGTATATATCTTTCTGTAGTATATAACGGTAATCTAAATTAAACTGGCAGTCACTGTATATATCTTTCTGTAGTATATAATGGTAATCTAAATTAAACTGGCAGTCACTGTATCAGACCTGTCTACCCTGGAAAAACGCTTGGAGTATTCTTGAGAAGGCTAAAGTGTACTTTTCCGAGGTCAAGTGTACTATGCAATAATAATTGTCATCTATCGCACCAATTATTCAAAATAATAGTAATTAAACTAAAACAGTTGTTTCATTTAATGTTTAAAACAAGCAAAGAAAATCTGTTTTGTATTTTCAGCACATTTTAATAAATGTATGTTGTAAATGTTAATGAAATAGATAGCTGGTGTGTGTTCAATCATTTTTCTGTCCTCCTCCCTTTGGTTAACTCAGTTAGTTGTTTGGTCAAGCTTCTTTAGACTCTGGTAGTATGTCCCTTTCAGCAGTTTTAAGTCTTTATCATTAAGAGCCTTTACAGACTCCAAAATGCCCACTGGTCGGGACTTGAGCACCAGAAGGCTCTCCATGGTCTGGTCAGACATTGAGGAACGCTGTGGTGTCCGGTTCTTCCTGACACAGCTGAAAACACGTTCGCAGTGGGCACTGCTGTGTGGTATGGTGAGAATCCCCAGCATCACATTCGCCAAGTCTTCAAACATCAAGGTGTCAGTATCTTCATGCTTCATTTCAGCAATAGAAAACCATGTGCGATCAATTCTGTCCTTGATGCACTCTGACACATCAGTAGATTGATATAGGCAGAACTGCTCAGCAACTTTGTCTAGTGAGGTGTTGGCGACCAGGACAGGAAATCTGTTGATGATGAATTCCAGATTGCTGAACCTGCAAGACTCCTGCAATTTGACGTCTACCACTTCTGCATGCATCAACAAGTCATCATTCCAGGGCAAGTTGGCCTTCAAGTAGTCCATTACACAGATGAAATAGCTGCGCACACCCTGAAAAAATTCTGCAATTTTGACATCACGAAGGTGATTTTCTTCTTTACTCGCCAGGAACTCACGAGCTGCTTGCCCGATGAGCAGGTCTTGATCATCTTTTATGTTGTTTGGGGACCTGTAGTCTATTTCTTCCAGTACCTTGCTCTTCATGGCTGAGGCTTTGACAAATCTGCTTAGAAGTGTGTGCATCAGTTTCCTGATGCCACGCCTGAGTAAGTGTATTTTGGGTTCTTCCGCTTGAAATGCCAGCAAAAACTCCTCAAATACTTCAAAAGTGTAGTCCTGGAAAAGAACGTACAGCTTGTTGGTCGGGGATCTTAAAAAGTCAAAGATAGCCTCAACCTTGCTTGTGGCATATGATGAAGCGGTCTTCTTTTTTTCTTCAAGAAAGAAGATTTTTAGTGGATCCCAGTTAAACAGAAGGCGCTTCAAGCATCTGAAACAAATGCACAGGACCTTATAAATGACTATCCTACAATTATTAATACAGAAATAAACATTTAACTGGCAACTGACATCTTTATTAATAATTGGCTGACATAACAGACATGATGATGATTAGTTTATTAAAAGATTAATTAATCTCAAGTTTGTTGTTTAGAGATAAGGTTACTTGGCTCACCTCCCGATATTTAGCCATCTTGTGCAGACATGCTTAAGCATCCTCTTCTGGTCAACATCATACAGCTCTTGTGTACCCTTGAAGCGATTCTGACGATCTGTACTTTTGTCAAAATAATAATAAATATCAATCAATACAGACTCCACTGGTGGTAGTTCTTTTGAGGCCTTCTTTGCTGCATTGTGGACTGTATGCAAGGTACACCCCGAAAGGTAGATATTCTGGTGTTTTACCCTCATGAATGCAATCACCCCTAGAAATAGAAACCAAATACTAAAATATAATATATAGTTGAAATTTTAATGACAATAGAAAGAAACCTAAAGGTAAAAAATAACTTACAAAAAGCATGCTCAATATTAGTCTTTTGTTTGAAAAAATATGTGGGGGGTGAGAAAGGGATGGGGAAAGGGTGGAGGTAAGAAAAAAAAACAACTAAAAACAATAATAAAATACCTTTATGCTTTCCAACCATAACATTAGCATTGTCACTTCCCAATGAAAGACAATTGTTCCAGTTGACCTTGTGATTCAACAGTGCCACATCAACCAGCTTGAATATGTTCTCACCTTAAACAAACAAAACAGAATAGTTTTGAATAGTTTTTCATTTTTAAAATTTATCTTTCAATTTCAATGGTTCAATATTATTGTTTAAAATAAAATCTGACCCACTAGCCCCCCCCCCCCCCAAAAAAAAATATTTTATACAGTAAAATAAATAAACTATGAATACACTTTCTTACCTGTGGCTTGTTGAGAACAAATAGGAACTTCCAAGAGTTCTGATGTCACCAGTCCAACATCTTTGCTTATGCTGCGAATGACCAAAGGAAACTGCTTGCTAAGTGAGTCATTTGATCCATCTGTGGAAACTGTAAAGGGGCCCTGCCTCATTCTGTTGACCAGCGACCCTTGAGCTAATTCTGACATTGTCTTGATCATTGCCGTTGCCTTGCTCCGTGAGCACTGAACTTCTGTTCAGACAAGAAAAATCCACAAGTCACAAGCCCATATATTTAAGTTACAAAGTGATGAAAGATCGATTCAGATATCTGACTAATAGTAATACTTCACTAAGTAATGCTTTATAAAATTTTATTACACATATATTACACTTACTATGTGCTATTTTGGAATCTGGAAACATCGACGCCACAGCCTTTGTCAGCACATCAGAGCACGACAGTGACAAGTTATTGTCCACAATGATGTTGCAAATCATTGCTTCTGCACGAGTCACATCACGCTGAAGTTGCTCCTCCCCAGCGACGGGCTCAGGCTTCACAAGAAAAGACCTAATATTTTGTGTAGGCCTAGACTTTTCTTTCTCAACAGCCAGTTTCTGGTGCGACTCCGATTCGTCATGTCTCTTACAGTCATAGAGCCCTCCGTGTCCCACCGAGAAGTCGATATTACAAATAGTGCAGTGTGCCGCTGTGTCACTTTTGGATGACACATGCAAGTACTTATATTTTATAGAATATTTATTTATAAACTTTTGCTTCCGAGCAAAATACACCTTCGCTTTTTTACTCGGAGCAGACTTGGAAGCTTCTTCGTCATCTGTTTCATGACTTCGTTTACGCGGTGAAAGTTTGCTGCTGTCAGCCATACTTTTGATCGCCGAATTTGGATATTTGAGCGCGAGGAAAAAAGGAAATGAGGTCAAGGCGCCGCGCCGTGTAAGTTAGGTATTAGAACAGACGATATTCATTTTCGACCAATCAAAACATCGGTTTTATGTAACTGCGGTTTAGTGATCGTCTAATTACCGAAAAGAATAGAAAAATAAAACGAAAAATTGCGAAATCATATTTTTGTATTCAAGAAGTCGTATTTTTAAGACGCTCGGTGTAACAGCCGTATTTTGTATCCTAAAGCGTACGAAAATACGCCCAAAGCGTACGGGTAGGCAGGTCTGCTGTATATATCTTTCTGTAGTATATAACGGTAATCTAAATTAAACTGGCAGTCACTGTATATATCTTTCTGTAGTATATAATGGTAATCTAAATTAAACTGGCAGTCACTGTATATACCTTTCTGTAGTATATAATGGTAATCTAAATTAAACTGGCAGTCACTGTATATTTCTTTCTGTAGTATATAATGGTAATCTAAATTAAACTGTCAGTCACTGTATATACCTTTCTGTAGTATATAATGGTAATCTAAATTAAACTGGCAGTCACTGTATATATCTTTCTGTAGTATATAATGGTAATCTAAATTAAATTGGCAGTCACTGTATATACCTTTCTGTAGTATATAATGGTAATCTAAATTAAACTGGCAGTCACTGTATATTTCTTTCTGTAGTATATAATGGTAATCTAAATTAAACTGTCAGTCACTGTATATACCTTTCTGTAGTATATAATGGTAATCTAAATTAAACTGGCAGTCACTGTATATATCTTTCTGTAGTATATAATGGTAATCTAAATTAAACTGGCAGTCACTGTATATATCTTTCTGTAGTATATAATGGTAATCTAAATTAAACTGGCAGTCACTGTATATACCTTTCTGTAGTATATAATGGTAATCTAAATTAAACTGGCAGTCAATGTAAGGCTCTACGATGGTTGGCAGCTTTAAGTAATTTCCCTCCATTCCAGATTTTTTTCAGATCCTACTTGTTCACCATAAATAACTTGTTTACAAAAACAGTTTATTGTAGATGAAAGTGTCTCCTATTTGGGCAGTGCCTAGAGCTGCCTATATTACATTTTTATATAAATATTATCATTGTTTTTTTAGTAAGTCCTGCGCAGTCTCACAGAGTCATGTCAGTTTAGAGCTATATTTTATTATTTATACTGAGAGGGTTTACGAAGCCTTATTCTTTTTTTATTCTTTAAAAGTATGTACGTTTTTGTCTTGTTTTTTTTTTGTATTGTAAATATTTAATTAGTTAACTCTTTCTATACTTTTCGCCATACTGTATGCCGTAACATTATGGCTCGGCTTGATTTTATGTATGGAAAGAGTTAAATTAAGTTTAATTATTTTGATATTGTATTCAGAGTTATTTTACTTATTAAATATAGGATAATTTGTTTTTCCTTAGTGAGATTTTAATTACTTTTTTTGTGTATGTCTGCTATGTAATATTGGTGTCTTCAAATAAGCCTATATAATAATGCTCAAGTAATTTAAAATCAAGCTCTTGCAATAGATGTGTCTTGCAATAGATAGGTTTCGCTCTAAATATGTTTTACTTTAGATGTCTATCATTAAAAATAATACGTTTCAGTTTAAATGTTTTCACTGTATGTCTCTTCTCTTGTTTTTTATCGCTCCCCCAAGGAGCATAAGGCAGCAACATAGTTCCGCCAGGCCTCCCTATCGTGTATGTAATATTACTATAAATATGAGGGCACGGTGGCCCTAATACTTTAGTATGCTGTGGCCACAGAAACTGGTGAATGCTGCTTCACCGGCCCTATGATTAATTTGGTCTGAAGGGTACTTCACCTACTTAGTGTAAATATCTTTAACTCTTGGCAAATGTCTTTGTTGGTTTTCCTAGGCTCATGATCGGGGATGGTGGCCAAGCGGCAGAACATTCCGCTGCCATACCGAAGGTCCTGGGTTCAAATCCTAGTGAAGGCTAGAATTTGTTCCCGGGTCTGGAAGGTGTCTGTGAGTGAGTCTAGCCAGCTCTGATGGGTACCTGACTTTAGTTGGAGTAAAGTAAAGGCGGCTGGGCATTGTGCTGGCCACACAATCCCCTAGTATATGTCATGGCCATAGAAACTGGTGAATACTGGTCATTGCTGGGTCAATTCGGTCTGATGGGATACTTTACTGTACTAGGTCCACGACCTCAAAAACCTATTATTTCCTGCATGCTTTGCTATCTAACATATGTTCTTTTTTTAAGACATGACAATCTTTTTTTTTGGTATTAGGGAAGAACCTGTTTTTGTGGATGAACCGAATCCTGTCTATACTGTGACCAATGACATGAGTGTACAACTGTATTGTTCTGCTGGGAAAACAAATCTTCTGGCCTTTGTTGTGAGTTTAATTTGTTTTCATTAGGTGAAGGGCAAATGTATGCACTCTAAATCCAGAGCTCTATGACTCCATTATCATAGTGTAAAGACAATTGTAAAATTGGCTTTGGATGAGCTCTCGCTGGTCTTGATGTTTGACCGATTGTGTTGTGTGCCATTACTAGGCTGAACCAGATACTTATACTTTACACAACTTTACCCAGTTGTCCAATTTATCTCAGGAGATCCCCAGCCGCTTTGAACATTAGCTGGATCCTTATGGCGCTGCACATTGAATAATGAGATATGTATATATACATAGCTCTAAACGGGACAGGGTGGCAGCTCTGATGTGTACCTGACTTTAGTTGGGGTAAAGTTAAAGGTGGCTGGGCATTGTGCTGGCCACACAATCCCCAAGTATGTCATGGCCATAGAAACTTTAGTTTTCTTACATAGCCATATGAACCCAAAAACACTGCCCCATCTTAATATGCACTGGCTTAAACATTCTCTGTTTCTGTCTTGTTCCAATCTTACCAGTGCAACGACAGGATAGTGGAAAAATCGCACCTTCAGATGACTACATTTGATTTGGATGGTGAAACTCTGAGAGATAATAGATTGATCATCACTGCAGAAACGGTAATTTAAAAAAAAAAAAGAAACGATTTCATGAAGATAAAGGAATTCATAATCACAAAAGGCATAATTTCTTGGAGAGAATAAATTCATTGTTTGAAGAGAAGAAAGGGTGATTAAATACTGAATAGATTCATTGTCATGAAAATTAAATATTTAATTGATTCTTTGACAGGAGAATTAAATACTGAATAGATTCATTGACAGGAGAATTAAATACTGAATAGATTCATTGACAGGAGAATTAAATACTGAATAAATGTATTGACAGGAGAATTAAATACTGAATAAATTCATTGACAGGAGAATTAAATACTGAATAAATTCATTGTCATGAGAGAAAGAGTAATTTCTATGAGAGAATAACTTTGTTATCTCTAGATTTAATTGGTGTTTGAAAAATGAATAACTTAATTATGGTTGTGAGACCAATACATATACATACCGGTATATATATATATATATATATATATATATATATATATATATATATATATATATAAATATATAAATATATATAAAATACCCACATATATTTATTTACATGTAAAATCATACATATACATGTATATGTTTATACATCCAAATTAACACAAGAGGTTATTGTTAGACCAAGCCAATTTTATGGTTTTAATTTTTCAGCTTATAATACTTTAGGGTTGAAATTTTGGCCAAAAAAAAAAGACAACTAATTAATTTTAAATCTAAATGCTATTTTATTTTCATTTTTTATATTGCTTTACATTTCACTTTCAGTATATATTTGTTGTTATACATACAAAGGTTAGAGCTGTAATTGCTTTGAATTATGCTTGTTGTGATTTGTTTTAAAAATCAATGTCTTTGCTCCCCAACAGCTTGCAAGTTACACAGGAGGTGATACCTACAAATGCAACTGTCGGGCTTTCTTCAAGTATGGCTCAGAGTACGTGGATAGTGCTACAGCTGTAATCAACTACCAAGGTGGGCCTCAACATCCAAATCTGATAATGAACATTTTTGGTCAGATAAATTTAAAAAAAAAAGTCATTCTTATTATAATTAAATCAATGGCTAAAGCTAAATGTTTTTATGTGAAAAGCATTAAAAAAAAATGTTTTTGACTTTTACTTAAGTAGTTAGTAAATAGGGCTGTTTTCATAATTGAGCTACAATTTTGTTTGACTTGACTTGTTCAGCAGCTGTGGAGGAAACGATAGTACCAGTAGTTGTGACTGCGCAGCCAGAGTCTGAACCGAAACCCGAGCCAGAGGGTTCATCCATCAAACCGTACATATCCAAGGTGAACCCTTTAGAAAAAAATGTGTCTTTTAGAGTAAAGGCCATTACCTGTATGAAGTATATTATTGCATGCTTTGCCCAGTGGACGCCAGCAGGTTTTGCAGCCTGGATCATCCTAATCTGCAAAGCTGACCTCATAACCCAGCTGTAACATGCCTTGATCTTAAGACTGTAGTAGTTTTAGACCAAATCTTCATCCCATAATGAATCCAAATAGAGAAATATTTCTTCAGTTATTTTCTTTTTTACCTATCTAAAGAATATCCCTAAAATATGTCCACAAATACTTTATAACCCATATGAACCCTGTTATTCAAATATTTTTAGCCAAATGTCTTTTTTCCCTGCTGCTTGACCAAATACATTAATTGTTCAAGTTTTAAGGACTACACTGAAAGGATGTATGATGGAGCAGAAACAAAAAATATACAAGAAAAACAACAATATTTTCATTTTACAGATAACCCTCGTATATCGCTGTAAATAGGTTCCGAGAGAGGCCGCGAAAATCTGAAAATCCGCGAATTAGGGACACCATACTGTATTTGCTGTATGGATCTTTTTTTTTTGTCATGTTAGTTACAAATTCAAATACAAGGTACATGTTTTATGCTATGTCGTGCTGTTTTTTTAATTAATATTTTAATGGAATTAATTAAATATTTTGTGGAATTAACTAAATATTTTGGGTCTTCATATATTGTGACTATTTTTTTAATTTTCGAAAAATCCGCCTTTATTTTCTCATATAATGAAAGAAGAAAATCTGCGAAGTCATGAATCCGCAAATGTTGTACCGCGAAGTAGCGAGGGTTTACTGTACTTTGTGCCGATTGCATAAGTTACATGAGCTGGTAAATGGTGCATCTCAGCCCCACTTCACATGGTGGTATCATTTTTGTTACCTCTCCCATCCTTTTAAGTGACATCAACATCACATTGAATATATTTCAAAGAAAGGTGTTATGCAATGCTGTTTAATCCTCTTTACAGAACTATTACTTTCATTTGACACTGTGAGTCATTTGACTGTTCTAGTTTCTCAACATATAAAGTTTGCTTTCTTCAAACAGTTAGCTTGGTTAATGAAACGTTAAGAAAAATCAAATCCTTTAAAAAAAAAAAATTAGCCATTGTTGAGATGTCAATCGCTGCCTTTTGGGGCTATGTAAAGTCATTGAACATTGACAAATGACCAAATGTATAATATAATGGCAGGTGCTTTATATACAAACATGCATGCATGAATACCTCATTACATTTTTACATCTCTTATGGTCCTGACTTCTTCCTATAAGTGAATAGATGAACAGTTTGACCACATTATTTATATTTATCTTGTTTGAAGGTATAAATCTATTTTGGGTTAAAAAATTTAGAGTAGTGGTTCTCAACCCTCTTTTTTTTTTCGCTTGACCCAATTATTTTTGTATACATTTACTCTCTAACCCACTAACATTTTTACCCTCTAAATTAACCGTTAACCTTATAACCAATGAATCTCCACACAGTTTTCATACATTGAACCAATGAATCTCCACACAGTTTTCATACATTGAACCAATGAATCTCCACACAGTTTTCATACATTGAACCAATGAATCTCCACACAGTTTTCATACATTGAACCAATGAATCTCCACACAGTTTTCATACATTGAACCAATGAATCTCCACACAGTTTTCATACATTGAACCAATGAATCTCCACACAGTTTTCATACATTGAACCAATGAATCTCCACACAGTTTTCATACATTGAACCAATGAATCTCCACACAGTTTTCATACATTGAACCAATGAATCTCCACACAGTTTTCATACATTGAACCAATGAATCTCCACACAGTTTTCATACATTGAACCAATGAATCTCCACACAGTTTTCATACATTGAAAAAGAGCATAAGGAATAAAAAAAAATCAAATTAATAAATAAAAATAAAAAATTGTTTAAAAACATTATGAACTGTGGGGTGGGTGTAAACACTGGTATATCTAGTACAGAATGATAATTATCTGACCTAGATTTGCTACCTTTCTTGTGATGTGTTCAGTTAGCTTTAATAGCAATGTTCCTGGATTGATACTCAACATGATATGGTCTTAGAGAGTTTACAAAAAAAAAAAAAAAAGAAAAGATTTCATTTCATGGATGATACATTTTCTTATTCAATTTCTTTCTTTTTCCCTACAAGGATTTACATTCTCACTATTACCTTGTCAAGAATAAGCCCACCACTCTCATTTGTGAGGCTATCAATGTGAAAAGCATCACATTTGATTGTGACGGTGAGGTAAAGGTGGACACGGAGACCCATCAGGACGAGCGATATGAGGAGGGCATCATCACGGTGGTGAGGAGCAGCATTGAGTTGTACAGGTCTGAGGATGAAGAAGAGGAAGCATACGCTTGCGTCTGCAGAGCTCAGTACTTGGATGAGGAGACCAATGACATGCTAGAGTTAACCAGTAGTCAAGGATATGTCCGTGTGGCAAGTAGGTTCATAATGAAGCGAGAAAAATTATAGTGTAAATCCTATAAGTAGGTTCATAATGTAGCAAGTAAAATCATAGTGTAAATCCTATAAGTAGGTTCATAATGTAGCAAGTAAAATTATAGTGTAAATCCTATAAGTAGGTTCATAATGTAGCAAGTAAAATTAAAATATAAATGCTGCAAGTAGGTTCATAATGTAGCAAGTAAAATTAAAATATAAATGCTGCAAGTAGGTTCATAATGTAGCAAGTAAAATTAAAATATAAATGCTGCAAGTAGGTTCATAATGTAGCTAGTAAGATTATAGTGGCAATGCTGAGAGTAGGTTCAAAATGTATCAAGTATAAAAGTTTATAGTGTTAATGTCGAAAGAGGTTCATAATGCAGCAGTAATTCGCAGTACCTATGTTGTACGTAGGTTCAAAATGTAGCAAGTAAGATTATAGTGTTAATGCTGCAAGAGACTCATAATGTGGCTAGTAAGATTATAGTGTCAATGTTACAAAAAGAACATAGCACCCATGTTGCTAGTAAGATTATTATAGTGCCTATGTTACAAATAAAGAACATAGCACCCATGTTGCTAGTAAGATTATAGTGCCCATGTTACAAAAAGAACATAGCACCCATGTTGCTAGTAAGATTATTATAGTGCCTATGTTACAAATAAAGAACATAGCACCCATGTTGCTAGTAAGATTATAGTGCCCATGTTACAAAAAGAACATAGCACCCATGTTGCTAGTAAGATTATTATAGTGACCATGTTACAAATAAGGACACAGTGCCCATGTTTCTAGTAAGATTATAATGCCCATGTTGTAAGTAATAACATTGTACCCATATTGCTAGTAAGATTATGGTGCCCATGTTGCAAGTAAGAACAGAAAGCCCATGTTACAAATAAGAACACAGTGCCCATGTTACAAAAAAGAACATAGCAGCCATGTTGCTAGTAAGATTATAGTGCCCATATTACAAATAAGAACATAGTACCCATATTGCTAGTAAGAACATTGTGCCCATGTTACAAATAAGAACATAGTACCCATGTTGCTAGTCAGAACATTGTGCCCATGATACAAACAAGAACATAGTACCCATATTGCTAGTAAGAACATTGTGCCCATGTTACAAATAAGAACATAGTACCCATATTGCTAGTAAGAACATTGTGCCCATGTTACAAATAAGAACATAGTACCCATATTGCTAGTAAGAACATTGTGCCCATGTTGCAAATAAGAACATAGTACCTGTATTGCTAGTAAGAACATTGTGCCCATGTTACAAATAAGAACATAGTACCCATATTGCTAGTAAGAACATTGTGCCCATGTAACAAAAAAGAACATAGTACCCGTAATGCTAGTAAGAACATTGTGCCCATGTAACAAATAAGAACATAGTACCCATAATGCTAGTAAGAACATTGTGCCCATGTTACAAATAAGAAAATAGTACCCATGTTGCTTGTAAGAACATTGTGCCCATGTTACAAATAAGAAAATAGTACCAATGTTGCTAGTAAGAACATTGTGCCCATGTAACAAATAAGAACATAGTACCCATAATGCTAGTAAGAACATTGTGCCCATGTAACAAATAAGAACATAGTACCCATAATGCTAGTAAGAACATTGTGCCCATGTTACAAATAAGAACATAGTTCCCATGTTGCTAGTAAGAACATTGTGCCCATGTTACAAAAAAGAACATAGTACCCATGTTTCTAGTAAGATTATAGTGCCTATGTTGCTATTAAGAACATTGTGCCCATGTTACAAATAAGAACATAGTACCCATGTTGCTAGTAAGAACATTGTGCCCATGTAACAAATAAGAACATAGTACCCATAATGCTAGTAAGAACATTGTGCCCATGTAACAAACAAGAACATAGTACCCATAATACTAGTAAGAACATTATGCCCATGTTACAAATAAGAACATAGTACCCATGTTGCTAGTAAGAACATTGTGCCCATGTTACAAATAAGAACAACATAGTACCCATGTTGCTAGTAAGATTATTATGTCCATGTTGCAAGTAAGATTATATCTAGCTTAGCCAAAAGAAACTCATTCTTATAATGTATATATGTGACTTTTTGAGACATATTTTTTTTCAAAACTATTAACCCATATTTTGCAGTCTATTTAAATAATACCAACATGCATACATATTGTGTCATGCTATGATCTTTTAACTCTTGGTGTTAAGAAACAAAATGTTACTTACTAACACCAAACAAAAGATTAACCTGCCTACTTGGCCTCAGTGCATAGAAAAATCCATAACATTTGATATTTCTATTTCATTTGCAACAAAACTAGATATTTCTATTTCACTTGCAACAAAACTTGATATTTCTATTTCACTTGCAACAAAACTTGATGTTTCTATTTCACTTGCAACAAAACTTGATGTTTCTATTTCACTTGCAACAAAGCTTGATATTTATATTTTACTAGCAACAAAACTTGATATTTCTATTTCCCTTGCAACAAAACTTGATATTCCTATTTCACTTGCAACAAAACTTGATATTTCTATTTCACTTGCAACAAAACTTGATATTCCTATTTCACTTGCAACAAAACTTGATGTTTCTATTATTTCACTTGCAACAAAACTTGATATTTCTATTTCACTTGCAACAAAACTTGATGTTTCTATTTCACTTGCAACAAAACTTGATGTTTCTATTTCACTTGCAACAAAGCTTGATATTTATATTTTACTAGCAACAAAACTTGATATTTCTATTTCCCTTGCAACAAAACTTGATATTTCCATTATTTCACTTGCAACAAAACTTGATATTCCTATTTCACTTGCAACAAAACTTGATATTTCTATTTCACTTGCAACAAAACTTGATACTCCTATTTCACTCGCAACAAAACTTGATATTTCTATCATTTCACTTGCAACAAAACTTGATATTTCTATTTCACTTGCAACAAAACTTGATATTTCTATTATTTCACTTACAACAAAACTTGATATTTCTATTTCACTTGCAACAAAACTTGGTATTTCTATTTCACCTGCAACAAAACTTAATATTGCTATTATTTCCCTTGCAACAAAACTTGATATTCCTATTTCACTTGCAACAAAACTTGATATTTCTATTATTTCACTTGCAACAAAACTTGATATTTCTATTATTTCACTTGCAACAAAACTTGATATTTCTATTTCACTTGCAACAAAACTTGATTATTGTTTTTATTATTCAGCCCTAAAGAGAAAATTTGAAAATGAACCTGAAGACACAACTGTCAATGCTGGAGAATTTCTGACACTTCAATGTACGCCTCCAGATGGTAACCCTGTACCAAAAGTGAGTTGAATCCTAACTCCCTTTGACAGAATACATTAGGACATTGTTATCTAGTGGGGCTGGGGCATCAGAGTGCTGTTCTGAGGACATCCAGTTCAAATCCAGGGTAAAAACACCAGGATTGCCCCCCCCCCCCCCCCCCCCCCCCGGCCATTTTTCTCTGATTCCACTCCGCTTTGATGAGTGCCTGACATCCTTTGTATTTAGTAAATGAGTATTCCGCAAAAGCATCCCATGACCATTACTTGTATGAAGTTTCTACAATATTGTTGGCTGCAGTGTTATGGATGAAAATGGCCTGATGTTGGAGAAGGAGGCTTTATGTTAAATCTTTGTGTTAAAATGGTCTCAGCTTTAACATCAGCCTGTGGATGGTGATTTATACTAGCTCTTGTGGTTACCTAGCATTAATTGGGAAAAGTAAAAGTGGCTTAGGGTTGTGCTAGGCATGGACCAACATGGTTTAAAAATTATAATTTTTGTGTGTAAGTTAAGGGGCTCTTTTTTAAGCTAATAACACTGATAGTCACCCTGTTAATTTCCATTTGTATCTGTGCTTAGGTGCACTGGACTAAGAATTCACAGAAGCTGGAAGGTGCCACCATTGTTGGTGGAAGCCTCATTTTGAGTGAAGTCAGCGCGAAGGATGAAGGAGAATACGTCTGCCATGCAGAGAATGATGCTGGGAGACGCAGCAGCAGGGTGGCTTTTGTCACAGTCGTTGGTGAGCACAACAAGTGTTTTCTCTCTAGAGCTACAGCTGGTAGCTGCGTTCATGGAAAACAAGACTAAGAGGGTGTAAACATTAACATTTTCATTTTAAGTGCCAACGATGGTTTAGCTTGAGGACTGCTATTCTGAAGGTATTGAGGCTTAAAGACAGTCTCAAATAGTTCCCTGTTTCTACCTAGGTCTGATGGGTGCCCATGGTGGTGATATTAAAATATGTTGCAACAAGTTTGAATATCTCAGTTCCGGGCTGAGCATTGCTTTTCGGGTCATACTTTGCCAAGTTTCGGCTGAATTTAACTTGCGATGCTGCCATTGCGGGAAAGAAAAAGTTTACCCTTAAGGGGAGCGAGTTGGTGGTTAACACACTTCGCAATACTTTGAGGCCCATGGGTATAGAAATTATTGTACTGGCCAAAATATTCCCCAAATATGTAGAGGCCACATTTCTGGTGAAAATGGGGCTTCGCTAGCCCCATGGACCAACATGGCCTGCAATTAGGTATACTTTATACAAAAAAATACAGGAGGCATTTTTTTTTATTGTGAATAATCTGTGGGTTTCACATTGAAAAAATGTTTAGGACCAAAATATGAAACGGGACAGCTGAGCAAAACAATAAGAGAAGTGAATACATGGATACCTGTATTTTTCATAGGAGTATTTTTACTGGCTTAAAAAAGAATATTTCATTAACTCTGTATTGACTTAGATTGTATTCTATTTATTATGTATAGACAGTATATAACTATAAGTGGCAAGTGACACCATAGTTCTTATGTATTGTCACTAACCAATAAATAGGTTAAGGTGGCAACACCAAACACGGAAGAGGTCAGCATTGGTGACCAGTGATGAATGTGTGATGGGCGGTCAGTAAGAGAGTGATTTTGAGATAGTGGAAGATCGGTGTTAGAGATCTGGAGTTATAGTGTGTTTGCATAGACGTTGATATTTAGAGAACGTGAAGTGAAATTAGCTTAATGTATATCCTGGTATCTGCATACTATTTGTTTTGTTGATAAGCAATAAATTGCTTGCTGAAAAATAGACTTGTTAGAATTATTGATTGGTTTGTAACAAGTATTCTAATCATATATGTTTTTCTTCTATATTAAAATGAGCATCAAAAAAAGCTTCCTCCGCGTTTACGTTCCTCAAATAGGTCTTGTGCTTCTTATTTTCTTCTTGGGTGTTCCTAAATATATGGCGTAAGGTATAGGGCATTTGCAATCACGTGACAAAAAGCAAGTTTCATATAGGCTGAAGTTTTTTTTTAAATGGTGTTTTGTGTTTTAAGTTTTATTAAGATTTAAGCTGTATTATGTCTGTTAAAATAAATAGGTTATTTTATTATTATCATAGAAATAGATCATAGACGATGTGAGCCTATTAAAGACTTGAATAGACTAGATATTCACCAACACTATCACTTGGCATTGTAGCTGCCCTACTTAGCCATTAGCCCATTAGCCTAGCCTACGAAAAATTAAAAGTGTGGGCCTATAAAGTGAAATTGAAAGTGTAAATAGGTCTAGCCGGCCCTAGCCTAATCACATTAATCAATTAATCTGCAGTACTACTATTTACCTCCTTATTTTTTAGTAGGATTGCCAATATTCATATGTGAATTTGGCATGATAATAACTACTTCACCATATGCCATATTATTTGTTCCTCAATAGTGGCTTCTATTTACAAACGACATCACTAAAAAACTTAAGCTCCGCCTATTGAGAACGCTCTATTGGGGAATTACCTATTACTGCGACTGTATGCAACCATAAAAATATCTGACCAAAAAGGGTGTCAGGGTAAAACACTGAAATGTGATGTAATTTGATCAATTTACTTTTTTAATCTTTCCCCAAAACATCTTTTAAAATTGCACAATGTTTTGTTGACCGTATTAAAAAAAACAACTGTGTGTGTATCACTGTAATGGGGGTCTCAAAAATGTATGAATATGGCAAAGTTCAAACAGGTACTCGGGGGGCTAGAAATGTAAGGAAGTGAAATTTGTTTAAAGGATTCTTACTAATAGACCTGGTTGATGTTTTGTGCTTAGCTTAGGACATAATACTTTAGGACCATTACAGAGGGAATCTTTCTATATAAATATTTCTATACTTACCATCAGGCATGTTGTAATGTTGTCAGAGTAGTCTTTCTAAGAAGTGCCAAAAAACATTTGATGCATACTATTCTGTTATCTTAGCAGAGATCATTATTTTGAATGGATTTTTATCCTTTCTGGGAAAGTTATCAAAGAGTTCATGTTTCTGACCTTTTTTGTTTTCTACAGCCCAGCCTCCAGGTGTTGAAGATGTAACAACCCCAGCACCTGAGGTTCAGACAGGTAAAGAAATATATATATATTATATAAAACAACTTACTTGACTATAGTCTAATCCTGAATTCTATTCTAGGTTTATAAGAAGTTTTACTATATAAACAAAAAGAAATCTTTTTAGAAAATTTTCCTAATCCTTAAAAATCTTTTATGTTATTCCCTTTGCAAGGGCTAAGCAAAATATGTTGTAATGTATTCAACTAATGAATGGGTTGTGTGAGGTAGTCAGAAAAAACAAACAATAGTTCTTGCACTAAAATCTGTTTCAAATTCTCACTATTGTGTCATTTTTCCAAAGTCTAAAAGAACAACACTTTTTAGAAAAGTTTGGGAAAAACTGACACCGTTTCGAGAATTTTCAACAGATATTAGCCTAAGAACCCTTAGACTGTAATAATGTAATAATTATTATTGACCTAAATATTGTTATTGAAAACGGGATTTATCTACTTAATAATGACATATGACAAACTCATCTATTTGTAATTTTTTCATTTGTTTTAGTTTTCTTTCTCACAATCTATCATATAGTTCAACTTGTAATGCTAAGAATATTTATAATTTTAGAATCAAAAGATTTTTATATATGGATAGATTTATATAACTCAAATCCTATGTAAGGATAGATTTGTATATCCCCCATGTATGGATAGATTTGTGTAGCCCCCATGTATGGATAGATTTTGTATAGCCCCCAAGTATGGATAGATTGGTATAGCCCCCATATATGGATAGATTTGAATAGCCCCCATGTATGGATAGATTAGGTATAGCCCCCACATATTGATAGATTTGTATAGCCCCCATGTATGGATAGATTTGTATAGCCCCCATGTACGGATAGATTTGTATAGCCCCATGTATGTATAGATTTGTAGAGCCCCCATGTAAGGACAGATTAGGTATAGCCCCCTCATATTGATAGATTTGTATAGCCCCCATGAATGGATAGATTTGTATAGCCCTCATGTATGGATATATTTGTATAGCCCCCATGGATAGATTTGTATAGCCCCCATGCATGGATAGATTAGTTATAGTCCCCACATATTGATAGATTTGTATGGCCCCCAAGTATGGATATCTGCATAGCTGCCCAAGCTTGTGATTACAAAGTTTTAATATCCTGTCTACTATTCTGTAGGTGGAGATGTGAGTTGTACAAATGAAATAGATGAGTGTGTAGATAAAAGCTCCTGCAAGTAAGTCACTGATTAATTTCTCTACTTGGCAATAATTGTTTTTTTTTAGTATTAATCCTAGAGTTATTCTTCCAGTGAAATAAAATTCATAATATGAGAAAAGTTTGCTAAATTGTATGACGGAAACTTTCTGGTAAATTTTTTTTAACAAGTGACCGCTAGTACAAAATAAATAGTTTTTCCTTTGTTAAGCCGTGCCTTCGGACTAACTTATTAATTGTGCAAATATATGACAAGAAATATTGAGCTATTGTGATATTTCATATTTCTTTAACACTTGAGTTTGTTACAGAGAAAACTACAAATAAAATTGCAGTGGTCAATCAGTTCATTGATCTGTTGATTGACTGTTGTGTGTTAGGGATCTTTCATGATTATCAGAAATTTATCCATTTTTAAACAAGCTCTGGAATTAATTATTTTACGGCCTACCTGCATGGTGTGATGAAAAAATAAACATATATTTTAATTTGTATATGCTGTCTTGTTTAAAAACAGGGAACTTCCAATGTTGGAAGAGTGCATTGCAACAATCACAGCTAGATGCATGCTAAATGAGGATTTGAAAGCAGAACTGGAAGGAAATCTAAGCATGCAACAGACCAAATGCCAGAGTATGTAGCTTTTCTCCCCTTCACTGTTTTCCCTGCTAATTTGAATAGTATTTAATATCCTTCCACATCTTCTGTGGATGCTGTCTTTCAATTCTTGTTCTGGGGGGGAACTTACTTTTTTTAACTTTGTTTTCCTGATTTCGGCATCATCATCCTGATCCAGCAGCCATCTGGGCTCTTGACCTTCGGCCTGAGGCTATAGTGAAGAAATTGCAGACTTTTTGAAATTGTTTGTTGTTGTTAGAATTAAGAGTGTTAGAGAGAATTGGTGTTTTGGGGACGTATGTTCTGCAATGCTGGACAGTCAATAAGGTTATGGGCAACTATTTCATTTTGATGTTTATAGAGGGTGCATACTGCAACATTTTCTGATTTGATGCGGTTAAGGTGGGAGTTTAGATGTACGTGTCCTGGGCACAGGTGAAAGATGGTCACTTGATCTTGTCTCTGTATGTCATTTATTGGGTCACTTTCATCTGGCTTTGGCATAGTTGGGAAGACACTTCTATGTCTAGTTGTGCCCAACAATTAACCACTCTTCTTTAATGTTTTTTTTAGTTAACTGTTTGGCTGTGTTCGATATCAAAATCATCTGTTTTTTTCATTTGCCCATCTTTCCACATTGTGAGTAATTTTTTAAAGTATGCATCTGTTTTGTTAACCTGACAGCTATCTGCCCTGGAATAAATAACTGTGGAGGTATTACTGCCAACCAACCAACTGTTTCACAATACACAGGAGTCTTAGACTTGAAAGAAATTTGCCAGTAAGTGATTAAGCGACTTTAAAAAAATCTTAACAAATGCTTAACAAAATGTTACAATATTACTTCTAGGAAGAATCATTAGCACTCTTTTGCTGACTACTTTGGCCTATTGTGAAAGTCTGCTATTAAAGAAAAGATTACCTGGATTTTCATTTGACCATGGCATGCAATGAGATTGTGCGGCCAGCAGGGTGCCAAGTCTATCCTTACTGCCCCCCTACTTGACAGTTACACATTAGATCAGATTAAACACCATTTAGATCCTGGAATAAAAAAAGACCCTAACACCATCACCCTCAATTTATATATAGTAACCATGGTCAATGCTAGAACACCATCACCCTCAATTTATATATAGTAACCATGGTCAATGCTAGAACACCATCACCCTCAATTTATATATAGTAACCATGGTCAATGCCAGAACACCATCACCCTCAATTTATATATAGTAACCATGGTCAATGCCAGAACACCATCACCCTCAATCTATATTTATAGTAACCATGGTCAATGCCAGAACACCATCACCCTCAATTTATATATAGTAACCATGGTCAATGCCAGAACACCATCACCCTCAATTTATATATAGTAACCATGGTCAATGTCAGAACACCATCACCCTCAATTTATATATAGTAACCATGGTCAATGCCAGAACATCATCACCCTCAATTTATATATAGTAACCATGGTCAATGCCAGAACACCATCACCCTCAATTTATATATAGTAACCATGGTCAATGCCAGAACACCATCACCCTCAATCTATATTTATAGTAACCATGGTCAATGCCAGAACACCATCACCCTCAATTTATATATAGTAACCATGGTCAATGCCAGAACATCATCACCCTCAATTTATATATAGTAACCATGGTCAATGCCAGAACACCATCACCCTCAATTTATATATAGTAACCATGGTCAATGCCAGAACACCATCACCCTCAATCTATATTTATAGTAACCATGGTCAATGCCAGAACACCATCACCCTTTATCTATATATAGTAACCATGGTCAATGCCAGAACACCATCTACCTCAATTTATGTATAATAACCATGGTCAATGCCAGAACACCATCACCCTCAATTTATATATAGTAACCATGGTCAATGCCAGAACACCATCACCCTCAATCTATATTTATAGTAACCATGGTCAATGCCAGAACACCATCACCCTTTATCTATATATAGTAACCATGGTCAATGCCAGAACACCATCTACCTCAATTTATGTATAATAACCATGGTCAATGCCAGAACACCATCACCCTCAATTTATATATAGTAACCATGGTCAATGCCAGAACACCATCACCCTCAATCTATATATAGTAACCATGGTCAATGCCAGAACACCATCACCCTCAATCTATATTTATAGTAACCATGGTCAATGCCAGAACACCATCACCCTTTATCTATATATAGTAACCATGGTCAATGCCAGAACACCATCTACCTCAATTTATGTATAATAACCATGGTCAATGCCAGAACACCATCTACCTCAATTTATGTATAATAACCATGGTCAATGCCAGAAAACCATCACCCTCAATCTATATATATAGTAACCATGGTCAATGCCAGAACACCATCACCCTCAATTTATATATAGTAACCATGGTCAGGGGCGAAGCCAGAAATTTTTTCCAGGGGGGGCTGAACTTTCGAGTGACAAAAATTTGCCAAATTTTTAGCGAATTTAGTACATATTTTGTACAAAATCAGTTGAAAAAAGATTTTTTTTTTAATTGCAAGGGGGGCTCAGCCCCCCCCCCCTGTGGCTTCGCCCCTGACCATGGTCAATGCCAGAAAACCATCACCCTCAGTCTATATGTAGTAACCAAGGTCAATGCCAGAACACCATCACCCTTTATCTATATATAGTAACCATGGTCAATGCCAGAACACCATCTACCTCAATTTATGTATAATAACCATGGTCAATGCCAGAACACCATCTACCTCAATTTATGTATAATAACCATGGTCAATGCCAGAACACAATCACCCTCAATCAATATATAGTAACCATGGTCAATGCTAGAACACCATCACCCTTTATCTATATATAGTAACCATGGTCAACGCCAGAACACCATCTACCTCAATTTATGTATAATAACCATGGTCAATGCCAGAACACCATCACCCTCAATCAATATATAGTAACCATGGTCAATGCCAGAACACCATCACCCTCAATCAATATATAGTAACCATGGTCAATGCCAGAACACCATCACCCTCAATCTATATATAGTAACCATGGTCAATGCCAGAACACCATCACCCTCAATCTATATATAGTAACCATGGTCAATGCCAGAACACCATCACCCTCAATCAATATATAGTAACCATGGTCAATGCCAGAACACCATCACCCTCAATCTATATATAGTAACCATGGTCAATGCCAGAACACCATCACCCTCAATCTATATATAGTAACCATGGTCAATGCCAGAACACCATCACCCTCAATTTATATATAGTAACCATGGTCAATGCCAGAACACCATCACCCTCAATTTATGTATAATAACCATGGTCAATGCCAGAACACCATCACCCTCAATCTATATATAGTAACCATGGTCAATGCCAGAACACCATCACCCTCAATCTATATATAGTAACCATGGTCAATGCCAGAACACCATCACCCTCAATCTATATATAGTAACCATGGTCAATGCCAGAACACCATCACCCTCAATTTATATATAGTAACCATGGTCAATGCCAGAACACCATCACCCTCAATCTATATATAGTAACCATGGTCAATGCCAGAACACCATCACCCTCAATCTATATATAGTAACCATGGTCAATGCCAGAACACCATCACCCTCAATTTATATATAGTAACCATGGTCAATGCCAGAACACCATCACCCTCAATCTATATATAGTAACCATGGTCAATGCCAGAACATCATCACCCTCAATTTATATATAGTAACCATGGTCAATGCCAGAACACCATCACCCTCAATTTATATATAGTAACCATGGTCAATGCCAGAACACCATCACCCTCAATCTATATATAGTAACCATGGTCAATGCCAGAACACCATCACCCTCAATCTATATATAGTAACCATGGTCAATGCCAGAACACCATCACCCTCAATTTATATATAGTAACCATGGTCAATGCCAATGTTTCAAAGTGCACTTTAATTCCTATTTCTGATCGCCATGGGAATGAAAGAATTCTTGAGAAATATCTGCATTTTACTAAGGGTTGAACCCAGGGAAGAAATATCTGCATTTTACTAAGGGTTGAACCCAGGGAAGAAATATCTGCATTTTACCAAGGGTTGAACCCAGGGAAGAAATATCTGAATTTTACTAAGGGTTGAACCCAGGGAAGAAATATCTGAATTTTACTAAGGGTTGAACCCAGGGAAGAAATATCTGCATTTTACCAAGGGTTGAACCCAGGGAAGAAATATCTGCCTTTTACCAAGGGTTGAACCCAGGGAAGAAATATCTGCATTTTACTAAGGGTTGAACCCAGGGATCTTAGTATTATGGCAGTCCAAACTTGCTGCATTTGGACCATCATATACCATAGTTATAACAAAGAAAAACAAAACATGGCCATATATTGCTAGAGAGTCATGAATTCATGGGATGTGTATTTCCCATGAAATCCATGTCTCTGTTCGGTATGTGATACTTTGAAGCAGTAAGTCCTATACTGTATGTACAGTGTTTTTTATTGTCTCTAAAGGGACAAGGAAACCTATGCCACGTGTGTGGACAATGAGATGGACATGTGTAAGGTTGAGAATAACACTTCGCTGCAAGTACCATTGGAAATTTTGACAAGTTTCTGTAACATTGGTAAGTCATTACAATAGGCTTATAGATGTATCAGATATTTATGTAGACTGGTTGTATATATATATTGTTTTGTATATTTTCCTATGTAAAATACTTTTTTATCAACTTATTTTGTTTGTAAATAATTTCGGATAGGATTTAGTTAGGATGTTATATTTGTATTAATAGGTAGGGACTTAGTTAGGATGTTATATTTGTATTAATAGGTAGGGACTTAGTTAGGATGTTATATTTGTATTAATAGGTAGGGACTTAGTTAGGATGTTATATTTGTATTAATAGGTAGGGACTTAGTTAGGATGTTATATTTGTATTAATAGGTAGGGATTTAGTTAGGATGTTATATTTGTACTAATAGGTAGGGATTTAGTTAGGATGTTATATTTGTATTAATAGGTAGGGATTTAGTTAGGATGTTATATTTGTACTAATAGGTAGGGATTTAGTTAGGATGTTATATTTGTACTAATAGGTAGGGATTTAGTTAGGATGTTATATTTGTATTAATAGGTAGGGACTTAGTTAGGATGTTATATTTGTACTAATAGGTAGGGATTTAGTTAGGATGTTATATTTGTATTAATAGGTAGGGACTTAGTTAGGATGTTATATTTGTATTAATAGGTAGGGATTTAGTTAGGATGTTATATTTGTATTAATAGGTAGGGACTTAGTTAGGATGTTATATTTGTACTAATAGGTAGGGATTTAGTTAGGATGTTATATTTGTATTAATAGGTAGGGACTTAGTTAGGATGTTATATTTGTACTAATAGGTAGGGATTTAGTTAGGATGTTATATTTGTATTAATAGGTAGGGACTTAGTTAGGATGTTATATTTGTATTAATAGGTAGGGATTTAGTTAGGATGTTATATTTGTATTAATAGGTAGGGACTTAGTTAGGATGTTATATTTGTACTAATAGGTAGGGATTTAGTTAGGATGTTATATTTGTACTAATAGGTAGGGATTTAGTTAGGATGTTATATTTGTATTAATAGGTAGGGACTTAGTTAGGATGTTATATTTGTACTAATAGGTAGGGACTTAGTTAGGATGTTATATTTGTACTAATAGGTAGGGATTTAGTTAGGATGTTATATTTGTATTAATAGGTAGGGACTTAGTTAGGATGTTATATTTGTATTAATAGGTAGGGACTTAGTTAGGATGTTATATTTGTATTAATAGGTAGGGACTTAGTTAGGATGTTATATTTGTATTAATAGGTAGGGACTTAGTTAGGATGTTATATTTGTATTAATAGGTAGGGACTTAGTTAGGATGTTATATTTGTACTAATAGGTAGGGATTTAGTTAGGATGTTATATTTGTATTAATAGGTAGGGACTTAGTTAGGATGTTATATTTGTATTAATAGGTAGGGACTTAGTTAGGATGTTATATTTGTATTAATAGGTAGGGACTTAGTTAGGATGTTATATTTGTATTAATAGGTAGGGACTTAGTTAGGATGTTATATTTGTATTAATAGGTAGGGACTTAGTTAGGATGTTATATTTGTATTAATAGGTAGGGATTTAGTTAGGATGTTATATTTGTACTAATAGGTAGGGACTTAGTTAGGATGTTATATTTGTACTAATAGGTAGGGATTTAGTTAGGATGTTATATTTGTATTAATAGGTAGGGACTTAGTTAGGATGTTATATTTGTATTAATAGGTAGGGACTTAGTTAGGATGTTATATTTGTATTAATAGGTAGGGACTTAGTTAGGATGTTATATTTGTATTAATAGGTAGGGACTTAGTTAGGATGTTATATTTGTATTAATAGGTAGGGACTTAGTTAGGATGTTATATTTGTACTAATAGGTAGGGATTTAGTTAGGATGTTATATTTGTATTAATAGGTAGGGACTTAGTTAGGATGTTATATTTGTATTAATAGGTAGGGACTTAGTTAGGATGTTATATTTGTATTAATAGGTAGGGACTTAGTTAGGATGTTATATTTGTATTAATAGGTAGGGACTTAGTTAGGATGTTATATTTGTATTAATAGGTAGGGACTTAGTTAGGATGTTATATTTGTATTAATAGGTAGGGACTTAGTTAGGATGTTATATTTGTATTAATAGGTAGGGACTTAGTTAGGATGTTATATTTGTACTAATAGGTAGGGACTTAGTTAGGATGTTATATTTGTATTAATAGGTAGAGACTTAGTTAGGATGTTATATTTGTATTAATAGGTAGGGACTTAGTTAGGATGTTATATTTGTACTAATAGGTAGGGACTTAGTTAGGATGTTATATTTGTATTAATAGGTAGGGACTTAGTTTATGCAGATATATAGTTTAGTGTGGCTGTGGTGTCTTGTTATTTAGAGATTCCAGACAGAGCAAGGGCAGACAGAATGGAAATCAGCTCAAATCACGTAGCCAATCATTTGTTAGGGTCGTCCCCCACAGGTCAATTTGTTTTGCCTACCTATATGTTCTGGCCGAATTTATAAACCACAGTGGTCAGTGCTGTATTATCCTTTAGCTGTGGTCCGTGAAGAGAAGGGTAATTCTTATTACTGTTGGGTAAAACCTGCCTATTGTTGGTTTTCTATTGGGTTTAAGAAGTCATTTGTAATTTTCTCTTAGGGGGATAACATTAGATTAGTTGGTTTCCTCTTAGATATGTAGAATGGATTAGTTGTGTTTTGAGATAAGGAGTGTATGTTAGTTTGGAAAATGTTCGTTAACTTACAGTAGTGAATTTGGAAATAGAATGTCACCAGTCTGGTCTCTTTGAAGGATTAGTTATTAGAGTATCAGCTTTTATGTATTTCCAAATTATTGGTGAAAAAAAGAATAACAACAACAACATGTTGTATGATGCTTTAGATTTTGTTGATTTGAACAGTTTAGTTTTAGTGTTGTTAGTATTTATGTTTGTATCTTCATTAGTTTAGTGTTGGAAATAATGGGTTGCTCAGTCCAAGTAGCTAATATAGTATAGTACCTATGGAGGTTTGCCCATTACCTATTGCACTGCTTGGCCCCTTTGCCTTTGTAGGCTATATATGTACACATAATAATATATACTACAGAACCCATCATTCTTATTGTGCCTCTATCGAATCTTTCCTGTTAGATTTAAATTAATTACATGTTTGACTGTCTGTTGTTGACAAGGAGATTAGACATTTAGTATTGAATTAGTACATTTCATACATCACCCAGCAGCAGTCTTAGAGATTAGACATTTAGTATTGAATTAGTACATTTCATATATCACCCAGCAGCAGTCATAGAGATTAGACATTTACTATTGAATTAGTACATTTCAAATCTCACCCAGCAGCAGTCATAGATATTAGATATTTAGTATTGAATTAGTACATTTCATATATCACCCAGCAGCAGTCATAGAGATTAGACATTTACTATTGAATTAGTACATTTCATATATCACCCAGCAGCTGTCTTAGAGATTAGACATTTAGTATTGAATTAGTACATTTCATATATCACCCAGCAGCAGTCATAGAGATTAGACATTTACTATTGAATTAGTACATTTCAAATCTCACCCAGCAGCAGTCATAAAGATTATACATTTAGTATTGAATTAGTACATTTCATATATCACCCAGCAGCAGTCATAGAGATTAGACATTTACTATTGAATTAGTACATTTCATATATCACCCAGCAGCAGTCATAGAGATTAGACATTTAGTATTGAATTAGTACATTTCATATATCACCCAGCAGCAGTCATAGAGATTAGACATTTACTATTGAATTAGTACATTTCATATATCACCCAGCAGCAGTCATAGAGATTAGACATTTACTATTGAATTAGTACATTTCATATATCACCCAGCAGCAGTCATAGATATTAGATATTTAGTATTGAATTAGTACATTTCATATATCACCCAGCAGCAGTCATAGAGATTAGACATTTACTATTGAATTAGTACATTTGAAATCTCACCCAGCAGCAGTCATAGAGATTAGATATTTACTATTGAATTAGTACATTTCATATATCACCCAGCAGCAGTCATAGAGATTAGACATTTACTATTGAATTAGTACATTTGAAATCTCACCCAGCAGCAGTCATAGTGATTAGACATTTAGTATTGAATTAGTACATTTCATATATCACCCAGCAGCAGTCATAGTGATTAGACATTTAGTATTGAATTAGTACATTTCATATATCACCCAGCAGCAGTCATAGTGATTAGACATTTAGTATTGAATTAGTACATTTCATATATCACCCAGCAGCAGTTATAGTGATTAGACATTTAGTATTGAATTAGTACATTTCATATATCACCCAGCAGCAGTCATAGTGATTAGACATTTAGTATTGAATTAGTACATTTCATATATCACCCAGCAGCAGTCATAGTGATTAGACATTTAGTATTGAATTAGTACATTTCATATATCACCCAGCAGCAGTCATAGTGATTAGACATTTAGTATTGAATTAGTACATTTCATATATCACCCAGCAGCAGTCATAGTGATTAGACATTTAGTATTGAATTAGTACATTTCATATATCACCCAGCAGCAGTCATAGTGATTAGACATTTAGTATTGAATTAGTACATTTCATATATCACCCAGCAGCAGTCATAGTGATTAGACATTTAGTATTGAATTAGTACATTTCATATATCACCCAGCAGCGGTCATAGAGATTAGACATTTAGTATTGAATTAGTACATTTCATATATCACCCAGCAGCAGTCATAGTGATTAGACATTTAGTATTGAATTAGTACATTTCATATATCACCCAGCAGCGGTCATAGAGTTTAGACATTTAGTATTGAATTAGTACATTTCATATATCACCCAGCAGCGGTCATAGAGATTAGACATTTACTATTGAATTAGTACATTTCATATATCACCCAGCAGCAGTCATAGAGATTAGACATTTAGTATTGAATTAGTACATTTCATATATCACCCAGCAGCAGTCATAGAGATTAGACATTTACTATTGAATTAGTACATTTCATATATCACCCAGCAGCAGTCATAGAGATTAGACATTTAGTATTGAATTAGTACATTTCATATATCACCCAGCAGCAGTCATAGTGATTAGACATTTACTATTGAATTAGTACATTTCATATATCACCCAGCAGCAGTCATAGAGATTAGACATTTAGTATTGAATTAGTACATTTCATATATCACCCAGCAGCAGTCATAGAGATTAGACATTTACTATTGAATTAGTACATTTCATATATCACCCAGCAGCAGTCATAGAGATTAGACATTTACTATTGAATTAGTACATTTCATATATCACCCAGCAGCAGTCATAGTGATTAGACATTTAGTATTGAATTAGTACATTTCATATATCACCCAGCAGCAGTCATAGTGATTAGACATTTAGTATTGAATTAGTACATTTCATATATCACCCAGCAGCAGTCATAGATATTAGACATTTAGTATTGAATTAGTACATTTCATATATCACCCAGCAGCAGTCATAGTGATTAGACATTTAGTATTGAATTAGTACATTTCATATATCACCCAGCAGCAGTCATAGAGATTAGACATTTACTATTGAATTAGTACATTTCATATATCACCCAGCAGCAGTCATAGAGATTAGACATTTAGTATTGAATTAGTACATTTCATATATCACCCAGCAGCAGTCATAGTGATTAGACATTTAGTATTGAATTAGTACATTTCATATATCACCCAGCAGCAGTCATAGAGATTAGACATTTAGTATTGAATTAGTACATTTCATATATCACCCAGCAGCAGTCATAGAGATTAGACATTTAGTATTGAATTAGTACATTTCATATATCACCCAGCAGCAGTCATAGAGATTAGACATTTAGTATTGAATTAGTACATTTCATATATCACCCAGCAGCAGTCATAGAGATTAGACATTTAGTATTGAATTAGTACATTTCATATATCACCCAGCAGCAGTCATAGAGATTAGACATTTAGTATTGAATTAGTACATTTCATATATCACCCAGCAGCAGTCATAGAGATTAGACATTTAGTATTGAATTAGTATGAAATAAATGATGCCTGATTGCTTTCACTTTACCTGTTGTTCACATTGTTACCTGTACTTGTAGTTAACTTTGAGGACAGCTCAGTGTCTGAGTGTGATGGTCTCAAGCGATGTGAAATAGAGCTACCTTTGGGCTTTGCCAAAGGTGCACAATGGTGTGGGTGAGTCATTTGTTGTTTATCACAGGATCTCACCTTAGCCTTCTTGTATCAAACATATACCTGCCAAACTTTGTCAGTGTAAATTGATGCTCATCGAATGATGCTGATCTAAAAGCTAGTTTGTAAATTAATTATTCAAAGAACAGCTATTTGTGTATTACATTTTTAATAGACAGTTAGTTATTCTCCTAATAAGCAGTTCTGTTATAGTGGTAACTTCTATCTGTTTATGGTGATTAATTATTTTTTTTTACCTTTTTCAGGTTAGCTTTTCAAGTGACTGGCTGCTTAGAAAAATCTGTAGAAAGTTGTCAATTTTCTGATGCTCAGATGAAGTTGGAGTCATGGAAGAAGTCCTTTAATATTTGTGGGGATGGTTAGTCTATCTTTTTTTTTTTTTTTTTTTTTTTTTGCTCAATTATCTGCCTCCTGATCATGCCTGTCACAGAAAGAGTAAGATTGTTTCACTGACTGAAGCATAGAGTGACATACAGAAGACTGTATTGTTGTAATGTGTTGACAAAACTTAAGGGACCTGATTGCCCTGCATTGTTGTCATGTTATATGCAGACCTGCCAACCCTTCCGATTTTCTTGGAATTATACGGATTTTTCACCCCTCATTCCGACAAAGCCCTTAAAATTCAGATTTTGTGCAATTTAAAAAAAATTATTTTTCATAGCCATTTTATTAATGATTATCGGTTATCGCATTTGTGAAAATACTATTTTGCGTGACATCAAGTAATACTAATTAAATACTAAATTAGTAATTGGCCTATATTCTTGGAAAGCGACACATTTTAGCACTAGGCCGCCTACATCTCTGTACTATAAATTAAAACGCATTTTACTCTTCCTATACTGGCCATTGAAAACAAAATAGGAATAGGTCTACAAAACTAAGGAAAAAACATTTTTTTGGCCAAAATAAATACGGAAAATATTGTATAAAAAAAAAGAACATAGGCCTAGCCTATATAGTTATAGGCCATATAAGGTATAAATATGTTTAGGCCTGCTACTAGCATTTTTAGTAGGCCTACTAGTATTAGTTACTTATATTACTATTTAGGCCTTCTACTAGGCTATAGACCAGGGGTCGGGAACCCATGGCTCTCTAGCCAGATGCGGCTCTTTTGATGGCTGCATCTGGCTCGCAAACAAATGTTCGATTAATTAAAAAATGTTTTTTAGACTTTTTGATCTACATTATTAATTGCATATCAATATTTCATTCTACAAATGAGCTAAAGTCTACTGCAGCTCAGCATCAGAAGAATTCCGAGACATAATTATTGTACTTTTAGTGTTCAAATTACACAAAATGAACACATTTACTTGAATTTTTAGTTTTAAACATAATGTATGGCTCTCCCAGAATTACTTTTCAAAATATGTGGTGTCCGTGGCTCTCTAAGACAAAAAGGTTTCCGACCCCTGCTATAGACTATAGGCCTAGCAAAGCCTTTATTACAGTATTTAGATTTATAACTAGGCCTATTGATTTTCTTTAAAGCTAGATACATATATTGCTATTGATTAAAACTGTAAACTAATTACATTATAATAACAAACAGTACTAGTTATTTTCCTTCCAATTGTAAATACATAACTTGTGCGTGCGCCCCCCCCCCCCCCCCCCCCCCCCCCAGATTTTTTTTTCTTGGGTCTGTATATGACTGGACTTGGAGAGTTGTATTCATGATTGGAGGCATACTAGTCAAAACTTGCGATTAAGCCCCAAGTTCTTTTCTGTCGTTTCTTACATTCTACAGACATCACTTCAAGGTTTGAGATATATGATTGCATAAGGGCATTAAATGATGTTTAGCTGTTTGTTTTTTCTTGCTAGTTAAGGTAGAGCTCATTCTGATCCAAAGCGCTACTACTGAGTAAAATGTCTATTTCTAATGAAAATATACAGTAACTATTGTTTAATTCTATACATTCAGAAATTCAGAATTTCACCTTTTTTTTAATGACATTTAGTAGAGGCTCCATTGGGGGATGGTAAAAAAAACGTATTGCAACTGATTTCAGGTTAATTTTTTTAAATTTAAGTCACAGTTTCTTCTCTGAATTGTTGTAGATGGTAAACCTTGATGGAATGGACTATCATGTTTTAGTAATGATGCTTTGTGAGGGACTTGAGGATTTATCAAATACCCGTTACATATTTTTTGTTTCTTCTTAAATATGAGGTTTAAAAATTTGTTACAAATGGCAATATCACCTATATGAAACACAGCATTGTATTAAATGTATTATAATTAGTCCAGATTAGCTTGTTTGACAGATTTTTTTAGATGCTGTGTTTACCCGGTACCTATATTCTAGGTAAAACTATTTAGCTCTGTACTCTAGAATACTGTTTTCCAAAAGTGTTTTTTTTCATGTAATATATTCATTGGGCTATTAACTCTTCTTGTACCTGCATCTCTCTTAGTCCCAACCACCCACTGTTGGTTTTGTCAGCCAATTTATTTGTTCATGTTTCGTATTCGTTTCATGTTTATTAGTAACAATTAAAGTATACCGATCATACGGGGACGATGCTTGCAGTTAGTGACAATGTTTCTGTGCTACAGCATGCAAGGGGATTGTTTGGGTAGCACAACGCCCAGTTGCTTTTACTTTCCCCAGACTAAGAAACACCCTCCAGACACTGGGGAAAATAAGCCTGGTGTTTAAAACTTAGATTGTATCCAGAGACCTGCGGCATGGCAATTAAAACCATAATGTTGCTTGTTTTCTGCTATTACCAATGTTTTTCTGTGTACTCCCAACCATCCTGCTACGTAACATTATGGTCAGCTTTTCAAACCACTGGACTAGGGGATAGCAAGGGCCAACCCAACCATACTGAGAAATTCATGCCTGGCCAACAAAATCCAAAACTATTGATGAAATGACCAGTATGTTAATTTAAAAAATGTATTGTGCTTAAGAAAAAGTATTGGTTTAAACTAATACCTAAACTGTAACTTTTTTTCTCTCTCTAGTTTTTCAACCTTATACGCCTGTGCCTAAACCTGGTGGTGACCCAGAACCCACATCACAAGGGGAACCTCAAACAGAAGGAGAGCCCACTGGAGAGACAAATGAAGAGAAGGAGGCATCTCAAGGTAAGACAACTATAGAAGATGAGGATGTTAATAGCGATAAGCCCTGGACGACAGTTGAAAGCGCTCTACAGGAAGCCACCTCTGCCAGGCCGACTGAGGCTGAGGAGGATGAGGAAAAGACAATGGCATCTGAGGATGACCTCATGACCAAGGATCCCGAGGGGGACAGTGAGGAGGCAGAGAAGGGAGAAACTGGCAACCGGGCCAGCAGCAGCAGCAGCTCGGAGGATGAGGGACACAGCGTCAAGAAGGACATGGGTCAAAGTGAAGACCCCAGGGCAGAGGAGGAGAAGTCTGGCCAGTCCAGCGATGATGATGATGAGGCGGAGGCTGGTGGCGAAGGTGGTGAGATGATTAAAGCAGGTGAGGTTGAGAATTCTTCAGCAGTGTTTGCCGAGCTTTAACCAGGCCAACTCCTATATGAATGTGTAAAGACTAAAGAAAAAAACAAAAAAACTGGCATCACAGCGTGGTAATCTTATCACTGCACCTGTCAACGTCATCCCATTTTACTTTTAGTACTACTTCACTATCTAGCCCGGGATTTAAAATATATTTTTTTTAAAGTGTCATTCCCTTCCTTCAGTGTCTAGTGAGGACTTTACACAATTATAAGGGGCAGTAACTCACCAGCATCATCTTGAAATCTCGTGTTGTCGTAACTAGACTTTAATCCGCTTCACACGCAAAATTGTTTTAACAGTAATCATTCACTGGGGGTTGAAATGTTCGCCCAAAGGCAAACACGCCCTTGCTCATTCAATAATGCTTTTTTTTTTTTGGCTTTATCATGTGCTGGGTCCTTTTATCAGTGCTGTTTTTTTGTTGTTCTTTGTTGTTGTTAATTTATTTGGTTCGTATTGTAATTTGTCACATGAATGTAACTTTAAGGTCTCCTAATTGCCACACAATAATAGTGGAGAACTATTTACACATTCTGTCATCTGCTTTTTTTTTTTGTCTTCTTCAAAACAATTTGCATCCTTTTTGTTTTGGTGTTGTTTCCTTGTCTTTCTAATCCTGAAAATGTTTCTTCCAATGAAATAAACTGAGCTAACAGTGCATTTGGAAAAAAAAATATTTTAAAAACTTTAGTTAATGAATTGTTGAACTACTAATTAGAGAGTTTCACCTAATTAGTTAATAGCTAGAGGTTAGCAACAGCTATTGTTTATGGCTAGATCTTAGCTTAACTCTAGCTAAACTTCTTCTGTTAGTCAGTCTGCAGAGCAATTTGCTCTCTTGCAGTAAACTTACTGACTTTAAGCAATACACAAAATGTTGAGATTGAACATTAAACAAAACTGACTGGGAATCAAGTGTTATATAACAGAAAATTTGGACTTTTGTAGCAGTGGTGTAGACCTGGATTATGCAGCTTGCTCAATACACAGGGACCTGTTGGTAGTGGGAGGGGGGGAGGTAGTGAGAAAGACTATGAATAGGCTGAATTTTTTCTTTAAGACAAAATGGAAGCAGCAAACCATCAAACACAAGCCTCCCCCTCACCCCGATCCAAAAAATAAAACTTGCAACTTATTAGGAATAATGGGAGTTTGAATCTAATACTTGTTTTCTTTATTTTTCTCTCACTCCAATTACCTTTAAATACCAGCAGGATATATATAATATATATTTTTCAAAATAAATGTGTAAAGGTTTGAGAAAGGTTATAGAATTTTAAAATAGTTTTACAAAATAATCATGTCATATAGCTTCATAAGTTAATTGCATGTGCTATGATTCTTCCTAGTGGCACGGTGGCCGAGCGGCAGCGTGTTCGACTGGCGAGCCGAAGGTCCCGGGTTCGAATTCTGGTGCAGGCTAGGATTTTTTCCCGGGTCTGCAGGTGCCCCTGAGTCTACCCAGCACTGTTGGGTACCTGACATTAGTTGGGGTAAAGTAAAGGCGGCTGTGCATAGTGCTGGCCACACAATCACCTAGTATGCCGTGGCCACAGAAACTGGTGAACGCTGCTTCATCGAACCTATGTATCAATAAGGTCCGACTGGTACTTTTATGATTCTTTCTAGTTTACATTCAAATGACATCTGTCATTTGGTGTGACTATTTTGATTCTGACACCTGTATTATATATGCTTGTGTGTTACTAATAAATAAAATGCTTTTATTAATTTCTGTACTCCTCATAATTACTGTGTTTAATGTCTGGTGTCATTTAAGTATTATCACTAACAAACTTATCTGGTCAGTGCATTCAATGTCAGTGTAAATAAAGAACTTGTAATCAGTGTAGAATAGATGTTCCAAAACTATTGATATGATCATCATAGATATATCAATAATTCAAGATAAAAATTATGATCATCATGTAACATTAATTGCTTCTATATCAAACAACTGTATATTCTTGTTGTTGCATACCAATTAACTGTATAACTGTTGTTGTTGTAACCTTTGTTTTTGATTATTTTACCAAAACATTTCATACTTTATTAATGTATTTTTTTTAGTTCAACTAATTACTGTTAATGTGTTTATATAAATTAAATATTCTCTTATACAAAGTCTGTTAAAGATCTTGTAATAATTCTATATTTAATAACATTTACTATTTAATAACATATAACTTCTTAGTTATTAATTCCTTTCATAGAGGCCTTTATGAGCCATACTAATTCCTTTCATTAAGGCCTTAATGAGCCATACTAATTCCTTTCATGAAGGCCTTTATGAGCCATACTAATTCCTTTCATGAAGGCCTTTATGAGCCATACTAATTCCTTTCATGAAGGCCTTTATGAGCCATACATACCATCCACCATGCATGGAATTCCAGATTGTTTTGTATTTTCAACTCTATGCTTTTCTTTTTTCTGCCCGACCAGGTGCTGCCTCTGAGCAGGACGGCGCAAGTACCCTCTCCAGGCAAGAGGCCAGCTTCCTGTTGGCTGTCATCTTGCAGATTGTGCTTGCGGTGTGCGTGTCGTGGAGATAAGAGGCGTCCAGTGCACAGCTTTAGTCCGAGTGAGAGATTCCTGCTCCATCCTCCTTCCCTGATATACAACAATATTTTTGTTCTGTGTAATCTCTGCCTGTATTAAATCTGCAGTTTGAATGATGGGGGACTGAATGAAATTAGGCAAATGGCTTTTGTGAGGATGAGTTTTGCATGATTTCTAACTTTTGAAATAATTATATTGTTGTATTTTTTTGTTTTTTTTTAAAGATTTCAGTCCACAATTTGTGCCTTTGGTTTTTATTATATCAGGGTTTCGGCTGTAATGGGTTTTGAAAAAAAACAACTTTTTGTCTGGATGTTTTGTTTGTCTATTTCATTCTTTTAATTCTAATAATGTAAACTTATATTTATTTGCAAAAAAAAAAACAACTAATTGTTTAGAGTTCATTCACATAGAAAGGTAAATCTGTATATATATATATATATATATCAGTGCTATAAAAAATGTTTTATTTGGAACAGACTTTAGTTAAATGAACTTTTTTAAATCAAAGAGACGTACTGAAGATTTTTTTTATTACTCAATGAAAATTAAAATCAATTTGAATAAAAATCATTGACATCTTAAGTTTCTATACAACCTTGTCTAATGAAATGAAATGTTTTACATAGGTGAGTTATAACCTTTTTTTAAGATACAAGTCATTTGCTTTTTGTTGAAATTTATATTTAAATATATATACATATTATCTTTTTTTATTATATATAACTTATGCAATGTATGTGAGAACAATTGAAAAAAAAATGAGTGTGAATGTATTGTTACATCTAATTGTCAACCCTTACTACAGGGGTCATCTGACTTCTTTATGTAAGGGGCCAGCTTGCTGCCATCCAGACACTGTCAGGAGAAGCAATAGACCTCTGGTTTGGAAACTATAGAAACAAATTCCAATGAACAGTTGGAATATCTAGCCAGCGAGTATTTTTTCGGCCCAACCCCTGTGCTTGCCTTACTTTAAGGGAAATTTAGACATTTTTACGAAAGTGGAAAAAATAAAACCTGTTTACCTTTCATTAGTAGGTCAATTGTCTTTACAGCAAAGACATCAAGTCCCACTCCCTTCCCACTCAATCTTACCATTCACATCTTACCATTCACATCTTACCATTCACATTTTAAGAAAAAAAAAAGTAAGTATTAAGAAATCATTGCTGAAGTAATGGGGTCAGGTATATTTTTCTTTTGGAAGAAAAAACTTTTTTTTTGTTACTGGAATGAGAAATGTTCAGAGTTGGCAGATAGTTGATGAAAGAGAAGTTGGCAGTACTCTCAACATAATTGGTTGGGCCTGGAATTATTTTTTCTTCATTTTTTTTTTGTGTTTTCTTTTGGTTAGAGATGATTTGATTTTATCATCAGTCAAAAGATTTTCTTTGTTTTTTTAATTACCGTGTGTGACTATGTTTTACTGTATCTGTCGTGTCCCATGATTCACTCATTGTTTTATATATATATATATATATATGTCTGCCTACCGCAGCTGGCTGATGAAATGTTTTTGTTTAATGTCGGTTCATTTGGCCGAGTCCAGCCTCGGCTCTTTGTTTGTGTGCTTCATGTTTTCCACTCCATCAGTTGTTTGTTTTTTGTTGACTCATTTATTTTTTTCTGCTTGAACGTCATTTTGTTTATCAAATTTATTATAATAAAACTGTGCCTTTGGTTGAAAATTTTATATTTCATACTCTTGCTAGAAATGTAAGGATATATATACAGTATTTTATATCTTAGCACTGGCTGTTTGGTTTATACTCTGTTTTTGTAATAATAAAGTTCAACCTTTTTTTTATTTTTTAAGTTTATTATGATCAGCTTTGTGTGTAAACAACCAATACTTTTATGTAAAATATTGTAGTTATACATTCAAATGAATTCTAATTGGAATTAAAAATGTAGGTCAACATTGTTGTCATTGTAGTCCTGTTGATGTCATTATTTGGTTTTCACTATTTAACAAACTGTTATAAAAAACATAAATATATATAAAAGGCATCAACTACTAACATTCAGTTACAATATTTAGAGTCTTTTAGAAAATTGTTATTTTTAGTGGTATGGGTTTTTTTAAGTTTTTTTTTCTCCAAGGGTTCTATTCACAACAGTCATTGAATGTTCAAATTTAAAAAATCTAGTCAGAGTCAGAGTTGCTGTATTTGGCATTGCAGACAACTGCATCATTTTTTCCTTGTTTTTTCTTTGGGAGAGGGTGGGAACAATATGTTGTATTTATTTGTATGATAAATCTTGGGAAATAAGTGCCACTTTGTTTAATAATATAATAATGGCAGTAGACATTTTTACAAGGTAAATAAAACTATTTGTTTGTCTGTTCAGTCAGTAACAATTGAACTCTGACCTTAATTGAACATGTTCATTTATACAAAATGTATTTTCAGCTTTTTCTTAATCGATTGTATTTTTTTTTTTTTAATAATAATTATTCTAGAAGTTTATTTTTTTGTTCAACTGACTGTGTAGTTGACACATTATAGCCGAGTGTCCAGCGTTAATATTTTTCTTTCAATCATATTGATTTTTTTGCTGTTTACATCACTGTTGCTGTTGGGGGTGAGTCCATGTTACAGTGAACAGCCTGCCCTCACCATTGACATGTAAGCTCTATAAAAGCTCTAAGTCTTAAGTCGATTTTACTTAAAAAAATAAAAGCAGAAAAGACCAAAAAAATAAAAGCAGAAAAGACCCCTGCTGGTTTTAATACTGCAGCTAAGTTCACCAGTTTTCATGACCTAAGCATACAAAGGGATAGTGTGGCCTTGACTTCCCCCAACTGATGTGATCAGATACTGTTCAGAGTGACACCCTCTAGATGTGGGAAGATGAAAGTATTGGCTTTATTTGTTTAGCCTGGGTTCAACCCTGATCCAATACGCTGCCTTTAGACCAGACAGTGTCACAGTCAATGTGTACATACAAAGTATATGGCAATGAGTTGATGTATCCGTTGATGTTGGGCTCATAGGGCTCTCTCTAAGTGGAAGCTATCATTTTTTCTTAATGAAAAAAAGTGTACGCCCTCTGCCAAACAGTGTCCAAATGCCTCACTATTTAATGTTTGCTATAGTGAATGTCATAACTGATATCATTTAATGAAGAGTGAACATATTTGTCTGGTAGCTATTATACTAACCATGCTGGACTTTTAGACAAGAAAGTTTGAATTTTACAAAAAATCATTTAACCTAATTAAGGTAAAATAGGATTGAAATGTTTTTTTATAATTAAAACTTTTCACATTTATTATACTCCACCTTTTTTACTTTTATAATTTACAATCATATATATCTGTATAGATATAACTATGGTTTTATAAGAAACAAAATTGTCATTTACAACCTGGCCAGATTATTTAGAGCTATGAAAGCTTCCTGTCCATGGTTAACACTGTAACTTTAGGAAACAACTGACCTAAAAAAACTGCTGTTTTCATCAAGTATGTAGGCTAAAAAAAAAATCAACAAAATATTTGCTTTTGTCTTATACAATTTTGTCTCCATTTCTGATGTCTTCCAAAAAGTGAGTTGTTTTTTTTAAAATAATAAATCTGTTCTTTAATACATCTCTTTGTTATTATTTGAGTACTAGAAATTATGGGTTGTATTCAAATGGAAAATTGCAGGTTCATCTGAGGTTGTTAAACATGTTTGGGGGGGGGGGGGGAATAAGCTTTTTTGTCTAAATGAGGAATTTGCAACAGGTGACCTACAGGCAACAACATGACACACCAAGCCTTTTAGTGTGGCCCTCAAAGAGCTTTTTAATTTATTCATTGTCTTAGTGTTAATAAATGATACAATTGTGTGAACCATCTTGCTGTAATGTATTAAATTCCTAATACAGTAATAAAGCTGCATGATGAAAAATGCTGTACACCCATGATCTAAGTATTATTATAATAGAGTTGGGGAAAAATGTCAAGAGGGTAGGGGGGGAAACCATAATGGTGCTTTGATGTAAAGTAGAATATAAAGTTGAGCTTAAATTCAATGTAAAACAAAAAGGATATATTATGCTTTTATTTTGGTTAAAAAGAAAATATGTTGAAATATTATAACTGGAAGAATATTAGCAGATTATCTTCTGAAGTCTTGATAAACCTGTTTCTGACCTGAGTCTCAGTGTGTTTCATTACTAATTAAATATGGCTTTTGCAAACACTGTGACTAAAGTCACATTACTTTAGCTTACTATAAGTTTACACATTTTTACTTAGCCCTTTGGATTTATGAATTAAGCCATTTTCTCTGTAGGCTTATACCAGTTTTATCAATCAAGTGTTTTTTTTACAAATAGGCCTATTATTCTATAAGTATAACTATCCACTGTGAAAGAAATATATTTTAAACAATATTTCTTGTCTTATATTATTTATAACTAATTTCTAGGGCCTGCTGAGGCCTCAGACCGCTTATTAGGTTCACTACTTAGATCTTAGCTCACAAGACAAAATAGTTGTAATTATTAATCAAGTTAATCAGAAGTAATTTATTAAATTAATAATATTAACTGTTCATTTGATTAAAACGATTAATTTTGATATACATTATTAAAGTACTCTCACTGGTCTTATTTTTAAATTTATCATAAAAATAAAGTCTAAGAAATGTGGGTGACAACATGTAACAAATATTACTCAAGTTTACAAAATGGAGTTTTATACTATTAGTAATACTATACTTAGTATTCCCATGATAAGGAGACCTTGTGTTCTATTACACATTGGAGACTGGTTAACAAAAGATTAGTTTCAATGAAAAAATATTTTAATGAGCTGTAAATGCCAAATTTTTATCTTGTTTGTTGTGCATTTTATAACGTTTCAATTTTCATATTTAAAAGAAATATTAGTTTCTTTATTGTTTAGGGTGAGCTTGTGCACAAATGCAGGAAAAAAAACCTGCTATTTTATTGCCCCCCTCCCCTACCCAAACCATGCAAGATTTTCCCATTAAAAAAGTTTTCTGCCTCCCCCTTTATATAATTAAATATGCTATCACTTGCCCCTATCCCCTCTACATTACACAATTATGTCTCCTCCCACCTCGCAATGTTCTTTGTCTCATACCCTTCCAGTTTATCATCTATGACATATACCCCTAATCTGGATTTTTGTTCTCACTCACAAAAAGCGGCTGGAGTGTTTACCATGACGTCTAGTCAATTTATGTTGTGTTGTCAAATGTGAGGTTAAATTCACACCTCTTCATCTCCCCACCCCTAGTTACAACGTAACTCAGTCACTCAATTTTAGCCACAGCGCCGTCGCTGTGGTAATGCAGTTGACATACTTTGAGACTTCTTTTGGCTGCGCAAAATACATTTAGCCAATAAAATACATACACATAGAGGTCTATATTAATATTTTCTTGAAAAAAACAAGGTAAAGTGCCTAGGTTCTCAAAAATAAAAGCCGACATCCTAAGTTGGGAATGAAAAAAAAGCTATGGGGAAAAAAGTCAAGGCGTGTTATCACTGATTGTTATTATAATAAACACACTGATTATTTTCGGTGGGGGAAAGGCAGCTAGGAAGCTTGGTGATGACACGAGAGAAGATCAAAGCGTTATGACGTCGCAGAGGCAGGTAGAGCAATCATGCTTTAGTGATACATTTACCTAGGTCACTTACGTTGACGGTCGGTCGATGTTTGTTTAATCAAATTTTTTTTTTCTTTTTTTGCCGCGCATTTCTAGGTACATGAATGCTGATGTATTAAAGGGTGTTGGGGGAGGGATGGTTATAAAAATAATTCTTTTGTTTTTTATTACTATCAATACAAATGTAATCATTACTGGCGAATGCTTGCTAAAGACAATATTAAAATATTTTTTGTTTCTGTTACTTTTAATAAGGTTCGTTCGGTTCGGTTCAGATGCCGTCACTTTAAAGTTCGGGTTCGGTTCGGTCACCGGCAGAATTCGGGTTCGGTTCGTTGGAAACCACAGTTCGGGTTCGGTGTGTTCGGTTCGGGTTCGGTTCGATTCCCATCTCTAAGCTTTATGTGTCCTTTCTCCGAGATGAGCATGTCTTCAGGTCCCTTGTGAAATTATTTTTAAAAATATTTTTTTCAAATGGTTTGTCTACCTTTAACAGAAACATTTTAGACAATGAATGAAAAAAGTAAACGTAGCAGAAAATTGTAGTCAGACTGTGGCAATGTTCATTTTTGAAAAATATATTTAAAAAAACTGGTACATCTATTATTGAGGAAAAATTGTTGAAACCCAATATGGACAAAAGAACTGACATTTGACAATATTTTAACCACAAATTATTTTTGTTAAAGTTCTAAATAAGCTTATTAAAATGTCATTTTAACATAATGCTTTGGATGCTATTTTACAAGATTGTTCAATTGTATGTAGGCCTACCTTGGGCAAATATTTATAAAATTTAATTTTGACCCCACCATATATATTTTAAAACTTAACTTCACAATTGAACTTTTACAAATAAAATGACAAATAAATACTTTTTACTTCTGTTGACTTGTTAGGCAAGAATTATCATTTTAGAAATATGAGCAAGTATGTAGCTCGCCTCTGAACAATGCCCCTCTATGTATGTAGCTCACCTCTGAACAATGCCCCTTTATGTATGTAGCTCACCTGTGAACAATGCCCCTCTATGTATTTAGCTCACCTGTGAACAATGCCCCGTTTTGTATGTTGCTCACCTGTGAACAATGCCCCTCTTGTGGAGATATTCTAGTGCCCAGGTGACCTCATACATGCAGGACATCTCTTCACCAAAGTGCTTACACATTATCAATAGAGACTTTACATCACCACCTATCATGTACTCCATGATCTGAAATGTCACACATAATATATGATCTCATTAATCAATAGAATAACATTCATGCATTTTTATAGAAAAGTAATCTCTTGGCATTAATTATCATCAGACAATTATTAGGTCAATATTAGTTCCTGTTTAAAATCTGGATTCATTTTTTTTTTGCATCATGTTAAAGAAAATACAGTGGTAGTTTGGTTACGAGCTTAATTCATTGCAGAACCCAGTTTGTAACCTGAACGTTCGTAACCCAAAACATTGAAATCAATGAAATTAAAACAATCCGTTATATGAAGAAAGAACCATTCTTTTTTTTATTAACATACAGTCGTTTACCAGACCAAATGCAAAGAAGACATACAAGATTTTCATTTTTCTCTAAAAGCCCTGATGCCTGGTTGACCTGGACTATAGTCTGGAATTTGTACTACAGTGCGACGGTGCAAGTATAAAAGCAAGCCAGCATGTTAATGATCCACATCGACTGATTTGAGTAAAGTTTTTTTATCATGGCGGAAAAAGTTGCTTTTACCACCCTGTAATCATTAGCTATGTGAAACACACACAGTGCTATTTTCAAGATTCATTATTATTTCTTTCTTTACCTCCACTGGGGAAGATGAGCAGTTGACTCTCGGATGGTGTATCCCAGCACCGTCCTGGAGTCCATAAAGGACTCAAGAATGGTGAAGTGTGTAAACCACCAATATGCCCCCATTAAGAGTACACCAATGAGCTAACGCACATAGGATGTCAAAGATTTAATTGAACTGGAACGAGGCCCCGAAATTCTGTGGGGAGGAAGCAATGTGCACAACGCCCTGTCTCACCAAGACCTATGATGTATGGTCATCACCGGCAACTCCTGCGGCGCATCTTAAGCCTAGATGTATCGACTTTGTCTCTCCCTTGGAACCGTCAGCTGTGAGGAGAGGGGGGGGGGCTGCTGCATGGGCACCAGCTGGCTTTCCATACTATTTCGCCCAGGCTCTGTAGCTCAACTGGAGAGGACACTCCAGCGTCATCGCTAGATGCCGACCCAACACGGAAGGGGGCAGTTACCGGTTATTAGCTCATCCAATTGGCGAAGGAAACGAGCGCCAGGGGTCCCCTTCGATGGTGGGAGAGGTCATCGAACTTCATTGGATGGCTGCCACCCGCCTCAAGCTGGGCAGCCCCCAGCCAGTTAGGTGCCGTCTCGCCATGACTTACCTGCCCCACTGGGTGCGCGGGGATTAGAGAGGCATCTCTAAAAAATTGGGCCATAAAACAATCGCACCAGGCAATTAAAAAACAAGTAAGAAGCATCCAGCTCTTCGATTTGCTAGCTGGAATGTCAGGACCATGTGTCCCGGCCTCACCCCAAACCCCTACCAAATAGATGATGCAAGAAAGACTGCCGTTATTGACAGGGAACTTTTGCGACTCAACGTTGACATTGCAGCTCTGCAGGAAACCCGGCTGGCTGACAACGGTACCGTCAGGGAAGCCAACTACACTTTTTATTGGCAAGGGAAGTCTCCAGACCAACCAAGACAGCACGGTGTCGGCTTTGCGATGAGAAACACGCTTATCAGCTCTACAGAGCCCCCCACAACAGGCACAGATAGACTACTCTTCCCCCGGTTGCCAACCTCTTCTGGCCCAGTCAACATCTTTAGTGTGTACGCCCCAGTGATGAGAAGAAATATCAGTTCTACCAAGCCCTAGATGAAGCGATATCCAAAATATCCAGCACTGAGGGCCTCTATCTCCTTGGAGACTTCAATGAAAGAGTGGGAGATGACCAAGAAACCTAGCCCACCTGCCTCGGAAATTTTTGGAGGGAAAAGATAAATGATAATGGACAGAGACTGCTTGAGCTCTCGTGCCACCACGGTCTGTGTGTGACTAACACCTTCTCCAAGTGCAAAGAAATACACCAGGTGTCGTGGAGACACCCTCGCTCTCGCCACTGGCACCAACTTGATCTTGTCCTAACTAGAAGAGCGGATATTGGCAGCGTCCTCCTCACCCGTAGTACCATATTGTAGACTGCGACACAGACCACGCCCTCGTGGCGAGTAAGGTGCGCCTAACGCCGAAGAAGTTGCGCAACTTGAAGAAAAATGGTCGCCCACGCATCAACACCAGCTGTGTCAGAAACCCCGAGAAAACCCAACAGCTTATCAGCATACTCGACGGTGGCCTCGACGAGGTAACAGCAGGTGACACCATCAACTACAAGTGGCCACGCCTCCGCGACGCCATGTACAACGCAGCCATCACTGTTTACGGGAAGAAAGAGCGAAAGAATGCTGACTGGTACGATGCCCATTTGGAGGAAATGGAACCCGTGATAGAGGCTAAGAGGAACGCCCTTCTGGCCTATAAGGCTAAGCCTAGCCCCAGTACACTACAAGTTCTATGGACTGCCAGGAGTAAAGCCCAGCAGACTGCCCGTCATTGAGCCAACACCTACTGGCTGAATATCTGTAACAGCATACAGAGAGTTGCCGATACAGACAGCGCAAGAGGGATGTACAAGGGCATAAAGAAGGCAATAGGTCCAACCCCCTCTAAGACAGCCCCCATCAAGTCCAAAACAGGCGAGGTTATCACCGATCCGGAAAAGCAGATGCAGAGGTGGGTGGAACATTACCTCGAGCTGTACGCAACGCAGAACACTGTAACAGGCTTCGCTCTTAGAGCGATATCGGATCTGCCAGTCATGGATGAGCTTGACACCCTACCCATTGTGGATGAGCTCAGCAAAACCATCGACCGTCTCGCACCTGTAAGCGGCGGAATTCCACCAGAAGTCCTAAAGTGCGGGAAACCAGCCCTGCTACAGCCACTTCATGACCTCCTTTGCCTCTGCTGGGAACAGAGTTACATTCCTCAAGACATGAGAGATGCTAACATCGTCACTTTGTATAAAGACAAAGGTGACAAGAGCGATTGCAACAACTATGGGGGCATCTCCCTCCTCAGCATCGTTGGTAAAGTGTTCGCCCGCGTCATCCTTAACCGCCTGCAGGCCCTCGCTTAACGCATCTACCCAGAGTCACGGTGTGGCTTCAGGGCTGGTCGATCAACAGTGGACATGATCTTCTCACTACGCAAGCTACAGGAAAAGTGTCAGGAACAGCGGATGCCACTCTTTTTAGCCTTCATCGACCTCACAAATGCATTTGATCTGGTCAGTCGAGGCGGGCTATTCAGCTAGCTGCAGAAGATTGGATGTATCCCACACCTGCACGCGGTGATCAGGTCCTTCCATGACAACATGCACAGCACTGTTTGCTACAATGGCGCAACGTCAAAGGAATTCCCAGTCAGCAGCGGAGTGAAGCAGGGCTGCGTCCTTGCGACTACTATCTTCGGCATATTTCTCTATGCTTCTCCAACACGCCTTCAATGACTGCAGTGAGGGTGTTTTCATCCACACCAGGTCTGATGACAAGCTCTACATCATAGCGCGTCTCCGTGCCAAGACCAAAGACACAAAGGTTCTCATTCGAGAGATGCTCTTCGCTGATGACGCAGCCTTGACTTCTCACACCGAAGACGGACCAGCAGCTTGTCACTTGCTTCTCCCATGCATGCAAGGAGTTCGGCCTGACTGTAAGTCTAAAAAAGACTAACATTATGGCTCAGGGCACAGAGACCCCTCCAAACAGTGTCATCGATGGACATACCTTGGTGGTTGTCGAGAACTTCACCTACTTTGGGTCCACTATCTCGAGTTCGCAGTCCATCGTCTCGGAGATCAACAACAGGATCGCCAAGGCAGCCACAGTCATGGCCCAACTGAAACAGCGAGTGTGGGACAACCCCAGCCTCACCGAGAGGACCAGACTGCGCGTCTACCACGCCTGTGTACTCAGCACTCTTCTGTATGGCTGTGAGTCATGGACCACCTACGCCATACTGCAGATCCAGTGGCAGGATAAGGTCTCCAATACAGAGGTGCTAGAGTGAGCCAACATGAGCAGCCTTCATGCTGTGCTCAGCGAGAAACGCCTAAGGTGGCTCGGCCATGTAAGGAGAATGAATGCAGGCCGTATTCCCAAAGACCTCCTTTACGGAGAACTGGTCGAAGGTCATAGGAAGACAGGGCGCCCGAAACTGCGCTTCAAGGACCTTTGTAAAAGGGACTTGATCAATAGCTCCATTGACCTCGACACATGGGAATGTCCAGCCGCTGACCGACCAACCTGGAGGCTCGCAGTCAGGCGTGGCACATCCTGCGCAGAAACTGGGCGCAATGAGACGGCCATTCAGAAGAGAGCGAGGCGGAAACACCTACTACAACAGCCATCCGCCTTCAAATGCCTCAAGTGCGGCAGGGTTTGCCACTCCCGAGATGGTCTACATAGCCATTCTCGGCGGTGCAGCTGGACACCCCACCCATGAATCTACACCATCGTCTCTCGAGACGGACGGATGCCAACAACAATAGGGCCTTAGAACTGTATGAAAAGTGTTTCTTCAACACAGGTTCAGGTAAGTTCCTGACAAAAAAATATATAGGAACTATTTATTTATAAAATCAGACATAAAGAAAGAACTCTTCTACAAACAACAGCAAGGAAATTATGGCAAATAAATATTTGCTCATGATACATTAGTAAGCACTGTAAGCTTTTCTTTGTAACACCAGCAATAGTGACATGTGTGAACAGATCAACTCTAAACAGAGCACACACAAATGTAACAGATCCCTGTAGTGTTTTAAACAGCTTTTAATTAATTTAAAGTTTCGTATTGACTGATAATTGTACACAAATTGAAATATAAATTAAATAGGTATAATCTTCCAACATTGGGCTATGTTTAGCCTTCCTATGAGATTAGACCTATTATATGCTTAGGGGGCACGTTCGAAAAGGATTAGTAAGTAAGCAAAGACTCTTAACCCTTGGACCATCTGTAATTAATAGCATATGAACCTTTTATTTGCAGACTTTTTAAAAATTTAGTGTTTACTTAAGTTTAATCTTCTAAACAGTCTATAGGCTTATCCCTACTGCAGTTTCAAATTTATTCTATTATAATCTTAGGCTTATCCCCCTGAATTATAGATTTAGACTTATACCTATTAGTATTAGTTGTATTTAGTGTAGTTGTTGCTTTAGTATATGTTTAGTTGTAGCTCTACTAGAGGTTTGAATGTAGCCCTATTATAGGTTTGGATGTAGCCCTATTTTAGGTTTGAACATTATTATAGGTTTAGCCATAATTCTATTATAAACCTGAGCTTAGACCTATTACATGTTTAGGCAAAGCCCTATGATAGTTTAGGCACACTTTGGAAAATGATTATTCTTTCAAGCTAGGCCCTAACAAAGTATAGAATTTCCAGAGAACTTAATCAGAGTATTCAAAAGTACTATTTGATGAATCAGGAATTGAGTATTTAACTATTCTTTTATCAGTTTATTGAAATTAATGTGTAACATGGGTGTGATTAGGTAGACAATTTGATCAGTTTTTTTTTACCATCTTGTTGGCAGTGTTTTGCACCAACAAGGACCTCACAATTAAGACTGGCATTTAAAAGAGAAGAAACCAGTCTACAGTCTCAGCGTTGCTTCTCAGTGTTCATGAGTGAAATATGACCTTAGCACCTTCTTAGAGAAGAAAGTGTTCTCTGAAATAATTTTTATTTACTTCGAGAATCTCAGTTAAACAAATGTTTGCTTTATGATAAAAATCACACTCGAAGTTCTTTCTCCAACTCTTTCTGCAATGCATTTCTCTACAACATTGTCTATTTCTACAGCAAATGACTTGAAAACAGTTGAAATTGTGGCTTATGTACTTTACTTAAAGGTCATCAAAGTGCACATTAAACTGTTGAAGTGAGATAGAAAAGAAATCAATATTTTTTATTTAAAGACAATACATATCAACTTTTCATACAAATTTTCAGAGTTAAGAAATGAAGAAATGGATAGAGTTGTCCACACCCAACTGCTTCATCCATAATTGTAGTTTAACTTTGAAACTTCCATTGTACTGCCAAGAATCCCTGAGACTTGGTGGGGAGGAAGCAATAGCCTGTCACAATACGTCTAAAACCGGCCCTGGTGCCTGGATGTCCAGGCCACAGTGCAGGCATATGAGCAAACCACCACGTTAATGATCCTGGAGAAATCAGCATGTGGGTAGAGTAGTGCACGTGAATAAAGAGTCCGTATCCTTGCTACTGTAGTGTTTAAAGTTAGATAACTTATATTCAACAATCAAAGTTATACATCAAACATTATTAGAGTAGCCTGCCCAGGTGCTATTACTTTAGTAGTCAAGCATGATGGCAGTCAGCCATGTTGTTAAACCAGACCATGTTTATTATTAATTCAGTGTTGTTCACTAATTTTTCCTGTTACTGATATAACTAATAACCCATGCACCTACATAGCATAAGACCACCACATGAGAAACACTATATTCGCGACGAGTAGGTTGGTTATTTTAAGTTCCAACAGGAATATAATATTCATAAGAAATTACATTACATTTCTTCGTTTGAGATTGCATCAGACAACTCAATACGGACACATTGAAAATAGAATAGAACATGGCGTCTTTTATGTTACCGCAACATCCACCATTTGATTGTCAATCAGAGGGATGGTCGAAATGGATAAAAAGAATACAAAATCTTTTCACAGTTTACAACATCACGAATGTTGAGCAAAAAAAGGCTTTACTATTAACATATGGTGGTGAAGAACTTAATGACCTAATAGAATCGTTACCACTCTCACAGTCAAGTACAACAGCTGCTGAGACTGAGGGGGAAGATCCATTTAGTCAAATTGTAAAGCAACTAACAAGCTACTTCAATTCAAAAATGAACGTTGAGATGCAAAAATATACTTTTCAACATAAAATACAACAGTCAACACATCTAGAGGAATTCTACCAAGATCTGTATCAACTTGACAAAACTTGTAATTTTACTAATGCAGAAAGTGAAATCAAATCTCAATTGATCGCGGGATGCAAGTCTTCCGAAGTGAGGGAAAAAGGTCTATCCACTCCAGAGATGTCTCTCAAAGCCTTACTCCAATATGCTAAGACAATTGAATTGGCTGAAGACTTCCATAAAAGAATCAATAATGATCAAGTTCAGAAAATAGGCACTGCTACAACAACTATTGGTAAGAAATAGCTTAAAAGACATGATCAGTTCTTTCATGGTAAAGAAAGACTGCATAATATCAGTTGCAGGAATTGTGGGGGTAAATGGCGTCATCTAGGTGGTCAAAGCAATTGCCCAGCACATGGTAAAACATGCCACAATTGCAGAAAAAATAAACTGAGAACTGACACAAAACATAAAGAAAAAAAACAAGATTCAAGAATACATTATCTGGAAGATGATGATTCAACACATGAATATGTATTTTCATTCAACATGAAAAAGTATGCCAAGGGTACAATTAAACATTTTGGAAACAAATATTAATTTTCTCATAGACACTGTAGAAAGTATTAATGTCATAGATGTGGAGCATTTCAGGAAATTAAGAAACACACCCAAACTCAACAAATCTAATACTACAGTATGTGTTTACAATAATTCAAAAATCAATGTTTTAGGCACATTTATATTATATTTCTCATGATAAAGATGTAATCAAGTATACATTTCATGTACTGCAAGGTTCCAATGGATGTGTAATAAACTACCAACTTGCAAATGATCTCAAGCTAATAAGTATCTCTGATTCAGTAAACTCAATCACATCAGAAATTCAAAAAATTTCCAGAATTATTTCAAGGACTAGGCAAACTAAAGGATCAGCAGGTTAAACTCGACATTGATTCAAACATATTTCCAATGTCTCAAAAGTATAGACGCATTTCATTCCATGTGAGAAAACAACTTGAGAACCAATTATATCATGATGAATCTCTAGGTGTAATTGAAAAAGCTGATGGACCAACTCCATGGGTGTCTCCGCTTGTTGTAGTTCCGAAACCAAAGGCTCCACATGAAATTCTTGTATACGTAGACATGAGAATGGCAAACAGAGCTATAAAAAGAGAAAGACATGCCACTCCTACTCTCAATGAGATTATCTCTCTTTTGAGCAATGCAAAAGTATTCAGTAAGCTAGATCTCAATCAAGGCTACAACCAATTAGAACTAGCAGAAGAAAGCAGATACATTACATCTTTCTTAACACATATTGGTTTGTTTAGATTCAAAAGACTCAATTTCGGTGTGAATAGCGCATCCGAGATATTTCAAGACACTATACGTCAAACTCTAAATGGCTTGGATGGTGTGATAAATGTGAGTGATGACAAACTGGTATTTAGTCCAGATAAAGACACACATGAAAAACAACTTCATGATGTATTTTAACGACTACGAGAAAAGGGACTTACTCTTAATGCTTCCAAGTGTGATCTAAATAAAACATCAATAAATTTTCTTGGTCACAATTTCAGTGCAGAAGAAGTCAAACCATCTACAGACAAGCTGAAAGATATTATAAACCTACCCACTCCTCAAAATGCCAGTGAAGTAAGAAGTCTCCTAGGCATGACAAACTTCTGTGGATCGAAATTTATTTACAATTATGCCACACTTACTCATGAACTAAGGTTATTAACCAAACAAGGAACGCATTTCGCATGGGAAAACAAACATAAACGTGCTTTTGAAAAATTAAAAGAACAACTCCAGAATACAACTCCTCTTGCCTTCTACAATCAAAATGAAGAAACACATATTTTTGTGGATGCAAGTCCAGTAGGACTTAGTGCAATCTTAGCTCAACCTGACAAAAATAATGGTTATAAGATAATCCAGTTTGCAAGCCGAGCATTAACTCCAACAGAACAAAGGTATTCTCAAACTGAACGAGAAGCGCTAGCTGTCGTACGAGTGTGAACATTTGCACATATATTTGTATGGCACCCCTTTTACAGTACATACTGACCACAAACAATTAGTCTCAATATTTAGAAAGCCTAATGCTCAATTAGGCGCACGTCTTGAAAGATGGGTATTACGCACAAAAGCATATAACGTGTCTGTGGTATACTGTCCAGGAAAAGACAATCCTGCAGATTATCTAAATAGACATCCTGCAAAGAATTGTGAAAGGGATAGAGAACTCAATATTGCAGAAGAATACATACAATACATTATGGAAGATTCCATTCGAAAAGCTATGACAGCAGACCAAGTTACTTTAGAAACAGCTCAAGATCCAACATTATCATATGTCATAGAGTGTATTTCAAAAGGACTCTGGGTGACAAACAAAAATCCAAATGTTGATAACAAACTTTTGGAAACATTGAAATTATGCAGAGAAGAACTTTCTGTAACACAGAACAAGATTATCTTAAAAGGAAGACAAATAGTTCTTCCTAAATCATTACAGAATCAAGCTGTACAACTTGCACATAGTGGTCATCAAGGTATTGTCAAGACTATATCATTACTAAGAGAAAAGGTATGGTTTTACAACATGCATCAATCAGTAGAACATTTCATAAGAAACTGTATGACATGTCAAATTGGCACTCCTACTCCGACTTCCGACTCAAGAACCTTTGAATATGCCTCCACTACCAGATGGACCATGGCTAGAATTAAGTGCGGATTTCTGACATCTACCAGATGGATTACAAATTCTTGTCATTACTGATGAATATTCAAGATATGTAATTGTAGAAATTCTTAATAACATCACTGCAAGAACAGTCATTCCAAAATTGGACAAAATATTTTCAGAATATGGAATCCCACAATCCATTAAAACTGACAATGGCCCTTCATTTTCCAGTCATGAATTTGCTGCGTATCTCAATCACATGGGCATCAAACATCGTAAGATTACTCCTTTATGGCCCAGAGCTATTGAGCTATTGCACAACAGAAGTGTTGGCAACAAGAAATGTATAGATTCTTATTATCTTACAGAGCTACGCCACACTGCACGACAGGAAAATCACCAGCTCAACTTCTTTTTGGAAGAAACATAAAAACAAAACTTCCAGAAATAACTCAAATATTGCTAGATAAAGAAATCAGAAAAAGGGATAGTGAAAGAAAGGAAAAAATAAAACAATATGCAGACAAAAAGCGTTACATCAAAAAGAATTCTATGAAGATTGGTGATTCTGTTCTTATTAAAGACAATTCACTTACTAGGTTAACGCCTTATGAACCTAAACCTTTAACTATAATCAACAAGAAAGGTTCAATGATTACTGCAAGAAGAGGAAGCAAAACCATAGCCAGAAACAGTAGTTTCTTCAAACCATCTCCTCTAGGACCTTCACAGGAAGATGAGGACAGTGAAGAAGATTCTCCTATTCCCAGTACTGACTTTTCCGAAGACACTTTAGACAATCAAACTAACACTAACAGTTCAGAACCTTTAGTCATCCCGGAGAATACAGGCACGCTGCAAAGACCAGTTAGAAATCGTGTTCTACCTAGGAGATATGATGACTTTGTTTTGATGTAAATAGTTGTGTGACTTATTCAAACTTATTCACTATTGGACTTTATGATAATTAAGTTTGAAGTGTTTTCATATTTTATAACTGCTATAATTTTAAACGTTAATATTATTCATTTGTTAACCAATTTAAAACAGGTTAGATTTAATCCAAGAAAAGGAGGAATGTAGTGTTTAAAGTTAGATAACTTATATTCAACAATCAGAGTTGTACATCAAACATTATTAGAGTAGCCTGCCCTTGTAAAAGGTACTGGTACTATTACTTTAGTAGTCAAGCATGATGGCAGTCAGCCATGTTTTTAAACCAGACCATGTTTATTATTAATTCAGTGTTGTTCACTAATTTATCCTGTTACTTATTTAACTAATAACCCATGCACCAACATAGCATAAGACCACCACATGAGAAACACTATAGTTACGTGACTTGCCCTAGGGTGGCATGTCTCGGACAGTATCTTGATATGCCCACCACCTCTGTTCCACCCCTATGGATCGTCAAGTTCTGGACTCAAGAGCCGGAAGGCTCGTCCGTTTTCTTTTTGCATTTTAAAATATGTATTTGTGCTTACAGGCAACAGTGCAGGTATCCGAACAATGCCACCACATTATTTATCTGAGGGAAATTCAACAGGTGGGAACAAAATGTCGTGTCTGTGACTGTAAATACCTACTTCATGTTATGTGGAATGCCTTAGGGTGACAGTGTCTTTATGTACCCCCTTCCTCACCCACACCTTTCCATATATGACAAAATCATTCTTCTAATAACCAGGATGCAGAGTTGTTGGCTGTCTGGTGGTCAATGCCTTTTTTATATTTGTTCTATGTTGGTAATGATAGGTTGAGGGGGGCAATAGTGTTTATCTTGTGTGAATATCAAGGTCCCACAAATGATCAAGTGAGAGAACAGCCCCACTGTTTAGTCACACTTGCATTTCCGAAAAAGACAACTAACAGTGCGTTGAGCATATAGTTTTAACTTAGACTTGTAACCCCTTTGTGGTGAGGCTTGACAGAGGTCCAGATTGCACTACACTGGATAGAGGTTTGAGCTTTCCTTTTAGGGTGGCTTTGGTATCACCAACTGAAAGACAACAGGCTGGTGAAATGTTGTGAAGGGGGCCTGGATCCAGGATGTGATGATGTTACAGTGCATTTCAAGTAATAAAAAAAACTAAAAGGGCACACTTGAGTGTAGCAACCGTTCGGAGATCTCTGTCAATAGCAAGAATGGACCACAGGACAGCCCTACCCCATTTCTCAGCCCTACCCCTCACTCAGTACAAGCTGGATTCCAGAATGCCTATGCTCCCACAGGTGCTAAAGTATAGTAAGTATAGTACCATTCGGACAAAACTGATCATAGGGCTTGTGAAGCAGTGTTCACAGTTTCTGTGGCCACGGCATATGAAGGGATGTGTGGCCAGCACAATGTTCAGCCATCTTTACTTTACCCCAACTAGTGTCAGGTACCCATCAGAGCTGGGTATACTCAGGGGCACCCTCAAAGCCCGGGAAAAAAACCTAGCCTGCACCAGAATCCAAACCCAGAACCTTCACATCGCCTATCAACCACGCTGCCGCTCAGCCACACAGGTGCTAAATGCTAAATCTAAAACTCTTGAAATAATGCACACGAATCACCCAGAAAAAAATAAATGGTGCCACTATGACAATTTCCTACAGATTCTCTTGCTTTCTGAGAGACATTCAAGTAGGGAATGGGTTGCCTGAACCAGCCAAGAAAGCCAATAAGAATGATATAACATATGCCTTAAGATAATATAACATATTCTTGTTTGTTGTGTGTCTTCAACCAGTAGAGTGTTTTATTGAATAGCTACCCCAACCTGCCCCACTATTATGTGCTGGTGGTCTGTTGTATGGTCAAAGCTTTGGATTATAAAAAGAGATGATAGGATTTTCTGCAGCTGTTTCCTATGTCTAGAGGTGGGGAAGTGGGGGGGGGGAGGATAATTCCTAGGTGGGGAACAAATTACTATTATTGCTATATGGTGCCAATGTTAATGTCCCCTTTTTATTTTTGTATTGATAGCACCTGTAAACACCTTGTGGTGATGGACCAATTAGAATCAAGATTCACAAATAATATCCTTTTTTTTTTCTTTGTTTTTGTCTTGTTCTGCTTAAGTGGGTGAACACAATAAATGGGAATCAATGAGCTTAATTAATGACACGTATTTGTCCCCCACACTGGACCAGCCAATCAGAAGCTGGTGGATGGCACTATCATTTGCTCATTGGCCTTTCTATTAATCTATGCAGAGACCAGGGTCTTAAAAATCTAGAATAAGTTTTAGATATATTAAAACCTGAGACCTTGCTTACAAATATTCCAAAGCAGTTTCCTAGAGCATAAAACACAACATATCTATTAGTATTGTTTGAAGAACAGTTATTTGTAAACTTTTTTGAAATGGTGAAAATATTGCAACTCTGTTTATGTCTGATGGTCATCTTCATGTTTTCAGGTAATTTTTTTTTCTAAACTTTAGAAGGCTATGTTTTTCAGACGTTTTGAATAATACAGCACTATACTCTTTAGTTTATACCGATGCATTGTATGGATATATATATTTTTAATAATTTTTCTTAAAGAAATGGTAAAAGTAAAACAGTAAAATAACTTTAAGGCGCACAATTAGCTATGGCTGCAACACAATATTGACTGAAATCTCGAGTTGGTATGGACTTACTAAAATTGACAAAATAACTCACAAGAATTGGCTGAATTATAAACAAGCCTAGACCAAATAATTAACAGAGAAAGTGCAATTCTTTTTTTAAAACTTGTCCAGAGTGACATTAGTAAATGGCTTGAACTACCGTGGAAAACAGCTTAACATTATTTAAAACTCTTATAAAACTGACTTTTCAGGCTTGAATTATGTCATTAATGTAAATGATAATTGATACCCTAGATAGTATATTTACACCTACGAAATTTTTTATAATCTAAAATGTAGGCCTAAGCAATAGCCTAGTCATTCTACATCATAACAACCACTGATACTGGTGATATTTGCAACTTAATCATCTTAATGAGTAGTGGAGCTTAACCCTTTAGCACTTAACCCAATTTCCTAAGTATAGCGCTGAAATCTTAAGCAAAGGGACATAACCCCACACAAAAACACAACTTGTGTTAGAAAAAAAATCATAACAAATTAAATTATTGACCAAAATTATTAATAATTTTTTCTTAAATATATAAAAATGGACGCTGAACACAAAGAAATTGTTAATTATGCCATAGTATTAAGTAAATACACATAAAATCTTTAAAGAATGACATTTTTGACATTATTTGTACACATATACACATAGACAGATGGATAAACGTTATAATATTGCATTATTTAATCTATAAAACTTTGTATTTTAATGAGCAAGATAATAACCAATAATATTAAAATGTAATATGTACAAAATTATTTTGACAAAAACATAATAATAAGACAAAACTTTAGTAATAAAAATTGTTATTCGACGTATTCTTATTTGCCAACAAACAAAAACCAAAAGATTAAAATGTTCTGTCAATAATTTGAGAAAGCTCAAATACAACATAATACAAGTTAATTATATACTTAACCAATAAAAATATATACAACAACAATCTAATATAATTACAACATTCAGACAAATATAAGGATAAAAACAATTTTCTTATTTTAGATGTAAGAAAAAACACACTGGACATGGAGTATGCACCTTACATATTACATTTAGAACAAATTAAAAACAGTTGCAAGGTTTATTACTAATACATATTCACACATGAGAACAATAGTTAAATTACTAAACCTAGAAACACCAGAACAGGGGTCGTCAGTCTACGGCGCGCGAATCAGACTTGGCACGCAGAGCGATTTACAATGGCACGCGAAGACCTCCAAAACGGCAATTCAAGTCTTTTCTACAAGAAATTGAATGCTAGAGCAGGACGACTTTTAAGCTGTTGGCACGCTGAATGAATTAGAAATCATACTTTGGCCCTATATTTTCAAAAGTTTGCCGACACCTGCACTAGAAGGGCATAGGGTAAAATACTAATAATACACAAGGCATAAAATTCCAACTTGGAATTGGAAACACAAAAACAACCTGTTACAATGCTCAGAAAAACATCAAGGCAAAAACGTATTTTTATCCAATATGCAAGAACAAATGCAGACATGTAGTCATTCTTCCAGAGTGGCAAAAAGGAAAATAAAATGGGTTGTCTGAATAAATCAGAAAAAGAAGAAAAAGTAAAGAAAAAAATTAAGATTGAGATAAACAGGTTTAAAAAAATGTTACACACAGTAGTTGGACGTTGGACGGAATATTGTACCGACCCTGATACCAGTATACTACAGAATAAACAAAAAAGAGAGCTGGGCGAATTATTAGTGTTGCTGAGCGAGATCGAGGAAGCTTAAGGGAAACGGGTCTTCTGGGGTCGACAACATTCCTGCTGAACTGTTGAAACATGCAGGTGTAGCGGTAACAAAATCATTTACAATTTACAGCAATCTGCAAGTATATACGAGAAAAAAGAATGCCCCAAGGAATAGACCCAGTCACTCATAATAACACTGCCCAAAAAAAGGCACTATAAAACAATGCCACAACTACAGGACAAGCAGTCTTATCAGCCATCCTAGCAAGGTAATACTAACAGTTATACCCGAAAGATTTAAACATGTGGTTAAGTATTTACTGGCAGTAGAACATGAAGGTTTCATACCAGGTAGAAGCATAATTGAGTAGATTTGTTACTGTCGATTGCTGATAGAAAAACAATTACAACCCCACCGCGGACTCCATCATAAGTTCATGGACTTCAAGAAAGCCTTTGATCATGTATAGCACGAGGGACTATGGCAAGTAATGAGACGCTACAACATTGAAGAAGGCCTGGTACAGGCAATTGAAACTCGAAACACTATACAATCAGGCGAGCAGTGCAGTTCAACTCAATGTTTGTGTAGTTGACTTATTCAAGATGTCAAGATGGAGTCTGGCTAGGTTGCATTTTATCACCAATCTTGTTCAATATCTGCATAGAAAAAATCATGCAAAAACCACTCGATGATTATCATACATCCATCTCCATTGGTGGAAGACCCCTTGCAACCTAAGATTTGAAGATGATATTGACCTGTTGGTTGGGAGCAGCAAAGAACTACAATAGCTAATATGCAAGTTTGCAGATAGAGCAAAGGGCATACGGAATGAAAATCAGATAAGAATAAAGCAAATAATGATCAAAACCACAGATGCCATAAGTGCAAACATTACAATGATCCAACAACCAATAGAAGAAGTAAAGAATTTCAAAAATCTAGGAACAATGCTGTCCGTAGACGTAAGCTGTGAGACAGAAATTCGATCCATGATTGGGTAAGCAATGACTATAGAAAACAGAATCTGACCCTGCAAAAACATTAGTCTCCAAAGAAAACTTAGTCTTTAAAGAGCACTTGTGAAAACCGTTGTTCTGTATGGATTTGACAACTGGACACTGTTAGCAGCCACTGAAAACAAGTTCCAGGCATTCGAAAATAAATGCATGAGAAAAATCATTCGAATCTCCTACCTAGAACACAGGACTAATGAGTATGTCTGGGACATAATATCCCCAATTGCGGGATCTCAAGAAACCACTATGACAACAATCAAATGGCGCACATTGACATAGTTCAATCATGTGTTGCGGCATAATAACCTGACAAAAACTATCCTCCAAGGCACCGTAGAAGGTGAGAGGCCGTGAGAGGAAATGCTGGTTCGCCAATATAAAAGATTGGACATGGCTGCAGATGACTGAACTATTGACGGCCGCTCAAGATAGGCAAAAATGGAGAAATATTACAGCTGATATGTCCATTCGCTCTCCTTAACGACAACAACGGGCACGGGTTTAATGATGAAGACACACACATAACAATATGTTAAAGACAGACAAACTGCAGATTTAAAAATTCAAATTCTTGACTAAACATAAATTTTTTAATTGATCATTCAATTTTGGCAAAGCAAAGTCCTTTACACAACCTTATAACAAAATCCTTTTTCTTAGGACAATAGTGGCAGGCATGTATTCTTGCATGCATCCTATTTGCTGGTGCTCATTCAGATTGATAGTTGCAGAACCATGATATTGTCCTTGCTGACAGCAAGATCAAGGCCGGTGGCCAGGAACATGAGCATATGGATAAAGGCGGACTTTGATACCATCCAGAAATTCACAGTAGCATTCAGTGAAGCTTTCACAAGTCACACATACCTACCTGTGGTTGAACTTTGGCAGAGTATCCAAGACCACTTAACCACAATGACAAGTAAACAGGTCCCAAAGATCCATCCACAACCACGTGCCCTGGATAAACAACAAGCTCATGAAGATCTCGAGACGCAAGTAACGAGCTTGGCGGAAAGCAAAAACTTCCAACAAAGCTTCATACTGGGAGCGCTTCAAAAACATCGAGAAAGAAAGCCAAATGAACTAATCGACAGAGCTACCAGAACTATGTTAGCAAGATCGATGAAGTACATTCAAACAAATTTCTATGGTGACTTATAAAAAAACAAGCGAAGTGATCCGATGTGCATGTCCCTTAAATGATGAATGGACTGACGTTCAGCGACAGTAAGGCTAAAGCTTATATCCTAAATAATCTTTTCTGCATCGCATTCCCCAGAGAAGATCTAAGCGCCTTACCCAAGCTGGATGAAAGCCCCATCCAGATATGCCTGATATAATCATCATTAGTAATGGAGTACAGAAGCTGTAACAAATATTACCCCCCCCCCCCCCCAAAAAAAAAAAAAAAAAAAAAAAAAAAAAAAAAAAAAAAAAAACGGGTCCAGACAATATTCGATACCGTCTTCTCAAGGAATTGGCCTCATTGACTTTTCTCTTCAAGAAACCACTGGCAACATTTCTACAATCTAGAAACATGCCCTCGTGCAGCCATTCTTTAAGACAGGGGATATAAACTAGCCAGCCAACTACATGTCAATCTCACTGACTTGTGTGTGCTGCAAGCTCATCGAACACATCGTCACGTCGGAGATCACTAGCCACCTGGATAGGAACAACATCATTACTGGTGCCCAACATCGTCACGTCGGAGATCACTAGCCACCTGGATAGGAACAACATCATTACTGGTGCCCAACACGGGTTCACAAAAAAGAGATCCTACGAGTCACAGCTAATCCTCACATTTGATGATCTAGCAGCGGTAATCGACACGGCTAGCCAAACTGACATCATCCTACCGGGCTTTTCCAAGGCCTTTGATAAAGTCCCTCACCAGCGGCTCCTCTTAAAGCTAGATTGATACGGCAGGCATTAGAGGTAAAACCAACCAAGTGATGGGTTGAAAATTTCCTCTTTGATCAAACTAAAGAAGTCGTCTTAGAAGGTGAGATTTCCTGTATTGGGCCAGTCACATCTGGTGATCCTCAAGGCTCAGTATTTGGGCCCACACTGTTCTTGATATTCATCAATGACTTGGGCTACGGGATCCACGCCAAGTTATGACTCTTTGAAGATGATACCATCCTATATTCTCAGTTCACAATTCCAAATGAAACGATCCATCTACAGAACGAAGTAAAGAAGTTGGTGTTTTGGAAATCTAAATGGCGAAATGCGTTGAACGTTGATATATGCTACCTCCTCTCTATTGAAAAAAAGAAGACCACGAATCCCACTAACTGCACCTTAAACGATCACACTCTTGAGAGGTTACTTGAAGCCAAGTATCTAGGAGTGCATATCACAGAAAACCTCCACCGAGGCACACATGTCAAATATATTGTTGTCAAAGCTAACAAAGCCTGAGCCTTCGCTCACAGGAACCTCAAGGTATGCTACTCAAGGATCCAGCCCTATTGCTGTAAGTGTTTAGCTCGACCCATCCTGGATTACGCAGCGACGATGTGGGATCTCCACCAACAAGACCTGATATCCACATTGGAGATAACACAACGACGCGCAGCACGTCGCACCCTGCTGGACGACATCCTCAAAACAGCCACTACAGTACCGCAGAGTGTTAGACAAAGGCACCCTGATGTACATGATCATGAATGGTCACGTGCACATGTTCACACAGTCAGGTCTTATCAAATGTCCCTCTCTACCAGAGGTCATCAGCTCAAACTGCCCGTCCCACACGCACGTACCGGTGTTCATAAATATTCTTTTATTCCATCGGCTATTAAACTGTGGAAAACATTGTACCAAGCCTCCCCCACTGCCCCCTCTGTGCCGGCTTTTAAATCTTCACTACAAAAATTGGACCAAAGACTTGGATAGCTATAAATTGTAGATACACAAACTGGAATCCCGGTGCATTAATAGCAAATCATAAAAAAAATTGTGAACTGATTTTTTGGGGGTCTAACGGGGTATCCACCAGGGGCGAAGCCAGAAAATTTTTCTGGAGGGAGGGGGGGTAAATTTCGGGAGACAAACCTTTTTATTTTTTTGCGAATTTAGTAAATATTTGGTTAAAAAGCTGTTGAAAAAATATTTTTAAAAGCCCCCCTCAGCCCCCCTTCCATGTGGCTTCGCCCCTGGTATCCTCAGGATATCAACAGAACATTACTTAGGTCTATATCGCTTTCTGAATCATTTTCCTCTCTTAAATTAATGTCCAAAGGAACATTACTGGGCCCAGGCACACCCATATAATAAAAAATCAATAAAACATTTAATCGTTTGGTCAAGAAAATGTCTGTAACTAAACAATTAATAAAAAATCTTCTGCTAGACCAATTTTTATCAAAAAAATATGTAAATAAACCTTATTTTATCCTGTCACGTAATCAACATCTCCTAGGCTACGATATTTCAGTTATCAGCAGTAAAAAACGGAAATAAACAATGGATGTCAAGAAAGCATTTCCGGCGGCTTTCGGCCGCTCTAGGTGTTAGCGATAGAAGCGTCTTTCGGCGGCTCTAGGCATTAAAGCCTTAATTAAGTTAATGCCCCATGACGCCTATTACGCCCATTTACCCTACTGCACTGTATGACTTTATGACTACACTGCCACGCAACATGCCAGCCAGAACAATATGGGCCTATGCCTATCCAATATTATCCCTACCGATTCCCTATTCATCCGGTTGTTGGACAAGTAGCGTCAAGTAGCCTAAGCCTAGACACCACATATTCCTACCTATACTGATATTATATATTATATATCATTTTATTCTTAGGTAAAACTCTATCGCATTGTTCAGTTTATAATTGAATTGGAGGGTTACTTAAGTTACTAACAGTTTGATATTTTTTATATAAAAAAATTCGACTTTAAAAGTGTCCACCGACTCTTTTAATTAAGTAAGTTAAGTTTTGATAGGCCTAGTTAGTTAACTTTAAAGTCTTAGTTAACTTAGTTGATAGAGAATAGACTAAATAGTCAATAGAGACTCAGACTCGATTCATGAAATTCATGTTACTTTAATCATTAATCCCTAAACTTTATTAAAATTAAAGTTTAACTTTAATCAAATTTAATTTTAATGAATGTTAGATTTATATTTTTGTCTATCTATACCTGATATAAGGAACTAGACTCCATTCTATCGTTTTGATAGGAGACCATAACCATAATATAATCAGAAGAATGCAACGATCACTTTGTAACTATATAGTACTATAGGACTATTATTTTCAAAGCAACAACTTATTTCAAGTCATTTTTCCTTTTCATATAACCCGCGACTAAATATTTTCATTCGTATTTTTGCAGAATCACTTTATAAAACATTAACTCTTTCACTTCTATGAGCCGGTACAATCGGCTTTTTTTTTTCTGTCCCTCGAGCCGATTCTACCGGCTCATGATTAATTAATAATTTTGCGAAAAGCTATACGGTATAAAGATGTAATTTTACTTCGCCATTTTAGTTACGCCATTTTCTTTCTTATTAATGCAATATGTTTACATTTGTTGCGTTAATTTTATACATTTTGATCGATATTTGGGTTCAATTATATCTGTTATGGGGTCAAGCGGTCCAGGGGCATGACCAACTTAGATTATTACCGCTAATAAAGCTCTATAAAGAATTTATTCATTACGGACGACGATGACCTATTTTATTAACTTCTAACATTGAAAACTTCACAGAACAAGAGATCGATTATAATTTGGAATAAAGCGAAATAAATGATTTAGGGGAGGAGGGGGTGAAAAGTCACAAATTTCACTTTTTAGGATCTAGAGACAAGAATTGTGAACCTTTAACAATGCCAATGCACCAGATACTAGTTCCACAATTCAGATAACTGTATGTAGAGCCCTTTGGAATAGCTGGTCACGGTAAGCGGTATCAGGGCCCTCACAAGCCTATGTGGCGCCCTAGGTCAAACGTTTCAGCGCTGTTCCCTTGCATACTGTAACTGCTTTGATTTGTGCATAGGTTCTCAACCTTTTTCGGCTAACCGCCCCCTTTTTCAAATTGTTATCTCTCACTGATACCCCCCCCCCTCCCTTTTCCAAATCTGAAGTTGAACTAATGAGTCAAATTTGCCGCATACAATTTGTATAGGCCGACTAGATTAGTATGCAATTTTATCATCCGAAAAAGAGCTGAAATATCATAAAAGGAGCTGGAATTAATACATTTGTTTAATTGTTGTTTAATAAATAATAATTTTAAAAATATACTGCAAAAGAGGTTTTGAAAAAACAAAACAATTTTAAAGTGAAGCTTGTTCCTGGTATGTTGCTAGTAGTTTGTCTAAGTTCCGATAAATAGGGTGTGGAAATGCAATAAAAAAATTGTTGCCGAAACCAAAAGACCTAGAGAAATAGCTGGACGTCCTTTTGCAACCAAAAGTCGTGGTTATAGCCCATTTCTGCAATCAATTTTTATTATTTATTTGTTATTTATTCAATCAATTCTTTTTGCAGTTGTAAAGGTAGGGCTGATTTTAATACTTCACCATTAGAAACAAAAATGTAATAACCAATCAGGAATTTTCATGTTTATAATATTATCTTTAAATCGTCTATTAAAGTAATCATTAATTGTTTCAATGCTTTGAGTAAGCGTGTATTTGTCAGTTGTTCTTTATAAATTGAAGATTTCTGCGTCCAAAGTTATGCTTTTACAATAAAAGTTTTGACATAAATGAAAAAAACAAACTCTTTGTCTTCTTTTAATTAAGGTCTATTCCCTGAAATCATTAATTCAATTAAATAAGGGATATCAGTTTTCAATTGTATGAGATGTTATCTCTAAAATTGTCTTTGGTTTCCAAAAACTTTGGCATCGAAACAAATATCCATACAATAAATTTAAACTTTAGATGACTAGCGTACCTAAGTGGTAGTAACAAACAGTTTGCAATCCTCATTATTCTAAAAAAATATGCAAAACTCTCTGAACAATCTATCCTTGAAGGCGTTGCTTCGTTTTGTTAGATGCAGTAATTACGTATTGTAGTGATGCAGGCGATAAGATTTTTAGCAAATTAATGTTGTCGATGAATCAAACACAGCTAATAAATCTGGCAGAGATTTCTTTAATTAAGACATCAAACTATGTCAGAATCCATACCATCGTCGATGGAAGAATTTTTTTTCCCTAAAAAGTATTCTAGTTAAAGTAATATAATTTGCCTTTAGTGTCCTTAATTATTTTTCTTTAGCAGAACTAGCAAAATGTTCCCCTTCTATAATAAAAAAACATAACGTTTAATTATTGGCAGGTAGCGTGGACTCCCATTAAGTTGTAAAAATGTGGAAAGTTTTTAGGTATTAACACAATATACTCTCACTTCATCACGTGCCATTTCATTAATTCGTCTCTGCATAGTGCTTTTGCTCAACTTATATTTCTTTTATAAGTCGATATCAAAACTGGTTTTTATAAATCAAAGCCTATATAACTCTAATTTATTTAAATTAAAACCAAAACAATCTGAATGAAACTGTGATAATGAACAAAAGCACCGAACTTCGTTTTCTAACGAGCTGAGCCAGATATTTAATTTATTCTCACCCTAGCCACTACTTCCTCTTCTAAAAATCTAATCACCGCCCCCATCTGCATTTCTCAGATACAGTCTAAATATAGCAATAGATCAAGGTTAAGTACTGAAAGGGCTTTAAATGACTTTTACGTCACAATTACACAGCAGACATAAGTCGATAAATCCTTTGTCAAAGCTCAAGATTACCCTTCTTAGAAGTGAAGCAGATCTTTATTTGGTAATTAAAAAATCAGTGCTGTTGAATCTATTTGAAGTAGGCTACTTTCGTACCGCCCTTTGGCCCTTCACCGCTCCCTACTGTTCCCGGGAACATCAGCGCCCGCCTCTGGGGATGATAACGCCCCCGTTGAGAATCTGTGGAACTTTAGTGCCTGCGCTTAGTTAATTATGATTAAAGACATTTTAAAATGCAATTTTTTATTAAGAATATTCTAGATGAGCCAAACTTTTATGAAACCTTTGTGAGCCTATTTAAAAGTGACACATTTGTATAAAACAGTTTGAGTGTAAATAAATAAGAAGTTAACTTCTACCATAAGCTTATTTATTCATTATTCCTTTTGTTTGCAATTTGTGTTTCAAATTTATTTTATTTCCCCTTCAATTCTCCTAAAATTTCTGGTATGAACTTAATCTAAATGTGCCGCCCCCCCCCCCCTAAAAGTGCCGCCCCCGGGCATGTGCCCCCCTCTGCCCTCCCCCGTGTGAGGGCACTGGGTATGCCCATGACAGACTTGCAAAATGGACTGGAGAGCTACCAAGTCATAGTCGATTTCATCTTCAATGATCTCTGTAAATTCATGGTCATCCATTTGTTCAGACAACATTTTTTCCAGCGTAGTGCTGGCCTCATCGTCATCATCTGACTCATAACATAACTTCTTCGGTTTGCAAGAACCACCAGTACTGATGGTGAGAGTTTGTGAGGACAGTTTCTCTGGAGTTGACGTCAAGATGGCTGACATTGCTGCTTTTCTTTTCTTTTGGCCTTCCTTACGGGATGGGGCTTTGGGAAATGGGCGAATTTCTTTTGGGGAAGTAAAGGCGCTGGATGTCGATGGTGCTGGCGAGGTGATTTTTGGCTGCTGATACTCTGAGTGTGCGGGCGATCCATCACTGACCGGGATAGGTTCAGGTCTGTCTGTGGAATAAGTTGGCATGAATTTGTAATCTGGAAAAATATGTCGATCCATGGGATAAATCCCAGTGCCTTTAAATCCAGATACGATGTTTGCTGGCGTGAATGTTTTGGGAAACGCGTATGAAACCATATGTAGTACAGAGTGAATGGACATCTGCTTGCCAGCATTAACAGGATCTTTACACCATATCACGGTCATAATACAACTGGAATGGTCCATAGACTGATTTATCCAGTGGTTGCATTTCATGCGAGCAATGGGGTGGGGGAATGACAATATGGTTTTCTCTACAAAAGATAATTGCAGCTTCACTACAGTGGGACGCGTTATTGTCCAAAATCATCAACACTGGATTGTCTTTTGACGACTTTGCATGTTGGACAAAATGCTGAAGAAATTTAATGGAGTTCTCAGACGTCATCCACCCGGATGCCTTTGGGTGAGAATCGCATTGTGTTCCTGGTGGGGCACCTAGATTCCAGTGATATTGAACATTGACTCTGGGGAAGATCAGAAATGGTGGCATGCTATTTCCGATGGCATTTACCGCTCCACATAGTATGGCGATGCTCCCTTTCTCATGTGACACGATGGAGCCTACACGTTTTTCGCCCTTCTTTGCTAGTTGTCGCTGAGGCGTTTGTACAGTGGAACACCCAGTTTCGTCAATGTTCCAAATGCATTGTGGCCGAAACTTATGTTTCTCCATCACTTTCTCCAGATTATCGAAGAACAAGTTGACGTTTGTATTGTTAAATGCCTGTGCGCGATTGAGTGATTTTGCCTCCAGACTTCGCAGAGATAGCTTGTCCTTGTGACGTTGCCTAAATGCCTTCAGCCAATCCTCTCCTGAGGTTTTCGCAGAGGACCAGGATTCTGGCATGAGAATCTTGTTGGCAACAGCAACTTCGTAGGCTAGTTTGCGTAATTCTCTTAGAGTTAGGCCATAGTAGATTGAAGAGGATTCAATTGCTCATCTGAGAAGATGCGCTTCTTCTGCGTGCTGTATCCAAAAGTTGCCTTCTCAATGTTGCCGTCTGTTTTGTGCAGCTTTATATAGCGTTGAAGGGTCTTATAATTAACCCCACAGTCGGATGCAGCTTTACGGAGCGACTTTCCTTCGAAATTGGCTGCAACTGCCATCTCCATGGCATGTTTCGTAAATGTTCCTCGTGTTGTCTTGTGCTGTTATTGTCTTGGCATGATTCTGTGAAGAAAAAAAGCAAGTTAAATGCCTTAGACTAAATTCAAAGACACAATCTAACCACGAAAAAATTCTGGGATTGCATATGTCATGATTGGGCAATAAAGGTTATTATTAGGCCTACTGATTAAAATTATTATTATTATTATTAGATTGAACAATAAAGGTTATTATTATTAATACTATTATTATTATTATTACTACTCGACTCGCCTATTATTATTTTATTCACTGTATAAATGCTATTGGAATATAATGACTTCACTTAATCATTTGGAAATTCAAGAAAGAAAAACAAATATTTTGCATGTTTTGTACCAAGTAGTCTTCTTTTTTAATGACCGGGGTGAAAAGTCACACCCAAGAAAAAGTGTGCACCCCATGGCCTGTGACATTTCACCCCAGCAGGTTGTTATCATACAAAATGATCCACACTTTCAAATCAATTTCTCAAAAGTACAAACGGTAATTGTTTACCTGCGTTAGCCCACGAGTTTTTGGGTTCTGTATGAACATTTTTTTAAAGATTCATGACCAATTCGCACGAATCAAGTCATTAAATGCCTCGCAAACAATATTTAGACTTAGAAAAAAATTATTTTTGAACGCGATTTTTTACTACTAATATAGCGTAAACACTGTACAAACAATTAATCCAGACTGACGTTATTATGGCTTGAGAAAAAAAACATTGCATGAAAACACAAAAATAATGAAAGATGCAAGCATACTTACAGGATTCCGTTGATGGAATTTCCCACTTTATCAATGAAAACAAGTAAGCTTACTGGTGGTTCTGAACTCAGTTCTGGTTCAGAAAGTTCAAACAGGAAATGAACTCCAAGAGGGTAAACGACTAAAAACCATAATTTTCTTGATGAAGGAATGAACAAATTTGTTCTTCAAGGCAAAAACTTACTGTAATTTTTCACCCCTGTGACTTTTCACCTCCTCCTCCCCTAATGGGAGCGTTCAAAAAGGGGTTGTGGCCCACTTCGAAAGGTTGCAAATTTAGGCAACATTTTTTTTTCAAATATAATAAATATATTTTTTTATACATTTATCATATACAACATTCAATTTCCTTTCCAATGATGTATTACACTTCATGTAGGCCTATATTTTTAATAGTAGACCAGTTTATGAGAAAACGAGTAGATGTTTCTTTATTTCAACTTTGCTACATATTTTTTATGATGGCATATCTTTGGCTAAATATTGTGTAACTTTGTTATATATTGATCAATTTTGTTCAAATTTAAAAGTGTTATTATTTATTATATTTTGCTATTGAGGTTTTAAATAGTCCATCAATTGGTTTACAAGTTTTATAAATAAAAAAAACTTTGATTGGAAAGAAAAAAAATATTTTTTTACAAATTATTTTTTCTTAGTGGTTGACCACTATACATTATTTTATATAGCTCAAAAAACATATTTTAAAGTACTTTAATTATAAACTACATTAATTTTGCTCTCATTTGATGTGTAACACTAAGGGTTTATCTCTTAGGCCTATATTTGTTCCAAGATTTACATTTTAAAATTAAGGTCTTTTTTTTTCTTGTATCTGTAAAAAAGGCTTGGTAAAACCATGAATAAAGCCATGGGAGTCAATGCTACATAGAAAGGAAACGGAAAAAATATTAATGTGTTAATCACTCGTGGTTAAAATCAGTGCTTTTTTTGTGACGGTACGCACCGGTACTGTGTACCGGCACCTTTTTCAATGTGGGAAAAAAATTATTACTTTTCTTGTATTTTAACTTTTATTATTAATTTATTATATTATTAATTTGTTAAAATTGAATTATTTTAAACTTGCGCGCAATACGAATTAAAATATAAAATGCGAAACTGCTTTAAAAGTTAGGCGATCCACCACTGAGTACTGGCACCTATGTTTTTACAAAAAAAAGCACTGGTTATAATATAAATATATAAGGACAATTATAATAAAACGCATGCGTAAAAAAGTAGTTTTTATAATTGTTTTAAAAAGTATGTCAAATATTGTAAAGAGGTTTTACACGTAAAGCTATTATAAAATGCCTACCAAAAATAATAAAAAATAATTTGTATTAAGCTTATAGGCTACACAGTGGCGTAGCTAGGGGAGGGGGAGGGGGATTTAAAATCGAAAGTCACCCCCGGGCCCCTACTTGAGAGGGGCCCCCAAAGGAGTGTCCGAATTTTTTTTCTCATGTCATAATTTCCAATGTCAAAATGCAGGGGCCTCTAAAGAGGCCAAGCCCCCCACCCCACCCCGACCCCCAAATCCATAGTAACGGCACTGCTTATACAATTTAGGTCAGATATTTTTTTTTATTTGTTACTCTCCTTGTTCATCGCAATAATATATCCGAAAAAAAATCACAGATCTGCCTATTATTTTTGCACGTTAGAACAATATGCCTATATATATATACATAGGCTATAATCACTGAGCTATAATATATGGAGTGCTAAAGGAAGTAAATTGTAGGAGAAAATGCGGACTTTTAAATATAGATAAGTGCATACGTATGGCTATATATACATGTCTAAATAATAAATATTCATTAAAATTACTTACTCAGTTAACATATATATGTGGTATTCTAAGCATTATCCAAAAAATCATCAACAATTTCATCTTTTGACTTCGCCATGAATTGAATGAGTCCGGTACTCATTAAAATTAACACAATTTACTCGTATAAGAGAGTATAAGCTTATATATTATATATATATATATAATAATATATGTTCAGTATAAAAGAGTTCATTTTATGACGCAATATTTACCCCAAAAGAACAGTATTTACATTTTTGGTACTCCCATGTATATATAGCTCAGTGCCATACAGTGCACATTTCTATATTTAAAAGTCCGCGTTTTCTCCCATTTTTTCTTCTCCATTTTAATTGCTTGAGAACTCCATGTATATCTTATAGCTCAGTGGCTATGATATAGCCTATATAGACAGAAGATAATTGGAAAAATAGCCTAAATAAATCTATAATTAGATAGTCGAGACATATATAGGTCTGCAACGGGCTAACATGCCTAGCATGATCATTCTCCTTCGCCAACGACGTCTTCGGTGGCTTGGCCATGTTACCAGGATGGAGGATGGGCGAATCCCAAAAGACCTGCTATATGCTGAGCTCGCTGAAGGCAAGAGAGCTACCGGCCGCCCCCAACTCAGGTTCAAGGAAGTCTGCAAACGTGACCTAAAGGCTATAGATGTAGAGATCGGAAATTGGGAGAACCTTGCTCAGCACAGAAGTAGTTGGAGAGGCACCTTATACACCGGTATAAATGCGGCAGAGGGCAAACTTCGCCTTATGGCGGATGCTAAAAGAGCAGCGAAGAAAAGTAAAGAAGACAGGCTGCCCCTAACAATCTCCAACGGTCCAGCTTTCAAGTGCCAGAGATGCGACAGAGCCTGTCTCTCAAGGATAGGTCTCCACAGTCACAGTCAATTTTGCAGGGCTTGCCAAATCACAGACGCGCAAATCTAATCGTCTTTCGAGACTATGCAGCCAATGATGATATATAGCCTACATTTATATATTCATATATATATTGGGAGAGCAGAAAATCACAGAACATAAATTACACAACTTTATGATTTACTCCACATAAGAGGCACAACATATCTTACATTACATAGGCTACATTGCACAACGTACCTAACATTACATACGTTGCATAACATACATATTACCGCATACGTTTCACAACATAGGCTATCTTAAACCACACACTTTGCACAACGTATATTAAATCACAAACATTGAAAAAACTTAATAATACAAGCTTATTAAATCACACACATTACAAAACGTATAATAAATCGCGCACATTGAACAAACGTAATGATATATTAAATCACACACATAGCACAACGTATAATAAATCACAAACATTGCAAAAAACGCAATAATATATTATATCACACAAATTGCACAACGTAGGCCTATATTAAATCACAAATATTGCACAACGTATAATTAATCACGCACATTGAAAAAACTTAATAGTAATTAAATCACACACATTGCAGAACATACAAACACCACATAGGCCTACATTGTAAGCAGTACTTCACATCACATGCATTGCTTATAGATAAATCATTCAAAAGGTGTATTTAATACTTTTAGCATATAACGTCATTTATCTATAGGCAGGCCTAGACTATTACCTTTCATGTTCGTGAGCCTATTATTTTTGTATTTCTAGGCCTACTAATTTTCATCACTCTGACTAGTCGATAAGTATACAGTAGGCTTCTGATCTATATGAGTTTGCTTACATAAAAAAACATTGGGAGCCATTAATATTGATTTCCTAACCCAGTACTTAGTCACGACTATGCCTTTGGGAAACGCTGTACTACTGTTATATCATACATGTATTTTCAAGTATTGGTCCCAAACTTGGATTTATAATTATGTGGTGAAAAGAGTTATTTTATTTTTGTTTTTCAACTGCGGCTCATCGTCGAATAAGAGAATATGATATTTTTAACTCCCTTTCTATTAACTTGTATTTTCTGGCTGTCTGCTTGCTTGCTTGGTTGTTAGCAAAACCTTGCATCGATATTTCGACCACTTCCCGTCGTCCAATCAAGCTAAAACTTTGGTCGCAGACTTGTCCAGACTAACAATACATTCTATCAAATTTTCAGCATCATAGCCTTTGGAATAGTCTCTAATACCTCCGACCAGTTTGCGAATCGAAGAAAATGGAAACATGGCTGCCTTTACCGGAAGAGACGAAAGTAAATAAACTTTACGGATATGTTCGTTTTTACGAAATAAATAGAACACAATATAACCGAAACAAATCGAGTTATCTTTTTATGTTTTTTGCGGGCCAATGCTAGAAAAAAAAAGGATGCGCAAAAATTTTAGTGTGGAAATTCATAAGGTATGATATTACTTATATTTATTTTAATCTATCAAAATATAAATTAAATATAAATGTCACGGTTCTGGACGCAACCATGACTCATTAGCACGTAGATAGATAGAAAGTGGAACGTAAGATCATAGATTAGCGCTAGTTTAGGATATAAAGCAGAAGAGTAGTCTGACGCCATAAAACATCTCTATATCACGCCACTGCATTTCTTAACACCTTTCCCCAATCTTCACTACATTCTTTTATTTCCCAATTCTGAGATTACTAGCTAAATGCTGCTGAAATGGTACTCAATCTTGGATGAATGAGAGTGTATGTGTGTCAGATATGTGAATTCCTTAATGTATATATTTATATTATGCCTTCGACTATTAATTCAGGTTGCTATTTTAATGTATATGTATATAGGCATTACGTCGTTGACCCAAATATTCGCCCCCCCACCGCTTAAACCCCACCTGTGCCCCTTCCGCGCTCTCTCCCCCCACCCACCCACTTATCTCCCCTCCACCTACCCAACGCACGGAGCAGCGGCTTATTAGTTATTTTTTTTTGTCCAGCTAATGCCCGGGAAACTGTTTTCGCACATGTGTAACACCTCTCGGGGAAGCCTGATCGCGGAACACTTGACATAAGGATATTAAGTCCCCTGTAGGGAAGATAAATCTTTTTCCCTCTTCTATGTTCCCCTACCACCCCGCATTGTTGGCGGTATTAATTGTTTCATCTACACCTCCCCCCTTCAACCTCTAGCAAGTCATCCCCTTATACAGAAACATCTTCGAACTAGCCAATCGGAATCATGTCTAAATTTTAATTAATAGAATAAGCCAACCAGATTGAGGTAGATCACGTGATTTGAAGTCACTAGGACGCTAGCAAAAACTTAGACGTGAGTCTTAGCGTCTGTTCTGGTTAGCGTGCGGCATGTAAGCTATCTGTACATCTTCGACTCACATTATTAGACTCTCCCCGCATGTTTTAGACTCTAGTAATTGATATTCCATCAGTGTAGTTGTGTACCTTAACGATAGATTACATGACATTACCATACACCAAGAGCTAGCTATTACTGTGTCAATTCAGATATATTTCACCATTGGACTATTGAATGAAAATAAACATCATAACCGTCACCAGAGATTTGCTTGTATACCACTTAGAACTGTCTTTTTGTGTACGTTACACCATCTAACGAGCTAGGAGAGACTTTATCGTTGTTCCAGGGCGATTACAGCATCGGCGCCACATATCCCTACGACAACAAGCCACCACTACCCCCAGTGATCCACAACCCCACACCATCAACGGTCCCCCTTATGACAATAAACTTAGTTTACAAAGAAAGGGAGTATAATAAAAACTGTGTTTTTATGGGTTATTTTTTTAAACTGAGAATAACGAAAAACTTATTACGTCAATTGCAGTAAACATGAGCGTTATTTTCTACCTACTAAATGTGCATAATATAGAAGATATGTTTGACACAAGCTTATTGGACGAAATTCCGAAAGAAACTAGAAAAAAAAAATCACCAAAGATGTCAATATTAGCTAATTGTAACTTTGCTAATGCAAACCGTGGCATATGAAAATATAGTCTTATCATTTGGGCAGGTATATTGTCTAAGACTTTGATATTTGCAGAAAGTAATTCAAATTTTTTATAATAAAATCTGCTCGCGACTTTTTTCTTCTGACTTTGGCTGATCGTCGGCCAAATTCCGACATTATGTAAAGGTCAAATTATTTTAACAGTACACAGACGCTCTCAGACACACACACGCACATTTATATATATATATAAATATTTTATTTATATATACATATATATATATATATATTTTATTTATATATACATATATATATATATATATATATATATATATATATATATATATATATATATATATATAGGCCTATATTATTTATGTTTTTTCTAATGTTACCGTTTTTTCTTTATTTTGCTCAGAAGGAAACACTGATGATGAAATTCGGTTGGACGAACGGTAAGTTTTATCTTTATGTGCAGGCCCATCAGAGTAAAGTAATGTCTCATCCACTTTTATTTTTGTTTGGAGCAATGAACTACGTAGTTCTATATGGGATATGTATATAATAATCTGGGTAGAATCACTCCGACATTTAAACATTAGCCTACCAGATAGAGTCTATACTTTATATTAAGTAAAATCACTACGAATTAGAGTTACTGTAAAATAGAATCACTATAAATCATAAAACAAAGTGATGGCAAAATAGAAACACTACAAAATGTGACGTGACCCTTTTACTATATTAAAATAGCCCTAGTTTATATGCATTAGTATTAAAAAACACATTGTTAGAAAAATCTATAAACATGGTATTATTCACATAATTTCTAAATAGTTAGAATTATATCAATTATACAATAATATCTCAATGGTTTAAAAAAGAAACAAAAATTGTATTTTAAAGATCGTAGCGCCAATGAAGATCAAATAGAGTTTTAAAAGGTAAAAGTTTCCAAAAATATCGTCTATAAAACTACACTTTCTTTTTATTTATATACTTTAAGCATATAGTGCTTTAAAACTTGACAAAGAGTATTCTTGGTTTTTGCAGTGACAAACCTTCCAAGTCCGAGGAAGATTTAAAAAACTTGCTGTCAACTGACATACTAGAAGCGTTTCAAAGCTCCCTTGGCAATCACGCCACAAACGACGTCCATGACAGTAGCAACGTTGAAAAGTATGTCTCATGACCATTATATTTGAGGTTTATTGTATGGGGGTCGTCCATAAAAGACTTCACGAGATTTCGGTCCAAGTTTTTTTACGCCTCATCCCCGCCATCGACAAAAAAAAAAATTCTTTTAAATCACAACCCTTGCAATTACTGCGTCACAACCCTCTGCAAGAACGCTCCTAAAAAATAAAAGCGAAAACATTGTTTTCTATTTCGAAATTAGCTTACCGGTAGTTTTAAAATACGTTTAATGTCATTTTGATCCAACCACATTTCCTTTTTGGATCAATAAAGAAATCTTATCATATTATAATATAATAGGCCTATTTTTTTATAATTTTTCATTTTTATTGTAATAATTATTAAATGTATTGTAATCTTCATTATTTATTACAATAAACAATATACTAACTAAAATGACTTAAGTTGAGGTTGTTCATGTGGACATTTTATTTATAGTGCAAGGACGTCACATTTTTAAACACCTCTCCCCCCTCGTCACATAGCGTTACAAATATTAATTGAAACCCATCCGTCTCCTGACTGCATGATGTCATATATGGGCGCGGCTATATCTGTGTGTCTCAGATGATCATCATACGTTTTCTCTTATGTCTGTGTGTCTCATGTTATCATCATATGTTTTCTCTTTTGTCTGTGTGTCTCAGATTATCATCATATGTTTTCTCTTTTGTCTGTGTGTCTCAGATTATCATCATATGTTTTCTCTTTTGTCTGTGTGTCTCAGATTATCATCATACGTTTTCTCTTATGTCTGTGTGTCTCATGTTATCATCATATGTTTTCTCTTTTGTCTGTGTGTCTAAGATTATCATCATATGTTTTCTCTTTTGTCTGTGTGTCTCAGATTATCATCATACGTTTTCTCTTATGTCTGTGTGTCTCATGTTATCATCATATGTTTTCTCTTTTGTCTGTGTGTCTAAGATTATCATCATATGTTTTCTCTTTTGTCTGTGTGTCTCAGATTATCATCATACGTTTTCTATTTTGTCTGTGTGTCTTAGATTATCATCATACGTTTTCTCTTATGTCTGTGTGTCTCATGTTATCATCATATGTTTTCTCTTTTGTCTGTGTGTCTCAGATTATCATCATACTTTTAATCTTTTGTCTGTGTGTCTCAGATTATCATCATATGTTTCTCTTTTGTCTGTGTGTCTCAGATTATCATCATACGTTTTCTCTTTTGTCTGTGTGTCTCAGATGATCATCATACGTTTTCTCTTTTGTCTGTGTGTCTCAGATGAACATCATACGTTTTCTCTTTTGTCTGTGTGTCTCAGATGATTATCATATGTTTTCTCTTTTGTCTGTGTGTCTCAGATGATTATCATAAGTTTTCTCTTATCTATGTATGTCTCGAATGATCATTAACAGTTTAGTTTTATATATGTGTGACTCATGTGATCATCATACGTTTTCTCCTATGTCTGTGTGTCTAAGATGATCATCACATGTTTTCTAATGCCTTAATTGTCCATTATAAGATTGTTATTTACTGTCATAATCATAATCTATTCAATATTTTGCAGAACCTTATTTACTTTTTTTTTTTACAATTACAATTGGACATGCAACAACAACATGTTGATCTCTTGTTTGTCTAAGACATATGTAACATGTAGCGAGTTGAAATGTAACATTTTCTTTTGTAACTTTAATGGAACGTCAGTAAGACCAAAAATCAGCAACAATAGGAAAATAAGCCCAGCAGACCACCAAACCATTTCATTCAAGACACATGTATTACTCTAGAAACTAATTCACCAATAGAAACAAAAAATAGATTTTAAATAGATTCACTTAAGAATAGAATAACTGCGCAATAGACTTCCTCTAAAAGTATTTAATTCTAAATGCAACACACTGACTGAAAAGCTACTTATGATTTTTTTTAAATTAATTCTAACAAGCTCATTAGTAAACTGTTGAGACCGCGTCCGAAACCAAATCTCATATAAGCTGGCTTCTCTCTGATATAAGTACATATAGAGTCTGCCCCGGATTACCTTCGCTCCTGTCTTGAGCTTTACACATAATCCCGTCCACTTCGCTCGGCTTCTGACGGGCTTACTCTGCGGATCCCTCGTGTGAGGCTAGTGTCCGCTTGTCAACGTGCAATCTACTACGCGGGACCCTCCGCCTGGAATCACCGCCCTTTACAGCTTCGCCAGAGCCCTAGCTGGGACATCTTCAGGAGTCGGCTGAAGACTCACCTATTTCAGTAGCAGTATTTGCGTGTGCATATATACATTTTCATCTGTTGTTCGTTGTCTGTATTCTGTAACTGTCGTCAGCGCATAAAACTGTCAAAAAACGAGATATGCGCTATACAAGCACCATTATTGATTAATTACCGGTAATTAATTATTATCCAGCTAGCAATACAGCGGACGGTAGTGTTCAATTCAGACACAGTCTTCAGTCAGTCTTTTACGAAGCACTGTTGCGTGTGTGTTAATTTAATTTTAATCGCTTGTCCAGCGGTTAGTTCACCGGACTGTCAACCAAAAAACCAACGGACAGGTCGAGGGTTCTATCCCTGGCGGCCTGCAGGAGTTTTGGGCAATTTCTCGTTGTTTCAAGAAGAAGACGATTTAAAAGCTAATTAATTATCTTCTCAAAGGTACGTACGCTTTAACGTGTAACGAAGTTAACTTTTTTTAAACAGATTAGCAATTAACGAAAATAACTATTTTACGGTTTTTTAATGCCGTTTTAGATAGGTAAAAAAAAATATTTAAAAATCTTTATTTCAGCTCAGCCGCCATAATGGCACATCTGGAAAAAATAAGAGACGAACTGAAGACAAAAATCCTGAATTTAATCAGGATTGGACGGAGTCGTTAGCGTTCATATGCAACACAGATGGCCTTCCGACTTGTCTCATTTGCCAAGAAAAACTTGCACATAATAAGAAGTCAAATTTGGAGAGACACTTCACTACAAAACATACCCAATTCGCTGCTAAATATCCAGCAGGTGACGCACAGAAAAAAGCTGTTAAAGAGCTTCAAGAACAAAAACAACAGTCGAGTTCTATGCTAAGTAACTGGGCGTAATCTTCAAATAATGTAAAATCTGACAAGCTTTGCAATATCACTACAAATTGCAAAATGAGGGAAACCATTCACAGATGGTGAGTACGTCAAAGATTGTTTCATGCGTGGAGCTGAAGAACTGTTTCGTGATTTCAAAAACAAAACAGAAATCATGAAGAAAATCAAAGATTTGCCATTATCTGCTAAAACAGTACAAGATAGAACTGCTAAAATGTCTTCAAAGGTAACACAAATGCAAGTGGAAGACATTCTACTGGCTACTGCTTTATCACTTGCTATGGATGAGTCTTGCGACATAAAAGACACGGCACAAGTTACCCTATTCGTCAGGTATATGTCGTCCCACGGTCAAAAAGAAGAACTGCTAGGATTGCTGCCACTCTCAGAGCAAACTCGTGGAGAAGATATAGCAAATGCTGTGCAAAAATTTCTAGAAGACTATGAAATCAATACAAAGAAAATCGTTTCCATAGCAACTGATGGAACCAGAAATATGACAGGAATACATAAAGGGGTAACAACAATTCTTAGGCAAAAAATAAACCACGAAATTTTTACGTTTCACTTCATAATTCACAAAGAGGTACTTTGTGCCCAAACATTTCCGGCCGAAAAAGTTGAGGTCATGAACTTGGTAATTAATTAAGACCATAAACAGCATTTTGGCAAAAACATTCTAACATCGCCAGTTTAAGGAATTCCTTGAAGAAATAGAAAGTCAGTGTTCTGACCTTCTTTTGCACAATAAAGTGCGATGACTTTCCAGTGGTAATTTATTGAAACGTTTTGCTTCTTGCTTGAGTGAAATAAAAACATTCTTCAATGAAAAAGGCATTGTCCATCCCGAATTGGATGAAGACGGCTGCAAAAATTCAACTTCACGGTGGATATCACAAAGAAACTAAATGAGCTAAATGTAAAACTGCAAGGAAAGGGGAACCCAGCTTATGCCTTGCTTGAAGAAGTGGTTTTTTTATAAAAATAAATTACTTCTTTTTGTCGAAGACATGGAGAACGGTACATTACTTCATTTAAAAAATCTGAAGCAATATCGCGATGAAGCCAATGCAATTATTGACACGAACTACCTCATATACTTCATTACTTCCATATATTATACGAAATGTGTTGTAAACATTCCATCTTTTTTACCCTGTAGACTTATGACTGTCCAAATATTATACTAAATGTGTTGTATATGTAGACTGGTGGTCTACGATGTGTTTTTGTGTTTTTTTTAACTTTCTTTTCTTTGTTATTTTACTACACTTTGTGCCAGAACTTGGCCGTTTTGGTTGAATAACTTAGTTTAGGATTTGTAATAGGAAATATAAATTGTTATTTTATACTTAATGAAGGTTAATGGTTTTTTTTTCTTATTTTTACTCCTTTTCTATTAACTCGTACTGTCTGTCTGCTTGCTCGTCTTTTTGCAAAAGTTTGCTTCAATTTTTCTACCATTTCCTATCGTTCCATGGTGCTGAAACTTGGGCAGCAGACTTTTTGCGACTAACAATACATGCTATCAAATTTTCAGCATCATAGCCTTTGGAATAGTCACTAATACCTTCGACCAATTTGCGAATCGAAGAACATTTTACGTAAAACATGGCTGCCTCTACCGGAAAAGACGGAAGTAAAAAAACTTTTCGGATATCTTCGTTTTTACGAAATAAATAGAATGAAAACGACACAATGTAGCATAAACAAAGCGAGTTATATTTTTTTGTTTTTTTGCGGGCCAAAGCTAGAAAAAAAAGGATTCGCTAAATTGTAGTGTGGAAATTCATAAGGTATGATAATATCACTTATATTTATTTTAATATGTCAAAATGTAAAATAAATATAAACTTAGTTCACAAAGAAAGGGAGTATAATAAAAACTTTTTTTTTCTATGGGTTAGTTTTTATTGTTGATCTTTTTTTTTTGATATTCTTTTCTCGTGCTAGAATTTATCTTGTTAGACCCTTTCTCTAATTAGATATTTAAGTATTCTCTTTTTCGGTATAATACATTTTTTCTTGTATTTTTTTTAAGGCTAGAAATTAGTAGCTTTGAAGATTATTTATTATTGGTTTTAGATTTATCGTGTAGTGGATTAGATAGGTAAGCGATGTTGAGTTGGTGTGAGGATTATAGTAAAAGTTTACGGTTTTTGGTAGATGTGATTTAAATAAGATTAGTGTCGTGGTAGAGTTGAGATTTGATAGTGATTATGAATTTCTTTAGTTAGTTATGGTAATTGATTGATCATTATAATAAGGGCTTTTTATAATATAAATAAACTTGTTTTATGTTGCCTTTTAAAAAGAAATTTGATGATTTAATAGTTAGATTCCGTGTGCGTTGTTTATGTTTGTTGTGTTGTGACTTATACTTAATTTAACTTTAGTATTTAATTTTAGTTATAGATTATAGTCGTTCATGGTAAATAATATGGGTTCATCCATTTAGCTAATTATCTCTCTGTACCAATGGAGATGTCACAGATAACCCCTCCCTCCCTGTATGTAAAAAAATGTATATAATAATGTAATAGGTGTTATAAAGGCCTAATTAAATAACACCGACTTTAACACATGCCTTAACAAAACTATAACCAAACACTCGCTCCCCCTTACATATACATTCCATCTTTTGTACATTGTAGACCTTCAAATTATGACTTCCCATATATTATAATTAATGTGTTGTAAACATTCCATCTTTTTTACCCATTAGACATGACTTTCCAAATATTTTACTAAATGTGTTGTATTCACTATTCCAAGTATTTGATCTCTATCTTGTTAATAGGACACCTTTGTTTCTTTGCATTAACTGCATAATCTTGTTTGAATAGATACTTTCTTTCTATAGAATTATATCGATTGATTTATTGTTTGAAATATGTTCATGTAAGCCTATGTATAATTCTCTTTATTGTAGCTATATGGCTTTTTGGGCTAACAATTGTTTCAAATGTAGGACATCAGATTGTAAGATTTATATTAATTATATTAAAACCATAACAAAAGGTTTGTCCTCTGTGTTGAATGTTCGATCCCAGTGGAGTTTTCTAGTTACTCTTGTAACTCTCTGAAAATCATATGGCATGTACATGAGTATTTTAATTGTATATACAAATTTCATTTCACCCAATACAACTATAAACACACACAAAATCGCCCCCCTTCCAACTTTCTGGTAAGAAATACATGTAACATGTTCGATCTAGTTATATTGTCAAGGTATATTATTTCTATGATCTTATAAGTCAGTTTGTCTGTTTATTTGTCGTATAGACTGCGGGCATTCCGTTTACCGATGGTGATCAAAGTTATGTTCAAAACTATCCGCAAAATAAACAATTTTTGCTTCAGAATTGTTTGATTGTAAATAAATCAACATAAACGTATAAACCTACATAGACTACATGCCGTAATTGATGACCTAACAATTAATAAAGACTATTAAAAACTAGAAATAGTCCGTGAGGAAACCACGGGGGTAATGAATTTTGTTTTATTTATTTTTATTATTTTTAGAATTGTATTTATATATTTGTTTTGCTTTCTCAAAAGTCGGGAAACTGGAGCTGGAAGTAAAGTTGGCCTAAGTCATGGTTTTAAATTTAAGAAATGACGATTTTAATTAATGATATTTACATTTTAATCGAATTACTGAGATAAATAAAACATGGTTTGATTTAACTGTCTTTTTTTTCACTGTAATTAATTCTGATGAAACTTTTCCTTAATAGCAATATTAAGTGTAATTTCTTGTTCTCTATATGTAGGGCCTAGTTGTCGTTTTGTTATTTTCTACATGTTTGGGACTTTTCGACTTGGAAAAGCGACAAAAGTTGACCATAGATGAAAACTTTGATCGAATGTCTGTTATTAAACTTTGTAAAGTGCTATCACAAAAGCAGAATTATTGGAAATTGTTGACGTCATATATAATAGGGAAGTGTTTAGTGTTGAGGAACAAAATTGATAAATTTGGATTAAAAGGCTTTCAGCTCTGTTGCATTCTAAAAAGATTTCTGAAGTGTCCAAATTGCGATGTATATTATTTGCAATCAATTAATTGCCGTTGCAAAGACAATATTTGGATGGAGATTTCTCAAAAGCATAATGATTACATTATCATTATTGCTGTCTCCTTCGGTGTAAGACATTATTACCATTGGTGTCATATTTATCACAATTAGTTTGATAACAGACATTATCAAAACTTTTTGTGAGCTCGAGCGTACCGAAGGTTCTGAGTATGAATTTTGAAAAAAAGCTAGGGTTTGTTCCCGGCTCTGAAAGGTATCTCTAAGCCTACCAAGCTGTAATGGATACTGGGTACTTGATATTCGTTAGGGAAAAGTAAAGGAGACTGGGCGTTGTGGGTTTTGTGCTGGCCATACAATCTCCTAGTATGCCGTTGCCAAATTGGTCTAACAGGTATACCTTACTACTAGCCTACTCGCGAACAACAATATTCATTTTAATACCAAGTTGTTGTTCTTATTTGTTGTGTTTCCTATTTAAACATCTATACTATTCATCCATTAAAGCCCATTTTTTTTCAAAATCAATTTTTTTGTTCCATGTTGGGAAAGTGGGGATTAGAGTATAATAAGTTGATAATTCTAAAGACAGTTATAAAGCTATTATATTACGCTTTCTAAATACTTTTTATATACTTTGTTTTACAAACGTAGAAAATATCAATGTTTTAAGGTTTTAATTAGGCCTACTGAACAAAAATTTCAAAGAATGCTCAAAGTTTATGGAGTAAGATTGGGTGAAAGGAAAAATTAGAAATTGACTAGATTATATAAAGATCTACATGTATAAATAATATATGCTTAGATTAATATATTTGTTAAATTGATAGATAGAAGAATAAAAGATATAATAAAGTAAGATCCAGTGGCGTAGCTAGGGTGGGGGAGGGGGCTCCAAATTTGAAAGCCCCACATAATGTACTATAATATTTATATAATTTTTAAATACTTTTTACAGTTTGGTCATTTCAACGTTATAAATTGTAAGCGATTAATTTTCTTATAAAAGAAAAAAAAAGAAATAATACCTCAAATGAAACGGTTTTATTATCTCACATTTGATTCAATAGCGATGCCGAACAAGTTTTGTTTTGTAATGTAACAAATATTACTGATTATTATTATTTCTTTATATACATTTAACATTATAGTATTCATTACAAGATTAAATTATTAGAATATTTTAAAACGTTTAAATAAACAGCTGCAAATAAACATTAACTGCTTTAAATGATTGTCGATTTAAGGAGTTTATATTTTAAACATTAATAATTACAGGAATTACTTAATATAGTCTAGTGCTATTAAATAAGTCTCTTATATTTCTAAATTAATTATACAAATAAATTAGTTTTAGAAATAATTTTATTTATGTTTAATTAAAGAAGAGGAACATATAAAACTCGTTTAAATGTATTTAGTCTGTATCAATAAATGATTGGTCAAGTGCAACAATCGCGAATTGCTTGGTTTACACCCTCCGTTCGGATGGCTAAATTAGTCCGATGTCAGGCAGAGACACGCTGGAGACTAAGTGGCCTTGAGATGGATAAACAGATGTTTAAGATGGCAAAAAACAAGCTTACAAATGTGATAAGACGTGCGAAAGCAAAGCAAGTTCAGTCTGCTCTGGAGGCTGCGGGCACTGACTATCGAAAACTGTTTTCCGTAGTGCAGAATCTTCTTGGAAAAAATGAATTAAGTCCAATTTTGCCTGACATGAGCTGCGAGCAGGCTGTGGAGGCTCTTAATGAATTTTTTTTAATGAAAACGTCGAGACGATTAGAAACAGCTTTGATAATCATACTACTCCACCCACTGTGGAGAAGTCATTTTCTGGCATTTCTTTGACAAATTTCCTCCCAGTTTCCGAAGAGCAGCTAAGGCGTCTTATTTCTGTATCTAAACCTATATCCTCAATTGTTGACCCCATTCCAACGAAGATTGTGTTGGACTGCCTTGAAATTCTGCTTCCAGTTTTAGTGCGTATCATAAATGGTAGCCTGGTGTTACGACCACAATCCTCTTGTGGTCAGAGCCGTGTAAATGTTGTTGATAATTCTCGTTAGTCCTAGGGTAGACTTTGGTTATTATTATTTATATTTCAGTATTACACGAACTCTCCTTATTGTCGTGGGCACAAACTCAGGATTTGCGTTCTAACAGTTCCTTTCCTTGACGTTGTAGTTGTAAATAAATATATTATCGTATTGTAAACAATGAAACAAAAATAGAACAGTAACTTGACGAGGAAGCTTCAGTGTAAATGTTGTTGATAATTTAATTCAGGTGATAAAGTATATACAATAAATGTAGTATTTACAGCAATAATAAATAGTGCCAACACAAGCGTCCACTCCGTACAAAACTCTGTACAAACTACTCTGTAAAACACTGCATAAACTTCGCACAAAACTGGCTGCCTAGCCGTAAATACTAACGGAGGAGAGCGGAAACAAACCTATTACTAGGAGGGGTGAAAATAATGGTATCATTACAAAACTCATAACAAAAATGATAGTTTTAACATAAACTCCCCTGTACTAGACTATTCCTGGCCATTCCGAAAATGTGAGGTCTGCACGAGAGTGGATTCTTAGAACAGTCTAGGCTTTAGTACCGCCCACAAAACTCGCGTTGAGAGAGAGCTCTACATGACACTGGAGTCAGCCACAGTCCCACAAATATTTAAGACTGCTGTCATCAAACCTTTATTAAAGAAAAAGGGGCTCGATCCTAGTGACTGCAAGAGTTTTCGCCCATTATCTAACCTTCCCTATGTATCGAAGCTTCTTGAGAGGGTTGTCTCTCAGCAGCTTTTACAACATCTAACCACACATGACCAGATTGATAAATTTCAATCTGCCTATCGTCCCGGGCATAGCTGTGAGACGGCAATATTACGTGTCCTGAATGATGTTCTATGTAGTCCTGACCGTGGTGGTCTGACTATCTTAGTTCTGTTGGACCTCAGTGCTGCCTTTGATGTTATCAGCCACGACTTACTTTTATCAAGACTTCAATACGAGATGGGCATCACTGAGACAGCACTTCACTGGTTTACTTCCTACTTGGCAGACAGGACCCAGAGAGTTTCTGTCAATCAGACCTTATCAAAAGCCACTCCTCTCATATGTGGCGTACCCCAAGGTTCAGTTTTAGGGCCTATCCTTTTCGCCGTTTACACTAGCCAGCTTGGCAGAATAATTGATAGTCAAGGATTATCTCGCAAACTATATGCAGATGATACCCAGCTGTACAAGAGCTTCCATCCTGATCATATTGCTTGTGTTGCCGCTGTGCAGTGGACGACTGCTGTCTAGTGGTGAAAGCGTGGATGACTGCCAACAAACTCAAACTAAATGACGACAAGACTGAGGCAATTCTGTGCCGTTCAGACTTCAATCTCAGGAAAGTCGATATCTTGAAGTAGGGGCCTCTGATATCTTTTTGTTCAACACTGTCAGAGACCTGGGCTTTATCATTGACAATAAATTAACAATGGGTCCACACATCAGTACTGTGGTTAGGACCTGCTCCTTCCATCTTCGTGCCCTGGGTCAACTGCGATCTCTAATAAATAAAAAAACAGCCAATGCTTTTGCTGTTGCAACAATACAGTCAAGACTAGACTATTGTAACAGTTGCCTGTGGGGGTTACCCAAGAAACAACTGGAAAGACTTCAGAAAGTTCAAAATATTTAGCGCGCATTGTGTCACGAGTAAAGAAGCATGACCATATCATACCAATTCTCAAAGAGCTCCACTGGCTCCCTGTGACAAAGCGCATCGATCATAGGATTATGTCCTTTAGCTATGGATGCGTGGAAGGCACAACACATGCCTATCTCAAAGAGCTCATACCGAAGCATGTCCCGTTAAGGATGCTGCGCTCTTCAACACAGTCTCTCCTGGAAATTCCATGTTTGGATGGTCACAGGAAAAAAACTCTTGGTGAGCGCTCATTTGATTATGTGGCGCCTTCACTGTGGAACGTCTTACGTGAGACACTGAAAAACTCTGTGTCAAAAAAGACATTCAAGAAGAATTTGAAGACTTTTCTTTTCAACTAAGTTGATCAAGTACACCTTCATCAGCAAAAAAACTTGTTTAAAACTATTTTAAAATGTTATTGTCGTTTCGTGCCTCCACCGGCCGAAACCTTATTTAAAACTATTTTAGAGTGTTATTGTCCTTTCGTTTTTATGAGCGCGCTGTGCATGCTTGCATTAGCATGGAGTGAGGCGCTATATAAATTACCAATTATTATTAATTATTATTATTGACCTAGCGTTTTGTAATTCGCTTTGATTTTATTAATGGAAAACTATTAACTCTAATTATCCCAGTTGCCTGTTATTGTCTGATAATATAAGGAACATTAGAGACGTAAAATGCAGATAAATAGATGTAAATTAAAACTATTAAATAATGTTTTTGTAAAAGTAAATGTTTTAATTTCTTCATTTCATTAATCCTCATGCAGAAATTGTAGAATAATACTTTATAGAAGGATTGTCTGTAATATATTATAAGATTAGAGCTCTAATTAAGAATTGAATTGAATTGTTGAATTTCCGGCCCATCAGCATCGAAGGTTATATAGGGCCTTTTTGATAACATTGTTGTCGTGTTTCTCTTGAATCCATTTTATTGTTCTTATATCTTTAGATTTTGTTGTACAGTTGTGTGTCTTTAATATAGTTTATTATATGTTTTGGTTTAATTTTGCTGTAAAGTACATAAAGAGTTCTACAGTAATAGAATTTACGTCGAAATTCATCAAATGCATGACACTCCAACAAAATTTGAGACACTGTTAATTAAGTTGACATTTCAGAAAGCACACATTGGAGCCGTTTCTCGTTTTAAGAGAAACAAATGTGTTAGTTTTGTATGTCCTGTGTGTAGTCTGCAAAGAATAAGTACGTCGTTTCGAACAATTGGCCCTAATCATGCCAGGTTTTTGAGTTTTCCAAATAATGCAGTTTATTGTATTCGGTTTTCAAGAAGTCCATTTTTGTCTTATGTGTCTAATTATTAAAGGTTTCAAGTCTCGATATGGTATTGGGATAATACTCTCTGATAACAACAGGGCGTCTTTTGCCTCTCTGTCAGCTATTTCATTTTCCTCTATCCCTGCGTGACAAGGAACCCAAAAGAAAACGACACGTTTGCCCCTTTCATATATCGATTGGTATTTTGTCAAAATGCCCAATGCAGATATATTCCTGGTATTACAGTTTTCCAAAGCAGTAAGACAAGATAACGAATCGGATATAATAACAAAATCTTGGTTTTCTGATTCTTCTGTAATGTCTAATGCTAGGCTTATTGCTAAAGTCTCTACAGTATTTATTGAGATATTGGAATTATATTTATTTTTTTTACTTTTATTTTAGGTAAGAGCAACCGAAGATGTCGCTGTATCATTTTTCGATCCATCTGTGTATATTTGTACATAATTTGGGTATTTTTGTATTACTTCTTGAAACATATTCATGCACGGATCTGTTTTCTTTCTATGGTTTAATTCTAAGTTTATAGGCGGGATTTCAAAAAGCCATGGTTGAGTCTTTGTTATATAATATCTTTTTATCAATCTAAATTCAAATTTAGTTTCGATCATTTCTTTTTCAATTCTAAGTCCAAAAGTTGGTATACATTTTGAGTTTTTAGTAAAGCTGTGTTTTTCTTGTGGGTGTAAAACACATAAATACGCTGGATTATTCGGTAAGAATTTAGTTTTAGTGCATATTATAATAATAGCTTGAGTCTTCTATTTTGCAGTGGTGGTTCCTTTGCTTCTATTTGTAAACTGTTACATGGAGTAGTTCTAAATGCTCCTAGGCATAGTCGTATGCATTGATTTTGTACAGGATCAAGCATTCTTAGATATGATGTTCTTGTTGATCCGTATACTAAACATCCGTAATCTAATTTTGATCTAATGCGTAATCTATATATTTTCAGTAGACTTTTTTTCTCTCCTCCCCAATCTGTATTTGCTAAAGTTTTCAGTAGATTTGTGGATTTTTTACACTTGGATTTTAGTTTTTTTATATGTAGCAGGAAATTTAATGTACTATTAAATGTTACTCTGAGAAATTTGACGTTAGTAGCTACAGGAATCTGTTTTTATATAGGTATAGTTCAGGGTTAGGGTTTCCTCTTAAACCGAAGGAATATAGATCTTTTAAAAATTCAATATTTCCCTGTAGTGCGAAATTGAAAATGCGGGTCTAGGTCTAGTGGCGGCGTCCTGTTTACGTTTTGTTATTATGGAATTAGCGTTGTTGATACATTTTGTTCAACATCCTGGTTTTTCTGACTGGAAACATGGTGAACATGATCTCACGTCATGAACAAAGCGCAGAGCATCAGAAATCAGTAACAGGAGTGCTCATTCGTAAGCAACAAAAACATCGGATTGACATACAGCTCGAGCATCAATACAATCAAGAGCGTGACTACTGGATTAAAGTTCTTGATCGTGTCGATTCATAAACACAAAAGGCAACAGTCACACAGGCAAATATTTGGCGGAAAATCTGCTAAAATTCCTGGATAAAAATGAAATCGATGTTAAAAACTGCAGAGGACAAACATACGACAATGCATCAAACATGTCCGGCATATACAATGGAATGCAGGCCCATTTTTATCAGTTTACTCTACATTTATTTCCTGTGCTGCTCACTCACTCAATCTGGTTGGTCAATGCGCGGTGGATAGTTGCCGGGAGACCGTCACTTTTTTTATCATATGCAACAGCTATATGTTTTTCTCTCAAGATCAACTTATCGTTGGGCCCAACTTATTGAACTGCTTCGTCCACTTCAGTTGTCTTTTGTCAAGCGGCTAAGTAACATAAGATGGTCTGCGCACGCCGACGCTACGAAGGCTTATATGAAAGGTTACACAAAAATTAAACAACTTCTCGATAATCTTTCTAACGATGACAACCAACCTCAAGATGCCAGGCTCCAGGCTGACTCATTGTCCAAAACCATGAGCTATTTGGGAACTGGGATTATGGCTGAATTTTGGTATGTGTTCCTGGACCGAATAAACGCCACCAGTTGTACTTTACAAGACTCGAAGATGGACCTCAAAACAGTTGTGCAACTCTACAAATCAATAATTGAATTTATTGACCAACAGCGGAATGACTTTGGAACTTATGAACTGCGAGGAAAACTCCATAGTGATAATTCTTCTTACAGAGAAGACAATGTAAGGAAACGACAACGGGTGAAACAGTGTGATGAGGGCGATGCTGATGAAACGGAGTTCAATCCTTGTGATCGGTTTAAAACTCATGTCTTCTTACTTATACACTTGACAAACTTCGAAGTGCCCTAGTACATTGTTTGGCAGCATACAAAGAGCTGAACCAAACTTTTGGATTTCTGAGGAATCTGGAGCATGCGTTTACTGATATGATTCGGTCAGCATCCTCTCGGCTTCAGCAAAAATATCCACATGATTTTGAAGATTCTCTAGCAGAGGAATTGCTTCATTTCGCCGCATTTCTCAGAGTGGAATCCTCACAGCAATCTCCCAAGGGTGTATCATCCAGCAACCGTTAGCCAGAACTACAATTATTTCTTAACATAGTTTAGAATGGACTGCAGAGCACATTCCCCAGTGTAGAAACGGTTTTCAAACTATTCCTCTGCATGATGACAACAAACTGCACAGGAGAATGAAGTCTGGTAATAGTGGAGAATAGCGGCCCCACGCAGAACTAAGTGTTCTAAACAAATTTTACTGAAAATTTTTGCCTGGAGCTATTGCTTAGTGTCTAATGAACAACGGAAGATACTTTTCTGATAAAATTTTGTGAAAAAAAAATTTTTTAGAAAAAAAAACGAAGATTTTCTATGAAAAATGAATACGAGATCCGCCATTTTGTTTTTTTTTACTAATGTGATAGATGTAATAGAATCAATCTTAATCTAGCCTAAATTAGCTCCGGCAAATGAAATTTGTAGTAAAATTTGTTTAGAACCGATGTAAAAATGAAAAAAAAATGTATTAAAAAAGCAATTAAAGGTAACATTATTACCTTTTGAATATAAAATAAAACAAAAAATCATCTCCATCGTAAGAGACATGTCGCCATGCAGGTGGCCTTCCATGATGCATTATGGTATACAATAGAGCATTTGCAATGTGACGTGCGATATGCCACGTTGGCAAAAAAAAGCCAAAATAATAATTTTCAACAATTAAAATACTACAAATCCATCCTTAGCCTAGAAGCTAACCCTGACCCTACTAATCCCTAAACCCTAACCCTAGAGAACCCTAACCCTAACCCTGATCCCTAAGTCCTATTGACCCCTACTGACCTTTAACCCTAAACCCTACTAAACCATACTAAACCCTAACCCTAAACCCTAAACCCTAAACCCTACTAAACCCTACTAAACCCTAACCCTAAACCCTAACCCCTACTAAGCCTATTAGATCTAAGGTCTAGCCATAAAAAGAATAAAAAAAATCGTAAAATATTATTTTGGCCACACAATTTTATTTTGGCCACAAAATGGAGGTTACCTTATTTTAGGACCATGTGCACAGCATCCATTGGCTCCATAGTCTCGAAAGACGATTAGATTTGCGCGTCTGTGATTTGGCCAGCCCTGCAAAATTGACTGTGCCTGTGGAGACCTATCCTTGAGAGACAGGCTCTATCGCATCTCTGGCACTTGAAAGCTGGACCGTTGGAGATTGTTAGGGGCAGCCTACTTTTCTTCGCTGCTCGTTTAGCCTTCGCCATAAGGCCCTCTGCCGCAATTATACCGGTGTGTAAGGTGCCTCTCCAACTATTTCTGTGCTGAGCAAGGTTCTCCCAGTTCTCGACATCTACATCTATAGCCTTTAGATCACGTTTGCAGACGTCCTTGAACCTGAGTTGGGGGCGGCCGGTAGCTCTCTTGCCTTCCGCGAGCTCAGCATATAGCAGGTCTTTTGGGATTCAAACGTGCATAGCATAGCATCATGGGTAATAAACAAAAACACAAGGGGACGTAACAAAGTTATATTTGCAGCACAAAATTTCACAAAAGACACAAAATTACTAACATTTCAAAATTTAATAAAAAATGACAGAAATAAGATCGTTAAATAAAACCAATGGTTTTGTAATCAGGGCAAGTAGACCTTTAATTTGATATACGACACTCTCAAATATCTCTTGGGGCCCCTGTTCTCCACTATTAATATTGTCTTTATTTACGTTTTACGTCAACTTATTATTGCAATAACATCTACATCTTTATTTTACTATTTTATTCCAACTTCTTCAATCTCTTACTTCTTGTCTCTAACTCACTTCACATCCGTTCTACACCACATTCGCATCTTTTCACACCAAACATTTTCACTCAATATTTCGAATTAAATTAATACTTCACAATAGTCAAGCCGACTTTTGTTTGGTTTCGGCGCTTCAGTAACTCCCGTTTTAAAGCATTTAAATCGTTACTATTTTCGCCGCACAATTAAATATAATCAACAAGAAATTGTGTCATCAATTTAAAAAAAAAACAACTCATAAAAACAAAGTTATTATTATACTCCCTTTCTTTGTAAACTAAGTCTATATTAAATTTATATTTTGATAGATTAAAATAAATATTATATTATAAGTGATTTCATACCTTATGAATTTCCACACTAAAATTGTGCGCATCCTTTCTTTTTCTAGCTTTGGCCCGTAAAAACCCTAAAATGATAACTCGTTTTGTTTCGGCTACATTATATCGTTTTCATTCTATTTATTTCGTAAAAACGAACATATCCGAAAATGAATTTACTTCCGTCTCTTTCGGTAGAGGCAGCCATGTTTAACGTAAAATTTTCTTCCATTCGCAAATTGGTCGAAGGTATTAGTGACTATTCCAAAGGCTATGATGCTGAAAATTTGATAGAATGTATTGTTAGTTGCAAAAAGTCTGCTGCTGCCCAAGTTTCAGCCCCATTGGACGATGGGAAATGGTCGAAAAATCGATGCAAACTTTTGCAAAAAGACAAGCAAGTGAGCTTTCATAAACATCTTTTAACCACATGCTTTATACACCACGTGTTTATTTTTTGAGACAAAGCATTCTTCTACACATATATTATTATTTGTATTTATGAATATGATTTATGTTGTGGGAAAGGCCTTTGCAAGAGCGGTACAGGCACGCCTGCAAACTCTGGCACAAAACGTCTACCCAGAATCTCAATGCGGCTTTCGGACTGGCCGGTCAACTATGGATATGGTTTTCTCACTGCGCCAGTTACAAGAAAAATGCCAGGAACAGCAGATGGCCCTCTTCATTGAATACATTGACTTGTCTAAGGCATTTGACCTAGTTAGCCGCACTGGACTCTTTAGAATACTGAAAAAGATTGGATGTCCGCCCTGGCTACTAAGTATTATTGAGGCTTTCCATAACAACATGTACAGCACAGTTTTCTTCGATGGCGCCACATCAGAACCATTCCCAGTGTGTAGCGTGGTCAAACAGGGCTGCGTCCTGGCACCAACACTCTTTGGTATCTTCTTCTCAGTACTCCTCCGATATGCTTTTGAGAACTGCCCTGAGGGCGTGAACATCAATACTAGGGCCGATGGAAATCTCTATAACATAGCCCGGCTCCGTGCAAAGAGCAAAGTGGAAACCGTATTAATCAGAGAATTGCTATTCGCTGATGATGCAGCTCTTGTTTCACATACAGAGGAAGGGCTCCAGCAACTGGTCAGTAGATTCTCGGAGGCGTGCAAAGAATTTGGCCTAACAATAAGCCTAAAAAAGACCAATATTATGATGCAAGGTACAGAATGCCTCCCAGCAATCTCCATTGAGGGAAACACTTTGGATGTTGTCGAGGACTACACTTACCTTGGCAGCAACACCTCAAGCTCACTGTCCCTGGAAAAAAGAAATACAAACCAGAATCGGCAAGGCAGTATCTTTAATGGCAAGGCTAAACCAAAGAGTATGGAATAATGCCCAACTCACTGATAGGACAAAAATCTATGTCTACCAGGCCTGTGTGCTAAGCACACTCCTCTATGGAAGCGAGACCTGGGCAACATATGCTAAGCAAATAAAGCAGCTCAATAGCTTTCACCTGCGATGCATGCGCAGGATACTCCACATCAAATGGCAGGAAAATGTCACAAATGTGGAGGTGCTCAGGAGAAGCCACATGCTGAGTATAAGCTCAATCCTGAGTACGAGGCGCCTGCGATGGATATTAGGCCATGTCCACAGGATGGGTGCGGAACGCATCCCAAGAGCCCTGGTGTATGGAGAGCTGGCAGCCGGAACAAGAAAGAGAGGTCGCCTTTGCCTGCGTTTCAAAGACGTGTGCAAAATAGACTTATTACTGGCACGCTTTGAGCCCAAAACGTGGGAGAGCTTTGCTTTTTCTTTCCTCTTTTAATGTGTATTTAATTTATGTTCAAAACTAATTTCTCCTTGCACTGGTTGATTATAGTGTACATAAATAAATAGATGCGGTAAGATGTGTTTGATAGTTTATATATTGGAAAGCGTCCAAGTTAATTTAGTCTTTTCCAATAGGCCTACCTAAAAAAAAGTTGGTTGATATTAAAGCTGTGGAATAAATTAAAATTTATATTGTTAATTGCATAGTTGAGATGGTCAGTAAAGTATGCAGTCTTTAAGTTATGACATTTACAACTTCAGGGAAATACCTGGCGGACGAAAAAAAGAGAATCATATTTTATACTTGATTGTGCAGAAGCAGACAAAATTAAAAAAAAAAGTATTTCTTGCATGAATTTACATATAAATGATTCAGTGGATACAAATATGAACTCAAACAGAGCAGCCAAACTCATGTGCGTGGGAATAATTTTAGAATTAATCAACACAGAATTAGCAGAAAAAATTAAAGAATAAACGAATATGTAGATTACAGCAACTACAAAAGTAAACTATAGATGAGAAAGAAACGAGATTGGATTATCAAAGGAAGCTTAGGACAAAACAACTAGAGGAGGAAAGAATGAGAAAGACGATTGGAAGATAAAAGAAAGCGAAGGACGAAACAACTAGATGAGGAAACTGCAGATGAACGAAAACTACGATTGGATGAACAAAGAGAGCGTAGGAAAAAAACAATTAGATAAGGAAACTGCAGATGTAAGAGAAAGATGATTAGTCGATCTGAGACGTCGCAAGGCAGAGCAATTTAAAAAAATGAAACACTAGATAAACAAAAAGAAAGGTTGGAACTGAAACGACAGAAAGCCAGTCAAAGACAATCGCTAGAGACCATTGATCAAAGACAATCGCTAGAGACCATTGATCAAAGGCAATCGCTAGAGACCATTGATCAAAGACAATCGCTAGAGACCATTGATCAAAGACAATCGCTAGAGACCATTGATCAAAGACAATCGCTAGAGACCATTGATCAAAGACAATCTGTTACGTAACAAGTCGATAGAAGGGGTGATGTAGTGTATCAGTGTGTGTTTGTTACATCATGGTTTGTGTGTGTTGTTTGGATAGCTCGGACCCGGTGACCAGCCGATCACGTGGGACAAGAAAAAGTAATAAAGCGTCAGACGATCATACACAACGGAGTGTGATGTGTTTCTTTCTATTCCATTAGTAACAATATATGACACCCCTGAGCTCAATCCTAATACGTGGCGCCCTGGACTATAGAGCCCTTAGGTCTCGTCCGGTTTTTAAGAGACATTTTAATTCGGTCCTGCGGTTGGTTCACCGGACTGTCAACGACATGTCGGGGGTTCTATCTTTGCCACCTTAGTAGACGCAACCAGGGATGTGGAGTCGATAGATAAATGTTCAGACTCCAACTGCTCAGTTTTTTGTACTTCCGACTCCACTCCAGGTACCCAAAATTCATCCGACTCTTCGACTCCACAGCCCTGGACGCAACAATCTTCTGTATAGCAGGAGCGGCTGTAACTTGTAAGATTAGCTTAACTTATAAATAAAAATGTAGGCCTAATATTAACAGTCTGATGGTTCCAATATTGTACATTTAAAGTAACAAAGTATGCCAGTATCAAATAAATACTTATATAAGCGTTTTATCGGTTCATGCAATCGGAGAAGCGCTGATTCTCATAAATCAAAAGTGAAAGGGTATAAAACCTCCAGATTCTATCAGCCAAACAAAATAATGTGACCTACTTGTTGCTGTTATTTTTCAAAAACATGGATTACGTTATTTAACAAATAATATTTTCTTTTAGAGTAAGCTATAGGGCCTACGCCTAGGCCGAATTCAGAACATCTTAACTTCAAGCCATATATTAACGATATTGATTTTAACCATATTCCCCATTATAGATCTATATAATATAATATATATTTGTAAATTGTGCATGAATTTTGTTTCTATGCTAGATCTCTGTTAGATGACGAGCCCGATCTTCAGCACATCCTTTTGGAAATGTTGCCCAAACGTCTTGGATTTAATCCAACTGAACAGTTGAAGAGGTCATCATCTGAATATCTACAACAACTGGTGACAAACAGCAAGCAGACTCCTGAAAACCCATACCTGGCTCGCTTGAGACAAAGAAGAGATTCTATCGATCAGGCGGAACTAAGCTTATCTGAAGCCCGTCCACAGTGGTGCAGTTGGTGCGGAAAGATTCGTCCTTGAGTCTTGTTTCAAAATAAACATAGGAGATTTCCTTCAAACTAAAAAAAAATATATATTTCTTTGTATGTTGGATTGGGTGTTCGATTTTAATGTTGCTATTTAGTTGGAGGTTCATAAACTAGATCATCGATATTTTCTTGATAAGAGATACAATGTAGGCCCAAACATTTCTTTGTTATCTCCTTAACCCATTGTGTTCCTCTTATTAATAAGGCGTTTAATATTAAAAAGAAATTGGCGGATTATTACAATTATTATCATATGTTATCAAAAATAAATGATAAATTATCATGGAATACACAAAATATTGATGAAGTAATTAAAACTCAGACAAATAATTAATGGTTTCATAAAAAGGAACTTTTTTATGAATGTAATAACATAAGTAGCTCCTCCAGCCTGAATCATGTTTGCGGTGGAGTAGTTGAGTTTCATCCTCCGCCCCCACTTCCTGCCTGAAAAGTGGCATCACGTGACTGTCGCAGCTCAAGGGTTCCTGATTGTAGATATTGCCTTTCCCAAGATAATAATTATATTAATTGGTTGGTTGATTTGATAATTATATTAAGACAATTGCATTTTGTTATATTAATTATTTAGTATCAGTTATTAAATATTATATATATGTAAGTGCACTAAATAATATTGTAAGAACATCTTCTATAGAAAATATTAAGTTTTTGTTAGACGTGATGGTTCACTTCTGCTCATGTAAGCCCCAAGAAAAAGAACTGATTTAATATCTCCGTTGTAAAGTTGTTTAATTAAAGTATATTATATGTACATACAATTCCTACATTTTTATTCATGGAAGAATATATTTATATCTGTGTCTTACGTTTTGAATAAAGTTTGAAGTAAGTAAAAACTACAATTGTCACTTGAATCTTGATCATTTCTCAAGTCTACGTGTTATCGTGTAAAGTGCTGGATATAATGAATGAAGTCAGTTGTCTGAGTTGGATCTGAATAAAATGTTAAGTTGCTTATACGAATTACCACGCTACCAATAATAACAAATAATTATAAGCACTAACACTGATCATCACCACCATGTCTTCCGCTGCAACCACATGATGAATCATTTGTTCTGATGCTGTCAGTGGCACAAGGAACACATCTACGATTCGTCATTTCTGAAAGCTGTTACTGTATATAATTGCGTATAGGTCGCACCCTTTGTTTAGTATTATTCATCTTTTATGTTGTCATTGATTTGCAGATAGGTTGCACCCTTAATATTAGCTGCCTTTTAATATAAAATTACTAAAAAAAATTCTGACTTTTAAAAAAAAAACTTACTAAACATTAGATCTTGGAAACTTTCAAAAATAGTTTTCAATCATGAAAAACACAAACATAAACTAATAAAGGTAGCGTTTCATTTATTTTTTATTATTTACCAACAAAGCCATTAGCCCTAGGGGAAAGTTTTTGGAACACATCTGTTTCTTCATCCAAGTCCTAAAGAGGATAAAGAAGTTTGTTGAAGTGCGCTCTTTCGACTCGGTTTGCGAGTCTTAGGGACAGGGAATTCTTGTATAGCTTTTACCATGGCATCTACTGGTTTTACCGCACCACTACCTACTACATGTCATAGGTATTCTATGGTTGCATGGCAAAAGTTACTTTTGTTCAAGTTAATGGTGATATTAGCTTGGGTAAGTTCCTGAAATAAGAATTTCAATTGACTTAAATGATCATTAAAAATATCACTATACACAACGATATCATCCAAGTATGCATGACATTGTGGGATATCAGAAATGACAGTGGTTAACATCATCTTTTAAAATTATATCATGAAAGTAGTTTTGTTAGGAACATCACTAACAAAATGCATATTATCATAGACTAAACCCTTGATAATAGTCTACTCACATTGGTTTTAAGTGCGCTAGTTTATCATTAAGGTTTTCAAGAGCTTCAGAATTTTGAAGTTTGCTATCTATGATAGTCTTTTAAAATTTAGGCATGTGTTTTTCTACTGTTTTGATAACACTTACTGGCCGAATATCAGTTTGTTCATCCCTAACAACATAAGGTTTCAGCATGTTTATATGGCACAGCCTTTTTGTCTTCCTTCTATCATCTTTTATAATAATCGAATACATAAAATTACCTATAGTAAAATTGTCATGACGCGCCTCCTAACCGCGTGGTTTAAAGACCCATATTAAAAGCAATCGCCTTCCTGTAAATTCGCAATCGTATTTAATTTATCAATAAACATTTAATAATATTTTAATGTTATAGATTCCCGTTTCGTAACAGTAATAATTAAATATATGTGTATTGTTGCAAGATTCGATTTATTAAATTATTGTTGTGAAGAACTGTTGAGAAATAATGAAGATACAATAGGAAAGAGGTAACTCAATAATACCAGTCACAGTCTTAGCAACAGACTGCGACCTTAGGTATTAATAACTGTCAAGGTTTTACATTTTTTTAAATGACCGCAGTGGTCATTTTGTTTGCTAAAAAAAGGGAATAAAAATACACTTTTGGTTTCACGTTGAAAAAGCTGGTCCAATTATTTTATAATTTTTTGTCACAAAATTAGGAAAAAAAAGGATGCGATAAGATTATTTGTATGACGTCATCAAACTTTGTGAATGAACTTTATGAATGAGGGGAAACAATTGCATCCATGTTTAAATTGACGCCTTCAAACTATGTGCATGGATTTTTTATCAATGAAGAAAAATTTCATTCATGTTTCAATTGCCTTCGTGTCGTAAACGACTTAAATTAACTGTGTAGCTTGAAATTTTCCTATTTTCGGTGACAAAATTTCATTCACGTTTTAATTCATGTCGTATACGTCTTATAAATTTAAACATTGCCCGGCAATTGAACAATTTTCCGCTACAAAATTTATAAGACGTATACATGAATGCATGAATACATGAACGTAGACATGAATTAAAACTTTCTATAGTTTTAATTCGTGTCCTAAAAGTTTTATAAACTTTGTTTCATCTGGGTTTCATTTGTTATTGTTTTTCCTTTTTTATTTAAAATTTAATTCTAAGTTTGCTTCCAAAGCAACAATAAATAAATATAAAAAAACAACAACAACATAGGTCTACGACTTAATTTTTTTTATTAAAAGTACTTTCGAAATGACATGTGAGTTCTGTTTTACAGAAAGAATTTAATTACCCAATAAACTCACACCATTAGATCACAGTGGTCATACTTTGAGCAAGAAATAAACAAAATCGATTCTTATTTGTTTTTTTGTTTTTTTTTATTTTATATTGAACTGGTGTTTATTAAAGTCTGCAAAAGAACAATACATAAATTAATACTGATCACAAAAAAAAAACAAAAAAAAACAACATAGATTTACTACTTTATGCATGTTGCAAAAAAAAAAAAAAAAAAAAAAAAAAATATATATAATGTGTCAAGCATAGTCTACACAAAGCCCGTTCGAAGAATCGGGCACATATCTGCTATTTATTTCATATCATATTCTATCCTATCCTATCCTATCCTATCCTATCCTATCATATCATATCATATCATATCTCAAAAGGTGTATGTATGTATGTATGTATGTATGTATGTATGTGGGTGGATATGTACATGTTGCATAATCTTTTTTAATACTGGACAGAATGATGTGAAAATTGCTACAAATATTCTTTGCGTTACTGTGGTGGACACAGTCAAGGTTTTTAAAAAATGTAAATGACCGCAGTTGTCAGTTTGGTAAAAAAACGCGAATAAAAAGACAAATTTTGGTTTCACGTTGAATATGCCGGTTTAACTTTTTATCATTATTCGATCGATCATGCTAAAAAGAAATGAGAAAACAGGACGAGCAGAGATTATTTTTGTATGACGTCATCAAACTTTGCGTAGTGATAGCTAGCTGTTGTTTTTTTATGGCGTCATCAAATTTAGCGTATTCATGTTTAATTTTTTTTTTGTAGAGGAAAATTTTTAAGAACGGGAATAAAATTTCGTTTTAATTTGCGTCGTAATTTGTAACGGGCAATATTTAAATTGTTTAAATTACCGGAAAATACTTTATCACCGCTTAAGACTATTGTTTATGTCTGCATGGTGTATTTTAAAATTATTTTAGCCAGTTCGGAGAACTGGGAACCTTTAGGCTTATAGCCTTTGTAACGGGCAATGTTTCAATTTCATTCGTGTTAAATTATCTATATAACGGGCAATGTTTCAATTTCATTCGTGTTAAAAAATTTCTTTAACTGGCAATGTTTCAATTTCATTCGTGTTAAAATTTAATTATCTCTGTGAAGGGCAATGTTTCAATTTCATTCGTGTTAAATTATCTCTGCAACGGGAAATGTTTCAATTTTATTCGTGTTAAATTATCTCTGTAACGGGAAATGTTTCAATTTCATTTGTGTTAAATTATATCTGTAGAGGGCAATGTTTCAATTTCATTCATGTTAAATTATTTCTGTAGCGGGCAATGTTTCAATTTCATTCGTGTTAAATTATTTCTGTAGCTGGCAATGTTTAAATTAAACGGTGCGCGTTAACTTATCTTATCTTCTTATTTTATCTTATTACAGACGCTCCTTCTATAAAGAAGATTATTGCGTCCTACGCTTATCCGTGGTCCGAGTCTAGTATTGCATTTTTATTAATGTTTTAAATGATGTTAAGTTACTGGTTTTCCTGGTTTGTTCAGGCAATTCATTCCATGCCCGAATGCCACTCGAGAAGAAAGAGTACTTATATGCGTTTGTTCTCGCATAAGGGATAAGGAAAGTGTTTTTGTTTTTATGTTTATCTAAGCTTTGCAACAGGTTGTTATTGTGTTGTATTTCTAAATTAGAGTTTAATGCCTTATGTATTATTACTACTTTACTCTTTGCCCTTCTGTCCTCTAATGTTTCTAGAATTAGTTATTTTACTAATGGTGTTACTCTTGTTAATTGGGAATATTCCCTAGTTATGAACCTTGCAGCTCTTTTTACTCCCTTTATTTTAAGTTGCAATGTCTGCAATCGTGGTGCAAAAATTGGCTTCGATTTTTCGACCACTTCCCGTGGACCGATAGAGCTGAAATTTGGACAGCAGATTTGTGGCGCCTAACAATACATCCTATCAAATTTTCAGTTAAAACAACTTAATAATACTACACTTATGACAATATTCATTTCTTAAAAGGAAAGTATAAGAAATATTTTAATTTCGCGTTAAAAATGCCTGTGAAACTTTTTAAACTTTTTCGGCGCAAAGCTAGAAAAAAAAAATTATGCGCTAAGATTATTTTTAGAACAATTCATACTGAGTATGGAGATATTTTTGAGATTTGCGACACATATTTTTTCTGTACGTTTCAATTGCAGTAGTCTATCAATTATTTAATTACATGATGGTAAACTTAGTTTGCAAATAAAGGGAGTATAATAAAAACTTCGTTTTTATGGTTTTCTTGTTACTCCCTTTATTTTAAGTTGCAATGTCTGCAATCGTCCGTCAATCGTGGTGCAAAAATTGGCTTCGATTTTTCGACCACTTTCCGTGGTCCGATCGAGCTGAAATTTGGACAGCACATTTGTGGCGCCTAACAATACATCCTATCAAATTTTCAGATAAAACTACTTAATAATACTACACTTATGACAATATTCATTTCTTAAAAGGAAAGTATAAGAAATATTTTAATTTCGCGTTAAAAATGCCTGTGTAACTTTTTATAGTTTTTCGGCGCAAAGCTAGAAAAAAAAAATTATGCGCTACGATTATTTTTAGAACAATTCATACGGAGTAAAGAGATATTTTTGAGATTTGCGACACAGATATTTTTTCTGTACGTTTCATTTGCAGTAGTCAATCATTTAGTTAATTACATGATGGTAAACTTAGTTTGCAAATAAAGGGAGTATAATAAAAACTTCGTTTTTACTCCCTTTATTTTAAGTTGCAATGTCTGCAATCGTCCTTCAATCGTGGTGCAAAACTTTGCTTCGATTTTTCGACCACTTCCCGTGGTCCGATCGAGCTGAAATTTGGACAGCAAATTTGTGGCGCCTAACAATACATCCTATCAAATTTTCAGTTAAAACTACTTAATAATACTACACTTATGACAATATTCATTTCTTAAAAGGAAAGTATAAGAAATATTTTAATTTCGCGTTAAAAATGCCTGTGTAACTTTTTATAGTTTTTCGGCGCAAAGCTAGAAAAAAAAATTATGCGCTACGATTTTTTTTAGAACAATTCATACGGAGTAAAGAGATATTTTTGAGATTTGCGACACAGATATTTTTTCTGTACGTTTCATTTGCAGTAGTCAATCATTTAGTTAATTACATGATGGTAAACTTAGTTTGCAAATAAAGGGAGTATAATAAAAACTTCGTTTTTACTCCCTTTATTTTAAGTTGCAATGTCTGCAATCGTCCGTCAATCGTGGTGCAAAACTTTGCTTCGATTTTTCGACCACTTCCCGTGGTCCGATCGAGCTGAAATTTGGACAGCAGATTTGGGGCGCCTAACAATACATCCTATCAAATTTATTTTCAGTTAAAACGACTTAATAATACTACACTTATGACAATATTCATTTCTTAATAGGAAAGTATAAGAAATATTTTGATTTCGCGTTAAAAATGCCTGTGTAATTTTTTATACTTTTTTCGGCGCAAAGCTAGAAAAAAAAATTATGCGCTAAGGTTATTTTTAGAACAATTCATACGGAGTAAGGAGATATTTTTGAGATTTGCGACACAGATATTTTTTCTGTACGTTTCATTTGCAGTAGTTAATCAATTATTTAATTACATGATGGTAAACTTAGTTTGTAAATAAAGGGAGTATAATGAAAACTTCGTTTTTATGGTTTTCTTGTTACTTCCTTTATTTTAAGTTGCATTTTCTGTCTGTCTGTCTGCAATCGTCGTGGTGCAAAAATTGGCTTCGATTTTTCGACCGCTTTCCGGGGTCCGATCAAGCTGAAATTTGGACAGCAGATTTGTGGCGCCTAACAATACATCCTATCAAATTTTCAGTTGAAACGACTTAATAATACTACACTTATGACAATATTCATTTCTTAAAAGGAAAGTATAAGAGATATGCCAGTGCAACTTTTTATAGTTTTTCGGCGCAAAGGTAGAAAAAAAAATTATGCTTCACACATTTAAAAAAAAATGCGCAATCGTTAATTAATTAGATATGTATTTGCCGACATTACCGATTCGAAATTTTAGTTTTGTAGTGAGCCAATAATATCCAAAGGGCCCTACCTAAGAAGACTAAACAAAAATATTTCTTCTAAATTATTTCATTACCTGATGGTAAACTTAGTTTGCAAATAAAGGGAGTATAATAAAAACTTCGTATTTACGGTTTTCTTGTTACTCCCTTTATTTTAAGTTGCAATGTCTGCAATCGTCAATGGTGCAAAAATTGGCTTCGATTTTTCGACCACTTTCCGTGGTCCGATCGAGCAGAAATTTGGACAGCAAATTTGTGGCGCCTAACAATACATCCTATCAAATTTTCAGTTAAAACAACTTAATAATACTACACTTATGACAATATTCATTTCTTAAAAGGAAAGAAAGTTCCTGTGTTGATGCAATTTGGCAGATCATTAATGTAAATTAGAAATAGTAGGGGCCCTAGAACAGTTCCTTGTAGAAGCTGTAGAACTCCTGAGTTTACTGTTATTGGCGATGACTTAGAGCCATTTATTATCACTGTTTTTTCTCGGCCTAAAAGAAAGTCTTGAATCCACTGATGTAAGGGACCAGAGATGCCAAAGTATGTTTTTTAAGAAGACTAGAATGATGAACTTTATCAAATGCTTTTGAAAAATCTAGTAATATAGCATTAATTTGGTTGTTATTATCTAGATTCTAATCCCTTAGACAAGTCATCTATTAAGCCTGTTAATTGAGTCTCATATGATCCATTTTAAAATAAATGTAATTTTAGTTTATTTTGAAATAATAAAAAAATTAGCCTTATCCTTAAACTTTATAGGGGTTCGGAGACTCGAGAACAAGTGATTTAAGGTGGTAAATCTAAAACATTTTTATTAAAATAAAATAAATATAATAATACATTTTTTAACATAAAATTCATTTTATATTATTAATCTATGATATTGAATAGTTTTACTTAACTACTAAAGTGATAAAATCCGATACGACGCCTTTATTGGTAATGACCCTACAAATAGCGGAGATCGCGGCAGACATGTTTTTACGGCAGTAAAATACTATTTCATAGGGTTTATCTTGTGCATTGGGCGAAATGTTCCATAATATATAGACTAATAATTATTTCAGATTTTTATAGGAAAATGGACCAGCTTTATGATGGTGTTTATAAAATATCTTAAAAATGATTTTTTTCTTAAAAAATAAACTATTTTTCTTAGATAATTTAAATATTAAAAATGTTTAACATAAACAATCAATTTTAGATACATATGGTGATAAAGGCCATTTATTCCTGTACAATCGAGTGAGAAAATTATCTTTCTATCATGAATGGCACATTTTGCCTAGACGATTTAGTACAAGAGGTGTCAAAAACTTTAAAATGCGCAAAAAACGCAAGGCCAGTTTTGAGTACATAAGAGAAGTATTGGAGGTTTTAATGTCAATTGTCAATTAATTTGTCATTATTCATTTTAATATGGATTAATTTGAATGTGAAAATTGAGAAATGAGGAATTTGCAACAGGTGGCCTACAGGCAACAACATGACACACCAAGCCTTTTAGTATGGCTCTCAAAGAGCTTTTTAATCTATTCATTGTCTTAGTGTTAATAAATGATTCAATTGTGTGAACCATCTTGCTGTAATGTATTTAATTCCTAATACAGTAATAAAGCTGCATGATGAAAAATGCTGTACACCCATGATCTAAGTATTATTATAATAGAGTAGGGGGGAAAATGTCAAGAGGGTAGGGGGGGAAACCATAATGGTGCTTTGATGTAAAGTACAATATAAAGTTGAGCTTAAATTCAATGTAAAACAAAAAGGATATATTATGCTTTTATTTTGGTTAAAACGAAAATATTTTGAAATATTATAACTGGAAGAATATTTGCATATTATCTTCTGAAGTCTTGATAAACCTGTTTCTAACCTGAGTCTCAGTGTGTTTCATTACTAATTAAATATGGCTTTTGCAAACACTGTGACTAAAATCACATTACTTTAGCTTACTATAAGTTTACACATTTTTACTTAGCCCTTGGATTTATGAATAAAGCCATTTTCTCTGTAGGCTTATACCAGTTTTATCAATCAAGTGTTTTTTTTACAAATAGGCCTATTATTCTATAAGTATAACTATCCATTGTGAAAGAAATATATTTTAAACAATATTTCTTGTCTTATATTATTTATAACTAATTTCTAGGGCCTGCTGAGGCCTCAGACCGCTTATTAGGTTCACTACTTAGATCTTAGCTCACAAGACAAAATAGTTGTAATTATTAATCAAGTTAATCAGAAGTAATTTATTAAATTAATAATATTAACTGTTCATTTGATTAAAACGATTAATTTTGATATACATTATTAAAGTACTCTCACTGGTCTGATTTTTAAATTTATCATAAAAATAAAGTCTAAGAAATGTGGGTGACAACATGTAACAAATATTACTGAAGTTTACAAAATGGAGTTTTATACTATTAGTAATACTATACTTAGTATTCCCATGATAAGGAGACCTTGTGTTCTATTACACATTGGAGACTGGTTAACAAAAGATTAGTTTCAAGGAATAACTATTTTAATGAGCTATAAATGCCAAATTTTTATCTTGTTTGTTGTGCATTTTATAACAGGAAATCTTCTAAAGAAAACAAATGTTATATGACAGTTTTACCCTAAACATTCAATACTTTTATATAGGTCAGTGTTACCTAAATCATCACTGAGCTCTAATATATGGAGTGCTCAAAGGAAGTAAATTGTAGGAGAAAATGCGGACTTTTTAATATAGATAGGTGCACCGTAGACTGAACTATATATAAATTAGCATCTAAATAATACATATATACTATTATGTATATTAAAATTACTTACTCAGTTAACATATATAAGCGTATGTGGTATTCAAAGAATTATTCAGACAAATGATCAACCATTTCAACTTTTGACTTGACAAAGAAATGAATCCGGTACTTATTAAAGTTAACACAACTCTCTAGTATAAAAGAGTATATAGAGTCTATATAAAATAGTTCATTTTTATCAAATTACAATCAGTTTTAAATTTTAAGTAATTTTATGTATATATAGGTCAGTCTACAGTGCACCTATCTATATTAAAAAGTCCGCATTTTCTCCCATTTTTTCTTCTCTATTTTAATTTCTTGAGCACTCCATGTATATATAGCTCAGTGTAAAACATTCAATACTTTTATATAGGTCAGTGTTACCTAAAACATTCAATACTTTTATTAAAGTATTATCAATTAATGTGAAGCAGTTATCTTTCATTTTTAGATATTCAATTTTAAAGTTGAGCCAACCATCTTTTTCTACTTGATGTTTCCTTTTCTAATTTTCATATGGTAATTTCCATTTCAAAAGTGTTGTAAGTAGGCTACACACAATATATAACTTTACATAGGTCAGTGTCTATAACCAAAACAGTGAAGTGAATGCATTTTTTTTTCCATAGACTTCTTCATATAGATTACTGCACCTAACACTTCACTGATCTTATTTTATTTACATTAAAAACCTTTATTCACATATTAAAACTGTAATAGAAATTTAAAAATAAAGGCAAAGAATTAAAAACAAACACCTCTTTTAAATTTAAACTTTTATTGGTTTCTATCAATGCCTTTACTTAATACTATTAAAAGATTTTTTAAAATATCCAGAATATATCTACATTTTTTCTAAATCAACCCTCCTTCTCACAAAAATAAATAATAAGTTTGCGACTACAGAATCACAATAATTTTGATTTGATATGCTAAAAGCAATTAAAGTGGCATTACAACAAAATATGGTATCACTCTTTTTGACTTCTTATTTATATTGGATTACACACTTTTTACATGCAACCACAATTAATTGTAATTTTTCACAAATACTAAACACTATCTGTAGAAGAAACAACATTTCTCTATATAGCTTGTAGAAACAACTTATAGTCGTATAGCATTACAAACATGGTGATTAAATACAAGAAAACAAGATAGTACATTGCATAGGCAACAATTGTTGGTTATAACAAACTCTAAAGTGAATGATCATAAAAACCATGCAAACTAATAATATAAAAAAACAAGTAAATTATATACTTCCAAAATTCTATACAGATATATATATGAATTGTGAACAACCCATTAAAAGTTTTCTCCAATTATCACTGCCCAATGTGCAGTATTGTGTCTCTATTTAAAACAAGAACTATACATTAAGCTGTCACTACTTGTCACTAGTGATTAAGGAGGCCAATGAATTGTTGAAATAAAAAAATAAATCCATGGATCAATGTGTGTCTAAGATTTATATTATATTATAGATATCAAATTGATTCGCTTTGTGCCTTGAGCTATTTTGAGCTACAGCTACAGACAAAAATATGTGCTAGGTGTGTAAAATAGGGTTTTTTCAGATTTTGATAATTTCTAATTATTTATTTATTGCTGCACACTTCTGTGTTAAGTTTTTGTTCTAAAAATAATTATAAACTATTAAAAAAATACAAAATAGTAAAATTGAAATTTCTCAAAATTAGGTTTCCGACAGTGGGTAAAGTAAAACACACACAGCTAAGAAACTATTTCTTCTATTTTGAAACAGTTTTCAACATTGAATTCAGCATTTAATTACTTTAAGGATAACCAAATAACTCAAAATGACCTTGGGGCACAATGCAACTCAATTTGTGGTGGAGGGTCACATATATCTATGGTACCACTGACATTTTCTCTATTTTAAAAGGCAAAATTCATGAAAGAGTGTTCTTACATCACAAAGCTAGAACAAAAAAATTTGACATGACAGCAAATGCAATAGTAAAGAGTTTGTTTATCTGTTGTCAATTAAAAAAACAAAAAGACTTTAAAATACTTTTCCAAGAAATGAAAGTCCAATGTTAGGAAAATTATTACTTATATTTTAAAGTATGATATCATCATTTTGTTCTATTATTGTTAAGATTGATGGAAGTGGAAGTATTATAAGTATGTATAAAGAACTTAGAGCAGACTCCACTCCTTATGCAACTAAATACAAAGAATATTAAACTATTCATTTTATAATTTCATCCATTCATGAACAGAGTTGACCTACAAAAAAGCATAAATTCACAAAACAGTGGGGGTTTTTATTATAAAAGGCAGCAATGTAGAAGGCAGCAGTGTTTTAAAGTTTGAATAAAAGATTTCCCAAGAGTTCTTAGACAGTCAAAATGTTTTCAACAACAAACAATATATGTGGAGAGAGAAAAAAACAAAAAGATTCAACAGCTAACTTTTTAAAATTTCATATGTTTAAAATAACAAGAAAAAATTGGCACAGTTGAATAAATATTGCTTCAGTGAGGGGATCACTTATATACATAAATATTTACAACAAGATAGACAGTAGTTAAGTACATTGGACAAGCACCAAATAAATACAAATTGTGGTTTTATTGTCATTTTCAATTCTGACACAAAAAACTTTTGCTGAAGAAAAAAAATGGTTTATTTAGGGGAGGGGGGGGGGGGCGGGGAGAGAGAGAGAGAAATACCAGAATTTCATTACAAATATTACTTTTTCAACCTTTTAAATTATGTTATAAAAATATCACGGTTCAGGGAAGAAGAGCCTATGTAAAAATATAAATAAGCATAAAACAAGTTTTTTTTTAAGAAGAAGGTAAGACCTGAGCACTTTGATTTATGTTAGTTAATATCTTAAGTAGATGAAGCTTAAGTAGTTGTCAAGCACAAAGTCACTTATAACATTCTAGTACAAGAGGTATTTGTAAGTTACATGAGATTGCTGCCACTATTCTTGAACTAGTAAAAACTTTTTATTTATGTAAATTCACTACACTATCCAGCAAAAAATCATAAATACAAAGTTGCCAGTTGTGGTCAGAGGTCGATAGTCTCAGTTGTCAACAGTCTCAGTTGTCATCAGCCTCAGTTGTCAGCAGCTGTCAACAGCCCCAGATGGCATCGGAGTCGAGAAAGGGTCCATAGGTTGCCATTAACAATTCCTCACAGATCAACAGCAGATAAGACCAGTCCTCGGACAGAATTTTTAGCTGGTGGAAATGCAAATAAATAAAAAAAATAATTGATGAAATATACAAGGTCAGCATATTCACATCATTCAATTCCAATGAGTACGTCAAAACATTTTTTAAACCATATCTTGAGAACTTATGGTGCGAGCACATATATTTTGTCATTTTTGTTCTTGCGTTTTGTGACTTTGTTTTTTATTGAACAGCGAAGAGGAAAATGTGTCCAGAATAAACTTCCTTTTTCACAGAGGGCCAAAATGGTACATAAACCAATTCAACTAAATTCTCTCAATTCTCTTTAAGAATTAACATATTGGGTAAGAATGTTTAAACCTGGGGTGTGCAACATTTTCTAATGTTTAGCCACATTGGAACTTTGGAAAGACAAAGAGGGCCAGTTACCATAGGATAGCTTTAGTGGCCTTTAGTTAATAGTAAAGTAAAGTACCCATCGAACCAAATGGATCTACAGGTCCGGTGAAGCAGCGTTCACCAGTTTCTGTGACGACGGCTACTAGGTGATTGTGTGACCAGCACTATGCACAGCCGCCTTCACTTTACCCCAACAATGGTCAGGGACACCCTCCAAACCAGGAAAAAAATCCTAGCCTGCACCAGTATTTGAACCTGTGACCTTCGATACGCACGGCCACCGTGCCCCCAGCTATAGTTAAGTACATTGTAAATACATTTGGAAATAAATAAAAGATAATCAAACATATTGTGTTATATTAGTATTTTTGTACAATTTTTCAATATCTGCTCTGACTCGAAGCAGACTTGTTAGATGTTCATCTGTGAGCTGACTTCGGTATCGACATTTAGTGAATTTCATCCTTGAAAATAATTGCTCACAATAATATGTTCTGCCAAAAAGTGAGATAATTTTCCTGGCATGTTGCTCTAAATTAATTGGATGCTTTCCACATACATATTTTGTAAAAAGTTACCAGGTCATTGCTATCATATGCTCTTCACAAGTCCATATCAGACTGCAAGCCTATCATCTCCATTTGACAGCTTAAAATCCTTTTCACATTTTCTGAAATCATCAAATATGTTTGTAAATTCAGTACTGAACTTGTCAAAATTATCAGCATTTTTGGAGGCCATCAAAATCTGTTAGTTCTGCTTTTCTGAGAGCCAGAGTAGGAAAATGAGTTGAGTTTTATTCTATTCAACTGGGTCTTAAAAAGTTTTAATTTCTTCTTAAATGACAAAATGTGTTCATACATCTTGTTCATCAACTGATGTTAACCTTGTCGTTTCACATTTAAATCTACATGATGTCAGAAAAGCTAGGTCATTTAACCAGTCATCATTACTTAAATAAGCAACATTTATCATGAACTGTTAAATTTCCTTCAAGTTCCAAAATCTCTTCAAAGTTGCAGCTCTACTGAGCCAACGAACTGCAGTGAAATATACAATTTCAGGGTAATCAGAGTCCAGTTCTTCTAAAAAAGACTTATATTGCCGACGGTTCAGTCCACGAGCACGAATGTAATTCACACACTTAACCACATCTTTCATGACATCAGTGAAACCAAGGAGCCTACCTTTGTGCATCCTTTTCCTGGTGTATAATAAACCCCTTCTGTACAAATGTGTTCAAAAACTTCTATGTGAATCCATTGGTTCTCCCAGTCATTGTAGGTGCTCCATCAGTTGTAAAGCAACACAGTTTGGAAGGGTCAAGTTCAAATTTCTCCATCAGCCTCAAAACTTGTTCTCTAATGTCATGGCCAGTGGTTGTTGGAAGACATACTGGCCACGTCTAAAAATTATTTCATGACTTAAAAATTGACAGTTAGGGTACTCCTCGTAACTCCTATTCATTTGGTATGGTCAATTCAAAAATGTTAAAACTAGTTTCATGATTATGAAAAAAATTGTAAATTAGTGACCAAAATAATAAAAACAAACACTACTAGCTGGGGCCACACCAACTGGTCTGGCGGGCCGGGTTGTGGCCCGCGGGCCGCCTGTTGCACACCCCTGGTTTAAACTAATCGTGTGAGGCCTAAAGCTAACTCTTTTTTTAAAATGTAAATAATATTAGAATGAAAAAAGCTTCATTTTAAATCTAGCATTAACTCCAAACGGGGGTTTCTCTAAGAATTCTCAAGGGTTTTGAAACATAATGAACTCTGACAATAGTAATTAAATCTAGCATTAACTCCAAATGGGGGTTTCTCTAAGAATTCTCATGGGTTTTGAAACATAATGAACTCTGACAATAGTTATTAAATCTAGCAAAAACTCCAAATGGGGGTTTCTCTAAGAATTCTCAAGGGTTTGAAACACAATGAACTCTGACAATAGTTATTTTCAGTTTTTGAACCATAACTTTCTTTTTAATTTTTGGGGAAAGTTCTGTTTTGTTGGAAACTTGCTTAAACCCAGAAAATTGTTGCTTCCAAATTTTCTCTTTTCAATCCAATGTAATTGAAAAGTTAGACTTTCACAAACATAAAAGCATATTCTTGCAGATACTCACGCTCAAAATAAACGGTTTGGTGACATTTCATCCCGCGACATTATTTTGATCCCGTGACAGTTACTCCCTGACACTTAATCCCACGACAGATAATCCCATGACACTTGGTCCCGCGACACTTAATCCCTCCCTTCCCGCGAGATAGTCCCATATAACACTTAATCCCTCCCGCGGACATGTAAACTAAGAAAAAATAACAAACGTATTTGGAGAACTAGTTGTCACAAAAGTACTCACTAATTGGTAGGAATAATAATTACTAATAAAATGTGTTTTCTTATTTTAGCCACTTTAAGGGAAACCCTTATGCGTAATGTTCAAGTGACAATCCTCACCCAGATGGTTGTCAAAGAAGGAGTGTTGGTCTGAGGTCGAGCGAGACTTGCTTTGATTGGTATACAAAGAGATTGTCAGAAAGATATGTCGGCTTTGCTTATTTGTAGTGATCGCTCCTTGTGACCCCAACGACTAGGTTAGATAATGAATTGGGTCATTGTAAACTGTCCTGTATTAATTGTTTCCAATTTAGTTGAAGACTAAATGACAGGTGACCTGGTTGGAAGGGGCGTGGCCTTTGCTTTCATTGGGCAATGAGTTAAGATATGACTAAATGGCGTCGCTCACTGGACCGCCCTCTTTAGGACCCTAAATGTTAATAAAAACACATTTTGTTTCAGATGTTTTCTTAAGCTTTTAGCTCTGCACTACGGATATCTTGGATTTATACTTGGGGATATGGCTGATAAAATCACTTTTGTTTAATAAGTATAAATGTACTGATTAATAAATCTAAATGTACTGTTTAAATACATTTGTTTTATTTTTTCTTAGTGTACATGTCCGCGGAAGGGATTAAGTGTTATATGGGACTATCTCACGGGAAGGGAGGGATTAAGTGTCGCGGGACCAAGTGTCATGGGATTATCTGTCGTGGGATTAAGTGTCAGGGAGTAACTGTCACGGGATCAAATGTCGCGGGATGAAATGTCCGTACACCGCAACCAAAATAAACAGTGTCCATGGCATTGTCCGGCTGAGGCACAAATGGCGGCTCCATGTTCAACAAGTTTAACCAGTCCATGCCGGAGAAGAAAGCCATTGATTTCACCTCTGTCCGAATACAAACAAACACCCAATTGACAAACCGCAACAACAACAAAATAATGACCAAATAAAACACAGAAAAAAGAATAGTTCAGAGGGTGATCACTACAGACATTACAAATATTGTCAAAATAGACAGCACAGAAGAACATTTTGCAACTCTGAATAAAAACCATTTCGTATTTTAAATTTTAACTAAACATTGCTTCTTGCTTTTATTACACAGGAGTAACAAACCATGTTAAATAGTCATGAAGCAATTTTTATCCGTAATGAATAATCTCTAAATATTCGCAACTGTCTCAACTTTCTTGAGAAATAATAACTTACACAAAATAAGGGCTAAAACAATAAAAACAATATTTTATAACCAATGCTATAGGCTTTTTAATTTATTCATCACATTTCAGTTAAAACTTAGTTTGTATACTTTGCAAAGTTGCAACATATTCTCATTTTTTTTCAGATTTGTTTAAAAATTAGTAACACTGTGATTAAAATTGTAAAACAAGGCAGTCTGAAATGTATTGTCTAAAAAGCAACTACAAAACATATCTAGTTCCTAGTCTAGGGATCAATTAGAAGCCAGATAATCTTCTTGTTCACAACTATGGGAATTTTTATTCAGTAAAACAGGTTTTGTAAGACTCAATCTGTTACCAAGAGGCCATGGTTTAATATCTCTGTTTTTCCACTGAAGCCATTTGATGCATAGATGAAATATACAAAGTTTACCTTGATGCATGGATGAAATGTACAAAGTTTACCTTGATGCATGGATGAAATGTACAAAGTTTACCTTGATGCATGGATGAAATGTAAAAGTTTACCTTGATGCATGGATGAAATGTACGAAGTTTACCTTGATGCATGGATGAAATGTACAAAGTTTACCTTGATGCATGGATGAAATGTACAAAGTTTACCTTGATGCATGGATGAAATGTACAAAGTTTACCTTGATGCATGGATGAAATGTACAACGTATACCTTGATGCATGGATAAAATGTACAAAGTTTACCTTGATGCATGGATGAAATGTACAACGTTTACCTTGATGCATGGATGAAATGTAAAAGTTTACCTTGATGCATGGATGAAATGTACAAAGTTTACTTTGATGGATGGATGAAATGTACAAAGTTTACCTTGATGCATGGATGAAATGTACAAAGTTTACCTTGATGCATGGATAAAATATACAAAGTTTACCATCATAAATGGATGAAGTGTACAAAGGTTACCTTGATGCATGGATGAAATGTACAAAGTTTAACTTGATGCATGGATGAAATGTACAAAGTTTATCTTGATGCATGAATGAAATGTACAAAGTTTACCTTGATGCATGGATGAAATGTACAAAGTTTACCTTGATGCATGGATGAAATGTACAAAGTTTACCTTGATGCATGGATGAAATGTACAAAGTTTATCTTGATGCATGAATGAAATGTACAAAGTTTACCTTGATGCATGGATGAAATGTGCAAAGTTTATCTTGATGCATGAATGAAATGTACAAAGTTTACCTTGATGCATGGATGAAATGTACAAAGTTTACCTTGATGCATGGATGAAATGTACAAAGTTTACCTTGATGCATGGATGTAATGTACAAAGTTTACCTTGATGCATGGATGAAATGTACAAAGTTTACCTTGATGCATGGATGTAATGTACAAAGTTTACCTTGATGCATGGATGAAATGTACAAAGTTTATCTTTTGCAGCAGGTCTCCTATCTGGATCATTAGTCAGGAGAACGTCCACTGCAGATCTGGCCTGATAACTAAGGGCTTCATCACCAACTGGCGGAGTAATGCCTGCATATAATATAAAGTATTTCTCTGTATAGTATAACTGAATATAGTGTATCTATTTCTGTATAGAATAACTGAACATTATGTATTTATTTATGTATAGAATAACTGAATATAGTGTATTTATTTTTGTACAGAATAACTGTATAAAGTGAATATATTTATGTAGAGAAAAACTAAATAAAGTTCATATATTACTGTACAGAAAAACTGAATAAAGTGTATATATTTCTGTATAAAATAAACTTAATATAGTATATATATTTCTGTATAGAATAACTGAATATAGTGCATATATTTTTGTATAGAATAACTGAAAAAAGTGTATATATTGCTGTATAAAATAACTGAATATAGTGCATAAATTTCTGTATAGAATAACTAAATATAATGTATTTATATATGTATAGAATAACTAAATATAGTGTATTTATTTATGTAGGCCTATAGAATAACTTAATATAGTGTATTTATTTATGTATAGAATAACTGAATATTGTGTATTTATTTATGTATAGAATAACTGAATATAGTGTATTTATTTATGTATAGAATTACTGAATATAGTGTATTTATTTATGTATAGAATAACTGAATATAGTGTATTTATTTCTGTATAGAATAACTGAATATAGTGTTTTTATTTCTGTATAGAATAACTGAAAATAGTGTATTTATTTCTGTATAGAAAAACTGAATATAGTGTATTTCTTTATGTATAGAATAACTGAATATAGTTTATTTCTTTATGTATAGAATAACTGAATATAGTGTATTTATTTATGTATAGAATAACTGAATATAGTGTATTTATTTATGCATAGAATTACTGAATATAGTGTCTTTATTTCTGTATAGAATAACTGAATATAATGTATTTATTTATGTATAGAATAACTGAATATAATGTATTTATTTATGTATAGAATAACTGAATATAGTATTTATTTCTGTATAGAATAACTGAATACAGTGTATTTATTTCTGTACAGCATAACTGAATATAGTGTATTTATTTATGAATAGAATAACTTAATATAGTGTATTTATTTATGTATAGAATAACGGAATATAGTGTATTTATTTATGTATAGAATAACTAAATAAAGTGCATATATTTCTGTATAGAATAACTGAATATAAATAAACTAATAAAGGCAGCATTTCATTTATTATTATTATTGATCGACTAAGGCATTAGCAATACAGGAAAGTTTTTGGAAGGCATCTGTTTCTTCATGTAAATCCTAAATTAAAGAGGATAAAGAAATCTTTTTAAGTGTGCGCTCTTTCAACTCGCGGCATCTACATTATGGAACACGAATAAAGGCGTCAGACAGCAACATTAAAGGACCTTCAATTTCAGCTAGATTTTTATACACTTCCCTAAGCCACAAACTTTACAACTGAAAAATGGAACCAGAGCACAATGGGCATGCTAAAATGTTGGCCTAAACATAATGGATGGATGCGCCATACAATTGCCCTAATTACCATAAGGCCTACTGTTGTTTGTAACGATTTCAAATGCGACTGAGTGCAAAAATGAATAAGCAGTGAGTTCTGGCTTTTTCTCTTGTTCACTTTGTGACCAGCAACAAGTTTTGATTTTTTTCAACTCTTACACGCAACTAATAAAAAATGAAACACACAGTTGACATTTTAAGCATTATTTCTATATAGATTTGAAAAAATAAAACCTTTATTAGTGCATGTGACTGCAGAGACCCTACCCCCTTTCTAGTCTCGGAAAGGACATTGGTGCCTCCACCTTCTTTCTTGACCCACCCTTTACTTGTTGCGCCCTCCCCTTAAGAAAGCTTGTTCTGTATTTGTATTTTATAGAGAAATAAAACATCGGTAAATAAAATCAGTGCTCTACTCACAAAGTCTAAAGAGGATGTAAGACTGAGTATCTGGCCAGGGGTCCTCAAATCAATCTTGCCTGAGTGTCGATAACTAAAAGATGTCATGCTTCCAGACATAGGGCTTCTACCTGCAAAAAGAAATCCTTAGAATGAGTTTGCTTTCAAAGTGCATCACAATTATATTTAAACTTGTTGCACCCATGGGTAAATTCAGCCTACATACTAAATGTGTGTATATACAAAAATAGAGCAAGATCAATAACTGAAGAAAAAAAAACATACATACAGTTTAGAATACACATACCCATCTAAATAAAACAAATGACTGCATATTATTACCCATAACTTTTGTAAAAACTTACTTACCCATACAACACATCAAGCAAAAGCAAAGCCAAGTGAAAAAGCTCTATGTTACTTTGCGGACCATTTTTAATTCAGAATATGTTAAGAGCTTTATTTAAAGTAAACATGTTTTACTCTTGTCATACTCAATCTAATGGCCAAGGATTTAACTAGTTTATATAAGCTTGAGGAATGATCTATTTACTTAGCCACATTTCAAATGACACCCCACATACTCGCACCAGTCATCAAAAAATTGGTTAGCCCAGTGCTTCACCATGCAGTGAGAGAATCAGAGATGTAGGCCTAATGATGTTGTTTGGTTGAGGAAAGAATCTTCCACTTATAACAGAGAGATAAAAAAAAAGCTTACGACTATCAAAGGCAATTTTCGATAAGCCAAAATCAGTCAGCTTTATTAGAGATGGGAATCGAACCCACATTTAGAAGTTCGGGTTCGGTTCGATTCGTTGAAATCATAAGTTCGGGTTCGGTTCGGTTCGGTAGGACCCTATAAGTTCGGGTTCGGTTTGGTCGTATTGGTAAAAAACTAAGTTCGGGTTCGGTTCGGTAATAATTTAAGTTCGGGTTCCGTTCGGTTCGACAACTATTGAACTCTTACAATGTTTGCGTTTTAATAAAACTGTTTTTATATAACAAAACAAAATTTTATTTAATAAAAATTTAAAAAAAATCTTAGAATAGGATCCTACAACTGGATTTTCTCCTGCTATAAAATAATATTTGTTTTCTGCCACATTTTCCAAACTCCCAATTAATTATGCCTAGGTTGATGCAAAAAACAAACCACAACAACAATAAGAGTAATTTCTGGGTCTTCTGTTGTATAAAATACAAATACTATACGTATTTCTAGTGTAAGCGACGTATTCTGGTGTAGCCTAAGCGACCTAGTTCTGGTGTAAGCGACGTATTTCTGGTATAAGCGACGTATTTCAGATGTAAGCGACGTATTTCTGGTGTAAGCGACGTATTTCTGGTGTAAGCGACGCATTTCTTATGTAAGCGACGTATTTCTTGTGTAAGCGACGTGATTGGGCTTAAAAATATCGTCATTACCAAAAAAAAGTGTGTATTTGAAAATGCTCATTGTTATCAGTGATAAAGCTCTAAAATGTAATAAAACACAAGTTGAGCTCTTAAAAAGTAACCTGAAATGCCAAGTTATAACAAAATAGTCTCTGTGACCCTTTTTTTACCCTCTCCTTTTTTTTTCTCTTTATTTTGAAAAACAGGGATTTAAAAAATAAATTTTTCAAATTAGAAATGTAATTTTATTATCAATTGTTAACGTTTCAATTTTCATATTTAAAAGAAATATTAGTTTCTTAATTGTTTAGGGTGAGCTTGTGCATAAATGCAGGAAAAAAACCTGCTATTTTATTGCCCCCTCCCCTGCCCAAACCATGCAAGAGTTTCCCATTAAAAAAGTTTTCTGCCTCCCCCTTTATATAATTAAATATGCTATCACTTGTCCATATCCCCTCTACATTACACAATTATGTCTCCTCCCACCTCGCAATGTTCTTTGTCTCATACCCTTCCAGTTTATCATCTATGACATATACCCCTAATCTGGATTTTTGTTCTCACTCACAATAAGCGGCTGGAGTGTTTACCATGACGTCTAGTCAATTTATGTTGTGTTGTCAAATGTGAGGTTAAATTCACACCTCTTCATCTCCCCACCCCTAGTTACAACATAACTCAGTCACTCAATTTTAGCCACAGCGCCGTCGCTGTGGTAATGCAGTTGACATACTTTGAAACTTCTTTTGGCTGCGCAAAATACATTTAGCCAACAGCTAGGAAGCTTGGTGATGACACGAGAGAAGATCAAAGCGTTATGACGTCGCAGAGGCAGGTAGAGCAATCATGCTTTAGTGATACATTTACCTAGGTCACTTACGTTGACGGTCGGTCGATGTTTGTTTAATCAAATTTTATTTTTCTTTTTTTGCCGCGCATTTCTAGGTACATGAATGCTGATGTATTAAAGGGTGTTGGGGGAGGGATGGTTATAAAAATAATTCTTTTGTTTTTAATTACTATCAATACAAATGTAATCATTACTGGCGAATGCTTGCTAAAGACAATATTAAAATATTTTTTGTTTCTGTTACTTTTAATAAGGTTCGTTCGGTTCGGTTCCGATGCCGTCACTTTAAAGTTCGGGTTCGGTTCGGTCACTGGCAGAATTCGGGTTCGGTTCGGTTCGTTGGAAACCACAGTTCGGGTTCGGTGTGTTCGGTTCGGGTTCGGTTCGATTCCCATCTCTAAGCTTTATGTGTCCTTTCTCCGAGATGAGCATGTCTTCAGGTCCCTTGTGAAATTATTTTTAAAAATATTTTTTTCAAATGGTTTGTCTACCTTTAACAGAAACACTTTAGACAATGAATGAAAAAAGTAAACGTAGCAGAAAATTGTAGTCAGACTGTGGCAATGTTCATTTTTGAAAAATATATTTAAAAAAACTGGTACATCTATTATTGAGGAAAAATTGTTGAAACCCAATATGGACAAAAGAACTGACATTTGACAATATTTTAACCACAAATTATTTTTGTCAAAGTTCTAAATAAGCTTATTAAAATGTCATTTTAACATAATGCTGTGCATGCTATTTTACAAGATTGTTCAATTGTATGTAGGCCTACCTTGGGCAAATATTTATAAAATTTAATTTTGACCCCACCATATATATTTTAAAACTTAACTTCACAATTGAACTTTTACAAATAAAATGACAAATAAATACTTTTTACTTCTGTTGACTTGTTAGGCAAGAATTATCATTTTAGAAATATGAGCAAGTATGTAGCTCGCCTCTGAACAATGCCCCTCTATGTATGTAGCTCACCTCTGAACAATGCCCCTTTATGTATGTAGCTCACCTGTGAACAATGCCCCTCTATGTATTTAGCTAACCTGTGAACAATGCCCCGTTTTGTATGTTGCTCACCTGTGAACAATGCCCCTCTTGTGGAGATATTCTAGTGCCCAGGTGACCTCATACATGCAGGACATCTCTTCACCAAAGTACTTACACATTATCAATAGAGACTTTACATCACCACCTATCATGTACTCCATGATCTGAACTGTCACATATAATATATGATGTCATTAATCAATAGAATAACATTCATGCATTTTAATAGAAAAGTAATCTCTTGGCATTAATTATCATCAGACAATTATTAGGTCAATATTAGTTTTTGTTTAAAATCTGGATTCATTTTTTTTTTGCTACATGTTAAAGAAAATACAGTGGTAGTTTGGTTACGAGCTTAATTCATTGCAGAACCCGGTTTGTAACCTGAACGTTCGTAACCCAAAACATTGAAATCAATGAAATTAAAACAATCCGTTATATGAAGAAAGAACCATTCTTTTTTTTATTAACATACAGTCGTTTACCAGACCAAATGCAAAGAAGACATACAAGATTTTCATTTTTCTCTAAAAGCCCTGATGCCTGGTTGACCTGGACTATAGTCTGGAATTTGTACTACAGTGCGACGGTGCAAGTATAAAAGCAAGCCAGCATGTTAATGATCCACATCGACTGATTTGAGTAAAGTTTTTTTATCATGGCGGAAAAAGTTGCTTTTACCACCCTGTAATCATTAGCTATGTGAAACACACACAGTGCTATTTTCAAGTTTCATTATTATTTCTTTCTTTACCTCCACTGGGGAAGATGAGCAGTTGACTCTCGGATGGTGTATCCCAGCACCGTCCTGGAGTCCATAAAGGACTCAAGAATGGTGAAGTGTGTAAACCACCAATATGCCCCCATTAAGAGTACACCAATGAGCTAACGCACATAGGATGTCAAAGATTTAATTGAACTGGAACGAGGCCCCGAAATTCTGTGGGGAGGAAGCAATGTGCACAACGCCCTGTCTCACCAAGACCTATGATGTATGGTCATCACCGGCAACTCCTGCGGCGCATCTTAAGCCTAGATGTATCGACTTTGTCTCTCCCTTGGAACCGTCAGCTGTGAGGAGAGGGGGGGGCTGCTGCATGGGCACCAACTGGCTTTCCATACTATTTCGCCCAGGCTCTGTAGCTCAACTGGAGAGGACATTCCAGCGTCATCGCTAGATGCCGACCCAACACGGGAGGGGGCAGTTACCGGTTATTAGCTCATCCAATTGGCGAAGGAAACGAGCGCCAGGGGTCCCCTTCGATGGTGGGAGAGGTCATCGAACTTCATTGGATGGCTACCGCCCGCCTCAAGCTGGGCAGCCCCCAGCCAGTTAGGTGCCGTCTCGCCATGACTTACCTGCCCCACTGGGTGCGCGGGGATTAGAGAGGCATCTCTAAAAAATTGGGCCATAAAACAATCGCACCAGGCAATTAAAAAACAAGTAAGAAGCATCCATCTCTTCGATTTGCTAGCTGGAATGTCAGGACCATGTGTCCCGGCCTCACCCCAAACCCCTACCAAATAGATGATGCAAGAAAGACTGCCGTTATTGACAGGGAACTTTTGCGACTCAACGTTGACATTGCAGCTCTGCAGGAAACCCGGCTGGCTGACAACGGTACCGTCAGGGAAGCCAAATACACTTTTTATTGGCAAGGGAAGTCTCCAGACCAACCAAGACAGCACGGTGTCGGCTTTGCGATGAGAAACACGCTTATCAGCTCTACAGAGCCCCCCACAACAGGCACAGATAGACTACTCTTCCCCCGGTTGCCAACCTCTTCTGGCCCAGTCAACATCTTTAGTGTGTACGCCCCAGTGATGAGAAGAAATATCAGTTCTACCAAGCCCTAGATGAAGCGATATCCAAAATATCCAGCACTGAGGGCCTCTATCTCCTTGGAGACTTCAATGAAAGAGTGGGAGATGACCAAGAAACCTAGCCCACCTGCCTCGGAAATTTTTGGAGGGAAAAGATAAATGATAATGGACAGAGACTGCTTGAGCTCTCGTGCCACCACGGTCTGTGTGTGACTAACACCTTCTCCAAGTGCAAAGAAATACACCAGGTGTCGTGGAGACACCCTCGCTCTCGCCACTGGCACCAACTTGATCTTGTCCTAACTAGAAGAGCGGATATTGGCAGCGTCCTCCTCACCCGTAGTACCATATTGCAGACTGCGACACAGACCACGCCCTCGTGGCGAGTAAGGTGCGCCTAACGCCGAAGAAGTTGCGCAACTTGAAGAAAAATGGTCGCCCACGCATCAACACCAGCTGTGTCAGAAACCCCGAGAAAACCCAACAGCTTATCAGCATACTCGACGGTGGCCTCGACGAGGTAACAGCAGGTGACACCATCAACTACAAGTGGCCACGCCTCCGCGACGCCATGTACAACGCAGCCATCACTGTTTACGGGAAGAAAGAGCGAAAGAATGCTGACTGGTACGATGCCCATTTGGAGGAAATGGAACCCGTGATAGAGGCTAAGAGGAACGCCCTTCTGGCCTATAAGGCTAAGCCTAGCCCCAGTACACTACAAGTTCTATGGACTGCCAGCAGTAAAGCCCAGCAGACTGCCCGTCATTGAGCCAACACCTACTGGCTGAATATCTGTAACAGCATACAGAGAGTTGCCGATACAGACAGCGCAAGAGGGATGTACAAGGGCATAAAGAAGGCAATAGGTCCAACCCCCTCTAAGACAGCCCCCCTCAAGTCCAAAACAGGCGAGGTTATCACCGATCCGGAAAAGCAGATGCAGAGGTGGGTGGAACATTACCTCGAGCTGTACGCAACGCAGAACACTGTAACAGACTTCGCTCTTAGAGCGATATCGGATCTGCCAGTCATGGATGAGCTTGACACCCTACCCACTGTGGATGAGCTCAGCAAAGCCATCGACCGTCTCGCACCTGTAAGCGGCGGAATTCCACCAGAAGTCCTAAAGTGCGGGAAACCAGCCCTGCTACAGCCACTTCATGACCTCCTTTGCCTCTGCTGGGAACAGAGTTACATTCCTCAAGACATGAGAGATGCTAACATCGTCACTTTGTATAAAGACAAAGGTGACAAGAGCGATTGCAACAACTATGGGGGCATCTCCCTCCTCAGCATCGTTGGTAAAGTGTTCGCCCGCGTCATCCTTAACCGCCTGCAGGCCCTCGCTTAACGCATCTACCCAGAGTCACGGTGTGGCTTCAGGGCTGGTCGATCAACAGTGGACATGATCTTCTCACTACGCCAGCTACAGGAAAAGTGTCAGGAACAGCGGATGCCACTCTTTTTAGCCTTCATCGACCTCACAAATGCATTTGATCTGGTCAGTCGAGGCGGGCTATTCAGCTAGCTGCAGAAGATTGGATGTATCCCACACCTGCACGCGGTGATCAGGTCCTTCCATGACAACATGCACAGCACTGTTTGCTACAATGGCGCAACGTCAAAGGAATTCCCAGTCAGCAGCGGAGTGAAGCAGGGCTGCGTCCTTGCGCCTACTATCTTCGGCATATTTCTCTATGCTTCTCCAACACGCCTTCAATGACTGCAGTGAGGGTGTTTTCATCCACACCAGGTCTGATGACAAGCTCTACATCATAGCGCGTCTCCGTGCCAAGACCAAAGACACAAAGGTTCTCATTCGAGAGATGCTCTTCGCTGATGACGCAGCCTTGACTTCTCACACCGAAGACGGACCAGCAGCTTGTCACTTGCTTCTCCCATGCATGCAAGGAGTTCGGCCTGACTGTAAGTCTAAAAAAGACTAACATTATGGCTCAGGGCACAGAGACCCCTCCAAACAGTGTCATCGATGGACATACCTTGGTGGTTGTCGAGAACTTCACCTACTTTGGGTCCACTATCTCGAGTTCGCAGTCCATCGTCTCGGAGATCAACAACAGGATCGCCAAGGCAGCCACAGTCATGGCCCAACTGAAACAGCGAGTGTGGGACAACCCCAGCCTCACCGAGAGGACCAGACTGCGCGTCTACCACGCCTGTGTACTCAGCACTCTTCTGTATGGCTGTGAGTCATGGACCACCTACGCCATACTGCAGATCCAGTGGCAGGATAAGGTCTCCAATACAGAGGTGCTAGAGTGAGCCAACATGAGCAGCCTTCATGTTGTGCTCAGCGAGAAACGCCTAAGGTGGCTCGGCCATGTAAGGAGAATGAATGCAGGCCGTATTCCCAAAGACCTCCTTTACGGAGAACTGGTCGAAGGTCATAGGAAGACAGGGCGCCCGAAACTGCGCTTCAAGGACCTTTGTAAAAGGGACTTGATCAATAGCTCCATTGACCTCGACACATGGGAATGTCCAGCCGCTGACCGACCAACCTGGAGGCTCGCAGTCAGGCGTGGCACATCCTGCGCAGAAACTGGGCGCAATGAGACGGCCATTCAGAAGAGAGCGAGGCGGAAACACCTACTACAACAGCCATCCGCCTTCAAATGCCTCAAGTGCGGCAGGGTTTGCCACTCCCGAGATGGTCTACATAGCCATTCTCGGCGGTGCAGCTGGACACCCCACCCATGAATCTACACCATCGTCTCTCGAGACGGACGGATGCCAACAACAATAGGGCCTAAGAACTGTATGAAAAGTGTTTCTTCAACACAGGTTCAGGTAAGTTCCTGACAAAAAAATATATAGGAACTATTTATTTATAAAATCAGACATAAAGAAAGAACTCTTCTACAAACAACAGCAAGGAAATTATGGCAAATAAATATTTGCTCATGATACATTAGTTAGCACTGTAAGCTTTTCTTTGTAACACCAGCAATAGTGACATGTGTGAACAGATCAACTCTAAACAGAGCACACACAAATGTAACAGATCCCTGTAGTGTTTTAAACAGCTTTTAATTAATTTAAAGTTTCGTATTGACTGATAATTGTACACAAATTGAAATATAAATTAAATAGGTATAATCTTCCAACATTGGGCTATGTTTAGCCTTCCTATGAGATTAGACCTATTATATGCTTAGGGGGCACGTTCGAAAAGGATTAGTAAGTAAGCAAAGACTCTTAACCCTTGGACCATCTGTAATTAATAGCATATGAACCTTTTATTTGCAGACTTTTTAAAAATTTAGTGTTTACTTAAGTTTAATCTTCTAAACAGTCTATAGGCTTATCCCTACTGCAGTTTCAAATTTATTCTATTATAATCTTAGGCTTATCCCCCTGAATTATAGATTTAGACTTATACCTATTAGTATTAGTTGTATTTAGTGTAGTTGTTGCTTTAGTATATGTTTAGTTGTAGCTCTACTAGAGGTTTGAATGTAGCCCTATTATAGGTTTGGATGTAGCCCTATTTTAGGTTTGAACATTATTATAGGTTTAGCCATAATTCTATTATAAACCTGAGCTTAGACCTATTACATGTTTAGGCAAAGCCCTATGATAGTTTAGGCACACTTTGGAAAATGATTATTCTTTCAAGCTAGGCCCTAACAAAGTATAGAATTTCCAGAGAACTTAATCAGAGTATTCAAAAGTACTATTTGATGAATCAGGAATTGAGTATTTAACTATTCTTTTATCAGTTTATTGAAATTAATGTGTAACATGGGTGTGATTAGGTAGACAATTTGATCAGTTTTTTTTTACCATCTTGTTGGCAGTGTTTTGCACCAACAAGGACCTCACAATTAAGACTGGCATTTAAAAGAGAAGAAACCAGTCTACAGTCTCAGCGTTGCTTCTCAGTGTTCATGAGTGAAATATGACCTTAGCACCTTCTTAGAGAAGAAAGTGTTCTCTGAAATAATTTTTATTTACTTCGAGAATCTCAGTTAAACAAATGTTTGCTTTATGATAAAAATCACACTCGAAGTTCTTTCTCCAACTCTTTCTGCAATGCATTTCTCTACAACATTGTCTATTTCTACAGCAAATGACTTGAAAACAGTTGAAATTGTGGCTTATGTACTTTACTTAAAGGTCATCAAAGTGCACATTAAACTGTTGAAGTGAGATAGAAAAGAAATCAATATTTTTTATTTAAAGACAATACATATCAACTTTTCATACAAATTTTCAGAGTTAAGAAATGAAGAAATGGATAGAGTTGTCCACACCCAACTGCTTCATCCATAATTGTAGTTTAACTTTGAAACTTCCATTGTACTGCCAAGAATCCCTGAGACTTGGTGGGGAGGAAGCAATAGCCTGTCACAATACGTCTAAAACCGGCCCTGGTGCCTGGATGTCCAGGCCACAGTGCAGGCATATGAGCAAACCACCACGTTAATGATCCTGGAGAAATCAGCATGTGGGTAGAGTAGTGCACGTGAATAAAGAGTCCGTATCCTTGCTACTGTAGTGTTTAAAGTTAGATAACTTATATTCAACAATCAAAGTTATACATCAAACATTATTAGAGTAGCCTGCCCAGGTGCTATTACTTTAGTAGTCAAGCATGATGGCAGTCAGCCATGTTGTTAAACCAGACCATGTTTATTATTAATTCAGTGTTGTTCACTAATTTTTCCTGTTACTGATATAACTAATAACCCATGCACCTACATAGCATAAGACCACCACATGAGAAACACTATATTCGCGACGAGTAGGTTGGTTATTTTAAGTTCCAACAGGAATATAATATTCATAAGAAATTACATTACATTTCTTCGTTTGAGATTGCATCAGACAACTCAATACGGACACATTGAAAATAGAATAGAACATGGCGTCTTTTATGTTACCGCAACATCCACCATTTGATTGTCAATCAGAGGGATGGTCGAAATGGATAAAAAGAATACAAAATCTTTTCACAGTTTACAACATCACGAATGTTGAGCAAAAAAAGGCTTTACTATTAACATATGGTGGTGAAGAACTTAATGACCTAATAGAATCGTTACCACTCTCACAGTCAAGTACAACAGCTGCTGAGACTGAGGGGGAAGATCCATTTAGTCAAATTGTAAAGCAACTAACAAGCTACTTCAATTCAAAAATGAACGTTGAGATGCAAAAATATACTTTTCAACATAAAATACAACAGTCAACACATCTAGAGGAATTCTACCAAGATCTGTATCAACTTGACAAAACTTGTAATTTTACTAATGCAGAAAGTGAAATCAAATCTCAATTGATCGCGGGATGCAAGTCTTCCGAAGTGAGGGAAAAAGGTCTATCCACTCCAGAGATGTCTCTCAAAGCCTTACTCCAATATGCTAAGACAATTGAATTGGCTGAAGACTTCCATAAAAGAATCAATAATGATCAAGTTCAGAAAATAGGCACTGCTACAACAACTATTGGTAAGAAATAGCTTAAAAGACATGATCAGTTCTTTCATGGTAAAGAAAGACTGCATAATATCAGTTGCAGGAATTGTGGGGGTAAATGGCGTCATCTAGGTGGTCAAAGCAATTGCCCAGCACATGGTAAAACATGCCACAATTGCAGAAAAAATAAACTGAGAACTGACACAAAACATAAAGAAAAAAAACAAGATTCAAGAATACATTATCTGGAAGATGATGATTCAACACATGAATATGTATTTTCATTCAACATGAAAAAGTATGCCAAGGGTACAATTAAACATTTTGGAAACAAATATTAATTTTCTCATAGACACTGTAGAAAGTATTAATGTCATAGATGTGGAGCATTTCAGGAAATTAAGAAACACACCCAAACTCAACAAATCTAATACTACAGTATGTGTTTACAATAATTCAAAAATCAATGTTTTAGGCACATTTATATTATATTTCTCATGATAAAGATGTAATCAAGTATACATTTCATGTACTGCAAGGTTCCAATAGATGTGTAATAAACTACCAACTTGCAAATGATCTCAAGCTAATAAGTATCTCTGATTCAGTAAACTCAATCACATCAGAAATTCAAAAAATTTCCAGAATTATTTCAAGGACTAGGCAAACTAAAGGATCAGCAGGTTAAACTCGACATTGATTCAAACATATTTCCAATGTCTCAAAAGTATAGACGCATTTCATTCCATGTGAGAAAACAACTTGAGAACCAATTATATCATGATGAATCTCTAGGTGTAATTGAAAAAGCTGATGGACCAACTCCATGGGTGTCTCCGCTTGTTGTAGTTCCGAAACCAAAGGCTCCACATGAAATTCTTGTATACGTAGACATGAGAATGGCAAACAGAGCTATAAAAAGAGAAAGACATGCCACTCCTACTCTCAATGAGATTATCTCTCTTTTGAGCAATGCAAAAGTATTCAGTAAGCTAGATCTCAATCAAGGCTACAACCAATTAGAACTAGCAGAAGAAAGCAGATACATTACATCTTTCTTAACACATATTGGTTTGTTTAGATTCAAAAGACTCAATTTCGGTGTGAATAGCGCATCCGAGATATTTCAAGACACTATACGTCAAACTCTAAATGGCTTGGATGGTGTGATAAATGTGAGTGATGACAAACTGGTATTTAGTCCAGATAAAGACACACATGAAAAACAACTTCATGATGTATTTTAACGACTACGAGAAAAGGGACTTACTCTTAATGCTGCCAAGTGTGATCTAAATAAAACATCAATAAATTTTCTTGGTCACAATTTCAGTGCAGAAGGAGTCAAACCATCTACAGACAAGCTGAAAGATATTATACACCTGCCCACTCCTCAAAATGCCAGTGAAGTAAGAAGTCTCCTAGGCATGACAAACTTCTGTGGATCGAAATGTATTCACAATTATGCCACACTTACTCATGAACTAAGGTTATTAACCAAACAAGGAACGCAGTTCATATGGGAAAACAAACATAAACGTGCTTTTGAAAAATTAAAAGAACAACTTCAAAACACAACTCCTCTTGCCTTCTACAATCAAAATGAAGAAACACATATTTTTGTGGATGCAAGTCCAGTAGGACTTAGCGCAATCTTAGCTCAACCTGACATAAATAATGGTTATAAGATAATCCAGTTTGCAAGCCGAGCATTAACTCCAACAGAACAAAGGTATTCTCAAACTGAACGAGAAGCGCTAGCTGTCGTACGAGTGTGAACATTTGCACATATATTTGTATGGCACCCCTTTTACAGTACATACTGACCACAAACAATTAGTCTCAATATTTAGAAAGCCTAATGCTCAATTAGGCGCACGTCTTGAAAGATGGGTATTACGCACAAAAGCATATAACGTGTCTGTGGTATACTGTCCAGGAAAAGACAATCCTGCAGATTATCTAAATAGACATCCTGCAAAGAATTGTGAAAGGGATAGAGAACTCAATATTGCAGAAGAATACATACAATACATTATGGAAGATTCCATTCGAAAAGCTATGACAGCAGACCAAGTTACTTTAGAAACAGCTCAAGATCCAACATTATCATATGTCATAGAGTGTATTTCAAAAGGACTCTGGGTGACAAACAAAAATCCAAATGTTGATAACAAACTTTTGGAAACATTGAAATTATGCAGAGAAGAACTTTCTGTAACACAGAACAAGATTATCTTAAAAGGAAGACAAATAGTTCTTCCTAAATCATTACAGAATCAAGCTGTACAACTTGCACATAGTGGTCATCAAGGTATTGTCAAGACTATATCATTACTAAGAGAAAAGGTATGGTTTTACAACATGCATCAATCAGTAGAACATTTCATAAGAAACTGTATGACATGTCAAATTGGCACTCCTACTCCGACTTCCGACTCAAGAACCTTTGAATATGCCTCCACTACCAGATGGACCATGGCTAGAATTAAGTGCGGATTTCTGACATCTACCAGATGGATTACAAATTCTTGTCATTACTGATGAATATTCAAGATATGTAATTGTAGAAATTCTTAATAACATCACTGCAAGAACAGTCATTCCAAAATTGGACAAAATATTTTCAGAATATGGAATCCCACAATCCATTAAAACTGACAATGGCCCTTCATTTTCCAGTCATGAATTTGCTGCGTATCTCAATCACATGGGCATCAAACATCGTAAGATTACTCCTTTATGGCCCAGAGCTATTGAGCTATTGCACAACAGAAGTGTTGGCAACAAGAAATGTATAGATTCTTATTATCTTACAGAGCTACGCCACACTGCACGACAGGAAAATCACCAGCTGAACTTCTTTTTGGAAGAAACATAAAAACAAAACTTCCAGAAATAACTCAAATATTGCTAGATAAAGAAATCAGAAAAAGGGATAGTGAAAGAAAGGAGAAAATAAAACAATATGCAGACAAAAAGAGTTACATCAAAAAGAATTCTATGAAGATTGGTGATTCTGTTCTTATTAAAGACAATTCACTTACTAGGTTAACGCCTTATGAACCTAAACCTTTAACTATAATCAACAAGAAAGGTTCAATGATTACTGCAAGAAGAGGAAGCAAAACCATAGCCAGAAACAGTAGTTTCTTCAAACCATCTCCTCTAGGACCTTCACAGGAAGATGAGGACAGTGAAGAAGATTCTCCTATTCCCAGTACTGACTTTTCCGAAGACACTTTAGACAATCAAACTAACACTAACAGTTCAGAACCTTTAGTCATCCCGGAGAATACAGGCACGCTGCAAAGACCAGTTAGAAATCGTGTTCTACCTAGGAGATATGATGACTTTGTTTTGATGTAAATAGTTGTGTGACTTATTCAAACTTATTCACTATTGGACTTTATGATAATTAAGTTTGAAGTGTTTTCATATTTTATAACTGCTATAATTTTAAACGTTAATATTATTCATTTGTTAACCAATTTAAAACAGGTTAGATTTAATCCAAGAAAAGGAGGAATGTAGTGTTTAAAGTTAGATAACTTATATTCTCGGACAGTATCTTGATATGCCCACCACCTCTGTTCCACCCCTATGGATCGTCAAGTTCTGGACTCAAGAGCCGGAAGGCTCGTCCGTTTTCTTTTTGCATTTTAAAATATGTATTTGTGCTTACAGGCAACAGTGCAGGTATCCGAACAATGCCACCACATTATTTATCTGAGGGAAATTCAACAGGTGGGAACAAAATGTCGTGTCTGTGACTGTAAATACCTACTTCATGTTATGTGGAATGCCTTAGGGTGACAGGGTCTTTATGTACCCCCCTTCCTCACCCACACCTTTCCATATTATATGACAAAATCATTCTTCTAATAACCAGGCTGCAGAGTTGTTGGCTGTCTGGTGGTCAATGCCTTTTTTATATTTGTTCTATGTTGGTAATGATAGGTTGAGGGGGGCAATAGTGTTTATCTTGTGTGAATATCAAGGTCCCACGAATGATCAAGTGAGAGAACAGCCCCACTGTTTAGTCCCACTTGCATTTCCGAAAAAGACAACTAACAGTTAGTTGAGCATATAGTTTTAGCATAGACTTGTAACCCCTTTGTGGTGAGGCTTGACAGAGGTCCAGATTGCACTACACTGGATAGAGGTTTGAGCTTTCCTTTTAGGGTGGCTTTGGTATCACCAACTGAAAGACAACAGGCTGGTGAAATGTTGTGAAGGGGCCTGGATCCAGGATGTGATGATGTTACAGTGCATTTTAAGTATAAAAAAAAACTAAAAGGGCACACTTGAGTGTAGCAACCGTTCGGAGATCTCTGTCAATAGCAAGAATGGACCACAGGACAGCCCTACCCCATTTCTCAGCCCTACCCCTCACTCAGTACAAGCTGGATTCCAGAATGCCTATGCTCCCACAGGTGCTAAAGTATAGTAAGTATAGTACCCTTCGGACAAAACTGATCATAGGGCTTGTGAAGCAGTGTTCACAGTTTCTGTGGCCACGGCATATGAGGGGATGTGTGGCCAGCACAATGTCCAGCCATCTTTACTTTACCCCAACTAGTGTCAGGTACCCATCAGAGCTGGGTAGACTCAGGGGCACCCTCAAAGCCCGGGAAAAAAACCTAGCATGCACCAGAATCCAAACCCAGAACCTTTAGATCGCCTGTCAACCACGCTGCCGCTCAGCCACACAGGTGCTAAATGCTAAATCAAAAACTCTTGAAATAATGCACACGAATCACCCAGAAAAAAATAAATGGTGCCACTATGACAATTTCCTACAGATTCTCTTGCTTTCTGAGAGACATTCAAGTAGGGAATGGGTTGCCTGAACCAGCCAAGAAAGCCAATAAGAATGATATAACATATGCCTTAAGATAATACAACATATTCTTGTTTGTTATGACAATGTGTCTTCAACCAGTAGAGTGTTTTATTGAATAGCTACCCCAACCTGCCCCACTATTATGTGCTGGTGGTCTGTTGTATGGTCAAAGCTTTGGATTATAAAAAGAGATGATAGGATTTTCTGCAGCTGTTTCCTATGTCTAGAGGTGGGGAAGTGGGGGGGGGAGGATAATTCCTAGGTGGGGAACAAATTATTATTATTGCTATATGGTACCAATGTTAATGTCCCCTTTTTATTTTTGTATTGATAGCACCTGTAAACACCTTGTGGTGATGGACCAATTAGAATCAAGATTCACAAATAATATGCTTTTTTTTTTTGTTTGTTTTTGTCTTGTTCTGCTTAAGTGGGTGAACACAACCAATGGGAATCAATGAGCTTAATTAATGACACGTATTTGTCCCCCACACTGGACCAGCCAATCAGAAGCTGGTGGATGGCACTATCATTTGCTCATTGGCCTTTCTATTAATCTATGCAGAGACCAGGGTCTTAAAAATCTAGAATAAGTTTTAGATATATTAAACCCTGAGACCTTGCTTACAAATATTCAAAAGCAGTTTCCTAGAGCATAAAACACAACATATCTATTAGTATTGTTTGAAGAACAGTTATTTGTAAACTTTTTTGAAATGGTGAAAATATTGCAACTCTGTTTATGTCTGATGGTCATCTTCATGTTTTCAGGTATTTTTTTTTCTAAACTTTAGAAGGCTATGTTTTTCAGACGTTTTGAATAATACAGCACTATACTCTTTAGTTTATACCGATGCATTGTATGGATATATATATTTTTAATAATTTTTGTTAAAGAAATGGTAAAAGTAAAACAGTAAAATAACTTTAAGGCGCACAATTAGCTATGGCTGCAACACAATATTGACTGAAATCTCGAGTTGGTATGGACTTACTAAAATTGACAAAATAACTCACAAGAATTGGCTGAATTATAAACAAGCCTAGACCAAATAATTCACAGAGAAAGTGCAATTCTTTTTTTAAAACTTTTCCAGAGTGACATTAGTAGGTGGCTTGAACTACCGTGGAAAACAGCTTAACATTATTTAAAACTCTTATAAAACTGACTTTTCAGGCTTGAATTATGTCATTAATGTAAATGATAATTGATACCCTAGATAGTAGGCTATATTTACACCTACGAAATTTTTTATAATCTAAAATGTAGGCCTAAGCAATAGCCTAGTCATTCTACATCATAACAACCACTGATACTGGTGATATTTGCAACTTAATCAACTTAATGAGTAGTGGAGCTTAATTAAGTTAATGCCCCATGACGCCTATTACGCCCATTTACCCTACTGCACTGTATGACTTTATGACTACACTGCCACGCAACATGCCAGCCAGAACAATATGGGCCTATGCCTATCCAATATTATCCCTACCGATTCCCTATTCATCCGGTTGTTGGACAAGTAGCGTCAAGTAGCCTATGCCTAGACACCACATATTCCTACCTATACTGATATTATATATTATATATCATTTTATTCTTAGGTAAAACTCTATTGCATTGTTCAGTTTATAATTGAATTGGAGGGTTACTTAAGTTACTAACAGTTTGATATTTTTTATATAAAAAAATTCGACTTTAAAAGTGTCTTCACCGACTCTTTTAATTATGTAAGTTAAGTTTTGATAGGCCTAGTTAGTTAACTTTAAAGTCTTAGTTAACTTAGTTGATAGAGAATAGACTAAATAGTCAATAGAGACTCAGACTCGATTCATGAAATTCATGTTACTTTAATCATTAATCCCTAAACTTTATTAAAATTAAAGTTTAACTTTAATCAAATTTAATTTTAATGAATGTTAGTTTTATATTTTTGTCTATCTATACCTGACATAAGGTACTAGACTCCATTCTATCGTTTTGATAGGAGACCATAACCATAATATAATCAGAAGAATGCAACGATCACTTTGTAACTATATAGTACTATAGGACTATTATTTTCAAAGCAACAACTTATTTCAAGTCATTTTTCCTTTTCATATAACCCGCGACTAAATATTTTCATTCGTATTTTTGCAGAATCACTATATAAAACATTAAGTCTTTCACTCCTATGAGCCGGTACAATCGGCTTTTTTTTTTTTCTGTCCCTCGAGCCGATTCTACCGGCTCATGATTAATTAATAATTTTGCGAAAAGCTATACGGTATAAAGATGTAATTTTACTTCGCCATTTTAGTTACGCCATTTTCTTTCTTATTAATGCAATATGTTTACATTTGTTGCGTTAATTGTATACATTTTGATCGATATTTGGGTTCAATTATATCTGTTATGGGGTCAAGCGGTCCAGGGGCATGACCAACTTAGATTATTACCGCTAATAAAGCTCTATAAAGAATTTATTCATTACGGACGACGATGACCTATTTTATTAACTTCTAACATTGAAAACTTCACAGAACAAGAGATCGATTATAATTTGGAATAAAGCGAAATAAATGATTTAGGGGAGGAGGGGGTGAAAAGTCACAAATGTCACTTTTTAGGATCTAGAGACAAGAATTGTGAACCTTTAACAATGCCAATGCACCAGATACTAGTTTCACACTTCAGATAACTGTATGTAGAGCCCTTTGGAATAGCTGGTCACGGTAAGCGGTATCAGGGCCCTCACAAGCCTATGTGGCGCCCTAGGGCAAACGTTTCAGCGCTGCCCCCTTGCATACTGTAACTGCTTTGATTTGTGCATAGGTTCTCAACCTTTTTCGGCTAACCGCCCCCTTTTTCAAATTGTTATCTCTCACTGATACCCCCCTTCCTTTTCCAAATCTGAAGTTGAACTAATGAGTCAAATTTGCCGCATACAATTTGTATAGGCCGACTAGATTAGTATGCAATTTTATCATCCGAAAGAGAGCTGAAATATCATAAAAGGAGCTGGAATGAATACATTTGTTTAATTGTTGTTTAATAAATAATAATTTTAAAAATATACTGCAAAAGAGGTTTTGAAAAAACAAAACAATTTTAAAGTGAAGATTGTTCCTGGTATGTTGCTAGTAGTTTGTCTAAGTTCCAATAATTAGGGTGTGGAAATGCAATAAAAAAATTGTTGCCGAAACCAAAAGACCTAGAGAAATAGATGGACGTCTGTTTGCAACCAAAAGTCGTGGTTATAGCCCATTTATGCAATCAATTTTTATTATTTATTTGTTATTTTTTCAATCAATTCTTTTTGCAGTTGTAAAGGTAGGGCTGATTTTAATACTTCACCATTAGAAACAAAAATGTAATAACCAATCAGGAATTTTCATGTTTATAATATTATCTTTAAATCGTCTATTAAAGTAATCATTAATTGTTTCAATGCTTTGAGTAAGCGTGTATTTATCAGTTGTTCTTTATAAATTGAAGATTTCTGCGTCCAAAGTTATGCTTTTACAATAGAAGTTTTGACATAAATGAAAAAAACAAACTCTTTGTCTTCTTTTAATTAAGGTCTATTCGCTGAAATCATTAATTCAATTAAATAAGGGATATCAGTTTTCAATTGTATGAGATGTTATCTCAAATAATTGTCTTTGGTTTCCAAAAACTTTGGCATCGAAACAAATATGCATACAATAAATTTAAACTTTAGATGACTAGCGTACCTAAGTGGTAGTAACAAACTGTTTGCAATCCTCATTATTCTAAAAAAATATGCAAAACTCTCTGAACAATATATCCTTGAAGGCGTTGCTTCTGTTTTGTTAGATGCAGTAATTACGTATTGTAGTGATGCAGGCGATAAGATTTTTAGCAAATTAATGTTGTCGATGAATCAAACACAGCTAATAAATCTGGCAGAGATTTCTTTAATTAAGACATCAAACTATGACAGAATCCATACCATCGTCGATGGAAGAATTTTTTTTCACTAAAAAGTATTCTAGTTAAAGTAATATAATTTGCCTTTAGTGTCCTTAATTATTTTTCTGTAGCAGAACTAGCAAAATGTTCCCTTCTATAATAAAAAAAACATAACGTTTAATTATTGTCAGGTAGCGTGGACTCCCATCAAGTTGTAAAAATGTGGAAAGTTTTTAGGTATTAACACAATATACTCTCACTTCATCACGTGCCATTTCATTAATTCGTCTCTGCATAGTGCTTTTGCTCAACTTATATTTCTTTAATAAGTCGATATCAAAACTGGTTTTTATAAATCAAAGGCTATATAAATCTAATTTATTCAAATTAAAACTAAAACAATCTGAATGAAACTGTGATAATGAACAAAAGCACCGAACTTCGTTTTCTAACGAGCTGAGCCAGATATTTAATTTATACTCACCCTAGCCCCTACTTCCTCTTCTAAAAATCTAATCACCCCCCCCCCCTCATCTGCATTTCTCAGATGCAGTCTAAATATATCAATAGATCAAGGTTAAGTACTGAAAGGGCTTTATATGACTTTTACGTCTCAATTACACAGCAGACATAAGTCGATAAAGCCTTTGTCAAAGCTCAAGATTACCCTTCTTAGAAGTGAAGCAGATCTTTATTTGGTAATTAAAAAATCAGTGCTGTTGAATCTATTTCAAGTAGGCTACTTTCGTACCGCCCTTTGGCCCTTCACCGCTCCCTACTGTTCCCGGGAACATCAGCGCCCGCCTCTGGGGGTGATAACGCCCCCGTTGAGAATCTGTGGAACTTTAGTGCCTGCGCTTAGTTAATTATGATTAAAGACATTTTAAAATGCAATTTTTTATTAAGAATATTCTAGATGAGCCAATCTTTTATGAAACTTTTGTGAGCCTATTTAAAAGTGAAACATTTGTATAAAACAGTTTGAGTGTAAATAAATAAGAAGTTAACTTCTACCATACGTTTATTTATTCATTATTCCTTTTGTTTGCAATTTGTGTTTCAAATTTATTTTATTTCCCCTTCAATTCTCCTAAAATTTCTGGTATGAACTTAATCTAAATGTGCCCCCCCCCCCTAAAAGTGCCGCCCCCGGGCATGTGCCCCCCTCTGCCCTCCCCCGTGTGAGGGCACTGGGTATGCCCATGACAGACTTGCAAAATGGACTGGAGAGCTACCAAGTCATAGTCGATTTCATCTTCAATGATCTCTGTAAATTCATGGTCATCCATTTGTTCACATTTTTTCCAGCGTAGTGTTGGCCTCATCGTCATCATCTGACTCATAATATAACTTCTTCGGTTTGCAAGAACCACCAGCACTGATGGTGAGAGTTTGTGAGGACAGTTTCTCTGGAGTTGACGTCAAGATGGCTGACATTGCTGCTTTTCTTTTCTTTTGGCCTTCCTTACGGGCTGGGGCTTTGGGAAATGGGCGAATTTCTTTTGGGGAAGTAAAGGCGCTGGATGTCGATGGTGTTGGCGAGGTGATTTTTAGCTGCTGATACTCTGAGTGTGCGGGCGATCCATCACTGACCGGGATAGGTTCAGGTCTGTCTGTGGAATAAGTTGGCATGAATTTGTAATCTGGAAAAATATGTCGATCCATGGGATAAATCCCAGTGCCTTTAAATCCAGATACGATGTTTGCTGGCGTGAATGTTTTGGGAAAGCGTATGAAACCATATGTGGTACAGAGTGAATGGACATCTACTTGCCAGCATTAACAGGATCTTTACACCATATCACGGTCATAATACAACTGGAATGGTCCATAGACTGATTTATCCAGTGGTTGCATTTCATGCGAGCAATGGAGGGGGGGAATGACAATAGAGTGATATGGTTTTCTCTACAAAAGGTAATTGCAGCTTCACTACAGTGGGACGCGTTATTGTCCAAAATCATCAACACTGGATTGTCTTTTGACGACTTCGCATGTTGGACAAATTGCTGAAGAAATTTAATGGAGTTCTCAGACGTCATCCACCCGGATGCCTTTGGGTGAGAGTCGCATTGTGTTTCTGGTGGGGCACCTAGATTCCAGTGATATTGAACATTGACTCTGGGGAAGATCAGGAATGGTGGCATGCTATTTCCGATGGCATTTACCGCTCCACATAGTGTGACGGTGCTCCCTTTCTCATGTGACACGATGGAGCCTACACGTTTTTCGCCCTTCTTTGCTAGTTGTCGCTGAGGCGTTTGTACAGTGGAACACCCAGTTTCGTCAATGTTCCAAATGCATTGTGGCCGAAACTTATGTTTCTCCATCACTTTCTCCAGATTATCGAAGAACAAGTTGACGTTTGTTTTGTTGAATGCCTATGCGCGATTGAGTGATGTTGCCTCCAGACTTCGCAGAGATAGCTTGTCTTTGTGACGTTGCCTAAATGCCTTCAGCCAATCCTCTCCTGCAGTTTTCGTAGAGGACCAGGATTCTGGCATGAGAATCTTGTTGGCGACAGCAACTTCGTAGGCTAGTTTGCGTAATTCTCTCAGGGTTAGGCCATAGTAGATTGAAGAGGATTCAAGGATGTAGTCCAGCAAAACTTGTTCTTGCTCATCTGCGTGCTGTAGCCAAAAGTTGCCTTCTCAATGTTGCCGTCTGTTTTGTGCAGCTTTATATAGCGTTGAAGGGTCTTATAATTAACCCCACAGTCGGATGCAGCTTTACGGAGCGACTTTCCTTCGAAATTGGCTGCAACTGCCATCTCCATGGCATGTTTCGTAAATGTTCCTCGTGCTGTCTTGCGCTGGTATTGTCTTGGCATGATTCTGTGAAGAAAAAAAGCAAGTTAAATGCCTTAGACTAAATTCAAAGATACAATCTAAACACACAAAAATTCAGTGATTGCATATGTCATGATTGGACAATAAAGGTTATTATTAGGCCTACTGAGTAAAATTATTATTATTATTATTAGATTGAACAACAAAGGTTATTATTATTAATACTATTATTATTATTATTACTACTTGACTTGCCTATTATTATTTTATTCACTGTATAAATGCTATTGGAATATAATGACTTCACATAATCATTTGGAAATTCAAGAAAGAAAAAAAAATATTTTGCATGTTTTGTACCAAGTAGTCTTCTGTTTTAATGACCGGGGTGAAAAGTAACACCCAAGAAAAAGTGTGACTTTTCACCCCATGGCCTGTGACATTTCACTTCACCCCAGCAGGTGGTTATCATACAAAATGATCCACACTTTCAAATCAATTTCTCAAAAGTACAAACAATTAATCCAGACTGACGTTATTATGGCTTGAGAAAAAAAGAAATTGCATGAGACACAAAAATAATGAAAGATGCAAGCATACTTACAGGATTCCGTTGATGGAATTTCCCACTTTATCAATAAAAACAAGTACTGGTGGTTCTGAACTCAGTTCTGGTTCAGAAAGTTCAAACAGGAAGTGAACTCCAAGTAGGGTAAACGACTAAAAACCATAATTTTCTTGATGAAGGAATGAAAAAATGTGTTCTTCAAGGCAAAAACTTACTGTAATTTTTCACCCCTGTGACTTTTCACCTCCTCCTCCCCTAATGAGAGCGTTCAAAAAGGGGGCGTGGCCCACTTCGAAAGGTTGCAAATTTAGACTGCATTTTTTTTTCAAATATAATAAATATATTTTTTAATACATTTATCATATACAACATTCAATTTCCTTTCCAATGATGTATTACACTTCATGTAGGCCTATATTTTTAATAGTAGACCAGTTTATGAGAAAACGAGTAGATGTTTCTTTATTTCAACTTTGCTACATATTTTTTTATGATGGCATATCTTTGGCTAAATATTGTGTAGCTTTGTTATTTATTGATCAATTTTGTTCAAATTTAAAAGTGTTATTATTTATTATATTTGCTATTGAGATTTTAAATAGTCCATCAATTGGTTGACAAGTTTTATAAATAAAAAAAACTTTTATTGGAAAGAAAAAAATATATTTTTTAAAAATATTTTTTTCTTAGTGGTTGACCACTATACATATTTTATATAGCTCAAAAAACATATTTTAAAGTATTTTAATCATAAACTACATTCATTTTGCTCTCATTTGATGTGTAACACTAAGGGTTTATCTCTTAGGCCTATATTTGTTCCAAGGTTTACATTTTACAATTAAGGTCCTATTTTTTCTTGTATCTGTAAAAAAAGGCTTGGTAAAACCATGAATAAAGCCCTGGGAGTCATTGCTACATAGAAAGGAAACGGAAAAAATATTAATGTGTTAATCACTCGTGGTTATAATCAGTGCTTTTTTTGTGTCGGTACGCACCGGTACTGTGTACCGGCACCTTTTTCAATGTGGGAAAAAAATTATTACTTTTCTTGTATTTTAACTTTTATTATTAATTTATTATATTATTAATTTGTTAAAATTGAATTATTTTAAACTTGCGCGCAATAAGAATTAAAATATAAAATGCGAAACTGCTTTAAAAGTTAGGCAATCCACCACTGAGTACCGGCACCTAAGGTGCCTGTGGGTATTAAGGCCCAGCGGGTAATAAGGCCCACTGGTCTAAGCTAAGGGAAAATATAGAATGCGAAACTTTTTTTCTGCATTAAAATTGTATAGTTATATGGCTTGTTTACTGGCAGCAAAAACTAAAATTCTGCCTTACTTTACCGTATTTTCACCGTAGCAAGATAGGTTCGTTGGGTCTGTCAAGATTTGATCAAGTCTAATTTTTAAGGTACGCATTTTTGCATTAAAAAAATTTCATAATGCTTTTTTTTTTTTTGAAACTGCATATTTATATTTGCATTTAGAATTTATTAATTAGCAGTACTAACATTTACTATTATTATTTATAAAAACGTCTCTATTTTCTTTAAATTTAATTTTCTTTGTGCATATTTTAAAATGAGCATTTAACTAAAATATATAAATGAAATGGATCAAGCTACATCTTAATATAGACTTTTTAAATAGTATCTAATGAATAAAGTTTTTTTTTCCATTTTCAGTTTTCAAATAGTGGCATAAATAAATGGCAAAGGAGAATCTAGAGTTAATTGAACAGAAAATCAGATGCATGTTGCACTCTGAGCTGTGCAAAATGGTTTGCCACAAAGAGAAGCTGCCATAAAAATAAAATTCCTTGTATAACACGACAAAATCACTTATATTCAGGATTTAAATTACTATTTTATTATTATTTTTAATAATATTTAATATGATATCACAAAATGGCTTATTTTAAAATATATAATACTTTTTTATTTTGTAAATGTAAGATATGTTTATCTAAACATTAAATAAATACAGTTTCACAATTTTGATTATTATTGCTTTTTTTTTATAGTATTTATTACATGGGCCTTATTACCCGCCTATGAGGGTAATAAGGCCCATTGAAGGCATGTTACAAAAATATTAATAACTTTAGTTATAACTAATATCTCAATAAACAAATAGCATGTTTACATTGAGGAATGATTAATCTTAAGTAGCACTCAAAAATATTTGTCAAAAGTAATATTTTATGGTTTAGATAACTAAAAGTCTGTTAGGTGGGCCTTAATACCCCCCAGGTACCTTATGTTTTTACAAAAAAAAAGCACTGGTTATAATTAAAATATAATATAAAGACAATTATAATAAAACGCATGCGTAAAAAAGTAGTTTTTATAATTGTTTTAAAAAGTATGTCAAATATTGTAAAGAGGTTTTACACGTAAAGCTATTATAAAATGCCTACCAAAAATAATAAAAAATAATTTTTATTAAGCTTATACACAGTGGCGTAGCTAGGGGAGGCAAGGGGGATTTAAATTCGAAAGTCCCCCCGGGCCCCTACTTGAGAGGGGCCCCCAAAGGAGTGTCCGAATTTTATATTCTCATGTCATAATTTCCAATGTCAAAATGCAGGGGCCTCTAAAGAGGCCAAGACCCCCCCCCCCCACCCCGGCCCCCAAATCCATAGCAACGGCACTGCTTATACAATTTAGGTCAGAGATTTTTTTTTACTTTGTTACTCTCCTTGTTCATCGCAATAATATATCCGAAAAAAAATCACAGATCTGCCTATTATTTTTGCACGTTAGAACAATATGCCTATATATAAATATAGGCTATAATCACTGAGCTATAATACATGGAGTGCTAATGGAAGTAAATTGTAGGAGAAAATGCGGACTTTTAAATATATATAAGTGCACTGTATGGCTATATATACATGTCTAAATAATAAATATTTATTAAAATTACTTACTCAGTTAACATATATATGTAGTATTCAAAGCATTATCCAGAAAAATCATCAACCATTTCATCTTTTGACTTCGCCATGAATTGAATGAGTCCGGTACTCATTAAAATTAACACAATTTACTCGTATAAGAGAGTATAAGCTTATATTATATATATATAATGATATATGTTCAGTATAAAAGAGTTCATTTTATGACGCAATTACGAACAGTTTTTACATTTTTGGTACTCCCATGTATATATAGCTAAATGACATACCAATGCACATTTCTATATTTAAAAGTCCGCATTTTCTCCCATTTTTACTACCTTTATTTTAAGTTGCCATTTCTGTCTGTCTGGATGGTTGCAATCATCGTGCAAGAATTGGCTTCGATTTTTCGACCACTTCCCGTGGTCCAATCGAGCTGAAATTCGGACAGCAGACTTGCGGCGACTGTAAATACATTCTATCATATTTTCAGTTAAAACAACTTAATAATACTACACTTATAACAATATTCATTTCTTAAAAGGAAAGTATAAGAAAAATTTTGGTTTCACTTTAAAAATGCCTGTGCAACTTTTTATACATTTTCGGCGCAAAGCTAGAAAAAAAAATTATGCGCTAAGATTATTTTTAGAACAATTCATATTTAATTACATGATGGTCAACTTAGTTTGCAAATAAAGGGAGTATAATAAAAACTTCGTTTTTATGGTTTTCTTGTTACTCCCTTTATTTTAAGTTCTACTGTCTGTCCGCTTAGATGGATGGTTGGTTGGATGACAGCAAAACTTTGAATCGTTTTTACGACCACGTTACGTAGTCCGATCGAGCTGAAATTTGGGCAGCAGATTTGCACAGACTAACAATACATTATATTAAATTTTCAGCATCGTATCATTTGGAATAGTCAAGAATTCCTTCTACCAAGTTGCGAATCGAGGAATATATTTTACGAAAAAACATGGCTACCTTTGACGGAAGTACATAAACTTTTCGGATATGTTAGTTTTTACGAAATAAATACGAATGAAAACGACACAATATAGCCGAAACAAAAGCAAGTTGTTTTTTTAAATGTGCAATCGTTATAATTAGATATGTATTTGCCGACATTACCGATTCGAAATTTTTTAGTTTTGTAGTGAAGTGATAATGGTAAACTTAGTTTGCAAAGATTGTTTTTATGTTTTTCTTGTTTCTTCTCCATTTTAATTGCTTGATAACTCCATGTATATATTATAGCTCAGTGGCTATGATGTAGCCTATATAGACAGAAGATAATTGGAAAAATAGCCTAAATAGATCTATAATTAGATAGTCGAGACATATATAGGTCTTGCAACAGGCTAACACGCCTAGCATGATCATTCTCCTTCGCCAACGACGTCTTCGGTGGCTTGGCCATGTTTCCAGGATGGAGGATGGGCGAATCCCAAAAGACCTGCTATATGCTGAGCTCGCTGAAGGCAAGAGAGCTGCCGGCCGCCCCAACTCAGGTTTAAGGAAGTCTGCAAACGTGACCTAACTGCTATAGATGTAGAGGTCGGAAATTGTGAGAACCTTGCTCAGCACAGAAGTAGTTGGAGAGGCACCTTACACACCAGTATAAATGCGACAGAGGGCAAACTTCGCCTTATGGCGGAGGCTAAAAGAGGAGCGAAGAAAAGTAAAGAATACAGGCTGCCCCTAACAATCTTCAACGGTCCAGCTTTCAAGTGTCAGAGATGCGACAGAGCCTGTCTCTCAAGGATAGGTCTCCACAGACACAGTCAATTTTGCAGGAATGGCAAAATCACAGGAGCGCAAATCTAATCGTCTTTCGAGACTATGGAGCCAATGATGATATATAGCCTACATATATATATTCATATATATATATATTGGGAGAGCAGAAAATCACAGAACATAACTTACACAACTTTAAGATTTACTTTACTCCACATAAGAGGCACAACATACCTTACATTACATATGTTGCATAACATACATATCATCGCAAATACGTTTCTTAACATTGGCTATCTTAAACCACACACATTGCACAACGTATATTAAATCACAAACATTGAAAAAACTTAATAATATAAGCTTATTAAATCACACACAATGCAAAACGTATAATAAATCACGCACATTGAAAAAACGTTATAATATATTAAATCACACACATCGCACAACGTATAATAAATCACAAACATTGAAAAAACGCAATAATATATTATTTCACACAAATTGCACAACGTAGGTCTATATTAAATAACAAATATTGCACAACGTATAATAAATCACGCACATTGAAAAAAAATAATAGTAATTAAATCACACACATTGCAGAACATACAAACAGCACATAGGCCTACATTGTAAACAGTACTTCACATCACATGCATTGCTTATACCGTAGATAAATCATTCAAAAAGTGTATTTACTTTTATCATATAACGTCATTTATCTATAGGCAGGCCTAGGCTATTACCTTTCATATTCGTGAGCCGATTATATTTGTATTTCTAGGCCTACTTATCATTTTCATCACTCTCACTAGTCGATAAGTATACAATAGGCTTCTGATCTATATGAGTTTCCTTACATAAAAAATAATTGGGAGCCATTAATTATGATTTCCTAACCCAGTACTTAGTCACGACTATGCCTTTGGGAAACGCTGTACTACTGTTATATCATACATGTATTTTCAAGTATTGGCCCCAAACTTGGAATTAGAATTATGTGGTGAAAAGAGTTATTTTGTTGTTGTTTTTCTACTTCGGCTCATCGTCGAATAAGAGAATATGATATTTTTTACTCCCTTTCTATTAACTTGTATTTTCTGTCGGTCTGCTTGCTTGCTTGGTTGTTAGCAAAACTTTGCATCGATTTTTCGACCACTTTCCGTCGTCCAATCGAGCTGAAACTTGTGTCGCAGACTTGTCCAGACTAACAATACTTTCAAATTCAAATTCTTTCAAATTTTCAGCATCATAGCCTTTGGAATAGTCATTAATACCTTCGACCAATTTGCGAATCGAAGAAAATGGAAACATGGTTGCCTCTACCGGAAGAGACGGAAGTAAATAAACTTTTTGGATATGTTCGTTTTTACGAAATAAATAGAATGAAAACTACACAATATAGCCGAAACAAAGCGAGCTATCTTTTTATGGTTTTTGCGGGCCAAAGCTAGAAAAAAAAAGGATGCGTAAAATTTTAGGGGGGGAAATTCATAAGGTATGATATTACTTCTATTTATTTTAATCTATCAAAATATAAATTAAATATAAACTTAGTTCACACAGAAAGGGAGAAAGGGGTTATTTTTTTTTTAACTGAGCATAAGGAAAAACTTATTACGTCAACTGCAGTAGACATGAGCGTTATTTTCTACCTACTAAATGCGATAATATAGAAGAATTGTTTGACAAAAGCTTATTGGACGAGATTCAGAAAGAAACTAGAAAAAAAATCACCAAAGATGTCAATATTAGCTTATTGTATCTTTGCTAATGCAAACCGTGGCATATGAAAATATAGTCTTATTATTTAGGCAGGTATATTGTCTAAAACTTTGATATTTGCAGAAAGTTATTCAAATTTTTTATAATAAAATCTGCTTGCGACTTCTTTCTTCTGAGTTTGGCTGATCGTCGGCCGAATTCCGACATTATGTAAAGGTCGAAAAATTTAACAGTACACAGACGCTCTCAGACACACACACACACATTTATATATATATATATAAATATATATATATATATATGTAGGCCTATATTATTTATGTTTTTTTCTAATGTTACCTTTATTTCTGTATTTTGCTCAGAAGGAAACACTGCTGATGAAATTCGGTTGGACGAACGGTAAGTTTTATCTTTATGTGCAGGCCCATCAGAGTGAAGTAATGTCCCTCATCCACTTTTATTTTTGTTTGGAGCAATGAACTACGTAGTTCTATATGAGATATGTATATAATAATCTGGGTAGAAACACTCCGACATTTAAACATTAGCCTACGAGATAGACCCTATACTTTATATTAAATAAAATCACTACGAATTAGAGTTGCTGTAAAATAGAATCACTATAAATTATAAAACAAGTGATGGCAAAATAGAAACACTACAAAATGTGACGTAACCCTTTTACTATATTAAATAAGCCCTAGTCTATATGCATTAGTATTAAGAAACACATTGTTAGAAAGATCTATAAACATGGTATTATGCACATAATTTCTAAATAGTTAGAATTATATCAAATATACAATAATATCTCATTGTTTAAAAATCTGTTTTTGGATAAGAAAAAGTGTTGTATTTTAAAGTTTTAAAAGGTAAAAGTTTCCAAAAATATCGTCTATAAAACTGCACTTTCTTTCTATTTCTATACTTTAAGCATAAAGTGCTTTAAAACTTGACAAAGAGTATTATTGGTTTTTGCAGTGACAAACCTTCCAAGTCCGAGGAAGATTTAAAAAACTTGCTGTCAACTGACATACTAGAAGCGTTTCAAAGCTCCCTTGGCAATCACGCCACAAACGACGTCCATGACAGTAGCAACGTTGAAAAGTATGTCTCATGACCATAATATTTGAGGTTTATTGTATGGGAGTCGTCCATAAAAGACGTCACGAGATTGCGGTCCAAGTTTTTTTACGCCCCATCCCCGCCATCGACATAAAAAAAAATTCGTTTAAATCACACCGCTTGCAATTACTGCGTCACAACCCTCTGCAAGAACGCTCCTAAAATATATAAAAGCGAAAACATTGTTTTCTATTTCGAAATAAGCTTAGTTTTAAAATACGTTTAGTGTCATTATGATCAAACCACATTTCCTTTTTGGATCAATAAAGAAATCTTATCATATTATCATATAATAGGCCTATTTTTTTTTAATTTGTCATTTTTATTGTAATAATTATTAAATTTATTGTAATACCTATTATTTATTACAATAATAAATATACTAACTAAAATGACTTAAATTGAGGTTGTTCATGTGGAAATTTTATAGTGCAAGGACGTCACATTATTAAACACCTCTCCCCCCTCGTCAAATAGCGTTACAAATATTATTTGAAACCCCTCCGTCTCCTGACTGCATGATGTCACATATGGGCGCGGCTATGTCTGTGTGTCTCAGATGATAATTATACGTTTTCTCTTATCTATGTGTGTCTCAGATGATCATAAAAAGTTTGGTCTTATCTATGTATGTCTCGAATGATCATCAAAAGTTTAGTTTTATATATGTGTGTCTCAGATGATCATCATACGTTTTCTCCTATGTCTGTGTGTCTAAGATGATCATCACAGGTTTTCTAATGCCTCAATTGTCCATTATAAGATTGTTATTTACTGTCATAATCATAATATATTCAATATTTTGCAGAACCTTATTTACTTTTTTTTTTACAATTACAACTGAACATGCAACAACAACAAAATGTTGATCTCTTGATTGTCTAAGACATGTGTAACATGTAGCGAGTTGAAATGTAACATTTTCTTTTGTAACTTTAATGGAACGTCAGTAAGACCAAAAATCAGCAACAATAGGAAAATAAGCCTAACAGACCACCAAACCATTTCATTCAAGACACATGTATTACTCTAGAAACTAATTCACCAATAGAAACAAAAAATAGATTCTTAATAGATTCACTTAAGAATAGAATAACTGCGCAATAGACTTCCTCCAAAAGTATTTAATTCTAAATGCAACACACTGACTGAAAGGCTACTTATGATTTTTTTTAAATTAATTCTAACAAGCTCAATAGTAAACTGTTGAGACCGTCCGAAACCAAATCTCATATTATAAGCTGTCTTCTCTCTGATATAAGTACCTGAAAGAGTCTGCCCCGGATTACCTTCGCTCCTGTCTTGAGCTTTACACATAATCCCGTCCACTTCGCTCGGCTTCTGACGGGCTTACTCTGCGGATCCCTCGTGTGAGGCTAGTGTCCGCTTGTCAACGTGCAAGGCTGAAGACTCACCTATTTCAGTAGCAGTAATTGCGTGTACATATATAAATTTTCATCTTTTGTTCGTTGTCTGTATTCTGTAACTGTCGTCAGCGCATAAAACTGTCAAAAAACGGGATATGCGCTATACAAGCACTATTATTGATTAATTACCGGTAATTAATTACTATCCAGCCAGCAATACAGCGGACGGTAGTGTTCAATTCAGACACAGTCTTCAGTCAGTCTTTTACGAAGCACGGTTGCGTGTGTGTTAATTTAATTGTAATCGCTTGTCCAGCGGTTAGTTCACTGGACTGTCAACCAAAAAACCAACGGACAGGTCGCGGGTTCTATCCCTGCCACCGACGGATCCCTGTCGGCCTGCAGGAGTTTTGGACCTAGTGGACGTAATAATCTTCTATCTAGAAGGAACGTCTGTAAACGTAAAAGAATTTAAGAACAAACAATTTCTCGTTGTTTCAAGAAGAAGACGATTTAAAAGCTAATTAATTATCTTCTCAAAGGTACGTACGCTTTAACGTTTAACGAAGTTAACTTTTTTTTAACAGATTAGCAATTAACGAAAATAACTATTTTACGTTTTTTTAATGCCGTTTTAGATAGCTAAAAAAAATATTTAAAATTTTTTATTTCAGCTCCGCCGCCATAATGGCACCTCTGGAAAAAAGAAGAGACGAACTGAAGACGAAAATTCTGAATTTAATCAGGATTGGACGGAGTCGTTTGCGTTCATATGCAACACAGATGGCCTTCCGACTTGTCTCATTTGCCAAGAAAAACTTGCACATAATAAGAAGTCAAATTTGGAGAGACACTTCACTACAAAACATACCCAATTCGCTGCTAAATATCCAACTAGTGACGCACAGAAAAAAGCTTTTAAAGAGCTTCAAGAACAAAAACAATAGTCAAGTTCTATGCTAAGTAACTGGGCACAATCTTCAAATAATGTAAAATCTGGCAAGCTTTGCAATATCAATACAAATTGCAAAATGAGGGAAACCATTCACAGATGGTGAGTACGTCAAAAATTGTTTCATACGTGGAGCTGAAGAACTGTTTCGTGATTTCAAAAACAAAACAGAAATCATGAAGAAAATCAAAGATTTGCCATTATCTGCTAAAACAGTACAAAATAGAACTGCTAAAATGTCTTCAAATGTAAGACATATGCAAGTGGAAGACATTCTACTGGCTTCTGCTTTATCACTTGCTATGGATGAGTTTTGCGACATAAAAGACACCGCACAAGTTACCCTTTTCGTCAGGTATATGTCGTCCCAAGGTCAAAAAGAAGAACTGCTAGGATTGCTGCCACTCTCAGAGCAAACTCGTGGAGAAGATATAGCAAATGCTGTGCAAAAATTCCTAGAAGACTATGAAATCAATACAAATAAAATCGTTTCCATAGCAACTGATGGAACCAGAAATATGACATAAAGGGGTAACAACAATTCTTAGGCAAAAAATAAACCACGAAATTTTAACCTTTCACTTCATAATTCACAAAGAGGCACTTTGTGCCCAAACATTTCCGGCCGAAAAAGTTGAGGTCATGAACTTGGTAATTAATTAAGATCATAAACAGCATTTTGGCAAAAACATTCTACCATCGCCAGTTTAAGGAATTCCTTGAAGAAATAGAAAGTCAGTGTTCTGACCTTCTTTTGCACAATAAAGTGCGATGGCTTTCCAGTGGTAACATATTGAAACGTTTTGCTTCTTGCTTGAGTGAAATAAAAACATTCTTCAATGAAAAAGGCATTGTCCATCCCGAATTGGATGAAGACGGCTGCAAAAATTCAACTTCACGGTGGATATCACAAAGAAACTAAATGAGCTAAATGTAAAACTGCAAGGAAAGGGAATCCCAGCTTATGCCTTGCTTGAAGAAGTGGTTTGTTTTGAAAATAAATTACTTCTTTTTGTCGAAGACATGGAGAACGGTACATTACTTCATTTAAAAAATCTGAAGCAATATCGTGATGAAGCCAATGCAATTATTGACACGAACTACCTCATATACTTCATTACTTCCATATATTATACGAAATGTGTTGTAAACATTCCATCTTTTTTACCCTGTAGACTTATGACTGTCCAAATATTATACTAAATGTGTTGTATATGTAGACTGGTGGTCTACGATGTGTTTTTGTGTGTTTTTTTTACTATCTCTTCTTTGTTATTTTACTACACTTTGTGCCAGAACTTGGCCGTTTGGGTTGAATAACTTAGTTTAGGATTTTTATTAGGGAATATAATTGTTGTTAGTTGGTAGGAAATGAATTCTAGTTTGTAAATACATATAGTTTAGTGTAGTTATAGTATTAAGTTTTTTAGAAATCTTTGTTTTAATTATATTGGAAACACATTGTAGGCCTAACTAATTATTTTTGTGCCGCTCGAAACAAGGGGGTGAATCTGATTGGCCTATAGTTTAAATCCGTTTGGTTGCAGTTGCATAATTTGGACTGGTATTTTATTTTATCCTATTTGTATCTGATTGGTCTGTCGTTATAGGTCAATTTGTCCTAGAGGGCTACTTAAGTTCATCCGGTCAGTGATTAAATCCTTTTATTGGTGGTGGTCAAGAGTGGCATCTTAAAGTCTCTGCAAGTTGTGGATATAATATTTGTATGTAATTTTTTCGTTAACTTTGACGATTTAACAGGATGATTAAATATTATGTCAGATTGTTAAGATAATATGTAGATTTATATGGTACATGGATGATCTCTGAATTGACCAGGGAAGCGGCAATAATGGTTGTTGTTTTTTTTGCATAGATGTAAATTGTTATTTTATACTTAATGAAGGTTAATGTTTTTTTTTTTCTTATTTGTACTCCTTTTCTATTAACTCGTACTGTCTGTCTGCTTGCTTGTCTTTTTGCAAAAGTTTGCTTCAATTTTTCTACCATTTCCTATCTTCCCATGGTGCTGAAACTTGGGCAGCAGACTTTTTGCGACTAACAATACATGCTTTCAAATTTTCAGCATCATAGCCTTTGGAATAGTCACTAATACCTTCGACCAATGTGCGAATCGAATAAAATTTTACGTAAAACATGGCTGCCTCTACCGGAAAAGACGTAAGTAAATAAACTTTTCGGATATCTTCGTTTTTACGAAATAAATAGAATGAAAACGACACAATGTAGCAGAAACAAAGCGAGTTATATTTTTTTTGTTTTTTTTTTGCGGGCCAAAGCTAGAAAAAAAAAAAGGATTCGCTAAATTCCTAAGGTATGATAATATCACTTATATTTATTTTAATCTGTCAAAATGTAAAATAAATATAAACTTAGTTTACAAAGAAAGGGAGTATAATAAAAACTTTTTTTCTATGGGTTAGTTTTTATTCTTGTACATTAGGCCGGATAAAACCTGCCTATTGTTGATCTTTTCTTTTTTTTTATATTCTTTTCTCGTGCTAGATTTTATCTTAATAGACCTTTTCTCTAATTAGATATTTAAATATTCTCTTTTTCGTTATAATACATTTTTTCTTGTATTTTTTTTAAGGCTAGAAATTAGTAGCTTTGAAGATTATTTATTATTGGTTTTAGATTTATCGTGTAGTGGATTAGATAGGTAAGCGATGTTGAGTTGGTGTGAGGATTATAGTAAAAGTTTACGGTTTTTGGTAGATGTGATTTAAATAAGATTAGTGTCGTGGTAGAGTTGAGATTTGATAGTGATTATGAATTTCTTTAGTTAGTTATGGTAATTGATTGATCATTATAATAAGGGCTTTTTATAATATGAATAAACTTGTTTTATGTTGCCTTTTAAAAGGATATTTGTTGATTTAATAGTTAGATTCCGTGTGCGTTGTTTATGTTTGTTGTGTTGTGACTTATACTTAATTTAACTTTAGTATATAATTTTAGTTATAGATTATAGTCGTTCATGGTAAATAATATTGGTTCATCCAGGTAGCTAATTATCTCTCTGTACCAACGGAGATGTCACAGATAACCCCTCCCTCCCTGTATGTAAAAAAATTTATATAATAATGTAATAGCTGTTATAAAGGCCTAATTAAATAACACCGACTTTAACAAATGCCTTAACAAAACTATAACCAAACACTCGCTCCCCCTTACATATACATTCCATCTTTTGTACACTGTAGACCTTAAAATTATGACTTCCCATATATTATAATAAATGTGTTGTATACATTCCATCTTTTTTACCCATTAGACATGACTTTCCAAATATTTTACTAAATGTGTTGTATTCACTATTCCAAGTATTTGATCTCTATCTTGTTAATATGACACCTTTGTTTCTTTGCATTAACTGCATAATCTTGTTTGAATAGATACTTTCTTTCTATAGAATTATATCGATTGATTTATTGTTTGAAATATGTTCATGTAAGCCTATGTATAATTCTCTTTATTGTAGCTATATGGCTTTTTGGGCTAACAATTGTTTCAAATGTAGGACATCAGATTGTAAGATTTATATTAATTATATTAAAACCATAACAAAAGGTTTGTCCTCTGTGTTGAATGTTCGATCCCAGTGGAGTTTTCTAGTTACTCTTGTAACTCTCTGAAAATCATATGGCATGTACATGAGTATTTTAAATGTATATACAAATTTCATTTCACCCAATACAACTATAAACACACACAAAATCGCCCCCCTTCCAACTTTCTGGTAAGAAATACATGTAACATGTTCGATCTAGTTATATTGTCAAGGTATATTATTTCTATGATCTTATAAGTCAGTTTGTCTGTTTATTTGTCGTATAGACTGCGGGCATTCCGTTTACCGATGGTGATCAAAGTTATGTTCAAAACTATCAGCAAAATAAACTATTTTTGCTTCAGAATTGTTTGATTGTAAATAAATCAACATAAACGTATAAACCTACATAGACTACATGCCGTAATTGATGACCTAACAATTAATAAAGACTATTAAAAACTAGAAATAGTCCGTGGGGAAACCACGGGGGTAATGAATTTTGTTTTATTTGTTTTTATTATTTTTTAGAATTGTATTTATATATCTGTTTTGCTTTCTCAAAAGTCGGGAAACTGGAGCTGGAAGTAAAGTTGGCCTAAGTCATGGTTTTAAATTTAAGAAATGACGATTTTAATTAATGATATTTACATTTTAATCGAATTACTGAGATAAATAAAACATGGTTTGATTTAACTGTCTTTTTTTTCACTGTAATTAATTCTGATGAAACTTTTCCTTAATAGCAATATTAAGTGTAATTTCTTGTTCTCTATATGTAGGGCCTAGTTGTCGTTTTGTTATTTTCTACATGTTTGGCACTTTTCGACTTGGAAAAGCGACAAAAGTTGACCATAGATGAAAACTTTGATCGAATGTCTGTTATTAAACTTTGTAAAGTGCTATCACAAAAGCAGAATTATTGGAAATTGTTGACGTCATATATAATAGGAAAGTGTTTAGTGTTGAGGAACAAAATTGATAAATGTGGATTAAAAGGCTTTCAGCTCTGTTGCATTCTAAAAAGATTTCTGAAGTGTCTAAATTGCGATGTATATCATTTGCAATCAATTACTTGCCGTTGCAAAGACAATCTTTGGATTGAGATTTCTCAAAAGCATAATGATTACATTATCATTATTGCTGTCTCCTTCGGTGTAAGACATTATTAACATTGGTGTCATATTTATCACAATTAGTTTGATAACAGACATTATCAAAACTTTTTGTAAGCTCAAGCGTTCGGTTGACGTACCGAGGGTTCTGAGTATGAATTTTGAAAAAAGGCTAGGGTTTGTTCTCGGCTCTGAAAGGTGTCTCTAAGCCTACCAAGCTGTAATGGATACTGGGTACTTGATATTCGTTAGGGAAAAGTAAAGGAGACTGGGCGTTGTGGGTTTTGTGCTGGCCATACAATCTCCTAGTATGCCGTTGCCAAATTGGTCTAACAGGTATACTTTACTACTAGCCTACTCGCGAACAACAATATTCATTTTCATACCAAGTTGTTGTTCTTATTTGTTGTGTTTCCTATTTAAACATCTATACTATTCATCCATTAAAGCCCATTTTTTTTCAAAATCAATTTTTGTTCCATGTTGGGAAAGTGGGGATTAGAGTATAATAAGTTGATAATTCTAAAGACAGTTATAAAGCTATTATATTACTCTTTCTAAATACTTTGTATATACTTTGTTTTACAAAAGTAGAAAATATCAATGTTTTAAGGTTTTAATTTTTGAACAAAAATGTCAAAGAATGGTCAAAATTTATGTAGAAAAGATTGGGTGAAAGGAAAAATTTGAAATTGACTAGATTATATAAAGATCTACATGTATAAATAATATATGCTTAGATTTATATATTTGCTAAATTGATAGATAGAAGAAGAAGAAGATCTATAATTTATTTAGATCCAGTGGCGTAGCTAGGGTGGGGGGAGGGGGCTCCAAATTTGAAAGCCCCACTTAATGTACTATAATATTTATATAATTTTTAAAATACTTTTTACAGTTTGGTCATTTCAACGTTATAAATTGTAAGCGATTAATTTTCTTATAAAAGAAAAAAAAATAGAAATAGTACCTCAAATGAAACGGTCTAATTATCTCACATTTGATTCAATAGCGATGCCGAACAAGTTTTGTTTTGTAATGTAACAAATATTACTGATTATTATTGTTTCTTTATATACATTTAATAATAATAATAATAATAATAATAACGGTGCTTATATAGCGCATATCCCGTTGGTGACAGTTCTATGCGCAGACGACAGTTACAGAATACAGACAGACAACGAAATATATAGTAATACGCTAATTCTGCTGAAGAAATAGGCGAGTCTTCAGCCGGCTCCTGAAGGTGTCATAGCTAGGGCTCTGGCGAAGCTGTAGTGGGAGGTGATTCCAAGCGGACGGTCCAGCGTAGGAAAATGAACGTTCGCCAGCGGACACTAGCCTCACACGAGGGATCCGCAGAGTAAGCGCGTCAGATGCCGAACGAAGTAAATTACAAGTCAGTCATAAAATATTGACTTGTATAAGGGGCAAGGGTGTTAACTCTCAGCAGCAATACGGCCCATTGTTGACCCCATTCCAACGAAGATTGTGTTGGACTGCCTTGAAATTCTGCTTCCAGTTTTAGTGCGTATCATAAATGGTAGCCTGGTGTTACGACCACAATCCCCTTGTGGTCAGAGCCGTGTAAATGTTGTTGATAATTCTCGTTAGTCCTAGGGTAGACTTTGGTTATTATTATTTATATTTCAGTATTACACGAACTCTCCTTATTGTCGTGGGCACAAACTCAGGATTTGCATTCTATTAGTTCCTTTCCTTGACGTTGTAGTTGTAAATAAATATATTATCGTATTGTAAACAATGAAACAAAAATAGAACAGTAACTTGACGAGGAAGCTTCAGTGTAAATGTTGTTGATAATTTAATTCAGGTGATAAAGTATATACAATAAATGTAGTATTTACAGCAATAATAAATAGTGCCAACACAAGCGTCCACTCCGTACAAAACTCTGTACAAACTACTCTGTAAAACACTGCATAAACTTCGCACAAAACTGGCTGCCTAGCCGTAAATACTAACGGAGGAGAGCGGAAACAAACCTATTACTAGGAGGGGTGAAAATAATGGTATCATTACAAAACTCATAACAAAAATGATAGTTTTAACATAAACTCCCCTGTACGAGAAATAATAGACTATTACTAGCCATTTCGAAAAATTGAGGTCTGCACGAGAGTGGATTCTTAGAACAGTCTAGGCTTTAGTAACGCCCACAAAACTCGCGTTGAGGGAGAGCTCTACATGACACTGGAGTCAGCCACAGTCCCACAAATATTTAAGACTTCTGTCATCAAAACTTTATTAAAGAAAAAGGGGCTCGATCCTAGTGACTGCAAGAGTTTTCGCCCATTATCTAACCTTCCCTATGTATCGAAGCTTCTTGAGAGGGTTGTCTCTCAGCAGCTTTTACAACATCTAACCACACATGGCCTGATTGATAAATTGAAATCTGCCTATCGTCCCGGGCATAGCTGTGAGACGGCAATATTACGGGTTATGAATGATGTTCTATGTAGTGCTGACCGTGGTGATCTGACTATCTTAGTTCTGTTGGACCTCAGTGCTGCCTTTGATGTTATCAGCCACGACTTACTTTTATCAAGACTTCAATACGAGATGGGCATCACTGAGACTGCACTTCACTGGTTTACTTCCTACTTGGCAGACAGGACCCAGAGAGTTTCTATCAATCAGACCTTATTAAAAGCCACTCCTCTTATATGTGGCGTACCCCAAGGTTCAGTTTTAGGGCCTATCCTTTTCGCCGTTTACACTAGCCAGCTTGGCAGAATAATTGATAGTCAAGGATTATCTCGCAAACTATATGCAGATGATACCCAGCTGTACAAGAGCTTCCATCCTGATCATATTGCTTGTGTTGCCGCTGTTAATGCAGTGGACGACTGCTGTCTAGTGGTGAAAGCGTGGATGACTGCCAACAAACTCAAACTAAATGACGACAAGACTGAGGCAATTCTGTGCCGTTCAGACTTCAATCTCAGGAAAGTCGATATCTTGAAGTAGGGGCCTCTGATATCTTTTTGTTCAACACTGTCAGAGACCTGGGCTTTATCATTGACAATAAATTAACAATGGGTCCACACATCAGTTCTGTGGTTAGGACCTGCTCCTTCCATCTTCGTGCCCTGGGTCAGCTGCGATCTCTAATAAATAAAAAAACAGCCAATGCTTTTGCTGTTGCAACAATACAGTCAAGACTAGACTATTGTAACAGTTGCCTGTGGGGGTTACCCAAGAAACAACTGGAAAGACTTCAGAAAGTTCAAAATATTTAGCGCGCATTGTGTCACGAGTAAAGAAGCATGACCATATCATACCAATTCTCAAAGAGCTCCACTGGCTCCCTGTGACAAAGCGCATCGATCATAGGATTATGTCCTTTAGCTATGGATGCGTGGAAGGCACAACACATGCCTATCTCAAAGAGCTAATACCGAAGCATGTCCCGTTAAGGCTGCTGCGATCTTCAACACAGTCTCTCCTGGAAATTCCATGTTTGGATGGTCACAGGAAAAAAACTCTTGGTGAGCGCTCATTTGATTATGTGGCGCCTTCACTGTGGAACGTCTTACGTGAGACACTGAAAAACTCTGTGTCAAAAAGACATTCAAGAAGAATTTGAAGACTTTTCTTTTCAACTAAGTTGATCAAGTACACCTCCATCAGCAAAAAACTTGTTTAAAACTATTTTAAAATGTTATTGTCGTTTCGTGCCTCCATCGGCCGAAACCTTATTTAAAACTATTTTAGAGTGTTATTGTCCTTTCGTTTTTATGAGCGCGCTGTGCATGCTTGCATTAGCATGGAGTGAGGCGCTATATAAATTACCAATTATTATTAATTATTATTATTGACCTAGCGTTTTGTAATTCGCTTTGATTTTATTAATGGAAAACTATTAACTCTAATTATCCCAGTTGCCTGTTATTGTCGGATAATATAAGGAACATTAGAGACGTAAAATGCAGATAAATAGATGTAAATTAAAACTATTAAATAATGTTTTTGTAAAAGTAAATGTTTTAATTTCTTCGTTTCATTAATCCTCATGCAGAAATTGTAGAATAAAACTTTATAGAAGGATTGTCTGTAATATATTATAAGATTAGAGCTCTAATTTAGAATTGAATTGAATTGTTGAATTTCCGGCCCATCAGCATCGAAGGTTATATAGGGCCTTTTTGATAACATTGTTGTCGTGTTTCTCTTGAATCCATTTTATTGTCCTTGTACTTTTAAATTCTGTTGTTCAGTTGTAGGTCTTTAATATAGTTTATTATATGTTTTGGTTTAATTTTGCTGTAAAGTACATAAAGAGTTCTACAGTAATAGAATTTACGTCGAAATTCATCAAATGTATTACACTCCAACAAAATTTGAGACACTGTTAATTAAGTTGACATTTCAGAAAGCACACATTGGAGCCGTTTCTCGTTTTAAGAGAAACAAATGTGTTAGTTTTGTATGTCCTGTGTGTAGTCTGCAGAGAATAAGTACGTCGTTTCGAACAATTGGCCCTAATCATGCCAGGTTTTTGAGTTTTCCAAATAATGCAGTTTATTGTATTCGGTTTTCAAGAAGTCCATTTTTGTCTTATGTGTCTAATTATTAAAGGTGTCAAGTCTCGATATGGTATTGGGATAATACTCTCTGATAACAACAGGGCGTCTTTTGCCTCTCTGTCAGCTATTTCATTTTCCTCTATCCCTTCGTGACAAGGAACCCAAAAGAAAACGACACGTTTGCCCCTTTCATATATCGATTGGTATTTTGTCAAAATATCCATTGCAGATATGTTCCTGGTATTACAGTTTTCCAAAGCAGTAAGACAAGATAACGAATCGGATATAATAACAAAATCTTGGTTTTCTGAGTCTTCTGCAATGTCTAATGCTAGGCTTATTGCTAAAGTCTCTGCAGTATTTATTGAGATATTGGAATTATATTTTATTTTTTTACTTTTAATTGAGGTAAGAGCAACCGAAGATGTCCCTGTATCATTTTTCGATCCATCTGTGTATATTTGTACATAATTTAGGTATTTTTGTATTACTTCTTGAAACACATTCATGCACGGATCCGTTTTCTTTCTATGGTTTAATTATAAGTTTATAGGTGGGATTTCAAAAAGCCATGGTTGATCTTTGTTATATAATATCTTTTTATCATTCTAAATTCAATTTTAGTTTCGATCATTTCTTTTTCAATTCTAAGTCCAAAAGTTGGCGTACATTTTGAGTTTTTAGTAAAGCTGTGTTTTTCTTGTGGGTGAAAAACACATAAATACGCTGGATTATTCGGTAAGAATTTAGTTTTAGTGCATATTATAATAATAGCTTGAGTCTTCTATTTTGCAGTGGTGGTTCCTTTGGTTCTATTTGTAAACTGTTGCATGGAGTAGTTCTAAATGCTCCTAGGCATAGTCGTATGCATTGATTTTGTACAGGATCAAGCATTTTTAGATATGATGTTCTTGTTGATCCGTATACTAAACATCCGTAATCTAATTTTGATCTAATGTGTGATCTATATATTTTCAGTAGACTTTTTTTCTCTCCTCCCTAATCTGTATTTGCTAAAGTTTTCAGTAGATTTGTGGATTTTTTACACTTGGATTTTAGTTTTTTTATATGTAGCAGGAAATTTAATTTACTATTAAATGTTACTCTGAGAAATTTGACGTTAGTAGCTACAGGAATCTGTTTTTATATAGGTATAGTTCAGGGTTAGGGTTTCCTCTTAAACCGAAGGAATATAGATCTTTTCAAAATTCAATATTTCCCTGTAGTGCGAAATTGAAAGTGCGGGTCTAGGTCTAGTGGCTGCGTCCTGTTTACGTTTTGTTATTATGGAATTAGCGTTGTTGATACATTTTGTTCAACATCCTGGTTTTTCTGACTGGAAACATGGTGAGCGTGCTATTTCACGTCATGAACAAAGCGCAAAGCATCAGAAATCAGTAACAGGAGTGCTCATTCGTAAGCAACAAAAACATCGGATTGACATACAGCTCGAGCATCAATACAATCAAGAGCGTGACTATTGGATCAAAGTTCTTGATCGTGTCGATTCATAAACACAAAAGACAACAGTCATACAGGCAAATATTTGGCGGAACATCTGCTGAAATTCCTGGATAAAAATGAAATCGATTTTAAAAACAGAGGACAAACATACGACAATGCATCAAACATGTCCGGCATATAAAATGGAATGCAGGCCCATTTTTATCAGTTTACTCCACTGGCGTCGTTTATTCCCTGTGCTGCTCACTCACTCAATCTGGTTGGTCAATGCGCGGTGGATAGTTGCCTGGAGACCGTCACTTTTTTTATCATATGCAACAGCTATATGTTTTTCTCTCAAGATCAACTTATCGTTGGGCCCAACTTATTGAACTGCTTCGTCCACTTCAGTTGTCTTTTGTCAAGCGGCTAAGTGACATAAGATGGTCTGCGCACGCCGACGTTACGAAGGCTTGCATGAAAGGTTACACAAAAATTAAACAACTTCTCGATAATCTTTCTAACGATGACAACCAACCTCAAGATGCCGGGCTCCAGGCTGACTCATTGTCCACAACCATGAGCTATTTGGGAACTGGGATTATGGCTGAATTTTGGTATGTGTTCCTGGACCGAATTAACGCCACCAGTTGTACTTTACAAGACTCGAAGATGGATCTCAAAACAGTTGTGCTACTCTACAAATCAATAATTGAATTTTTTGACCAACAGCGGAATGAATTTGGAACTTATGAACTGCGAGGAAAACTCCATAGTGATAATTCTTCTTACAGAGAAGACAGTGTAAGGAAACGAAAACGGATGAAACAGTGTGATGAGGGCGATGCTGTTGAAACGGAGTTCAATCCTTGTGATCGGTTCAAAACTCATGTCTTCTTACTTACACTTGACAAACTTCGAAGTCTCCTAGTACATCGTTTGGCAGCATACAAAGAGCTGAACCAAACTTTTGGATTTCTGAGGAATCTGGAGCATGCGTCCACTGATATGATTCGGTCAGCATCATCTCGGCTTCAGCAAAAATATCCACATGATTTTGAAGATTCTCTAGCAGAGGAATTGCTTCATTTAGCCGCATTTCTCAGAGTGGAATCCTCACAGCAATCTCCCAAGGGTGTATCATCCAGCAACCGACAGCCAGAACTACAATTATTTCTTAACATAGTTTAGAATGGACTGCAGAGCACATTCCCCAATGTAGAAACGGTTTTCAAACTATTCCTCTGCATGATGACTGTCACGATGTTGACACTGAGAGGGGTGCGGGGTTGTGGGTGAATGGGGGTAATGGTGGCTGGTTGTCGTGGGGGTATGAGGTGCCGATGCTGTAATCGTCCTGGAACAATGATTAATCCTCTCCTGGCTCGTTGAGATGTTATGACGTACACAAACAGACAGTTCTAAGGTAAGCAAGCAAATCTCTGGTTACAGTTCAGGTGTTTATTTACGTTTCAAATATCCAATAGTGAAATACATATGAAATTGCACAGGAATAGCTAACACTGAATGTATTGCACTGCCGTGTTTTCTAACGTTAAGATACGCGGCTACATTCAGGAAATTCTTATGACTGGCAGAATCATCAATATCCAAACATGCGGGGTGATATTCTATAAGAGGCGAATGTACAGGTATTTTAGGATGAAGGCCAGAATCTAGACTAAAATAATATATGTACTTCTCAGTTGACGGCCAACTCCAGATTACATTTACAAAGGTTGAGCGAGCGTCTCGTGAGTCTTGAGTCACGTGATCGCGCTCAATTTGGTTGGATGTCCCTTAGTTAAATTTAATTACATATGACTCCCATTGGTCAGTTCGAACATATATTTGCATAAAGGTTGATTTATTGGTGGGAAAATAGGATGGGGGTAGGTGAACAATTATACCGCCAAACTGCGGGTGGGGGATGTAGAGGGGGGGGGTCAAGATGAAAGGCCATTGATACAGACGTCATGCTGAGTGGAGTGGAACATAGAAGAGGGGAAACGATTTATCTCCCCTTGATATAATTGTACGTGGTTATCTCAAGTGGCTGGCTGGATTCGGACGAGGAATAGTATATAGGTGCGAACTGTTTCCCGGTCAATTTCCTGGACCCAACGGGACAATAAAGGAATAACTAATTGAGCCGCAGCTCGCTCGTGAGTTGGGTGGGTGAAGGGGAGATAAGGCGGTTAGCGGGGGTGGGTAGAGGTGGGTAGGGGTGATTACAAAAGGGTCACAGCGTAACGGCTACATACAACATGTTGAAATAACAACATGAATGAATATTTACTGGCGCGATATTCTGTACAAATACATTAAATACAACATGAATTAATAGTTGAAAGCATAATAGAAATATATATATATTAAGGTATTCACACACATGTACACTCATTCATTCATGGTGTAGTACCAATTTGGTCGTTTGATTAGTAAGGTCTCAATTGGGAATTTAGAAGAGTGTAGTGAAGGTTAAAAGAGAGGTGAATAAGAGTGGCGGGGGTGTTTCAATTGCGTAAGAGATGGAGAAGATAATATCGTCAGACTATTCTCTTACTTCCTAACCTAAACTTAAGCTAATCTATTGTTCTAGTTCTACACTGCTATCTATTTACGCGCTAATAGTCAGAGTTATTTGCAGAACTGTGACAATGACAACAAACTGCACAGGCGAGAGAAGTTTTTCTACCTTGAAGAGAGTTAAAAACTCAAAAGTGTTAAGGTCATTTTCTCACAGTAGATACGTATATCCTGAGGCGCTATCTATTATTAGTTGCCGTTTGTTATGTTGATCATTGGTAAGGTGCATCTTCAAATGTATGTCATCTATTTATGATGTACTTATAAAATACTTCATACATGTAATCAAACACGTCTTTAATTATAATAATAATAATAGGTGCACATTCTTGTCGCTTAAATTATTGTCTTTGGTAATAGTGGAGAATAGCGGCCCCACGCAGAACTAAGTGTTCTAAACAAATTTAAGTGAAATTTTTGCCGGAAGCTATTGCTTAGTGTCTAATGAACAACGGAAGATACTTTTCTGATTAAATTTTGTGAAAAAAAAAATTGTAAGAAAAAAAACGAAGATTTTCTATGAAAAATGAATACGAGATCCGCCATTTTGTTTTTTTATTAATGTGCCGTCACTATCGTTGTAAAAGAATCAATCTTAATCTAGCCTAAATTAGCCCCGGCAATTGAAATTTTCATTAAAATTTGTTTAGAACCGATGTAAAAATGAAAAAAATGTATTAAAAAAGCAATTAAAGGTCACATTATTACCTTTTGAATATGAAATAAAACAATAAATCGTCTCCATCGTAAAAGACATGTCGCCATGCAGGTGGCCTTCCATGCTGCATTATGGTATACAATAGAGCATTTGCAATGTGACATGCGATATGCCACGTTCGCAAAAAGGCCAAAATAATAATTTTTCAAAAATTAAAATACTACAAATCCATCCTTAGCCTAGAAACTAACCCTGACCCTACTGATCCCTAAACCCTAACCCTAGAGAACCCTAACCCTAACCCTGATCCCTAACCCCTACTTACCCCTACTGACCACTAACCCTAAACCCTACTAAACCCTATTAAACCCTAACCCTAAACCCTAAACCCTACTAAACCCTAACCCTAAACCCTACTAAACCCTAACCCTAAACCCTAACCCCTACTGAACCTACTAAACCTAAGGTCTAGCCAAAAAAAGAATTTAAAAAATCGTTAAATATTATTTTGGCCACAAAATTTTATTTTGGCCACAAAATGGAGGTTACCTTATTTTAGGACCATGTGCACAGCATAGCATCATGGGTAATAAACAAAAACACAAGGGGACGTAACAAAGTTTCATTTACAGCACAAAATTTCACAAAAGACACAAAATTACCAACATTTTAAAATTTAATAAAAAATTACAGAAATAATATTGTTAAATAAAACCAATGGTTTTGTAATCAGGGCAAGTAGACCTTTATATACGACACTCTCAAATATCTCTTGGGGCCCCTGTTTTCCACTATCAATATTGTCTTTATTTACACTTTACGTCAACTTATTATTACAATAATACATATACATCTTTGTTTTACTATTTTATTCCAACTTCTTCAATCTCTTACTTCGTGTCTCTAACTCACTTCACATCCGTTCTACACAACATTCGCATCTTTTCACACCAAACATTTTCACTCAATATTTCGAATTAAATTAATACTTCACAATAGTCAAGCCGACTTTTGTTTGGTTTCGGCGCTTCGGTAATTCCCGTTTTAAAGCATTTAAATCGTTACTATTTTCGCCGCACAATTAAATATAATCATAGACTATAATATACATGGACCGCTTGCTTTAGTATTTCTGCTATATGATGACTCAAAACACTGATATCCCGATTCGTAATATACTTTGCAATTCCGTTTTATTGAATCGCTTTGGTTTTCTCAATGAAAAATTTAAATCGAAAGTAGTACAGAGCGGAAACATTTATAGATCAGTGTTGAGTGCACACGGAAAAAGAACATAAGCTCTAAAAATAGAGCAAGCGGTCCATCTTATTATAGTCAATGATAAGAGGATTAATTATATTAATAGGCCTACAAGTATTCATTTAAAGTCGAAAAAAATGCGATTTAATAAAACGGAACTTGTATTACAAATACTTCATTTAGAATCGGGAATTGCAAAAAAACAGAAGATAATAGCATAAAAAACTAAAGCAAGCGGTCCATGTATATTATAGTATATGATATAATCAACAAGAAATTGTGTCATCAATATAAATAAAAAACTTATAAAAACAAAGTTATTATTAGACTATACTTTCTTTCTTTGTAAACTAAGATTATATTTAATTTATATTTTGATAGATTAAAATAAATATAAGGGATTTCATACCTTATGAACTTCCACACTAAAATTGTGCGCATCCTTTTTTTTTTCTAGCTTTGGCCCGTAAAAACCATAAAAAGATAACTCGTTTTGTTTCGGCTACATTATATCGTTTTCATTCTATTTATTTCGTAAAAACGAACATATCCGAAAATGAATTTACTTCCGTCTCTTTCGGTAGAGGCAGCCATGTTTAACGTAAAATTTTCTTCCATTCGCAAATTGGTCGAAGGTATTAGTGACTATTCCAAAAGCTATGATGCTGAAAATTTGATAGAATGTATTGTTAGTCGCAAAAAGTCTACTGCCCAAGTTTCAGCACCATTGGACGATGGGAAATGGTCGAAAAATCGATGCAAACTTTTGCAAAAAGACAAGCCAGTGAGCTTTCATAAACATCTTTTAACCACATGCTTTATACACCTCGTGTTTATTTTTTGAGACAAAGCATTCTTCTACACATATATTATTATTTGTATTTATGATTATGATTTATGATGTGGGAAAGGCCTTTGCAAGAGCGGTACAGGCACGCCTGCAAACTCTGGCACAAAACGTCTACCCAGAATCTCAATGCGGCTTTCGGGCTGGCCGGTCAACTATGGATATGGTTTTCTCACTGCGCCAGTTACAAGAAAAATGCCGGGAAAAGCAGATGGCCCTCTTCATTGCATACATTGACTTGACTAAGGCATTTGACCTAGTTAGCCGCACTGGACTCTTTAGAATACTGAAAAAGATAGATTGGATGTCCGCCCTGGCTACTAAGTATTATTGAGGCTTTCCATAACAACATGCACAGCACAGTTTTCTTCGATGGCGTCACATCAGAACCATTCCCAGTGTGTAGCGTGGTCAAACAGGGCTGCGTCCTGGCACCAACACTCTTTGGTATCTTCTTCTCAGTACTCCTCCGATATGCTTTTGAGAACTGCCGAGGGCGTGAACATCCATACTAAGGCGATGGAAATCTCTATAATATAGCCCGGCTCCGTGCAAAGAGCAAAGTGGAAACCATATTAATCAGAGAATTGCTTTTCGCTGATGACGCAGCTCTTGCTTCACATACAGAGGAAGGGCTCCAGCAACTGGTCAGTAGATTCTCGGAGGCGTGCAAAGAATTTGGCCTAAAAAAGACCAATATTATGATGCATGGTACAGAATGCCTCCCAGCAATCTCCATTGAGGGAAACACTTTAGATGTTGTCGAGGACTACACTTACCTTGGCAGCAACATCTCAAGCTCACTGTCCCTGGAAAAAAGAAATACAATCCAGAATCGGCAAGGCAGTATCTTTAATGGCAAGGCTAAACCAAAGAGTATGGAATAATGCCCAACTCACTGATAGGACAAAAATCTCTGTCTACCAGGCCTGTGTGCTAAGCACACTCCTCTATTGAAGCGAGACCTGGGCAACATATGCTAAGCAAATAAAGCAGCTCAATAGCTTTCACCTGCGATGCCTGCGCAGGATACTCCACATCAAATGGCAGGGAAAAGTCACAAATGTGGAGGTGCTCAGGAGAAGCCACATGCTGAGTATAAACTCAATCCTGAGTACTAGGCGCCTGCCATGGATAGGCCATGTCCACAGGATGGGTGCGGAACGCATCCCAAGAGCCCTGCTGTATGGAGAGCTGGCAGCCGGAACAAAAAAGAGAGGTCGCCTTTGCCTGCGTTTCAAAGACGTGTGCAAAAAAGACTTATTACTGGCACGCTTTGAGCCCAAAACGTGGGAGAGCCTTGCTGGGGAACGCACCTCCTGGCGGTCCAAGGTGCGCGAAGGCACTCAAGCTGCAGAAGCCACCCTCACAGAAAAAAAGTGAAGAGAAACGAGCCAGGAGAAAGGCGAAAGGCAGAGAAAAAGGAGACTGCGCCATCGTCCCCTGGGGATGCAAGGATGCCATATATTTATGATTAACGTGATAGTTTATGTTTCTGAGATGGGTAAGATCTTAAAGCCATTAGCAATAAAATGTATATTTTTCTTTCCTTTTAATGTGTATTTAATTTATGTTCAAAACTAATTTCTCTTTGCACTGGTTGATTATAGTGTACATAAATAAATAGATGCGGTAAGATGTGTTTGATAGTTTATATATTGGAAAGCGTCCAAGTTAATTTAGTCTTTTCCAATACCTAAAAAAAAGTTGGTTGATATTAAAGCTGTGGAATAAATTAAAATTTATATTGTTAATTGCATAGTTGAGATGGTCAGTAAAGAATGCAGTCTTTAAGTTATGACATTTACAACTTCAGGGAAATACCTGGCGGACGAAAAAAAGAGAATCATATTTTATACTTGATTGTGCAGAAGCAGACAAAATTTAAAAAAAAAGTATTTCTTGCATGAATTCACATATAAATGATTCAGTGGATACAAATATGAACTCAAACAGAGCAGCCAAACTCATGTGCGTGGGAATAATTTCAGAATTAATCAACACAGAATTAGCAGAAACAATTAAAGAATAAACAAATATGTAGATCACAGCAACTACAAAAGTAAACTATAGATGAGAAAGAAGCGAGATTGGATTATCAAAGGAAGCTTAGGACAAAACAACTAGAGGAGGAAAGAATGAGAAAGACGATTGGAAGATAAAAGAAAGCGGAGGACGAAACAACCAAATGAGGAAACTGCAGATGAACGAAAACTACGATTGGATGAACAAAGAGAGCGTAGGAAAAAAACAATTAGATAAGGAAACTGCAGATGTAAGAGAAAGATGATTAGTCGATCTGAGACGTCGCAAGGCAGAGCAATTTAAAAAAATGAAACACTAGATAAACAAAAAGAAAGGTTGGAACTGAAACGACAGAAAGCCAGTCAAAGACAATCGCTAGAGACCATTGATCAAAGACAATCGCTAGAGACCATTGATCAAAGACAATCGCTATATACCATTGATCAAAGACAATCGCTAGAGACCCTTGATCAAAGACAATCGCTATATACCATTGATCAAAGACAATCGCTAGAGACCCTTGATCAAAGGCTATCGCTAGAGACCATTGATCAAAGACAATCGCTAGAGACCATTGATCAACGTTAACAACGCTTGGAAGAGAAATGTCGCCGTAATGAAAGGCGACAATTATTTTTGAAACAAAATATATTGCCAACGTACAAGCGCAACCAATTCCGACGTTACCTACACAAGTTTGGGACCTTTCAATATAGCATGTATTCACTGTCAAGCTGTTCATTTTCCCGAAGAACGGGTGTCGAACAGAATCAACGGCGACTGCTTTGGTGACTGTTGTTTACATGGTCGAGTAAACATAGATTCATCAGTGTTTCCAATTGAGTTAGCCTGCCTCTTTTGAAAACGTCATTTGCTCGCAGAAGAATTCCACAAGAGGATCAGGAACTTAAATTCATGTTTCGCACTGGCTTCGTTTAACGTAGACTTTACGTAGATGACGATCGGACAATCAATAGTCACAGAATATACAGCTTCATAGCAGCAGGACAAGTCTACCATAAGATGAATATGGCAGTACATCCAACACAAAATGTTAAGGGTGAATTTAAAAGTCCACAATACGGACAGATGTAGGGGAGAGGGGGGCACGTTGATACACTTTTTACATTTTCTGTTATCAAAAGCTAAATATTATATTTAAAGTGGAAATAATAACTTGTATATGTTCCTCTAAGTATCCTGCATATTTTAGTACCATCATTTTATTGATTAGAACATAATTAAAATAAATACAGCACAAAAAGTAAAGTAAATATTTGTGTATCAACCTGCCCCATGCTGGGGCAAATTGATACACACCATGGGGCGAGTTGATACATTTAATAAGACTTGAAAATGAAGCTATAAAAAACTAATTAAGTAATCAAGCACAAAAGATTAAGTAAACAAACACAAAAGATTAGGTAAACAGGTAAACAAACACAAAAGATTAAGTAAACAAACACAAAAGATTAAGTAAACAAACACAAAAGATTAGGTTAACAAAAGATTAGGTTGGCCTTTGCCAACTTGAAACAGGTCTGGAGATCTACATACATCTCTGTCAAAACTAAAGTAAGGATCTTTAACACAAACATTAAAACGGTCCTACTTTATGGGTCCGAAACATGGCGAACGACAGAGAAAACTAAAAATAGACTCCAGACCTTTGTTAACAGATGCCTAAGAAATATACTCAAAATAAAATGGTTCGACAAGGTAGAAAACTCCAAGCTGTGGGAGAGGTGTGGACAAAGAACAGTAGAACAACAAATCATGGAAAGGAAGTGGAGATGGATTGGACACACCCTCAGGAAAGATAACAACAACAGAGCTAGACAGGCCTTAGAGTGGAATCCCCAGGGCAAACGACATAGAGGAAGACCCAAGCGAACATGGAGACGAAGCATACTGGATGAAACTGAAAGAACTGGAAAGAGCTGGGAAGAATTGAAGCGACTAGCAAGAGACCGTGAAGAGTGGCGTGCTTTGACAGAGGCCCTATGTTCCACAAGGAACCAAAAGGACAGATGATGATGATGAACAGGTAAACAAACACAAAAGATTAAGTAAACAAACTAAAAAAAAGCTGTTGTTTTTTTTTAATCACTCTAACTCTAAACAATTTTCACAAACAAATTTCAGGAGTACCATCTGTACATTGTTCATGAGGCCACAATTTACAGTCTACACACTGAACCCAAGTTTCCCTAGACCTACTGTTTGAGTAGGGCTCGCCACACACAAGACAGAAAGTATCATCAATGTTTTCATTCGAATTCGAAAATAAAGTCCTTACAATTTTTTTATTTTTTGAAACAGCTGCAACGGATTTAGCCTTTGGTTCCCCTTTTTTCTTTTTATTTTTTTCTGCTAGCTCAATAGCCAGTTTTTCTGGCGTGTCGGTCAAAATACGCGTCCTGCCCTGTTTTCTCCCACGTTTACTCTGGCTGCGTGGTCCTGCTTTCGGTAGTGGCCGTACCTCATAGGGCGAGGCTGTAGCTTGGCTATTGGCCCAAGAAACAGTTCCGGCAGATGTGGAAGCTACAGGACTTCCCTTACTTATTACTAACGAGTATGATTGAGCCGATGTCGATGGTTGACATTCAAACGAATCTAAGTTCATAGTGACATCTACTTGAAGATTACCATTACTTTCAACAGTAGCAATTTCTTCCACCTTCAAAGCAGAATCGACACCTCCAGAAACTGCAGGATCTGGCCTATCACTAACTGACGAGGGCAGAAACAGGTCATCGTCAATCCGAAAACGATTGAACGGGAAAATCCCTGTAGATTCGAAGCCTGCCTGTATGTTAGCAGGTGACATGGCAAGCATGAATGCATTGGAACATATAGCAGGAATGTCAAGAGGCTGCATTGGCCGCCCGGGATGGCTATTCAGCCATGCATCGCACTGAACATTATAATGTCTCTTTAGTGAAAAAAACACTGAACGATCCAAAGGCTGCAGTCTGTGCGAACAATGAGGAGGGAACGAAAGCATATGAATCCCATTTTCCTTGGCATATTGAATAGATTCAAGAGATACATGTGATTCATGATTGTCCAACAGCAGTAGGACAGGTTGTTCAACAGTTGGTTTACAATGTTTCACAAAATGTTTCAAAAATATAAAATTATTTTCCCTTGTCATCCAGCCAGAAATATGACATGCTCCAACAGAGCCGGGGGGACCTCCATCTACCATTCGTTCACTATACCTGACCCTAGGAAATATGAACATTGGAGGACATGCGTGTCCCAAGGCATTGACTCCACAGCACAAGGTTACTAATTTACCCCTCTCTGCACTTGTTACAGCTCCCACTTGTTTGACGCCTTTGGGAGCTACTATTTTCGATGGTTTCTGAACTGTGGTTAGTCCAGTTTCATCCACATTCCAAATGTTGTGCGGTTCGAAATGGAAACGAGCGTACAGGCTCTCTAAATTGTTGTAAAACAAATCAACATTGGTCCTGTTAAAACTTGTCATTCTACTTAAAGAAGTGGCCTCGGGGGTTCTGATGGACAGGACATTCCCATGTCTTTTCATGAACCCTTTAAACCAGTCTACTCCTGCAGATTGAGTGGCATGCCAGGAACAAGGAATTTGTTTTTTTAGACTCTTAGCATACTGATATGCAAGCTTTCGTGTTTCTTTTGGCGAAAGACCAAAAAACATTTTTGCTGCGTCTAGCAGATAATTAACAAGTTCTTGCTCCTCTGCAGCAGTAAATAATAGTTTGTGTTTGGAATAACCAGATGAGGAAACTCCTTCCTTGGCTTTTTTGCAGAAACGAAGTAATGTCATTTTATCTATGCCATGGGTCAAGGCGACAGTTCTGAGACTTTGCTTTTTTGAAATTACTTCCTCAGCAGCAAGTTTAAGGACTTCCAATGAGGCCCCAAAAGTTGTTTTTCTTTTATATGTTCGCACCATCTGAAATTATAAACAATAAAAAAAATTACTTTCTCTGGTAATTTAAATTTATACTTGATAAACAAAATATAATAGTGTAAATAAAAAGTTTAGCCTACATCCAAGGTTCCAATATGTGGGCAATAGTAAACAACATCACTTAACGTTACGACATAGACCAGGCATGGAAATAACGAAAACTACCATAAAATGTATATTGATTTTGCAATAAAGGCCTACAAATTTGAATCAATATATTTAACTAATTGTATTCAACTAAACATGGTTTGTATACAGATTATTTCGAACTTGGCAATACTCTAGACTCTAGGCCCAATAATTAAAAGAAAATGTGAAATAATATTAGATCTAAATAAAATATACTGGTAAAACAAACAGATTTTTGGTGTGGCTTATAGGCTATACAGTTAACATAAATTTGACTTGCTTTTACATAGGCTATATATTACAAGAGTTGATTTTATGGTAATATGCTATTTGACTATTTGTTTTTATACAAAATAATAGGTAGGCCTAACAAAAAAAATTCATTGATTACATTCCTAGATATAAAAAAATAGCCGAAGTGTTTTGTTGTAAAATTTAATTTCTTTTATTAGAATTAGAGGGCTAATGAGTAACCTAATGAGCCTAATGAATGCACATCATATTGCCATGCTGTATTTTTATTATAAATTCTCTTAACTTAAAATCATTTAAATCCTAAGTAATATTATTGTCTAAAAATGTGTGCCATAATATTAATAGATCCAAGGCAAGACCTAGCAAAACCCTATAATTTAGTATTTAGTATAATTCAAATTCCCCAGCCCCTGGCCATAAGTTCATAACCGTAACGGCCATAGGCCATAACTCATAACTAGATTTTAATACATTTTATAGTCACTATTATAAATTATTATTGTTTTAAATAGTAGTATTAAACTATTAAGTAGGCTATAAAAATAATTAGCACTATTTTATTTAATATTTTCGGCCATATTCAAATGGTTTACCAGGGGGGTAAGATGATACAGTGTATCAATGTGCCCCAAGTGGTCTGTATCAACATGCCCCTTTAGACCGCGTTGCATTAAATTCGAGTTAAATTTTAACAGAAGCAAAGAACAAACAAATGACATATGCAAAATCATTTAGCAATGTTTTCTTAACCTTATGGAAAGGTTGATGAGCTAAATGTACTTACCTTTTTTTGTTAAATCTCTTACGAAACAGGTTGTCAGTTTTTTTCAAAAGTTGCTCGATTTACAAAATGCTTCGCAGCTTGATCAACTTTGAAATGAGCGGAAATCTTTTTACATCGGAAGTTAGGGAAGTAAAAAGCTATTTCCCGTACCAAATCTTATTTGCACAATTGGTGTAATAGTTGTTTTATTAGCTTTGTATCAATTTGCCCCCGTATCAACCTGCCCCCCCCGTCCCCTACTTCTTAGATTCCGATGACGCCGTCACAGAGCAGCTGAAACATCCACTAAATCATGAAATCGGTCAATCTCTAATCAATTTATTGGAACAATTCATTAGATCAAGCAACATTTTGCACAAGCTTTCATGATAATGAGAGAATTGGAAGAAGAGTTCAACCTTCGTGCTACTGAAGAAGGAAATGCACCTCCGTATGTACAGCTTAAATTTAATGCACCTTAATCCAACAGCTTTTCAACCGGAATTTATTAAATGATATAACTAAGGAATTGTTCTTTTGAAAGCCATTAAAGCACAATAGGCTACAATATATTAAGCAAAAAATACTGTAATGGAAAAGAAGAGATGAAACAAAAAACATTTATTGTAGGCCTACACCTGATTAAATATGCCCCCCCCCCTTGTAAATAGTAAATTATATACATGTATTTTATTGTTTACAATTTCTCTATTGTTTTAAAGATCTTTGATATTAAATACATAATATGTCTTATATTCTCGCAATATTGGTATGATAACGCTTGACATTTCTACTATTAATTTCAGCCTATAAAGACCGATCTCAGATCGGTCACCCCGATATTGTAACATTTAAAGGAAATGACCCCCCCCCCCCTTTCCTATCTTAGTTATGTCTATATGGCCGAGCGCCTTCGCGTTCGTCTGGCGTACCGAAGGTCCTGGGTTCGAAGTGAAGGCTAGGATTTGTTTCCGGGTCTAGATAGTGTCCCCGTGTCTACCCAGCTCTAATGGGTACCTGACACTGCACTTTTCGCAGAAATCTAAAAACAAAACTTCCCCATATGATGCCCATATCCTCAGCCAAGATACTGCTGATACCATGAGACGCCGCGACGCCTTACAAAAAAACAAGATGTAGGCGTATGACGACGAAAAGAACGTCCCTCGAATATAAGAGTTTGGGTTCCCGTGTTTATTAGAAACACGGACAGGAAAAAGACTTCACAATTCCAGAATTCTTCCTTGGTAGCCATACAAAAGAAAGGCTCCATGATAACTGCCCAAAGGGGGGACCGACAAACAGTAACCAGAAATAGAAGTTTTTTTACAAAATCTCCGCGTTTTCCCCATGATATCAGTCGCAGTAGAGCTGGGACGCCCGAACTTGATATGGAGCCGATCGTGACAATGCCAAACTAGATCCCAGCAATTCCTGACCTACCTACGCCTTCCGCTTCACCTAGAAGGTCCAGCAGAGAGATTCGTCTGCCCCAGAGATTCGATTAATTCATTATGAATTTGTTATGTTAATTAAAATTTATTAGCAACTTTGTTATGTGTTAATTAATCATTTTATGTGTGTATTTAATGAATTCGTTATGAACTCTGTTATATGTTAATTCATCATTTTATGTGTGTATTTTATGAATTATTCATTATGAACTCTGTTGATTATATGTTAATCATTTTATGTGTATTTTATTATGAGTATTTCTTTGTATCTGTTACGTAACAAGTCGATAGAAGGGGTGATGTAGTGTATCAGTGTGTGTTTGTTACGTCATGGTTTGTGTGTGTTGTTTGGATAGCTCGGACCCGGTGACCAGCTGATCACGTGGGACAAGAAAAAGTAATAAAGCGTCAGACGATCATACACAACGGAGTGTGATGTGTTTCTTTCTATTCCATTATTAACAATATATGACACCCCTGAGCTCACTCCTAATACGTTGCGCCCTGGACTATAGAGCCCTTAGGGCTCGTCCGGTTTTTAAGAGACATTATAATTCGGTCCTGCGGTTGGTTTTTAAGAGACATTATAATTCGGTCCTGCTGTTGGTATTTAAGAGACATTATAATTCGGTCCTGCGGTTGGTTTTTAAGAGACATTATAATTCGGTCCTGCGGTTGGTTTTTAAGAGACATTATAATTCGGTCCTGCGGTTGGTTTTTAAGAGACATTATAATTTGGTCCTGCGGTTGGTTTTTAAGAGACATTATAATTCGGTCCTGCGGTTGGTTTTTAAGAGACATTATAATTCGCTCCTGCGGTTGGTTTTTAAGAGACATTATAATTCGGTCCTGCGGTTGGTTTTTAAGAGACATTATAATTCGGTCCTGCGGTTGGTTTTTAAGAGACATTATAATTCGGTCCTGCGGTTGGTTTTTAAGAGACATTATAATTCGGTCCTGCGGTTGGTTTTTAATAGACATTATAATTCGCTCCTGCGGTTGGTTTTTAAGAGACATTATAATTCGGTCCTGCGGTTGGCTTTTAAGAGACATTATAATTCGGTCCTGCGGTTGGTTTTTAAGAGACATTATAATTCGCTCCTGCGGTTGGTTCACCGGACTGTCAACGACATGTCGCGGGTTCTATCTTTGCCACCTTAGTAGACGCAACCAGGGATGTGGAGTCGATAGATAAATGTTCCGACTCCAACTGCTCAGTTTTTTGTACTTCCGACTCCAACTCCAGGTACCCAAAATTCATCCGACTCTTCGACTCCACAGCCCTGGACGCAACAATCTTCTGTATAGCAGGAGCGGCTGTAACTTGTAAGATTAGCTTAACTTATAAATAAAAATGTAGGCCTAATATAAATAGTCTGATGGTTCCAATATTGTAAATTTAAAGTAACAAAGTATGCCAGTATCAAATAAATACTTATATAAGCGTTTTATCGGTTCATGCAATCGGAGAAGCGCTGATTCTCATAAATCAAAAGTGAAAGGGTATAAAACCTCCAGATTCTATCAGCCAAACAAAATAATGTGACCTACTTGTTGCTGTTATTTTTCAAAAACACGTATTACGTTATTTAACAACTAATATTTTTTTTTAGAGTAAGCTATAGCCTACGCCTAGGCCGAATTCAGAACATCTTAACTTCAAGCCATATATTAACGATATTGATTTTAACCATATTCACCATTATAGATCTATATAATCTAATATATATTTGTAAATTAAAATTGTGCATGAATTCTGTTTCCATGCTAGATCTCTGTTAGATGACGAGCCCGATCTTCAGCGCATCCTTTTGGAAATGTTGCCCAAAAGTCTTGGATTTAATCCAACTGAACAGTTGAAGAGGTCATCATCTGAATATCTACAACAACTGGTGACCAACAGCAAACAGACTCCTGAAAACCCATACCTGGCTCGCTTGAGACAAAGAAGAGATTCTATCGATCAGGCGGAACTAAGCTTATCTGAAGCCCGTCCACAGTGGTGCAGTTGGTGCGGAAAGATTCGTCCTTGAGTCTTGTTTCAAAATAAACATAGGAGATTTCCTTCAAACTAAAAAAAAAATATATTTCTTTGTATGTTGGATTGGGTGTTCGATTTTAATGTTGCTATTTAGTTGGAGGTTCATAAACTAGATCATCGATATTTTCTTGATAAGAGATACAATGTAGGCCCAAACATTTCTTTGTTATCTCCTTAACACATTGTATTCCTCTTATTAATAAGGCGTTTAATATTAAAAAGAAATTGGCGGATTATTACAATTATTATCATAAGTTATCAAAAATAAATGATAAATTATCATGGAATACACAAAATATTGATGAAGTAATTAAAACTCGGACAAATAATTAATGGTTTCATAAAAAGGAACTTTTTTATGAATGTAATAACATAAGTAGCTCCTCCAGACTGAATCATGTTTGCGGTGGAGCAGTTGGGTTTCATCCTCCGCCCCCACTTCCTGCCTGAAAAGTGTCATCACGTGACTGTCGGAGCTCATGGGTTCCTGATTGTAGATATTGCCTTTCCCAAGATAATAATTATATTAATTGGTTGGTTGATTTGATAATTATATTAAGACAATTGCATTTTGTTATATTAATTATTTAGTATCAGTTATTAAATATTATATATATATGTCAGTGCACTAAATAATATTGTAAGAACATCTTCTATTTCTATAGAAAATATTAAGTTTTTGTTAGACGGTGATGGTCCACTTCTGCTCATGTAAGCCCCAAGAAAAAGAACTGATTTAATATCTCCGTTGTAAAGTTGTTTAATTAAAGTATATTATATGTACATACAATTCCTACATTTTTATTCATGGAAGAATATATTTATATCTGTGTCTTACGTTTTGAATAAAGTTTGAAGTAAGTAAAAACTACAAATGTCACTTGAATCTTGATCATTTCTCAAGTCTACGTGTTATCGTGTAAAGTGCTGGATATAATGAATGAAGTCAGTTGTCTGAGTTGGATCTGAATAAAATGTTAAGTTGCTTATACGAATTACCACGCTACCAATAATAACAAATAATTATAAGCACTAACACTGATCATCACCACCAGCTCTTCCGCTGCAACCACATGATGAATCATTTGTTCTGATGCTGTCAGTGGCACAAGGAACACAGCTACGATTCGTCATTTCTGAAAGCTGTTACTGTATATAATTGCGTATAGGTCGCACCCATTGTTTAGTATTATTCATCTTTTATGTTGTCATTGATTTGCAGATAGGTTGCACCCTTAATATTAGCTGCCTTTTAATATAAAATTACTAAAAAAAATTCTGACTTTTAAAAATAAAACTTACTAAACATTAGATCTTGGAAACTTTCAAAAATAGTTTTCAATCATGAAAAACACAAACATAAACTAATAAAGGTAGCGTTTCATTTATTTTTATTAATTACCAACAAAGCCATTAGCCCTAGGGGAAAGTATTTGGAACACATCTGTTTCTTCATCCAAGTCCTAAAGAGGATAAAGAAGTTTGTTGAAGTGCGCTCTTTCGACTCGGCTTGCGAGTCTTAGGGACAGGGAATTATTGTATAGCTTTTACCATGGCATCTACTGGTTTTACCGCACCACTACCTACTACATGTCATAGGTATTCTATGGTTGCATGGCAAAAGTTACTTTTGTTCAAGTTAATGGTGATATTAGCTTGGGTAAGTTCCTGAAATAAGAATTTCAATTGACTTAAATGATCATTAAAAATATCACTATACACAACGATATCCAAGTATGCATGACATTGTGGGATATCAGAAATGACAGTGGTTAACATCAACTTTTAAAATTATATCATGAAAGTAGTTTTGTTAGGAACATCACTAACAAAATGCATATTATCATAGACTAAACCCTTGATAATAGTCTACTCACATTGGTTTTAAGTGCGCTAGTTTATCATTAAGGTTTTCAAGAGCTTCAGAATTTTGAAGTTTGCTATCTATGATAGTCTTTTTAAATTTAGGCATGTGTTTTTCTACTGTTTTGATAACACTTACTGGCCGAATATCAGTTTGTTCATCCCTAACAACATAAGGTTTCAGCATGTTTATTTGGCACAGCCTTTTTGTCTTCCTTCTATCATCTTTTAATAATCGAATACATAAAATTACCTATAGTAAAATTGTCATGACGCGCCTCCTAACCGCGTGGTTTAAAGACCCATATTAAAAGCAATCGCCTTCCTGTAAATTCGCAATCGTATTTAATTTATCAATAAACATTTAATAATATTTTAATGTTATAGATTCCCGTTTCGTAACAGTAATAATTAAATATATGTGTATTGTTGCAAGATTCGATTTATTAAATTATTGTTGTGAAGAACTGTTGAGAAATAATGAAGATACAATAGGAAAGAGGTAACTCAATAATACCAGTCACAGTCTTAGCAACAGACTGCGACCTTAGGTATTAATAACTGTCAAGGTTTTACATTTTTTTAAATGACCGCAGTGGTCATTTTGTTTACTAAAAAAAGGGAATAAAAATACACTTTTGGTTTCACGTTGAAAAAGCTGGTCCAATTATTTTATAATTTTTTGTCACAAAATTAGGAAAAAAAAGGATGCGATAAGATTATTTGTATGACGTCATCAAACTTTGTGAATGAACTTTATGAATGAGGGGAAACAATTGCATCCATGTTTAAATTGACGCCATCAAACTATGTGCATGGATTTTTTATCAATGAAGAAAAATTTCATTCATGTTTCAATTGCCTTCGTGTCGTAAACGACTTAAATTAACTGTGTAGCTTGAAATTTTCCTATTTTCGGTGACAAAATTTCATTCACGTTTTAATTCATGTCGTATACGTCTTATAAATTTAAACATTGCCCGGCAATTGAACAATTTTCCGCTACAAAATTTATAAGACGTATACATGAATGCATGAATACATGAACGTAGACATGAATTAAAACTTTCTATAGTTTTAATTCGTGTCCTAAAAGTTTTATAAACTTTGTTTCATCTGGGTTTCATTTGTTATTGTTTTTCCTTTTTTATTTAAAATTTAATTCTAAGTTTGCTTCCAAAGCAACAATAAATAAATATAAAAAAACAACAACAACATAGGTCTACGACTTAATTTTTTTTATTAAAAGTACTGTCGAAATGACATGTGAGTTCTGTTTTACAGAAATAATTTAATTACCCAATAAACTCACACCATTAGATCACTGTGGTCATACTTTGAGCAAGAAATAAACAAAATCGATTCTTATTTGTTTTTTTATTTTTTTTTATTTTATATTGAACTGGTGTTTATTAAAGTCTGCAAAAGAACAATACATAAATTAATACTGATCACAAAAAAAACAACAAAAAAAAAACATAGATTTACTACTTTATGCATGTTGCAAAAAAAAAAAAAACAAAAAAAAAAATATATATAATGTGTCAAGCATAGTCTACACAAAGCCCGTTCAAAGAATCGGGCACATATCTGCTAGTCATTTCATATCATATTCTATCCTATCCTATCCTATCCTATCCTATCATATCATATCATATCTCAAAAGGTGTATGTATGTATGTATGAAGGGTGGATATGTACATGTTGCATAATCTTTTTTAATACTGGACAGAATGATGTGAAAATTGCTACAAATATTCTTTGCGTTACTGTGGTGGACACAGTCAAGGTTTTTAAAAAATGTAAATGACCGCAGTTGTCAGTTTGGTAAAAAAAACGCGAATAAAAAGACAAATTTTGGTTTCACGTTGAATATGCCGGTTTAACTTTTTATCATTATTCGATCGATCATGCTAAAAAGAAATGAGAAAACAGGACGAGCAGAGATTATTTTTGTATGACGTCATCAAACTTTGCGTAGTGATAGCTAGCTGTTGTTTTTTTATGGCGTCATCAAATTTAGCGTATTCATGTTTAATTTTTTTTTTGTAGAGGAAAATTTTTAAGAACGGGTATAAAATTTCGTTTTATTTTGCGTCGTAATTTGTAACGGGCAATATTTAAATTGTTTAAATTACCGGAAAATACTTTATCACCGCTTAAGACTATTATGTTTATGTCTGCATGGTGTATTTTAAAATTATTTTAGCCAGTTCGGAGAACTGGGCACCTTTAGGCTTATAGCCTTTGTAACGGGCAATGTTTCAATTTCATTCGTGTTAAATTATCTATATAACGGGCAATGTTTCAATTTCATTCGTGTAAAAATTTTTCTTTAACTGGCAATGTTTCAATTTCATTCGTGTTAAAATTTAATTATCTCTGTGAAGGGCAATGTTTCAATTTCATTCGTGTTAAATTATCTCTGCAACGGGAAATGTTTCAATTTCATTCGTGTTAAATTATCTCTGTAACGGGAAATGTTTCAATTTCATTTGTGTTAAATTATATCTGTAGAGGGCAATGTTTCAATTTCATTCATGTTAAATTATTTCTGTAGCGGGCAATGTTTCAATTTCATTCGTGTTAAATTATTTCTGTAGCTGGCAATGTTTAAATTAAACGGTGCGCGTTAACTTATCTTATCTTCTTATTTTATCTATCTTATACATTACAGACGCTCCTTCTATAAAGAAGATTATTGCGTCCTACGCTTATCCGTGGTCCGAGTCTAGTATTGCATTTTTATTAATGTTTTAAATGATGTTAAGTTACTGGTTTTCCTGGTTTGTTCAGGCAATTCATTCCATGCCCGAATGCCACTCGAGAAGAAAGAGTACTTATATGCGTTTGTTCTCGCATAAGGGATAAGGAAAGTGTTTTTGTTTTTATGTTTATCTAAGCTTTGCAACAGGTTGTTATTGTGTTGTATTTCTAAATTAGAGTTTAATGCCTTATGTATTATGACTACTTTACTCTTTGCCCTTCTGTCCTCTAATGTTTCTAGAATTAGTTATTTTACTAATGGTGTTACTCTTGTTAAATGGGAATATTCCCTAGTTATGAACCTTGCAGCTCTTTTTACTTCCTTTATTTTAAGTTGCATTTTCTGTCTGTCTGTCTGCAATCGTCGTGGGTGCAAAAATTTGCTTCGATTTTTCGACCACTTCCCGTGGTCCGATCGAGCTGAAATTTGGACAGCAGATTTGTGGCGCCTAAGAATACATCCTATCAAATTTTCAGTTGAAACGACTTAATAATACTACACTTATGACAATATTCATTTCTTAAAAGGAAAGTATAAGAGATATGCCAGTGCAACTTTTTATAGTTTTTCGGCGCAAAGGTAGAAAAAAAAATTATGCTTCACACATTTAAAAAAAAATGCGCAATCGTTATAATTAGATATGTATTTGCCGACATTACCGATTCGAAATTTTAGTTTTGTAGTGAGCCAATAATATCCAAAAGGCCCTACCTAAGAAGACTAAACAAAAATATTTCTTCTAAATTATTTCATTACCTGATGGTAAACTTAGTTTGCAAAAAAAGGGAGTATAATAAAAAATTCGTTTTTACGGTTTTCTTGTTACTCCCTTTATTTTAAGTTGCATTTTCTGTCTGTCTGCAATGGTGCAAAAATTGGCTTCGATTTTTCGACCACTTCCCGTGGTCCGATCGAGCTGAAATTTGGACAGCAGACTTGCCCCGACTAACAATACATCCTATCAAATTTTCAGTTAAAACAACTTAATAATACTACACTTATGACAATATTCATTTCTTAAAAGGAAAGAAAGTTCCTGTGTTGATGCAATTTGGCAGATCATTAATGTAAATTAGAAATAGTAGGGGCCCTAGAACAGTTCCTTGTAGAAGCTGTAGAACTGTTATTGGCGATGACTTAGAGCCATTTATTATCACTGTTTTTTCTCGGCCTAAAAGAAAGTCTTGAATCCACTGATGTAAGGGACCAGAGATGTCAAAGTATGTTTTTTAAGAAGACTAGAATGATGAACTTTATCAAATGCTTTTGAAACATCTAGTAATATAGCATTAATTTGGTTGTTATTATCTAGATTCTAATCCCTTAGACAAGTCATCTATTAAGCCTGTTAATTGAGTCTCATATGATCCATTTTAAAATAAATGTAATTTTAGTTTATTTTGAAATAATAAAAAAATTGGCCTTATCCTTAAACTTTATAGGGGTTCGGAGACTCGAGAACAAGTGATTTAAGGTGGTAAATCTAAAACAATTTTATTAAAATAAAATAAATATAATAATACATTTTTTAACATAAAATTCATTATATATTATTAATCTATGATATTGAATAGTTTTACTTAACTACTAAAGTGATAAAATCCGATACGACGCCTTTATTGGTAATGACCCTACACATAGCGGAGATCGCGGCAGACATGTTTTTACGGCAGTAAAATACTTTTTCATAGGGTTTATCTTGTGCATTGGGCGAAATGTTCCATAATATATAGACTAATAATTATTTCAGATTTTTATAGGAAAATGGACCAGCTTTATGATGGTGTTTATAAAATATCTTAAAAATGATTTTTTTCTTAAAAAATAAAGTATTTTTCTTAGATAATTTAAATATTAAAAATGTTTAACATAAACAATCAATTTTAGATACATATGGTGATAAATGCCATTTATTCCTGTACAATCGAGTGAGAAAATTATATTTCTATCATGAATGGCACATTTTGCCTAGACGATTTAGTACAAGAGGTGTCGAAAACTTTAAAATGCGCAAAAAACGCAAGGCCAATTTTGAGTACATAAGAGAATTATTGGAGGTTTTAATGTCAATTGTCAATTAATTTGTCATTATTCATTTTAATATGGATTAATTTGAATGTGAAAATTGAGAAATTATGAGGAATTTGCAACAGGTGGCCTACAGGCAACAACATGACACACCAAGCCTTTTAGTATGGCTCTCAAAGAGCTTTTTAATCTATTCATTGTCTTAGTGTTAATAAATGATTCAATTGTGTGAACCATCTTGCTGTAATGTATTTAATTCCTAATACAGTAATAAAGCTGCATGATGAAAAATGCTGTACACCCATGATCTAAGTATTATTATAATAGAGTAGGGGGGAAAATGTCAAGGGGGTAGGGGGGGAAAGCTATAATGGTGTTTTGATGTAAAGTACAATATAAAGTTTAGCTTAAATTCATTGTAAAACAAAAAGGATATATTATGCTTTTATTTTGGTTAAAACGAAAATATGTTGAAATATTATAACTGGAAGAATATTTGCATATTATCTTCTGAAGTCTTGATAAACCTGTTTCTAACCTGAGTCTCAGTGTGTTTCATTACTAATTAAATATGGCTTTTGCAAACACTGTGACTAAAATCACATAACTTTAGTTTGCTATAAGTTTACACATTTTTACTTAGCCCTTTGGATTTATGAATTAAGCCATTTTCTCTGTAGGCTTATACCAGTTTTATCAATCAAGTGGTTTTTTTTTACAAATAGGCCTATTATTATAAAAGTATAAATATCCACTGTGAAAGAAATATATTTTAAACAATATTTCTTGTCTTATATTATTTATAACTAATTTCTAGGGCCTGCTGAGGCCTCAGACCGCTTAGGTTCACTTCTTAGATCTTAGCTCACAAGACAAAATAGTTGTAATTATTAATCAAGTTAATCAGAAGTAATTTATTAAATTAATAATATAAACTGTTCATTTGATTAAAACGATTAATTTTGATATACATTATAAAAGTACTCTCACTGGTCTGATTTTTAAATTTATCATAAAAATAAAGTCTAAGAAATGTGGGTGACAACATGTAACAAATATTACTCAAGTTTACAAAATGGAGTTTTATACTATTAGTAATACTATACTTAGTATTCCCATGATAAGGAGACCTTGTGTTCTATTACACATTGGAGACTGGTTAACAAAAGATTAGTTTCAAGGAATAACTATTTTAATGAGCTATAAATGCCAAATTTTTATCTTGTTTGTTGTGCATTTTATAACAGGAAATCTTCTAAAGAAAATAAATGTTATACGACAGTTTTACCCTAAACATTCAATACTTTTATATAGGTCAGTGTTACCTAAAACATCACTGAGCTCTAATATATGGAGTGCTCAAAGGAAGTAAATTGTAGGAGAAAATGCGGACTTTTTAATATAGATAGGTGCACCGTAGACTGAACTATATATAAATTAGCATCTAAATAATACATATATACTATTATGTATATTAAAATTACTTACTCAGTTAACATATATAAGCGTATGTGGTATTCAAAGAATTATTCAGACAAATGATCAACCATTTCATCTTTGACTTGACAAAGAAATGAATCCGGTACTTATTAAAGTTAACACAACTCTCTAGCATAAGAGAGTATATAGAGTCTATATAAAATAGTTCATTTTTATCAAATTACAATGACGCAATTACTAAAAGTTTTTAATTTTAAGTAATTTTATGTATATATAGGTCAGTCTACAGTGCACCTATCTATATTAAAAAGTCCGCATTTTCTCCCATTTTTTCTTTTCTATTTTAATTGCTTGAGCACTCCATGTATATATAGCTCAGTGTAAAACATTCAATACTTTTATATAGGTCAGTGTTACCTAAAACATTCAATACTTTTATTAAAGTATTATCAATTAATGTGAAGCAGTTATCTTTCATTTTTAGATATCCAATTTTAAAGTTGAGCCAACCATCTTTTTCTACTTGATGTTTCCTTTTCTAATTTTCATATGGTAATTTCCATTTCAAAAGTGTTGTAAGTAGGCTACACACAATATATAACTTTACATAGGTCAGTGTCTATAACCAAAACAGTGAAGTAAATGCATTTTTTTTTCCATAGACTTCTTCATATAGATTACTGCACCTAACACTTCACTGATCTTATTTTATTTACATTAAAAACCTTTATTCACATATTAAAACTGTAATAGAAATTTAAAAATAAAGGCAAAGAATTAAAAACAAACACCTCTTTTAAATTTAAAATTTTATTGGTTTCTATCAATGCCTTTACTTAATACTATTAAAAGATTTTTTAAAATATCCAGAATATATCTACATTTTTTTCTAAATCAACCCTCCTTCTCACAAAAATAAATAATAAGTTTGCGACTACAGAGTCACAATAATTTTGATTTGATATGCTAAAAGCAATTAAAGTGGCATTACAACAAAATATGGTATCACTCTTTTTGACTTCTTATTTATATTGGATTACACACTTTTTACATGCAACCACAATTAATTGTAATTTTTCACAAATACTAAACACTATCTGTAGAAGAAACAACATTTCTCTATATAGCTTGTAGAAACAACTTATAGTCGTATAGCATTACAAACATGGTGATTAAACACAAGAAAACAGGATAGTACACTGCATACAATTGTTGGTTATAACAAACTCTAAAGTGAATGATCATAAAAACCATGCAAACTAATAATATAAAAATACGAGTAAATTATATACTTCCAAAATTCTATACAGATATATATATGAATTGTGAACAACCCATTAAAAGTTTTCTCCAATTATCACTGCCCAATGTGCAGTATTGTGTCTCTATTTAAAACAAGAACTATACATTAAGCTGTCACTACTTGTCACTAGTGATTAAGGAGGCCAATGAATTGTTGAAATAAAAAATAAATCCATGGATCAATGTGTGTCTAAGATTTATATTATATTATAGATATCAAATTGAGTCGCTTTGTGCCTTGAGTTATTTTGAGCTACAGCTACAGACAAAAATATGTGCTAGGTGTGTAAAATAGGGTTTTTCAGATTTTGATAATTTCTAATTATTTATTTATTGCTGCACACTTCTGTGTTAAGTTTTTGTTCTAAAAATAATTATAAACTATTAAAAAAATACAAAATTGAAATTTCTCAAAATTAGGTTTCCGACAGTGGGTAAAGTAAAACACACACAGCTAAGAAACTATTTCTTCTATTTTGAAACAGTTTTCACCATTGAATTCAGCATTTAATTACTTTAAGGATAACCAAATAACTCAAAATGACCTTGGGGCACAATGCAACTCAATTTGTGGTGGAGGGTCACATATATCTATGGTACCACTGACATTTTCTCTATTTTAAAAGGCAAAATTCATGAAAGAGTGTTCTTACATCACAAAGCTAGAACAAAAAAATTTGACATGACAGCAAATGCAATAGTAAAGAGTTTGTTTATCTGTTGTCAATTAAAAAAACAAAAAGACTTTAAAATACTTTTCCAAGAAATGAAAGTCCAATGTTAGGAAAATTATTACTTATATTTTAAAGTATGATATCATCATTTTGTTCTATTATTGTTAAGATTGATGGAAGTGGAAGTATTATAAGTATGTATAAAGAACTTAGAGCAGACTCCACTCCTTATGCAACTAAATACAAAGAATATTAAACTATTCATTTTATAATTTCATCCATTCATGAACAGAGTTGACCTACAAAAAAGCATAAATTCACAAAACAGTGGGGGTTTTTTATTATAAAAGGCAGCAATGTAGAAGGCAGCAGTGTTTTGAAGTTTGAATAAAAGATTTCCCAAGAGTTCTTAGACAGTCAAAATGTTTTCAACAACAAACAATATATGTGGAGAGAGAAAAAACAAAAAGATTCAACAGCTAACTTTTTAAAATTTCATATGTTTAAAATAACAAGAAAAAATTGGCACAGTTGAATAAATATTGCTTCAGTGAGGGGATCACTTATATACATAAATATTTACAACAAGATAGACAGTAGTAAAGTACATTGGACAAGCACCAAATAAATACAAATTGTGGTTTTATTATCATTTTCAATTCTGACACAAAAAACTTTTGCTGAAGAAAAAAAATGTTTTATTTAGGGGAGGGTGGGAGGGGGGGGGGGGTGGAGAGAGAGAGAGAAATACCAGATTTTCATTACAAATATTACTTTTTCAACCTTTTAAATTCTGTTATAAAAATATCACGGTTCAGGGAAGAAGAGCCTATGTAAAAATATAAATAAGCATAAAACAAGTTTTTTTTTAAGAAGAAGGTAAGACCTGAGCACTTTGATTTATGTTAGTTAATATCTTAAGTAGATGAAGCTTAAGTAGTTGTCAAGCACAAAGTCACTTATAACATTCTAGTACAAGAGGTATTTGTAAGTTACATGAGATTGCTGCCACCATTCTTGAACTAGTAAAAACTTTTTATTTATGTAAATTCACTACACTATCCAGCAAAAAATCATAAATACAAGTTGCCAGTTGTGGTCAGAGGTCGATAGTCTCAGTTGTCAACAGTCTCAGTTGTCATCAGCGGTCAGCAGCCGCAGCTGTCATCAGCCTCAGTTGTCAGCAGCTGTCAACAGCCCCAGATGGCATCGGAGTCGAGAAAGGGTCCATAGGTTGCCATTAACAATTCCTCACAGATCAACAGCAGATAAGACCAGTCCTCGGACAGAATTTTTAGCTGGTGGAAATGCAAATAAATAAAATAATTGATAAAATATACAAGGTCAGCATATTCACATCATTCAATTCCAATGAGTACGTCAAAACATTTTTAAAACCATATCTTGAGAACTTATGGTGCGAGCTCATATATTTTGTCATTTTTGTTCTTGCGTTTTGTGACTTTGTTTTTTATTGAACAGCGAAGAGGAAAATGTGTCCAGAATAAACTGCCTTTTCACAGAGGGCCAAAATGGTACATAAACCAATTCAACTAAATTCTCTCAATTCTCTTTAAGAATTAACATATTGGGTAAGAATGTTTAAACCAGGGGTGTGCAACATTTTCTAATGTTTAGCCACATTGGAACTTTGGAAAGACAAAGAGGGCCAGTTACCATAGGATAGCTTTAGTGGCCTTTAGTTAATAGTAAAGTAAAGTACCCATCGAACCAAATGGATCTACAGGTCCGGTGAAGCAGCGTTCACCAGTTTCTGTGACGACGGCTACTAGGTGATTGTGTGGCCAGCACTATGCACAGCCGCCTTCACTTTACCCCACTATGCACAGCCACCTTTACTTTACCCCAACAATGGTCAGGGACACCCTCCAAACCAGGAAAAAAATCCTAGCCTGCACCAGTATTTGAACCTGTGACCTTCGATACGCACGGCCACCGTGCCCCCAGCTATAGTTAAGTACATTGTAAATACATTTGGAAATAAATAAAAGATAATCAAACATATTGTGTTATATTAGTATTTTTGTACAATTTTTCAATATCTGCTCTGACTCGAAGAAGACTTGTTAGATGTTCATCTGTGAGCTGACTTCGGTATCGACATTTAGTGAATTTCATCCTTGAAAATAATTGCTCACAATAATATGTTCTGCCAAAAAGTGAGATAATTTTCCTGGTTTGTTGCTCTAAATTATTTGGATGCTTTCCACATACATATTTTGTAAAAAGTTACCAGGTCATTGCTATCATATGCTCTTCACAAGTCCATATCAGACTGCAAGCCTATCATCTCCATTTGACAGCTTAAAATCCTTTTCACATTTTCTGAAATCATCAAATCTGTTTGTAAATTCAGTACTGAACTTGTCAAAATTATCAGCATATTTGGAGGCCATCAAAATCTGTTAGTTCTGCTTTTCTGAGAGTTAGAGTAGGGAAATGAGTTTTTTTCTATTCAACTGGATCTTAAAAAGTTTTAATTTCTTCTTAAATGACAAAATGTGTTCATACATCTTGTTCACCAACTGATGTTAACCTTGTCGTTTCACATTTAAATCTAACGGTTCCGTGACAAACGCGCACAAGACAATTGCGCACAGTGACAAATGCGAACGGCTATATAAGCGCACACCGACAAATGCGCAAATAGCAAGTTATGCATCGCCAATTTAAAGATGATAATGGAAAAATATTTTTAAAAAAAATTTACTTTTAAATGTATAGACTAATAGTATAGTAATAAAATGTTCGTTCTAGTAGTACTGCTACGTCATGATTTTTAAGAGATGTCATTTACAAAATTTTAATTGGATATTTAAGTCTTAATCAGCATGTTAAACCATCGTAGTATGATGGAAGCTCGTAAAATGATTATTAAACAAATAACAGCAGTACTACTACTTAAGCATATAGTTGAAAATAAGACGTATACTTATACATTGTACTAAAAATAATTGTGTTTTTTTTTTTATAAAAGAAAGAGGAATATTAGTCTTAAAATAAGAGTTGGCATTGCACTTTTCTAAAGGCAAAGTACGTTTTAAAACATGCATTCATGCAACCGATTTGAAAATTTTTTATTAGTGATTGACACGTAGTTTTATTCCGACCCCTCTTTCAACCCGCAGATTTATTAGGTTCATAATCTTGGTTATTTATAGTGTAGAAGGAAGTCCTAATTGAATGATGAAATTACTGTTGATATTTTATTACACATAACTTTGCATTAACTCCAAATGGGGGTTTCTCTAAGAATTCTCAAGGGTTTGAAACATAATGAACTCTGACAATAGTTATTAAATCTAGCATTAACTCCAAATGGGGGTTTCTCTAAGAATTCTCAAGGGTTTGAAACATAATGAACTCTGACAATAGTTATTAAATCTAGCATTAACTCCCAATGGGGGTTTCTCTAAGAATTCTCAAGGGTTTGAAACATAATGAACTCTGACAATAGTTATTAAATCTAGCATTAACTCCCAATGGGGGTTTCTCTAAGAATTCTCAAGGGTTTTGAAACATAATGAACTCTGACAATAGTTATTAAATCTAGCATTAACTCCAAATGGGGGTTTCTCTAAGAATTCTCAAGGGTTTGAAACATAATGAACTCTGACAATAGTTATTAAATCTAGCATTAACTCCAAATGGGGGTTTCTCTAAGAATTCTCAAGGGTTTGAAACATAATGAACTCTGACAATAGTTATTAAATCTAGCATTAACTCCCAATGGGGGTTTCTCTAAGAATTCTCAAGGGTTTGAAACATAATGAACTCTGACAATAGTTATTAAATCTAGCATTAACTCCAAATGGGGGTTTCTCTAAGAATTCTCAAGGGTTTGAAAAATAATGAACTCTGACAATAGTTATTAAATCTAGCATTAACTCCCAATGGGGGTTTCTCTAAGAATTCTCAAGGGTTTTGAAACATAATGAACTCTGACAATAGTTATTAAATCTAGCATTAACTCCAAATGGGGGTTTCTCTAAGAATTCTCAAGGGTTTGAAACATAATGAACTCTGACAATAGTTATTAAATCTAGCATTAACTCCCAATGGGGGTTTCTCTAAGAATTCTCAAGGGTTTGAAACATAATGAACTCTGACAATAGTTATTTTAAGTTTTTGAACCATAACTTTTTTTTTTCATTTTTGGGGAAAGTTCTGTTCTGTTGGAAACGTGCTTAAACCCAGAAAATTTTTACTTCCAAATTTTCTCTTTTCAATCCATTGTAATTGAAAAGTTAGACTTTCACAAACATAAAAGCATATTCTTGCAGATACTCACGTTCAAAATAAACAGTGTCCATGGCATTGTCCGGCTGAGGCACAAATGGCGGCTCCATGTTCAGCAAGTTTAACCAGTCCATGCCGGAGAAGAAAGCCATTGATTTCACCTCTGTCCGAATACAATAAAACACCCAATTGACAAACCGCAACAACAACAAAATAATGACCAAAAAAAACACAGAAAAAAGAATAGTTCAGAGGGTGATCACTACAGACATTACAAATATTGTCAAAATAGACAGCACAGAAGAACATTTTGCAACTCTGAATAAAAACCATTTTGTATTTTAAATTTTAACTTAAACATTGCTTATTGCTTTTATTACACAGGAGTAACAAACCATGTTCAATAGTCATGAAGCAATTTTTATCCATAATGAATAATCTCTAAATATTTGCAACTGTCTCAACTTTCTTGAGAAATAATAACTTACACAAAATAAGGGCTAAAACAATAAAAACAATATTTTATAACCAATGCTATAGGCTTTTTTTATTTATTCATCACATTTCAGTTAAAACTTAATTTGTATACTTTACAAAGTTGCAACTTATTCTCAGTTTTTTTTTCTGATTTTTGATAAAAATAGTAACACTGTGATTAAAACTGTAAAACAAGGCAGTCTGGAATGCATTGTCTAAAAAGCAACTACAAAACATATCTAGTTCCTAGTCTAGGGATCAATTAGAAGCCAAATAATCTTCTTGTTCACAACTATGGGAATTTTTATTTCAGTAAAACAGGTTTTGTAAGACTCAATTCGCTACCAAGAGGCCATGGTTTAATATCTGTTTTTCCACTGTTTACCTTGATGCATGGATGAAATGTACAAAGTTTACCTTTTGCAGCAGGTCTCCTATCTGGATCATTAGTCAGGAGGGCGTCCACTGCAGATCTGGCCTGATCACTAAGGGCTTCATCACCAACTGGCCAAGTAATGTCTGCATAGAATATAAAGTATTTCTCTGAATAGAATAACTGAATATAGTGTATTTATTTCTGTATAGAATAACTGAACATAATGTATTTATTTATGTATAGAATAACTCAATATAGTGTATTTATTTCTGTACAGAATAACTGTATAAAGTGAATATATTTATGTAGAGAAAAACGGAATAAAGTGCATATATTTCTGTACAGAAAAACTGAATACCGGTATATTGCATATATATCTGTATAGAATAACTGAACATAGTGCATAATATATTTCTATATAGAATAACTGAATTTGGTGCATATTTTTCTGTATAGAATAACTGAACATAGTGCATAAAAAATTTCTGTATAGAATAACTGAAAAAAGTGTATATATTTCTGTATAGAATAACCTAATATAGCAGGGTTCGTACAGAAAAATTGCCTCAAAATTCCAGGAGTTTTCTAGGAGTGTTCCAGAAGTTTTTGAGGAGAAAATTTTTTGAAAAGCCAAGCTGAGCTCTTTAAAAAAAAAAACAGACACCTCACTACACAGCTTTTTTTTTTTTTACGACATTATGGGGACTTATATAGATTAGCCTACATCCCAAGTTTGGGTAAAAAAAAAAACAAGATCTAGTAAAAAAAAGAACCATGGAGTGTCATCACTGGTGTCATCAATGTTTGCGCGCAGAAATAAAAAGTGGCAAAAAGGGTTAACTCCAACAGGGCTTTCTGGAAAAGTGAAAGTACAATCTAAGATCAGTGATTACAATTTTTTAATCAATAATTAATCTCCCTAAAAAAATAAGGAGTTTTTAGTATTTTCCCAGGACTAAATGCAGTTTTTCCAGGAGTTTTAAGGACCTGGAACACAACTTTTTGTTTTCCAGGAGTTTTAAGGAGTTTCCAGGTGCTGTACGAACCCTGTTTAATGTATATATTTCTGTATAGAATAACTGAATATAGTACATATATTTCTGTATAGAATAACTGAACATGGTGCATATATTTCTGTATAGAATAACTGAATAAAGTGTATATATTTCTGTATAGAATAACTGAATATAGTGCATATATTTCTGTATAGAATAACTGAATAAAGTGCATATATTTCTGTATAGAATAACTGAATATAGTGTATATATTTCTGAATAGACTATAATGTATCGATTTCCCTGAGATGTCTTTTTGTGGCCTGTACAATGGATACATCCAGTTGTTCCTGAGTCACCAACTTTTTGGGCCTAAAATAAGTAAATGTTGTCAAGACACATGACAAGGGTGTGTACTTGTCTTATTGACTTACTTCTGTTCAAAATGTTTTCAAACACAGCCTCGTGGGTCTCATCATTGAATGGAGGCAGTCCAGTGAGGAATTCATATAAGCAAACACCCAGAGCCCACCAATCTACGGCAAAACCTGAAACAAAAGGCCAGCTCAGCAGTCAAATAGCACTACTGCAATAGTGTAGAAGCTAGAGAATTTGGAATACTAGTCAAAACCTTCAATCAAATGTATGCATAAAAAATGCATTAGACAATATTTAAATATTACAAGTTAATATTGAATGGGTACAATTTTAGCTGCTGGAGTTTGAAGGAAAAAAAAGACCAAAAAACGTTTGGACTAAAGGTACAAAGCTTAAAGGATAAGTGGATACAGTCTAAGTCTGCACAATAGACTATCCTCATTTACTTTCTACCAATTCTGGTGAAATTCAATCACTTCTGTACACATTGGCCTTAAAGCTGGGGAAGTATGTAAACTACAGATACACTCCCACTTAGTGTACACCGGTGGGCTAACACATGGGGGACGGCCCCTGTTATGTGTCTGAGAATCATTGCACACGAGACATTTTAAAATCGTTCCAATAGAAAAGCTGGGATTCTCAGATCCTTTCAAAATAACTGGTGAATTTACCAGGATATTAACTCAGGATCTTTTTTCGCCCTGTACAAAACTCTATCCTTCTATCTCCAGGTCCTGTAATACATAATATGTGACCCGTTTTGACAAAATGAGACATAAGTCACGAATAGCATTTTGTGCTGCGAGTGTTTTTGTGTAGTGAGGGTCTTTCCTGTGAATTTTTTTTTTATATTTGTAAATACTAGTTTATCCATTTCTAAACCATAATTTATATGTGTTTTATATTTTTGTCTACTTAAAAATATTTTAATTAATTATTTTGATCAACGTGTGATTTAAAATTTAGTATAAGTTCACTAAAATTCTGCTTTATTTAACCTGTTGTTTTGTATCAAGCCCTTGACAGAACCCCATAACACTATATATCCTTGAAAAGGGCAGACTTTCGGGAATTTCTATGTGATCACTATTTATTTATAGAAACCAATCAGAAAATATTTAAGCCTGAAGTTTGGAATAAACAATTCCTTTCTTTCTATCCAATGAAAATTCGTTTATAAATTGATCATTGGTTACGATACCATATTTTTCCAATACAAATTCGATGATTGGCATTTGGGATACAAAGCGGTACCCTTTAGGCTTTCCGTTTTCGAGGTTATGACAATTTCACACAATGGAGAGCGGCATAGCTTCAGTGCTAAATTCTTTGAGAGATGTGATTTTTTATTATTTTTTGTTCAGTTTTATTATAAAATAATATTGTATATACACAACTAAAAAGATAATTGAATGCCCTTTCGATTGGTATGTAAATATAGATATTACAAATCTGGTTGCTATAGAGTTTAGACATTTTCAAATGCATTAACTTTAAAACGCCTTTTCTCGAAACTCTTGTTTTTTTGTCTGACTAGTTCTAAGTGATAGTAAGTGTCATAGAAAAATGAAATATTGACGTATAATAATAAATTAGGGATTAAAATAAAGCCTATTCAATGCCCTTTCAAACGATATATATAACTTAAAATGTTGAAAAAACCACTTATGTCTCCTTTTGTGGGAACGGGTCACATATGATGCATTAATTATTTTTTCAAGGTGTGATTTCTGAACATAACAATCACAAAACTCACCATGTGGTTTCTGTAGCAGGATTTCTGGCGCCAGGTAGTCTGGTGTTCCGAGAATTCTTTCATCCTCGGGGTCGGCCTCAGGCCCTCGTCGGACACTTTTTGGCGTACGCAACGGGGTTTGTAGCGGAGTTTGAAGCCTTGGTGCTGGAGTTCTGAGTGGAGTTTTGAACAGGGAATCCCCCAATGTTTTCGGTGTTTGGATCAAACCAGCCTGGTGAATTTTGTGCATGAATGTACATGATCATAAATAGCATTAATAAGAGAATGAGGTATCGGTGGAAGGGGAGAGAGGGATTTCAAACACAATAATTTCAACAGACTTTTAGAAATTATGTCCATCAAATATAACTATTAATTATAAAGCCAATCAATTTACATTAATTAGTTTGTTTTTAAAAGTTGTACAAAAATAATTTCTGAACTTGAAAATTAGCCTTTTCTAAGTTTGTCTAAAGTTACTATTGATTAGTGAAGTTTTTTGGTGTAACAGAAAAAAACAAGACAATTAGAAAAACTTGTTAAGAAAATAATGATATATTTATATACAAATGACCATATGTAAAAAAAAATGTATTGGAAAATATTGATGCAAAAAAATGTATCCCTTATAAATTGCCACAGGTTGAAACATTAAATGAATAGGTTCACTGAAATGGTTATTTTGACAAACAGTTAAATATATATGATTGTATGAATAAGATTCCAGATAAAAATGATGCCTCACCATTAATTTTTGTTCTTTTGGAGGTGAAATGTGGGAAGGTTGTGAGGCTCTCTCCATCCAAACATTTGCTCCTGTGTATCTCTGTGTTAGAAAAGTAAATTTGTTACATTTTATTCATAATCTCATTAGGGTAATTTTTTAATCAAGTTAAATCAGAGTTCAACAAATAACGGGTGACAACACAGAATCACCCCACAAAAAGCAAAATTAGCAGGTTGTAAAAAATAAGAAAATGTCAAATTTATGTAATATTTTACTAGTAATATAATACAATAAAAAAATATTGCACCAAAAGCAGAAATTTGTTGATGTTTGCCATTGTTACGTATATCTAGTAGTTTATTGTTTGTGTGTGTTCATGCCATCACGCTTCAGTGCACCCGATGTTATTTTATAGTCTATTGTATTGCGACTTTATGCCCTCACGCTTCAGCGCACACAGAATCCTTTGTTTTGTTGCATATGAAGTTTTTTTTGTTTAATTTTTACGATGGCCTTGACATTTTTTATTTATGTGACTTCCAGAGAGTTTTTTTTTCCCAAACTTTTTCAGAGAGATGGTATACAAGGGGCAGACTGTTAACAAGTTTTTAGAGAGTTTTTGTACCAGTCCTCGAAGTTGTATAGCTTGAACCATTATACTATTCTTTTTTTTAAATCTTTAATTGCAATTGTATTACTTTAACAAGGCCTTGCATATTTTGTATTTCGGAAAGAAATATCCGTGATTCAAGATTGTGAGGTAGATTCTGTATTTTTTAAAACTGTATTTATCTTGTATTTTGTAATTGTAAAATAATTTATATGTAAGTTATGAAGAACTGTTATTTTTACGGTATCGTAACACCTTACTTCCATTGTAAATTTTTGTTCAGTTTTTATGTGTTCACCATTTGAAAAATTGAATTTGTTTAGGTTTACGGTTCTAAAAGATATCACTCTATTGCGTTGTTAATTAACGAGCAAAGTCAACTAGTAAATTAAATTAAATAAATAAGTAATATAATATTTATTTATAACAAAGTGTTTTTTACAAATGATATTTTTTATGATTTGTCTTAAAATTCGGCTATAATAAGATGGACCGCTTGTTTTGATATTTCTGCTATTTGATAACTTGAAAACTACTGTTTTAGAAATTTCCGATCACACACTGATGTATAGACTTCCGGTTTAGTAATTCACTATGATTTTATCAATAGAAAACTATGGCTATCACATTTGTTGTTGTATAATTTAAATGAATATTTGAAGTTAATAAAAACGTTAAAATAATGTATTGTAAAAGTAAATGTTTTCATTTGTAAATTTTGTTGTTTTATTACTTTTCATGTAGAATTGTAGCAGATTGCCTTTATAGAAGGAGCGTCTGTAATATATAAGAGTAGAAAACAAATTAAGATTAAAATCAAAGTGTATACAGAGGAAGTGTTTTGGTCAGCGTTATTGGCTGGGTACGGAAAACACGACTCTTAAGCTCTAAAAATAGAGTTAGCGGTCCGTCTTATTATAGTCTTTGATACGACATATTCTATGTTAATTATAGAACAGATAAGGAGATAAAATGTTTTTGGGTCACATAGTAAAATAATTTCTTTGGGTCACAGAGATAAGAGTATAAAAATAATGGAATCAGGAAAAGACAAAATGTGTGCAACATTAAATAAACGACTGAATGGTAGGCATTGCTTTCATCTATTTCCCATCATTTAACAACAATAAACTTCAGAACTTTGATAAAATAAAATTACATTTGAGTTCAAAATCTATATTTTTACTTAGTTGGACTTACTTCATCATTTATGCTCATTGGCTTGACAAATGAATCTTCCGCATCTTTGCCAATTGTACTTTCAGCTATGCTGGGCAGAGGATCATGATGGGGTAATAGACGCAGCTGTTTGCCCTGGAAAGATCCATCCCCCAGGCTCTCTCCCTTGGGCGGTGGCTTTCTCCTGGGAACTGAGTTGTCAGGAGAGAGGCTGTCAGATCTAGGCTCTTGGGCAGGGCTGGTGCTCATGGTGATGGGCGGAGATGGGAGAGCCTGGGCTAACGACTCTGAGGGAAACAAGGGGTCGGCGTAGCCTATGTCCGATAAAGGGGATGCAGATGAGCTTCTAGACCGCCCTCGCTTGGCAGCAGGTATAGGGCTTTCTTTGTCCACATTGGTTGGCACAGCAACATCTTCAAATTCTATTGTGGTGTTCAGATTGCTGACGTCAGTGCCAATGGTGTTGTCCAGCGAGGTGATCCCCTTTTTGAAAAGCAAAGGTTTCTGGCATGAACTGCCAGGGGTGGGTGACGAATGCATAGAAGGCCCAGGAGAAGGAGAGGCTATGTAGAAGTCTGCCCTGCCCTCTGCCTTGTCCAAGTTGAAGCTGGGTGAGCCAGAAAAGTTGTTTGTCATAGGGCTGCTGTAAAGGTGAGCCAAGTTTTCAAGAGCAAAAACCCTGTGGAGCTGTTGGTTCTGAGAGCTCTCATAGCTGCCGAGTTCCTGGGATGGCCCTGTGGGACCCGAAGGCACAAGATGGCGTTGGCTCTCAAACTGAACATCGGACTGGACATTTCTATTGGAGTCCTGCGATTTGGCTTGAATCCCAGAAACCAGCTCTTTCAAGGCCAGGGAATTCACTTGCCCAGTGAGGCCTGTGTGGCTACCTTGCTTCAATAGGGCTACTTTAGGATGCTGTGGGACAATTAGGCCATTGCACGCGGGCGAACTGGAAAAACCAGGGATGGCTTTTTTCTGCTCCAATTCTGAATGTGTCAGGCTCTTGCTTTTACACAAACGCTTTTCTGTATTTGTGCCGAATAAGTTGTGAACGTACAGGTGCCTCTCTTGTCTGTGCTTTTTCCTGGGGATGTCCTCATCACTGCTCTCCAAAAATAGCCTGCTAAGGTCAGGAGACAAGCCTGTTTGGCTGTGGGGAAAATTCGAGTTCTGATTGGCCTCCTTTGCAGGTTCCTCGCAAGTTACCAAGTCAAAGGATCGCTTGCGATCAAAGTTTAAAAAGAACCCCTCCTTTACATTCTCCTTCCTACACTCGTAAGATTTGCTTTTGTGCTTTAGGATGCTCTTTATGCCTGCCAACGGGCTGCTGGAAACACACTTGTCAAAGGTATCAGATAAAACCCGACGCAAGCCGGGCTTGCTTAACTTCCTTCGGTGACCGGAAGCGCTTCCAGAAGCCTGTTCACTCGCTGCCAACAGCTCGGTCCTCTTACTGGGGACCACGTTGAAATTGGGCAGAGCATTCACCGCCTCTTTGGAAACTGGCTTCAGAGGCAGTCGACTGAGCCCTTGCATCTGGCTGAGTTCTTTTAATTCTGGTCCAGAATCCAGGCTGAACTGGCCTGAGGCACCAAAGTCAAGTGACAGCCTTGTGCTGTTGAAATACTGGTCTCTCTGCTGAAGGTGGGTTGAGAAATCCCTGGACATTTCCAGATCAGTGGAGCCTGCAGTTGTCAGAAGCTTTACCTTCCCATAACCATGGATCCCACTGAGAGATGCTTCGGGAGAACTGATCATTCCACGCTCCATCTCCACAGAGGCAATGGAGTCTGTGTTCAGGCTTTGCTGTAAGGATGGGAGACAGCTGACCTTGCTTTCAGGAAGACTGATCATTTCCTGTGTGGAGTGGTCATTCTTAAGTGAATAGTTGTTTTGAAAAACGCTACTGCTTTTAATACAGTCTTCCTGAGATGTGGCCATATTTGTTTTGGAAGCACCCAACACATCATCTTTGTCCTCTGACAGTGAGCCAAAACTGAAATCCCCCTCTCTCATGCACTTCAGGCTGCAAGCAGAGTAGCTCCTCCAGACTGAATCATGCGTGCGGTGGAGCAGTGGGGTTTCATCCTCCGCCCCCCCTTCCTGCCTAAAAAGTGGCATCACGTGACTGTCGCAGCTCAAGGGTTCCTGGTCACCACCAGCTCTTCCGCTGCAACCACATGATGAATCCTTTGTTCTGATGCTGTCAGCGGCACAAGGAACACAGCTACGATTCCTCATGGCTGAAGGCTGTTCCCCTGACGGATCATGTACTGATTGCTCCTGTGCTGAAGTTGCCTCATGATTGTTCCCTTGAAAAAAAGCAAAAAAAAAAAATTAAATTATTTCTCTATTGTGTCATCAAACTTCGCACAGAGATAGCTAGCGGTCTTTTTATTAATGACGTCATCAAACTTTGCGTATTTATTTTAAATTAACTTTGGTTCAATGTTTGCTAATGTACTTTATGAATGAATAGAAGAAAATATATTCACGTTTTAATTTAATTCACGTAATTTATAGCGGGCAATTTTTTAATTGTTATAATGGGTAATGGGTAAGGATTTTAATGGGTAATTTATGTTGTAGCGGGGAAATACAAAATTCCATCACGTTTAAATTCGAGTCGTATACGAAATATAAAATGTATAATTCTTGCGGCCAATCTCATTATAACTGCTTGAGTAGTTAGAGTGCATGTAAACATAACTTTAACCGGTTCGGAGGAACGGCACATACGGGCTAGTGTTTACATAAATCTCAACTAGCACTAATAAATATGTGACTCGTTCCCACAAAAGGAGACATAAGTGGTTTTTTCAACATTTTAAGTTATATATATCGTTTGAAAGGGCATTGAATAAGCTTTATTTTAATACCAAATTTATTATTATACGTCAATATTTCATTTTTCTATGACACTTACTATCACTTAGAACTAGTCAGACAAAAAAACAAGAGTTTCGAGAAAAGGCGTTTTAAAGTTAATGCATTTAAAAATGTCTAAACTCTATAGCAACCAGATTCGTAATATCTATATTTACATACCAATCGAAAGGGCATTCAATTATCTTTTTAGTTGTGTATATACGATATTATTTTATAATAAAACTGAACGAAAAATAATAAAAATCACATCGCTCAAAGAATTTAACAGTGAAGCTATGTCGCTCTCCATTGTGTGAAATTTTCATAATATCGAAAACGGAAAGCCTAATTCTTTACCGCATTGTATCCCACTAGCCAATCAGCGAATTTGTATTGGAAAAATATGGTATCGTAACCAATCATCAATTTATAAACGAATTTTCATTGGATAGAAAGAAAGGAATTGTTTATCCCAAACTTCAGGCTTAAATATTTTCTGATTGGTTTCTATAAATAAATAGTGATCACAAAGACATTTCCGAGAATCTGCCCTTTTCAATGATATATAATGTTATGGGGTTCTGTCAAGGTTAAGGTATAAAACGATAGGTTAAATAAAGTCGAATTTTAGTGACCTTATGCTAAATTATAAATCACACGTTGATCAAAATAATTAATTACAATATTTTTTTGTAGAAAAAAATATAAAAAACATATAAATTATGATTTAGAAATGGATAACCTAGTATTTACAAAAATAAAAAAAAATTCACCTGAAAGACCCCCACAATACAAAAACGCATGTAGCACAAATTGGTATTTCTGAATTATGTCACCTTTCGTGAGAACGGGTCACATATGTTCCATTTCTAGAATTTGGTGTTTGGAATTTTTTAAGAAAGGGAATGAGAAGGAACATGTTGGCCATCTGCATTGAATTTCCCCAATTTATGTCACCTGGTCTAGAGTCAAGTGCCTGAGCACTGTACTTTGATATCTTCTTTGGGAACATGTTATGAGCTGTATTGTCCCAGGGTATAACAAAATAAATAGGTAGAAGACTAATGTCATCAAAGCTAGGTGTTTTTTCAATTTAGATAAGGTTTTTATTAAACCTTGCAGATAATTCAAATATACAGTTTATTTTTATATGCTTTTCATAAAGTTTAGCCGAGCAAAGAAAATTTACAAAATGAGCAACAAACTAGTATATTAATGTTTATTTTTAACAAAATTTAACAATATAACAAATATATATAATAAAGATATAGACTTTATTTGCATGACTAAATATATTCGTTCAGCAGCAGCTCATTGGATAATTATTGTGAGAGTCTTGGGTTTAAATCCAAATAAGGCCATAGTCTTTTGTTTCTAGGACTGGTGGGTGTCCCCCTGAGTCTACCAGACTGCCTATGATGGGTAGCTGAGATCGATTGGGGGAAAATGTAAAAGTGCCTCGGCGTTATGGCTGCCCACATGATCTTCCTAGTATACCTTGTGCCCACAGATATTGGTATTGCTTCCCTAGTCCTATGTATACATTGTGTCCACTGATATTGGTATTGCTTCCCTAGTCCTATGTATACATTGTGCCCACAGATATTGATATTGCTTCCTTAGCACTATGTATACATTGTGCCCACAGATATTGGTATTGCTTCCCTAGTCCTATGTATACATTGTGCCCACAGATATTGATATGCTTCCTTAGCACTATGTATACATTGTGCCCACAGATATTGGTATTGCTTCCCTAGTCCAGACATGCCTACCCCTAAGGACTAAAAAGAGGAACAATCTTGATGAAAAAGAGGATTTTTCAACAAAAAAGCGGAACACCCTTTATGAAACAATATTTTATAACAAAAAAAAAAAAGAGGAACATACCCATCTATTTACTATTTCACTATTTAAAATGTAGGTAGGCCTATGCCTGCGTTTTACAGACAGTTCGCAATCGATCTAGATCTAAGAGTTAAGAGCTTAGTACAAAGAACATTAGGCCTAAATCCACGTTTTTCTTTGCTGAATAAACTCCTCTGAATATTCCTTCCTATAAAACTGTCTGTTTTTTTACAGTTTGAACAAATCAGATTTAAACTTTCTGAGCCAGGACGTTTAGACATATTCACAATCTTAGCAATACAGTAAAGGAAAATAAGATTCATTGCCAAACACGTGTAATACCGCAAAAAAACGTTAGAAAAGACTAGAATATGTCTTTTAAAATACCCGGAAAACCCAAGTAATAATCATTATATCATTGTGACCTTATTTATGTCTTTGATTTATCAACCTAGACACGGACTATATTTCAACACATGAAAAACCCAAACTTTCCAATTTGGCGTAACAAAACTAGTAAAAAGCGGAACGGCGTAACAAAGTGTGTTTTTTAATCAAAAAGCGGAACAAATACGCCAAAAGCGGAACGGTAGGCATGTCTGCTAGTCCTATGTATACATTGTGCCCACAGATATTGGTATTGCTTCCCTAGTCCTATGTATACATTGTCCCCACAGATATTGGTATTGGTTCCTTAGCACTTTGTATACATTGTGCCCACAGATATTGGTATTGCTTCCCTAGTCCTATGTATACATTGTGCCCACAGATATTGGTATTGCTTCCCTAGTCCTGTGTATACATTGTGCCCACAGATATTGGTATTGCTTCCCTAGTCCTATGTATACATTGTGCCCACAGATATTGGTATTGCTTCCCTAGTCCTATGTATACATTGTGCCCACATATATTGGTATTGCTTCCCTAGTCCTATGTATACATTGTCCCCACAGATATTGGTATTGGTTCCTTAGCACTTTGTATACATTGTGCCCACAGATATTGGTATTGCTTCCCTAGTCCTATGTATACATTGTGCCCACAGATATTGGTATTGCTTCCCAAGCCCTATGTATACATTGTGCCCACAGATATTGGTATTGCTTCCCAAGCCCTATGTATACATTGTGCCCACAGATATTGGTATTGCTTCGCAAGCCCTATGTATACATTGTGCCCACAGATATTGGTATTGCTTCCCTAGCCCTATGTATACATTGTGCCCACAGATATTGGTATTGCTTCCCCTAGTCCTATGTATACCTTGTGCCCACAGATATTGGTATTGCTTCCCAAGCCCTATGTATACATTGTGCCCACAGATATTGGTATTGCTTCCCTAGCCCTATGTATACATTGTGCCCACAGATATTGGTATTGGTTCCTTAGCACTTTGTATACATTGTGCCCACAGATATTGGTATTGCTTCCCTAGTCCTATGTATACATTGTGCCCACAGATATTGGTATTGCTTCCCAAGCCCTATGTATACATTGTGCCCACAGATATTGGTATTGCTTCCCAAGCCCTATGTATACATTGTGCCCACAGATATTGGTATTGCTTCCCTAGTCCTATGTATACATTGTGCCCACAGATATTGGTATTGCTTCCCAAGCCCTATGTATACATTGTGCCCACAGATATTGGTATTGCTTCCCAAGCCCTATGTATACATTGTGCCCACAGATATTGGTATTGCTTCGCAAGCCCTATGTATACATTGTGCCCACAGATATTGGTATTGCTTCCCTAGTCCTATGTATACATTGTGCCCACAGATATTGGTATTGCTTCCCTAGCCCTATGTATACATTGTGCCCACAGATATTGGTATTGCTTCCTTAGCACTATGTATACATTGTGCCCACAGATATTGGTATTGCTTCCCAAGCCCTATGTATACATTGTGCCCACAGATATTGGTATTGCTTCCCAAGCCCTATGTATACATTGTGCCCACAGATATTGGTATTGCTTCACAAGCCCTATGTATACATTGTGCCCACAGATATTGGTATTGCTTCCCTAGCCCTATGTATACATTGTGCCCACAGATATTGGTATTGCTTCCCCTAGTCCTATGTATACATTGTGCCCACAGATATTGGTATTGCTTCCCAAGCCCTATGTATACATTGTGCCCACAGATATTGGTATTGCTTCCCAAGCCCTATGTATACATTGTGCCCACAGATATTGGTATTGCTTCCCTAGCCCTATGTATACATTGTGCCCACAGATATTGGTATTGCTTCCCCTAGTCCTATGTATACATTGTGCCCACAGATATTGGTATTGCTTCCCTAGTCCTATGTATACATTGTGCCCACAGATATTGGTATTGCTTCCCTAGTCCTGTGTATACATTGTGCCCACAGATATTGGTATTGCTTCCCTAGTCCTATGTATACACTGTGCCCACAGATATTGGTATTGCTTCCCTAGCTCTATGTATACATTGTGCCCACAGATATTGGTATTGCTTCCCTAGTCCTATGTATACATTGTGCCCACAGATATTGATATTGCTTCCTTAGCACTATGTATACATTGTGCCCACAGATATTGGTATTGCTTCCCTAGTCCTATGCATACATTGTGCCCACAGATATTGATATTGCTTCCTTAGCACTATGTATACATTGTGTCCACAGATATTGATATGCTTCCTTAGCACTATGTATATATTGTGCCCACAGATATTGTTATTGCTTCCCTAGTCCTATGTATACATTGTGCCCACAGATATTGGTATTGCTTCCCAAGCCCTATGTATACATTGTGCCCACAGATATTGGTATTGCTTCCCAAGCCCTATGTATACATTGTGCCCACAGATATTGGTATTGCTTCGCAAGCCCTATGTATACATTGTGCCCACAGATATTGGTATTGCTTCCCTAGCCCTATGTATACATTGTGCCCACAGATATTGGTATTGCTTCCCCTAGTCCTATGTATACATTGTGCCCACAGATATTGGTATTGCTTCCCAAGCCCTATGTATACATTGTGCCCACATATATTGGTATTGCTTCCCAAGCCCTATGTATACATTGTGCCCACAGATATTGGTATTGCTTCGCAAGCCCTATGTATACATTGTGCCCACAGATATTGGTATTGCTTCCCTAGCCCTATGTATACATTGTGCCCACAGATATTGGTATTGCTTCCCTAGCCCTATGTATACATTGTGCCCACAGATATTGGTATTGTTTACTAGTCCTATGAACCAGCATGGTCTGAATGGGATACTGCTACAGGGGTTCTTACACTATAATCATGGTAAAATAATTCCTAAACTTTTACCCTCATGTCTGGTAGTGTTATATAGGTAGTACACACAAAATAACTTTAAACAAAATATGATGGGATTTAAGGACTTATTAACTAAAACAAAGTATTTTCTTATACTGCTTTGTCCATTCTGTAGGACGAGGAGGCCTAGCTGGGCTAGCATGCTGAAGTTCTCGGGTTAGGATTTTTGCCTGGGTTTACCCAGCTTTAAACGGGTACCTGACAATAATTGTGGCTAAGTTAAGTGTCTAGGCATGGTGCTGACCACACAATACCCTTATATTCGTGGCCAAGGAAACTTGTTAGCACTGCTTCACCAGTCCAATAGATAAAATTATTCTGACAAGGAAACATTTTTCTTACATTTTGTCCATTTTAGACAAATTCAGAAACTTCCCAAAAACTTGTCCAGTGTTACCAAGCTTTGCTAACACATATCAATTTATTTTTAATTCACAATTTACTCTAAAGGACTTTAACCCCGTTAGTTTATCCAATTCAGGTGGGTTCTATTTTGTTTTATTATCCACTATGAATTGTTTTAAAAAGAAAAATATCCCTGAAACCGAATAAACAGAACAACTGGGACATGACAATAAAACCCTTTTTAAACATACTTGAAAATGTCAGGCCGCAGCCATTTCTCGAGATTGAGCCATCGGCTGATGAGCTTGTCCAGGTGAGAGACTCCTGTAAGGTTGGCGTCAGACTTTTTACAGGCGGCGTGGACACCAAGCTGCTATGAAGGCCGCTGGTCTGCCGGATATAAAAAAAATATCTTTGGGTATGAAACAGAATGAAATTTACAGTAATAAAATGCTTCTAGTCATTTTGGAGTGGGCAGGGCTGCCTAACCCCCGAAAATTTCCCCAGTAACAAAAGCCTGAATTGCCAGTAACAAGACCCTCTTGACAGTAGCACTGAATAAGTGTTTTCTACCGTGATATAATCCGACTCACACACACACATATATATATATATATATATATTACATTATATATATATATATATATGTGTGTGTGTACTATATACATCAAAGTGAGTGTCATTTTTAAAAGGACAGACTGTTGCAGAACATTATCCAGTTTAATACCCTTTCAAGAAAACTATGTCTCCATTAGACAAGAGAGCCATACAAGCTTCCAATGTTTTCTAAAGAAGCTCTTTGGTTAGTCTTTGTCTGACTCAGCTAAAAATACTTTCACAGTGGTCTGAGCAGAATGTAATGGTGGTTAATATAACTTATATTATAAGCATGATCTTGTACCGATACTTAATAAGAACTAGTCCTTCTTTATCCTTCATCGCCAGTTCTCTTCATGTGATATCAATAGCTACTTTTGTAGTTGTGTAAATGTCTCAAGCTTTTTGCTTGCGTCACATTTTGCTATAACAGAGTGACACATCTCTTGTTATTGGGCTACAGTTTTAAAAGCTAAGGTAAATTGTTGAAATGATCCAATATCATTGTTACCATCTGTAGAAAAAGTAAATGAAACTGTTGGTAGTGGGACTATTTACACACAGCTGACATCTTCTTAAAAACAGATAGCCTATAGAGTTTGAATTGCTACAGTAACATGAAGTTATGGTTGACTCTGGAAACATTTCTATAAAGTCAGAAGTAAACGTATGTGCTGGACAAAGAAGTAATCAATTGTAATCAGCTAATACCCTAACATAGCCTCAGCCTTCATAACAGCAGTAGATCTATCTGCATTAGATATTGGAGACAAAGAAGTAGGTAAAAAAACGTTTTACTGAAATAGAAGAATATCTGAATTTTGCAAGATCAATATATTCATGTCTTTTTATTGAACCGCGTCATCTATATATATAAAATAAGAGTGTTTGTCCGCATACGGATCCCTATTGGTCAATTTGACATCACGTGAGTTTTTGTCACTGACCTATTTAGGCCTAGGCCCAAATACTGTCTAAATAAAATTTTCACATCGGTCATGTGTCTTCGCTAGCTCAGTGGTAAACCTAGCGGACTGCTATGCGGGCGACCCGGGTTCGATTCTCCAGTTAGACTATACCTTTTTTTCTATTATTTTTTTTTCAAACTTTTAAAAACAAAAGACAGTGAAAATCTAGAGGCAATTTAGATTTTTGTTAAATAAAAATACTTGCCTATTTTTTACCCGATTACAATATTTATTTTAAATTACTTTCCTAAAGTCTCCAGTAAAAAAAAAATAACTTAAATATAAGATTTATAGTTTTCTTTTAAGTGTAATTTACAATTTTTTTATCTGCACCTTATACAGTCCTGTTTTTTTTTCACCCGGGCAATGTGGCTTGTATTCAATACTCTCGGCCTGCATGGGAAATATTAAATTCCACATAACACATTTCACACACACACAAATCTCACCTTCTGTGGTTAAGCTGATGTATATTCCTTAATAGGCCTATCAGTTTATTTTCGGTTCCTAAAATCCTATCACAAATAAACTTTCGTCTCCCTACCCCCATCTCTCAGAGTAAAGTTACAGGAAGGACTAGTCTTGACCTATACTTAAAAATATAATTCCAAACTCTAAACCTAACACCAATTGACCTATTTATCGTTTGCTGCAACTGCAATCAAAATCTTAAAATTTTAAATGTGTCCTTCTTACAACTTCAACACGTAAACCTATTAAAGCTATAGAGTAGATTCAACATGGAAACTTTTGACATGCCCTCTATGTGTTTTTATTATGTATAGATCTAGGCCTATTGTAGGCTATGGAGGCCTCTATATGTGCAAAATAATGCCACTGTTCTTTAGCAAAGTGACCGACCGAGAGATAAAAAAACTGCGCCTATAGCGCTTACAGCATTTAGCGAGCCACAAAAACACACGCGCTACAGAAAGCAATATTTGATTGGTGGATAAAAATAAATGACACATTCTTGGAAAAAGTCTATCAGGTCTGTCTCATCAGAACGTTCAGCGTAAATGAGAAAACCAAGGTTGTTGCTTCTCAAGTAGTCTAAGGCAGGGGTTGGCAACCTTTTGCTAATAGTGTGCCAAATAGGATTTTATAAATCATTCAGCGTGCCAACAGCCTAAAAGTCAACCTGCTCTATTTTTATAGGACTATATTTTTAACAATTATTTTTATGGGACAATTAGTTTAACGCCATAGTAAGACCAAGGCCAAAAGCAAAGGAGATTTATAAATAAAATCATTAAAGTGTTTTATATTTAATATAAAATTAACATGTTTGTGATTATCCTTTTTACTTGCATTTATATCAAACACAAAAATGTATTACTATACTTTCAAATATATGGTAATTATTGTCTAAACATTATCAAGTTGAGGATCTAACACCTGCTAATATTAATTATAACTCACAGTTGAACTGAAATATTCTTTAATGTATTATGGTTTATATCATTGCTAGATATAGTCCGCTATAGTTAAGAGGAATAAATATGTAGTACTCATTCAAACTGGGTAGTTAAAATAATGTTTAAAAAAATACATTTTTTAGTCATATAAAATTTTTTTTAATTTTCAGATGCTTTTACAGTTTGATCACTTAAAATTTATATATTGTCAACGATTTATTTTTTTTTGTTAAAAGAAACACACACAAAAAAACAACAACATACTATTAGAAATAATAGCTGGAAAAAAAAACGGGTTAATTACCTCCCTTTAATTAAAAAACGTGTTTACATTTTTTATATTTTGATTCAATCAATATTACTAACTTATTATTATTTCTTTATATAAATCCAACATTATGGTGTTCATTACAAGATTTAATTATTAGAGAATTAAATAATTTACGGTAAGCAGTTGTTAATAAACTTTTCCTGCATTAATTGTTTGTCCATTTAATATATGCCTTAATATAGGGATGTACATGTAATTAAATGTTTTGAATTGATTTCATGGCAAGATATATCCAGTTTCAATACAAATCCATTGCAGTGGTTCTTTTAAATATAAATTCAACTCACTGAAATGTGTCGCTATGTCATTCAGAAACATCAGCTTCAACAGTCAGTTTCCCTCATTTAGAACAGGCAAATGTTTTTTTTATCAATAAAAAACATCTCTTGGAGGTCTCTCGCGTGCCATTGAAAATCGCTCTCCGTGCCAAGTTTGGACTGCATGCCTTAGGGTGCTAACCCCTGATCTAAGGGCCAATGATTATCAAGATTGGATTCCCGATTTCGCTTAATATCCCTAATTCCCGGCGATATTTTTGAAAGATTGCTTTTTAAAGTTTGTGTGTGTGCTGTTTGACGAGTTATAGTTTTTTTTTATAAATGGCATTTGCACATGTAGGCCTAAACCGCCCTAGGCCCATTGAAACTGGTAGAGTCTAAAGCTACAATAATAATGGAAACAGATGCATCTTGTGCAGTTAATAGTGTTTTTATTTTGAGCACACTGATTAAAAAATTAATTTAGAAACTCATGTTAAATGATGTTAAAGATGTCTAACATCGCGGCTATGTACAACTTTATAAAGAAAACGGAAATAGATACCAACAATAAAAGAAAGTAGGAAATATACCGTAATAGTATTACTAATACCAACCACTGCATCGGACCGTAAAGACGGTTTACCGTATTTTACGGACATTTTAGAAAACATATTTCACCGATGAAAGATGCAATAATAGTTACTGTTGCTGTATAGGACAGTAGTAACAATTTAACTTATTTTGCTGACATTTTCGGATATTTTTTTAAAGCGAACATTTTTTTTCCACTAGACCACAAAAAGCCTAACAGATTGTAACCTTACCATAACATCGTATTTTTGGTACCAAAATCGTAACGTTACATCCAAAACCGTAACAGTAGGCAGCCCTGAGCGGGAAAGGGGTAGGGGATTAAGAAACATTTTAATTCTGACTATGACACAGTGAACTATTTTAAAGCCCAACAAGCAAAGAAATGAAAGGCCATATTTTCTGAGGAAATAAATGGAAACAGATGTAGGAAACAAATGTAGACATTTCTTTTTCACGTTATTACTTTTTTATTGAAGTAAATGCATTTTCAGATGAGCAGATTTTGATGAAAAAAAATGGTATATTGTGGAATGGGGAATTTTTAAAAAAGTCATTTTACTCAAATATAGAACTGTAAGTATGCCTGAGGAAAGACAAATTTAGCATGACAGATCCCTATGGAACAATTGGATCCGACAGAATACGTTATTTATCCTACTTTATGACAGACAAACTTATATAACAGTGTAATAATCCATTTCTCTTTATGTTGTATTAAAAACTCATGAATTAAAATAACCTGACAAGATGACCTCGTCCTAGCTGGCGTCAACATGCGTCTCATCCCGACCGGCTTGTTGCCTTTGTCCAACGGAGTCCTAGGATAAGGGGGCAGAGGACTAGGGAAGTTGACAGTAGGAGTTTTATCTGCATCTACCTTATCTCTTTCTTGGGGAAACTTGCCTCCTCTGCCAGTCTGCAAAGCACACATTACATACAATTTTAAGAATGGCATATCACATACAAACTTCTTGTAACAGCCATTGAAGGCAACTGGGCATTGTGCTGGCCATATAATCCCCCAAAAGATATTAACTAACAAAACTGTTTCAAAAACCTTATAGACCTTCAAAGTATTCACAGGAAATTTTCTGAAACCTTTGAACATGAGAGTCCGCTTTCTGTTACGTGCATAATAGCCCAAATTCTGCAAGACCAATATCTTAGCCCTAAGATCTTAAACTCTGCAAGACCGATATAATGGCATTAAAGTCCCAAATGCTGCAAGACCAATATTGTAGCATTAGTTAGAAGCCCAAACTCTGCAAGACCAATATTGTAGCATTAAAAGCTAAAACTCTACAAGCCCAAACTCTGTACAATTGATATTTTGGTCTAACAAGTCTTACACACCGATTGACAATCCTGATGTAAAAATACAGAAGAAATACTGATGTCACAACCTGTTGAATGTAACAGTAATGGAAGGAAAGGGTTTTGTAGTATTTTGGGATACATTTTAAAAATGAAGTGAAAATGTTACATAAAGACCTAGAATTATGATTTACAGTAGCTCAAGCAGTAAAGTTAAATGATTTAGAAGATGATAAATTGAAATTACTGTATATAGTCACCCTTAGTTTAGAATTATTCATCTTGTATGTTGTCATTCATTTCAGATAGGTCGCACCCTTAATTTTAGCTGCCTTTTAATATCGAATTTCTAAAAAATTCATACTTTTTAAAAATAAAACTTACTAAATATTAACCTTAATTTGGAAACTTTCCTTAAAAATAGTTTTAAATCATGAAAAAAGTAAACAAAATAAACTAATAATAGTAATAAAGGCAGCATTTCATTTATTTTTATTATTGATCGACTAAGCCATTAGCAATACAGGAAAGTTTTTGGAAGGCATCTGTTTCTTCATGTAAATCTTAATTTAAAGAGGATAAAGAAATCTTTTTAAGTGTGCGCTCTTTCAACTTGACGGCACCTACATTATAGAACACGAATAAAGGCGTCAGACAGCAACATTAAAAGACCTTCAATTTCAGCTAGATTTGTATACACTACCCCAAGCCCCGAACTTTACAACTGAAAAATGGAACCAGAGCACAATGAGCATGCTAAAATGTTGTCCTAAACATAATGGCTGGACGTACTATACAAGTGCCCTAAATACCATTATCAGACATGCCTACCCCTAAGGACTAAAAAGAGGAACAATCTTAATGAAAAAGAGGATTTTTCAACAAAAAAGCGGAACACTCTTTATCTAACAATCTTTTATAACAAAAAAACAACAACAACAATAAAACAACAACATTAGCTATTTAAAATGTAGGTAGGCCTATACGTTTTACAGACAATTAGCAATGGATCTAGTTCTAGTAGGCCTACAAAGAACATTAAATTCATTTGTTTTTCTTTGCTGAATAAACTCCATTGAATATTCCTTCCTATAACACTGAATTAGTTTTTTTACAGTTTGAACAAGTCATATTTAAAACTTTCTGAGGAAGGACGTTTAGATATATTTACAATCTTAGCAATACAATACAGTAAAGGAAAAGAAAATTCATTGCCAAACACGCATTTTACCGCGAAAAACGTCAGAAAAGCCCAGAAGATCTCTTTTTATAAACCCAGAAAACGCAAGTAATGATAATTATAGCATTGTGACATTTATTGTGCCTTGGTTTTATCAACCTAGACACAAACTATATTTCAACACATGAAAAACCCAAACTTTTCAATTTGGCGTAACAAAACTACTAAAAAGCGGAACGGTGGAACAAAGTGTGTGTTTTTATTAAAAAGCGGAACAAATACGCCAAAAGCGGAACAAATACGCCAAAAGCGGAACGGTAGGCATGTCTGCATTAGGCCTACTGTTGTTTGTAATGATTTCAAAAGTATTGGAAAGGACCTTGGTGCCTCCCCCTTCTTCCTTGATTCACCATTTACTTGTTATGCCCTCCCATTAAGAAAGCTTATTCTGTATTTATAGAGAAATATAAGATTGGTAAATAAAATAAGTGCTCTACTCACAAAGTCTAAAGAGGATGTAAGACTGAGTATCTGGCCAGGGGTCCTCAAATCAATCTTGCCTGAGTGTCGATAACTAAACGGTGTCATGCTTCCAGACATTGGGCTGCTACCTGCAAAAGGAAATCCTTAGAATGAGTTTGCTTTCAAAGTGCATCACAATTATATTTAAACTTGTTGCGCCCATGGGTAAATTCAGCCTACATACTAAATGTGTGTATATTAAAAGAATAGAGCAAGATCAATAACTGAAGAAAAAAAAACATACATACAGTTTAGAATACACCTACCCATCTAAATAAAACAAATGACTGCATATTATTACCCATAACATTTGTAAAACTAACAAGCCCATACTACACATTAAGCAAAAGCTAAGCCTAGGAAATAGCTATATTTTATGTTGCAGACCGTTTATTTTTAGCTTTCATTTATCTATTGTATTTTATTATGAATGATGCACATTTAAAAAATGTCCAATTGGCACCTTTAGCAGTGTATACGATATAATTCAGATGATTTTTAAGTAAATATGTTTAAATCTTGTCATAACCAATCTAATAACCAAGGATTTTATAGTTTATATAAGCATGAAGAATGATCAATTATTACATAACCACATTTCAAATGACACCCCACATACAAACCAGTCATAAAAAAATTAGCTAGCCCACTGCAGTTAGAGAATCAAAGAAGTAATGATGTGGTTTGGTTGAGGAATGAATCTTCCACTCACAATATAGAGAGATAATAAAACTTACGACTATCAAAGGCAATTTTCGATAAGCCAAAATCAGTTAGCTTTATGTGTCCTATCTCCGAGATGAGCATGTTATCTGGCTTCAGGTCTCTGGGGAAATTATTTTTTTTATTAAAACCTTTTTTTTAATGGTCTGACTACCATTAACAGAAACACATTAGACAATGACTAAAAAATTTAAACATAGCAGAAAATTTTACATTCAATGTTTAATTTTGATATATATAAAAAAAACAAATAATTTTTTTTTATTGAGGAAAAATTGATGAAACCCAAAGTGGACAAAAACTGACATTTGACCTATTTTAACTCATTTGCTTCTATGTGGCATACCCCCCTCCGTACTAATGCGCCCAAAAGCGGCCACCATGTGTGTGACTAGCCGATCGTCGTTTATTGGTTTTTCGCCAGGCATTCTGTGTTTTTTTTTATACCGCAAGCTTGGTTTTTAAAAAGAAGGAATATAGTCTGTTTCGTAAAAAAAAAAACTGATGTTTTTACCATCGTTTTTTCGCGATGCGCTTTCAAAGTACGGGTAGTTTTCACTGGCTTATCATCTTGTAACATTTTTTTATAGCCTTCGCCTTTAATTTTTCAGTTTATTAATCAATAGCTCTTTACCTCCATATATAACACATAACAACAGTTCTGATAATAAAGATGCTTCAGATATAGACTTAGATGAATTTCCATTAAAACTCAATTTATGGGCTTTCTGATACTTTATATACTTTATTGGACTTTGTCGCTAGGCCTAGTGTAAATATTTAGCCAAATCCTAGGGTCTCAACACTCAGCGAATTATTCTACCGATAATTCGAAATTTTTTATGTATAGAAGTATACATTTCCAGAAAGCTAAGGGATTTATCTAATTAATGGTCTAATTTTTATTAACTTTGGGGAATATTTAGTCATTAAAAAAATATTTTAAAATAATTTACTAAATTTAATGAGTTCCTTCCCTTTGGCTAGTATTTTCAGGGGTGTCTTTGAAAACTAGGTTAGTAGCAAATGAGTTAACCACATATTATTTTTGTCAAAGATCTAAACAATCTTACTAATATTTTCTTCTTAATATGATGCTGTGCATGCAATTGAATTGTACAAGTTTGCTCAATGTGTATGTATTTTTGGAAAATATTTTTAAATTTATTTTGACCCTGCCATATATTTTAAAACTCAACTTCTAATTTGAACTTTAAAAAATAAAATGAGAAATAAATTATATTTACTTCTGTTGACTTGTTAGGCAAGAATTCTGATTTTAGAAATATTTCAAGTATGTAGCTCACCTGTGAACAATGCCCCTCTATATGTGTAGCTCCTCTCTGTGAACAAGGCCCCTCTATGTATGTGACTTACCTCTGAATAATTCCCCTTTAAGTATGTAGCTTACCTGTGAACAATGCCCCTCTATGTGTAGCTCATCTGTGAACAAGGCCCCTCTGTGTATGTGGCTCACCTGTGAACAATGCCCTTCTATGTATGTAGCTCACCTGTGAACAATGCCCCTCTATGTATGTTGCTCACCTGTGAACAATGCCCCTCTTGTGGAGATATTCTAGTGCCAAGGTGACCTCAGCAGCATACATGCAGGACATCTCTTCACCAAAGTACCCACACATTATCAATAGAGACTTTACATCACCACCTATCATGTACTCCATGATCTGAAATGTCACATATAATATATGATCTTATTAATCAATAGAATAACATTCATGCATTTTAATAGAAAAGGAATCTCTTGGCATTAATTATCATCAGACAATTATTAGGTCAATATTAGTTCCTGTTTAAAATCTGGATCCATTTTCATTTTTTTTTTGCTACATTAACATGTTAAAGAAAATACAGTGGTAGTTTGGTTACGAGCTTAATTCGTTCCAGAACCCAGTTTGTAACCTGAAACGTTTGTAACCCAAAACATTGAAATCAATGAAATTAAAACAATCCGTTATATAATGAAAGAACCATTCTTTTTTATTAACAGTAGGTCATTTACCAGACAAAATGCAAAGAATACATTTACAAGATTCTCAACTTTCTCTAAAAGCCCTTGTGCCTGGTTGACCTGGACTATAGTCTGGAATTTGTGCAAGTATAAAAGCAAGCCAGCATGTTAATGATAAAAATCGACTGATTTGAGTAACGTTTTTTATCATGGCAGAAAAAGCTGATTTTGCTACCCTGTACTCATTTGCACAAGGCTATTTTCAAGTTTCATTATTATTTCTTTCTTTACTTCCACTGGAAAAGATGAGAAGTTGACTCTCGGATGGTGTATCCCAGCACCGCCCTCAAGTCCGTACAGGACTCAAGAATGATGAAGTGTGTAAACCACCAATATGCTTTCATTAAGAGTACACCAATGAGCTTATGCACAGAGGATGTCAAAGATTTCATTGCACTGACACAAGGCACCAACATTCTGTGGGGAAGAAGCTATGTGCACAATGCCGTGTTTCACCAAGACCTAGTTGACAAGACACAGAGTCTGCAATTTGTAATACCGGGCGACAGTGCAGGAATATGAGCAGGTAAATGATCCAGGGGAAATCTGCAGGTGGGGAGAAGCAGAGTAGTGCATGTGACTGCAGAGAACATACCCTTTGTTATGCACCAGGCAGACAAGGGTGGCTAGTCTAGGGCAGGAACTTTGTGTGCCCCCCTCCCCGACTTAAGAGCCGGATGTCTCGCCCGGTTCCCTTTTCTTTAGACATATAAGAACTGTATGGAAAGTGTTTCTTCAACACAGGTTCAGGTAAGGTCCTGACAAAAAAATATATCGGAACTATTTATTTTAAAAATCAGACATATAGAAAGAACTATTCTACAAACAACAGCAAGGAAATTATGGCAAACAAATTTGTTGCTCATGATACATTAGTTAGCACTGTATTTCTTTGTAACACCAGAAATAGTGACATGTGTGAACAGATCAACTCTAAACAGAGCACACACAAAATGTAACAGATCCCTGTATTGTTTTAAACAGCTTTTAATTAATTTAAAGTTTTGTATTGACTGATAATGGTAAATGGTGCAGTTTGTACACAAACTGAAATATAAATTAAATAGGTATGATCTTCTAACATAGGGCTATGTTTAGCCTTCTTATGAGATTAGACCTGTTATCTGCTTAGGGGGCATGTTCAAAAAGGATTAGTAAGTAAGCTAAGACTCTTAACCCTAGGACCATCTGTAAATAATATTATGTACCTTTTATTTGCAGACTAAAACATAAATAGTTTTGTGTTTACTTAAGTTGAATCTTCTAAGCAGTTTATAGGCTTATCCCTACTGCAGTTTTAAGTTTATTCTATTATAATCTTAGGCTTAGCCCCCTGATTATAGATTTAGACTTATACCTATTACTTGTATTTAGTTTAGTTGTGGCTTTAGTATGTTTAGTTGTGGCCCTATTAGAGGTTTAAGTGTAGCCCTATTATAGGTTTGGATGTAGCCCTATTATAGGTTTAAATGTAGCCCTATTATAGGTTTGGATGCAGCCCTAGTATAGGTTTGGATGCAGCCCTATTATAGGTTTGGATGTAGCCCTATTATAGGTTTGGATGTAGCCCTATTATAGGTTTGGATGTAGCCCTATTATAGGTTTGGATGTAGCCCTATTATAGGTTTGAATGTAGACCAATTATAGGTTTGGATGTAGCCCTAGTATAGGTTTGGATGTAGCCCTAGTATAGGTTTGAATGTAGCCCTATTATAGGTTTGGATGTAGCCCTATTATAGGTTTGGATGTAGCCCTATTATAGGTTTGGATGCAGCCCTAGTATAGGTTTGGATGCAGCCCTATTATAGGTTTGGATGTAGCCCTATTATAGGTTTGGATGCAGCCCTATTATAGGTTTGGATGTAGCCCTATTATAGGTTTGGATGTAGCCCTATTATAGGTTTGGATGTAGCCCTATTATAGGTTTGGATGTAGCCCTATTATAGGTTTGAATGTAGACCAATTATAGGTTTGGATGTAGCCCTAGTATAGGTTTGGATGTAGCCCTAGTATAGGTTTGAATGTAGCCCTATTATAGGTTTGGATGTAGCCCTATTATAGGTTTGGATGTAGCCCTATTATAGGTTTGGATGCAGCCCTAGTATAGGTTTGGATGTAGCCCTATTATAGGTTTGGATGTAGCCCTATTATAGGTTTGGATGTAGCCCTATTATAGGTTTGGATGTAGCCCTATTATAGGTTTGAATGTAGCCCTATTATAGGTTTGGATGCAGCCCTAGTATAGGTTTGGATGTAGCCCTATTAAAGGTTTGGATGTAGCCCTATTATAGGTTTGAATGTAGCCCTATTAAAGGTTTGGATGTAGCCCTATTATAGGTTTGGATGTAGCCCTATTATAGGTTTGAATGTAGCCCTATTATAGGTTTGGATGTAGCCCTATTATAGGTTTGGATGTAGCCCTATTATAGGTTTGGATGTAGCCTTATTATAGGTTTGGATGTAGCCCTATTATAGGTTTGGATGTAGCCCTATTATAGGTTTGAATGTAGCCCTATTATAGGTTTGGATGTAGGCTTATTATAGGTTTGGATGTAGCCCTATTATAGGTTTGGATGTAGCCCTAGTATAGGTTTGGATGCAGCCCTAGTATAGGTTTGGATGTAGCCCTATTATAGGTTTGGATGTAGCCCTATTATAGGTTTGGATGTAGCCCTATTATAGGTTTGAATGTATCCCTATTATAGGTTTGGATGTAGCCCTATTATAGGTTTGGATGTAGCCCTATTATAGGTTTGGATGTAGCCCTATTATAGGTTTGAACATTATTATAGGTTTAGCCATAATCCTATTATAAACATGAGCTTAATAATAATAATAATAATAATAATGAAGCTTATATAGCGCATATCCTGCAATCAGTTCTATGCGCTTAACAATTACATTTACAATTACAATTAACGATGATAACAATAACAGACAAATGTTTAAAAATGTAAGTGGGCTAGGAGTCAATAATAAACAGGTGAGTCTTGAGTCCGGTCTTGAAAATGTTAAAGTTCGAGCTTTGTCGCAGCTGGAGTGGCAGGGTGTTCCATGCGGAGGGGCCGGAGTAGGTGAAGGCCCGCTGACCAGCTGTCACGAGTTTTGTCCTTAGACAGCTTAGACCTATTACATGTTTAGGCATAGCCCTATGATAGTTTAGATACACTTTGGAAAAGGATTAGTCTTTCAAGCTAGGCCCTAACCAAGTAGAGAAATTCCAGAGTACTTAATCAGAGCATTCAAAAGTACTATTTGATGAATCAGGAATTGAGTACCGTAATTAAACTATTCATTTATCAACTTATTGAAATTAATGTGTAACATGGATGTGATTAGGCTGACAATTTGAACAGGTTTTTTTTTTGGCCACTTGGTTGGCAGTGTTTTGCACAACAAAGACCTCACTATTAAGACACACATTTAGAAGAAGAAACCAGTCTACAGTCTCAGTGTTGCTTCCCAGTGTTCATGAGTGAAATATGACCTTAGCACCTTCTTATATAAAAAAAAATGTTCTGAGTAATATTCCTTTTTTACTTACAGAATCTCACTTCTGCATATGTTTGCTTCATGATAATATCATACCCAAAGATCCTTCTCCAACTCAATGTGCAATGAATTCCTCTACAACATTGTCTATTTCTACAACAAATTAATTGAAAGCAGTTGAAATTGTGGCTTATGTACTTTACTTAAAAGTCATCAAAGTGCACATTAAACTGTTGAAGTGAGATAGAAAACAAATCAATATTTTTTTTTTACAGACAATACATATCAACTTTTCATACAAATTTCAGAGTTAAGAAATGAAGAAATGGATAGAGTTGTCCACACCCAACTGCTTCATCCATAATTGTAGTTTAACTTAAAAATTCCATTGCACATCCAGAAGTCCTGAGACTTCGTGGGGAGGAAGCAATGTGCTCAACTGCCTGTCACAATAGAGTTGTTGGCTGTCTGGTGGTCAATGACTTTTTTTAATATTTGTTCTATGTTGGTAATGGTAGGTTGTGGGGGCAATAGTGTTTATCTTGTGTGAATATCAAGGTCCCACAAATGACAAAGTGAAAGAACAGCCCCACTGTCTAGTCCCACTTGTCGGCAACTATGGGAACAGGGAAAATGGCAACTAACAGTAGGTTGAGCATATAGTTTTAACCAAGGCTTGTAACCCTTTATGGTGCAGCTTGACAGAGGTCCAGATTGCACTACACTGGATAGAGGTTTATGCTTTCCCTGTTGGATGGCTTAGGCACAGCAACATATTCTTGTTTGTTATGTGTCTTCAACCAGTAGAATGTATTATTGAATAGCTACCTCAACCTGCCCCATTATTATGAAGTGGTGGTCTGTTGTATGGTCAAAGCTGCAAGCTTTGGATTATAAAAAGGGATAATAGGATTATCTGACGCTATGTTTCCTATGTCTGGTGGTGAAGAGGTGGGGAACAAATTATTATTATTGCTATATGATATATGGTACAAATGTTAATGTCCCCTTTTTATTTTTGTATTGATAACACCTGTAAACACCTTGTGGTGATGGACCAATTAGAATCAAGATTCACAAATAATATGATTTTTTTTTGTTTGTTTTTGTCTTGTTCTGCTTACGTGGGTGAACACAACCAATGGGAATCAATGAGCTTGGTTAATCAATGACACGTATTTATCCCCCACACTGGATCAGCCAATCAGAAGCTGTTGGATGGCACTATCATTTGCTCATTGGCCTTTCTATTAATTTATGCAGAGACCAGGGTCTTAAAAATCTAGAATAAGCTTTAGATATATTAAACCCCGAGACCTTGCTTACAACTATTCAAGAGCAGTTTCCTAGAGAATAAAACCCAACATATCTATTAGTATTGTTTAAAGAACAGTTATTTGTAAACTTTTTTGAAATGGTGAAAATATTGCAACTCTGTTTATGTCTGATGGTCATCTTCATGTTTTCAGGTAATTTTTTTTGAATAATACAGCACTATACTCTTTAGTTTATACCGATACATTGTATGGATATATATTTTAAATATTTTTTTCAAAAGAAATGGTAAAAGTAAAACAGTTAAATAACTCGAAGGCACACAATTAGCTATGGCTGCAACACAATATTGACTGAAATATCGAGTTGGTATGGACTTACTAAAATTGACTAAATAACTCACAAGAATTTGCTGAATTATAAACTAGCCTAGACCAAATAATTCACAGAGAAAGGGCAATTCTTTACAAAAACTTTTCCTGAGTGGCATTAGTAGGTGGCTTGAACTAAAATACTAAAACCCTTATAAAACTGTGACTTTTCAGGTTTGAATTATGTGATTAATGTAAATGAAATTGTAAATGACTTTTTTTAATTCCCTAATTCATATTCACTCAGACCAGGCATTTAGCACAATATAAAATTCTGTAAAGTGCAAAAAATGTAAAAGAAATATAAAGTGAGTTCTTATATCTAAGTAATGAAAGGAGAATCTGATATATCCATGGGTGCAAGTGCTGGACCCCCATTTGGCCGGCAAGGAAGAGTTGACAGTGCCAAAAAGCCGGCAAAGTTTCTGCCTAAAATAATATGCTTAGCGTTCGTGTCCGCGTATTATTGTATTATATTTATATATTATATATATATATGCCTATATAGGCCTATTAGTCGTCAGGCTATTTTTTTAAATACATTCTTACATTTTCGATATTGTCGGGAAAAAACAACAAGATCGCATACCCCGCTTTTTTTTTTTTACAAATAGCCTTCGATCGCCAAATTCTGACATAATTCTGACATTTCAGAGAGAAAAAAGAAAGGATATCAGGTCAAGGTCGCAACGCAACAGGTTACTTGGGTTACTATATTAATATTACTAACAATGTAGTGTAGGGCCTACAGCGAGCTCAGGGTTCTACAAAAACAAGTTTATAGTGACGATTTTACATCATTGATAGCAATAATTGAAACTTTTAAAGTCTTTTAATAAAAAAATAGTTGTTTTCGTCTTAGTAGGCTGATAAACAAAAGTTTTATTGTAGGCCTAATGACTCAATGAGGCTAATGCCTAGCCTAATGAGCTAATGAAAACAATGAGTTTTAATAGCCGCGGAAGCGAGTAACGCGTGGCGTATAGATTGACATAATTACAAATTCGCGTCAGAGTCCAAGAAAGCTACATTACCGGATTGCGATTAAAAAAAACGTTTTTAAAACTCTGGAGGCAGTAGGCCTATAAAAATTACCGGGTGACGAAAAATAGGGAAACCCTGACCTAAATATAAATATAGAATCACGCATGTGCGGATTCTTTGGTATTTTCCTGTTGCTCTTTTTATTTCGCCTTTTAAGTTTTCATTAAAGAAAAAAGACAATCATTTATAGTTTGTTACGGCCCAAAAAAAAAAGTCTGATTTCGGTGCAACGAGATCTACAAGATATTACACATTAAGCTTGACGGCAATTGGCCGCGTGCACGTTTCCAAAATTTAAATTGGCCGGCATGCCGGCTATAGCCGGCACTCTTGCACCCATGGATATATCACACACTTAAAATATTATAAGAGTCACAAAAAGTGTTTACTTATTGAATGCTGAATGTTTGAAACAGGGTTCTTACTCTTTTCAGTATATAAAATTCCAGACTTTTTTCAGACCTTTTTCAGACTTTCACCAAAAATTTCAGACTTTAAAAAAAAGAACAAGGTCTTTAATACAAAAGTTGTATATAGACACTAAAAATAATTGCTAACTATAAAATCAAAAAGCAGAATAAGGATACTGTATAAAAGCACCATTAAGCTTATCTCTTTCTTTCTATGGTGGTTTTGAATTACAGAAATTCTAAAACAAGTGCCATGAATACTGTTACTGAACATGAAGTAATAACAACTGCAAAAATAATAAAAGCATGTGAAATTATGTCCTACCAATGAAAACTAAAGAAAAAAAAATATAATAGTAATTATTTAACACAATTATTTAAGCCAGCTATACTAAAGTTTCTATATTTATAGCTTCCATTTATAGGCTATCTTATAAAATAAACTTCAATAGATTAACGGTCAAGAAAGCACTATACTATAGCTTACGTTAATAAGCCTACTGTAAGGTCACCGTAAGATCTAGATGTAGGCTCAATCGGGGAGACGAAAATCAAAGAAAGTGCAACCAGTAGAGTAGGCTAATTCTGAACTGCCACACTGGTGCATATAATTTCTCCCTATAGGCCTACCTAGTAGGCCTAAAGTAAAGTGGTGGAGGAGGTCTGAACAAGATTAGGTGGGCCTGTAGCTAACAATAGGTTATCTTTAGACATTTTACCCCCCCCCCCTTCCGCATTTTCTTTAAAATGGATAGCGGTGTAGCTTACTTACAGGCAAAGACTAAAGCCTAATTCACAATTGTCACTAAATGACTAGAACTTCTAGTAAAAGTGTAATCCTCTCGGGAATTTTTTTCCTTATTTAGGCCTAATTAATATGAACTTAAAATTATTTAAATGCTTCTGGTAAATTCGTAACGATTTTATATTTAGACAATTTATGTCTAAAACATTAATCAGATATTTTCAGCATTGTGCACATTTCATCTTCATCAATTTATCGGGATAATAAAATGACTTGGTTTTGTCATAAGTCTGATTAGACCCACGCCCGCCGGCGTCGGCTACATCGCGGCTTATATTTGAAGCAAAATTGTCCGCGAAAAAACATGCATGTGCCACTCAAAAAAAAAAAAAATTCCATTACAATATTATGTTCAGCTCATTGTCTACCGCATTTTCTAATTAGGTCTAGGCTACTGTTTTAAAATTGTACGCATAATTGAAAAAACGACGTACGGTGGACATCGCAAACGGCTCGTCTCGTAGTGCTAGGCATGAACCAGGCTAAATGCTGGAATTATTACTAGGCCTTCCTAGATTAAATAAACTAGTTTCTTAAATGTCACCATTTTCTTTTTTAATTAATGAAAAATGGCCTTTTTCTGTGCATTTTGATCAAGGGCATAAATTTATTCCAAAATAAATTAAATCAGCAAAATGTGTCGGGACTCCACGTAGCCTAGACTATTGTCGCCATAGCGTAGCCTAAGAAGGCATTTTACATAATGGTCGCAAAAAAAGAGAATACGATCATGGAAGAATTGAAAATGTATAGTTTAGGCCTAAAGCCTATCTTAAATATAGGCCTTAGCTTGTAGTAGGCCTAATTTAAGATAACGAACGCAAATTTTTTTTACATAGACCGTATTTAGCAGACCGGGTCCGGTGATTAACTGAAATATTTTTACACATCCGATCGGTTGATCGTCAAATTTTATGACATTTTAGGAGGAATACATATACAGTAGCCTATACCCTCACCTTTTCGCGCCCGCATATTCGCGGGTTTGGCTCTTAAATTAACGGAATCGCATGGTATGCCCCGTAGGCCTATACCGGGCTAGCACCCTAACGTCATAAAAACGAATGCCTGGTAAAACGGGTTTTAAATTTGTTCAATTTTTGTCAATTCTAATACATATAGGCCTACATTATAAATAATATGTTGTCCGCATAGAAAATGACTTTACGGTACAGTTACACAGTATGGGTAGCTATGCGGTGTTAGGCTACGTAGGACTAGGCCTACTGTCCTCCTGTAATAACGTTTCTTTTTTATTAAAATAAAGTAGGCCTATTGTTGCAGTACAAAATTAAAATGTGTTTACATTATCGTTACTACATTAGTGAAATAGGCTACTATATATACTATACATTATTTAGGCCTAATGTATTAATGAGTAAGAGTGTGTTTAGAAAGTGTTTGGGAAGCATTTAGTACCGTATATGATCTCATACATAGGCGTTTTAAAACCGCATACACTATTCGCGGTTTTTCGCATTTCGTGGGGAGGTAAAGGTATTTTTAAAAATAACTTTTTGACCTTTCAGAAGGCCACGGGAACTTCTTTCGTGACAACTCGCAAAAGCGGTGAGGAGGCGGAGTCTGGTATCGCCTGGTACCGTAGTTGACACTCACAAACGTCATGCTGCTTACGTTTTTATTTGAGCCAAAAAAAAATAAGAGGGAGGGGAAGGAAGAATTAGGTTGGATAAAAAAGGACTTGTTGGTTACAAAAAGACTCAAGAACCGTTTTTTTTTCGATTCCAGACTTTTACCCTAAAAATTTCAGACTTTTTAAAGACAAAAAAGAAAATTTCAGACTTTTGAGGGTCTGGAAAACCAAAATCGTATTTTTCAGACTTTTTCCAGACTTCCAGACTTGCGTACGAACCCTGTTGAAAAGGCATAGAGAAAGTGTATGGAAACACAAAGAAACTTACCAGAAAAATGTTCAAATGTGACTGGATGGAATAGTAAAGCTGTACAACAAAAGGACTCTGCGACCTGGCCTGTGCATCTCTTTCAGCCGTAACTGACAGGGAAATAAAGAGTTCTTTTAAATACAAATTTAAAAACAGCTACAAAACTGTTGCCATACAAATAATCTAAATACTTTTAGTCCTATATTTTTGAGGATATAGTGCTAAATGGTCCTTTCTATCCATAATGTAGAGAGACTTGTTTCTTGAACAGAAATTAGTGCAAAGCAAACCTTGAGCTATGAGGTTCTTGTTGATCAGGTCCATTTTTTTCATCACTTTGATTGCGTACAGTTTTTCAGGGTTGGTCTTTTTACATCCCAGCCAGACTTTACTGCAAGACACAATCACGCACAGGCATTGTTAATGATATAGCCTTGTGGATATTACATAGGACCACATTGGAACCACTCAGAAAACCAAGATCTGTGTCTTGATTGGTTAGGAAGTGGGAAGGGGGGGGGGGGGTTACAAATAAATGTAATACAATTTCATTCAAATAAATGTCAAGAAAAGTATGCCATTAAATGAAAACACTTCTTTGAAAAATACATCCATAATTAATAAATTATCTATACAATGTAATACACAAGCCCCACAAACAAGATGACATTAATTTATCTAGCCCAGGCAGAGAAACGATGGTACTTTCAAACAATATCCATTTTTTCTACTAACACCTATCTATAATGTCTCATAAAAAAATGGATGAGCCTTCCAGCTCTTACGCCCAGGGCCTTATGATATAATGGGGTAGACCAAGGGTGGGGCACACCAAGATCCTGTCTGAGACTAGCTACTCCCGCTGCACACAATAGGACATGCTGCATAACAAACGCTGCGATCTCTGCAGTACATGCCCTACACTTCTCTCCCTACCTGCGGGATTCCCCTGGATCATTAACTAAAGTGGTGGCTTGCTCGTATACCTGCACTGTCACCTAGAGCACAGATTACAGACTATAGGTCTGGACAACCCACCAGGCAACCTGGATGGAGACATGCTGCTGTGTAAATTGCTTCCTTCCCACAAAGTCTCGAAGCCTATCGGCAGTGCAATGATTTTTAGACGTGCAACATGGCATGGGCCATCCCCCAATCTTCAGCCTACCGGTGTACTCTTAATGAGAGTGTATCGGTTGTTTTCATACTTCACCACTGCAGAGACAGAAGTGTTCTACCAACACCAGATCTTTTTAACATCTCAAGACTCTTGGTGTATGATAAAAAAATAAGATTTTTTTTTATTGGATGTATGTATAGTAATTTTTATTTTATTCTTGAAAACAGGAGTGAACTTTAAATCAAATGCACAAAATGCCTTTGGTTGATAATAACCCAGAAACAGAAAGTGCATGATTGATTATTTTTATTTCAATCTAAGGAAGGTTTTAAAATACTTATATTGAATTATTGAGCACAATTTTAATTTAAATACTAATAAATGTGAACTCAAATGTAAAGTAATTAAAAATTGACATCTAACCATTTAAAAAATGTTAAATCATGTTTCAATTAAATGTATTTTTATAAATTAGGGATGAGAATAATTTTTTTTTCAAAACAAGATTTTTTTGTTAATAGAAATTTGACTTTAACAAACCCCCCCCCCCCCTTTTTATGAAGTCAAAGCTAAATTTAAACTAAAATAAATACTGAACCTAATTATAATTAGTAGGCAGGACAAATTTTATATTGATCTTTAAGTTAAACATGTAAATGTAATTTTTAGTTCATAAACATATTACGGAAACAATGTTTGACATTCCCTTTTATGTCTGCTTTGTTAGTTTGTATGTAGTGCCCATAGTGAGGGAGTGCCCATAGTGAGGGAGTGCCCATAGTGAGGGAGTGCCCATAGTGAGGGAGTAAGTCAAACTATCCCTGTCCCTACCTATTTGATCCATAGGGACTGAGAATAGTTTTCACAAGTTTATGTGACCATGGCATGCTAGGAGAATGTGTGGCTAAGCACAAAGCCCTGCTGTCTCTACTTTTCTTTAACTAATGTCCAGGGTCCCCATTAGAGCTGGGCAGACTCAGGGACTCCCTCCAGTTTTGGGATCAAACTCTAGATTTAAACTCTGCCACTATGCCCCTGTTTGGAAACTAATGCAATCTTTAGTTAGCAAAAGTGACAAACCTATTGATATAAGACTGCATACATCCTTTGTGAATGAAATCACAAAAAACATGTACACTCCCTTATTTAATGGTTCTATAAGAATAAATGACATACACAAATTTGGACTTAATATAGTCTGAAATAGCAGAAAATCAAAGTTTTTACATTTCACCATCAAAAGGATGCATCAAAAACTAGGATTAACTGTAACTTTACCTTTGGTTGTGTGTTGATTATACTATACACTGCTAGCAATAGTTGGGATTTGAAAAAAATTCAACAACACAACATGTTTTTTTTATAATATTTCCTTCACAACCAAAAGATTTCTTGGCTGGCCTACCACCTGTATGTAAAATGATTAAAACCTGCCCACCAACATTGTGAATTTTTCAATTAAAAACAAAATACAGATTTCTAATGTCTTTTTAAAACTCATATATTATTTAGAACGGGTAACATACATTCAACCAAAAGTTAAATAATTGTTTAGGCAAATACAACAGTGGTTCTCAAAAACTTTCCTTTTACTGTACCCTTTTTGGAATAACATTTTGTTTTTTTGCCAAGCGAAAACTATAAATGTCCAATTTCCCCACATTTTATGATGAAAGTATTGTAAGCCTTTGCAATATTCTACAACCCCACCCCCCAAATTCAAGCTCCTGACACTATTCAAGGTACAGCAGGAACCACCGCTCTGTAGGATGTATACTTAAAAATCAAGTTTACTGGCTTTTATACCATGCGTGAAATATCTTACCCAAAAGCCCCTCGGCTGATTGGTTTCAGAAGTGTGAAGTCATCAGCAGTTGGGAGCTGAAAATAAAAAATGTTTGGAATAGGAATTTCTGCTGGCAGTGATTGTAATTCTTCTTAAGTTTTTTTTATTTATTAGAAAGATTTTTTTTAAAACCCACATTCCAATATAACAACTATGTTTACAAAATAAATAAAAAACTACATAGTTTATCATTGGTAATTAAAAAAATGTAAGTCTTTTGACTAGCCCTTTAAAAGGTTCAGAAAAAAGAAATAATATATTAATCAAGCAAGCATTATTTACAGCAGGTTTTCCTTTTCTTTTCCTATTTATATCACAGGACCAGACTTTAAAAATAATTTCAATCATGCATGCATAACGCAAACATAATAAAAAAAGGCACATTTTCATTTATTTTTAACCACCGATCAACACAGCCATTAGTCATATAGTCATATTGGAAAGTTTTTGTAAGGAATCTTATAGCCTATACTCCTAAAGCTATGGGCTATGGTCTTAAATAAAATTAAAATGCATCTTAAGATACTAGGCCTAGTCTACACGCTTGTTCCTATATTATAGGCCTAGATTCCTAGATATGCTTTTATACATTTATAAGTTCAATTCTTTCCATATATGCCATATTGTGATTTGCATTCAATAGGCCTACCACAAATGCCGCCTTAAATTTACACTATAACTATAATACGCTTTGGATATACAAAATCAGTCCAAAAGAAAATATGTCCATTTAAATTTCAGTTATGCCTATATACTATATAAAGATAGATAGTATATTTACACCTATGAAAGTTTTTTTAATGTAAAATGTAGGAATAAAAGCAATAAATAGCCTAGATCTAGTAATTCTACATCATAACAATCACTGATATTTGCAACTTAATGAGTAGTGGCGCTTAAGTTTTTAATGCCCCATGAAGCCTATAGATCACTCCCATGTACTCTACTTCACTTTATGACTACACTGTTACACAACATGCCAGCCAGAACAATAGGCCTATGCCTATATAATATTATCCTTACCGATTCCTTTAGATTCATCCGGTTGTTGGACAAGTACTACTTGGAGTAGCCTAAGGCTAGACACCGCCTATGCCAACCTATCTATATATTATATTATTATTATATATAGCCTATATCAGGGGTCAGCAACCTTTTGATAGCGGTGTGCTAAAGTAGAATTTCTAACTCACTCGGCGTGCCATGAGCCAAATAGTCAACCTCTGCTATATTTATTATTTTTAACAATAATTATTAAATGTATGTATCGTGATAAAAAAAGGCGCTTTACTAAGAAACCATACAAAAGTCAACACTGATTAGTCACATATTGCGATAATAACAACAATTACGTAATATAATGCTCGTATATACCCTTAAGCTGTTGTTGTTTTTTAAAAGTTGAAACAAAAAAATTTGATCTCGAATTATTTTGTGTGCTTATTTAAAGAAGATAAAAAAAAACATTTGAATGCAATTTGTCTGTATCAATTAATGTGAGCCTTGCTTAATGCTTTAAGAGTTCTAAAGGCGACTTTCTTATGGGATTTAAAAAGTTTTATTGTATGAGAAAATCTTTTATGAGAAATCTGTTTACAAGTGTACGTTGAGCCAATAGATGAAAGTAAAACAAATGCAACATTTTACAAACAAATGAACGGTTTAAGTATTGCTGATGACCTTTCTAAGCAGCTTTATTCCAGATTTGTTTGCAATTTGGCAAATTTTGATGTCCATAAATCGGGATGTTTGAAATTCATTTTGCTGCATTTCAAAATAGACTTTGGCCAGAAAACTCCGCTTTGAGTGCTTCAATGTACTACTTAAGCTCATCTGTGTGTAATGTATAAAGATCTGAATGAGTTTTAACATAGGGGAAGTACTATAATGTTTTAGTAATATCACGGATAAATATGTCCAATGTCCAGTTTCAATCCAAATTCTTTCCAGTAAAAATTAGTAACCTAACAGTTCAAGAATTGTTTAATCCTGTCCTTGTAAACACAAGTTCAACATTTAAATGAGTCAATGAGTCTGTCAAAAACATCAGTTTCATCGAGTATTCTTCATCATTAAATTAAAAAAAAAATTGTTTCATCAAGAAACATCGAATACTGCTTCCAGACACGAAACGAATATATTCTACACTTAACCTTGACAAATCCAGAGAAAACTGCTATGCAACAGCAGATCTCCATATTCACTTTCAATTTCTTGTAGTAAAGATTTGAATCGCCGGTAAATCAAGGAAGAGTGGGAAACTATAAAGTTGACTTTTTTAATAACAGTTTCCATTAGTCTACGGAGTGCAAGTCCAATAAAAAGATATTTGCACACAAACTTTCATGGTGTATAATGCAATGGAAGCTTAACAGCAGCCTCCTAATGTGGTTTTCAAGAGATTTGACAAATATTTTCTGTTTGCCAATTATCGCGGCAGCGTTTTTGTCATTTTCTGACATTTTCTGGGCACTTACACTTATACCTTTATATATAGCCCACCGCCGCATAATATTTATAACTGTTTGAATAATTGTAAAAGTTTTCTATAGAGGCTATATAGGCCTACAGATATGGTGAAACTATATTAATTTGAGGGATATTCTCTTGTTAAGATCAATTTTAAATATCAAATCAGAAATCTGAAATCAATCAAGGTTATTGTTTATTTTTTATTATTAGGGGGAGGGGGGGTCATTTTGGTGGCACCCTATTTTTTTTTTACGTTAAATTGAAGGATATACTTTATAATAACATTTTATTGAAATCGCAAAAAACAATTCAGTTAATGGTTTGCAGGTACTGACCACTTGTATTCGATATTTTTTGGCTTGCGATATAATACAAACAAAACCAACCAAATGTAGAATAGTCTGCGCATGGCAGGTTTCACAAAATGGTCACCAAATGGTCGACTTTTTTTTAATATTTGAAAAAATTAAATTTTTTGTGCAAAATTTTGTTTTTTTTAACTTGTTTGTGTTTATATGTAATAAAAGTATCAGTAAAATCAATATTGTGAGTTTTTATTTTATTTTAGTGTTGTTTATTATATTTTTTATGCCGTGTAACGTAACAAAGCATGCAGATCCCATTTCCCCTTTTTTTGTACCTACTTGAAAAGCTTTAAATAAAAGTATTAAACAGGAAAATCAACGCGATTTTTTTATGTTTTTCATTCATGCATGTTATAGTTATAATATGCTATACTGTCAATGAAAGTTGTTACAGATGTTTATTTTTTTTTAAAACCATTTTTCAAATCTCTTACTTTTTTCACGCCGCGTCTGTTGTTTTTTTCTTTATTCCCGACACTAGGCCTAAAACTCTATCTAAAAATAGATAAGTCATTGTAGATTTCTATAACTCTCCAAGTTGAGCCCAAAGTATATATTTATTCATAAAAACAGCATTACCGTATATACTCGCCTATAAGTCGCACCGGTGTATAAGTCGCACCCCTAGTTTAGGATTTTTTTTCTTATTTTTCTTGTTGTCATTGACCCGCGTATAAGTCGCACCCTGACTTACAGGGGTTACACTGCCTTTTAACTTCTAAAAAAATGCATACCCTTAAACAACAAAAGTTACTAATATTCACCCTAATTTGGAAACTTTCCTTAAAAAATGGTTTTAATCGTGCATAAGGCAAACATAATCAAATAAAGTCAGCGCTTCATTTATTTTGAACAACCTATCAATACAGTCATTAGTCATATGGGAAAGAAAGGTATCTGTTTCTTCATCTAAGTCCATGTCCCTACTCAAAATAATATCCCATAGTCACACTATAGTGGGTCCACACAAAATCTTTTGATGTGCATCATTAGCGTAGACTGGGTGGCGCCGGTATTCATAGTTGTGCTATACAAGTGATGACCTAATTACCATTAACATTGTTTGTAATGATTTCAAAGCAACTGCGCGAACAATATTTAAAAAGGGGGGAGTGCTGGTGGCTTCTCGGAGGGTATGCTGGCTTCGCTATCGACAATAAGCTGTGTTTTTTCAATTCATACATGCAACTAAGGAACAATGACACACTTTATTGACATTTCACGCATTTTTTCATAAAGATTTGTAAAAAAAATTTGAGTGCAGAATGTTTCCGAAATGTCTTGAAATGTGTCGATCGGCCGATTGGAAACATTGCTAGGACATGCGGACATAACGCGCGCGGTTTTCTCGGTCCTAATCTTAAGCTACTAGTGTACAAGCTTATACCTATATTATAGGACTAGAGAGGCTTTTACACATTTACGATTCTTTCCACAATGTAATTTGCGTTCAATAGGCCTACAAAAGTGCGCTATTTCAGTCTGAACGGCGCCGGTATTAACCACGCGTTATACAAGTGTCCCAATTCCCATTAACATTGTTTGTAATAATTACAAACGCCACTGCGACACCGACAATAAGCTGTGTTTTTTATTTCAACTCTTACATGCAACTAATGAAAAATGAAACATACTATTGACATTTTACGCATTATTTCTATATAGATAAAAAAAAAGGTTTGAGTGCAGAATTTTTCCAAAATTTAATGAAATGAGTCGATCGGCCGGCCAATTGTAGTTTTGGAATCATAGCGCGGTTTTCCCCAGGAATGCTACACACTGCCTTATTAGTAGGCTATAACGTATAGTCAGAGGCAATAGGTCCTAAATAAAACGCATCTTAAGCTACGTAGTAGGTCTAGACAGTTTTGTACACATTTACGATTCCTTCCGTACTGTAATTTGCATTTAATAAGCCTATGAAAAAAAAACGCCGCCTTAAACTTACGCCACGTTTCGGCAAAACAAAATTGGTCCGAAAGTTCAAAAGGAAAGTGTGTGTGTGGAGGAGTCAGAAAAACACTAAAATATTCAGCATTTCAATCATCTATAGGCCTATGGGTTATGAAGGAAACTTTATGACAGAGTAGTGATGTTTTTTGATTTTTTCAAAAACCATGTCAGGGGTATAAGTCGCACCCCTACTTTTCGTCGAAATTTTCGGTAAAAAAAGTGCGACTTATACGCGAGTATATACGGTATTTTTAAATATTCAGACACAAATTTTTTTTTTTTTTTTGCTAAAAATCATGGGGTGTACATAACGAAAACTTGTTCTGTCACGAGAATCTTACGTTACACCAAAAAAGTTGAATCAATTTTTCATTAATTTTCAAATGCATTAGAGTGAATTTTAAAATATAAATTCAATCGGATAGCCGTTTTGTTCTATTTGAAGCGGTTTTTTTTACTTAAAAATGCGTTTTTTTATTTTATATCATTATTTTACCCGTATCTGACTGTTATGTTTCCATTAGGGTTTTGTTACACCACCAAGGACCGCATGCTCTGCCGTTATCGATAATTTACAGTAAAACACTATTTACGCATTTCTTTTTTTATTTCCAAGTTCTTGTTTAAGTTCAAGTCTGGCACGCGTGTCGTAGGTTGCCGACCCCTGGCCTATAGTACAGTAGTATAGTATACTCCTATCTATAATCAGGCCTAATAACTAAATTACGTAGAGTCGTAGACTTCCAACACTAGGCACTACTAGGCCTATATTTCATAAAAGCTTAAAAGCAAATATTTAGGCTTAATTTAGCCTATAATAATTAGGCCTACTATAAACAGAATATTGATTATAATTATATTGTGTTAAATTTAAATCTAATTGACAAACCTGGTTCATGTTACTTTAACTTTAAATTAAAAATCATTCAATCATTCAAGTTTTAATTTAAATTGTCAAGTTTTTAATTAATTTATAATTTAATTTAGATAGATCTAGTCTAGACTAGACTAGTCTAGGCCTTTTGAAAGCCTTTTTGGCCTTTTCTAATGAAAATGAATGTTAGTTTTATATTTTTGTCTATTTATACCTGATATAAGGAACTAGACTCCATCCTATCGTTTTGATAGGAGACCATAAAATAATCAGAAGAATGCAACGATGACTTTGTAACTGTAAGACTATTATTTTCAGAGCAACAATTTATTTCAAGTCATTTTTCCTTTTCGTATAACCCGCGACATTGTATCACATCCTAAATATTCTCATTCGTATTTTGAATTGTGCAGAATCACGATATAAAACATTAACTAGCTACATGGAAAAGAAACGGAAAAAATATTAATGTGTTAATCGCTTGTGGTTATAAGTTATAATTAAAATATTTAATATCCTATATATGGACAATTATAATAAAACGCATGCGTGAAAAAGAAGTTTTCATAATTGTTTAAAAAGTATGTCAAATATTGTAAAGAGGTTTTACACGTAGAGTTATTATAAAATGCGTAGGCAACGAAATATTAAAAAAAATAAAATTATTATTCAATCTAGGTCAAAGGTTATATTTACTTTGTTACTCCCCCTGTTCAACGCAATGTGTCCGAAAAAAACAGATTTGCCTATTATTTTTGCACGTTAGAAAAAAAGACCTATAAAAAACAATACATATATATAGTCTATATATATATATATATATATATATATATATATATATATATATAGTCTATATATATATATATATATATATATATATATATATATATATATATATATATATATATGTGTGTGACATAATCATACATATATAGAGAGAGCAGAACATCACAGAACACAAGGCATTAAACTCTTATTTAGAAATACAACCTAATAACAACTTGTTGCAAGCTCAGATAAACATAAAGACAAAAACACTTTCCTTGTCCCTTATGCAAGAACAAATGCATACAAGTGCTCTTTCTTCCCGAGTGGCATTTGGGCATGGAATGGGTTACCTGGACAAGCCAGGAAAACCAGTAACTTAACATCATTTAAAACATTAATAAAAATGCAAGACTAGACTCGGACTACGGATGAGCGTAGGACGCAATAATCTTCTTTATAGAAGGAGCGTGTGTAATGTATAAGATAAAAAGATAAGATAATTTACACAACTTTAAGGTTTACTATTTACTCCATATTTGAGGCTATAAAGGTTGCCATCCGTCCCGATATAAGCTTATCGGGACTGACACCGTTATGGACCTTCTTGTCCCGACAAGACCGTTTTGTCGCGAATTTTCAAAATAGGCCTACTATTATATACGAGCTTGGCTCAAGTACTGAAGTAACGCCATTTGTTAGCGCAACATGTAAATGCAGACTCTGTTTTATTTTATGTCAACAAGTTTATGTTGACATGGTCGTCTCACAGATGACGTTGCATGTCGCGTATCCTGTATTGACGGTTCAAGTACCTTCTAGATCAGGCGTGTCAAACTAAAAAAGCACCATGGGCCGCATAAGATACTTTTAGTATACCGGCGGGCCACACCAACAAATCCGAGAAACACTGTAATCTAATTGAATTATATTTAATTAATTTGCACGCATAAAACGGCTTTATTAAGCTAACGCCCCAAAACGCCAAATATAATAATTGCAATCCAACATTTATTTAAGAATATTCAATCATTTTTACACTTTGATCAGTGTTTTTTCCTGAGGTTTGATGCCTCCTTTACATTACATTTTTTTGTATATCTGGCTGAAATGTATTTGCAGTTCCGATCTTCATCAGGGATATCAAGTTGTTCTCTGAGAAGTTTTTGTTAATTTTCATGATGGAAAATAACTGCTCACACATGTAGGTGGAACCAAAAATTGCCATAATCCTAGTTTAAAACTTTCTGAAGTTTGTAAACTTTTCAGGAAGGTAATGAATAGAATATCCCGACTTCTAGATACTTTGCTTTGAGTGTAGAATCAGACTGCATTTCTAATAGCTCCATCTGCAAGTTATCCTCTGCTTTGACAACATCAAAGTTGAATGGTGCCGAGGATAATGCAAAATGGTATTCAAAAGATGAGAAATCACTAAATCTTTCCTGGAACTTGTTTAACAATAACTCAATGTGACTCTCATATTTAGCAAAGGTAAATACAGATTCAGCATTGGCCTGTTTTTTTTTTATTCTTTGCAGTTTAGGAAAATTAACCAAATGTTCACGTGACAACTGTGTCTTTCATTAGCTTAGTTTTGTAATGAAACACTTGATGTCGTCGTACAACTAAGTGATGAGTTTGTTTTTGCCTTGTAATTTAAAATTAACATCACTTAAATGTGCAGTAATGTCCACAGCAAACGCTAGATCCTGGATCCAACTTTCATCTTTTATTTCATCTGTGTTTTCACCTTTCATCTCCAAAAATAAAGCAATTTCTGGTCTCAGCAAATGAAATCTTTTCAGCACTTTGTGACATAACAACATGCTGTTTAGAATAGAACATCGGTGAACTGACTATCTATTTCTTCTAACAGCTGACTGAATGGCATTTGATAAAGTTCACTGTTTTTGTGACCACACTAAGCACGTGATTCAATTTAAAGGTCTTTGAACACAAATTTTGCTGATGAATAATTCATTAAAAATGTGCAAATGATGAATCTGAATACGAGTTCTCAATTTTTCTTCGCAACTTGGCAGCAACACCATTATGTCTGCCAACCATATGGCAATGCTTTACGAAATCTCCTTCACTGTAAGATTTCCCACTAATGGCGACAATTCGGCTGAGTTCATAGCTTGCAGTAACGGAAGCGACATTGGCTGGATCTATTTTTGTAAAACACGTCTGTTGCTGTACAAGTTAGCCTTCAATTCCTTGAGTCTAGAAACGCGCATTAAGCCCTCATATTAATCGCAGGATCGAATTTTGGTTTCATAATGTCTTTTTAAATTGTACACTTTTGCCGTGGCAATGCTCTTATTGCATACCAAAGTATTAAAACTGCAATTTTCGCCATTAAATGATACAATTGCAGTATCCTTTGTGCGGGCCGCACACGTGCTTGCAAAGGGCCGCATGCGGCCCGCGGGCCGCACGTTTGACATGCCTGTTCTAGATCTAGCGCCATCATTCGAGAAAATATCAAACTGACTTGCATGGAGTTTTATAAATACGTAAAAGGGAAAAAATATCTGCTGAAAAGAGTGAAATCTTCCGGAAAATATGATGTACCAACTACTTCTGCCGCAATACGTTCCACGTAATTGTGTTCTCAATAAAAAAAGTAGGCCCCTAATGATATTAAATAATTTATTTACTTTTTTTCTACATCCCCATCTGGAGACCGACCGAAACCAAATTTTTAGTTTCGGCCGAAAACGAAACCATACCGAATATTATAGGCCTACATTGACTTTCGACCGAAACCGAAGCCGAAACCAAAAGTTTAACTACAACTTCAGCCGAAACCGAAAAATAAACCGAAATTGCGAAACAAATGATTTCAAAAGACTGCTGCACATTTATGTGAAATATTAACTAAGCTTAGTCTATGGGCACTCTAGACTATTTGGGTAAACCATTCTTTGGAGTGATTAAATAATCCGTTTTTATTAACTTTAGTCTTCTACTTCACATTAGGGATGTTAATATTCTTTTTTTTTTAAAAAAACCTATTTTCGGTTCTAAATATCCGATTTTTTTAAAACCCATTTTCGGTTCCCCCTCTCCGCCCCCGGGCAAAGTAAGTTAAAGTTTGGAAAAGACAAATTTGCATTGATTATACAACAAAATAATACAAAGGACCATTGATCCTGAGAACGTGGTCAAATGTTAAAAAAAAAATTGCTGTTCACACAACTATAGGCTAATATAAGTCGCCTTTGACAAACAAGTGTTTGCAAAGAATATAATGTTCAGGAATTGTTTTGTGCTAATCAAAAAGGGTTTTAAAAATATTTCTTCAGATAAAAAGATAAATAAATCGTGGGACACCATTATGAATTATTTCCTCCCGAAATCCGGTTTTCGTTTAACATCCCTACTACTTCACACAGATTAGGCCTAATTCACAACAGTTTTAAGTAAATGAAAGTATCAATAAGCAGAGTAATAGACCTAGATGCCGCAATATCGTAGTACTTTGAATTTTGAAAGTTAAAAAAGATATTCGGCTGATGACCGAAAGTCAATATCAGTTTCGGCGAAACCGTAAACATACCGAAAACTAACCTTTTGACTTCGGCCAAAACCGAAACCACGCTGAAAAAGTTTTTTTGCCTATTTTCGGCGCCGAAACCGAAGCCGAAACCGAATTTCGGTTGGTCTCTACCCCCATCTCATAGTGTCCCGACGAGGTCCCAGCTAGATATAGCAACCCTATTAGAGGCACAACATAGCCTACATTAGGCCTACATAGGCCACATTGCACAACGTAGGCTACATAACATTACATACGTTGCATAACAGAGGCTTACATATCACCGCATACGTTTCATAACATATCTTAAACCACACACATTGCACAACATATATTAAATCACGCACATTGAAAAAAGCTTAATAATCTTATAAGTTTACAGACGTTCCTTCTGGATAGAAGATTATTACGTCCACGTGCGGACCGCACCGGGTGACACCCTCGCAGGGGGTGACACCCGAATGAAAAAAAAACAATATTTGAAAAAAATGATAAATTTTCAGAGCTCGCACTGCTTGTCTAGAAACAAAATATGGTTAATGCCATTATAAGTGACGTTAAAGAGGAAAATCGGAATACTCTACCAGATGCTTCTTACTGGTTCTTACCAGTTCCAGATCATTTTCGGGTTGAAATAATCAAAAGAGGGAGTTCTTTTTTAGAACAAAGACGGTCCTTTCAGTGTTGTGACAAGTCAAGGTGCAAAAGCTAAAGGAGATTTGCGCCAGCTAACAAAACAATGGTTCTACAAGGTAATGCCCAATGGCGAGAAAATAATGCATTCATGGATAGTCTACTCACTTGTCAGTGAGGAATTATACTGTTTTTGCTGCAGATTGTTTGCTGTTGATGTTACCTAAAAAACATAGATTGTTACTGGGTTTGATAAGTAATGGAAACTGAGTCAAAAATTACATAATCATGAGACATCTGAGGAGCTCCTATGTTGCCTTGAAAAATGGAAAACATTGGCAGCAGGACTTAAGCTACATAAAACAATTGATGCCGAAAGAATTGTCTTAATGGATAGAGAGAAGAAAAAGTGGAGGGATATCCTACACAGGTTGCTAGATATTGCATTGTTTCTTGCGAGTCAAAATCTGGCATTTCGTGGCCACAACGAAGATGAATCCTCGTAGAATAAAGGAAAATGTCATGAGATGGTTGAGATGCTTTCCAAATATGACCAAGCGCTGAAAGAGCACCTAATGAGACGATGGATAAGTACATGAACAGGGAAAATAATTTGTATCTTATCTTTCACCCAAAAAATCAAAATGAATTTAAAAATGTACTGGCCAACCATGCAAAGAAAAATCTTGTTATGGATATAAAGGCCGCAAGGTATTTTAGAATTATGTTTGACAGTACGCCTGATATATCACACACTGACCGAATGTCTGAAGTGATCAGATATGTGAAAATCCACAGTGGGAAAGTTGATGTGAGAGAAGTGTTTCTTGGATTTATTCCTCTAAGGGAGAAAAAAAGCTGACGACCTCAGTACTGACATTCTGAAAATCTAAAAAGTGACGGACTTGATATAATGATGTACAGAGCTTAAGGAAACGACAATGTTACCATAATGTATGGAAGCCATTTTGAAAAGAAAGATCAAGAAAACTATTTTAATGGATGTGTGGGCCATTCCTTTAACTTGTGTGGTCAACACTCTTTTGCCGAAAATGCTTCCATGTATAACATTTTTGGTACCCTTGAGATAATTTTTTCCTTCTTTGCTGCTTCCACTCATCGATTAGATGTTTTAATTGAACACACTGGGGTTATCTACAACACGTTGGAGCGCTCATTATGCTGCTGTTAAACCAGTGAAAGATAAGTTTGATGAATGTTTTACGGCGATTGAAGCTTATGCGATGATCGTGAAACTTTGGACAAAAGAGGTACAGCACAAGGACTTTTACATGATGTCTGTGATTTCACGATTATCTGCTACCTTAACCTTTGGGCTGATATACTTGAAGAAGTTAATCTTACACAGCAGTACCTGCAGACTAAAGACGTAACTCTTGATAAAGGAGTGGCCAAGTTAGACGCCTTAAGAGTGTTTTTGTGCGAAAAGAGGAGCCAATTGGTGGTGCATGCTATTGAACAAGCACTTATAAAATCAGACCAACATGGGACTTCGGTAGAGAGAAGATTAAGATTCAAGACGAGAATAGCAGGGGCAAAATTAAGAGATGCTGCAATTTCTATGTGAGAAAAAAGCAGTAGGGAGATGTTAGAGTGTATTGATCGCTTTCAATCTGAAATCCAGATCAGATCAACAGCGTTTAAGGTAGTTGCAGACATGTTTGACACTGTTCAGCCCAAGATTCTACTGTCAGCAAATGAAGAAGAGTAATTGGTGTCCGTTACCAAATTAACCTCTTTATACGATGAGCTATCCAAAGATGAGCTCTTAAAAGCAATACCACGGCTTAGACGACACCTAAAAGCAGCTGATTTTGACCTTAAAAAAAAAGCCATGGAGTGGTCAGTATTAGATATTTTGAAATTCATAATTAAATGGGACTTCATAGAATCACTGCCAACACTCTCGCTAGGCCTTCAATTATTTTTAACGGTATGAGTGTCTGTGGCTTCATGTGAACGGGGCTTTTCAAAACTAAAGCTTATAAAAAGCTATTTACGCTCCAACATGGGACAATCGAGACTTTCTGATCTGGCTATGTTATCGATTCAAAGGGATACTGTGAATGATATAGATTTTGATAAGGTGATTGACAAGTTTGCAGTTTTAAAGTGCAGGAAAGGTAACATTTAAATTAAGTTCTTTTAATGTAAAAATAACTAACCGTACGGTTGTTTCAGATGTTTGTTGCTTTTACTTTCTAATATTAAATTAATATTGCTATTGTTTTTGTCATACTTGAACTGTAGGCTTGTTTTAAGGAGACGAAATCTATGATAAAAGTCGTGGGCCCGGGGGAGGGGTGACACCCAAAGTTTACCGCACCTGGTGACAGCAACCCTTGGTACGCCACTGCTTGCTAACACTATTTAGTTTTAGATAGGCCTATTGTGTTTATTTTATTCCAAATACTAACTATTGTTTGCGATAAAAACAACATCAAACCTAATGTTAAGTTACAGTTACAATAAACATGAATCTTTTTACTTTTCGGCTAATCTTTGAAAACCACTCTTTAATGATGGCTCAGTGTAAACAATGTTCTCAACAGCGGTGAAAGTATCACTGGATTGCGTACGCACCTGCATACGAAGCATCCTGGATTAACATCGTCATCCTCTTCAAATGCTTCTTAATATTATGGATTATGGTCAACGATAATCGGAAATGAGATTATCACTATTGAAAACTATTATCGGTTTTAGTCAATTAGCTCAGATTTTTTTTAGTTCTAAAGAATTTAATGCTTCTTAATATTATGGTCAACGATAATCGGTAATATGATTATCATTATTGAAAAATGGAAAGCTATTATCGGAATTAATTAATTAGCCCAGATTTTTTTTAGTTCTAAAGATTTTATGGTAAAGAGTACAAAATCATATTGTATTCACACAAATCAACCCTTTGAATGTCCTTCAAACAATAATTAAGTTTGAACTATTTTTCAAATATACCTACAAAACTACGCACATTTGGCTTTTCTGGCCTGGGGGGGGGGGAACCGAAATCCGGTTTTAAACCGGTTTTGTAGAACCGAAAACCGGTTTTGAAAAGAAACCGGTTTTAACATCCCTAGAAAGAACCCGCGACCTGTCCGTTGGTTTTTTGGTTGACATTCCGGTGAACTAATCGCTGGACCAGCCGGTTTCACTATAATATATTCAATCACATGCATTGCACAACGTAGGCCTAGGCCTATATTAAATCACAAACATTGCACAACGTATATTAAATTACACACAATGCACAACGTATGTTAAATTGCACACATTGCAGAACATACAAACACCTCATAGGCATACATTTTAAACAGTACGTACTTCACATCACATGCATTGCTTATTGATAAATCATTTAAAAAATAGATTAAGAGCGTCATTCATCTATAGGCTTTTACATATAATGTTCGCGAACCAATTATTTTTGTATTTCTATGCCTACTTATTTTCATCTGTCTCACTAGTCGATAAGTAACAAATACAATAGGCTTCTGATCAATATCCGTTTCCTTACATTAAAAAAAAATTGCGAGCCATAAATTTTGATTTCCTGACCCAGTAGGCCTACTTGGAAAAACTTATTGCGCCAATTTCAGTAGACAAGAGCGTTATTTTCTACCTACTTAATGTGCATAGGGCCTATAGAAGAATTGTTTGACACAAGCTTAGTTTATGCGATTCAGAAAGAAATTAGAAAACAATGTCAATCTAAGCTTATTTTATCTTCGCTAATTCAAACAATATAATATCAAATTATAGTCTTATCCTTTAGACAGGTCTAGTTTCTACAACTTTGATATTAACAGAAAGTAATTCAATTTTTTCAATAATAAAATCTGCTCACACGACTTCTTTCTTAAGACTTTGGCTGCTCGTTCATGGCCATTTCTCAAACTGCGGTCGGCCCAATTCCGATATTATGTAAAGATCGGATAATTTAACACAACACAGACGCTCACAAACACACAGACACACACAGAAACACACACACAAAGGCCTATATATATATATATATATATATATATATATATATATATATATATATATTTATTTATTTATGTTTTTTCTATTGTTACCGTTATTTCTTTAATTTGCTCAGAAGGAAACACTGATGGAGAAAATTGGTTGGACGAACGGTAAGTTTTATCTTTATGTGTAGGTCCGTGCATCAGAGCGGAGTAATGTCCCTCACCAACTTTTTTTTTGTTTGGGACCACCAACTATATAATAGGCCTAAGTAGGCCTAGAGTTATTTATGGGATATGTAGGCTATAAGCTTATAATAAACTGAGACATTTAAACATTCTAACCTACTAGATAGAATCTATACTTTATATTAAAAATCAGTACAAAATAAAATCACTACAAATTAGAGTTGGCCTACTGTAAAATAGAATAACTATGAAACAAAGTGATTGCAAAATAAAATCCCTACAAAATGTGATACGTGACCCCCTAACTGTATTAAAATATACCTATAGGCCTACATTAGTATTAAAAAACACATTGTTAAAAATATCAAGAAACATTATGCACATAATTTCTAAATAGAATCTATAATAGTTAGAATTATAGGCCTATCAATTATACAATAATATCTCATTGGTAAAAAATCTATTTTCGGAAACGAAAAAAATTTATGTTTTAAAGATATTATCTCCAATGAAGATTAAATAAAGTATTAATAGGTAAAAGGTTCCAAAATACCATATATAAAACTGCATTTTATTTCTGTACTTTATAAGCATGAAGTGTTTTAAAACTTGACAAAGAGTATTCTTGTTTTTTTGCAGTGACAAACCCCTCAAGTCCAAGGAAGATATCTTGCTGTCAAGTGAAGTACTAGAAGCACTCCAAAGCATCCTTGGCGATAAGGCCTCAAACGACGTCCCTGACAGCAGCAACGTTGAAAAGTATGTCCCATGACCATCGTTGTAGTGTATGGGGGCCGTCCATGAAAGACGTCAGGAGATTTTGGTCCAAGTTTTTTTTTTCCATATCCCCTACATTAACAAAAAAATAATCAAACTCCTTGCAATTACTGCGTCACGACACTCTACAAGAACGCTCCTAAAAATATAAAAGACAAAAACGTTGTTTTCTATTTCGAAATGAGCTTAGATTCAATGACAATACATGTTTACTGTCATTATTGCCAAACCACATTTCCTTTATGGATCAATAAAGAAATCTTATTATCATATAATAGGCTATTTTTTTTAAATTTTTCTTTTTGTTATTGTAATAATTATTTAATTTATTGTAATGCATATGATTTATTACAATAAACAATATAGTAACTAAAATGACTTACGTTGAGGTTGTTCATGGGGAAATTTAATTTAAAGCAGATCTTTTTTTCGTGCAAGGACGTGACATTTTTAAACACCTCTCCCCCCTCGTCACAAAGTGTTACCAATATTTGAACCCCCCCCCCTCCGTCTCCTGACTGCATGATGTCATGTGTGGGCGCGGCTATGTCTCTGTGTCTCATAAGACCATCATAAGTTATTTTTATGTCTTTTTGTCTTGGATGATCATCAAGTTTTCTCGTAAGTCTGTGTGTCTCAGATGATCATCATAAGTTTTCTACTATGTCTGTGTGTCCAAGATGATCATCATTAGTATTCTCCTATGTCTGTGTGTCTCAGATGATCATCTTACGTTGTCTCCTATGTCTGTGTGTCTCAGATGATCATCAAAAGCTTTCTATTATGCCTATGTGTCTCAGAAGATCATCATAAGTTGTCTATTATGTCTCTGTGTCCAAGATGACCATCATACGTTTTCTCTAATGTCGTTGTGTCTTATTTGATAAACATAACTTTTCTCCTATGTCTGTGTGTCTCAGATGATTATCATACGTTTTCTATTAATTTTTTTCCACAGCGTAGTTGTGTAACTTAATGATAGATTACATGACAATACCATACGCTAGTGCTAGCTGTTACTGTATTGATTCGTGTATATTTCCCCATTGGATTACTGAATGACAATAAACATTATAACCGTCTCCAGAGTTTTATCCTATGTCTGTGTGTCTCAGATGATTATCATACGTTTTATCTTACGTCTGTGTGTCTCAGATGATTATTATAAGTTGTTTTTATTTTATCTGTGTGTCTAAAATGATCATCATACGTTTTCTCCTATGTTTGTGTGTCTAAGATGATTATCATAAGTTTTCTTCTATGTCTGTGTGTCTCAGATGATTATCATAAGTTCGGCATTCATGATATAGCCCTCTCCTGGTTCAAGAGCTACCTCGACGGTCGCTCCCAGACCGTCACTTCTGAATCGTTGTCCTCCCAGCCCGTCACCGTCCGCTACAGTGTATCACAGGGGTCCGTCCTCGGCCCAGTCCTCTTCACTTTGTACACCCAACCCATTTTCCTTCGTCATCGAGCGACACAACCTTAATTATCACTTTTTCGCCGATGACACCCAGCTCCTAAACAGCGCCAAGCCTGAGAACATCGACGAGCTCCTTGCTCCTATCTCCTGTTGTTTCCTGGACATCAAGAACTGGATGACAGAAAACAAGTTGAAGCTCAACAGCGATAAGACCAAAGCCCTACTCGTAGGAACGAGGCAGAAGCTTGCTTCCCTCAGCGTGACTGACCTCCAGTTGGGTGACGCTACTGTGCCCTTCTCCTCAACGGTAAAGAGCCTCGGCATGTTTCTGGACTCCACTCTGTCCATGCAACCCCACATCTCCTTCCTGATTAAAACCTGCTTTTTTCAACTGCGACGTATTGCCACTATCCGTCGCTACCTCACTCCGGAAGCTTGTACCAACTCGTCATCACTCTCCTCTTCTCTCGTTTGGACTACTGTAACTCTCTTCTGGCCGGCCTTCCTGCCTCTTCCATTCAAGGGCTCCAACGCGTCCAAAACTGTGCTGCCAGACTAGTCCTAAAGAAGAAGAAGTCCGACCACATTTGACCTCTGCTCTACTCTCTGCACTGGCTCCCTATTCAAAATAGGATTTTATATAAACTCGCATCTCTATGCTATAAATGCCTCAATGACTCTGCCCCGGATTATCTAATTTCCTGTCTGGAAATATATACAAAACCACGCCCACTTCGATCGGCTGCTCACAAACTCAATTTGACGATCCCGCGGACAAAACTCGTGACAGCTGGTCAGCGGGCCTTCACCTACTCCGGCCCCTCCGCATGGAACACCCTGCCACTCCAGCTGCGACAAAGCTCGAACATTTTCAAGACCGGACTCAAGACTCACCTGTTTCTTATGGACTCCTAGCCCACTCACATTTTTTAATATTTGTCTGTTATTGTTATCATCGTCTGTAATTGTTAAGCGCATAGAACTGATTGCGGGATATGCGCTATATATGCTTCATTATTATTATTATTATAAGTTTTTTATTTTGTCTGTGTGTCTTAGATGATTATCATACGTTGTCTCCTATTTCTGTGTGTCTCAGATGATTGCCACAAGTTTTTTCCTATGTCTGTGTGTCTCAGATGACTATTATACGTTTTCTATTATGTCTGTGTGTCAAAGATGATCATCATAAGTTTTTTCCTATGTCTGTGTGTCTACGATGATTACCATAAGTTTTTTCCTATGTCTGTGTGTCTCAGATGATTATCAGAAGTTTTCTATTATGTCTGAGTGTCTCAGATGATTGTTGTCACGATTCTGGACGCAACCATGACTTATTAGCACTAATGTAGATAGATGGTAGTGTAGAACATAAGATCATAGATTAGCGTAAGTTTAGGATAGAAAGGAGGAGAGTAGTCTGACGTCATAACACACAACTCTCTCTCTCGCAACTGTAACTCTCCAGCCACCCTTCAACACCTTTCCCCAATCTTCACTTCATTCTATTATTTCACAATTCAGAGATTACTAACTAAATGCTGCTGAAATGGTACTCAATTTTGGATGAATGAGAGTGTATGTGTCAGTTATGTGATACCTACAATGTATATATTTATATCATGTCTTCGATTATTAATTCATGTTGTTTTTTCAATGTGTTTATACAGATATCATGTCAGTAACTATTAATTCATATTGCTAATTCAACATACATGTATATAGGCATTACGTCATTGAGCCAAAAACTCGATGCCTCGCTTAAACCCCACCTATACCCCCCCCCTTCCGAGCTTCCCCTGCCATCCCCTTATCTCCCCTTCACCTACCCAACTCACGGGGCAGCGGCATGTTAGTTAATCTCTTTGTTCCGCTGGCTCCTGAGAAACTGACCCGAGAACCCGTTTCACACATGTATAACACTTCTCGGGGAAGGCTGACCGCTGATCACTTGACATAGAGATATTAAATCCCCTGTAGGAAAGATGTATCTTTTCCCCCTCTCCTTTGTTCCCCTACCACCGAGCTTGTTGGCTGTATTAATTGCTTTAATCTACACCCCCACCCCGCCTACACTCTCCCCTCTTCCCCCTCTAGTGAGTCATCCCTTTAGACAGAAATATCTTCGAACTAGTCAATCGGAATCATATCTAAATCTAAATTAAGGGAGTTAGCCAACCAAATTGAGATAGACCACGTGATTTAGAGTCGCAAGAACGCTAGCGCGAAAACTTAGAAGGCAGTCTTGACTTGGCCCTCGGCCTGTACATTTCGACTCGCATATTAGCCCCCCCCCCCATGCTTAGACTCTAGATTTTCGCCGAGTAATAGAATTTTAAAATTAGGCGGCTGGTTAGCTAAGTCGACAGCGAGCTCGACTCCCAAGCGCCGCATCAGGGGTTCGACCCTCGGTGCAGGCAGCCATAAATCCACCGCCGACTTGGAGAGGAGATGGGCGCCGCCAAGTCTACCAAGCCCAAGAGAGGACTAATGGACACCCAGTGTCCATTAGCTCCCCCCAACGACCGCCAAGGTTAAGGGACAAGAAGAAGAAGAAGAAGAAGAAGAATAGAATTTCCACAGTGTAGTTGTGTAATTTAATGATAGATTACATGACAATACCATACGCTAGTGCTAGCTGTTACTGTTTTGATTCGTGAATATTTCCCCTTTGGATTACTGAATGACAATGAACATTATAACCGTCTTCAGAGATTTGCTTGTGTACACTTTAGAACTGTCTGTGTGTGTATTTTGTCATCTAACGAGCCAGGAGAGGATTAATCAATATTACAGGTCGATTACAGCGTCGACACATCATACTCTTACGACAACAAGCCACAATAACCCCAATCACCCACATCCCGATCCTGACAATTGTCATAAGTTTTCTTTTATGTCTGTGTGTCTCAGATGATTATCGTACGTTTTATCCTATGTCTGTGTGTCTCAGATGATTATCAGATGTTTTCTTCTATGTCTGTGTGTCTCAAACGATTGTCATAAGTTTTCTCCTATGTTTGTGTATCTCAGATGATTATCAGAAGTTTTCTATTGTCTAAGTATCTCAGGTGATGATCACAAGTTTTCTTTTATGTCTTTGTGTCTCAGAAGAGATAGAAAGAGAGAGAGAGAGAGAGAGAGAGAGAGAGAGACGTGTTTGTATATATCCTTTGGCAAAAAGTAAGCTTCGAAAAAAAACATGTTTCCCATTTAATAAAAAAAAATAAGTTTAAGTGTATGATATCCTTAGCCTAAAAAAATTGTCAAATTTGTTCACTTTTTCTACAGTTTCAAGCGTTCCATGTTTGATAAACTGGAGGATGCTTATCCAGATCCAGAACTGTCGAACCAAGATTTACTTGATGCTGTAAAGAGCGCCATTGAGCCAAATGCTGACTCTGCCAGCAGACACATTTTTGGGTTTGTCTTAATAATACGTCGGTTTATTTTAAAATGAGAAGCACCAGGTTTTATTGACTCCTATGAACCTTGAATTATTCCTTTAAGTCTTTATGTCAAGTTTATTATAATAAATACAGTTTTACGGCTGACATAAAAAAAACAACTCCTTTTGTTTGTATTGTTAAGATTTTTAAATGAAAGCGATCGTTTCTTTACAAGTGTAATTTAACAAACTCAATAGTAAACTTAAAATCATACGTTCTTATATAGAATTAACTTGGCTTAAAATTACTTTAGAAATTTAACCCTTGTGAGTCTACTTCAATTTATATTCATTTGTATTCTTGACATCCCCAAAATCTAATACTGTCTGGCATTAACTACAAATATTCTTTAGTCTGGCTTTAATTGTGTTGGAAGTCGAGTTGAAATTATTGCTCATTGTGTTATCTAGATTGTTCCAATTATTATAGATGATTTTTGGGCAGTTTTTAATATGCCCAGTTTGTGTGTGTGTTCACAATTGTCTCCTAAACGATTGTGAACATTCAATTTTTCTCTCTAAACATTACGTCTAATAAACTTGACAAAGACGCTTATTTTGTTTTGCAGTGCTCATTACCCAGGGCTTGAAAACGTGAAACCAGATCTGCTCTCACTACTTCATAGTTTTTCAACTCTTTTATCAGATAAATCACAAGATGACTCTGAAAATAGCCGTAAAAAAAGGTTTGTCCTCTGTGTTGAGTGTTCGATCCAAATAGAGTTTTCTAGTTACTATTGTAACCCTTTAAAAAACATATGGCATGTACATGTGTATTTCAATTGTGTATACAAATTTCATTTCACCCAATACAACTACACGCACACACACATACAAAGTCGCCTCAACATTTTCCAACTTTCTGGTAAGAAATACATGTCACATGTTTGATATAGTTATAATGTCATCGTATATCTTATCTTATAAGTTTACAGACGTTCCTTCTAGATAGAAGATTATTACGTCCTCTAGGCCCAAAACTCCTGCAGGGCGACAGGGACCCGTCGGTGGCAGGGATAGAACCCGCGACCTGTCAGTTGGTTTTTGGTTGACAGGCCGGTGAACTAACCGCTGGACCAGCCGGCTTCACTTATATTACTTATAGGCCTATGATCTTTTAAGTCAGTGTGTTTGTATGTTGTATATACTTCCATGCCTTTCGACCGATTTTGACCACAGTTATACACACATGCTAAAAACTATCAGCGAAATACGTTTCTTTAACAACTTGTGTCAAATTGTGAGATTGTAGAGAAATAAAACATATAGGCCTAGGTCTAAATACAAACCGTAATGGATAAACGTACAAATATGTGAGATTATTATTTTAAAAAAGCTGTTTTAATTTATTTTAATTCCACTTTGTGACATCTTTTATCCTTAATAAGAAATGACAAATTTCTTCACTTGTTATACAGTTTCAAGCGCTCCTTGTCTGATAAACAGGATGGCGATTATCAAGAACTGACGAACCAAGATTTGCTTGATGCTCTTAAGAGCGCCATTGAGCCAAATGCTGACTCGTCTATCGGCCAAAGTTTTGGGTTTGTCTTAATATTATGTCTTTTAATTTTAAAATGAGGTTTATTGACTCAAACATTGAAATATCCCTTTAGTCTGTATGTCAAGTTTATTATACGGCTGACATAAAAAAAACTCCTCTTATTTTGTAACGTTAAAAATTTTAAATGACATCGATCATTTCTTTACAGTTTACTATTGAGCTTGTTAGAGTTAACTTAAAATCATAAGTAGCCTTTCAGTCAGTTTGTTGTATTTAGAAATTATTGCACATAATTACAATACATGAAACCCAGGTCTAGGTTGACCCTTCCAAACCATTTGGATATTTGACATATCCTACTAGAGTAACCAGTTGTAGAACAAAATTCACTGTTAATTAGAATTAATCCTAAATAGAATCTCTACAAGATAGAGTCAATACAAACAGATTCACAATTAAATTCCGTTACTGCGAAATGGCTTAACTGCATACTTGAACCACTTCAAAAAAGATCCCTTTTAAGTATAAAGACTGCTAAATTTGAATAGAGTCGAATAACAAATTATAGTTACTACGAAAAAGAATGAAAGCACTGTAACGGAATTGGCTATTTATTTTGGCTGTGATTTGGACGTTTTTTTTGAATCAGGAAATCTTTTTTTACCCTGTAGACTTATGACTTTCCATATATATTTTACTAAATGTGTTGTATACATTCCATCTTTTTTACCTTGTAGACTTATGACTTTCAGTATATAGTTTACTAAATGTGTTGTATAGATTCCATCTTTTTTACTCTGTAGACTTATGACTTTTTCATATATTTTTATATTTTACTAAATGTGTTGTATACATTCCATCTTTTTTACCCTGTGAACTTATGACTTTTCATATATTTATTATACTAAATGTTTTGTATATATATTCCAACTTTTTTTATCCTGTAGATTTATGACTTTCATTATATTTTACTAAATGTGTTGTATTCACTAGCCCAAGTATTTGATCTCTAATATGTTAATAGGACAGGACACCTTTGTTTCTTTGCATTAATGACATATTGTGTGTCATCTTGTTTAAATAGATAGGGGCCTACTTTCTATCTATAGAATTATATCGATTGATTTATTGTTTGAAATATTTTTTATGTAAGCTTATAATTCTCTTTAATGTTATATGGCCTTTAGGGTTAATACTTGTTTAAAATGGAGAATATCAGATTGTTAGATTTATAATAAAATAGTTTGTATACAGTTTTTTAAAATAATGAGTAATGTAACATGATCCTATTTTCTCTTTTATAGAATTAACTTGGTTTAAAAATTACTTTAGAAACTTAACCCTTGTTAGTTTACTTCAATTTCTATTCATTTGTATTCATGACATCCCCAAAATCTAATACTGTCTAGCATTAACTACAAGTATTCTTTAGTCTGGCTTTAATTTTGTTTGAAGTCGAGTTGAAATTATTGCTCATTGTGTTATCTAGATTGTTCCAATTATGTAGGTGATTTAAGGCAGTTTTTAATATGTCTAGTTTTTGTTTGTGTGTGTTCACACTTGTCTTCTAAACAATTGTGAAAATTCCATTTTTCTCTTTAAACATTACGTCTAATAAAACTTGACAAAGACGCTTATTTTGTTTTACAGTTCTCATTACCCGACAACGCTTGAAATTGAAAACGTGAAACCAGATCTGCGCTCACTACTTAAAAGTTTTTCAACTTTATTATCGGATGAGTCACAAGATGACTCTGAAAATAGCCGTAAAAAAAGGTTTGTCCTCTGTGTTGAATGTTCGATAGTTCGATAGTTTTCTAGTTACTTTTGTAACCCTTTGAAAATCATATGGCATGTACATAGGTGTATTTTAATTTAAATTGCCCCATTTTTGCATCATCATTGTCCAATCCAGGTGGCAAAGAAATCTCTATAAATTGAAACAAAATAGAAGAGATAGGAAATATATATGTAGAAGAAAAAAGCATTAACAAACTCCTAAGAAATTTAAAAGTAAACAAAGCTTCTGGTCCAGATGAAATACCAGCAAGCCTGCTTAAAGAACTAAATAATGAACTATCTCAAATCTTTAAAATACTTTTTCGGGCCTCTCTAAAACAGGACAAAGTGCCCAAAGATTGGAAATTAGTCAATGTAACCTTCCTTTTTAAAAAAGGAAAAAATCTGACCCCGGAAATTACAGACCTATTTCCTTAACAAGCATAACATGCAAAATACTTGGGAATATAATAAATATTGTACAGTAAATCATCTAGACTCTAGACAAACATGATGCACCGTACCCACACCAACATGGATTCAGAATAAACAGATAATGAAAAACACAATTAATAGGTTTAATAGATGACTTGTCCTAGGGATTAAATAATAACAGCCAAATAGATACTATATTACTAGATAATGAAAAACACAATTAATAGGTTTAATAGATGACTTGTCCTAGGGATTAGATAATAACAGCCAAATAGATACTATATTACTAGATAATGAAAAACACAATTAATAGGTTTAATAGATGACTTGTCCTAGGGATTAAATAATAACAGCCAAATAGATACTATATTACTAGATAATGAAAAACACAATTAATAGGTTTAATAGATGACTTGTCCTAGGGATTAGATAATAACAGCCAAATAGATACTATATTACTAGATAATGAAAAACACAATGAATAGATTTAATAGATGGCTTGTCCTAGGGATTAGATAATAACAGACAAATAGATACTATATTACTAGATAATGAAAAACACAATGAATAGATTTAATAGATGACTTGTCCTAGGGATTAGATAATAACAGCCAAATAGATACTATATTACTAGATAATGAAAAACACAATGAATAGATTTAATAGATGACTTGTCCTAGGGATTAGATAATAACAGCCAAATAGATACTATATTACTAGATAATGAAAAACACAATGAATAGATTTAATAGATGGCTTGTCCTAGGGATTAGATAATAACAGACAAATAGATACTATATTACTAGATTTTTCTATAGCATTCGATAAGAATTGTTTTTTCCTTATGTTTAGGCTATCGGAGCATTGCAACAGGTTGCTATTGGGTTGCATTTTTAATCAGAGCTTAATGCCTATTAGTCTATGTATTTTTATTACTTTACTTGTTGGCCTTCTGACCTCTAGTGTTTCTAAGTTTAAGTACTCTTAATTCCTGAGTGGCATTCGGGCACGGAATGGGTTGCCTGAGCAAACCATGAAAACTAGTAACTTAACATCATTTAAAACATTAATTAAATTGCCAGTCTAGACTAGACTCAGACCACGGATGAGCGGATAGGACGCAATAATCTTCTTTATAGAAGAAGCGTCTGTAATATATAAGTTACGATCAAGGACTACTGAAGACAGGACGTGCAGAATTGAATTTCTGACTTCCTAGCTAAGGCCAGTTTTTTTAACAGTAGCGATACACTCCCTTGGCGCAGTGATATAATGTTAACTATTATTAAGTAACTAACAAAATTCTTTACTAATATGATTCATTGTATTAATGGTTTATGTCATTTTCATTTTTTTTTATGACAAAGAACGATCTAACAGCCATTAAAATGTCTTAATAATTACCAAGCATGAGCGCACTCTTTTTAAAGGAGTATGAATAGAAGGCACAGTTTGGTTCCAACATGGATACTTGTTGATATTTTACTTCACTGCGTTTGTTTTCAATTTTTCGATCGTGTATTTTTATCAAAATGCCTAATAAATGTGGTGTAGTTAATTGTAAAGGTAATTATAATGCTGCCAAAAAGTGTCGTTTGTTTAAAGTGCCAAATAGTGCATGTATACCATTATTGAAAGCAGAAAATATGAGAGGAGAGCACAATGTTTGTTTATTTGTAACTATCACAGTCAATTTACATTATTTATATTCCATGGTCATGAAAACACAAATAAATTTTGCCATAGACATAGAAATCAAATTATCGTATTTATAATAATGGTACATGTACCACTTGGCGCAATTCTCAACCCAAATAATCGACTTACTTCATAATCACTTTTTTTAGCGGCTGTGCATTTGTCTCTTAATTATGAGCGAGATAAATTTTATGGGTGGGTTACGTTTTTCCCTTTTTAGGTCAAGAAATAACGATTTTTAAGAATTTTTTTTTCACTTTATTTTATTCCTTAGGTGACCCCCCACACGAAACCGTCAACACCAACCGCATATATATATAGGGTATCATGTGTACGGCCCTCATCATTCAATCATCTAAATAGATCTTAAATAATATCCAAATGCTCTTTTAAACCCTCTCAATCCTAACCCCTCATTAGTAAACGGCCCTGCACATTAACATTATTGACAGTATTGACATTATTGACATTAATTATGTTAGTTACTTAATAATAATTTACTTCATATATAAGCGCGACAAGCGAGTGTATCGCTACTGTTAAAAAAACTGGCCTTAGCTAGCTAAGTCAGAAATTCAAGTCTGCACGTCCTGTCTTCAGTAGTCCTTGGTTACGATAAGATAAAGTCATTTATGAAACATTAATGTCTATATAGCTTATTGCGTCTATTTTGTAAAGGCTGCAAAAGCTAAAGCCATTGTTAGGTTGTTGAGTAGCTATCGCTCGTACTAATTAACAAAGATACAAAAGTAATCTTAGATAAGCTTGGTCGTGATTCTGTGTGTGATGGAGATAAAAGCAATATAATGCATCTTTGCCAAAGTAAATATAGCAAATATGTTTAACTTATCTGTTGTTCGTATGGTTCCAATAATATACATATCGTTTAATAAAAAGCTATATATGGAGATATTGTACATGTTGCCATATATATATTTATATAAAATATAAATTATACATAGGCCTATAATAATCGCTTTATTAGTTCATGAAATAAGCGAATCGCCGAAAACTTCCAGTTTTCATAAGCCAAACTAAATAATATGTGAAACACTATAAGTAAGCTTATTTTTTTATATGATAGCTGCTCTTAGTGAGTATAAGTGAGTTTTATGACTTTCAACTATGACAGGCTAACTGCAGGTAAATAAAAAAACACGTTAGGCCTACCATGATAGCTTGAACGAAAGAGTAAAGATTATAGACCTAATTACAGGCATAGTGTCTGTGTCGATAATTAATTACGTCAACAATTTTTAGGCGATTTTTACCTCCCCCTCCCCCTTGTCAACAACTGTCAAACTTTCAGAGACCCCCCCCCCCCTATATAATTACGTCAACAATTGGTTATCCCCCCCCCCCCGCCTAAAACTAGTAACACAATTTTAGACGCTTGCTTTTGTTTAAAATAAATTTAAAACGGAAAGGTCTATACTATAAACTATAGGCTAATTAATTGTAATACATTTTAAAACTTATTAAAAAGATTTCTAATTGACTATAATTCTCATATGTTTACTATTGTTCTTTTCATATACATATTTAATCACGTCTAATTCTACGTTTCACTAAAAATAGCTTTTGGTACAACGTTAATTGTCAAATAGTTTAGGGGGAAATTGTGCACCAGTTGTAAATTAGCCTTCTATTTTAACTAGGGATGTTAACCGAAAACCGGAATACCGGATTCCGGTTTTGAAAGCAAACACCGTTTTGATTTTCAAAACCGGATTTCGTTTTTTTGGTTGGGAGGTAGGCCTAATCATTATATCAAGTAGCCTTTTTTTTTGGTTTTGATGGAAATATTTTCAATAAATAGGTCTTATGTTGGATTCACACAAAACAATTCTTGAAATGCCTTACTAACACTATTTAGTCTTAGATATTGTGTTTATTATTTTCTTATTTTCCAAATACCAACTATGGCTTGCGATAAAAACAACATCAAACCAAATGTTAAGTTACAGTTACAATCCTTTGAGTCAGAAAATTTTGAAAAAACGTCTTTTACGATGGCTAGTTGTAAACTATGTTCCCAACAGATAAGCAGGAGCGGTGACAGTACCACTGGATTGCGTACGCATCTGCGTACTAAACATCCTGGATTAACATCGTCATCCTCTTCATATGCTTTTTAATATCATGGTCAGCGATAATCGCAAATTTGATTATCACCATTGAAAGCTCTTATTATCGGTTTTAATCAATTAATCAAGTTTTTATTTTAGTTCTAAAGAATTTTAACGTAAAGTGTACCATTTTGTATTCAAAGAAATCAACCTCTTGAATGCCCTGCAAACACTAATTAAATCTGAACTATTTTTCAAATATACCTACAAATCTTCGCACATTTGGCTTTACCAGCATTGGACTTGTGACATTGCGCTGGAAGGGGGAGGGTGAGGGGAGAGAAACCGAAATCCGGGTTTAAACCGGTTTTATAAAACCGAAAACAGGTTTTGAAGAAAAACCGGTTTTAACATACCTAATTTCAACCATATGTTCACTATTCCTTCTTACATTATTGTCCACACACACATATTATATACACACGTTAGTTGCCTTCCCTGTTCCCCAACCTTGCACTATTTGCCACCCACTCCTTGCAATACTTTCGACGCCACTGATACTAATAGGCCTACATTATTATCTCATTAAAATTTTCAAAAAAATTAGAAATGAAAACGTAAAAATTACTAAATACGTAGCCTAATCGACCTAATTTTAATGTTTCACCTATTACAACGTAGTGAGCAAAAATATATTCGTTTATATATCAGAATTAGGGCTGTTAAAAGGAAATAAGGTAGGCTAAGTATTTCGTACTTCATGGGGTGGGCCAATAATTATTTTTCTGAAGGAAATATAAAAAAAAAAAAACATGTTCGATTCAAAAAATTCACTTCATTCAATACAAACATTAGTTATAGTATCGGCGAGGGCCTATTATTGTTTTTAATTCTATTGTCAACTCCAGCCATCACTTATATGGCTTATAAAATATACCGAACGCCAGACTCTGGCACCCAGCCTAATTTAGATGTACTGAGCGGCTAAAAAAACTGGTTTTCTGAACGTTCTCTGCAGACAGTTTGTTGGTGTGTTTGTGTTCCGTTTGTTATTCCAGCCACCATGTCTCGCTAGACTAAGGTTTCCAGACGTCCGTCAAAAGGAGGGCATGTCCTCCTATTTAGACTCTTGTCCTCCGTCCGGCAGGCAAAGCACAATACCTTTAAAATGTCCAGCTTTTGTAATATTTTATGTTTCGTAGCCAAAAGGACAAATGAATTTAAAATTAGCATTAACATGTTAAGAATATAATAATTAATAAACAGGTCATCATTTGTACAAGGAAAGAATGATCCGTTTTTTTTAGAAGACTCGTGCATGAGTTGCCAACCAAATGCAAGCTACCTTTCAGCCTACATTGAATTTATATGTTATTTTTAACAAAACTGTTTCTTATTCAGTTTACCAATACACATTTAAACTTAGTGGCAACTAAGCAATTGAAACACAATGTCCTCCTTTTTGTCTCTCTGTGTCCTCCTTTTGACACCCATGTGTTTGGCAACCCTACGCTAGACAGCGAAGGTGAGGTTTTCTCTAATTGGTCGGTCACTTTGCCTTGCTAACAATTGCATTAGTTTTCACCCATACATAGATCTACAAACTAGCAAGATGGACACAAAAAGGACATATCAAATGTAGTTTCCATAATTGACATATTTGTATTAACGTAAAACTATGCTGTTAATGTTATCTATGTAAATGAACAGGACACATGTAGAATGTAGTACTAAATTTGTATCATTATTTACTTCATTAAAAATAACATTGTTGACGTCAACTTTTCTTGACCTCCCCCCCCTCCCCCATGTCAACAATTGTCAAACTTTTTCAGACCCCTCCCCCTATTTTGTTGACGTAATTAATGGACGTCCCCATAGCTTACTTCAGGGGTCTCAAATACGCGGCCCGTGGGCCACATGCGGCCCACCAACTGGAATTTTGTTGCCCTCCAGTAGGCTAAACTTTAAAAAAATGTAGCCTACTATTCATGAAATTCAGACAGCTGGTAAGTAGGCTATTGATTTTATTGATTAATTGTATATAAGCCTACATAACATACTTATTAAGATAAAATCTGATTTAAGCAAGTAAATACAGCTGTAGTTAATAAATCATTATTTCAAAATGGGCTGTAATAAAATTACACAAAAAAGTTTAATTGTTAGTAGAAATTAATATATCGTACACGTACGATACCATGACATTGTTTGAGGGGAGAGGTGAGGCCATTGACACATCCCTTAAGTGATGAAATGGCACTTGCCTTCATACGAGTTTGAGATCCCTGTCTTACATGATATCGTTTAGCCTAAATAGGCAACTACTGGGCCTATAGGTTCTTTACATTAATCATTTACATTTTTAAAATACATTTTATGGTAACCTTAAGTCATAAGTCCAACAAAGAAAGTCTCAGTTCTTGTACTTTACATTTCTACCAGCTGACCTAATTATTGGGCTCGCTGAATTTATGGCTACACTGTTAGCCTAGTCGTAGCAATCGCTCAGTTAATAACTTGTTTTAATAAATAGTACCAGGTGACCGATCATTCGATCGGTATTAAAGAGCAGGCGCTTGTACCTTAACATAACATAAAACAACAGTGCATAAATTTTAAAAATAACTCTTTACCAGATAAAAAAATTGTAGGCCTATTTGTCTCTTTCTTTTTTCTACTATGAATAACATGGGATTTAAATTCTAACAGTCGAAGCAGATTTTTATTTGTGCAGTCTAATATCTAGATTTTGCCCAATGACCCCCACCCCCCCCCCCCTAAAAAAAATAAAATTAAAATAAAACAAAACAGCTTTATCTCATTTTAACCCCCCCCCCCCCCCCCCGCAAAAGAAAAAAAAAAAAAAAAAAAAAAAACTACATGTAGGCTAGTGTTGTCAGTTTTAAATCCAACAGAAATATATGTCATTTATGTCATTATGTTATGTATTTAAAAGATTGCAAATTTAAAATATCGTGAATTATGTTACAATTTTTAGTTCTTCTACCCCTTCCCCTACTTTAACAACTGTCAAACTTTCTACTGACCCCTCTTATAAAATTATGTCAATTTTTTAAACTCCCTCCCTCACCCTTTTCAAGCTAACAATGAGTTACTGCCGGCAAATATGTTTGATATAAATTTAAAAGATCTACGAATAGATGTAATACATTTTTACTAGTTTACCAGATTTCATATTGACTTCTTAACATAGTCTAATATTTCTTACTTGGGTACATATATAAATCATAAGTATAGTTTGTAAATCACTTAAAAAAATATCTTATACAAAAAGTATTTATTTATTACAAGCTACATTGCCCGGCGTTGCCCGGGTGAAAAAAAACAGGACTGTATAAGGTGCAGATAAAATTTTTATAAACTACAATTAAAAGAAAGCTATAAATCTAATATTTAAATTATTTTTTTTAATGAAGACCTAATTAGGAAAGTAATTTAAAAAAAAATTATCACGTAAAAAAATAGGCAAGTATTTTTATTTAACAAAAATCTAAATTGCCCATAGATTTACAATGTCTTTTGTTTTTAAAAGTTTGGAAAAAAAAAGTAGACAAAAAGGTATAGTCTAACTGGAGAATCGATCCCGCGTCGCCCGCACAGCAGTCCTCTACGTTAACAACTTAGCTAGAGAAGACAGATGTCAGATGTGAAAAGCTATTAGACAGTGTATAGGACTAGGCCTAAATAAGTCAGTGACACAAACTCACAAATTGACCATATGGGGATCCGTGGGGACACAAACACGATCTTTATATATATATAGATTTTCAATGTTTTCAATATATTATTCCAAACATTGTTTGACAAAAAAGTAAAAATATATAGTTTGGTGTTAACATTATCTAATGTCCTCCATTTCTGTTATTATTTAAAATAAACTATCGCGGCAAAATATAATATTGATTAATTAAAACAATGGTATAATAAACATTTTAAAAACATAGTTTAAATTTTGAGCATTAAACTTACATTCTAAATAATTAAAGGTGAAATTATGTTATTCATTGAAAAGACTGCAAATGAAAAGATTAAAATATATATAGGCCACATTAGATGATTTGTTTAATTCCTTGCCCACCCCCCCCCCCCCGCCCCTCCATAAAACTAACAGTATATTACACTTCTGACTATTGTTATAAGGAAAATACGAATTAACTGAATACATCTTTTCTAGTTTACCAGATTTCGAATTGACAATGTTAACATATTCTAATATATCTTACTTTGGTAGGCCTTTATAAGCAAATCATAATATTTTTAATGAAACATTCGTAAACATATGCATTGAATAAAAAAAGTGCTTACTAATAAAGTGTATATTATTTTCATTGTATACTATTTACAGCGTAGTGTATACTGCTACAGTGAACACTATATACAGTGTAGTGTAATCTGCTACAGTGTACACTATATACAGCTATTCATTGTTTAAACATAAAAAAGTTTTAGAGGTGTTTTTTTTTCCAAACAATGTCAGATAAAAGAAAGTTAAAAATAGACCTTTAGTTCTGTGAAACTTCATCTAATTCTGTTATTATTTAAACGGCAAACTATTATCTGACTATTAATTAATACGCAAATATTTATTTGTTTTTCTTTTTTTTTTAAATTTAATCTAAAATATATTGAAGTTTAATCTAAATTATTATTTTCGACGTGTTTATTTTTTCCAAACAATATTTGAAAAAATAAATAAATAAATATATAGTTTGGTGAAATCTAAATCTAATTCTGTTATTACTTAAACGTAAAACTATTATCTCACTAGTAATTAATACGTAATGGAAAACATTATAACATGGTTATAAAGATTCCATTTATCTTTTCCTCATATAAATTTTAAGCTGCTCTTTTCTTTTATTTAATCTAAAATACATTGAAGATTTTATCATCTAAATAGGCCTAGGCCTCGAGGGCCGCATACTAATATTTGTCAACCCACTGGCTGTAGTTTGCACACCCCTGCATTACATAAATTACTCTTAGTCTTGCTTTAAATTATATCTATCATCGGTGCGCAACAGTAGTCTAAACTAGAAATTAAACTTCTTTCTGCTGTAGTAAGCCTACGGGTATTCCCAAAACGTACATACATACATACATACATACACATATATCCTATACTATAATACGAGTTAAAATTGTATGTATATATATATATATGTGTATATGTGGAAATTTTCTTCAAAAGCGCTCTAACGATTATCTTCATATTTTAATGCACGACTTGTTTCACCTAAAAAAAAATCTACAGCTTTTCGGCCACATAAATAAAATTCGGAAATGATCGTTAGACAAAAATACACAAAAGATTTATCGTAGATAATTGATTTTGGCCGTGAAAACATGCCATTGCACGATCCACATGCAGCGCGGCATTCAAGAGCGGTGTTTTGTTGCGTCGCAATTATGAATTGAATTGAATTGTTGAATTTCCGGCTCATCAACATCGAAGGTTATATAGGGCTTTTTTTATAACGTTGTTGTCATTTTTCTCTGGTATCCATTTTATTGTTCTTATATCTTTAGATTCTGTTGTACAGTTGTATGTCTTTAATATAGTTTATTATATGTTTTGGTTTAATTTTGCTGAAAAGTTCATGAAGAGTTCTACAGTAATAGAATTTACGTCGAATGTCATCAAATGTATTACATTCCAACAAAATGTGAGACACTGTTAAGTTGGCATTGCAGAAAGCACACATTGGGGCCATTTCTCGTTTTAAGATAAACGAATGTGTTAGTTTCGTATGTCCTGTATGTAGTCTGCAGAGAATAACTGCGTCCTTTCGAACAAGTTGGCCTGTATCATGCAAGGTTTTTGAATTTTCCAAATACTGCAGTTTATTGCATTCGGTTTTCAAGAAGTTAGTCCATTTTTGTCTTTCATGTTTAATTATTAAAGGTTTCAAGTCTCGATATGGTATTGGGATAATACTCTCTGATAACAACAGGGCGGCTTTAGCCTCTCTGTCAGCTTTTTCATTTCCATCTATCCCTGCATGACCAGGAACCCAACAGAAAACGACACGTTTGCCTCTTTCATATATTGATTGGTATTTTGTCAAAATGTCCAAGGCAGATATATTCCTGGTATTACAGTTTTCCATAGCAGTAAGACAAGATAACGAATCGGATAAAATAACAAAATTTTGGTTTTCTGATTCCTCTGCAATGTCTAATGCCAGGCATATTGCTAAAGCCTCTGCAGTATTTATTGAGATACTGGAATTATATTTTCTTTTTTTACTTTTATTTGAGGTAAGAGCAACCGAAGATGTCGCTGTATCATTTTTCGATCCGTCTGTGTATATTTGTACATAATTTGGGTATTTTTGTAGCACTTCTTGGAACATATCCATGCAAGGATCCTTTTTCTTTCTATGGTTTAATTCTAAGTTTATAGGCGGGATTTCAAAAAGCCATGGTGGAGTTTTTGGTATATAATATCTTTTTATAAATCTAAATTCAATTTTAGTTTCGATCATTTCTTTTTCAATTCTAAGTCCAAAAGTTGGTATATATTTTGAGTTTTCAGTAAAGCTGTTTTTTTCTTGTGGGTGAAAAACACATAAATACGCTGGATTATTCGGTAAGGATTTCAGTTTTAGTGCATATTGTAATGATAGCTTGAGTCTTCTATTTTGTAGTGGTGATTCATTTGCTTCTATCTGCAAACTGGTACATGGAGTAGTTCTAAATGCTCCTAGACATAGACGTAGACATTGATTTTGTACAGGATCAAGCATTTTTAGATATGTTGTTCTTGCTGATCCGTATACTAAACATCCATAATCTAATTTTGATCGAATGTGTGATCTATATATTTTCAGTAGACTTTTTTTCTCTCCTCCCCAATCTGTATTTGCTAAAGTTTTCAGTAGATTTGTGGATTTTTGACACTTGGATTTTAGTTCCTTTATATGTAGCAGGAAATTTAATTTACTATCAAATGTTACTCCGAGAAATTTGACGTTAGTAGTTACAGGAATCTGTTTTTTATAAAGGTATAGTTCAGGGTCGGGGTGCTTTTTGTGCATCTGACAGAAATGCACTACTTTTGTTTTTTGAGCAGAAAATTTAAAGCCATTCTTTTCGGTCCATTCTTGAATTTTATTGATTTGAAGTTGTAGATGATTCTGTATTTCTATCGTACAATTAGCTCTATAATAGATCACAAAGTCATCGACGTATAGAGAACATTTTGTATTCTGTAATAAGCATTCAGTGATATTGTTTATTTTTATATTAAATAGTGTAGGCGACAATACGCTTCCTTGAGGGACACCTTCTTCTTGAATAAATTTATCTGATAAATAATCTCCAATATTTACTTGGAATGTTCGGTTGCTTAGAAATTTGATATAAATTTGGGTACATTTCCGCTTAAACCTAAGGAATATAGATCTTTTAAAATTCCATATTTCCATGTAGTGTCAAACGCCTTTTCTAAATCGAAAAAAACAGCTATCACATGTTCTTTCCTAACAAAAGCTTCTCTAATAAATGTTTCTAATCTAATGAGATGATCTGTTGTTGAATGATTTATTCTAAATCCACATTGAGTCTTTGATATTAAGTTATTACTTTCCAGAAAATATATTAAGCGTCTTTTTACAATTTTTTCCATAATTTTACAGAAACAATTTGTGAGGGCTATTGGTTTGTAATTTATTGGATCTGTGTGATCTTTTTTCTCTTTAGGTATTGGAATGGTAATTGCTTTGCTCCATTCCGTAGGAAATATATTTTGTTGCCAAAGATCATTAACAATTTTTAATAGAGTTTTCAGTGTTAACGTTGGTAGCTGTCTTATAATCTCATTATGAATTGTATCTGGGCCTGGTGCAGTATTTTTGGTTTCTTTAATACATTGCGTAAGCTCGTTTATTGATATTGGGGAGTTGTAGTATTCAAATATATTTGTTTCAAAATTTATAGCTTCTTTTTCTAATTCTCTTTTTATTTTTTTAAAGGAGTCTGTATAATTTTCAGACGATGAATTTTTTGAAAAGGTCTTTCCAATTTCATTTGCAATATCTTGTGTAGTTTCTGCATAAGTGCCATCAGCCAGTTTGATTTGTATAATTTGACTTTTTTTTGTATTTTCTTTAATTTTTCGAATCATTTTCCAAATATTAGTTATGGGTGTGTTTGAATTTATTTTGTTAATATAATTTTTCCATGTAAGCCGTTTCTGTTCTCTGATTACTTGTCGGGTTTTTGCTCGTTCAATTTTAAAGGCTTTCAAGTTTTCTGGAGATGGGTTGGTCTTGAAAATTCTAAGCTGTTTATTTCTAGTTATAATACTATCTTTACAAATGTTTGTGAACCATGGTTTATTTTTTTTAATTTTAGATGTTGTTTTAGGTATAGTCCGTTCACAAATTTGATATAATGATTTTAAAAATGTTGAATACTGTTCTTGAGCATTAGAATGTATATTTATTTGACAGAGTATTCTGTCGCATTCTTATTTGAATGTATTCCAATCTGCTCTTTTAAAGTTCCAAGTTAATGGTTGTTGAGTTGGTATTTTGGAGTTGGTAGTAAGCAGGATAGGCTGATGATCTGAACCATAATTATTTTCTAAAACACTCCAGGTAAAGTCCGTAAATAGAGTTGAATCTGCCATTGTTAAATCGAGATAAGATGGAGATAAATACGTAGAACTATAAAAAGTCTTAGTACCATCATTAAAAATGCATATATTTCTTTCCTCTAGTAATCTTTCAATTAATTTTCCTCTTTGGTTTGTATTATGACTTCCCCATATAGGGTTATGGGCATTAAAGTCTCCCATAAGTATAATTGGAGGTGGGAGTTGTTTAATTAGATCATCTAGTTGAGAATATAGTATTGTATGATCTGGTGGAATATAAATTGAGCATATAGTTAATGGTTTTATTAATGTAAATCTTACTGCCACAGCTTGAATGCAGGTATTTATTTTGATCCTATGTAAAATATTGGATGCTATAAATATGGAAGTACCTCCGCATGCAATTTTTTTAGAATGTATTTGGTGATAAGCGGTATAGCCACGCAATTCAAATGATTCTGTGTTTAATTTTATTTCCTGTAGACATTACTATAGGATTTGTCTCGGTTATAATAAGTTGTAGTTCTGGAATATTGTATTTTAGTCCTCTACAGTTCCATTGTAAAATATTCTGATATTCTGAATTCATATCCAAGTGTGTATATTTGTAATATTAATTTCTTTCTTTCCTTATTTTTTTTAATTTGGTTTTTGAAGGGTTTTTATTATAATATTAGATTGAGCTTGATGTGAAGACTTGTTTGTTTTCCGATTACTGCTTTTTGAAATTGTGTCATTTTCTATTTTATTTTCTTCTATAATTTCCATGTCGTTCTCCCGTGTACTACTATCCGTTTCTTGTTGTGTCCTAGTTTCTGAATTTAAAGGTTGAGACATTGTTTCTTTTTGTATTTTTAAATCAGTTATTGAATCATCCTTTTCACATGTCTGTCCCAAAATGTCCATAGTTTTATTTCCTTTAGATTTTAAGTCCTTACCCTGATTCATTTCTTTCATGTTTTTTTTTCATATAATTCTTATTTGATATGTTCTCTGGGTTAACTTTTCCTGGAAGCATTTCTTCTATATTTGATTGTGTTGAGTTTTCTTTAGTGCATATTATTTCATTTATTTCCCATTTTTTGAATGTTCCATCTTGGTCTTTGTAGTACAATTCTGGTAAAGTGGGTGTCTGGGTTTCAGCGTGTTTGACTTTTTTTATGTCTGTTTTAAGAGCTCCAGCATAATTCTTTTCACTTATTAAAGATTTTTGTGTTAGAATAAATTTCTTTGCATCTTGATAAGTTATATTTTTTTGAGCTTTTAATTTTTGTATATCCTTTTCTTCAATCCATCTTGGACACGTTTTTGAGAATGATAGATGTTTTCCTTCACAATTTACACATTTCATTTCTGCACTGCATGTTTCCAAGCTGTGTCCTTCATTTCCACAACGTGGACAGACAGCATTTCTTTTGCAGTGTTTTTTCAAGTGACCTAATTTTTGACAGTTAAAACATCTCGTAGGGTTTGGTATGTAGTCTTCAATTTTGATGTTTAAGAAACCTGCTCTAATTTCCTTTGGAGGAGTTGGTTTATTAAAAGTTAAAATTATTGTGTTAGTTGCAATTTCTTTTTTATCTCTTTTTATTTTTATTCTATAAGCTGAGATAACTCCTTGATTTTTTAGTTCTTGTGTTAATTCATCTTCCGTACAGCATTCCAACTCTTTTGATTTTATAACTTCCTTTGAGCTGTTTAGGAAGGCATGGGCTTTTGTTTCTATGGCTATTCCTGCCATACTATTTGTTCTTAATAAATTGGTTGAGCGCGCTTTTTTTTCGCATTCCACCAGAATCTGTCCAGATCGTAATTTCTTTACAGATTTAGGTGGTCCTGCCATCCCAGTTATGGCTTTTTCTATCACAAAGGGTGATAATTTAGTTAGTGGTTTTTCTGTTTCTTTAGATGAAATTGTAATAAATCTTGGCCATATTTCTGCATTTTCATAGTTGTTTGAATCTTCACCTCTTTTTCGTTTTGTCTCTCTGCCTTCCATGTTTTCAAGAGTTTGGGTTTGTATATACCCGCGGCTCCATCCGCTTTTCAAAGTTTTAGTAGCTAGTTTTAGTTTGTTTACTGTTTCGTTATATTTACAAAAAAAATTAATAATAATTAAAATCACAAAAAATACTTCCTAATAAGTTTCAAACTTTAAATAAGTACGTATTTTCAATAAAAATCTCAAGGACGTAAACATTGAGGTCATAACATCACCGCCATCTTCGTTTTTTTTCTCTAATTCTAACCCTCGCAATTATGACGTTGAGGAAATACCCGTTCAACATTAACAAGAAGTTTAATTTCTTGTTTATGCTGGCTGTTTTGCGCACCGATGATAGATATAATTTAAAGCAAGACCAAGTGTAATAATTTATGTAATGCAGGGTGTGCAAACTACAGCCAGTGGTTGACTCGCGGGCTGACAAATAATAGTATGCGGCCCTTGAGGCTTATTTAGATTAAAACGTCCTCAACACATCATCTAACGTAGCCTATATATATTATAATCTTTTCATTTGCAGTCTTTTCAATGAATAACCTAATTTCACCGTTAATTATTTAGTTTTTAAGTTTAATGCTCAAAATAAAAAAAAAAAATTAAAATGTTTATATTAATCAATATTATATTTTGCCGCGATAGTTTATTTTAAATAGTAACACAAATGGAGGATATTAGATAATGTAACACCAAACTATATTTTTTTACTTTTTTGTTAAACAATGTTTGGAATAATACATTGAAAACATTGAAAATCTATATATATAAAAAGATCGTGTTTGTGTCCCCACGGATCCCCATTGGTCAATTTGTGAGTTTGTGTCACTGACTTATTTAGGCCTAGTCCTATATACTGTCTAATAGCTTTTCACATCTGACATGAGCCTTCTCTAGCTAAGTTGTTAACGTAGAGGACTGCTGTGCGGGCGACCCGGGTTCGATTCTCCAGTTAGACTATGCCTATTTTTTTTACCTGATTTACATTTATTCGTAGACCTTTTTAATTCATATCAAACATATTTGCCGGCCGTAACTCAATGTTAGCTTGAATGGGTTGAGGGAGGGAGTTTAAAAAATTGACATAATTTTATAGGAAAGTTTGAGAGTTGTTAAAGTTAATTAATTAATTAATTAATTGGTCATTTATATAGCGCCTCACTCCATGCTAATAAAAGCATGCTCAGCGCGCTCACAAAATCGAAACGACAATAACACTCTAAAATAGTTTTAAACAAGGTTTCGGCCGATGGAGGCACGAAACGACAATAACATTTTATAAGTTTCAAACAAGTTTTTTGCTGATGGATGTGTATTTGATCAATTTAGTTGTAAAGAAAAGTCTTCAAATTCTTCTTGAATGCCTTTTTTGACACAGAGTTTTTCAGTGTCTCAGGTAAGCCGTTCCACAGTGAAAGCGCCACAGATTCAAACGAGCGTACACCAATAGGGGAGGGGTAGAAGAACTAAAAATTGTGACGTAATTCACGATAATTTAAATTTAAACTTTTCATTTTCAGTCTTTTAAATAATAATAATAATAATATTTGTATAGCGCTGCCAACAAACATAATGTAAGCTCAGAGCGCGTTTTACATACAACTAAGAATACGGATATTACACTAGGCCAGTGACAGAGCTAAATTGATGATTAAAAAAAAAGACAAAACAAATAAATGTAGCATTAACCGACCCAACCCATAAATAAGACAGTAAGTTTCTAAAGCATGTTAAATGTTATCGAAGGTAAATATTGAAATAATGAGTTTTTAAGTTCTTTTTGAAAGTAACAGTAGAGCTTGTTCGCCTCAGTTGAATGGGAAGTTGATTCCACACCTTCGGACCGGATACTGAGAAGACTCTAAGGCCAACGGTCGTCAGAGAGAAACGGGGCTCTTCCAGAAGCGATGAGTTTGCAGAATGAAGTGTTCTTTGCGGGACATAAGGTCTGATTAGTGCCTTGAGATAAGACGGAAACTCGTTATTAAAAATGCACTGATGGCAAAGTAGCGCCACTTTATACTCAATTCTGGCTTTCACGGGGAGCCAGTGGAGCGAGCGTAGAAGGGCAGTTCCCGAGTCTCTTTTAGACTTGCACATAAACAATGCGCAGTACTTTTATGTATTCGTTGTAGCCTGGCGATTTAATGACATAAATGACATATATTTCTGTTGGATTTAAAACTGACAACTCTAGCCTACATGTTTTTTTTTTGGTTTAAAATGAGATTAAGCTGGGTTGTTTTTTGTTTTTTTTAGGGGGGGGGGGTTATCGGGCAAAATCTAGATATTAGACAGCACAAATAAAAATCTGCTTTGACTTAGAATTTAAAGCCCATGTTATTCATAGTAGAAAAAAGAAAAAAGACAAATACAATTTATTGGTCTGGTAAAGAAGTATTTTTAAAATGTATGCACTGTTGTTTTACATACACATGATGTTAAGGTACAAGCGCCTGCTCTTTATTACCGATCGAATGATCGGTCACCTGGTACTATACATATATACATACAATTTTATAGTATAGGATACAGCAAAACATAACATTTATGATTTTACAGAATGTAACTTGAATTAACGTCACTTTTCTGTTGCATGTGGAAGGCAGAGGCGAGACCAGCTGGGCCCCCACATATATTTGGACATTTGGAAACAGGACCCCCACAATCTTAAATACGGCTCTGTGCATAATGATACAGTTTAAAGTTTTAACATTGCTATAGACCCACAATTTTGATTAAGAATTAATCTTTATATGCTAACAATTAATGTAGGCCTTAGGCCTTTGTGAGCCTTAATTTTTAATTGGTGTGGTAAACTCACTAGAAGCGCCAGCGCTCAGCCTGGTGCCATGGCACTTATTCACTATGGCTCCAACCTATAAACTACAATTAATCCTGGCTCATTGCGGTGCTCACCAATGAATGAAGAATGTGTGACTGTATTTGTATCTTGTATTACTTGTATCTTTATTTTGTATATATGAATGTACTTACTCTCTTCTATAACTGTTGTACATGCATCAATATATATATATTCCTTATATTATTATTATACAAGCTTAGTTATCTGCCCTTGTCTATATTTAACATGTTTACACTCCCCTTGTATGTACAGTCTAAACACACCCCCACCCTCGCCAACCCCCTTGTATGTACAGTCTAAACCCCCCACCCTCGCCAAGCCCTCCCTTTGATCCCCCTCTCGGCTACTGACCACTGGTCAAGATAAGCAAATTGCGTCTACACGCGAAATCTATTACAGTCGGCCCAGGTGGCCAGGGAAACCCCTCCCCCAAACTCTTCCCCCGTAAACTGACACATACGCAACAGCCCTCGTCGGGATGTATGGTATCAAAGAGCTTTTGTATCCCTCCCCCGACCGCCCTCTTCTCCCCCTCCCCATTGCCCCTACCCCCACAGAGGGCACTTCTTGGTTTAAGGGCAGGGACGGCAGTGAAATTGATCTAAATGCCAGAAAATTCAATATTTAAGTTTTTGCCTAAGTTGTATACTTTAACTATTCCTGGATCTAAAACATATAGTTCTAAAATTTTAGTAACATTATTTAAATGTATAAATTGCATTTGTAATAGGTATACGTCAGAATTTTATTTTATTTTTTTTAAACATATTTACACTACAGTAATATAAAAAATGAGTTTAATTATATATTAATATACATCAAATTAAAGGTTAAAATCTTGTGTTTGTGGGGGAAAAATCTTACAACAAACCATTAAGAAATAGATGAGAATATTGCATTTTTCAATTTTACTCCCAAATTATTTTTTTCCCAAAAATTGTCAGTTTTTCCTGTTTTTCTAAAAATACTACTTTTTCTTCTTCTTTTTGTATTAACTTCCTTATTTATGAACCAATCTTTCTGAATTTTTTTACATACACTTAGTACATGTTAATAATCATAGTTACAGGATGAATTTTTGATATGAGTTATAGTTTTCCTTAAATTAAATTTTAATTTGAAAAAAATGCAATTAAATTATTTTTTTTCATATGTCCTACTAAAAAATTCATATAAATTTTATTTATCAATTTAACCAAATTTCATCCACAAATTTTATAAAGATATAGCTTATAAATATTTCCGCCAAATTGCAATATATTATCTTGATAAGTAATCAAGTTGATACATTTTGTATTGCGTGGTAAATCGTTAATTAAAAAATCCAAAATGGCCGCCATTCCCATCACAACAATCAGAAATGATTTTTTTAAGGTATGCTTACTCGAACCTGCTAATACTATCTATATACCAAAAATGGTCATGATGCGTGCACAAATAAAAAAAAGAGCTCTCTACTGGCTCCCCTGCCCTTAAGATAGAAATAAGAAACGGGTATTGGGGCCCTAGACACGGAACGAAACAGTCCTGTCTTCGGTCGATCCAAATATATACTGTTTACACTGTAAATTTGTGTTGTGGATTAACTTCTGCTATCTATCGTTTATGCCTAAATAAACAGTATTTGAAACTCATCCCAGCATAGAATCAATCATTGTTCTTGTGTCTGCTCATATATTAGCACTCGTGTCATATAGCAGTAAAAATTACTCTATTCAATAGGCTTACAGCACCCGCCAGCCAAGCGGGATAACGGACTAAAATATAAATAATTCTAAGGCCCAAACTTCACTGTGACATCACAATAATCAGCCTCTACACGAGCCAAATAACCACGTAGAGCCCCCGCCACGCTACACCTGAGGACCTCGCCGGGATCAGAAACTCTGCAAACACCCTGCAGGCCTGGGCCTATTGTCATCACATTGAACTTGGCACCCTTAGATGGGGGCTCACTCCGTTTGCTGAAATTCCAACAGGACACCGCTACCACAGTACAGAATTCGACACTCGATATCATCTGCTCTTTCGCCATTACAGCTCTGACACTTGGTCACCTGCTCCTGCGCAACCATAGACCTGACAATCGGTCACCCGCTCCTGCGCCAACACCACTCTGACGTTCCATCACCTGCTCCTGCGCTACCACCACTCCGACGTTTCCGTCACCTGCTCCTGCGCCATCACAGCTCCGACACTCGGTGTCGCCTGCTCCAGTAGACTATTCTGCTAACTGTTCCAGTGTTCCAGTGCCTGGCTACCGTACATCGCTAGCAAAAGCTAGCGACGGGGCAACGCTCGCCCTTAGCCGCTTCAAGACGCTTTGTTCCAGCGTTCCAGATTACCAGTGTACCAGACACGCCCCTGTGTCGCTAGTGCCTAGCGCAAAAATAAACAATAACATTCATTAGCACTTGAACTTCTATTCACTCTGATTAACCAGTGCGCTATAGGCCGCTCCACCATGAACACCAATCAACGAGACCAGTGTCGTCACCCCAGTCGACAACGCAACGAGGGACAAGAGTGCGAGTGTGTGGAAGACTGAGAAATAAACCTGTTGAGTACCGCTTTTTGTCTGGATTAAGGGACAGTTTAGGTTAGGAGCCATTTATCGCCACAGCATACAATGGCAGAGCTGGTTAACTTTCGTAAGGCCATTAGGGAAGAAGCGATAGCACTGAATCTCCAAGGGGACGAGGTGTATAAATACGTCCAAGAGCAGTTAGAGAGAAGGGATAGGGAACTAGAACGAGAGAGAAGGGATAGGGAACTAGAGCGAGAATTAGAGATAGAGGAAAAACGTCGACAGGACGACTTGAAGAAACTAGAATTAGAACTAGAAGATAGAGAGAAAACTAGACAGGCAGAGAGGGAGAGAGAAATTAGACAGGCAGAGCTAGAGAGGGAGAGAGAAACTAGACAGGCAGAGCTAGAAATAAAAAAACTAGAGACAGACAAAGAGATTAGACTAGCAGAAATTGCAGGTAGAAACAGGCAATTAGACGACCCACCCCTTTCCCCACCCGGCTCCCTTCATAGCGGTTTTGCAAACGGGCGCCATGTGCCCGTCTGGACTGACACCTTCTTACCAAATCAAGAACAATTCGATACCTATCTCACACGTTTTGAGGAGGCTATGGCGTACCACGACGTGCCTCGCGAGTCCTGGTGCAGGAACCTAGTACACACCCTCAGGGGAGACACCTACGAGGTCTACGCTAAACTAAGCCCCTCCGATCAGGACCCATATATACAACTAAAAAATGCCCTGCTTAACAAATTTGAGTTAAACGCACGGGCGTTTCAGAGTATGTTCAGGTCAGCCAGACTAGAAGAGGGAGAGTCAGTCAGAGAGTTAGTTGAGAGGCTAAAGAAATACCTTAACAAATGGATTGAATTAGCAGATCAGGATAGAACATATGAAGGCCTAATTGATCTGATCGTTTCAGAGCAGTTAAAATCTCTCATGCCCAGAACCGTAAAAACGTTCTTAGCCGAATGGGGTTTAGAGGGACTAAACGAAATTATCGTGGCCGCCGATCGATATATGTTGGCCCACAAGGATGAGTGTGCCAACCCCCCTCTCACCCACATCACAATAGGCAGGAGAAAAACAAAGAGGAGTCGTACAGGCACAAAACCCCAAAAGGCCCCCCCGCTCCCCAGCAACGCACGCCCCATTTCGGCCAACATCGGCCCCAAAATCTACGTGGAGAACCCCGTCCCACTGGGCCCACAAATCCGTCGGCTCACAAGAAAACCAGGGGCGCCCCCACCCCTTTCTTCCCCGCAGGAGCGTTCTGTGCTCTGACACCTACCATGCATTCGGGACAAGACTCTACTAACGGTCTGTCGGAGCAAGAGGCAGAAACGCCCTACCCCCGCTACTTTACACCTGAGTACGCCGAGCACTTAGGGCGCCCCGTTACGTACGAAGACGGGCGCCACCCTACACCCCCTCGAACGGTAAGCCAAGAGCGGCCGCGAAGAGAACCCAACACCCGTCAGCCCGCCCTACTGGGTTTCGCCGCCGCGATTTACCCAGGTGGCGCCCCAGGCTCCGGGCCCTTGAACCGGACCCATAGCAACTCTACGGAGAAACTAAAAATCAATAATCAACTCGCCTCATATTTGTTCGACACGGGCTGTGAGTCAGAAGGCATAGCCAAACGGGCATATATCCGCGACTCAGATTTCACCGGGGACACTGTCCGAATTCAGAGCATATGGGGCCACGTGGAAACGCTCCCCAAGGCATTAGTGCACATTGAATCAGCCCAATTTACCGGGTTAGCGACATTAGCAGTGCGAGAAGACCTGTCGTATGATGTCATTCTAGGCAAGAAGTACTTTACCCCATGTCACTATGGATCCCCACCTCCCCACGCGTCGGTGGCCGCCCGGACACACCCCGAACCTAGCGCCACCCAGCCGACCTTAAACCCGTCCCATCAAGAATTCCTGAAGGCACAACAGGAGGACCCTACCCTAAAAAGGCTGCTAAACGAAGCAAAGACCTATCAAGGGAAACCAAGATCAGCAGGCCACTACTCACTCAAGGGACAGCTGTTATACCGCCAGGTGCCCCTACCAGATGGGACAATAAGAAATCAATTAGTAGTCCCCTCCCCCTACCGTAAGCAAGTGATAGAGGCCGCTTATGACTCCGTCGGGCGGAGTCGTCGGGGCCAGAATGCCACTCTCAGTAAGATAAAACATTATTACTTCTGGCCAGGCATGCATGTGGGAGTAAACCGCCACCTGTGCAAACTCACGTCACGGAACTACTACACCCCACCCGTACCGTTATCACAGCAGCCGGAGGGGGGAACTCCATTTCAAGGGGTCCCCATAGACCTCGGGGGACCCTTCAAAAGGACATGGAACAGAAATAACAGGACTGGTAGCAAAAAGACAATAGACATACTTTTCTCTCGTTGGGTTCGCCTAGCTTAGGATTAGTACCGTAAGTTTATAGTAAAACAGACAATTGCACGCCTGACTAATTGTCTCGTAAAAGGGGGGATGGTGTGGTAAACTCACTAGAAGCGCCAGCGCTCAGCCTGGTGCCATGGCACTTATTCACTATGGCTCCAACCTATAAACTACAATTAATCCTGGCTCATTGCGGTGCTCACCAATGAATGAAGAATGTGTGACTGTATTTGTATCTTGTATTACTTGTATCTTTATTTTGTATATATGAATGTACTTACTCTCTTCTATAACTGTTGTACATGCATCAATATATATATATTCCTTATATTATTATTATACAAGCTTAGTTATCTGCCCTTGTCTATATTTAACATGTTTACACTCCCCTTGTATGTACAGTCTAAACACACCCCCACCCTCGCCAACCCCCTTGTATGTACAGTCTAAACCCCCCCACCCTCGCCAAGCCCTCCCTTTGATCCCCCTCTCGGCTACTGACCACTGGTCAAGATAAGCAAATTGCGTCTACACGCGAAATCTATTACAGTCGGCCCAGGTGGCCAGGGAAACCCCTCCCCCAAACTCTTCCCCCGTAAACTGACACATACGCAACAGCCCTCGTCGGGATGTATGGTATCAAAGAGCTTTTGTATCCTTCCCCCGACCGCCCTCTTCTCCCCCTCCCCATCGCCCCTACCCCCACAGAGGGCACTTCTTGGTTTAAGATAGAAATAAGAAACGGGTATTGGGGCCCTAGACACGGAACGAAACAGTCCTGTCTTCGGTCGATCCAAATATATACTGTTTACACTGTAAATTTGTGTTGTGGATTAACTTCTGCTATCTATCGTTTATGCCTAAATAAACAGTATTTGAAACTCATCCCAGCATAGAATCAATCATTGTTCTTGTGTCTGCTCATATATTAGCACTCGTGTCATATAGCAGTAAAAATTACTCTATTCAATAGGCTTACAGCACCCGCCAGCCAAGCGGGATAACGGACTAAAATATAAATAATTCTAAGCCCAAACTTCACTGTGACATCACAATAATCAGCCTCTACACGAGCCAAATAACCACGTAGAGCCCCCGCCACGCTACAATTGGATAAGATTAATTTAAAAGTTACATGGTAGGCCCTATAATAAAGTTTTTTTCCGTATTGAATTATTTTCCCCACATAGTTCGCTCTCTAGCTTTTTGGTCTAATGTCTAAACTTTCATGCAGCAGTCGTTGTCTAAAACAACAAATAGAATAGAGCGTTGCAGTGGGCGTGGCTTAGGTTTCTTAGTGACGTATTTGTGTAAATATAGAACCCACTTGAGGTACAAATGTAACGTGGTGAAGTTGTTCTTCATCATGCTAAATTCAAAAGAGAAAGCCTGACATGGTATTTTTTCAAGGATTTTCAACAGTTTACGCCCATTTTATCATCTTCACTCAACCCATATCCTTTGTCATCGAACGCCACAACCTCAAATATCATTCTTTCGCCGATGACATCCAGCTCTATAACAGTGCTGAGCCTGAGGACTTCGACAGGCTCCTTGCTTCCATCTCCATCTGTTTCCTGGACATCCAGAGCTGGATGACGGAAAACAAGTTGAAGCTTAACAGTGAGAAAACTGAAGCTCTTATCATCGGTACGAGGCAGAGGGTCGTGTCTCTCACTGCGTCCGATCTTCGGCTGGCTGAGGCAACTGTGCCTTTCTCCCCGACTATCAAGAGCCTTGGCGTCTATCTGGACTCCACGCTGTCCATGCAGTCCCACATCTCCTTCCTCACCAAAATCTGCTTCTTCCATCTGCGTCGTATTGCTGCCATCCGTCGTTATCTCACCAAGGAAGCTTGTGTTAAGCTCATCATCTCTCTCCTCTTTTCCCGCTTGGACTATTGCAATTCGCTTTTGGCTGGTCTCTCGGCCTCCTCCGTTCAAGGACTCCAACGTATCCAGAACTGCGCAGCCCGACTAGTTCTCAAGAAGAAGAAGTCAAATAATATCAATCCTCTGCTCCGATCTCTGCACTGGTTACCCATCAACAACCATATCTCATATAAGCTGGCTTCTCTCTGTTATAAGTGCCTGAATAGGCCTAACTGTGCCCCGGATTATCTTCGCTCTTGTATGGAGCTCTACACCCAGTCCCGCCCACTTCGTTCGGCTTCTGACGCGCTCACTCTGCGGATCCCTCGTGTGAGGCTAGTGTCCGCTGGTGAACGTTCATTTTCCTACGCAGGACCGTCTGCTTGGAATCACCTCCCATTACAGCTTCGCCAGAGCCCTAGCTATGACACCTTCAGGAGCCGGCTGAAGACTCACCTATTTCGTCAGCAGAATTAGCGTATTACTACATATTTCGTTGTCTGTCTGTATTCTGTAACTGTCGTCTGCGCATAGAACTGTCACCAACGGGATATGCGCTATATAAGCACCGTTATTATTTATTTATTTATTTATCTTCATATCAAATCATATCCGACTGGTAAGTGTTGCAATTGAATTGATTTCATTGATATTATAATTAGGCCTAATAATCGTTCGGTACAACATTAATTATATGTATTCCCCTATTTTAAAACGTAAATACTGCAGATTAATTGATTAATGTGATTAGGCTAGGGCCGGTTAGACCTATTTACACTTTCAATTTCACTACTTCATATGAGAATCATATTATCATATAATATGCCTATAGGACACTTTATTGAAACAGCGGCCATTGTGTATACTACATAAAAAAAATAAAAAAATCACGTGCTTTTTGTCACGTGATTGCAAACGCCCTATTACATGACGAAAAAAAGTAATAACAACAAAAAACAAACACTGGGTTAAAGTTAAATATAGTTCTAGACGTTGACGTCAGTTTTCACTTTAAAAAATAATTACGTTACATTTTTATATCGCCTGAATTTATATATTACAAAATTCTCTAACTAGGAAGATTTTACAAACATTCTAGAAAGAAGATTACCGCCTCATTCGCTTGGCCGTCGTTTGGGTTCCTTGCATTTTGATTTGAGTTTTAAATGTAGTTAAGTGATTTGTTTTCCTGGTTTCTCCAGGAAACCCATTCCATGCCTAAAGAAAGAGAATTTGTATGCGTTTGTTCGTGCATATGGAATAAGAAAATTGTTTATATATATCTGAGCATTGTAATAGATTGTTGTGGTGTTTTTGTTTCTCAGTTAAAATTTAATGCTTGATTTATTATAACTACTTTGCTGTTTGTCTTTCTTTCCTTTTGTGTTCTCCGTTTAATGATTTGACTATAATTTGTCTTAGCAAATAGCTTACCTTCTAACATCGAATTCATTCGAATATTATCTCAATAATTTCCTTTTATTGATGACATCCTAAGTAATGGTTTGCCTCATTATCTTTAACTACAAATAATTTAATATAGTCCTTTCTCTAGCTTCACGTTGCGACAAGTCTAGTTCAGCTAATTCTACTAGGTCTATGTATAGTTTTAACAATGTATCAGTTTCTGATTGTATAAGGAATGTCCTGTACAATTTTATTTTCTCTACAACCCCTAGTTTCTCTAATCGAACTTTTAAAATTCGAATTGCAGGTCTATCGAGGAAGACCAATTCTTTGAGATTGCCCATTTGTTGCTTGTCGATCACTACAAAAAAGAGATTAATATTCTTGAGAAGACACTTTCAAGACACAATCGTGATGTCAACGGCGTCAGAAGGTTTGTCCTATGCCTGTGTGTTCTATGTCTGCATGTGTTAAATCTTTGTGTGGGTTTGTCTATGTCCGCAAGTGTTCCATGCCTGTATGTCTTATGTCAGTACATGTCCAAAGTCTGTCTGTATTTTCTTTGTCTGTGTATGTCTTATGTCAGTACATGCCCAAAGTCTGTTTGTATTTTCTTTGTCTGTGTATGTCTTATATCTGTACATGCCAAAAATCTGTATGGATTTTCTTTGTCTGTGTATGTCTTATGTCAGCACATGCCCAAAGTCTGTGTGTATTTTCTTTGTCTGTGTATGCCTTATGTCAGTACATGTCCAATGTATCTGTGTATTTTCTGTGTATTATAAAATATCCTATAAGCTTATTATCTAAATTCTATATGTTTTGATTTCATATTCTCGGAAAATAGTTTGATTAGTTATAGTGTCACAATATTGAATAGTCCTACGCCTACTAATTCAAGTATAATTTCGGGCTTTTATCTATATTTTATTTATTTATAAACTTTAGACAAAAATGTGTTTTAAAAATCTATAAGAGCTTTTTTCCCCAGTTAACCTACATGTCAAGTTCACATACTAATTGCAGAATTAAGACTTCGCTTAGATGGCTACTCTAGTGCTAAGCCTAGGCTAATTTTGGCGAAAATATGTGCCGATTAGATAATCTTTTTTTTCTGTTGAAAGTATTTTATTAAATCATTTTACGTTTAACAAAGACATTCTTCGCTTGCTTTGTTACAACTTAATCATTCTGTTTCGTTTAATTTTACTTTTTGATTGATATATTTTTGTTTTCTTTCACACGTCTATAGCTTATAACTTGGTCATCTGCATTGGATGAAATATCTTTGTGAAAAAAAAAATTTTGTTCAAAATGTCTTCTATCTAATGTAGATCAAATATAATTTTAAAAGGTTAAATGTTGCAATAATACTCACGTGTCCTTTTTACTGAGGCAAATGCCATTTTCTATCTATACTTTAAGCCTAAAGTCTAAAGTGTTATAAAACTTGACAAAGAGTTTTCTTTGTTGTTGTTTTTTTCAGTGCCGAAGACTCCAAGCTTAATGAAGATTCCACAAACTTACTAGATGAGGGGCCAAATGTCGTCCCTGACAGCAGCAGAATCAAAAGGTATGTATCAGGTGATCATAATTAGGTTTATTGTATGGAGACTGTCCATAATAAAACGCCCCGACCCCATCGTCACAAACGGACACTTTGCAGACAGGACTTGAACTCCGTGAGAAACCGAGATTACCCTACTCGGTGAACGAATTCCGCTCTATTACCCAACACTGATACATCCCCAAGTGGTTGTCCGTTTCAGACCACTCTAAGATCCTGCAAGGCGGGACAGTGAAATATCACGTGCTCGACCGTCTATTATGCATTCCGGCAGTTTCGACATCGAAAATCAAGGTGGTACCCGAACCTGCTAAAATAAGTTCTATCGGAAAATGGACCATCGTGGGCTGTTACCTTCTGCGGAGCTCCACCACGACCACTGGCCGTTTTTCAGTATAGTGTCACAAAGCTCTGCAATTAACATTAACATCCCACTTTTCTACCCCCCCCCCCCCTCGAAACAAACGTCGCACATAAAGTTATCTCCTTGAAAATAAGCTTAGTTTCAATTCAGGATTATGGTAAATGTTTAATAAGCATGACAAATAAACAAGATAATTACTGAAATGACTTTAGCTGAGCTGATTAATATACACATTTCAATGAAAAGACAACATTTTTCTAAACAAATTCATATTATTTATTAAACACTTCACCCCTCTAGTTTCATATCGTCACAAATGTCTAAAGTACCTAACACCTTATATTGTGGACGGCTATGTGTCTGTCTACATTAGCTGGTCATCATAAGCTTTCTCTTATAGCTGTGTGTCTCGCATGATTAAATTAAGCTTTCTCGTATATCCTTGTCTCTCGGATGATCAGTTTTTTCGTATGTCGTTGTGTCCCGAAGTATCATTGAAAGTTATTTCTTCCGTCTGCGTCTCTTGGATGATCGTCATAACATTTTTCGTGTTCTCGGATGTCTAATATGCCTGTGTGTCAACCAAATTTTTTATTTCGGCCAAAAACGAAACCTAACCGAAAGTTTTAAATTGACTTTCAGCCGAAACTGAAAGTTTAACGACACCTTCGACGAAAACCGAATAATAAATCGAAATTGCCAACCAAAAGATTTTAATAGAATGCACAATAATCCCACGCTCAAATTTTCGACATTCTTTGGGGTGATTAAATGAACCGTTTATTTTTAACTTCAATTTTCTACTTCACACAGATTAATTTGCAACAGTTTAACTGAAGGAAGTTATCGATAAGCAGAATAATAGATGCAGCACTAGCTTTGCAGTCTGGATTTTGACGTTAAAAAGATATTCGGTTGATGACCGAAGGTCAATTTCAGTTCCTTGGATTGACACGGAACTAGCCCAGGGATGAGTTGCCCCTCCTGGCGTTGTGTTATCTTTAGGGAGTTATCCATTCCTTTGAGTTTGACCGCATCACGCATAGCTCTATTAAGCGCCTTTGTCTAGGCGGGAGGTAGGATGTAGTGATACCGTACAGATAGAACTTTAGGTATGTCTGCGGGCAACAGACTCACGTGAAGCACACGAGGTATACAAAGATAGGGGAACTGTGGTAAGATGTGTGACCTGGACGTTTGTAGATACCGGCCTAGGACTCAAGACAAAGGGAATCAATAGCGTTGGTCACGGCCCTGAGTTACGGACTGACAGATGGCTGGTCGATAAGTGGGCGTGCACATTGGAACTGATTGGACCAGGGGTTGAGGACGACATAGGAAAGACCGCCCATGACTGCCTTTTGTATTCCCAGATATATTGTGTAGACTTGACTTTCGAGGACACACTCAGACAGACACTCGGGAAGCCATGTTAGCTATGATGTGTGACTGATGTCGGATTATCTTAAATACTGTGCTAATATCTGTGTACTTGTTATTTCTTACTAATTCATGTTCACTCTTTGGATATTTAACCTATACGTTTACTCTTCAGAATATAGCTGTCGTTTGGATTGATGTGCCTGATGATTTATATGTTAATATCTACATGTGATTACGGATTAAACGTGTGGTCTATTAACTTAAAACTGTTAGTCTGTTTTCTTAATCCGTTTGTCATTGGAGGGATTGTGAGAAGAAGATTCTGAATCTGCTTGATAGACAGTATGAAAATAAAAATATCGAGCGTTGTCACGGAGAATTGCCTGGTTTTAAACATTGCCATCGACCTCTAGACCAACGAACCAAGTGAGGTAGGGAACCCAACGTGTGAGTACTGCAGTCACGAGAGCATCCTACTGGCCACACTATCCCGCATCATTACAACATTGTGACAAGTCTAGTTCAGCTAAATCTACTAGGCCTACATATAGTTTTAACAATTTCTCAGTTTCTGATTGTATTTAATAAGGTATGTCCTGTACAATTGTATTTTCTCTACAAAACTTAAGCCTTATAATCTAATCGAACTTTTGAAATTTGAATTGCAGGTTTATCGGGGATCCGTCGGAGACGTTATTATATGATCGTCTGACTTTAACGGTTTTGGAACACAATGTCGATGGTTTTTGGAGATTCGGTCGTGATTTCAACGACATCAGAAGGTTTGTCCTATGTCTGTGCATGTCCAAAGTCTGTGTGTGTTTTCTCCGTATGTGTCTTACTAGATCTAGAAATAAAATATTTAAATATACATTGCTTAAGCTACAACTACCATAGTATATACAAATATACAAAACGTTTACTTATTTCAACTGGTCAACATTCAATTTAATTATTCCATTCTCCTTAGGTCCTAAAAGTCTTCTTTTTTTACAGCAAATCTTCAGTCGAAAAAAAATTTATTGTAATTGATTGCCAATGCCATGTTATTGTAAATGCAAAAATTTGGATAATCTATATACCTATGTAAAGTACGATGAATGTGTCTAATCCGACTCCAATTGGTTAATTTAAAGACACCTGTCCTTATTATTTAACATTTTACCTCTGCGATGTTGCTATTTGCTTGTAACGGCCACACTGGTAAAATGTCTTAAGCCATACTTTTCGCATTTTTGTCAAAATAAAAAAGACACACTTTATAACTCGATTAAAAAAAAATTAAATTACCTTTCTATATGTTTGTAATAAATATTTTATAATATTATTTTTTTTAAAATTAGTACAGCTAATCTGTTCAGTTTAGTTTATACCGTAAAATGTGTATGTGTATCTATAGGCGTATGTATTTATTCCCCTAGCATCGTCGGACAATTTAGCTTGTATTTTATATATCTTGCAGATGCTCTTTAACTGCAAATTATTAGGCCTATTGAAACCTATTATACACTCCTCCGGATTTTAAATTATGCTAATTTGTTGGCTTTTCTAGTTTATTCAGTCGACCCAATCATAACACGACATGCTGCTCAACAAGAAAGATTGTTTGCTTTGGTTCTAGCATTAGGCCTATATAAGGGAAAAACAAGTTTTTTTTTAATCTCTTATGTCTAAATGAGTAGTGTAATAGATCTTTAAACAAAAATTATGAAAAAAAAAAGAAAGGGAATTATTAGCCTATATTAAATTATATTATAATTTAGGATGTAAGAATAGCGTCCTAATTATTAAATTAATTACTACAAAATAAAATCACTGCTAAATAAAGTCACATTACAATTAGAGCCAGTACTTACTGCACTACAAAATTCTTTCTTTTTTGTTCGGTTGTGATGCGAACGTTTACAATTGCAAAATACAATATCCCATTGGATGAAATATCTTTTTGGAGAAAAAAATGTGTGTTCAAAATGTAATACTAATAAATGTAATAATTCTTATGTAGATCAAATATAATTTTAAAAGGTTAAATGTTGCAATAATACTCACGTGTCCTTTTTTATTGAGGCAAATGCCATTTTCTTTCTATACTTAAAGCCTAAAGTCCAAAGTGTTATAAAACTTGACAAAGAGGTTTCTTTGTTTTTGCAGTGACGAAGACTCCAAGGCTAATAAGGATTCCACAAACTTACTAGATGAGGCCTCAAATGTCGTCCATGACAGCAGCAGAATCAAAAGGTATGTCACGCTATTATTGTTACGCCCCGACCCCATTGTCAGAAGTCGTCACAAAAGAGGATGTGATGTCTGAGATTACCCTCTTAAGGCAGTGAGAACCCAAGACTAATACATCCCTAAATATGGTCGCACACTCTTAGACCCTGAAAAGGCGGAGCAATAGCATTTTTTCAACCATCTCTTCTGCTTTTTTGGTAGTTTCTACACCGCAAGTCAAGGTGGGGGTCTAAGCTGTCTAAAATTAGTTTTATATCGGACAATATCCAGTTTGAAATTGCCGTTTTGCAATATGGCGTCGCGAAACTGCAATTAACTTTCCCCCTTTTCCATACCCCTCACCACTAAAAAAAAAAATTAAAATTAAGCCCACAATTTTTTCTTTTCCAAAATTAGCTTTTTTTTCTATTCAAGTTGTTGTTTTTTCCTAAGTCTTACAGTAAACAGGATCATTATAGAAATGACTTCGAGCACGCAAATGTGTAAATTACAATTAATTAAAACAGAACATTTTTCTAAGCAATGTCACATTTTTTATACACCTCGCTTCCTTGTTTCATATCGTCACAAATGTTCGACAGTCCCTACCTCGCAAATGTTCGTGACATTTTTAGACTATGGGCGACTATGTTTGTCTATAATACATGGTCATCAAACGGTTTCACTTATGTCTGTGTGTCTTGGATGATTCACTATATGGTTACTCTTATGTCTGTGTGTCTTGGATGATTCACTATATGGTTACTCTTCTGTCTGTGTGTTTCGGTTGATTATTATAAGTTTCATTTTCGGATGATCATCGTAAGTTTTCTCTTATGTCCGTCAGTCTCAGATGATCGTTATATAGTTGTTTCTCTTATATCTGCGTGTCTAGGGTGGATCATCATATGTTTTGTATTACGCCTGTATGTATCGAATTATCCATCATAAATTGTATCTTTTGTACCTGTGTCTTTTGTACCTGTGTCTCAGATGATCGTTATATATTTTTTTCTCTTACGTCCGTCAGTCTCAGATGATCGTTAAAGATAAGAATGGGCACTTCTTAAAGCGCTTCTATCTATGCTATTAAATTAGCATGCTCAGTGCGCTCGTGGTGCAGTGGCGTAGCTAGGGGAGGGGGAAGGGGGATCAAAATTCGAATGTCCCCCCGGGCCCATACCTGAGGGGGGCCCCCAAGGAGTGTCCGAAAAAAAAATTGTGCAGGGGCCCCCAAAGGAGTGTCCGAAAAAGTTTTTTTGCAGGGTACCCTAAAGAGGCCAAGCTCCTCCCGGGCCCCTAAATCTCTAGCTACGCCAATGTCTTGGTGTGACTTGCAATGGCAGATGTATTAGCCAAAGAGAAAGATCTTTAAGTTCTTTTTAAAAGATTCTTTTATCCCAGACTCTCTCAGTGTCTGAGTTTAATTGTTCCATAAGCGCACTCCCGGGTACTTCTTTTTGTATCCATCCAAACTCAGAGTTTTGAGGAGTGACTGTGTTGAAGAGCGCAGTTCCCTAGATGACTCATGCCTTGATATAAGCTCTCGAAGATAGGAAGGAGCGACGCCCTTTATGCATCCGTACGTGATAGACATAATTTTGTGCTCTATTCGCTATATCACCGGTAGCCAGTGGAGATCCCTTAGTATTGGGGAGATATGATGTTGCCACCTCACGCCCGAAACAATGCGCTGCGGTGTTCTGCACTCTCTGTAATCTCTGCAGCTGGTTCTGGGGCAGACCCCACAGGCGGCTTTTGCAGTAATCCAACCTTGACTGGATAAGAGAGACAGCTACGTTATTGGCCGTCCTTCTATTGAGTTGAGGTCGCAGCTGACCCAGGGCGCGTAGATGAGACGAACAAGCCTTAAAAACAGCACTGATAAACTGATATGTGGAACCATTGATATTTTATTATCAATAAAAAGGTCAAGGTCTCTAACCGTGTTTGACAACGTTATCTCGGAAGCCCAAACTTTGATCGTAGTAATTGTGATTTTCCGAAGACTGACATCAGAACCACAGAAAATGGCCTCTGTTTTGTCATCATTTAATTTAAGTCTGTTTGCAGCCATCCATGCCTTGACTGTTTGACAGCACATCACCAACAGCAGCAGCGCAGGCAGACGAATCAGGACGGAAACTCCTGTAAAGCACCGTGTCATCTGCTAAAAAATTTACGAGATACACAATGGCTCTCGATAATTTTGCCAAGCTGACTTGTGTACACGGAGAATAGGATGGGCCCTAAAACTGAACCCTGCGGTACCCCATAGATAAGGGGAGTTTCTTGTGAAGAGGCCAGATTGACTATAACTCGCTGAGTCCTGTCGACCAGGTAGGAACTGAACCAGCGAAGAGCAGTCTCAGTGATGCCAGCATCATACTGAAGTCTTGACAGGAGTTTTACACGGTCAATGACATCAAAAGCAGCGCTAAGATCTTGTAGGACTATGATTATCAGATCACCACGGTCCGCACTACAAAGAACATCATTCATGAAACAAAGTAGTGCTGTTTCACAGCTGTGCCCAAGTCGATACGCTGATTGAAACTTATCTAGTAGGTTATTATTGTTTGGATGCCGGACAAGCTGATTTGACACAACGTTCTCCAGAAGTTTTGATATGTAAGGAAGGTTGGACACAGTGCTACTGTTAAGACTTGGGTCAGCTCAACTCAGTAAAACAATAGCCAATTCCGTATCAGTGTCTCTAATCCAGTCACGGTTGGATAACTACAACAGCTGTCCAAGGAAGAAGAGAAATAAATTAATTTGTTGTTTAATGACATAGCTTTCGGGCCTGATCTTTTTAACGTCAAAAATGAAATAAATAGACAAGAATAGACTGTCCATGTATCATAAAACATATTCTGTGTTTGAGACAACAGAAACACAGTAAGTTAAAATGTTAAAATTTAATATTTTTTTTATCTCGTCTTTCAATATTAAAAGGCAAAGAATGCAGCCCCATACAAACATTGATTCTATAAATACTCTAAGACATTAGATGCACATCCAGGAAATTAGCAGCAGTGTCTAGAGTCTCTCTAATTATAATTTACAATGAAAAAAATAAATATAGACCAAATATTCTTATGGTTCCCAGAGTGTACATTTAATGTAACAAAGAGCTAATGAGAGAAAACACACATGTTATCAGTATCAATTAAATGCTTTCTATATTCGCTTTATTAGTACATGCAATCAGAAAAGCGCCGATTCTCATAAATCAAAAGTTAAAGGTTAAAGGTTATAAAATTTCCAGATTCTAGAAACCAAACAACATCATGTGACCTGCTTGTTGTTGGGTTGTGACCTGCTTGTTGTTGGTTTGTGACCTGCTTGTTGTTGGGTTGTGACCTGCTTGTTGTTGGGTTGTTGGTTTTTCTACAAAAATATGGATAACGTTATTTAAACTCATAATATTATTTTCTAGTAATCTAGACGCCTAGGCCGAATCCCGAACATTTTAGCTTCGTGTCATCTTAATAACATCTTAACGACATTGATTTTATCTGTACAAACCATCAGGAACGGCTCTAGGGTTTTTGACGCCCTAGGCGAAAACAAATTCTGCCATACTTTCATATTTTCTAAGACAACTTAAATAAAATACACTCTACCTTTCTGAACTTAACAAAAATACATCTCACCTTTCATTACATAGTAATAGGTCTGCCTATGATGGTAGCGCACAGAAGTACTATTACTAAACTTTAATTTATATATATATTAATTAATATATTTTAAAATCCCCAAATTAAAAATAAAAACTCAATTATGCGCCCCCAAAATTTTGCGTCCTAGGCCGCCGCCTAGGTTGCCTACATGGACGAGCCGACCCTGCTCACCGTGGTATATATATATATATTAATTTTTTGAAAAGTGTGCATTCTTTCTGTTTCTACGCTAGATCTCTGTCAGATGACAATACCGACCTGAAGCGCATCCTGTCAAAACTGTTGCCCAAAGTTCTTGAATCCAATCCAAATGAAAAGTTGAAGAGGTCACCATCTGAATATCTACAAAAGTTGGGGTTATCATCTGAATATCTACAAAAGTTGACGAAGCTTGTGACCGACAGCAATCAGTATCCTGAAAACCCAGACATGGCTTCTTTCAGAAAAAGGAAAGATTCTACCGATCTGGGGGAACAATATGAAGACTGGCCATAGTTGCCCCAATGATGAGCCAATAGAAATCTCCAAAAAGATTCATCGTTGAAGTTGTTTCAAAATAAACATAGGAGACTTCCTTCAAACTCAAAGTATATGTTTCTTTGTATGTTGGTTTAGTGTTCAATTTTAATGTTGCTATTTAGTTGGAGGTTTAAAAATTAGATCATCGATATTATCTTGATAAAAGTGATACAATGCATTATCACTTTCATCCATTGGGATTCACTTCACTTAGTAAGGCGTTCAGTATTAAAAAGAAATGGGCGGCTTAATAAAACATTTGTTAAAAGTTATTAAAACTTATCAAGAATAAATGAAAAATTATCATGTAATACACAAAATATTGATGAAGTAATTATAACAAAACAAAAGGCTTCATAAAAGGAAACATTTAATGAATGCAATTAAACAATAAAATTAAAATGCTAATAAAGGAAATAATTTTTACCCTGGAAATTACAGACCTGTTTCCCATAACATGCAAAATACTTGAGTATATAATAGTATTAAAAAAACACCTAGGCCACGGGTCGGCTACCTACGGCACGTGTGTCAGAGATGGTACGCGAAGCGATTTTCAATGACACGCTAAGGACCCCGAAAAAAAGCAATTCATGTCTTTTCTACATGAAATTGAGTGCTAGAGCATGCTGAATGAATTTGAAATCTTCTTTGGCACACTATTATCAAAAGGTTTCTTACATCTGAACTAGACAAACCTTATGCACTGTGCTCACACCAACATGGCTTCAGGATAAACAGATCATGTGAAACACAAACAATAAATAAGTTTAATAGACGATTAGTCTAACAAGATTAGATAATAACAACCGAATTGATGGTATATTACTAGAGTTTTCTAAAGCATTTGATAAAGTTCACCATACTAGTTTGCTTGAAAAACTTTTTTTTTTTTGGCATCTCTGGTCCCTTACATTAGTTGTTTCAAAACTTTCTGATAGGTAGACAAAAACAGTAATAATTAATGGCTCTAAATCATCACCAATAAATGTGATCCCAGGTGTTCCACAAGGAACTGTGCTAGGACCCTACTATTTCTAATTTATATTACCCAACTGCATCAACACAGAAACAAAGGTTATGTTATTTACAGATAATTGTTTAATTGTTTTCAATAATGACAGAAAATGATAGTGAACTCTTACAAAAAGACCTAAATGAATAACAAAAAATGAGAATCTAACTGGAGTATGTCTTTTCACCCAGAAAATTGCCAACTGTTAAGAGTATCCAAGAAAAAGAAAAACAAATAATTACAAACTACTTCATTCATGTTAAAAACCTAGCCTGTCAAGAACCTTCTCTAATTAATTACAATTAAATGACTAATTACTTCTATAGTCATGGCTCACTTAATTAGGTAAGTCCAAGATCTTAATTATTGCATAAAATACAATACAATTAAAACATTTACACATAGGCTACGTAAGTGAAACAATAAACACATGATGTTTGATTAAGAGAACTATAATCTATTCTACTTTTATTAATAGTGATTTTAACGATTGAGATAATATAACACTAACTAATATCAAACTGATATATATAGTAAATACAAAGGAAAACATTTTATCTATACTAAATGATTATTACAAGCATATGAAACATAACATATAAAATAATGTTATCAAAACACAACCGTTACAATATCATAGCATATGCCATGCGTCTTCACTGGCTGGGTCCTCAACGGCATCACACAGCCTCTCCGCTGACGCACCACCGACACACTACTGACGTAACTATGACACCAAACTGTCGTCAGCCATCAGTCTGTACCGCCGATCGTCAACCACGTCACTACTACGTACTAGATTGTCATCTCAACACTGGCCACTGTCACGTCGACCACCTTCAGCCACCGGCCTTTTGCCACCAGTAATCAGCCACTTTGCCACCAGTAGCTGGCCACCGCTCTCGGCCATGTTGCTACGGCCACCGGTCACGAGCTATGGGCCCTGAGCACGGCCGTCACCCGTGTCAGAAAACACTCATCTGTCTGTGGACAGTTGACTTGGCTTGGGTGTGATCCAAACATCAGACCACAAGCTCAAGCTCTGTACACATTTCCCAGTGTCCCTACGTTTTATAGTTTTGCATCGAACCCACCAAGTCCCGCTCCTGTCAGTTTCTAGCTAGATTTATTAGCGTGCTTGGTTATGTCTCCCTTTGTCCATGCAGAGTCCCTCTCGCGGTCGCACAAGTACTAAGTATCAACTAGCTCTAGTATGTGTGTTTACCATCCCCCTAAATACTAAACTGGTCTCCAACCTTTAAGTTGTCCATGCCAAACATTCCTAAGTCGAACTATGTTTCTGCTGTTATTGTGATGCCGTGAGACAAAGCCTAGACTTAAACGCCTCCTTGATATAGCCCAAACTAAAAATGCAAAGTAGTTAGGAGTAATAATAAATTATAAGTTATCTTGGAATACATATGTTGATGAAGTAATTAAAAAATCGAACGAAACATTAGGATTCATTTTAAAAATGTAATAAGAATATAAAACTAAAATGTTTTCTCACATTAGTCAGAATAGGCCTACTGTTGGACATATACTAGATTATGGGACCCATCAACTAAAGAGAACATTGAACAATTAGAACAAATTCAGAAAAAAAGCTGCAAGGTTCATTACTGGCGAATATTCACAACTGACAAGAGTAACACCAATAGTTAAATCATTAAACCTAGAAACACTAGAGGACAGAAGAGCAAAGAGTTATATTTTAATAATACATAAGGCATTAAATTCTAATTTAGAAATCAACACAAAAACAACCTGTTGCAATGCTCAGATAAACACAAGGACAAAATAATTTCTATACCCCTTTTGCGAGAACAAATGCATATAAGTACTATTTCTTTCCGAGTGGCATACGGACATAGAAGTTGCCTGAACAAACCATGAAACCCAGTATTTTAACATTATTTAACACAACAATAGAAATGCAGGACAAAACTCAGGACACGGAACAGCAGAGAACGCAATAATCTTCTTTAAAGAAGGAGCGCCGGGAATGTATAAGATAAGAATTGTACAGCGATATGCATCTTCTGTATGGGACTCATTAATTGTACAGCGATATGCATCTTCTGTATGGGACTCATTAATTGTACAGCGATATGCATCTTCTGTATGGGACTCATTAATTGTACAGCGATATGCATCTTCTGTATGGGACTCATTAACTATAGAAAACATAAAAACTTGAACTAGTTCAGAAAAGAGCTGCAAGGTTAATCACTCGTAAATGTTTAGAACTAGCAAGAGTAATACCAAAAGTTAAATCACTAAGCCTTGAAACACTAGAGGACACAATGTGCAAAGAGTAAAGTAGTAATACTTTATAAGGCATTAACCTCTATTTTATAAAGTATTGCAACACAATAACAATATATTACAAAGCTCAGATAAACATGCGGACAAAAAACACTTTTCTTATATCATATGCAAGAACAAATTAATGCATATAAGTAATTTTTCTTCTTAAGTGTCATCCGGTCATGGATGGGTGAGCAAACCAGGAAAACGAGAAACTTGACATTAACATCCTTTAAAACACTTATGCATGACTAGGCTCAAACCACAGATAGATCTAAATCTAAGCTAAGCGTAGGACGCAATAATCATCTTTATACAAGGAGTGTCTGTAACGTGTAAGATAAGTAAAGAAATTATTTGGCCTAGCAAAAAAGTTAGATTTTTCCTCCAGTGCAAAGCAAAAATACGTTAAATTTAAATGTTAACAAAATGATAGAAAAATTAATGAGTTTTCTATAGGCCTACAATAAAAAAAATGCATGTGTTTGTCTTTGACTTTCATTGTATTTTTTTATCATCTTTTTTTCCCCATTTTTATGCATCTTTTAAAAAAATATTAAATTTCATTAGGCTTACAAAATGTTCACATTTATGTAAATGTCCAACTTTTTATTAATAAATGTCAAAGTTTATATTATTATGCACGATTACAACATGAATATTAGATATGGCTGTGATAGAGTGGATCAAATGATCTCCTACTATGGGACTTATAACAGGTTACCAAGAAGTGGTGGAAGAAAATCTTCAAATGGATTATGGAAGTGACACAAGTGACTGCACACATCTTGTATACAAAGGGACACAGCTGGGATTGAAAAAAAAGAATTCTATTTTAAAATTTAAAGATATCCGCTTTGACAACTTGTCCACACTGTCTTCACAAATAAGTCCTTCAGATATATCTTACACCAGGGATCGGCAACCTAAGGAACGCGTGCCAAACTTGGCACGCAGAGCGATTTTCACTGGCACGCGAGAGACCACCATATTGATTTAAAAAAAAAACAACATTTTCTGGTTCTGAATGAGAAAAACTGACTGTTGAAGCCAATTTTTCCAAATGACATATTACAGTCAGTTGAACTTGCATTTACAAGGACCACTGGAATGGATTTGCATTGAAACTGAAACTGGACATTGCCGTGAAATCAATTTTAAAACATTTAACTTCATGTTCATCCCTATATTAAGGCATATTTTAAGGTAGATAGTTGGGCTTTTTCAGAAGTACATTGTATCACTCAAAGCGGAGTTTTCTAATCAAAAGCAAGATTTTCAAATTGACAGACTAATTTTTTCATACCACATCAAGCATAACTTACTACAACCTTCTTAGATGTATATCTTTTTTCAAGTGGGGTGATGTTGGCGATTTAAAAAATGCAGCATTTTGAATTTTAAACATTTAAAAAATGGGCATTCTAATGTGCCATTTGCGGAAAAAATTTAGGAGGAACCTGCTATTCACAACTGCTAGGCATTCGCTCTTTTACTTTCAGCTTTTGATTCAACTTACTTACTTGTAAACAGATTTAATCGCACATGAAGGCTGTTTTAAGCATACAAAGACCGCTCATTAATTGATATAGACTAATTACATTTAAAAGAGTTTTTATGCTTATCTTATCTTATACATTACATACGTTCCTTCTATAGAGAAGATTATTGCGTCTTACGCTCATTCGTGGTCTGAGTCTAGTCTTGCATTTTTTTTGTTCAGGCAACCCATTCCATGCACGAATGCCACTCGGGAAGAAAGAATTAAACATAAATCTAAGTATTTCTAAAACAAAATTATTTGTATTATTACGGTAATTTAATTAAATATGATAGTCCTATTCAATAGCACTATAAAATTATTGTCATTTCTTTAATTATTAATGTTTAAAAGATAAACTCCTTAAATGCAACAAATAAATGCATGAAATGTTTATTAACTACTGTTTAACGTAAACTATTTTAATTTTCTAATAATTAAATCTTGTAATGAATTCTATAATGCTGGATTTATAAAAAGAAACAATAATTAATTAGTAATATTTGTTATATTACAAAACATAGCTTGTTTGGCATCACTATTGAATCAAATGTGGAAACGGTTTTTAATTAAAGAAAGATAATAAATCCGTTTTATTTGCGATACTATTTCTAATAATGTATGTTTCTTTTTTTTTCTTTTTTAAAAGAAAACATGGCTTAAAATTTATAACTTTGAAATGATTAAATTGTTAAAAATGTATTTAAAAATTAAATATATATTATATGACTAAAGAAATTATATGTATATTTTCAACCATTACATTACATATTATTCAAAGAGTAGTCCTAAAGTAGTATTAATACATAAGACATTAAATTACTTCGTATTTATTCCGCATAACAATTATCGTTGAGTACTACTTAATCCACATAAACTCATTAAATGACTTCTCAGTTTAACTGAGATCAAAATATAATAATTTCTTCATTTCCATTTTTTGTAAATACAAGTTAAATAACCTTAAGTGGGTGCACCGAGAAATCAGTCACGAGAAACGAGCGTCGCTAGTTGTTGTCAAGATAAACACCGAGAAATCAGTCACGAGAAACGAGCGTCGCTAGTTGTTGTCAAGATAAACACCGAGAAATCAGTCACGAGAAACGCGATTAACACCGAGAAATCAGTCACGAGAAACGAGCGTCGCTAGTTGTTGTCAAGATAAACACCGAGAAATCAGTCACGAGAAATGAGCGTCGCTAGTTGTTGTCAAGATAAACACCGAGAAATCAGTCACGAGAAATGAGCGTCGCTAGTTGTTGTCAAGATAAACACCGAGAAATCAGTCACGAGAAACGAGCGTCGCTAGTTGTTGTCAAGATAAACACCGAGAAATCAGTCACGAGAAACGAGCGTCGCTAGTTGTTGTCAAGATAAACACCGAGAAATCAGTCACGAAAAACGAGCGTCGCTAGTTGTTGACAGGATAAACACCGAGAAATCAGTCACGAGAAACGAGCGTCGCTAGTTGTTGTCAAGATAAAAAACTTCAGTCTTGGGCAACACGTTGCAGGACATTAGTGATCAAGGGACATCACTATCCCTGGGTTTACAAGCAATATGGATGAGCCGTGCTTTGAACAAAACGACTTAAATGGATTAGATCAAAAGGTCAAATGTTAACAAGATCCGGTACATCGGGCTTAGACAATATGAACCATCCTTAACGTCCACGGCCTTTCGTAATTATCTAAAGCAGAAAAACTTAAAGACCAGCCAATATTTTGTTTTGTGTATTTAAACCCACACAAATTTCACTTACACACACTTCTATTATAATACACTTCTTCTACACACTTCTACTGGATCTACCGGGGTAAAAATAATAATAATTGTATAGCGCTGCTAACAAACATAATGAAAGGCCAGAGCGCGTATAACATACAACTAAGAACACGGATATTACTCTAGGCTAGGAGACAGAGCTAATTGATGATTTAAACAAAAGAAAAATCAAATAAATGTAGCATTAACCCAACCCATAAGTAAGACAGTAGGAGTCTAAAGCGTGTTGAATGTTATCTAAGGTAAATATTGAAATAGTGAAGAAGAAGAAATGTATATTATTCAAAGAGTAGTCCTAAAGTAGTATTAATACATAAGACATTAAATTCTAATTTAGAAATACAACACAAAGACAATATGTCACAATGCTAAGATACACATATGGACAGAAACACTTTCCTTATCACTTATGCGAGAACACATGCATAGAAGTGCTCTTTCTTCCTGAGTGGCATTCGGGCATGTAATAGGTTGCTTGAACAAACCAGGGAAACCAGAAACTTAACATCATTTTAAACACTAATAGAAATGCAAGACTAGACTCGGACCCCGGATCTGCGTAAGCCGCAATTATCTTTTTTATAGCAGGAGCAACTGTAATATATAAGATAAGATAATATCGATGATCTAATTTAGCGAACCCCCAGCCCCCAGCTATGATTGGTAAGAAATAGTAACAATATAAAATCGAACACCAAACAACCATACAGAGAAACGTCTATTTTCAGTTTGAATGAAGTCTCCTATGTTTATTTCGAATCAAAACTCAACAATAAATCAGTTCATAAAATTTTTGTATCGGTTCGGCTGACTTCCGTCTTCTTGAAGTTCCGCCCGATCGGTCTCATCTGCGGAGACTCTTTCCTTTGCCTAAAGGGGGCCAGGTCTGGTTTCTGATTCTGGCCAATAACAACAATACAGCAACGGCCGTAGAAATTCATGTGACCTCCTGAGTCTACCAGCTGGATGGGATCCAAGACGTTTGGGCATCTTCTCCAATACGAGACGCTTCACGCCGGAATGATCAATTAAGGGAGATCTAGCATAGGAAAAAGAAAGAAAAAACAATGAATATTGCTAAAATCAATGTCTATAATATGACACGAAACTAAAATGTTCCGGGGTTGGCGTAGGCTCATGTGTAAGAAAAAATTGACACATTCAATGAAGGTTCGCATAAAAACGTTCAAAGTACGATAACATTTTAAAACAAAATTGGCACATTCAATGAAGGTTCGCATAAAAACGTTCAAAGTACAATAACATTTTTATAAAAAATTGGCACATTCAATGAAGGTTCGCATAAAACCGTTCAAAATACAATAACATTTAAAAAGAAAACCATAAAAACACAGTTTTTATCACACTACCTTTATTTGCAAACTAAGTTTACCATCATGTAATTAAAAAATATATGTGTCGCAAATCTCAAAAATATCTCCTTACTCCGTATGAATTGTTATAAAAATAATCGTAGCGCATAATTTTATTTCTAGCTTTGCGCCGAAAAACTATAAAAAGTTGCACAGGCATTTTTAACGCGAAATTAAAATATTTCTTATACTTTCCTTTTAAGAAATGAATATTGTCATAAGTGTAGTATTATTAAGTCGTTTTAACTGAAAATATGATAGAATGTATTGTTAGGCGCCCCAAATCTGCTGTCCAAATTTCAGCTTGATCAGACCACGGAAAGTGGTCGAAAAATCGAAGCAAAGTTTTGCACGACGATTGCAGACATTGCAACTTAAAATAAAGGAAGTAAAACAAGAAAACCGTAAAAACGAAGTTTTATTATACTCCCTTTATTTGCAAACTAAGTTTACCATCATGTAATTAAATAAATGATTGACTACTGCAAATGAAACGTACAGAAAAAATATCTGTGTCGCAAATCTCAAAAATATCTCCTTACTCCGTATGAATTGTTATAAAAATAATCGTAGCGCATAATTTTTTTTTCTAGCTTTGCGCCGAAAAACTATAAAAAGTTGCACAGGCATTTTTAACGCGAAATTAAAATATTTTTTATACTTTCCTTTTAAGAAATGAATATTGTCATAAGTGTAGTATTATTAAGTGGTTTTAACTGAAAATTTGATAGGATGTATTGACAGGCACCACAAATCTGCTGTCCAAATTTCAGCTCGATCGGATCACGGAAAGTGGTCGAAAAATCGAAGCCAATTTTTGCACCACGCATGATTGCAGACAGACAGTCAGACAGAAAATGCAACTTAAAATAAAGTAAGTAACAAGAAAACCGTAAAAACGAAGTTTTTATTATACTCCCTTTATTTGCAAACTAAGTTTACCATCATGTAATTAAATAAATGATTGACTACAGCAAATGAAACGTACAGAAAAAATATCTGTGTCGCAAATCTCAAAAATATCTCCTTACTCCGTATGAATTGTTATAAAAATAATCGTAGCGCATAATTTTTTTTTTCTAGCTTTGCGCCGAAAAACTATAAAAAGTTGCACAGGCATTTTTAACGCGAAATTAAAATATTTCTTATACTTTCCTTTTAAGAAATGAATATTGTCATAAGTGTAGTATTATTAAGTCGTTTTAACTGAAAATATGATAGAATGTATTGTTAGGCGCCCCAAATCTGCTGTCCAAATTTCAGCTTGATCAGACCACGGAAAGTGGTCGAAAATTCGAAGCAAAGTTTTGCACGACGATTGCAGACATTGCAACTTAAAATAAAGGAAGTAAAACAAGAAAACCGTAAAAACGAAGTTTTATTATACTCCCTTTATTTGCAAACTAAGTTTACCATCATGTAATTAAATAAATGATTGACTACTGCAAATGAAACGTACAGAAAAAATATCTGTGTCGCAAATCTCAAAAATATCTCCTTACTCCGTATGAATTGTTCTAAAAAAAATGGTAGCACATAATAATTTTTTTTTTTAGCTTTGCGCCGAAAAACTATAAAAAGTTGCACAGGCATTTTTAACGCGAAATAAAAATATTTCTTATACTTTCCTTTTAAGAAATGAATATTGTCATAAGTGTAGTATTATTAAGTCGTTTTAACTGACAATTTAATAGGATGTATTGTTAGGCGCCACAAATCTGCTGTCCAAATTTCAGCTCGATCGGACCACGGGAAGTGGTTGAAAAATCGAAGCCAATTTTTGCACCACGCATGATTGCAGACAGACAGACAGACAGACAGAAAATGCAACTTAAAAAAAAGGAAGTAACAAGAAAACCGTAAAAACGAAGTTTTTATTATACTCCCTTTATTTGCAAACTAAGTTTACCATCATGTAATTAAATAATTGATTGACTACTGCAAATGAAACGTACAGAAAAAATATCTATGTCGCAAATCTCAAAAATATCTCCTTACTCCGTATGAATTGTTATAAAAATAATCGTAGCGCATAATTTTTTTTTTCTAGCTTTGCGCCGAAAAACTATAAAAAGTTGCACAGGCATTTTTAACGCGAAATTAAAATATTTCTTATACTTTCCTTTTAAGAAATGAATATTGTCATAAGTGTAGTATTATTAAGTCGTTTTAACTGAAAATATGATAGAATGTATTGTTAGGCGCCCCAAATCTGCTGTCCAAATTTCAGCTTGATCAGACCACGGAAAGTGGTCGAAAATTCGAAGCAAAGTTTTGCACGACGATTGCAGACATTGCAACTTAAAATAAAGGAAGTAAAACAAGAAAACCGTAAAAACGAAGTTTTATTATACTCCCTTTATTTGCAAACTAAGTTTACCATCATGTAATTAAATAAATGATTGACTACTGCAAATGAAACGTACAGAAAAAATATCTGTGTCGCAAATCTCAAAAATATCTCCTTACTCCGTATGAATTGTTCTAAAAAAAATGGTAGCACATAATAATTTTTTTTTCTAGCTTTGCGCCGAAAAACTATAAAAAGTTGCACAGGCATTTTTAACGCGAAATAAAAATATTTCTTATACTTTCCTTTTAAGAAATGAATATTGTCATAAGTGTAGTATTATTAAGTCGTTTTAACTGACAATTTAATAGGATGTATTGTTAGGCGCCACAAATCTGCTGTCCAAATTTCAGCTCGATCGGACCACGGGAAGTGGTCGAAAAATCGAAGCCAATTTTTGCACCACGCATGATTGCAGACAGACAGACAGACAGACAGAAAATGCAACTTAAAATAAAGGAAGTAACAAGAAAACCGTAAAAACGAAGTTTTTATTATACTCCCTTTATTTGCAAACTAAGTTTACCATCATGTAATTAAATAATTGATTGACTACTGCAAATGAAACGTACAGAAAAAATATCTGTGTCGCAAATCTCAAAAATATCTCCTTACTCCGTATGAATTGTTATAAAAATAATCGTAGCGCATAATTTTTTTTTTCTAGCTTTGCGCCGAAAAACTATAAAAAGTTGCACAGGCATTTTTAACGCGAAATTAAAATATTTCTTATACTTTCCTTTTAAGAAATGCATATTGTCATAAGTGTAGTATTATTAAGTTGTTTTAACTGAACATATGATAGAATGTATTGTTAGGCGCCCAAAATCTGCTGTCCAAATTTCAGCTTGATCAGACCACGGGAAGTGGTCTAAAAATCGAAGCAAAGTTTTGCACGACGATTGCAGACATTGCAACTTAAAATAAAGGAAGTAAAACAAGAAAACCGTAAAAACGAAGTTTTTATTATACTCCCTTTATTTGCAAACTAAGTTTACCATCATGTAATTAAATAAATGATTGACTACTGCAAATTTCAGCTTGATCAGACCACGGGAAGTGGTCTAAAAATCGAAGCAAAGTTTTGCACGACGATTGCAGACATTGCAACTTAAAATAAAGGAAGTAAAACAAGAAAACCGTAAAAACGAAGTTTTTATTATACTCCCTTTATTTGCAAACTAAGTTTACCATCATGTAATTAAATAAATGATTGACTACTGCAAATGAAACGTACAGAAAAAATATCTGTGTCGCAAATCTCAAAAATATCTCCTTACTCCGTATGAATTGTTCTAAAAAAAATCGTAGCACATAATTATTTTTTTTTCTAGCTTTGCGCCGAAAAACTATAAAAAGTTGCACAGGCATTTTTAACGCGAAATTAAAATATTTTTTATACTTTTCTTTTAAGAAATGAATATTGTCATAAGTGTAGTATTATTAAGTGGTTTTAACTGAAAATTTGATAGGATGTATTGACAGGCACCACAAATCTGCTGTCCAAATTTCAGCTCGATCGGATCACGGAAAGTGGTCGAAAAATCGAAGCCAATTTTTGCACCACGCATGATTGCAGACAGACAGTCAGACAGAAAATGCAACTTAAAATAAAGTAAGTAACAAGAAAACCGTAAAAACGAAGTTTTTATTATACTCCCTTTATTTGCAAACTAAGTTTACCATCATGTAATTAAATAAATGATTGACTACAGCAAATGAAACGTACAGAAAAAATATCTGTGTCGCAAATCTCAAAAATATCTCCTTACTCCGTATGAATTGTTATAAAAATAATCGTAGCGCATAATTTTTTTTTTCTAGCTTTGCGCCGAAAAACTATAAAAAGTTGCACAGGCATTTTTAACGCGAAATTAAAATATTTCTTATACTTTCCTTTTAAGAAATGAATATTGTCATAAGTGTAGTATTATTAAGTCGTTTTAACTGAAAATATGATAGAATGTATTGTTAGGCGCCCCAAATCTGCTGTCCAAATTTCAGCTTGATCAGACCACGGAAAGTGGTCGAAAATTCGAAGCAAAGTTTTGCACGACGATTGCAGACATTGCAACTTAAAATAAAGGAAGTAAAACAAGAAAACCGTAAAAACGAAGTTTTATTATACTCCCTTTATTTGCAAACTAAGTTTACCATCATGTAATTAAATAAATGATTGACTACTGCAAATGAAACGTACAGAAAAAATATCTGTGTCGCAAATCTCAAAAATATCTCCTTACTCCGTATGAATTGTTCTAAAAAAAATGGTAGCACATAATAATTTTTTTTTCTAGCTTTGCGCCGAAAAACTATAAAAAGTTGCACAGGCATTTTTAACGCGAAATAAAAATATTTCTTATACTTTCCTTTTAAGAAATGAATATTGTCATAAGTGTAGTATTATTAAGTCGTTTTAACTGACAATTTAATAGGATGTATTGTTAGGCGCCACAAATCTGCTGTCCAAATTTCAGCTCGATCGGACCACGGGAAGTGGTCGAAAAATCGAAGCCAATTTTTGCACCACGCATGATTGCAGACAGACAGACAGACAGACAGAAAATGCAACTTAAAATAAAGGAAGTAACAAGAAAACCGTAAAAACGAAGTTTTTATTATACTCCCTTTATTTGCAAACTAAGTTTACCATCATGTAATTAAATAATTGATTGACTACTGCAAATGAAACGTACAGAAAAAATATCTGTGTCGCAAATCTCAAAAATATCTCCTTACTCCGTATGAATTGTTATAAAAATAATCGTAGCGCATAATTTTTTTTTTCTAGCTTTGCGCCGAAAAACTATAAAAAGTTGCACAGGCATTTTTAACGCGAAATTAAAATATTTCTTATACTTTCCTTTTAAGAAATGCATATTGTCATAAGTGTAGTATTATTAAGTTGTTTTAACTGAACATATGATAGAATGTATTGTTAGGCGCCCAAAATCTGCTGTCCAAATTTCAGCTTGATCAGACCACGGGAAGTGGTCTAAAAATCGAAGCAAAGTTTTGCACGACGATTGCAGACATTGCAACTTAAAATAAAGGAAGTAAAACAAGAAAACCGTAAAAACGAAGTTTTTATTATACTCCCTTTATTTGCAAACTAAGTTTACCATCATGTAATTAAATAAATGATTGACTACTGCAAATTTCAGCTTGATCAGACCACGGGAAGTGGTCTAAAAATCGAAGCAAAGTTTTGCACGACGATTGCAGACATTGCAACTTAAAATAAAGGAAGTAAAACAAGAAAACCGTAAAAACGAAGTTTTTATTATACTCCCTTTATTTGCAAACTAAGTTTACCATCATGTAATTAAATAAATGATTGACTACTGCAAATGAAACGTACAGAAAAAATATCTGTGTCGCAAATCTCAAAAATATCTCCTTACTCCGTATGAATTGTTCTAAAAAAAATCGTAGCACATAATTATTTTTTTTTCTAGCTTTGCGCCGAAAAACTATAAAAAGTTGCACAGGCATTTTTAACGCGAAATTAAAATATTTTTTATACTTTTCTTTTAAGAAATGAATATTGTCATAAGTGTAGTATTATTAAGTGGTTTTAACTGAAAATTTGATAGGATGTATTGACAGGCACCACAAATCTGCTGTCCAAATTTCAGCTCGATCGGATCACGGAAAGTGGTCGAAAAATCGAAGCCAATTTTTGCACCACGCATGATTGCAGACAGACAGTCAGACAGAAAATGCAACTTAAAATAAAGTAAGTAACAAGAAAACCGTAAAAACGAAGTTTTTATTATACTCCCTTTATTTGCAAACTAAGTTTACCATCATGTAATTAAATAAATGATTGACTACAGCAAATGAAACGTACAGAAAAAATATCTGTGTCGCAAATCTCAAAAATATCTCCTTACTCCGTATGAATTGTTATAAAAATAATCGTAGCGCATAATTTTTTTTTTCTAGCTTTGCGCCGAAAAACTATAAAAAGTTGCACAGGCATTTTTAACGCGAAATTAAAATATTTCTTATACTTTCCTTTTAAGAAATGAATATTGTCATAAGTGTAGTATTATTAAGTCGTTTTAACTGAAAATATGATAGAATGTATTGTTAGGCGCCCCAAATCTGCTGTCCAAATTTCAGCTTGATCAGACCACGGAAAGTGGTCGAAAATTCGAAGCAAAGTTTTGCACGACGATTGCAGACATTGCAACTTAAAATAAAGGAAGTAAAACAAGAAAACCGTAAAAACGAAGTTTTATTATACTCCCTTTATTTGCAAACTAAGTTTACCATCATGTAATTAAATAAATGATTGACTACTGCAAATGAAACGTACAGAAAAAATATCTGTGTCGCAAATCTCAAAAATATCTCCTTACTCCGTATGAATTGTTCTAAAAAAAATGGTAGCACATAATAATTTTTTTTTTTAGCTTTGCGCCGAAAAACTATAAAAAGTTGCACAGGCATTTTTAACGCGAAATAAAAATATTTCTTATACTTTCCTTTTAAATGAATATTGTCATAAGTGTAGTATTATTAAGTCGTTTTAACTGACAATTTAATAGGATGTATTGTTAGGCGCCACAAATCTGCTGTCCAAATTTCAGCTCGATCGGACCACGGGAAGTGGTTGAAAAATCGAAGCCAATTTTTGCACCACGCATGATTGCAGACAGACAGACAGACAGACAGAAAATGCAACTTAAAATAAAGGAAGTAACAAGAAAACCGTAAAAACGAAGTTTTTATTATACTCCCTTTATTTGCAAACTAAGTTTACCATCATGTAATTAAATAATTGATTGACTACTGCAAATGAAACGTACAGAAAAAATATCTGTGTCGCAAATCTCAAAAATATCTCCTTACTCCGTATGAATTGTTATAAAAATAATCGTAGCGCATAATTTTTTTTTTCTAGCTTTGCGCCGAAAAACTATAAAAAGTTGCACAGGCATTTTTAACGCGAAATTAAAATATTTCTTATACTTTCCTTTTAAGAAATGAATATTGTCATAAGTGTAGTATTATTAAGTCGTTTTAACTGAAAATATGATAGAATGTATTGTTAGGCGCCCCAAATCTGCTGTCCAAATTTCAGCTTGATCAGACCACGGAAAGTGGTCGAAAATTCGAAGCAAAGTTTTGCACGACGATTGCAGACATTGCAACTTAAAATAAAGGAAGTAAAACAAGAAAACCGTAAAAACGAAGTTTTATTATACTCCCTTTATTTGCAAACTAAGTTTACCATCATGTAATTAAATAAATGATTGACTACTGCAAATGAAACGTACAGAAAAAATATCTGTGTCGCAAATCTCAAAAATATCTCCTTACTCCGTATGAATTGTTCTAAAAAAAATGGTAGCACATAATAATTTTTTTTTTTAGCTTTGCGCCGAAAAACTATAAAAAGTTGCACAGGCATTTTTAACGCGAAATAAAAATATTTCTTATACTTTCCTTTTAAGAAATGAATATTGTCATAAGTGTAGTATTATTAAGTCGTTTTAACTGACAATTTAATAGGATGTATTGTTAGGCGCCACAAATCTGCTGTCCAAATTTCAGCTCGATCGGACCACGGGAAGTGGTTGAAAAATCGAAGCCAATTTTTGCACCACGCATGATTGCAGACAGACAGACAGACAGACAGAAAATGCAACTTAAAATAAAGGAAGTAACAAGAAAACCGTAAAAACGAAGTTTTTATTATACTCCCTTTATTTGCAAACTAAGTTTACCATCATGTAATTAAATAATTGATTGACTACTGCAAATGAAACGTACAGAAAAAATATCTGTGTCGCAAATCTCAAAAATATCTCCTTACTCCGTATGAATTGTTATAAAAATAATCGTAGCGCATAATTTTTTTTTTCTAGCTTTGCGCCGAAAAACTATAAAAAGTTGCACAGGCATTTTTAACGCGAAATTAAAATATTTCTTATACTTTCCTTTTAAGAAATGCATATTGTCATAAGTGTAGTATTATTAAGTTGTTTTAACTGAACATATGATAGAATGTATTGTTAGGCGCCCAAAATCTGCTGTCCAAATTTCAGCTTGATCAGACCACGGGAAGTGGTCTAAAAATCGAAGCAAAGTTTTGCACGACGATTGCAGACATTGCAACTTAAAATAAAGGAAGTAAAACAAGAAAACCGTAAAAACGAAGTTTTTATTATACTCCCTTTATTTGCAAACTAAGTTTACCATCATGTAATTAAATAAATGATTGACTACTGCAAATTTCAGCTTGATCAGACCACGGGAAGTGGTCTAAAAATCGAAGCAAAGTTTTGCACGACGATTGCAGACATTGCAACTTAAAATAAAGGAAGTAAAACAAGAAAACCGTAAAAACGAAGTTTTTATTATACTCCCTTTATTTGCAAACTAAGTTTACCATCATGTAATTAAATAAATGATTGACTACTGCAAATGAAACGTACAGAAAAAATATCTGTGTCGCAAATCTCAAAAATATCTCCTTACTCCGTATGAATTGTTCTAAAAAAAATCGTAGCACATAATTATTTTTTTTTCTAGCTTTGCGCCGAAAAACTATAAAAAGTTGCACAGGCATTTTTAACGCGAAATTAAAATATTTTTTATACTTTTCTTTTAAGAAATGAATATTGTCATAAGTGTAGTATTATTAAGTGGTTTTAACTGAAAATTTGATAGGATGTATTGACAGGCACCACAAATCTGCTGTCCAAATTTCAGCTCGATCGGATCACGGAAAGTGGTCGAAAAATCGAAGCCAATTTTTGCACCACGCATGATTGCAGACAGACAGTCAGACAGAAAATGCAACTTAAAATAAAGTAAGTAACAAGAAAACCGTAAAAACGAAGTTTTTATTATACTCCCTTTATTTGCAAACTAAGTTTACCATCATGTAATTAAATAAATGATTGACTACAGCAAATGAAACGTACAGAAAAAATATCTGTGTCGCAAATCTCAAAAATATCTCCTTACTCCGTATGAATTGTTATAAAAATAATCGTAGCGCATAATTTTTTTTTTCTAGCTTTGCGCCGAAAAACTATAAAAAGTTGCACAGGCATTTTTAACGCGAAATTAAAATATTTCTTATACTTTCCTTTTAAGAAATGAATATTGTCATAAGTGTAGTATTATTAAGTCGTTTTAACTGAAAATATGATAGAATGTATTGTTAGGCGCCCCAAATCTGCTGTCCAAATTTCAGCTTGATCAGACCACGGAAAGTGGTCGAAAATTCGAAGCAAAGTTTTGCACGACGATTGCAGACATTGCAACTTAAAATAAAGGAAGTAAAACAAGAAAACCGTAAAAACGAAGTTTTATTATACTCCCTTTATTTGCAAACTAAGTTTACCATCATGTAATTAAATAAATGATTGACTACTGCAAATGAAACGTACAGAAAAAATATCTGTGTCGCAAATCTCAAAAATATCTCCTTACTCCGTATGAATTGTTCTAAAAAAAATGGTAGCACATAATAATTTTTTTTTTTAGCTTTGCGCCGAAAAACTATAAAAAGTTGCACAGGCATTTTTAACGCGAAATAAAAATATTTCTTATACTTTCCTTTTAAATGAATATTGTCATAAGTGTAGTATTATTAAGTCGTTTTAACTGACAATTTAATAGGATGTATTGTTAGGCGCCACAAATCTGCTGTCCAAATTTCAGCTCGATCGGACCACGGGAAGTGGTTGAAAAATCGAAGCCAATTTTTGCACCACGCATGATTGCAGACAGACAGACAGACAGACAGAAAATGCAACTTAAAATAAAGGAAGTAACAAGAAAACCGTAAAAACGAAGTTTTTATTATACTCCCTTTATTTGCAAACTAAGTTTACCATCATGTAATTAAATAATTGATTGACTACTGCAAATGAAACGTACAGAAAAAATATCTGTGTCGCAAATCTCAAAAATATCTCCTTACTCCGTATGAATTGTTATAAAAATAATCGTAGCGCATAATTTTTTTTTTCTAGCTTTGCGCCGAAAAACTATAAAAAGTTGCACAGGCATTTTTAACGCGAAATTAAAATATTTCTTATACTTTCCTTTTAAGAAATGAATATTGTCATAAGTGTAGTATTATTAAGTCGTTTTAACTGAAAATATGATAGAATGTATTGTTAGGCGCCCCAAATCTGCTGTCCAAATTTCAGCTTGATCAGACCACGGAAAGTGGTCGAAAATTCGAAGCAAAGTTTTGCACGACGATTGCAGACATTGCAACTTAAAATAAAGGAAGTAAAACAAGAAAACCGTAAAAACGAAGTTTTATTATACTCCCTTTATTTGCAAACTAAGTTTACCATCATGTAATTAAATAAATGATTGACTACTGCAAATGAAACGTACAGAAAAAATATCTGTGTCGCAAATCTCAAAAATATCTCCTTACTCCGTATGAATTGTTCTAAAAAAAATGGTAGCACATAATAATTTTTTTTTTTAGCTTTGCGCCGAAAAACTATAAAAAGTTGCACAGGCATTTTTAACGCGAAATAAAAATATTTCTTATACTTTCCTTTTAAGAAATGAATATTGTCATAAGTGTAGTATTATTAAGTCGTTTTAACTGACAATTTAATAGGATGTATTGTTAGGCGCCACAAATCTGCTGTCCAAATTTCAGCTCGATCGGACCACGGGAAGTGGTTGAAAAATCGAAGCCAATTTTTGCACCACGCATGATTGCAGACAGACAGACAGACAGACAGAAAATGCAACTTAAAATAAAGGAAGTAACAAGAAAACCGTAAAAACGAAGTTTTTATTATACTCCCTTTATTTGCAAACTAAGTTTACCATCATGTAATTAAATAATTGATTGACTACTGCAAATGAAACGTACAGAAAAAATATCTGTGTCGCAAATCTCAAAAATATCTCCTTACTCCGTATGAATTGTTATAAAAATAATCGTAGCGCATAATTTTTTTTTTCTAGCTTTGCGCCGAAAAACTATAAAAAGTTGCACAGGCATTTTTAACGCGAAATTAAAATATTTCTTATACTTTCCTTTTAAGAAATGAATATTGTCATAAGTGTAGTATTATTAAGTTGTTTTAACTGAACATATGATAGAATGTATTGTTAGGCGCCCCAAATCTGCTGTCCAAATTTCAGCTTGATCAGACCACGGGAAGTGGTCTAAAAATCGAAGCAAAGTTTTGCACGACGATTGCAGACATTGCAACTTAAAATAAAGGAAGTAAAACAAGAAAACCGTAAAAACGAAGTTTTTATTATACTCCCTTTATTTGCAAACTAAGTTTACCATCATGTAATTAAATAAATGATTGACTACTGCAAATTTCAGCTTGATCAGACCACGGGAAGTGGTCTAAAAATCGAAGCAAAGTTTTGCACGACGATTGCAGACATTGCAACTTAAAATAAAGGAAGTAAAACAAGAAAACCGTAAAAACGAAGTTTTTATTATACTCCCTTTATTTGCAAACTAAGTTTACCATCATGTAATTAAATAAATGATTGACTACTGCAAATGAAACGTACAGAAAAAATATCTGTGTCGCAAATCTCAAAAATATCTCCTTACTCCGTATGAATTGTTCTAAAAAAAATCGTAGCACATAATTATTTTTTTTTCTAGCTTTGCGCCGAAAAACTATAAAAAGTTGCACAGGCATTTTTAACGCGAAATTAAAATATTTTTTATACTTTTCTTTTAAGAATTGAATATTGTCATAAGTGTAGTATTATTAAGTGGTTTTAACTGAAAATTTGATAGGATGTATTGACAGGCACCACAAATCTGCTGTCCAAATTTCAGCTCGATCGGATCACGGGAAGTGGTCGAAAAATCGAAGCCAATTTTTGCACCACGCATGATTGCAGACAGACAGTCAGACAGAAAATGCAACTTAAAATAAAGTAAGTAACAAGAAAACCGTAAAAACGAAGTTTTTATTATACTCCCTTTATTTGCAAACTAAGTTTACCATCATGTAATTAAATAAATGATTGACTACAGCAAATGAAACGTACAGAAAAAATATCTGTGTCGCAAATCTCAAAAATATCTCCTTACTCCGTATGAATTGATATAAAAATAATCGTAGCGCATAATTTTTTTTTTCTAGCTTTGCGCCGAAAAACTATAAAAAGTTGCACAGGCATTTTTAACGCGAAATTAAAATATTTCTTATACTTTCCTTTTAAGAAATGAATATTGTCATAAGTGTAGTATTATTAAGTCGTTTTAACTGAAAATATGATAGAATGTATTGTTAGGCGCCCCAAATCTGCTGTCCAAATTTCAGCTTGATCAGACCACGGAAAGTGGTCGAAAATTCGAAGCAAAGTTTTGCACGACGATTGCAGACATTGCAACTTAAAATAAAGGAAGTAAAACAAGAAAACCGTAAAAACGAAGTTTTATTATACTCCCTTTATTTTCAAACTAAGTTTACCATCATGTAATTAAATAAATGATTGACTACTGCAAATGAAACGTACAGAAAAAATATCTGTGTCGCAAATCTCAAAAATATCTCCTTACTCCGTATGAATTGTTCTAAAAAAAATCGTAGCACATAATTATTTTTTTTTCTAGCTTTGCGCCGAAAAACTATAAAAAGTTGCACAGGCATTTTTAACGCGAAATAAAAATATTTCTTATACTTTCCTTTTAAATGAATATTGTCATAAGTGTAGTATTATTAAGTCGTTTTAACTGACAATTTAATAGGATGTATTGTTAGGCGCCACAAATCTGCTGTCCAAATTTCAGCTCGATCGGACCACGGGAAGTGGTTGAAAAATCGAAGCCAATTTTTGCACCACGCATGATTGCAGACAGACAGACAGACAGACAGAAAATGCAACTTAAAATAAAGGAAGTAACAAGAAAACCGTAAAAACGAAGTTTTTATTATACTCCCTTTATTTGCAAACTAAGTTTACCATCATGTAATTAAATAAATGATTGACTACAGCAAATGAAACGTACAGAAAAAATATCTGTGTCGCAAATCTCAAAAATATCTCCTTACTCCGTATGAATTGTTATAAAAATAATCGTAGCGCATAATTTTTTTTTTCTAGCTTTGCGCCGAAAAACTATAAAAAGTTGCACAGGCATTTTTAACGCGAAATTAAAATATTTCTTATACTTTCCTTTTAAGAAATGAATATTGTCATAAGTGTAGTATTATTAAGTCGTTTTAACTGAAAATATGATAGAATGTATTGTTAGGCGCCCCAAATCTGCTGTCCAAATTTCAGCTTGATCAGACCACGGAAAGTGGTCGAAAATTCGAAGCAAAGTTTTGCACGACGATTGCAGACATTGCAACTTAAAATAAAGGAAGTAAAACAAGAAAACCGTAAAAACGAAGTTTTATTATACTCCCTTTATTTTCAAACTAAGTTTACCATCATGTAATTAAATAAATGATTGACTACTGCAAATGAAACGTACAGAAAAAATATCTGTGTCGCAAATCTCAAAAATATCTCCTTACTCCGTATGAATTGTTCTAAAAAAAATGGTAGCACATAATAATTTTTTTTTCTAGTTTTGCGCCGAAAAACTAGAAAAAGTTGCACAGGCATTTTTAACGCGAAATAAAAATATTTCTTATACTTTCCTTTTAAGAAATGAATATTGTCATAAGTGTAGTATTATTAAGTCGTTTTAACTGAAAGTTTGATAGGATGTTTTGTCAGGCGCCACAAATCTGCTGTCCAAATTTCAGCTCGATCGGACCACGGGAAGTGGTAGAAAAATCGAAGCCAATTTTTGCACCACGCATGATTGCAGACAGACAGACAGACAGACAGACAGAAAATGCAACTTAAAATAAAGGAAGTAAAAAGATGTTAAATTTCAACAAGGAATTCCGACGTGAAAAAAAACAAAACACTATTGAAATGTACCTACCTACTCTCTAGGCATGCGCAGTGGAACCGAGGCATGAGAGTAAACATTAACGTCTTTGATTCTAGCATTTAACTGAAACTTCGCGTTTTTTTTTTTGTCGTTTTATATTTTTTGTGTTTTTGTTTAGACGATGCAGCTAAGGAGCAAACTCTGAGTAAAAAAACAAAAACAGAATAATGTTTTTCAACGAAAAAGTTATAGATATCTAAACGTGTTTATAAAATCAGAAGTCCAGTGGCATTCAAAAATAGTTTTGCCAAGTAATATTGTTACCAGATTGGTTGAACAAAAGATTGGCCAGCAAATTGGTGTTAAAACTTCTTACACGTACATTATTTAAATTGGTAAATATCAGTGTGCAGCAAAGAAAAAGATGGCTTTTATTATGCGATAGGCTGGACATCCTGGACGTCATGCATGGTCAGGATACATCTTCTCAAACCGCGTAGGACACCCGTATGAAACTTCACTTAAAGCACTAAGTACACTCTAAATGCTTCGGGGTCAAGGTTTTGATGGTGCACAACACAAAGGTGGACATTTTAAACTCTTGTTTAAGTAAAGTAGTATCTCCGTTGGCCTGGTATATGGTAAAAAAGGCTCTCCATTGGCCTGCTATATGGTAAAGTAGGCTCTCCATTGGCCTGGTATGAGGTAAAGTAGTCTCTCCATTGGCCTGGTATATGGTAAAGTAGGCTCTCCATTGGCCTGGTATATGGTAAAGTAGGCTCTCCATTGGTCTGGTATATGGTAAAGTAGGCTCTCCATTGGCCTGGTATATGCTAAAGTAGTATCTCCATTGGCCTGGTATATGCTAAAGTAGTCTCTCCATTGGCCTGGTAAATGTTAAAGTAGTCTCTCCATTGGCCGGGTATATGGTAAAGTTGGTTATCCATTGGCCTGGTATATGGTAAAGTAGTCTCTCCATTGGCCTGGTATATGCTAAAGTAGTATCTCCATTGGCCTGGTATATGCTAAAGTAGTCTCTCCATTGGCCTGGTATATGGTAAAGTAGTATCTACATTGGCCTGGTATATGGTAAAGTAGGTTCTACCTTGGTCTGGTATATGGTAAAGTAGTCTCTCCATTGGCCTGGTATATGACTGCTGGTTCTTAGAGGTAGACCTTGTCGATGTTGTAGTTTCAATGAATAATAATTTACTCTGCAGGTTCTGTCTTGATATTCAAAACATATACAATATTGCAAGTGCATCCAACAAGAAAAGATGTATGCCTTGTTGTATTCTCTGAGATTCTCGAAGCTGGTGAACTTCAGACTGGTCGTGGAATGCATCAAGAATAGAATATTCAAATAATGTCAGCTATCTACTGGAAAAGCCAGCTGTTATCGATTGAAAATCGAGCATTCTCTGCATTAAATATTTTGAAAAAAAAAGGTTGCATGCATTCAGAGGGGACGAATGTATGTTAGCCTAACTATAATATTGATTTACACTGAAAAGGCACCAGCATAATAGTTCAAAGGTTATTAATTACTTCATGCTATTGTCATGATGTAGATTACAGAAAGAAAACAGATTGAAATTTATATAGGCTAGAGATATTTTTGTAGATCTGAATAAAACGGAACACGGTGGTCGCAACACGTTCGGCTAGCGTACCTAAGGAATTGAACCCCACTTCTCTTAGAGAGAATGAATTGAACCCCACTTCTCTTAGAGAGAAGGAATTGAACCCCACTTCTCTTAGAGAGAATGAATTGAACCCACTTCTCTTAGAGAGAATGAATTGAGCCCCACTTCTCTTAGAGAGAATGAATTGAATTCCACTTCTCTTAGAGAGAATGAATTGAACCCCACTTCTCTTAGAGAGAATGAATTGAACCCCACTTCTCTTAGAGAGAATGAATTGAACCCCACTTCTCTTAGAGAGAATGAATTGAACCCCACTTCTCTTAGAGAGAATGAATTGAACCCCACTTCTCTTAGAGAGAATGAATTGAACCCCACTTCTCTTAGAGAGAATGAATTGAACCCCACTTCTCTTAGAGAGAATGAATGGAACCCCACTTCTCTTAGAGAGAATGCTAGCCGAGATTACTCTCTTAGGGATTTGAGAACAAATTCCGCTGTATCATGCAGCTGTGATTTGTTACCATAAAGTTTCGGCACAAACGGTTGGCTATCCTTGTCCACCCTAAGAGCCTGCAAGGCAGGGCAGTATATAGCACGTGTTCGACATTCCCTACTGCTTCCCTGCAGTTTCGACACCGCGAATCAAGGTGGGGCCTAAACCTACAAATGTAGGCCTCTATCGGACAATGCCCAGTTCAAAACTGTTAGCTTCCCCGGGTTAGCTAGACTTGGCCGTTTGTCAGATTCGTCCCAGCTCACGTACCACTATTCAGTCAGCAACTCACCTATCAATCTGAGGACACCCTCAAATTCAAATGAGAACAAATCATTAAAGTGAAAGAAACAGAGAAAAATACTTAGTCTAATGATTACAACAAATTTATTATAATATATGGAAAGTCATAAGTTTACAGGGTAAAAATCATGTCTTGAGTCAGAATATTTTGGGTGACGAGGACTTCCAAAACACAATTAAAATAAATAGCCAATTCTGTTATAGTGCTTTCATTCTTTTTCGTGGTAATGCGATACCAAATTTAATAGTGCTTCTACTTCTCAGGGACTCTATTTAGCAGTGAATCTATTGTGTGACTCTTTCATGTAAAGACTCTATTTATCTTTGGTTCTAATTAACAGTAAATCTTGTTCTAGAACTGGTGACTCTATTGGCATATGTCACGTAACAAAATGGTTTAGGGGGTCAACTTAGACCTGGTATTCAGGTACTGCTTTTATGTCCAATAAAATACTATTCAAAGTACAATAATACAAAAAATAACTGACTGGAACGCTATTTATGATTTTTTAAAGTGAATTCTAACACGTGCAATATTAAACTGTAAAGAAATGATAGATTTTAATTTAAATCTTAACACTACAAAGTAAGAGGTGTTTTAATGTCAAGCCGTAAAGCTTTATTTATTATAATAAAATTATAGTTGATATTTTAAGGATTATGTCTACAATAGTCAATAAAACCTTGCGAGGCTCAGTATAAAATAAATAGACATAGTATTAAGACAAACCCAAAAATTTGTCTGCTGGCAGACTCAGCATTTGGATCAATGGCGCTCTTCGCAGTATCAAGTAATTCTTGGTTCTTCAGTCCTGAATAATCGTCATTCTGTTTATCAAACAGGGAGCGCTTGAAACTGTATAACAAGTGAAAAAATGTGTCAATAATCATTTGGCTAATGATATCATACATGGAGCACGGAGACCTCTCTCTCAAGAAAGTGTTCTTAGATAAAAGTAACAGTAGCGACCTGGGGTGGGGTGGTGATATATCAAGCAGAGAGTGGTGTCTGCATTAGGCGGCACCGCAAAGGAGCGGCAAGGCAGCGATAGCTAAAGATCCATAGTTAGTACCAAATTTGAATCGTTTAAACATTTGAAGCATATTCAAAAATTTGTAGTGATTCTATTTTGTAGTGATTCTATTTTGCAGTGATTCTATTTTGCATTGATTCGATTTTGTAGTGATTCGATTTTGTAGTGATTCTATTTTATAGCGATTCTGATTTGTAGTGATTCTATTTTGCATTGATTCGATTTTGTAGTGATTCTATTTTGTAGTGATTCTATTTTGCATTGATTCGATTTTGTAGTGATTCGACTTTGTAGTGATTCTATTTTGTAGCGATTCTATTTTGTAGCGATTCTATTTTGTAGTGATACTATATTGTAGCGATTCTATTTTGTAGTGATTCTATTTTGTAGCGATTCTATTTTGTAGTGATTATATTTTGTAGTGATTCGATTTTGTAGTGATTTTATTTTGCATTGATTCGATTTCGTAGTGATTCTATTGTGTAACGATTATATTTTGTAGTGATTCTATTTTGCATTGATTAGATTTTGTAGTGATTCTATTGTGTAACGATTCTATTTTGTAGTGATTCTATTTTGCATTGATTAGATTTTGTAGTTGTTATAGTCTGGTGAATGAAAGAGAGTAGTATAGGGGAAATGACTCATGTTATTCAATTGAATATTGAGATGCAAGAGTTAAAAGGGCAATTTTCAATCCTGTCCTTGAATGTCAAGCATAGATTTCTACGTCGCAGATAGTTTTGGGGAAATTGCGTTTTTAGCTTTAAACCTTGATATTCACGAGGAAAGTGAGGAAAAAAGCGCGAGTGATCATGGGACGAGAGTTGAATAAATTTTAGTTAACTTCAGAAGCTTGAGCTGAAAAGATGTGTATGAAAGTTATAGTTATAGTGAAGTGATTGAATATTGGACTCAGAGGAAGATACATTCTATAAATTGGAACTATGTTATAATTCATGTTCACGTGATGGATATGTATCTATATTAATAAATGTCGTGCTGCAAATCAAGTGTTATTTAATCCATCATAAACTGTTATCTGTCCTGTGAAATTTATGACAGATCGAAGAAACTAGAAGTTATACTCATAATGAACATATAGAACTGTGAAATACTATAAGTAATAAGGCAATGTTTAATAGGCAAAATAATAGCCTATTAACAGTAGTGATTCTACTTTGTAGCGATTCTATTTTGTAGTGATTCTATTTTGTAGTGATACTATATTGTAGCGATTCTATTTTGTAGTGATTCTATTTTGTAGCGATTCTATTTTGTAGTGATTATATTTTGTAGTGATTCGATTTTGTAGTGATTTTATTTTGCATTGATTCGATTTCGTAGTGATTCTATTGTGTAACGATTATATTTTGTAGTGATTCTATTTTGCATTGATTAGATTTTGTAGTGATTCTATTGTGTAACGATTCTATTTTGTAGTGATTCTATTTTGCATTGATTAGATTTTGTAGTTGTTATAGTCTGGTGAATGAAAGAGAGTAGTATAGGGGAAATGACTCATGTTATTCAATTGAATATTGAGATGCAAGAGTTAAAAGGGCAATTTTCAATCCTGTCCTTGAATGTCAAGCATAGATTTCTACGTCGCAGATAGTTTTGGGGAAATTGCGTTTTTAGCTTTAAACCTTGATATTCACGAGGAAAGTGAGGAAAAAAGCGCGAGTGATCATGGGACGAGAGTTGAATAAATTTTAGTTAACTTCAGAAGCTTGAGCTGAAAAGATGTGTATGAAAGTTATAGTTATAGTGAAGTGATTGAATATTGGACTCAGAGGAAGATACATTCTATAAATTGGAACTATGTTATAATTCATGTTCACGTGATGGATATGTATCTATATTAATAAATGTCGTGCTGCAAATCAAGTGTTATTTAATCCATCATAAACTGTTATCTGTCCTGTGAAATTTATGACAGATCGAAGAAACTAGAAGTTATACTCATAATGAACATATAGAACTGTGAAATACTATAAGTAATAAGGCAATGTTTAATAGGCAAAATAATAGCCTATTAACAGTAGTGATTCTACTTTGTAGCGATTCTATTTTGTAGTGATTCTATTTTGTAGTGATACTATATTGTAGCGATTCTATTTTGTAGTGATTCTATTTTGTAGCGATTCTATTTTGTAGTGATTATATTTTGTAGTGATTCGATTTTGTAGTGATTTTATTTTGCATTGATTCGATTTCGTAGTGATTCTATTGTGTAACGATTATATTTTGTAGTGATTCTATTTTGCATTGATTAGATTTTGTAGTGATTCTATTGTGTAACGATTCTATTTTGTAGTGATTCTATTTTGCATTGATTAGATTTTGTAGTTGTTATAGTCTGGTGAATGAAAGAGAGTAGTATAGGGGAAATGACTCATGTTATTCAATTGAATATTGAGATGCAAGAGTTAAAAGGGCAATTTTCAATCCTGTCCTTGAATGTCAAGCATAGATTTCTACGTCGCAGATAGTTTTGGGGAAATTGCGTTTTTAGCTTTAAACCTTGATATTCACGAGGAAAGTGAGGAAAAAAGCGCGAGTGATCATGGGACGAGAGTTGAATAAATTTTAGTTAACTTCAGAAGCTTGAGCTGAAAAGATGTGTATGAAAGTTATAGTTATAGTGAAGTGATTGAATATTGGACTCAGAGGAAGATACATTCTATAAATTGGAACTATGTTATAATTCATGTTCACGTGATGGATATGTATCTATATTAATAAATGTCGTGCTGCAAATCAAGTGTTATTTAATCCATCATAAACTGTTATCTGTCCTGTGAAATTTATGACAGATCGAAGAAACTAGAAGTTATACTCATAATGAACATATAGAACTGTGAAATACTATAAGTAATAAGGCAATGTTTAATAGGCAAAATAATAGCCTATTAACAGTAGTGATTCTACTTTGTAGCGATTCTATTTTGTAGTGATTCTATTTTGTAGTGATACTATATTGTAGCGATTCTATTTTGTAGTGATTCTATTTTGTAGCGATTCTATTTTGTAGTGATTATATTTTGTAGTGATTCGATTTTGTAGTGATTTTATTTTGCATTGATTCGATTTCGTAGTGATTCTATTGTGTAACGATTATATTTTGTAGTGATTCTATTTTGCATTGATTAGATTTTGTAGTGATTCTATTGTGTAACGATTCTATTTTGTAGTGATTCTATTTTGCATTGATTAGATTTTGTAGTTGTTATAGTCTGGTGAATGAAAGAGAGTAGTATAGGGGAAATGACTCATGTTATTCAATTGAATATTGAGATGCAAGAGTTAAAAGGGCAATTTTCAATCCTGTCCTTGAATGTCAAGCATAGATTTCTACGTCGCAGATAGTTTTGGGGAAATTGCGTTTTTAGCTTTAAACCTTGATATTCACGAGGAAAGTGAGGAAAAAAGCGCGAGTGATCATGGGACGAGAGTTGAATAAATTTTAGTTAACTTCAGAAGCTTGAGCTGAAAAGATGTGTATGAAAGTTATAGTTATAGTGAAGTGATTGAATATTGGACTCAGAGGAAGATACATTCTATAAATTGGAACTATGTTATAATTCATGTTCACGTGATGGATATGTATCTATATTAATAAATGTCGTGCTGCAAATCAAGTGTTATTTAATCCATCATAAACTGTTATCTGTCCTGTGAAATTTATGACAGATCGAAGAAACTAGAAGTTATACTCATAATGAACATATAGAACTGTGAAATACTATAAGTAATAAGGCAATGTTTAATAGGCAAAATAATAGCCTATTAACAGTAGTGATTCTACTTTGTAGCGATTCTATTTTGTAGTGATTCTATTTTGTAGTGATACTATATTGTAGCGATTCTATTTTGTAGTGATTCTATTTTGTAGCGATTCTATTTTGTAGTGATTATATTTTGTAGTGATTCGATTTTGTAGTGATTTTATTTTGCATTGATTCGATTTCGTAGTGATTCTATTGTGTAACGATTATATTTTGTAGTGATTCTATTTTGCATTGATTAGATTTTGTAGTGATTCTATTGTGTAACGATTCTATTTTGTAGTGATTCTATTTTGCATTGATTAGATTTTGTAGTTGTTATAGTCTGGTGAATGAAAGAGAGTAGTATAGGGGAAATGACTCATGTTATTCAATTGAATATTGAGATGCAAGAGTTAAAAGGGCAATTTTCAATCCTGTCCTTGAATGTCAAGCATAGATTTCTACGTCGCAGATAGTTTTGGGGAAATTGCGTTTTTAGCTTTAAACCTTGAGATTCACGAGGAAAGTGAGGAAAAAAGCGCGAGTGATCATGGGACGAGAGTTGAATAAATTTTAGTTAACTTCAGAAGCTTGAGCTGAAAAGATGTGTATGAAAGTTATAGTTATAGTGAAGTGATTGAATATTGGACTCAGAGGAAGATACATTCTATAAATTGGAACTATGTTATAATTCATGTTCACGTGATGGATATGTATCTATATTAATAAATGTCGTGCTGCAAATCAAGTGTTATTTAATCCATCATAAACTGTTATCTGTCCTGTGAAATTTATGACAGATCGAAGAAACTAGAAGTTATACTCATAATGAACATATAGAACTGTGAAATACTATAAGTAATAAGGCAATGTTTAATAGGCAAAATAATAGCCTATTAACAGTAGTGATTCTACTTTGTAGCGATTCTATTTTGTAGTGATTCTATTTTGTAGTGATACTATATTGTAGCGATTCTATTTTGTAGTGATTCTATTTTGTAGCGATTCTATTTTGTAGTGATTATATTTTGTAGTGATTCGATTTTGTAGTGATTTTATTTTGCATTGATTCGATTTCGTAGTGATTCTATTGTGTAACGATTATATTTTGTAGTGATTCTATTTTGCATTGATTAGATTTTGTAGTGATTCTATTGTGTAACGATTCTATTTTGTAGTGATTCTATTTTGCATTGATTAGATTTTGTAGTTGTTATAGTCTGGTGAATGAAAGAGAGTAGTATAGGGGAAATGACTCATGTTATTCAATTGAATATTGAGATGCAAGAGTTAAAAGGGCAATTTTCAATCCTGTCCTTGAATGTCAAGCATAGATTTCTACGTCGCAGATAGTTTTGGGGAAATTGCGTTTTTAGCTTTAAACCTTGAGATTCACGAGGAAAGTGAGGAAAAAAGCGCGAGTGATCATGGGACGAGAGTTGAATAAATTTTAGTTAACTTCAGAAGCTTGAGCTGAAAAGATGTGTATGAAAGTTATAGTTATAGTGAAGTGATTGAATATTGGACTCAGAGGAAGATACATTCTATAAATTGGAACTATGTTATAATTCATGTTCACGTGATGGATATGTATCTATATTAATAAATGTCGTGCTGCAAATCAAGTGTTATTTAATCCATCATAAACTGTTATCTGTCCTGTGAAATTTATGACAGATCGAAGAAACTAGAAGTTATACTCATAATGAACATATAGAACTGTGAAATACTATAAGTAATAAGGCAATGTTTAATAGGCAAAATAATAGCCTATTAACAGTAGTGATTCTACTTTGTAGCGATTCTATTTTGTAGTGATTCTATTTTGTAGTGATACTATATTGTAGCGATTCTATTTTGTAGTGATTCTATTTTGTAGCGATTCTATTTTGTAGTGATTATATTTTGTAGTGATTCGATTTTGTAGTGATTTTATTTTGCATTGATTCGATTTCGTAGTGATTCTATTGTGTAACGATTATATTTTGTAGTGATTCTATTTTGCATTGATTAGATTTTGTAGTGATTCTATTGTGTAACGATTCTATTTTGTAGTGATTCTATTTTGCATTGATTAGATTTTGTAGTTGTTATAGTCTGGTGAATGAAAGAGAGTAGTATAGGGGAAATGACTCATGTTATTCAATTGAATATTGAGATGCAAGAGTTAAAAGGGCAATTTTCAATCCTGTCCTTGAATGTCAAGCATAGATTTCTACGTCGCAGATAGTTTTGGGGAAATTGCGTTTTTAGCTTTAAACCTTGAGATTCACGAGGAAAGTGAGGAAAAAAGCGCGAGTGATCATGGGACGAGAGTTGAATAAATTTTAGTTAACTTCAGAAGCTTGAGCTGAAAAGATGTGTATGAAAGTTATAGTTATAGTGAAGTGATTGATTCTATTTTGCATTGATTCGATTTTGTAGTGATTCTATTTTACATTGATTCGATTTTGTAGTAATTCTATTTTGTAGCGATTCAATTTTGTAGTGATTCTTTTTTGTAGTGATTCGATTTTGTAGTGATTCTATTTTGCATTGATTCGATTTTGTAGTGACTCTATATTGTAGTGATTCTATTTTGTAGTGAGTTTATTTTGTAGTGATTCGATGTTGTAGTGATTCTATTTTGTAGTAATTCTATTTTGTAGTGATTCAATTTTATAGTGATTCTATTTTGTAGTGATTCTATTTTGCATTGATTCGATTTTGTAGTGACTCTATTTTGTAGTGATTCTATTTTGTAGTGATTCTATTTTGCATTGATTCGATGTTGTAGTGATTCTATTTTGTAGTAATTCTATTTTGTAGTGATTCTATTTTGTAGTGATTCTATTTTGTAGTGATTCTTTTTTGTAATTTTTTTATTTTGTAGTTATTCTATTTTGTGTGATTCTATTTGTTGTGATTTTTTTTTGTAGCGATTCTATTTTCTAATGATTTTATTTTGTAATGATTCTCTATTGTAGTGATTCTATATTGAAGTGATTCTATTTTGAAGTGATTCTATTTTGTAGTGATTCTATTTTGTAGTGATTCTATTTTGTAGTGATCCTATTTAGTAGCGATTCTTTTTTGTACTGATTCTATTTTGTAGTGATTCTTTTTTGTATTGATTCTATTTTGTAGTGATTTGTTTTTGTAGCGATTCTATTTTGTAGTGATTTTTTTTCTTAGTGATTCAATTTTTAGTAATTCTATTTTGTTATGATTCTTTTTTGTAGTTATTCTATTTTGTAGTGATTCTATTTTGTAGTGATTCTATTTTGTAGTGATTCTATTTTGTGTGATTCTATTTGTTGTGATTTTTTTTTGTAGCGATTCTATTTTCTAATGATTTTATTTTGTAATGATTCTCTATTGTAGTGATTCTATATTGAAGTGATTCTATTTTGAAGTGATTCTATTTTGTAGTGATTCTATTTTGTAGTGATTCTATTTTGTAGTGATCCTATTTAGTAGCGATTCTTTTTTGTACTGATTCTATTTTGTAGTGATTCTTTTTTGTATTGATTCTATTTTGTAGTGATTTGTTTTTGTAGCGATTCTATTTTGTAGTGATTTTTTTTCTTAGTGATTCAATTTTTAGTAATTCTATTTTGTTATGATTCTTTTTTGTAGTTATTCTATTTTGTAGTGATTCTATTTTGTAGTGATTTTTTTTCTTAGTGATTCAATTTTTAGTAATTCTATTTTGTTATGATTCTTTTTTGTAGTTATTCTATTTTGTAGTGATTCTATTTTGTAGTGATTCTATTTTGTATTGATTCTATTTTGTGTTGATTCTTTTTTGTGATTTTTCTATTTTGTAGTGATTCAATTTTTTGTGATTCTATTTGTTGTGATTCTTTTTTATAGCGATTCTATTTTCTATTGATTTTATTTTGTAATGATTCTCTATTGTAGTGATTCTATATTGAAGTGATTCTATTTTATAGTGATTCTATTTTGTAGTGATTCTATTTTGTAGTGATTCTTTTTTGTAGTGATTCTATTTTGTAGTGATCCTTTTTTGTAGCGATTCTATTTTGTACTGATTCTATTTTGTAGTAATTCTTTTTTGTATTGATTCTATTTTGTAGTTATTCTTTTTTGTAGTGATTCTATTTTGTACTGATTCTATTTTGTAGCGATTCTATTTTGTAGTGATTCTATTTCTTAGTGATTCAATTTTTAGTAATTCTATTTTGTAATGATTCTTTTTTGTAGTGATTCTATTTTGTAGTGATTCTATTTTGTAGTGATTCTATTTTGTAGTGATTTTATTTTGTAGTGATTCTATTTTGTAGTGATCCTATTTTGTAGCGATTCTATTTTGTACTGATTCTATTTTGTAGTAATTCCTTTTTGTATTGATTCTATTTTGTAGTAATTTTTTTTTGTAGTGATTCTATTTTGTAGTGATTCTATTTTGTAGCGATTCTATTTTGTAGTGATTCTATTTCTTAGTGATTCAATTTTTAGTAATTCTATTTTGTAATGATTCTTTTTTGTAGTGATTCTATTTTGTAGTGATTCTATTTTGTGGTGATTCTATTTTGTAGTGATTCTATTTTGAAGTGATTCTATTTTGAAGTGATTCTATTTTGTAGTGATTCTATTTTGTAGTGATTCTCTATTGTAGTGATTCTCAATTGTAGTGATGCTATTTTCTATTTATTGTGATTCATGTTTGAAGTGGTTCTAAAATATTATGTATTGTATATATTCTACATCATAATGTTTAAATATCGCAGTGTTTTTACCCAGTGTATTATATAGATATCCCTTATAATATAACTACTTACTTCATGGTGCCAAACAAAAATAGAAGTTGATGAACGACATTACTTTGCTGTGATGGGCCTACACATAAAGATAAAACTTACCGTTTGTCCAACCAATTTTCACCTTCAGTGTTTCTTACTAAAGTAAAAACAAGAAATAAAGATAACATTAGAAAAAACACACATAAATAAATAAGTATAGGCCTGAGGCCTGTGCATTTTTGTTTGTGTTCTGTTAAATTACTGGCCTGTGTTTGATATTTACATAATGTCAGGATTCGACCCGCCAGTTTGCAAATTGGCCATTAACAAGTCGGAAGAAAAAAGTCATAAGCAGATTATATTTTGAAACACTGAATACAATTCTGCAAATTTCAAAGCTTTAGAAACTAGACCCGTCCTAGAATGCGACTATGTTGTGTGACATGCTTTGCCTTAGCTAAGATACAATTTAATATCAAAACATTTTTTTTGTAAACTAGACCTTATTTATTCATTTCATTCAATTCTCTCCGTGCCGGCTGGGGCTTGACACGAAACACAAAGATCTCCAATTATCTCGTTATGTTGCAGCTCTAGATGCTGTTTCTATGTTCAGATCTCTAGCCTACAGGTGCCTTTCCACTGTTCTTCTCCAGTCTCTCTTTGGTCTTCCTTACGACCTTTTTCCCTGGGGGGTTCATCTCAGGGCTGTCCTGAGAAGGGAATCAGCTGACATTTTGCAGACGTGTCTCACCCATCTCCATCTCCTTGTTGAGATGCTCTCTGCTAGCGGCACTACTCCTGTTTTCTCACGTAGGTCATCATTAGATATATCAGATCCGTCTAAGGATTTATTTTTTGTGTGTGATTTAAAATTCGTTGTGCACTGTATGAGATTGAATATACGTTGTGCAATTTAAGTGCCTTAAAATACGTTGTGTGATTTAATATACGCTGTTCAATTTTTGTAATTTAATATACGCTGTGCAATATGTGTGATTTAATAGGCAAGTTGTGTTGTGACATATATGTGAAGTAAAGTATATTGCGTAATAAATGTGGTAACACTTTTATTATCTGTAATGATCGAGTGCGTTGTAGTGTATTTATCTATCTTTATGTCTGTCTATCTATTTATTTCTATTTCTCTCTAAATATAAGAATAAGAATGGGCATTTCTATAGCGCTTCTATCCATGCTATTAAATTAGCATGCTCAGTGGGCTCTTGGTGTGATTTGCAGTGGCAGACGTGTTAGCCAAAGAGAAAGGTCTTCAAGTTCTTTTTAAAAGTTTCTCTTGTCCCAGATTCTCTCAGTGTCCATAAAGAAGGCGCCACTGACTCAAATGAGCGCACTCCCAGGTACTTCTTTCTGTGTCCATCCAAAGGAGTTTTGAGGAGTGACTGTGTTGAAGATCGCAGTTCCCTAAATGGTTCATGCCTTGAGATAAGCTCTCGAAGATAAGAAGGAGCAATGCCCTTTATGCATCCGTATGTAATGGACATAATTTTGTGCAGCTGGTTCTGGGGCAAACCCCACAGGCAACTATTGCAGTAATCCAACCTTTACTGGATAAGAGAGACTGCTACGGTATTGTCAGTCCATCTATTGCAATATCTATCTATCTGTCTAAATTTATATCTATCTATCTATCTAGCTATATGTCAGTTTTTCTTTTTATATGTCTAGATATCTATCTATATGACTAAATATCTATCTACGTTTCTATCTATCTATCTATCTATTTATTTATATGTATGTCTTTCTATTTATCTATCTGTCTAAATATCTATAGATCTGTCTAAATATCTGTAAATCTGTGCAAATATATATCTACCTTTCTATCTATCTCTCTATCTATCTATATGTCTGTCTTTCTTTTTATATGTCTAAATATCTATCTATCTATCTAATTATATCTCTAAAGCACCAACTTAGAAAAAAATTACCCGAAACTGAAAACAGGAAGATGACCATCAGACATAAACAGAGTTGCAATATTTTCACCATTTCAAAAAAGTTTACAAATAACTGTTCTTCAAACAATACTAATAGATATGTTGTGTTTTATGCTCTAGGAAACTGCTCTTGAATAGTTGTAAGCAAGGTCTCAGGGTTTAAAATATAAAGTATGACCCTGGTCTCTGCATAAATTAATACAAAGGCCACGTAAACAATTCAAAACAAAAACAAGCAACAACAAAAACATTTTAATTTTTAACCTTGACTCTATTTGGTTTATCACTGCAATGTGTTCGCGGGTGTTAACTTTAATAAAAATTAAAAGAACATTAACATTAGTACTATATAGCAATAATACTAATTTATACTTGTATGCCGCCACTTATCCCCCTCTCCCACTTCCCCACCACCACCACACACACAAGCTAAATACCTGCAGATAATCCTATTATCCATTTGTATAATCTTGTAGCTCATCCGTTAGAAGCAGACAAACACAGACCACCACTTCATAATAGTGGGGCTGGTTGGGTCGCATTTCAATAATACAAGAACACAACACAACAAGACTATGTTGTATTAGCATAAGGCATATGGTGTATGATTCTAATTATCTTTCCTGGATAGTTCATGCTACTCGTTCCATTCTTGAATATCACTCAGTAAGAAAGAACATTTTTAGGAATGTGTCTTACAGGAACCGTTTTTTTTCCTGGGTGATTCTTGTGGACTTATTTTAACCCCTCGGGGTTCAATAAAGTTTTTGACTTTGGGTTCAGCAACTGTGGGGAGTGGGGAGGGGGCATTATCGAATCCAGCTTGAATTGACCAAGGGGTTTTGAGAAATGAGGTGGGGCTGTCCTGTAGTCCATTCTAACCATTGACAGAGATCTACGAACGGTTGCAACACTCAAGTGTGTGCCCTTTTAGTTTTTTGAGTACTTAAAATACATCATAACATCGTCACATCCTGGATTCAGGTCCCTTCATGACATTTCACCAGCCTGTTCTTGTTGAGTTGCTGATGCCAAAGCCGCCCAACAGGGAAAGCTCCACAACCTCTATTCAGTGAAGTGCACTCTTGACTTCTGTCGAACTTTAATTAGTCTTAGATATTGTGTTGTTGGGGGTACATGTCTGGGTTAAAAACTATACGTTCAGACCCCGGGTAGGTGGCTTTTTTTCGATATGTAAGTGGCGCTGTTCCTTCACTTGACCATTTCCAGGACATTGATCTCCACATAGGACAAACACTATTGCCCTCTTAACTTCCATTACCAACATAGAACAAAATAAATGCATTTGTTTGCCTAGAATTCACTGCAAGTATGCCTATAATAAATTGTCCGCCTTATGGTATATCTATGATGCCCCTTTATAAAAAAACGGACATGCCATAGGTTCTTATGTCCTGGGCATATGGTGGAAGGGGGTGAGTATGGGGGGGTGCACACTAGGACTCTGTCCGAGACGTACCACCTGTCTGTAGGTATCATTTTCTCAGTTACATGCACTACACTCTTACCTCACCTGGGGAATTCTCCTTTGGTCATTAACGTGGTGGCATTGCTCGTATACCACCACCGTCATCCGGTAGCAGAATACCTGACTATAGGCATAGGCATCTAGGCACCGGGCTTGACGACATGGGCTGTTGCAAACATTCTATCCGCCCCTTCGTGTCGCAGTGTCTCTCGTCCGTGCAATGAAATCTTTGACGTGCAATAGGGGCTGTCCCACCGGTGCATTCTTAGGGGTAAGCGTATTGGTGGTTAACACATCTTCGCCTGCTTTGGGGCCCTTAGTTTATGTGCTCGATTTTGTTCTTGTGAAATACAAATGTCTGTCAGATTGATATGCGTGAGATGTATGCAGTACCATCCAACCTTATCAGCGTAATAAACGTTTTCGTCACTTGAAGAGAACTAGTTCGTTCCAATTATTTGTGTGTATCTGTGTTACAAAAAAAAAATGATGATTTGCGTGAAGATTCGCCCTTTAAGTAAAACTATCGAGCGTTGTCTAACTAAACACAACCTAGTCCAGCCTATAGCCATCATCCTCAGACCAACAAGCCAGTGAAGAGGGAGTTGGGGTCTGGCCCATCAGACGACCGAGACTCCTACACATCTCTGGGTGAACCTTTTCATCCAATCAAATCAGCGAACAGCTCGTCACACCAGAGTTCATTCCTTGTTGCTGTCCTCACTTCTTTTTATCTGTATTTCCTTTTTTGTTTCTTGCCTTCTCTTGTTGTGCCCTTCAGAATTATTATCTTATTATAAGCACACAAGTTTTTAAACGTTTGTTTAAACCGGGTGTGTACGCTAGGATTAGACTTCAAAAAATTTCTTCACTGTCATGCGTCTTTTATAACCATTGACAACCGCGTAAGTCTAAAGTAACTTGAATTAGTGGTATAGTCTTAAATAACCTCTGACAACCATGTTTAACTAAGGGGCTGATGTTGTGGATCAGGGGTCGGCAACCTTTTGCTAACAGTGTGCCAAATTAAATCATTCAGCGTGCCAACAGTCTAAAATGAATCGTTAAGAAGTTTTGGTTTTAATACAGAATTAACGTGTTTGTGATTATCATCCGCTTTATTTGCGTTTATATTAAATACACTATTTTATTGCTAAACATTCACATTAAAAAATGTATGGTAATTATTGTCTTAACATTATCATTTATGAGTCAAGATGAGGACCTATCCCGATTCTAAATGAAGTAGTTGTTATACAAGTTCCGTTTTATTAAATCGCATATTTTTCGACTTTAAATGAATACTTGTAGGCCTATTAATCCTATTATAATTGACTATAATAAGATGGACCGGCTTCTCTATTTTTAGAGCTATGTTCTTTTCGGTGCGTACACAACACTGATCTATAAATGTTTCCGCTCTGTACAACTTTCGATTTTAATTTTTTCTTGAGAAAATCATAGGGATTAAATAAAACGGAACTTGTATATCAATAACTTTATTTCCTGTATAGCAATTACGTTATTTAGAATCGGGAATTCCGAACATCAGTGTTTCATTTATATATATATATTTTTTTTTTCCAAAAATGTTTATTCATGAAAAATTGCATTTACATTACCAAAATTATTATTTTACACAGAGAAAAAAGGGATAGGAGACATTTATTACATTTTTACAATTCCAAAGAGATAGAAGACAGCAGAGAATATTGAATATTTAAATAATTAGTTTACCTGCACAATCTCATATATTTTACACGAAGAAAAGGAAATAGAAGAACAGTTCATACACATTTTAGGGGATAGAAGACAAAATGTTTTACGAGACAAAGAGTTTTCTAACTAACTTTAAATTTAAATTCATTCATTCTTTTTTATTTGACATTCTTGCTTAGCATCCATACATATTTAAATTAATTTAAACATATAATAAACGTAACCATCCAGTATTAACTGTGAGATATTTAAAACAACATAATATGGAGAAAAATAAACCAAAGTTTGGTAGAAATTATGTACATTTCGCTTCAATTGTTATATCCCTTTCGGAGTATATATTTAATGTCAACCAACAAGCGCGGTCTTAAATGTATATATATAAAAAAACAAAGAAAGGGTCACAGATGACAAAGGAAAGTGAAACACCCATATAAGACGGGTGACGAAAGGTGTCATTCACGGGTAATCCCACAACGGGAACCTTCACAAGTGAGAAAAAATCTGTGCAGTTCTCTAAAAAGATTAGGAAACTCCCAAGTTGTCTTTAGGTTTCAAATAGCGTTTAGCCGTTCCCATCGGCATGAACTATTGAAAGAGAGATAGGGAAATAAATGCAATTTGTTTGGTAGTGACATAAAGTTTGGAAGGCCCGACTTTCCTGGCCCTCCCACCTTCCTAAGCCAGCGTCGCCGGATGACTGGTCTGCACCAGTTAACACCCTGGCGAATGTGCCAAAAAAGGGGAAGTTGGGCCGGTATTTGTGTATCGGTCCTTCTTCTTTTACTATATATTGATGTCACTCTGATAAAAATAATTTGAAGAAAAAAGATTAATATTAGACATAAGTTTTTGTATTAGATAGGTAACGAAGAAAAAATTAGAAAAGAAGGGTAAGGAATAACGGGAGGAAAACAGTAGACCTTACTTCCATTCCGTGGAAGGCAGTGAAGCTAAAAGTAATAAAGGAGTCAAAATAGGTGAAGACGGACCCAGAAAGGCCAAGTCTCTCTCCTCGTTATTTCATGTGCAATAAGCCATGAAATGAAAATATTGTCTCCTAAACCTTTCAACAAATTTAACAAAATACACCCCTAAACTTATATAAAAATAATACGTACATAGTGGTGCGTAAAAAAAGAAAAATAACACACCACACACAAACAAAAACAACACAAAATTTTACATTCACTGAAAGAGACATCGCACCGGAAATGAAAATAAAAATTTGCCCTTGATGAATAGTTAACAACGTGAAACTTACAATACAAGGGCATCTCCGTATTTAAAACAACGCATTAATAACATATGCATGTAATTATTCTACCACTTAAACAAATGAACCAAATAATAAAATACATAAGGATCTCATCTATGAAATACATTATAATACATAAAACAGTTATAAAAGCAAACTAGTAAATGAAATTATAGAGTGGGCGGTTGATGTTTATCTAAATGTGTTTCAAGTTTTTGTCTAAATATGTCTTCTATGATGTGTGGGGGGTAGTGTTTTTGGTCAAACCGTGTTTTAAGATATGTTTTCCATATGTGTTGTTTGTATTCTGCTAGTGTGATGAGGTTTAATGTGTGTTTTGTTTTGTTTCTAAGTCTAGGTATTTTGAAGAGTGTAATGGCTAAATCTACGTCTATGTCTGACTGTGTTGTTGTGTCCATGATTAATTTTAATGTTTGTTTTGTTGATATGATTGCGGGGCATGTTAGATAGATATGTTCCTCATTTTCTTGTGTATGTGAGGTACACATCTTGCATATAGGTGCTTTGCGTGTATTTTGTTTCTTCCTATCTAATGTTGGTGTCATGTTAAAAATGAGTCTGTGCGATATCTCTTTTGATTGTGGTGTAATGTGTTTGTTGTGTAAACTGATGAATGTGTCATGAAAATCTGTAATCCCTAACTGTCTCCCCCATTTAATCCGTGTACAAAGTGGGATCTGGACCCGTGTAATGTGGTGGAGGTTCTGTAACTGAAGCTATATAAATGATTTTAGGAATGATGAGAGTGTTAACGATTGCTGAACGACCAAAATTCGTGTGTGAGATGTGTGTGTACATGTTTATTATATTATCTGTTGTTTCTAATAATCCATTGTACTGTTCTGTATTGTAAGTGTGTGGATTGTTGTGCCAAACGATGCCTGTAATTTTGATTTTTGTTTTATTTTGAATATTCGACGGAAAATGTTCTTTTCGTTTCCAGGCACCAAGGCCCATTATATTCGATTTGTTTATGTTAATTTTCCCTCCAGATGCGGCATTGAAACTTTGAAAATGTTTCAGAATTTTTACAATGTCTTTTTCTGATGTTACAGTAAACGTGGTATCGTCGGCGTATGCCTGTACCCTCAACACCTGTCCTCCAGGCATTAATATGCCCGTTATACCAGCATCCGTTCTTACTTTTTCCAGGAGCGGCTCCAGACACAGGGCATATAAAAGCGGTGAGAGCGGACAGCCCTGTCTGACAGATCTTTCGATTGGGAAGGGTGAGGTCAGCGTATGGTTTACAAGAATTCTGCTACGATATCATAGTAAAGCGGAATAAATACGTAGTAATTATACAAACTGAGTAATTAATGTAAAGTTTAAAAATGTACATATACATTCTTTACTTTCAACTATCTTTTACAGTTTATCATTCCAAATGTATATATGGTAAGCAATTAACTCTTGTACAAAAGAAAAATAAGATATCCTACATATTAAAAATATAAGGGAAAAGAAAACGGGTAAATTATTTCCCTTTAATTAAAATAAGGTGACCAAATTTGTTTCTAAAGTAGATCTAATGCCAAACAAGTTATGTTTTGTAAGGCAACTAATATCCTGACTATTTATTATTTCAATATACAAATTCAGCTTTATAGTATTCATTTCAAGATTTTATTAGTGGTCTAAAATAAATTTACGTTAAACAGTTGAAAATACACATTTCCAGTATAATTGTTTGTCCGTTGAAGGAGTTTATCTTTAAAACATTAATAATTACAAAAATTATATAATATAATGCTAGTAGTTAAGTCTATCATATTTATATAATCAATAAATCATATTAATTCGTTTTAAAAATCAAAAAGAACTTTAAAACTCATTATTTCAATATTTATCTTAATTAACATGCTTTGAGCCCTACTGTCTTACCAATGTTGGGTCGGCTATTTTTTTTTGTTTTAATTGTTTGATTTGTTCTATGTTTGTAAAGTTTTGAATCATCATTTAGTTTTGTATCTCTTGGCCTATAGATTGTATCCGTGTTCTTAGTTGTTATGTTAAATGCGCTCTGAGCTTGCATTGTGTTTGTTGGTAGCGCTATACAAATGTCATCATTATTATTATTATTAGAATTAAATATAATTATGCTTAATTAAGGAAGATGAGCATAAAATCTCTTTCAAATGTAATTAGTATGTATGAATTAATGAGCGCCTTGTACTTGAATGCTCTTCGCTAATTGTATAATGTCATATACATATTTAGTCACTTCCGAGTGGTCCAGTGTAAGTGACCTCTTTATATGCTTAAAACTGCTTTCATGTGCGATAAAATATGTTCACAAGTGTAAATTAAAGCAAAACCTGAAAGTAGAGCGAATGCCTAGCAGTTGAGAATAGCAGATGACTTTTCTAAGCAGCTTTCTTTCAGATTTTTTCTCAAACTGGCAGATTTTGGTGCTCAATTTTTGGATGTTTAAAATTTAACTCGCTGCATTTTAAAATCGCCAATATCTCTTTACTTACGAAAAAGATCCACATCTAAGTATGTTGTAGTAAGATCAAACCAGTCAGGCTTGATGTATTATGAAAACAGCACTTCATGACTTTGTTTAGAAAACTCCACTTTGAGTGCCGCAATGCACTTTTGAAAAAGTCCATTTTCTAACTATCTTAATGTATGCCTTAATTTAACTTGTAGTTAAATGTTTTGAAATTAATGTCACGGCAAGATCTGTTCAGCTTTGATGCAAATTCATTCCAGTGGTTTAACAGTTTAAGTGCTGTTTGACCCAGTCCTTGTAAATGAAAGTTCAACTGACTGACGTTATGTCATTCAGAGATATCGTCTTCAATGGTAAGTTCTCCTCATTCATATACATGCATTTTTTTCATCAAGATATAAATCTTGGGGGTCTAGCGTGTCATTGAAAATCGATCTGCGTGCCAAGTATGGCACGCGTGCCTTATGTTGCCAACCCCTGTTGTAGATTATTCTTCTAATTTATAGCACTTTTGTAAACTTGGACCTCAAAGACTGTCGAAATGTGTAGACCGTCGAGATGTTTACATTCAGGCTACACCGGCAAATGGATAGCCCCTGTTGCGCGTCCGAGGTTTCATTGTGCCGCCGAGAGGCTCTTAGCCTCGGTGGGGAGAAAGCATTGAGCGCAAAAATATTTCTTAAACCCACTCTGGTGCCTGGACGTCCAGATCTATAGTCTAGGATTTTGTGCTACCGGACGACAGTGCAGATACACGGGCTAACCACCACGATGATGATCCGTGGGGGAATTCCGCAGGTAGGTAGAGGCAGAGTAGTGCACGTGCACCATACCCTGTCAACGTCCCGCGGGGTGGCTAGTCTTGGAAAAGAACTTGGTGTCCACCCCCTTTACATTGCTACGCCCTGCAGTCAAGAGCCGGATGGCAGGCAAGTCTCCTCTTGTGGTTTGATATCTGATCGGTAGAGCGGACAGCACAGCTATCATGAGGCGCAAGCAAAGCACTTACGCCCCACTTGCACCAGCTAGATATGTTTAAAGAAATTAAATTTTTCTTAAAAGCATGCATGATTTCTTTTAGTCACCACATTGCTAACTGTGACAACAGACCATGCCACTGTGTGCCGCAAGATGAGACATGGGATATATGTCAAAAAGAAAAATGGATTAAGCTTACGCATCGCCAATCCAAACAAAAAAAAAATAATGTTTTAAAATACGCAAATTTACAACATACCATTTTTCATCTCGGTCCTAAGAAGGAAAAAAAAAAGTAAATAAGGGTAATGGATAAAAAAATAGAAAATTTAATGGACCACTTAGATATAATATTATGAATTATAAATAATGATCTAATTTAGAAATAATCACATTAAAAACAAACCAACAGAAAGCTTAGACAAAGTTTACAGAATGTCTCCTATGTTTATTTTAAAAACAGTGCTTGGCAATAGAAGAAAAAACATAAAATCAGGTTTTAAAACAAGTGTAAAATAATAAATAACCATCAGACTTGGATTTAAACTGTCTCGGCCGGTTTCGATTGGTCGTTATTGGTGACGTCAGTTTTGCTCTGGCTTTGCCTTTCGAGACGAGGCGTGGGAGCATCTGCCCTGTGTTTGGACTGAGCCCAGTCGTGGATGGACTTGCTGTTGAACATGTAGTTGGACAGCAACTGGAGATAGTAATCGTCTGGCATTGACCTCCTGTAGCGGCCACCTCTTGGTGCTGGTTTCCCAGCAGGCCTGGTGGGCAGACGGCTGAGGAGGAGGCGATACAGTTCAAGGTCGGATGAGTCGTCTGTTGAAGACCTAGAATAAAAATATATCATACTTCAATATATAACCTTTCTATTTTCTCTAATGGTGAAATGTACTGAAATCAGTGTGTAAAGAACTAGGTTTATTTGGGTTGAGGCTGTAGGAATATAGCACATAACCTAACCTAAAAAGCCAAACGCTACTCAAATATGAAGTATGACCCCGCTAGGCTAAACCGATATAATAAGCCCTAAGCTATGAAATCGTATGTTGACCCTGAAAATTAAAGTCTCAGTCCAGCCCGTCGTTATTACTCGCGTGAGTCGCGTCATGGCATTCAATGGAGTCTCTTCTGATCTCATAAGTTCAGTAATTAAGTAAAAACTATTCTATATGATCTTATAAGTTCAGTAATTAAGTAAAAACTATTCTATATGATCTTATAAGTTCAGTAATTAAGTAAAAATTATTCTATATGATCTTATAAGTTCAGTAATTAAAGAAAAAATTATTCTTTATGATCTTATAAGTTCAGTAATTAAATAAAAATTATTCTATATGATCTTATAAATTCAGTAATTAAGTAAAAACTATTCTATATGATCTTATAAGTTCAGTAGTAAGTAAAAATTATTCTCTATTGTAGATTAGTGATGTACATTTTATTATCACACTTTTAATTTAATGATTTATTTATGATTTTATTTTAGTGTAGTTTTGTAAACCTTGTTGTTGTTGTTTTTCTTAAAAGCCTAGCATTGAATGTTCATTAGTCTTCACAGCTCTACTATGTTGGATGTTGAGCCTAATTTTGTATTACAATGAAATCAAAAGAAAGCCATTTCTATAACTGTCAGGAACGAGTTAAAAATACGCGCTCAGTATAACATCTTTCACTTTCGGATAATCATAATCTTGTTCACTAGTTAAAGATTAAAAAATACTTCAGCTGCTTGTGAGTGCAGATTGTAGCAGTAATGTTCATTTTTCGCAGGGAAAATGAAAATTCTTGGCAACAAATTCAAAGGGATAAAAATTCTTATCAATAACTTTTCGTGTGAACTTTGAAAAAATATTGGATAATTTGATTGTACAGTTGATAGGGACCTAAATTGCAGATATATGGATTATAAAGTTTAGTAATTGTTGTGGAAACAATACTACGATTAGTATTTTAGTAGGCTACGGAATATTCTGTATGTTAACTAGGTAACGGTAGAAAGTCATATTTATAGCAGGAAAAGCCTTAACGAAAAGAATTATAATAATTTAAGCAGATAGATTGGGCCGCATGTTTTTTTGTTCCACGAAATACGACATGTACGAGAATAAGTCTGCAGTCAATAAACATCTATATATAATAACCCGACATTCGTTAGATCCGATTTCCTTTATTATCCTACAATTGTTATTATTATAAAATTGAAAATTTTACTTCACTTGTATAGTATATGATAAGGTTGCCGACCCCTGGCTTAAGCTATTCATTATGAAAGAATATTATTATTAGTATGATGGTATTATTGGGGGTTATGTAAAGAATTCGTGATGTACACAAAAACTCACGAGCATCAGTTGAGATAAAGAGAGATACGACACACACAGGACATACACAGACATAGAACACATACAAACATAGGACATACACACATATAAAGTTCAAACCTTCTGATGCCGTTGCTTTCACGACCGTATCTAGACACATGCAGACATAGAACACACACAAACATAGGACATACACACATATAAAGTTCAAACCTTCTGATGCCGTTGCTTTCACGACCGTATCAAGACACATGCAGACATAGAACACACACAAACACAGGACATACACACATATAAAGTTCAAACCTTCTGATGCCGTTGCTTTCACGACCGTATCTAGGGAGTGGTGGCTGACGCACAAACTCGTCTTTGGGCTCATCGGCGAGGTAGCTGAGAAGTGCTTGAACCTCACTGGGCTTCAAGTCTTCGTAATCTGTAGTCATGTGATCAAACTTGGAACTTAATCCCTGTCTCCCGTTAGAACTGGAATTGAAATATTTAAGTTTTGATTAGGTGTAAGGTTTGTAGAAAAAAATTAACCGGCAATTGCACAGGACATGCCTTGTAAAATTAAAATCTGGGAAAACGTTACAACTATATTTCAGGCATAAAATAGATTTAGCTAAATTAGACTTTGCGCAATGTAAAGCTAGAGTAACCAAAGAATATAATAAGATGGACCGCTTTCTTTAATATTTCTGCTATTTGATGACTCGAATGACTTCTTTTCGGAATTCCCGATTCCCTTTTGCACTTTACAGTTCCGTTTTATTAAATAGCTATGATTTTTCAATTAAAAATTATAATTTAAATCAAAAGTTGGAAAGGCCTACAGCGGAAACATTTAGGCAAACGTAGGAGCATAGAAGTCATTTAAGACGGCGTTATGGGATGCGCACGAAAAAAAGAAGATATATAAGATCTAAAAATAGAGCAAGCGGTCCATCTTATTATAGTCTTTGGAGTAACTAACATTTTATATAGCAAATTATTATATGTAACTAGCATAATATTATGTAGGTAATGAGTATGAGGCGCGTCATTACTGATGATGTCATAAATAAAAAAAAATTATTTAAATAATACTTGAAAACGATTGTAGAAGATAATTTATTTTCTTAGACAAAAAAGATACATGAATAAACATAGAACATGAAAGGAAATAAAGACAAGGACGAAAGTAGTATTAATACACAAAACATTAAATTATAATCAGATATGGGTAGAGAGACCCTTCAGTCCCGGGAAAAATCGTAGCCTTCACCAGCCAGAATTCGAACCCAGGACATTCGGATCGGCAGTTGAACTACCTTGTCCCATTGCATCCATTTAGTAGTGATTATAAATGTTCCGATTCCATTTAGCAATGATTCTATGTTACAGTATTTTTTGTACCAATTCTGTTACATAAATAATTATTCTATTTTGTAGTGATTCTATTTTGTTGTCATTAATTTTGTATCAATTCTATATTGTAATTTAGCCATTTAATTTAGAATAGCCATTGTACTCTGTATACTCTTTTACCCATTTGGAGGCACAATATTGACGATGCTATGAAAGCTGAAGATGAAATTATAATGAAAGTATTGCCACCCAGATGACCATCTCCCCCTCTCTCGTCCCTTAGCGTCGTTACAACTAACCGCTTGCCCAGCCTCAGCATCTGTATACCACGACCAAGACGCAGCATGTTCCACCCTTTTTTAACGAAATCCGCCATATTTGTGTCGTCTGCCGTTTCATCGTCTGCAAATGGCTCATTCTGGCCATTTGTCCTTCCTGATACAGAAAAAAAGGAAACAATTTTTTTATATAAAAACAATTTTATGATATAAAAACTAAAAACTTGCTTTGGTCCAATAACTATTTTCCATGTTACACTACAATATAACACACTGTCAAAGTAGTTAAAAGCCCCATTTATAAACGGGTAAATAAAATTTACCTATTATGTCTCGACTCTGAACTGGAAATATCAAGATTAAGTAAATTTGCGAAACGTTCGATTGTTAATATTAAGTAACCCTATTTCGCACACCTTACTAGTCGTATTCTTTCTTCAAATATTACTATTGTCTTTAATTCAATCTGCAAATATTACGCTTTTTACTCTTTAATAATGCAGAGCAATAAGCCAATACAAGTTTTATTTATACACACATTCCGAAACAAATTATACATATTTAGTATATTTGCGCTGTTTATGAATGCTTTAAAAAATTCAAATTTTATTATATATTTAATACAGCAATAATATTATTATAATTAATAAGCTTAAGCTTCACACAGTTTTTATTCATTTTATTAGAATATGTAGATAATTATATAGTGGTAAGTAAAGTACCCTTTGAACCAAACTGATTATAGGGCTGGTGAAGCAGCGTTTACCAGTTTCGGTGGCCACGGCATACTAGAGGATGTGTGGCCAGAACAATGCCCACATAATTATATACATATACAATATTTTGAATTATGGAAAAAAACAGAATATATTTATCAATTTTGTAACAGAATAGTGCAATTTTCTAAGCTTTTGCGTTGATATTCAGGAGACCCGTTATTGAAGCCGATTCTTCTCAAGAACAAACAAAAATTTGCTACGTGATTGATTATACTCTAACAAATATATTTACCGAACTTTAGTGTTTGAAGTGAAAATAAAAAAGTATAGCTCCTTTTGCAAATCAACCAGTATGTTCAAAGAATAATTAAAAGAATATTACATCTATATGGTTTCAGGATAAAAATATAGTGATGATTGTCACTTCAATTGGTCTTCTGTCTAAGCACGCATGGCGCTCTATTTCAACGTCCATAAGCAGCATCAATGTCAGAATAAATCTTTCTAAAACACAACTTACAATAATTACCTGAGAAAATGAAGAAGAATGTCAGGCACAAGCAGAGTTCCAATATTTTCATCATTTTACAAACTTTCCTGATCTTCACAAAGAAATGCTAGATAAGTTCTAATGTTTGAGTCAACGAAACAGACTTTGAATAGATGTGAGCTTTTTCTTAACTTATTAAACTATCCCTAGAACTTAATATGAAGTTCAAACTAAATACACTTATTCTATAACCCTGATCTCTATTAACAAATAGAAAGGCCAGACGATCAAATGGCAGCGCCCGTTTTATAGTTTCTGGTTGGCTTATTACGGTGCGGGAGACAAAGGCGAGATATTAACGAATATGGCTTCTGATTGGTTGATCACCACAAGGGGTATACCGGACTTTGAAACAAAAGTGAGGGGTAGAAAAATGTCAGCGTTATATCACTGTCAGCTCCCTCTTGGGTTAGGTAAATGTGGGTAGGGTGGGTGGGCGGTTTGGGGCGCCTGGGTTAAGGAAATGGCGTCGCAAAGATGAAAGATTATTTGTGGAAACGTGGAGAAACTTGTGGAAAACCACGCATTGGTTTGCTGGTGTGGGCGTCGGTGGGTGGGGGAAGAGGGGGGCGGAGGAGTCAACATCTACATTTGGAATATATTACAATTTTAATAATGTGTATCCATCCTTCAACACTTCTAAATTATGCGTCTATTCCCCTCTGCCCCCATGGTATGACTGCAAAGCTCCTCTATTCTTCCATAATGGACTGAGACCAAATATTTGGAATCCCCCAAAATGTTGTTGCTTGGATGGGAACCCTTGAAGTTTATCTTTGGCAACGCGCAACCCTGCATATAAACGATCTCGGATTCTGTCTCATTGAAAGATTGTCCATTTATTTACATTTTAAAATCATAGTCTCTAGCTTAAATCGTGAATTAGTCAATATAATGTATTCGATGCCATTTGATAGTGGTATTATTTGTAAGAATTTCGATTCATATTCTCAAGATGTAAAAATGCTAGTTATCAAAGAAGTGAAGTAGTTTTACCCTTATAGACGATGTTTGTACACGGTGAAAGTGAAGCGTTCACTATTTAACTTATCCTGACCACGGCATTTAAAGGGATAGAGTAGCCATAATAATGCCCTAACGCCTTTCTCGTTTCCCCAACTAATGTCAGTTACCCATCCCTGACTCAAGGACACCTTCGAGTTACAGGTAAAAAAAACAACTGGTGCTACCTGGATTTGAACCTTGGGACCGCAAGAAAGGCAGTCCGAGTACATCCTATTTCTTTCGTCGTCCTCTCAAGACACTTTTCCAACAACAAAGTATGAAAACTGTATACGGCTATACTCACAAAGTTTAACTTTCACGTCATATGTGTTTGTAATTTGAGAGACAGTAAGCCGTTAATGATAAGGAACAGTTCATATTCTAATGACTTTATTTCTCATGATTGCGTTTAATTTTTGTTATCATAGATATCAACATGTTACTCGTTTTCCTCTCAGTCAAACCATCTCTTTCACACTTCGTTGATGCATGGGAAAACAAAAGGTCCATGGCCACGGCATACAAATAGATTGTGTGGCAAGCACAATGCTCAGCCACCTTTACTTTTTCCTTGACAGGTAACCACCAGAGCTGGGTAAACTCTGGTACTTCGGGGAAACCAAACCCTGGCGTTAATTTGAATTGGAAAACTATGGGAAATGTAATCCGAACGTTTTGTCCTCACAAAGTTTGACAGTCTGATTTTTAGGATTACTGACAGCCAGTGCCATTGCTAGGGATTTGGGGGCCCGGGGGGCTTGGCCTATTGTGACATTCGACATTATGACATCAGAAAGAAACAATTCGGACACTCCTTTGGGAGGCACCCTCAAGTAGGGGCCTTGAGGGACTTTCCAATTTGGACCCCCCTCCCCCTCCCCTAGCTACGCCACTGCAGATAGCACATTGGCACGCGCCACCTTCTCCCGAAGAAAAACCTTTTGCTACAAACTGCAGAGGTTTTGGAATCAGTCATATGCAAACGACAATCTTAGCAGCATTCACAATACAACATATGTCATCCTTTTGCCAGAACCTCTTTCAATGCCTGGCTAAATAATATAATCTTATTTTTTTTCAAAATTATTAAAAAAATTGATCAAAAACAATTTGTAGATACGTTAGAAGCAGTAAGACTTTGACTACACGAACCTGTATTTTAGATCTAAGACAATTTTTAGAAGACTTTTCATAACACCTTCTATGATAACGTATGATTAAAGGGATGACAAAAAATACGAGCATTTATATAAATATCTATCCACAAATTATTTATATTTTCCCAAATGTAAGCATTTTCATATTATGTTTCAATTTAACAAAAAATATAAAGCTATAATATTTCTTATCTTTATATTATACATTACAGAAGCCCCTTCTATAGAGAATATTGCGTCCTACTCACGTTGTGTTTTAAATGATGTTAAGTTACTGGTTTTCCTGCTTTGTTTGGGCTGAAAAAATAATCCAGTTAGTTTCCCATTTTTTTTTAGTTCATCCAGGTCTTTTTGTAAGAGTTCACTAACTTTTTCTGTCTTTATAGTTCTATAAATTATACAATTATCTGCAAATACGTCTTGTGTGTTTAAACTTGAGAGATAGTACGCTATCATAGACATTTTGTGTTGCAAACATTTGTTAATGAAAGATTAACAATTCAAGTTAAGTTAAATACAACTTTACTATATTTCACCATCATTGCGTAAAATATTTTATCATCGAGAATCAACATGTCACTAATTTTAATCTCAGTCAAACCATCCCTTTTAACCTAAGTTGATCCATGGGAAAAAGGGGAACATGGCCACGCATTTTAAGGAGGTTGTGTGGCAAACACAATGCTCAGCCATTTTAACTTTTCTATTAACAAGTAACCGTCTGAGCTGGGTAGAAATAAGTTAGATTTAACATTTTTGTAATTCATCTAGGTCTTTTTCTTGACTTTATATTTTTCTGTCTTTATTGTTCGATAAATTATACAATCATCTGCAAATAATCTTACGTTTGTTCCTGTGTTGATGCAATTGGCTAGGTCATTAATTTAAATTGATATAGTGGGTCCTTGAACAGTTCCTTGTGGAACTCCTGAGTTTACAGTTATTGGTAATGATTTAGAGCCATACATTATTACAGTTTGTTCTCTACCTATCAGAAATTCTTGAATCCTTTGATGTAATGGACCCGAGATGCCAAAAAAGTTAAATCTTTTATTTAGTAAACAAGTATCGTGAACTTTATCGAATGCTTTTAAAAAATCTAGTAATATAGTATCTATTTGGCTGTTATTATCTAATCCCTAGGACAAGCCATCTATTAAACCTATTCATTGTGTTTTATCTTGAGTTTTATCTTGAGTTTTATCTTGAGTTTTATCTTGAGTTTTATCTTGAGTTTTATCTTGAGTTTTATCTTGAGTTTTATCTTGAGTTTTATCTTGAGTTTTATCTTGAGTTTTATCTTGAGTTTTATCTTGAGTTTTATCTTGAGTTTTATCTTGAGTTTTATCTTGAGTTTTATCTTGAGTTTTATCTTGAGTTTTATCTTGAGTTTTATCTTGAGTTTTATCTTGAGTTTTATCTTGAGTTTTATCTTGAGTTTTATCTTGAGTTTTATCTTGAGTTTTATCTTGAGTTTTATCTTGAGTTTTATCTTGAGTTTTATCTTGAGTTTTATCTTGAGTTTGATCTTGAGTTTGATCTTGAGTTTTATCTTGAGTTTTATCTTGAGTTTGATCTTGAGTTTTATCTTGAGTTTGATCTTGAGTTTGATCTTGAGTTTTATCTTGAGTTTTATCTTGAGTTTTATCTTGAGTTTGATCTTGAGTTTTATCTTGAGTTTTATCTTGAGTTTGATCTTGAGTTTTATCTTGAGTTTTATCTTGAGTTTGATCTTGAGTTTGATCTTGAGTTTGATCTTGAGTTTTATCTTGAGTTTGATCTTGAGTTTTATCTTGAGTTTTATCTTGAGTTTTATCTTGAGTTTTATCTTGAGTTTGATCTTGAGTTTTATCTTGAGTTTTATCTTGAGTTTGATCTTGAGTTTTATCTTGAGTTTTATCTTGAGTTTGATCTTGAGTTTGATCTTGAGTTTTATCTTGAGTTTTATCTTGAGTTTGATCTTGAGTTTTATCTTGAGTTTTATCTTGAGTTTTATCTTTTTTTCTTGTTGGTGTAGGTGTGGGTGATTTACTATACTACTATTTCTTATATGCTCAAGTATTTTGCTTGTTTTGTTTGTAAGGTAAACAGCTCTGTAATTTCCGGGTCAGGTTTAGGGGGAACGGGGATTACATTGGCTAATTTCTTATCTTTGTGTACTTTGCCCTGGTCTAGAGAGGCCCGAAAAAGTATTTTAAAGATTAAAGAGAGTTCATTATTAAATTTTTAAGCAGTCTTGCTCCTAGACCAGAAACCATGTTTACTTTTAAGCTTGTTAAGAGTTGGTTAGGAGTTGGTTAAGAGTTGGTTCATGCCTTTTTCTTCCAATTTTATATTTTCTATCTATTCTATTTTGTTTAAGTTTATGGAGATTTCTTTCTCGCCTAGGGCTGAAAAGGATGATGCAAAATGTATGTTGATGATGTTGTTGTTGTTTATTTTTGTGTCATTATAGAAATGTTTTAATAAAATATGCCTTTTTATTGATTTTTGTTTCAATTTGTCTTGATTTAATGTTGGACCATAAGTTTTTATTGTTGTCTTTAGAAATTACATTGTTTTACATATTCATTCAGCATTCATTCTGCATAGTTTCTGGGTAAAATGTTTCATTTGTTGGTATTTTGTGTAGTCTATTTGATTTAGTTTCTTTAAACTTTAAAAAAAAAAATTCTTTTTGTATACACATAATTGTTTAAAATTTAGGATTAAACCAACATTTGTTAATTCTATTTGATGTCCGTTTTGTTGGTATACAATCATCAATTATTGCTTTTCATTTTATTTTGATGGATTTCCAAATATCTTCTACTGAGCTGTTTATATTGTATTTAGATCTAGTAAGAAACACGATTTGGAATTTTAGGTCTGTTGTGTTTATATCGTTAAATTAGAATACAATGTTCGCATTTTTCTTAACCACTTTAGGTCTAGACTTAATTTAAGAACCATCACTTACACTTACACATATTACAATTATAATAAATAATAATTAATTTTTTGTTTAAACAGGGCCTGTGACAGTATTAAATTTAACCTAACCCTTGCAAAAAGGAAATAATTTAGCTTCACATAAATGTCGCCTAGCTTTCGTGATCAGTATTATATGATTATACATGACCAGTATTATATGATTATACATGACCAGTATTATAAGATTATACATGACCAGTATTATATGATTATACATGACCAGTATTATATGATTATACATGACCAGTATTATATGATTATACATGACCAGTATTATATGATTATACATGACCAGTATTATATGATTATACATGACCAGTATTATATGATTATACATGACCAGTATTATATGATTATACATGACCAGTATTATATGATTATACATGACCAGTATTATATGACTATACATGACCAGTATTATATGACTATACATGACCAGTATTATATGACTATACATGACCAGTATTATATGACTATACATGACCAGTATTATATGACTTTACAGAACCAGTATTATATGACTTTACATGACCAGTATTATATGACTTTACATGACCAGTATTATATGACTTTACATGACCAGTATTATATGACTTTACATCACCAGTATTATATGACTATACATGACCAGTATTATATGACTATACATGACCAGTATTATATGACTATACATGACCAGTATTATATGACTATACATGATCAGTATTATATGACTATACATGACCAGTATTATATAATTATACATGACCAGTATTATATGACTATACATGACCAGTATTATATGACTATACATGATCAGTATTATATGACTATACATGACCAGTATTATATAATTATACATGACCAGTATTTTATGACTATACATGACCAGTATTATTTGACTATACATGACCAGTATTATATGACTTTACAGAACCAGTATTATATGACTATACATGACCAGTATTTTATGACTATACATGACCAGTATTATATGACTATACATGACCAGTATTATATGACTATACATGATCAGTATTATATGACTATACATGACCAGTATTATATAATTATACATGACCAGTATTTTATGACTATACATGACCAGTATTATTTGACTATACATGACCAGTATTATATGACTTTACAGAACCAGTATTATATGACTTTACAGAACCAGTATTTTATGACTATACATGACCAGTATTATTTGACTATACATGACCAGTATTATATGACTTTACATGACCAGTATTATTTGACTATACATGACCAGTATTTTATGACTATACATGACCAGTATTATATGACTATACATGATCAGTATTATATGACTATACATGACCAGTATTATATGACTATACATGACCAGTATTATATGACTATACATGATCAGTATTATATGACTATACATGACCAGTATTATATAATTATACATGACCAGTATTTTATGACTATACATGACCAGTATTATATGACTATACATGCTGCTGTTGACCTTTTTATATGATATTTTATAATCTATAGTTATATTGTCCCCAAATCCACCACCGCTCCACTTTCATTAATTTTGTTTTAACTTTCAAAACCACTGAAGCGTATTTATTTTCTGTAAATAGTTTAAATGTCTGATAGCTGTTTACCCTGAATCGCTAGCGAAGTGCGTCATAGACCGAGATGCTGGTGGGGGGGGGGGGGGGTTCGTCACACTGGACAAGGCAGACGCATGCATGCCCGTCGATCACACTGTTTTGATGAAACCTGAGAGAATCAACCCTTCCAATTCCCCTCCACCCCATGTCTTTTTTGCACTTAAAGCGCGTGCGTGCAACCATGAAGCGTGACGCCCACTGAACTCATGAACAAAAAAAATAATATAAGGAAAAAAAAACGTAACAAGATGTAAAGAGATATCAGATGTGAAAGGATGACGTACCCCCCCCCCTCTCCTGCTCTCCCCTTTCACCTTTCTTTTTGTTCTATTTATATGTTCACGCAGTTTAGATGATTGTGCATACTTCCGGCTTCCGCCTTGAATGTACTTCCGGTCGGTTGTTAGTGACGCCGGCCTTCCAAACCGGATGTGTTTCTAACAAACTTGCTATTTTGGTACCCAAATAATACTTTTTTTTAAAGGGGGGGGGGAAGTCGTGTGCGCAGCTTTTGCTGTTGTTATTGTGTGTGCAAGTTTGTTTGTTTGTGTGTGTGTTTGAAGGTCTCTGTGTTTGAGTCTTTTTGTGCCTGGGTGTGTGTCCGTATTTATGTGTTTATGCGTGTATGTGTATGTGTGCGCGCATCTGAACGTATGTGATTGTGTCTGTGTGTTCGTGCTTCCAATTTGGTGTTTGTCTGTTTGTATATGAGTGTAAGTATATGCGTATTTGTGAATATGTTGTTCGTGTTTTTCTTTGTGTATACATACATCTACATGTATGGTTGTAAGTGTGGTTCGGACTTATTCTTATTCTGATGTACTTGACAATTTAATAAAACTTTTTCTTTTACCCTCTTCTTTAAAAAAAAAATTAGATCTAAAAGCTTTATTCTTTAACCATCACATTATTGAACTAAGATGTATTGAAACTACTTCTATGGGTTCTAATACCATTGACTCATTGTATTGAACTAAAATGTATTGAAACTACTTCTATGGGTTCTAATACCATTGACTCATTGTATTGAACTAAAATGTATTGAAACTACTTCTATGGGTTCTAATACCATTGACTCATTGTATTGAACTAAAATGTATTGAAACTACTTCTATGGGTTCTAATACCATTGACTCATTGTATTGAACTAAAATGTATTGAAACTACTTCTATGGGTTCTAATACCATTGACTCATTGTATTGAACTAAAATGTATTGAAACTACTTCTATGGGTTCTAATACCATTGACTCATTGTATTGAACTAAAATGTATTGAAACTACTTCTATGGGTTCTAATACCATTGACTCATTGTATTGAACTAAAATGTATTGAAACTACTTCTATGGGTTCTAATACCATTGACTCATTGTATTGAACTAAAATGTATTGAAACTACTTCTATGGGTTCTAATACCATTGACTCATTGTATTGAACTAAAATGTATTGAAACTACTTCTATGGGTTCTAATACCATTGACTCATTGTATTGAACTAAAATGTATTGAAACTACTTCTATGGGTTCTAATACCATTGACTCATTGTATTGAACTAAAATGTATTGAAACTACTTCTATGGGTTCTAATACCATTGACTCATTGTATTGAACTAAAATGTATTGAAACTACTTCTATGGGTTCTAATACCATTGACTCATTGTATTGAACTAAAATGTATTGAAACTACTTCTATGGGTTCAAATACCATTGACTCATTGTATTGAACTAAAATGTATTGAAACTACTTCTATGGGTTCTAATACCATTGACTCATTGTATTGAACTAAAATGTATTGAAACTACTTCTATGGGTTCTAATACCATTGACTTATTGTATTGAACTAAAATGTATTGAAACTACTTCTATGGGTTCAAATACCATTGACTCATTGTATTGAACTAAAATGTATTGAAACTACTTCTATGGGTTCTAATACCATTGACTCATTGTATTGAACTAAAATGTATTGAAACTACTTCTATGGGTTTAAATACCATTGACTCATTGTATTGAACTAAAATGTATTGAAACTACTTCTATGGGTTCTAATACCATTGACTCATTGCATTGCTTGGAGTTGTCCGGTGATCAATCTCGCCATGGGAAGTTGTCTAATCTACTTTGCTAGTGACGTGGGTGGTCAGTGGTGTCCATTTAATGTCCAAGATGATTAACTCGCCTCTGCTCAACCTCCACAGAACTCCAAATGTAATTTAAAAAACTGTTTAATGCCATAACAAAAAGAACAAGAATTAGCAGGTAAATAAAGCAAACCTTGAAAACCAACGGAACAAAACTTCGAAGGTGTATAAAGCAAACCTTGAAAAAAAAGGGCACAAGAATTCGAAGGTGTATAAAGCAAACCTTGAAATCAAAAGGAACAAGAATTTGAAGGTGTATAAAGCAAACCTTGATATCAAAAGGAACAAGAATTCGAAGGTGTATAAAGCAAACCTTGAAATCAAAAGGAACAAGAATTCGAAGGTGTATAAAGCAAACCTTGAAATCAAAAGGAACAAGAATTCGAAGGTAGGTCTATATAAAGCAAACCTTGTGTAGGCGTAAAGATACGATACTTTACTGACTATTTAGCCCTTGAAAAGTTTATTTATTATTGAAGTTTATTAATATTATTCTACTAGAATGTAGTAAAAAATTAATTACAAATTACTGTTTTTATATAGCGCTATTCATAACAGTTAATCTTCGAATGCGCTTTACATTTACGCTCTGTTTTGAAAATAAATTGAATAAGTGTGTTTATAATTTTTTTTGCAGACGCTAGAAGTTGTGAACTTCGACATTTGACGTTGTTTTGTTAGCTTCTGTACACATTTAAAGGGATTGTGCATTCAGTTCTATATTATATATTCTGTTCATGGGACAGCCCATCCATCATAAACCATGTATACCTAAATTAAGAGAGCGCCACGCAAAAAAAGCTTAGGCCTAAACCTACCTATAGTTTCAGACTTTACGAATATGATAAATTTAGTTTATGCTGATTGATTAGCGCCATAGACCATACTATAATTCCGTAAAAAAGAACAGCAAAAAAAACAAAAACAACAAACAAAAAAACGGGCGAGCCTTCCATGTCATATGTCCTGGGTGTAAAGATGTTCAACTCGTTTGTTATCACTAGCATAAACTTTGGGGAATTTAATTATTGAAGGGATATAATTAACCCGTTTTCTTTGCGTTAATATTTCTAATTAGTTTCTTTTTTTATTCCGTTAAAAAAAATTAATAAATTACAAATTATAATTTTAAAATGATCAAACTATAAAAGCTATAGAGCGTTCTTAGTGGGCGTGGCTTAGGTTTTTAGTGACGTATTTGTGTAAATAAATAACCCACTTGAGGTACAAATGTAACGTGGTGAAAGTGAAATACTTCTTTATCATGCAAAATTCACATCTGAATATTGGCTATCCGACTCAAAAATAAGGAGGTAAATAGTAGTACTGTAGATTAATTGATTAATGTGATTAGGCTAGGGCCGGCTAGACCTATTTACACTTTCAATTTCACTTTATAGGCCTACACTTTTAATGTTTCGTAGGCTAGGCTACGATGTCAAGTGATATTGTTGGTGAATAGGCTATCTAGTCAAGTCACTATTAGGCTCACATCGTCTATGATCTATGTCTATGATAATAATAAAATAGCCTATTTTATTTAACATACATAATACAGCTTAAAGCTTAAAAAGACTTAAAACACAACACATCATTTAAAAAAAGCTCGAGCCTATATGAAACTTTATTAATACAGCGACCATATTTACTTGTACACCATTACTCAAAGTAAACACAAATCACGTGCTTTTTGTCACGGGATTGCAAACGCCCTATTGAATATTATATACATCTTATATAAATAAAAAGTGTATATGTACATTTTTAAACCTTACATTAATTACCCAGATAATAGGATTACTATGCATCTCTTCCACATTCTTTAACTGGCAAGATGTAATTGTCTTTAAGTTTAATATAATAATATCGGTGATAATCTCAGTAAGACTGAGATCAAAATTGGAATAATATATTAATACTACTACAATAATTACTTGACAATTGAATTCAAATTCTGATATCATACGTTGAGTACGTTGAATAATGAAATTGTGTATTCGATATGAATGGATTAAAATAAAGATAATAAGAACAAACACGTTAATTTGTTTTCAATAGGCCTATAAAACGCTTAAAAGATTTTCTCTATAACGCTCCTTTTCTTTTGGCCTTGTTCTTGCTAAGGCACTAAATAAATTGTCTTTTAAAAATAAATATAGTTGAGCAGTTTGAATTTCTCGCTGTTGTTACGCTGAATGATTTAGAAATCCTAGTTTGGCACACTATACGCAATAGGTGCCGACCCCTGATATAGAGTGCAGAACATAGAATCTGGTATCAGTTTAATTATTGCTATGAACAAAAGCAAGAACATAACACACATCGAAATAATATTTTTAACATTGGCAGGCTTGCTTCTATGCATGTAAGCAGATCAGAAACTTTACGTTGCGTACATTACAAAAAGACGACCACCTGCCCTTCCCAACCTTCTGTTCAAGATTTAACATATTCTGGAAAACAGAAAAAAATTGTTCATAATATTCAGATTATGTCATTTATGTCACTTTTTAAAATTGTTTCATTATACTTCTAGATAAATGAATATATTTTTAAATTTGTATTTTACATAATTTTCAATATAAATAAGGGACGGAGAAACCATAATTTTTTTAACAGCACAGGGACAGGGACACTGCCCCCTTCCCTTTCACAGTTTCGAATCGGGGTCGAATCCAATAGGCAACACAAAATAAAAAAAAATATTTCTCTTACGCTACGATAAAGCTATTTAATATCGCTGCACCAATGCCACCAAAAACAGTAATTGATAATGTTCCGCTAACTACGCCCTACCTGTGCACGAGCCACAATAAAAACATCTGATCCGCAGTGTACCTGTGAACAGCTGCAGGCACCGTCTCCTGTCCACTCTTTCCTTCTGTTTATAGGTCTTTAGGTCGTATCAATTCAATACATATTGCTAAAAATCACCATTCTTAGTTTCCGTGGCCACGGCTTACTAAATGATTGTGTAGCCAGCACCATGCTCCGCCACCTTTAGACTTTCCCAACTAATGTTGGTACCAATCAAAGTTAGGCTCAGGGACAGCCTTCAAGACCTCTGGGATTTAATCCTAGCCTTCACCAGGATTCGAACCCAGATTAATCAATGGCCCAGCCAAGTGCGCTGCCGCTAGATTACTTGTAAAGCTGAACAAAGTAAAGAAACTGGTTTTGTTTTCCTCCTTACCAGACATGCAGTTTGGATGTTGTTACAATATATCAGATGTATTATCTTGCTTAGAATGATTTAAACCTGATACATGGGAAGTAAACAAATTGAGCTTTATGCCATGACTAATTCATTCCTTGATTATTGTTAGAAATATGACGTCATCTCTTTTTTGTTGTTTGGTGGGACAAGGCGTGTGACTAATTAGCTTGGTAATAAATTAGTCTCCGATATTGGTAGTAAGTAAAGTACCCCTCCGACCAAACTGATCATAGGGCTTGTGAAGCAACGTTCACCAATTTCTGTGGCCACGGAAAACGAGGCCAGGACAATGCCCAGCCGCCTTTACTTTACCCCAACTAGTGCAGGTACCCATCAGAGCTGGGTAGATTCAGAGGCAGCCTCAAGTCACTGGAAAAAATCCTAGCCTGCACCAGAACCCAGAACCTTCGGATCGCCAGTTGAACGCGCTGCCGCTCGGGCACCGTGTCACATTATATTGGTAGTATAACCCATTGAATAATGTACCTATGTTAACATAGAGTGACCAGATCTTAGGGTCACACGGACATCGTTCATCTGTATACAATCCGGTACATCCACGTAGTGTAATACCCTGAGGCTGTCTCTAGGTTTCACATTTTATTGTTGTTTGAAGAGCGTGGTCAGTTGTGGAATTGACGGGTACAATGGAATGTTGTTTATTCTAGGGCGTCGGCTCGCTGAACAGGTCAACACATTGCCTGTCCTGATCAAAGAAATCCAAGCAACTGTATATCGTTATTGCTGCTGAGAGTCAATGCTGCCTTCAGAGTTATAAAGAAATATGTGAAATGCCGACTATAGGAAGAGGACAACACTCTCACTTGGTTCCCCCAATGTAGAACTTTGAAATAATAAGTTACATTATTAATAACAAACAAATATATATTAATTTTATCTTTGTTTTCTTATATAGATCTACTTCTATATATAAACTTATATAGTAGTGTAAAAAATGCTTGTAATAAATATAATTTTAAAGTTATCTTGCTTGATCAAACAAACTTATACAGTACAAGAAATTAAACAAAGAACAAGAAATTAAGTTCCCATGTCAACAACACAAAACCCATTGGACAACATTAACAACAACAAGGTGAACGTATTAAATGACTTTATTACATCTGTAAAGTAATTTGTAAAAAAATAATCTGATTATCACAATAATGCAGTTATATGACTAAAATATTTATAGTATGCTATAGATCTATGGAAAGTTATCAACAAGGAAATGTAACATTGAATCGCTATATAAGTACCGTTTTACAGCATTTTATGATATAAACAAGGACTACTAAAAACAGGACGTGCAGAATTGAATTTCTGACTTCCTAGCTAAGGCCAGTTTTTTTAACAGTAGCGATACACTCCCTTGGCGCAGTGATCTAATGTTAACTATTATTAAGTAACTAACAAAATTCTTTACTAATATGATTCATTGTATTAATGGTTTATGACATTTTCATTTTTTTTATGACAAAGAACGATCTAATAGCCATTAAAATGTCTTAATAATTACCAAGCATGAGCGCACTCTTTTTTAAGGAGTATGAATAGAAGGCACAGTTTGGTTCCAACATGGATACTTGCTGTTTGTTTTCAATTTTTCGATCGTGTATTTTTATCAAAATGCCTAATAAATGTGGTGTAGTTAATTGTAAAGGTAATTATAATGCTGCCAAAAAGTGTCGTTTGTTTAAAGTGCCAAATAGTGCATGTATACCATTATTGAAAGCAGAAAATATGAGAGGAGAGCACAATGTTTGTTTATTTGTAACTATCACAGTCAATTTACATTCTTTATATTCCTTGGTCATGAAAACACAAATAAATTTTGCCATAGACATAGAAATCAAATTATCGTATTTATAATAATGGTACATGTACCACTTGGCGAAATTCTCAACCCAAATAATCGACTTACTTCATAATCACTTTTTTTAGAGGCTGTGCATTTGTCTCTTAATTATGAGCGAGATAAATTTTATGGGTGGGTTACGTTTTTCCCTTTTTAGGTCAAGAAATAACGATTTTTTTAGAATTTTTTTTTCACTTTATTTTATTCCTTAGGTGACCCCCCACACGAAACCGTCAACACCAACCGCATATATATATAAGGTATCATGTGTACGGCCTTCATCATTCAATCATCTAAATAGATCTTAAATAATATTCAAATGCTCTTTTAAACCATCTCAATCCTAACCCCTCATTAGTAAACGGCCCTGCACATTAACATTATTGACAGTATTGACATTATTGACATTAATTATGTTAGTTACTTAATAATAATTTACTTCATATATAAGCGCGACAAGCGAGTGTATCGCTACTGTTAAAAAAACTGGCCTTAGCTAGCTAAGTCAGAAATTCAAGTCTGCACGTCCTGTCTTCAGTAGTCCTTGGATATAAATTTAAAAAAAAGTAGGATGTGCCAAGACGGGTAGGTGTTGTTTTATAAAAGGATCGCCAAGTTAAATAAGTAGCCTACTATATTGAAAAGATGTCTGGTATATGCTGTATATAGGTCTAAAAGATACATAAAAGAAACATTACTCTATGGAAAAGATGCGCTAAGATTGGAATGTGTAATATTGAAAAGATGCGCCAAGAAATATTACCGTGTTGAAAAGATGCAACAAGACTGGAATGGGCTGTAAGAAGAAGAAGAAGCTGCATCTGTACCTAAACAGTAACACATACTACTATCGTCGGGAGATGATTCGGCTTTTAGATGTCAAGATCTTTGGAATTGTTGATTATTGAAAGTAACAACTGGTACTCACTGGGGGGAGGGGGAGGGGTGGGCTTATGGTCACCCACATATTTATAACGAACAATGTTTTAAAGTGAAAACTGGTGATCATTTAAACTGTTGTTTAGAGAGAAACTACTTGTTGAAAATGTAGCACTGGCTATTTAAAACAAAATAGCTAAAGCAATCATAGGACCGAAAGGCAGCCGTATTGAGAAGATGCGCCAAGACTGGTGTAATATGTTATTTTTAGAAGATGCGCCAAGACTGGTGTAATATGTTGTATTTAGAAGATGCGCCAAGACTGGTGTAATGTGTTGTATTTAGAAGATGCAACAAGACTGGTGTAATATGTTGTATTTAGAAGATGCGCCAAGACTGGTATGTGTTGTATTTAGAAGATGCGCCAAGAGTGGTATATGTTGTATTTAGAAGATGCGCCAAGACTGGTATATATTGTATTTAGAAGATGCGCCAGGACTGGTATATGTCGTATTTAGAAGATGCGCCAAGAGTGGTATATGTTGTATTTAGAAGATGCGCCAAGACTGGTACATTTTGTATTTAGAAGATGCGCCAAGACTGGTAAAGCCTATGTTGTATTTAGAAGATGCGCCAGGACTGGTATATTTGTATTTAGAAGATGTGCCAAGACTGGTATATGTTGTATTTAGAAGATGCGCCAAGACTGGTATATGTTGTAATTTAGAAGATGCGCCAAGACTGGTATTTCCTATGTTTTAATTTAGAAGTTGCGCCAGGACTAGAAAATGTTGTATTTAGAAGATGCGCCAGGGCTGGTATTTCTTGGGGGAAGGGGGAAGACAGGTTTTTAGAGAGGCTGAATGCCGAAAATCAAACACTGCCTATTCCCGCAAAAAGCCTAAGGGGCTGGGGGTGTACGACATTTTAGTTATTGATAACAATTTTTATACACAAAGTTGGACCCAGATTCTGACAATTTATTTACATTATTTATACAATGAAATAAAGAGAAGTTCGTTAAGAGCTTTATGGATGCCACACTGAATGTTTTGGTGGGTCGTGTTGTGGCCCGCGGGCCGCCTTTTGTACACCCCAAAGCTAAAGCAGCTATTTGGAACCGAAAATGGGAAATCTGTGGTTTCTACAGAGGCTGCTTGCTGAAAATGTACCACTGGCTGATTCCATAAAGATATACAAATATAGGTGCGAAAGCTAATAAAACTGCGAATAGAAAAAAAAAGGCTACTTGCTGAACAAATAATTCCGAAACCAAATTAAAGAATAATTACATTTTTCTAAAATAAATAAAGATAAAGCAATATTATACAAATTATGCACAATAAATGTTTTTATATGAACATTTAAAAAATAGCTAAACGTGGTTTGTATAAATCACATTCATTCTTTAAGAAATATAAAAAATATTGTTTTCTAAAAAAGCCATATACATACAAGTTTCTTTATAAACTTCTACTTCATTTACATAAACATATTATTTATAAACATCTTCATTATAAACATAACAGTTTGTTTATAAACTACTTAATCATTTACATAAAGAATAGTGTATATAAACTTCTTCATTATATACTTAACAGTTTGTTTATACATTTCTACTTCATTTACATAAAGAATATTGTTTATTAACGTCTTCATCATATACATAACTGTTTGTGAATGTCTACTTCATTTACATAAAGAATATTGTTTATAAACGTCTTCATCATATACATAACTGTTTGTTTGTAAATTTCTACTTTATATACAGAAACATTTTGTTTATTTACATATTGTGATTCCCACACGCGACTAACCAATGCAACAGTATATATATATAACAGAAACTAAAGTTCCAGTATGAAAAACGCTTGGATTTTCCTTCAATTTCCAAGTACCCTAACTCTTACCCTTACCTCTCCTTCGTTCTCATTTTACCTTTCCCCATCCCTTTCTGCCCCCCAAACATATATGCGATACGCCCTGACCGGGGTCATCGTAGCACCTCAATGCCTTTTCAAGGGGTACATGGACCACACGTTGGGAACCCCTGTACAATAGGAATATAAAACAAACAAAAAAGTACCGCCAATAAAAACATAGATCTTGTGTTTTATTTATTAAGTTGAAGGTCACACGTTCAGCAGAGCGAATGGACGAAAGCTTAATAAAAACAAAAGGCTTTATATTTAAAATAAAACTAAAACATTTTTTTGTAATTGCACTACTTTCTAATGTAGCGTATTTTTTGTTTTTAGTGTTGATGTGTGTAGGCTGTATACTATAACATAGAGCAGGTCTTCTCTGTCTTCATGCGTTGACCGTTACTGCAGCCAAACGCCTGGGCGAACTCTGGAACTTGTGACATCTCCAGGTTTATCCTGTTGCAAAAAGAAATACAGACCAATGTTATATGTAAGTTAATCGAAGAACCAAAAAGCTACAAAACTGGTAATTATTGATAACATTAAGGTAAGTGATAATATTATGTGACATTTAGATTTCCTGATTTTTTGTATAGTTTCGAAAATATATAATCTAACTTTTTGTTTTTGTAAAAATATTAAATTATACACAGAAAAATGTAATAAAGATATCAAATTAAAAAAAAAAAATTATGCGTAGAAATTTTGTATGTTCGTGTGTGATTATTTTGTCATATAGGTAAAAGCACTAGGCCTATATATTTTACAAAATGTTAATAGATGTTTGTTGTAAAAAAAAATGATGCATTTGCATATCTTTGTCATTCAAAGTATTTGATCAGTAAAAACAAAGCGGTATTTTTACTTTTTCCAAACTTTTGGGTAAAAAAACAACCGAATAATTATAAACCTTTGCCAAGGTCAATACTATTTAAAAATGGTAGAAAGCGTATTAGTCGATCCACGATGCCCGTCAGGGCAGGAGTATACCCTAACCACAGAAAGAAGGATTTCTTTTTGCCTCGGATATAGACAAAAATGTGAAACAAAAGAAGTAAATCAAAAGGCGTATTTATACTTTCCACTTTCATTAGAGTAATTGTCTGCCATCACCACAAACTTTCATTAGAGTAATTGTCTGCCATCACCCCAAACTTTCATTAGAAAAATTGTCTGACATCACCCCAAACTTTCACTAGAGTAATTGTCTGCCATCACCCCAAACTTTCATTATAGTAATTGTCTGCCATCACCCCAAACTTTTATTAGAGTAATTGTCTGACATCACCCCAAACTTTCATTAGAGTAATTGTCTGACATCACCCCAAACTTTCATTAGAGTAATTGTCTTACATCACCCCAAACTTTCATTAGAGTAATTGTCTGCCATCACCCCAAACTTTCATTAGAGTAATTATCTGACATCACCCCAAACTTTCATTAGAGTAATTGTCTGCCATCACCCCAAACTTTCATTAGAGTAATTGTCTTCCATCACCCAAAACTTTCATTAGAGTAATTGCCTGACATCACCCCAAACTTTCATTAGAGTAATTGTCTGCCATCACCCCAAACTTTCATTAGAGTAATTGTCTGCCATCACCCCAAACTTTCATTAGAGTAATTGTCTGCCATCACCCCAAACTTTCATTATAGTAATTGTCTGCCATCACCCCAAACTTTTATTAGAGTAATTGTCTGACATCACCCCAAACTTTCATTAGAGTAATTGTCTGCCATCACCCCAAACTTTCATTAGAGTAATTGCCTGACATCACCCCAAACTTTCATTAGAGTAATTGTCTGACATCACCCCAAACTTTCATTATAGTAATTGTCTGACATCACCCCAAACTTTCATTAGAGTAATTGTCTGCCATCACCCCAAACTTTCATTAGAGTAATTGCCTGACATCACCTCAAACTTTCATTAGAGTAATTGTCTGCCATCACCCCAAACTTTCATTAGAGTAATTGTCTGACATCACCCCAAACTTTCATTAGAGTAATTGTCTGCCATCACCCCAAACTTTCATTAGAGTAATTGTCTGCCATCACCCCAAACTTTCATTAGAGTAATTGTCTTCCATTACCCCAAACTTTCATTAGAGTAATTGCCTGACATCACCCCAAACTTTCATTAGAGTAATTGTCTGCCATCACCCCAAACTTTCATTAGAGTAATTGTCTGCCATCACCCCAAACTTTCATTAGAGTAATTTTCTGCCATCACCCCAAACTTTCATTATAGTAATTGTCTGCCATCACCCCAAACTTTTATTAGAGTAATTGTCTGACATCACCCCAAACTTTCATTAGAGTAATTGTCTGACATCACCCCAAACTTTCATTAGAGTAATTGTCTGACATCACCCCAAACTTTCATTAGAGTAATTGTCTGCCATCACCCCAAACTTTCATTAGAGTAATTGTCTGACATCACCCCAAACTTTCATTAGAGTAATTGTCTGACATCACTCCAAACTTTCATTAGAGTAATTGTCTGCCATCACCCCAAACTTTCATTAGAGTAATTGCCTGACATCACCCCAAACTTTCATTAGAGTAATTGTCTGCCATCACCCCAAACTTTCATTAGAGTAATTGTCTAACATCACCCCAAACTTTCATTAGAGTACTTGTCTGCCATCACCCCAAATTTCATTAGAGTTATTGTCTGCCATCACCCCAAACTTTCATTAGAGTAATTGTCTTCCATTACCCCAAACTTTCATTAGTGTAATTGCCTGACATCGACCCAAACTTTCATTAGAGTAATTGTCTGCCATCACCCCAAACTTTCATTAGAGTAATTGTCTGACATCACCCCTAACTTTCATTAGAGTAATTGTCTGCCATCACCCCAAACTTTCTTTTTAGTAATTGTCTGCCATCACCCCAAACTTTTATTAGAGTAATTGTCTGACATCACCCCAAACTTTCATTAGAGTAATTGTCTGACATCACCCCAAACTTTCATTAGAGTAATTGTCTGACATCACCCCAAACTTTCATTAGAGTAATTGTCTGACATCACCCCAAACTTTCATTAGAGTAATTGTCTGACATCACCCCAAACTTTCATTAGAGTAATTGTCTGCCATCACCCCAAACTTTCACTAGCGTATTTGTCTGCCATCACCCCAAACTTTCACTAGAGTAATTGTCTGCCATTACCCCAAACTTTCACTTAAGTAATTGTCTGCCATCACCCCAAACTTTCACTAGAGTAATTGTCTGCCATCACCCCAAACTTTCACTAGAGTAATTGTCTGCCATCACCCCAAACTTTCACTAGAGTAATTGTCTGCCATCACCCCAAACTTTCACTAGAGTAATTGTCTGCCATCACCCCATCACCCCAAACTTTCGCTAGAGTAAGTGTCTGCCATCACCCCAAACTTGTGTGCCATCATTAGAGTAATTGTGTGCCATCATTAGAGTAATTGTGTGCCATCATTAGAGTAATTGTGTGCCATCATTAGAGTAATTGTGTGCCATCATTAGAGTAATTGTGTGCCATCATTAGAGTAATTGTGTGCCATCATTAGAGTAAATGTGTGCCATCATTAGAGTAATTGTGTGCTATCATTAGAGTAATTGTGTGCCATCATTAGAGTAATTGTGTGCCATCATTAGAGTAATTGTGTGCCATCACCCCAAACTTTCATTAGAGTAATTGTCTGCCATCACCCCAAACTTTCATTATAGTAATTGTCTGCCATCACCCCAAACTTTTATTAGAGTAATTGTCTGACATCACCCCAAACTTTCATTAGAGTAATTGTCTGACATCACCCCAAACTTTCATTAGAGTAATTGTCTGACATCACCCCAAACTTTCATTAGAGTAATTGTCTGCCATCACCCCAAACTTTCATTAGAGTAATTGCCTGACATCACCCCAAACTTTCATTAGAGTAATTGTCTGCCATCACCCCAAACTTTCATTAGAGTAATTGTCTAACATCACCCCAAACTTTCATTAGAGTACTTGTCTGCCATCACCCCAAATTTCATTAGAGTTATTGTCTGCCATCACCCCAAACTTTCATTAGAGTAATTGTCTTCCATTACCCCAAACTTTCATTAGAGTAATTGCCTGACATCGACCCAAACTTTCATTAGAGTAATTGTCTGCCATCACCCCAAACTTTCATTAGAGTAATTGTCTGACATCACCCCTAACTTTCATTAGAGTAATTGTCTGCCATCACCCCAAACTTTCTTTATAGTAATTGTCTGCCATCACCCCAAACTTTTATTAGAGTAATTGTCTGACATCACCCCAAACTTTTATTAGAGTAATTGTCTGACATCACCCCAAACTTTCATTAGAGTAATTGTCTGACATCACCCCAAACTTTCATTAGAGTAATTGTCTGACATCACCCCAAACTTTCATTAGAGTAATTGTCTGACATCACCCCAAACTTTCATTAGAGTAATTGTCTGACATCACCCCAAACTTTCATTAGAGTAATTGTCTGCCATCACCCCAAACTTTCACTAGCGTATTTGTCTGCCATCACCCCAAACTTTCACTAGAGTAATTGTCTGCCATTACCCCAAACTTTCACTTGAGTAATTGTCTGCCATCACCCCAAACTTTCACTAGAGTAATTGTCTGCCATCACCCCAAACTTTCACTAGAGTAATTGTCTGCCATCACCCCAAACTTTCACTAGAGTAATTGTCTGCCATCACCCCAAACTTTCACTAGAGTAATTGTCTGCCATCACCCCATCACCCCAAACTTTCGCTAGAGTAAGTGTCTGCCATCACCCCAAACTTGTGTGCCATCATTAGAGTAATTGTGTGCCATCATTAGAGTAATTGTGTGCCATCATTAGAGTAATTGTGTGCCATCATTAGAGTAATTGTGTGCCATCATTAGAGTAATTGTGTGCCATCATTAGAGTAATTGTGTGCCATCATTAGAGTAAATGTGTGCCATCATTAGAGTAATTGTGTGCTATCATTAGAGTAATTGTGTGCCATCATTAGAGTAATTGTGTGCCATCATTAGAGTAATTGTGTGCCATCACCCCAAACTTTCATTAGAGTAATTGTCTGCCATCACCCCAAACTTTCATTATAGTAATTGTCTGCCATCACCCCAAACTTTTATTAGAGTAATTGTCTGACATCACCCCAAACTTTCATTAGAGTAATTGTCTGACATCACCCCAAACTTTCATTAGAGTAATTGTCTGACATCACCCCAAACTTTCATTAGAGTAATTGTCTGCCATCACCCCAAACTTTCATTAGAGTAATTGTCTGACATCACCCCAAACTTTCATTAGAGTAATTGTCTGACATCACTCCAAACTTTCATTAGACTAATTGTCTGCCATCACCCCAAACTTTCATTAGAGTAATTGCCTGACATCACCCCAAACTTTCATTAGAGTAATTGTCTGCCATCACCCCAAACTTTCATTAGAGTAATTGTCTAACATCACCCCAAACTTTCATTAGAGTACTTGTCTGCCATCACCCCAAATTTCATTAGAGTTATTGTCTGCCATCACCCCAAACTTTCATTAGAGTAATTGTCTTCCATTACCCCAAACTTTCATTAGTGTAATTGCCTGACATCGACCCAAACTTTCATTAGAGTAATTGTCTGCCATCACCCCAAACTTTCATTAGAGTAATTGTCTGACATCACCCCTAACTTTCATTAGAGTAATTGTCTGCCATCACCCCAAACTTTCTTTTTAGTAATTGTCTGCCATCACCCCAAACTTTTATTAGAGTAATTGTCTGACATCACCCCAAACTTTCATTAGAGTAATTGTCTGACATCACCCCAAACTTTCATTAGAGTAATTGTCTGACATCACCCCAAACTTTCATTAGAGTAATTGTCTGACATCACCCCAAACTTTCATTAGAGTAATTGTCTGACATCACCCCAAACTTTCATTAGAGTAATTGTCTGCCATCACCCCAAACTTTCACTAGCGTATTTGTCTGCCATCACCCCAAACTTTCACTAGAGTAATTGTCTGCCATTACCCCAAACTTTCACTTAAGTAATTGTCTGCCATCACCCCAAACTTTCACTAGAGTAATTGTCTGCCATCACCCCAAACTTTCACTAGAGTAATTGTCTGCCATCACCCCAAACTTTCACTAGAGTAATTGTCTGCCATCACCCCAAACTTTCACTAGAGTAATTGTCTGCCATCACCCCATCACCCCAAACTTTCGCTAGAGTAAGTGTCTGCCATCACCCCAAACTTGTGTGCCATCATTAGAGTAATTGTGTGCCATCATTAGATTAATTGTGTGCCATCATTAGAGTAATTGTGTGCCATCATTAGAGTAATTGTGTGCCATCATTAGAGTAATTGTGTGCCATCATTAGAGTAATTGTGTGCCATCATTAGAGTAAATGTGTGCCATCATTAGAGTAATTGTGTGCTATCATTAGAGTAATTGTGTGCCATCATTAGAGTAATTGTGTGCCATCATTAGAGTAATTGTGTGCCATCACCCCAAACTTTCATTAGAGTAATTGTCTGCCATCACCCCAAACTTTCATTATAGTAATTGTCTGCCATCACCCCAAACTTTTATTAGAGTAATTGTCTGACATCACCCCAAACTTTCATTAGAGTAATTGTCTGACATCACCCCAAACTTTCATTAGAGTAATTGTCTGACATCACCCCAAACTTTCATTAGAGTAATTGTCTGCCATCACCCCAAACTTTCATTAGAGTAATTGCCTGACATCACCCCAAACTTTCATTAGAGTAATTGTCTGCCATCACCCCAAACTTTCATTAGAGTAATTGTCTAACATCACCCCAAACTTTCATTAGAGTACTTGTCTGCCATCACCCCAAATTTCATTAGAGTTATTGTCTGCCATCACCCCAAACTTTCATTAGAGTAATTGTCTTCCATTACCCCAAACTTTCATTAGAGTAATTGCCTGACATCGACCCAAACTTTCATTAGAGTAATTGTCTGCCATCACCCCAAACTTTCATTAGAGTAATTGTCTGACATCACCCCTAACTTTCATTAGAGTAATTGTCTGCCATCACCCCAAACTTTCTTTATAGTAATTGTCTGCCATCACCCCAAACTTTTATTAGAGTAATTGTCTGACATCACCCCAAACTTTTATTAGAGTAATTGTCTGACATCACCCCAAACTTTCATTAGAGTAATTGTCTGACATCACCCCAAACTTTCATTAGAGTAATTGTCTGACATCACCCCAAACTTTCATTAGAGTAATTGTCTGACATCACCCCAAACTTTCATTAGAGTAATTGTCTGACATCACCCCAAACTTTCATTAGAGTAATTGTCTGCCATCACCCCAAACTTTCACTAGCGTATTTGTCTGCCATCACCCCAAACTTTCACTAGAGTAATTGTCTGCCATTACCCCAAACTTTCACTTGAGTAATTGTCTGCCATCACCCCAAACTTTCACTAGAGTAATTGTCTGCCATCACCCCAAACTTTCACTAGAGTAATTGTCTGCCATCACCCCAAACTTTCACTAGAGTAATTGTCTGCCATCACCCCAAACTTTCACTAGAGTAATTGTCTGCCATCACCCCATCACCCCAAACTTTCGCTAGAGTAAGTGTCTGCCATCACCCCAAACTTGTGTGCCATCATTAGAGTAATTGTGTGCCATCATTAGAGTAATTGTGTGCCATCATTAGAGTAATTGTGTGCCATCATTAGAGTAATTGTGTGCCATCATTAGAGTAATTGTGTGCCATCATTAGAGTAATTGTGTGCCATCATTAGAGTAAATGTGTGCCATCATTAGAGTAATTGTGTGCTATCATTAGAGTAATTGTGTGCCATCATTAGAGTAATTGTGTGCCATCATTAGAGTAATTGTGTGCCATCACCCCAAACTTTCATTAGAGTAATTGTCTGCCATCACCCCAAACTTTCATTATAGTAATTGTCTGCCATCACCCCAAACTTTTATTAGAGTAATTGTCTGACATCACCCCAAACTTTCATTAGAGTAATTGTCTGACATCACCCCAAACTTTCATTAGAGAAATTGTCTGACATCACCCCAAACTTTCATTAGAGTAATTGTCTGCCATCACCCCAAACTTTCATTAGAGTAATTGTCTGACTTCACCCCAAACTTTCATTAGAGTAATTGTCTGACATCACCCCAAACTTTCATTAGAGTAATTGTCTGCCATCACCCCAAACTTTCATTAGAGTAATTGCCTGACATCACCCCAAACTTTCATTAGAGTAATTGTCTGCCATCACCCCAAACTTTCACTAGCGTATTTGTCTGCCATCACCCCAAACTTTCACTAGAGTAATTGTCTGCCATCACCCCAAACTTTCACTTGAGTAATTGTCTGCCATCACCCCAAACTTTCACTAGAGTAATTGTCTGCCATCACCCCAAACTTTCACTAGAGTAATTGTCTGCCATCACCCCAAACTTTCACTAGAGTAATTGTCTGCCATCACCCCAAACTTTCACTAGAGTAATTGTCTGCCATCACCCCATCACCCCAAACTTTCGCTAGAGTAAGTGTCTGCCATCACCCCAAACTTGTGTGCCATCATTAGAGTAATTGTGTGCCATCATTAGAGTAATTGTGTGCCATCATTAGAGTAATTGTGTGCCATCATTAGAGTAATTGTGTGCCATCATTAGAGTAATTGTGTGCCATCATTAGAGTAAATGTGTGCCATCATTAGAGTAATTGTGTGCTATCATTAGAGTAATTGTGTGCCATCATTAGAGTAATTGTGTGCCATCATTAGAGTAATTGTGTGCCATCACCCCAAACTTTCATTAGAGTAATTGTCTGCCATCACCCCAAACTTTCATTATAGTAATTGTCTGCCATCACCCCAAACTTTTATTAGAGTAATTGTCTGACATCACCCCAAACTTTCATTAGAGTAATTGTCTGACATCACCCCAAACTTTCATTAGAGTAATTGTCTGACATCACCCCAAACTTTCATTAGAGTAATTGTCTGCCATCACCCCAAACTTTCATTAGAGTAATTGTCTGACTTCACCCCAAACTTTCACTAGAGTAATTGTCTGCCATCACCCCAAACTTTCACTAGAGTAATTGTCTGCCATCACCCCAAACTTTCACTAAAGTAATTGTCTGCCATCACCCCATCACCCCAAACTTTCGCTAGAGTAAGTGTCTGCCATCACCCCAAACTTGTGTGCCATCATTAGAGTAATTGTGTGCCATCATTAGAGTAATTGTGTGCCATCATTAGAGTAATTGTGTGCCATCATTAGAGTAATTGTGTGCCATCATTAGAGTAATTGTGTGCCATCATTAGAGTAATTGTGTGCCATCATTAGAGTAAATGTGTGCCATCATTAGAGTAATTGTGTGCTATCATTAGAGTAATTGTGTGCCATCATTAGAGTAATTGTGTGCCATCATTAGAGTAATTGTGTGCCATCACCCCAAACTTTCATTAGAGTAATTGTCTGCCATCACCCCAAACTTTCATTATAGTAATTGTCTGCCATCACCCCAAACTTTTATTAGAGTAATTGTCTGACATCACCCCAAACTTTCATTAGAGTAATTGTCTGACATCACCCCAAACTTTCATTAGAGTAATTGTCTGACATCACCCCAAACTTTCATTAGAGTAATTGTCTGCCATCACCCCAAACTTTCATTAGAGTAATTGCCTGACATCACCCCAAACTTTCATTAGAGTAATTGTCTGCCATCACCCCAAACTTTCATTAGAGTAATTGTCTGACATCACCCCAAACTTTCATTAGAGTACTTGTCTGCCATCACCCCAAATTTCATTAGAGTTATTGTCTGCCATCACCCCAAACTTTCATTAGAGTAATTGTCTTCCATTACCCCAAACTTTCATTAGAGTAATTGTCTGACATCACCCCAAACTTTCATTAGAGTAATTGTCTGCCATCACCCCAAACTTTTATTAGAGTAATTGTCTGACATCACCCCAAACTTTCATTAGAGTAATTGTCTGACATCACCCCAAACTTTCATTAGAGTAATTGTCTGACATCACCCCAAACTTTCATTAGAGTAATTGTCTGACATCACCCCAAACTTTCATTAGAGTAATTGTCTGACATCACCCCAAACTTTCATTAGAGTAATTGTCTGCCATCACCCCAAACTTTCACTAGCGTATTTGTCTGCCATCACCCCAAACTTTCACTTGAGTAATTGTCTGCCATCACCCCAAACTTTCACTAGAGTAATTGTCTGCCATCACCCCAAACTTTCACTAGAGTAATTGTCTGCCATCACCCCAAACTTTCACTAGAGTAATTGTCTGCCATCACCCCAAACTTTCAATAGAGTAATTGTCTGTCATCACCCCATCACCCCAAACTTTCGCTAGAGGAAGTGTCGGCCATCACCCCAAACTTGTGTGCCATCATTAGAGTAATTGTGTGCCATCATTAGAGTAATTGTGTGCCATCATTAGAGTAATTGTGTGCCATCATTAGAGTAATTGTGTGCCATCATTAGAGTAATTGTGTGCCATCATTAGAGTAATTGTGTGCCATCATTAGAGTAAATGTGTGCCATCATTAGAGTAATTGTGTGCTATCATTAGAGTAATTGTGTGCCATCATTAGAGTAATTGTGTGCCATCATTAGAGTAATTGTGTGCCATCATTAGAGTAATTGTGTGCCATCATTAGAGTAATTGTGTGCAATCATTAAAGTAATTGTGTGCCATCATTAGAGTAAATGTGTGCCATCATTAGAAAAATTGTGTGCCATCATTAGAGTATTGTGTGCCATCATTAGAGTAAATGTGTGCCATCATTAGAGTAATTACGAGCCATCATTAGAGTAATTGTGTGCCATCATTAGAGTAATTGTGTGCCATCATTAGAGTAATTGTGTGCTATCGTTAGAGTAATTGTGTGCCATCATTAGAGTAATTGTGTGCCATCATTAGAGTAATTGTGTGCCATCAATAGAGTAATTGTGTGCCATCATTAGAGTAATTGTGTGCCATCATTAGAGTAATTGTCTGCCATCACCACAAACTTTCACTAGAGTAATTGTCTGCCATCACCCCAAACTTTCACTAGAGTAATTGTCTGCCATCACCCCAAACTTTCACTTGAGTAATTGTCTGCCATCACCCCAAACTTTCACTAGAGTAATTGTCTGCCATCACCCCAAACTTTCACTAGAATAATTGTCTGCCATCACCCCAAACTTTCACTAGAGTAATTGTCTGCCATCACCCCATCACCCCAAACTTTCGCTAGAGTAATTGTCTGCCATCACCCCAAACTTGTGTGCCATCATTAGAGTAATTGTGTGCCATCATTAGAGTAATTGTGTGCCATTATTAGAGTAATTGTGTGCCATCATTAGAGTAATTGTGTGCCATCATTAGAGTAATTGTCTGCCATCACCCCAAACTTTTATTATAGTAATTGTCTGCCATCACCCCAAACTTTTATTAGAGTAATTGTCTGACATCACCCCAAACTTTCATTAGAGTAATTGTCTGACATCACCCCAAACTTTCATTAGCGTAATTGTCTGACATCATCCCAAACTTTCATTAGAGTAATTGTCTTACATCACCCCAAACTTTCATTAGAGTAATTGTCTGACATCACCCCAAACTTTCATTAGAGTAATTGTCTGACATCACCCCAAACTTTCATTAGAGTAATTGTCTGCCATCACCCCAAACTTTCACTAGAGTAATTGTCTGCCATCACCCCAAACTTTCACTAGAGTAATTGTCTGCCATCACCCCAAACTTTCACTAGAGTAATTGTCTGCCATCACCCCAAACTTTCACTAGAGTAATTGTCTGCCATCACCAAAAATTTCCACCTGAGTAATTGTCTGCCATCACCCCAAACTTTCACTAGAGTAATTGTCTGCCATCACCCCAAACTTTCACTAGAGTAATTGTCTGCCATCACCCCAAACTTTCATTAGAGTAATTGTCTGCCATCACCCCAAACTTTCATTATAGTAATTGTCTGCCATCACCCCAAACTTTTATTAGAGTAATTGTCTGACATCACCCCAAACTTTCATTAGAGTAATTGTCTGACATCACCCCAAACTTTCATTAGAGTAATTGTCTGACATCACCCCAAACTTTCATTAGAGTAATTGTATGCCATCACCCCAAACTTTCATTAGAGTAATTGTCTGACATCACCCCAAACTTTCATTAGAGTATTTGTCTGACATCACCCCAAACTTTCATTAGAGTAATTGTCTGCCATCACCCCAAACTTTCATTAGAGTAATTGCCTGACATAACCCCAAACTTTCATTAGAGTAATTGTCTGCCATCACCCCAAACTTTCATTAGAGTAATTGTCTGACATCACCCCAAACTTTCATTAGAGTACTTGTCTGCCATCACCCCAAATTTCATTAGAGTTATTGTCTGCCATCACCCCAAACTTTCATTAGAGTAATTGTCTTCCGTTACCCCAAACTTTCATTAGAGTAATTGCCTGACATCGACCCAAACTTTCATTAGAGTAATTGTCTGCCATCACCCCAAACTTTCATTAGAGTAATTGTCTGACATCACCCCAAACTTTCATTAGAGTAATTGTCTGCCATCACCCCAAACTTTCATTATAGTAATTGTCTGCCATCACCCCAAACTTTTATTAGAGTAATTGTCTGACATCACCCCAAACTTTTATTAGAGTAATTGTCTGACATCACCCCAAACTTTCATTAGAGTAATTGTCTGACATCACCCCAAACTTTCATTAGAGTAATTGTCTGACATCACCCCAAACTTTCATTAGAGTAATTGTCTGACATCACCCCAAACTTTCATTAGAGTAATTGTCTGACATCACCCCAAACTTTCATTAGAGTAATTGTCTGCCATCACCCCAAACTTTCACTAGAGTATTTGTCTGCCATCACCCCAAACTTTCACTAGAGTAATTGTCTGCCATCACCCTAAACTTTCACTTGAGTTATGTCTGCCATCACCCCAAACTTTCACTAGAGTAATTGTCTGCCATCACCCCAAACTTTCACTAGAGTAATTGTCTGCCATCACCCCAAACTTTCACTAGAGTAATTGTCTGCGATCACCCCAAACTTTCACTAGAGTAATTGTCTGCCATCACCCCATCACCCCAAACTTTCGCTAGAGTAAGTGTCTGCCATCACCCTAAACTTGTGTGCCATCATTAGAGTAATTGTGTGCCATCATTAGAGTACTTGTGTGCCATCATTAGAGTAATTGTGTGCCATCATTAGAGTAATTGTGTGCCATCATTAGAGTAATTGTGTGCCATCATTAGAGTAATTGTGTGCCATCATTAGAGTAAATGTGTGCCATCATTAGAGTAATTGTGTGCTATCATTAGAGTAATTGTGTGCCATCATTAGAGTAATTGTGTGCCATCATTAGAGTAATTGTGTGCCATCATTAGAGTAATTGTGTGCCATGATTAGAGTAATTGTGTGCAATCATTAAAGTAATTGTGTGCCATCATTAGAGTAAATGTGTGCCATCATTAGAAAAATTGTGTGCCATCATTAGAGTATTGTGTCATCATTAGAGTAAATGTGTGCCATCATTAGAGTAATTGCGTGCCATCATTAGAGTAATTGTTCGCCATCATTAGAGTAATTGTGTGCCATCATTAGAGTAATTGTGTGCTATCGTTAGAGTAATTGTGTGCCATCATTAGAGTAATTGTGTGCCATCATTAGAGTAATTGTGTGCCATCAATAGAGTAATTGTGTGCCATCATTAGAGTAATTGTGTGCCATCATTAGAGTAATTGTCTGCCATCACCCCAAACTTTTATTATAGTAATTGTCTGCCATCACCCCAAACTTTTATTAGAGTAATTGTCTGACATCACCCCAAACTTTCATTAGAGTAATTGTCTGACATCACCCCAAACTTTCATTAGAGTAATTGTCTGACATCATCCCAAACTTTCATTAGAGTAATTGTCTGACATCACCCCAAACTTTCATTAGAGTAATTGTCTGACATCACCCCAAACTTTCATTAGAGTAATTGTCTGACATCACCCCAAACTTTCATTAGAGTAATTGTCTGCCATCACCCCAAACTTTCACTAGAGTAATTGTCTGCCATCACCCCAAACTTTCACTAGAGTAATTGTCTGCCATCACCCCAAACTTTCACTAGAGTAATTGTCTGCCATCACCCCAAACTTTCACTAGAGTAATTGTCTGCCATCACCAAAAATTTCCACCTGAGTAATTGTCTGCCATCACCCCAAACTTTCACTAGAGTAATTGTCTGCCATTACCCCAAACTTTCACTAGAGTAATTGTCTGCCATCACCCCAAACTTTCACTAGAGTAATTGTCTGCCATCACCCCATCACCCCAAACTTTCGCTGGAGTAATTGTCTGCCACCACCCCAAACTTGTGTGCCATCATTAGAGTAATTGTGTGCCATCATTAGAGTAATTGTGTGCCGTCATTAGAGTAATTGTGTGCCATCATTAGAGTAATTGTGTGCCATCATTAGAGTAATTGTGTGCCATCATTAGAGTAATTGTGTGCCATCATTAGAGTAATTGTGTGCCGTCATTAGAGTAATTGTGTGCCATCATTAGAGTAATTGTGTGCCATCATTAGAGTATTGTGTGCCATCATTAGAGTAAATGTGTGCCATCATTAGAGTAATTGCGTGCCATCATTAGAGTAATTGTGTGCAATCATTAGAGTAATTGTGTGCCATCATTAGAGTAATTGTGTGCAATTGTTAGAGTAATTGTGTGCCATCATTAGAGTAATTGTGTGCCATCATTAGAGTAATTGTGTGCCATCATTAGAGTAATTGTGTGCCATCATTAGAGTAATTGTGTGCAATCATTAAAGTAATTGTGTGCCATCATTAGAGTAAATGTGTGCCATCATTAGAAAAATTGTGTGCCATCATTAGAGTATTGTGTGCCATCATTAGAGTAAATGTGTGCCATCATTAGAGTAATTGCGTGCCATCATTAGAGTAATTGTGTGCCATCATTAGAGTAATTGTGTGCCATCATTAGAGTAATTGTGTGCTATCGTTAGAGTAATTGTGTGCCATCATTAGAGTAATTGTGTGCCATCATTAGAGTAATTGTCTGCCATCATTAGAGTAATTGTGTGCCATCATTAGAGTAATTGTGTGCAATCATTAAAGTAATTGTGTGCCATCATTAGAGTAAATGTGTGCCATCATTAGAAAAATTGTGTGCCATCATTAGAGTATTGTGTGCCATCATTAGAGTAAATGTGTGCCATCATTAGAGTAATTGCGTGCCATCATTAGAGTAATTGTGAGCCATCATTAGAGTAATTGTGTGCCATCATTAGAGTAATTGTGTGCTATCGTTAGAGTAATTGTGTGCCATCATTAGAGTAATTGTGTGCCATCATTAGAGTAATTGTGTGCCATCAATAGAGTAATTGTGTGCCATCATTAGAGTAATTGTGTGCCATCATTAGAGTAATTGTCTGCCATCACCCCAAACTTTTATTATAGTAATTGTCTGCCATCACCCCAAACTTTTATTAGAGTAATTGTCTGACATCACCCCAAACTTTCATTAGAGTAATTGTCTGACATCACCCCAAACTTTCATTAGAGTAATTGTCTGACATCATCCCAAACTTTCATTAGAGTAATTGTCTGACATCACCCCAAACTTTCATTAGAGTAATTGTCTGACATCACCCCAAACTTTCATTAGAGTAATTGTCTGACATCACCCCAAACTTTCATTAGAGTAATTGTCTGCCATCACCCCAAACTTTCACTAGAGTAATTGTCTGCCATCACCCCAAACTTTCACTAGAGTAATTGTCTGCCATCACCCCAAACTTTCACTAGAGTAATTGTCTGCCATCACCCCAAACTTTCACTAGAGTAATTGTCTGCCATCACCCCAAACTTTCACTAGAGTAATTGTCTGCCATCACCCCATCACCCCAAACTTTCGCTAGAGTAATTGTCTGCCACCACCCCAAACTTGTGTGCCATCATTAGAGTAATTGTGTGCCATCATTAGAGTAATTGTGTGCCGTCATTAGAGTAATTGTGTGCCATCATTAGAGTAATTGTGTGCCATCATTAGAGTAATTGTGTGCCATCATTAGAGTAATTGTGTGCCATCATTAGAGTAATTGTGTGCCGTCATTAGAGTAATTGTGTGCCATCATTAGAGTAATTGTGTGCCATCATTAGAGTATTGTGTGCCATCATTAGAGTAAATGTGTGCCATCATTAGAGTAATTGCGTGCCATCATTAGAGTAATTGTGTGCCATCATTAGAGTAATTGTGTGCCATCATTAGAGTAATTGTGTGCTATTGTTAGAGTAATTGTGTGCCATCATTAGAGTAATTGTGTGCCATCATTAGAGTAATTGTGTGCCATCATTAGAGTAATTGTGTGCCATCATTAGAGTAATTGTGTGCCATCATTAGAGTAATTGTCTGCCATCACCCCAAACTTTCACTAGAGTAATTGTCAGCCATCACCCCAAACTTTCACTAGAGTAATTGTCTGCCATCACCCCAAATTTTCACTAGAGTAATAGTCTGCCATCACCCCAAACTTTCACTTGAGTAATTGTCTGCCATCACCCCAAACTTTCACTAGAGTAATTATCTGCCATCACCCCAAACTTTCACTAGAGTAATTGTCTGCCATCACCCCAAACTTTCACTAGAGTAATTGTCTGCCATCACCCCAAACTTTCACTAGAGTAATTGTCTGCCATCACCCCAAACTTTCACTAGAGTAATTGTCTGCCATCACCCCAAACTTTCACTAGAGTAATTGTCTGCCATCACCCCAAACTTTCACTAGAGTAATTGTCTGCCATCACCCCATCACCCCAAATTTTCGCTAGAGTAATTGTGTGCCATCGTTAGAGTAATTGTGTGCCATCATTATAGTAATTGTGTGCCATCATTAGAGTAATTGTGTACCATCATTAGAGTAATGTGTGCCATCATTAGAGTAATTGTGTGCCATCATTAGAGTAAGTGTGTGCCATCATTAGAGTAATTGTGTGCCATCATTAGAGTAATTGTGTGCCATCATTAGAGTAATTGTGTGCCATCATTAGAGTAATTTCGTGCCATCATTAGAGTAATTGTGTGTCATCATTAGAGTAATTGTGTGCCATCATTAGAGTAATTGTGTGCCATCGTTAGAGTAATTGTGTGCCATCATTAGAGTAATTGTGTGCCATCATTAGAGTAATTGTGTGCCATCATTAGAGTAATTGTGTGCCATCATTAGAGTAATTGCGTGCCATCACCCCAAACTCCAAAACTGAAACGTGGAACCAGAGCCCACTGAGCATTCAAAAATAATGTTGGCTTATAGAAATGACCATGATCACCCTTTCTGTAAAAATGTTTTCCCCAATGAGCAGTGGGAACTAACAGTTTCCAGAATCTCTAAACTTTCCATATATTTCTTACCTGTCTTTGCTGCTATAGTATCCGTAAAAACTTTGAAGAACTTGCACCCACCTAGGCACGGTCTCACAGTTGGCCTTTTACATAAAAAAAAGTTTCTATATTAGTAAGAGCGAAACGAACGAAAACATTATTATATATGAAAAGAGGTGGCGGTTCTATATGCTCAGTGCCTTACAAATAGGTTTTGTCATGGGAAATATACCCGGTACCATACAAATAGGTTTTGTCCTGGGAAATATACCCGGTACCATACAAATAGGTTTTGTCATGGGAAATATACCCGGTACCATACAAATAGGTTTTGTCATGGGAAATATACCCGGCACCATACAAATAGGTTTTGTCATGGGAAATATACCCGGCACCATACAAATAGGTTTTGTCATGGGAAATATACCCGGCACCATACAAATAGGTTTTGTCATGGGAAATATACCCGGCACCATACAAATAGGTTTTGTCATGGGAAATATACCCGGTACCATACAAATAGGTTTTGTCATGGGAAATATACCCGGTACCATACAAATAGGTTTTGTCATGGGAAATATACCCGGTACATACAAATAGATTTAGCCATGGGAAATATACCCGGTACATACAAATAGGTTTTGTCATGGGAAATATACCCGGTACATACAAATAGGTTTAGCCATTGGAAATATACCCGGTACCATACAAATAGATTTAGCCATGGGAAATATACCTGGTACCATACAGATACGTTTAGCCATGGAAAATTTGCCCGGTGCGATACAAATAGGTTTAGTCATGGGAAATATACCCGGTACCATACAAATAGGTTTTGTCATGGGAAATATACCTGGTACCATACAAATAGGTTTTGTCATGGGAAATATACCCGGCACCATACAAATAGGTTTTGTCATGGGAAATATACCCGGTACCATACAAATAGGTTTTGTCATGGGAAATATACCCGGCACCATACAAATAGGTTTTGTCATGGGAAAAATACCCGGCACCATACAAATAGGTTTTGCCATGGGAAATATACCCGGTACGATACAAATAGGTTTTGTCATGGGAAATATACCCGGTACCATACAAATAGGTTTTGTCATGGGAAATATACCCGGTACATACAAATAGATTTAGCCATGGGAAATATACCCGGTACATACAAATAGGTTTTGTCATGGGAAATATACCCGGTACATACAAATAGGTTTAGCCATTGGAAATATACCCGGTACCATACAAATAGATTTAGCCATGGGAAATATACCTGGTACCATACAGATACGTTTAGCCATGGAAAATTTGCCCGGCGCGATACAAATAGGTTTAGTCATGGGAAATATATTTGGTGCCATACAAATAAGATTATTCATGGGATATATGCCCGGTGCGATACGCATAGGTTTAGCCATGGGAAATTTGCCCGGTGCTATACGAATAGGTTTAGCCATAGGAAATATGCCCGGTGCTATACGAATAGGTTTACCCATTGGTAATAAACCTAGTGCCACTTAAAAAGGTCCAGCTATGGGAAATACGTCCGGTGCCTTACAATGCAGAAAGACTTTACGGTGGGCCTTATAATTATTTATATTTTACCGTATCCCACGTGGTTGACGCGGGTGCAGTTGATTTGAGTTATTCTACTACAAGACACGAGTACTAAACATAGTTAGGTACAAGAACAAAGATTGATTCAATGCCGGGAAGAATTTCAAATACTGTTTATTTAGGCCTAAGTCGATAGATAGCAGAAGTAATCCACAATACAATTAAGGTATTATCTGACTGTTCACAGTTTCATACCAGTGATGAATCCAATGCGCAACACACACAGTGCAATATAAATAAACTAAAACTCTCACACTAAGACAGGGATAATAATAATTAATATCGCTGTGCCAATGCCACACTAAGAGGAACTGTTATTTTCCGCTAGCTACAACTCACCTGTGCACGAGCCACAAAGAACATCTTATCCGCAGTGTACCTGTGAACACCTGCAGGCACCGCCTCCTGTCCGGTTTCTCTTTCTTTCTGTTTATAGGCCTTTAGGCGTTGGGTGGTGAAATAAAAATTTAGTTAGATTTATAGGCCTTTAGGTAGCGTTGGGTGGTGAAATACAAATTTAGTTAGATTTATAGGCCTTTAGGTAGCGTTGGGTGGTGAAATACAAATTTAGTTAGATTTATAGGCCTTTAGGTAGCGTTGGGTGGTGAAATACAAATTTAGTTAGATTTATAGGCCTTTAGGTAGCGTTGGGTGGTGAAATACAAATTTAGTTAGATTTATAGGCCTTTAGGTAGCGTTGGGTGGTGAAATACAAATTTAGTTAGATTTATAGGCCTTTAGGTAGCGTTGGGTGGTGAAATACAAATTTAGTTAGATTTATAGGCCTTTAGGTAGCGTTGGGTGGTGAAATACAAATTTAGTTAGATTTATAGGCCTTTAGGTAGCGTTGGGTGGTGAAATACAAATTTAGTTAGATTTATAGGCCTTTAGGTAGCGTTGGGTGGTGAAATACAAATTTAGTTAGATTTATAGGCCTTTAGGTAGCGTTGGGTGGTGAAATACAAATTTAGTTAGATTTATAGGCCTTTAGGTAGCGTTGGGTGGTGAAATACAAATTTAGTTAAATTTATAGGCCTTTAGGTAGAGTTGGGTGGTGAAATACAAATTTAGTTAGATTTATAGGCCTTTAGGTAGAGTTGGGTGGTGAAATACAAATTTAGTTAGATTTATAGGCCTTTAGGTAGCGTTGGGTGGTGAAATACAAATTTAGTTAGATTTATAGGCCTTTAGGTAGCGTTGGGTGGTGAAATACAAATTTAGTTAGATTTATAGGCCTTTAGGTAGCGTTGGGTGGTGAAATACAAATTTAGTTAGATTTATAGGCCTTTAGGTAGCGTTGGGTGGTGAAATACAAATTTAGTTAGATTTATAGGCCTTTAGGTAGCGTTGGGTGGTGAAATACAAATTTAGTTAGATTTATAGGCCTTTAGGTAGCGTTGGGTGGTGAAATACAAATTTAGTTAGATTTATAGGCCTTTAGGTAGCGTTGGGTGGTGAAATACAAATTTAGTTAGATTTATAGGCCTTTAGGTAGAGTTGGGTGGTGAAATACAAATTTAGTTAGATTTATAGGCCTTTAGATTTAAAAACCGCGATATATATTGGGGGGGGGTCAAAGAACATGTTCTCTAGTAAGAAACATTAGAAGATGTTTGATGTATGACAATTTTAAAACCACAACAAACTTGGCGGTCAAAACTTGCACTAATAACAAATAGTAGTAGTCGTTCACGATATTGTAATATTAGTTTATTAGTGTATGACAGTTCTATACTGAGACAGAAAAAAAAACAATTTGATATCAAGTCAATAAACTATTTCTCTATGATGAAGAAAACAAAGGTAAATTAAAATAGCAAATTAACTCAAAATGTGTGTGATACTAATTGATAAATCTTTTAGAATGCACTTAACCACCAACCCCATCCCTCCACCCCTGGAAAACACACATACACAAAAGTCAGAGGTCACACGGTACCTACCTGGTAGGTCAATCTCAGACCAGCCACCCTTGATATAAGGGTCGTGGCATAACGGATATTTCGCTCTGTAAGGTTTACCTGTGACGATAGCATAAAAAAAAGAGATATATGAACGGAATATCTACAGTTCTACACCTTCATGAGGGCGGCTCCCTGTATAGAAGCCAGCCCATTGAGGTGGCCGAAATCTGTTTGGAGAATTAATATGATGGCTGGACATAGTACCGGCCACACAATCTCCTCCTTCGAATACTACTAATCTCTTCTTTATCAATCGTAGCAATCTTAGAAATCTAAACGCTTAACTATACCTTAATATAATATACTTTATGTAATATACTATATTAAACAATACTAAACTATCCTATACGAAAATTTACTATACTATAATATACAATAATGTACCCTTCTATACTATACTATACTATATTATTATGCTATACTATAACATACGTTACATTATTGTACTATAATATACTATACTATATTTTATTGAACTATACTATACAATACTGTTATATACTATACTGTACTACACGGTACTATAAGTTTTATTATATACTGTATACAAATATATCATGTACTATACTTTACTATTCTGCACTTTACTATGCTACACAATACTGTACTAAGTACTATACCAGACCTAGTATATAATATTCATAATTATTCTTTTATGATAAATTGTGTGAATGTGTGTGCGCTTGTCTATTTTATAAGTATATTTCTGTGCTTGTATACAAATTACAAATAATTATTTTATTTTGTTTAAAATATGCTGAAGGACAAAACATCTGCAATCAAGACAAATTTCCATTTGTTTGGATCAATAAAGAAATCTTATCTTATCTTATCTTATTAATTATTAGTAAAGTTATGGCTTCTATTTAAAAATAAGGTCAGTTTACCAATGTTTAATATAATAAAATCCCGAAGACCAGAAGAATGTTAAGCACACACATACATTCCAAGAACTGACAAATCATTAGTAGGCATTAGTTAAGCACACACATACATTCCAAGAACTGACAAATCATTAGTAGGCATTAGTTAAGCACACACATACATTCCAAGAACTGACAAATCATTAGTAGGCATTAGTTAAGCACACACATACATTCCAAGAACTGACAAATCATTAGTAGGCATTAGTTAAGCACACACATACATTCCAAGAACTGACAAATCATTAGTAGGCATTAGTTAAGCACACACATACATTCCAAGAACTGACAAATCATTAGTAGGCATTAGTTAAGCACACACATACATTCCAAGAACTGACAAATCATTAGTAGGCATTAGTTAAGCACACACATACATTCCAAGAACTGACAAATCATTAGTAGGCATTAGTTAAGCACACACATACATTCCAAGAACTGACAAATCATTAGTAGGCATTAGTTAAGCACACACATACATTCCAAGAACTGACAAATCATTAGTAGGCATTAGCTAAGCACACACATACATTCCAAGAACTGACAAATCATTAGTAGGCATTAGCTAAGCACACACATACATTCCAAGAACTGACAAATCATTAGTAGGCATTAGCTAAGCACACACATACATTCCAAGAACTGACAAATCATTAGTAGGCATTAGTTAAGCACACACATACATTCCAAGAACTGACAAATCATGTGTAGGCATTAGCTAAGCACACACATACATTCCAAGAACTGACAAATCATTAGTAGGCATTAGTTAAGCACACACATACATTCCAAGAACTGACAAATCATTAGTAGGCATTAGTTAAGCACACACATACATTCCAAGAACTGACAAATCATTAGTAGGCATTAGTTAAGCACACACATACATTCCAAGAACTGACAAATCATTAGTAGGCATTAGCTAAGCACACACATACATTCCAAGAACTGACAAATCATTAGTAGGCATTAGCTAAGCACACACATACATTCCAAGAACTGACAAATCATTAGTAGGCATTAGTTAAGCACACACATACATTCCAAGAACTGACAAATCATTAGTAGGCATTAGTTAAGCACACACATACATTCCAAGAACTGACAAATCATTAGTAGGCATTAGCTAAGCACACACATACATTCCAAGAACTGACAAATCATTAGTAGGCATTAGCTAAGCACACACATACATTCCAAGAACTGACAAATCATTAGTAGGCATTAGTTAAGCACACACATACATTCCAAGAACTGACAAATCATTAGTAGGCATTAGCTAAGCACACACATACATTCCAAGAACTGACAAATCATTAGTAGGCATTAGTTAAGCACACACATACATTCCAAGAACTGACAAATCATTAGTAGGCATTAGTTAAGCACACACATACATTCCAAGAACTGACAAATCATTAGTAGGCATTAGTTAAGCACCCACATATATTCCAAGAACTGACAAATCATTAGTAGGCTTAACATCAACACATTATGTCCTGCTAAAGAACTTACATAAGGTGAAAGCGATCTATTGTTAAGCTGTGAATAGGTATTCTGGACATCCATGGCACAACCCTTTAGCTGATTGTAATTATTTTTTGTATCATTGGACCACCAGGATCCGTAGCCGCTACCGTCCAGTTCAATTCCATTAGCTGCAGGAACAAAAGGAAGAACAGCACATGCTTAGTTGGAATAGAAACTCTTAAAAAATAAATCGAATAATAATTAGTATAGGCCTACCGATTAACCTATTATTTGTTTTCTACGGTTGACAAAGGTAGGATGAATTGATAAAGAAAAGCAGCTAACCAAACACGGATAACAATATAAGTCTATATGGAGATTAAAAGTCTTGTAAACGTATACAACTCTACTCACATTTAAACAGCTTAGTGGTCATTTAGTAATATTATAGCCATAATTGGGGGGGGTGGACGGTGGCCGAGCGGCAGCGCGTTCGACTGGCGATCCGAGGGCTCTGGGTTCGAATCCTTGTGCGGGCTAGGATTTTTTTCCCGGGGTCTTGAGGGTTCCCCTGAGCCTACACAGCTCTGATGGGTAGTTGACACTGGTTAGGGTAAGGTAAAGGTGGCTGGGTATTGTGCTGGCCACACATCCCCTAGTATGCCGTGGCCACAGTGACTGGTAAACGCTGCTTCACCAGCCCTATGATCAGTTTGGTCCGATGGGTACTTTACCTATAGCCATTATTGTATTAAATTTGACTTATTAAATATCTTGGATATTAAGTAACTGTTCTCGGAGCTTTATATACCAAAATGTAAACACAGCCTACTACTAGATCAACTAAAATGACATTATGCTTGATTTGTTATAAGCTGAAACTGTTTTTTTTTAATGGAAGTGCACAAGAATAGTCTAATATGTTTCAATTATAAATTATATTAAAACATTAAATTTATCATATATGGGTAAATATACATTGTTTACCAGTTGTACTAATATAAAAAAATGAAATGATGGGAATTTATTTGAAACATGGAATGCAAACACTGTCAGTCTTTATTAATTAAAGGTTAATAATGTACTAATATATGTTTATAAATAAAAAGGTAATAATGTACTAATATATGTTTATAAATGAAAAGGTAATAATGTACTAATATATGTTTTTAAGTGAAAAGGTAATAATGTACTAATGTATGTTTATAAATTTAAAGGTAATAATGTACTAATATATGTTTATAAATGAAAAGTTAATAATGTACTAATATATGTTTATAAATAAAAAGGTAATAATGTACTAATATATGTTTATAAATTAAAAGGTAATAATGTGCTAATATATGTTTATAAATTAAAAGGTAATAATGTACTAATATATGTTTATAAATTAAAAGGTAATAATGTACTAATATATGTTTAAAAATTAAAAGGTAATAATGGACTAATATATGTTTATAAATTAAACAGTTAATAAAATATCTACATAGGCTTACTCTGTGGGGATGGTGAGGCAAAATGGACACGTGCCGCCCCCGCCCCAACCTCTGTTATACCGCACCCTTTTTTTTTTGTTCAACCCGAGAATTTAAAACCAATTATTATGTTTTAATTCCAATTCTGAGACATCAAAATAATTTTAAGACAAGTTCTATAGAGTTGATTGTATTAGCTTTCACGTGATCAAACATTGGCTTAATATAGAAATGTTTTTGAACATGCTGCTTCTAGTTCTGACTAGTCATCTACTGGGTTTTACTAGTTTTGCAGACGTTCCTTCTAGATAGAAGATTATTACGTCCACTGGGCCCAAAACTCCTGCAGGGCGGCAGGGATAGAACCCGCGACGTGTCGGTTGACAGACCGGTGAACTAACCGAAGGATTATTTGAACTTTTTACTTTATATACTTTTTTTTTCTGAAGAAAAATAAAAGAGAATTTAAAACTTTGAAATAATGAGTCAATATAAATTTACGTTTAGCTATTAATAATTACATAAAATATTAATTTTCCAATAATTTATGGTTCAATTGTAGACTATTTGCTCCTCTTTATGATAAACCTTGCACTATTTGACCCATTTTCTTTTATAATACAAGCGCAATATTTTTTTACTAAATATATCGGGACTTCCTCTTTTTACTTAATTTAAACTTGACCTTAACGGAAATGTTAACCTTTAAAATTAAAATAGAAAAAAAGAACTTAAACAAAGTTCTTGATTTTACTAAAGACTATAATAAGATGGACCGCTTGTTCTATTTTTAGAGCGTATATGTTCTTTTTCCGTGCGCATCCAATAACGATGTGTTAAATAACTTCTACGCTCCTACGTTTACCTAAATGTTTCAACTGTATAAAACATTTAATTTTTATTTTTATTTTTTGTTGAGAAAATAATAGCGATTAAATAAAACGGAAGTGCTCAGTACAAAAGGGAAGCGGGAATTCCGAAAAGAAGTCATTCGAGTCATCAAAAAGGAGAAATATTTAAGCAAGCGGTCCATCTTATTGTACTCTTTGATTTTACTAAAATTTTGAAAGAAAAACAGAATTTCTGAATTCTGATTGGGAAAAATATTTTATTTTTCATTTCCAGGAAAGATCGCTTAATGCCAAGAAGAACACAGCGGGAAAGTCCGATATGAGTACGTGCGAATTTTTCATAGCTGCCTCAGTAACCAGTGATAGATGAGGGAAACGTGACATGCACACTTGTAGATTGGACGTTGGCTAGCAATATTGTGATCTGATTCATACTTTACATAGATTAGAGCAGGGGTCGGCAATCTTTAGCTAATAGTGTGCTAAACTAGAATTTCGAAATCATTCATCGTGTCAAAAAGCCTAAAAGTCAACCTGCTCGATTATACTTTAAGAACAAAATATTTTTATACGACAATTAATTTAAATCCCTAACTACACCAAGGCCAAATGCAAAGTAGATTATTTATAGAGAAAATCGTTAAAACGTTATATATTTTTTATAAATAATTAACATGTTTGTGATTATCATCAATTTTATTCTCATTTATATCAAATACAATATTTTAATAATAATAATAATTGGTCATTTATACCGCGCCTCACTCCATGCTAATGCAAGCATGCTCAGCGCGCTCACAAAAACGAAACGACAATAACACTCTAAAATAGTTTTAAACAAGGTTTCGGTCGATGGAGGCACGAAACGACAATAATAACATTTTAAAATAGTTTTAAACAAGTATTTTGCTGATGGATGTGTACTTCATCAATTTAGTTGAAAAGAAAAGTCTTCAAATTCTTCTTGAATGCTTTTTTTGACAACGAGTTTTTCAGTGTCTCAGATAAGCCATTCCACAGTGTAGGCGCCACAGATTCAAACGAGCGTACACCAAGAGTCTTTTTTCTGTGACCTTCCAAACCTGGAATTTCCAGGAGAGATTGTGTTGAAGATCGCAGCATCCTTATCGGGACATGCTTCGGTATAAGCTCTTTGAGATATGCAGGTGCTGTGCCTTCCACGCATCCATAGGTAAGGGACATAATCTTATTATCGATGCGCTTCGTCACAGGAAGCCAGTGGAGCTCTTTGAGAATTGGAGTGATATGGTCATGCTTCTTTACTCGTGACACAATGCGTGCTGCAGTATTTTGAACTTTCTGAAAACTATCCAGTTGTTTCTGGGGTAAACCCCACAGGCAACTGTTACAATAATCTAGTCTTGACTGTATTGTTGAAACAGCAAAAGCATTGGCTGTTTTTTTATTAATCAGAGGTCGCAGCTGACCCAGGGCACGAAGATGGAAGGAGCAGGCCCTAACCACAGTACTGATGTGTGGACCCATTGTTAATTTACTGTCAATGATAAAGCCGAGGTCCCTGACAGTGTTAGACAAAAAGATATCAGAGGCCCCTACTTTAATAGATGGAATATCGACTTTCCCAAGACTGAAGTTTGAACCGCACAGAATTGCCTCAGTCTTGTCGTCATTTAGTTTGAGTTTGTTGGCAGTCATCCACGCTTTCACCGCTAGACAGCAGTCTTCCACTGCATTAACAGCGGCAGCACAAGCATTATGATCAGGATGGAAGCTTTTGTACAGCTGGGTATCATCCGCAAATAGTTTGCGAGATAATCCTTGGCTATCAATTATTCTGCCAAGCTGGCTAGTGTAAACAGCAAAAAGGATAGGCCCTAAAACTGATCCTTGAGGTACGCCACAGATGAGAGAAGTGGCTTTTGATAAGGTCTGATTGATAGAAACTCTCTGAGTCCTGTCTGCCAAGTAGGAAGTAAACCAATGAAGTGCAGTATCAGTGATGCCCATCTCGTAATGAAGTCTTGATAAAAGTAAGTCATGGTTGATAACATCAAAGGCAGCACTAAGGTCCAACAGAACTAAGATAGTCAGATCACCACGGTCAGCACTACATAGAACATCATTCATAACCCGTAATATTGCCGTCTCACAGCTATGCCCAGGACGATAGGCAGATTGAAATTTATCAATCAGGCCATGTGTGGTTAGATGTTGTAAAAGCTGCTGAGAGACAACCCTCTCAAGAAGCTTCGATACATAGGGAAGGTTAGATACTGGGCGAAAACTCTTGCAGTCACTAGGATCGAGCCCCTTTTTCTTAATAAAGGCTTGATGACAGCAGTCTTAAACATTTGTGGGACTGTGGCTGACTCCAGGCTACCATTTATGATACGCACTAAAACTGGAAGCAGAATTGCAAGGCAGTCCAACACAATCTTCGTTGGAATGGGGTCAACAATTGAGGATGTAGGTTTAGATACAGAAATAAGACGCCTCAACTGATCTTCGGAAACTGGGAGGAAATTTGTCAAAGAAATTCCAGAAAATGACTTCTCCACAGTGGGTGGAGTAGTATGATTATCAAAGCTGTTTCTAATAGTCTCGACTTTTTCATTTAAAAAATCATTAAGAGCCTCCGCAGCCTGCTCGCTGCTCATGTCAGGCAAAATTGGACTTAATTCATTTTTTCCAAGAAGATTCTGCACTATGGAAAACAGTTTTCGATAGTCAGTTCCCGCAGCTTCCAGAGCAGACTGAACTTGCTTTGCTTTCGCACGTCTAATCACATTTGTAAGCTTGTTCCTTGCTATCTTAAACATCTGTTTATCCACCTCAAGGTCACTCAGTCTCCAGTGTCTCTCTGCCTGACGTCGGGCTAATTTAGCCATCCGAACGGAGGGTGTAAACCAAGCGGTATTGGGTCTATCTCTAACATACAATTCAGTCCTAGGGGCAAAAAGTCTCCAGCATGGAAGATAGAGTATTATTGTAGAGTAGAACTAGGTGAGAGATGTCATCAGGTGGTGATATAACCAAATCTGATCTGGAAAGTTGATCGCGAAATAAGTCCATATTTATATTTCGTAACTTCCTGGCCTGAATTTTCTTTATTGGAACAGCAGGCATTTCCATATCTGTGGTAAAGGTAACAAGAAAGTGATCAGATATAAGCTGGTCTTCAACAATTACCGACTTAATAAAACCATCATTGTCAGATCGTGACACAACCCAGTCTAAAATATGTCCATCCTTGTGTGTAGGTTCCGAAACATGCTGTACCAGGTTTGCCGAGTGCAACAATTGAACAAAGCTGCAAGTGTGCCTATTATCTGACTCATCCCAATGAACATTAAAGTCACCAAGAATGAGGAGATTCTTAGAATGTATGGACGACACAAGTTTTCCAAAGTCCTCGTGAAACAAGCTATCATTCAGACCATTTGAAGCAGAAGGTGGGGGTCTGTACAGAGTAATTGTTGGTAATTGTTGTCTAAACACTATCATTTTGAAATGAAGATCTAACAGCTACTAATGTTGATTAGATTTTGTTCTCAGTCAAACTGAGCGGATATAATGTGTTTCAGATTTTGACCAGTAGACAAGATGACGAGAACGTCTAGTTAAGCAGAACAGTTACGGAGTAATCATACAAACTGGATAGTTATTGTAATGTTTACAAATATACATATAAATTCTTTAGTTTATAATATTTATATAATCTTCAATAAGTTTTACAATTGGATCATTTTAAAGTTATAAATTGTAAGCCATTTATTCTTTTATAAAAGAAAGAAAAGAGACATATTAAGAAATATTAGCGCAAACAAAACCGTATAATTATCTCCCTTTAATTAAAAACCGTTTCCACATGTGATGTCAAACAAATTATGTTTCGTAATATAACATGACTAATTATTATTTCTTTATATAAATCCTACATTATGGTATTCATTGCAAGATTTAATTATTAGAGGATTAAAATAATTTGCATTTGAACAATTGTAAATAAACATTTCCTAAACATTTCCTACATTAATTATTTGGCCATTTAAGGAGTTTATATTTTAAACATTAATAATTACAGATATTACAAAATATAGAGCTATTAAATAAGACTCTTACAAGCCTATTTATTAAATTAATAATACAAATAAATTTGTTTTAGAATTACTTATATTTATGTTTCATTAAATAAGATGAACATAAAAATTCTTTTAAATGTAATATTCTGTATGGATTAATGAGTGGTCAAATGTAAGTGATCTTTTTGTATGCTTAAAACAGCTGTCATGTGCGATAAAATCTGTTCGCAAGTGTAAGTTGAATTAAAAGCTGAAAGTAAAATAGCGAATGCCTAAAACTAAATTTGCTGTATTTTAAAATCGCCAATATCCAATATCCCTCTACTTAAAAAAAAATTACATCTACATGTAAGAAGGTTGTAATAATATCAAACCAGTTAGGCTTGATGTGGTATGAAAAAATAAGTCCATCAATTAGAAAGTCTAGGCTTTGATTAGAAAACTCCGCTTTGATTGTTTCGATGTACTTCTGAAAAGCCCAACCATCTATCTTAATGTAGGGGAGTACATATAGTTTATGTTTTGAAATTGATTGCACGGCAAGATATGTCCAGTTTAAATGCAAATCGATTCCAGTGGTCCTTGTAAATGCAAGTTCAACTCACTGAAATGTGTCGCTATGTCATTCAGAAACATCGGCTTCAACAATCAGTTTTCCTCATTCAGAACCGGAAAATGTTGTTGTTGTTGTAAAAAACACCTCTTGGAGGTCTCTCGCGTGCCATTTAAAATCGCTCTGCGTGCCAAGTTTGGCACCCATGTCTTAGGTTGCCGACTCTTGGATTAGAGGACATGCGATATAAATTGACTTTAGGAATTCGAAAGCGGGATGTATATATTGTTACGTCTCGCTGCCTAGGTTGGGCTGCAGTGAAAAGGTAAAACCTGTCCTTTATATAACACTCATTACGGTCTTTATAACAGGCAGTATTTAAACAAATAAATGCTTTAGGTCCGTATAAAACAGTTAGAACTACATAGCTAATTCAAACTTAATCCCCGTAATGTATTGTTAGTTATTAAGAAATAAGCTAAATATTTCATTTAATTAAAAGAAATTCATCATTATAACCCCAAAATCGGCCTTCACAAAATAAAGAAATGAACTGATTTTTGTAATAAAGTAATAATAAACGCCACCACGTATCTATAAATATAGATAAGTGACCTGTTATTTTCGGAATTTAGGAGTTATTTCCCTGCTATCGTGTCCAATGGCTAATTGGTTTTCATAAGCAATAAGAAGCTTATACTTTATTGTTAGCAACACAAATTTGACTGGAGGCCATTTTCTAATGCTAGATATCTTGCTTATGTTTAATCCTGATTTCAAGCTCAAGATATCTGGATAAACCTACAAAATTATTTTGTCTAATAGTTGTAAAGACTTTTTGCGATATCCTAGATTTTTTTTTTTCGTTTTCTTCTTTTTTTTTGTTGTATATATTAAGAATAACTAAAACTCGGTAAACAAATACTTGGCATAATACTAGATTTCTAAATGAATCTAGCGATATCAAAAATACATCTTTTCTTGTTTAACTCTTAGGACTCAAAAGTAAGGGGCAGATAATTGAAATAGAAACCTCCACACTGTGATTTATTTCCCTTGGATTTCCTTCGTCTGACTAGCTCGTTACTTCGCAGACGACTCATTTCACCCATATCTTTTTTGTTCTGGGGGAGGGGGAGGTATTATGGCGCATGATTATGGTACCTGTAGGCAGGGGGCCGTGGCACAATTTCCGCTATTTCGGTCCATGTCGTTACGCGGTGGAACTTACAACGAATGCCAAATGACGCGGTATAAAGGGAGAAGAAGGCGTATTAAATACGGATTTATTTTCATTGACCAATAATCACGTAGTTTCAAGATGTGATATACTGATGACATTTGGAATTTTTACACATTTTCTTTTAACTTTTAAAATAGGTCGGCTAATTTAAAAAAACAACAACAACATTATAATAGCAATTTATAGTTGTATATTAAAGCAAAACAAAATGAAACCACCTAGATAAAACCAAGTACTTTATATAATTCATTTACACTGTATACATTTTAGCCTTTCGGTCAAAAGTTCTGAATTGACCCCAAAACTATTACTGTAAACATTCGTGAGTTTAAACATGGAATTAAATAAGTGTTGCATAATGCTTTTTAAGGTCACATCCTACTTTTTATAGGTATTGTTGTAGTTTACTTGTAATTATGGTTGTTGTTGTGTTTTTTTTTCTATTTATGGATAATTCAATAAAATTAATTTTAACTACATTTTGAAAATAAATCTTAATATCTGGTAAAAATTTTAAAAACGCAATGTGGACAAAAAACATTTAAAAAAGCAAGGTTGAAAATTTCATATAATTGATTTTTCATATACATGTGTATCAGTTAAGTGCAACAAATGTTTCATATACATGTGTATCAGTTAAGTGCAACAAATGTTTCATATACATGTGTATCAGTTAAGTGCAACAAATGTTTCATATACATGTGTATCAGTTAAGTGCAACAAATGTTTCATATACATGTGTATTAGTTAAGTGCAACAAATGTTTCATAAAAAAATCATTTTATAAGCTTTACATATTTGTAATCGAATACGTGATCAGTTTATAAATCTAAATATAACGAAAAACAAACATGTTTTTAGACATAATTTGGCTTTTAATCATACAGCACCCTTATTTTAGATTTTGCCTATATTACATACATAGCCCACATTGCTTACATGGCCTACATTACCTACATTGCCTACAGTGCCTACAATGTTTACATAATGCATGTGTTCTTTTTCGAACAATTTACAGGTTAGGGATAAAGAATGATCAAATCTACTTACAGTTTTCATTGATAGCGTTCATCAGCTCAGTTGCCAGCATCGACCCAATGGATCCGTAATTGAAGTAGTTCGGACCTTGGTGGTCAAAGAGTGGACTCTGTGAGAAAAATAGACAAAATACATGGACGTTTGTGTGGATTATAACAAACAAAAGTATCCCGTCGGACAAAATTGATCCGACCGTTCGCCAGTTTCAGTGGCCACGGCATACTAGGTGATTGTGTAGCCAGCACTATGCACGACAGCCTTTACTTTACCCCAACTAATGTCAGGTACCCATCAGAGCCGGCTAGACTCAGGGACACACTCAAGACCTTGGAAAGAATCCTAGCCGGCACCAGGATTCGAACCCAAGTCCTTCGGTACGTCAACAAACTAAAAAAAAGCGTAAATAGCAAGATAGTAATTTGTCACAAGTTACTTACAAAACATTAAACTCAAACTTAAAAATACTACACACTAAATTATTATTACCGATTATTTACTACAAAACCCAGATACATAAACAGAAACTCATTTTTCATTGACGTTTACAAAAACAAACGTATACTAGTCTATATATCTTGCTTTCAGAATGACCATTCGGGAATAGAATGAATTATCTAAATAAGCTAGGAAAACCAACAACTTATTATAATTTCAAACCAAGAAACACTAGGGCAAAGTGTAAAGTAGAAGAAATACATAAGGTATTAAACTCTAATTTAGAAATACAACACAACAACAGCCTGTTGCAATGCTCAGATAAACATAAGGGCAAAAACACTTTCCTTATCCCTTATGCGAAAAAAAATGCATATAAGTACTCTTTCTTCCCGGGTGGCATTCGGGCGTGGAATGGGTTGCCTGAACAAACAAGGAAAACCAGTAACTTTACATCATTTTAAAAACTAATAAAAATGCAGGACATGACTCTGACCACGGATATACGTAGGACGCAATAGGATTGAATAATGTGCTTAGAAAAAGCGTTTGTAACGGCTATCATAACTAGATCCGGTTTAGGTGACTATGGATAGATGGTCTGCCTCCTTTCAAAAGACTAAAGACACAAATTTCATGTTATAAGTTATTACTAGTTCAAGTAGGCTTATATGTAGACCTAATGTTATGGGTTAGGTACACTGGCTCGTTTATTAACTAGATTTTGTTTAATTAGTTAGGATCAATTCTTGTTTAGTTCCAAACATACACTTAGATACGAACAAATATAAACATAAACGTTTGATGGATCCAATTGTCTAGTTGGCTGTAGAAGTAGAATTTCCTAAATTAAAAACAAATTGTTGTACAAACTCATTTTACGCGAAAGAATTTCTGAATAAAACATTTAAAGGTGACGATATTAGCTGTCACTGATCAATATATATAATTACCGTGAGTTCCTTTATTTATTTAGATGTTTGTTTCTGCTCTCTAGTCTCCTAAGCCGTTTGACTAATCGGGTTAAAAGTTAAATGTATAAATTGCAAACGTTCTCCAAAAGAAATTAAAATTTTATCAACAATATTGCCTAATTCGTTAATTTATTTTTCAAAAATAAACTTAGACCTGTTACTAATCACCGTATGTTATAACACGGGCGCCATTTCCGAATGATGTCCCTTTGAAATGCTTTCAAATTTAGTGTGTTTCGGGACCGGGTTTTCCCGTACTGCGAAATATTGCTGTCTACTTTTTTTATTATTAACTTTTTTATTATTATTTTGTATTTGTTTTCTTTTTCTTTCCTTTTGATAGTATTCTTGTTAGTTTTATATTATTAATACAAAGTCAGAAGCTTGACAGGAACAATTCATTTTCGATCTATTTATAGATCAGTGTCGCAGTAAGTTTTAGACACAATTTTGTTATATCGATAAGTGCGGTGGAACTGATTAGATTTCCACGTCTTCACTTTGCGCAAACATATTCATTAAGAAGGCGTAATCCATTCTTTTTATAGATCAGTGAGACAGACGTATGAGTCATTTAAGACAGCGTTATTGGCTGCGCACGGAAAAGCAACAACATATAAGCTCTAAAAATAGAACAAGCTGTCCATCTTATCATAGTCTTTGGTTTAAGTTAGTTCGTGTTTATAGTTTGCAGAGTTAAGATCATGTCCAGCACATTATATATTTTAACCTGACCTTTGTTTTCCTATATAGTATATATTATGTCTACTATTTCAATTAAAATAAATTTTTATTTTCTTCAACAATTAAACTTGTTTAATTTTGACCAACTCCTGAAATGATAGTGCAATTAAGACTAATATTATTTGTTATGATACAAGTCAAGTGGAAACCCCTAGCACGTACGACGTAATTCGGAGCAAATAGAGCGCTGATTACTTCATTATAATGCAAAGTATAAATTGAACCTAATAATAACGAATTGTAACAATTGAAGTACTTATTTGAATATGTGATTTGATGATCAGCTGATAAACAATCAGAATCATTGCAGCTGAAAACGAATAACCAGTAATGTATGAGTGGTGAATTAATATTATAAATTTAATTTGAAAATAAATGTATCTGTGACATGATTAGCTTAGCGTCATCCGGTTTTAAAAAGGGCCTTTTATTTATTATAAGATTAAAAGATGACAAGAACTTTTATTTTATCTATGAAGCAATAACTCCTTCTAAAGAAACTATTAAATAACAGCGCTTGACAAAAACCTTGGCTTTGTTTCGCTACCATTGGCAGCAATGACCTTTTATTTCTACCATTGGCAGCAATGACCTTTTATTTCTACCATTGGCAGCAATGACCTTTTATTTCTACCATTGGCAGCAATGACCTTTTATTTCTACCATTGGCAGCAATGACCTTTTATTTATACCATTGGGAGCAATGACCTTTTATTTCTACCGTTGGCAGCAATGACCTTTCATTTCTACCATTGGCAGCAATGACCTTTTATTTCTACCATTGGCAGCAATGACCTTTCATTTCTACCATTGGCAGCAATGACCTTTTATTTCTACCATTGGCAGCAATGACCTTTCATTTCTACCATTGGCAGCAATGACCTTTCATTTCTTCCATTGGCAGCAATGACCTTTTATTTCTACCATTGGCAGCAATGACCTTTTATTTCTACCATTGGCAGCAATGACCTTTTATTTCTACCATTGGCAGCAATGACCTTTTATTTCTACCATTGGCAGCAATGACCTTTTATTTCCCATCCCTCCTACTCTCGTTGACGAGGCAAGGCATTCTCTAATAAGAATTCTCTAATAATTCTCTAATAAGAAGACAATACAATAGAGAAAACATTACAGCAATATGGATTACAACACTTAAAAAAAACAACTAATATACACACGAACACGTACACACGACAGACGCACATAGGCACACCCATGCAACTACTCACCTGCATTGCGGCTGCCGTTGCTAAGAGCTCACGCCAAGGGGTGTAGTATCTGATGATAGGCATGTAGACATTGATATTCCAGAGGGACCGGTCATCCGGATGTTTCAACAGGTCAATCATTTCTTGCCTTTCCACCTGGAGTAGGTTGAGCACGTTCCCGAAATAGTTGTCCAATGAGATGTTGACCTTTTTTTTTTTTTTTTTTAAATAGGAAAATTTTCGATTATAAAAATAGCAACATGAGATCAAAGATAATTTCTAATTCATCATAATATGTTATTGTAAAGGTATTTTGTCTGTTAATAAGTAATTCGCTCCCGTAACGTGGCACGCATTTGTATCAATCCAGCCATTATATTCATCTATCCATGCATTCATCGCTCCACCTAAGTTCCCTAATGTGAAATTACAAAATTATTGTTAAACAAAAACAAACAGGACAACTTCCTTCGAATTGATTAGATCTATAGCAATCATTTTTTTAGTCTAACTCGAGAAACTTGAGAAAACTGCGGTTAAATTGCTCTTCTCTTTTAGTATAAACATATATTATTAATTATAATTCTCTCAGCTATTTTTTACCAACACACCACGTGTGAGGCAAATCTTGATTGCCACCGTTTCATTTCATATCCCGTCTGCACCTGTAATCTTCTAGCTTGGAAGCGCCTTAAGACGTAGTCTAGCTCTATCGGGAAATGGGCACAGAGAATGTGCCCGCCTCGCTCTCTCCCGTCTTGGGACGTTCATTTACCTTCTAGACTTATTTCAGGGTCTCAGACACACTCGATCATTGCTCATTTAGCCTCATCGTGACGTAACAAATCTCCAAGATTCGACCAATTGTATGGGACAGACTATCAAAGCCTAAGAAGCAGATGTTTCAAGGCCCGGCGCGATTGGGTCAGTTTTTTTTTTATAAACAACATCGCAGTAAGTTGTACGTACAAGCAATATAGCATACGTTGCTTACTGAAGGCGAACACAGACCTTTGGAAATGAGTCGTACTAAACTCACTCCAAATCAACTGATAACGAACTCAAATGAACATGGACCCAGGCGGCCCTTCCCTTTGTCACAATTCGTGTATGTGTATTTTGACTGCTGTTTACACTCACTATTAACTATACAATTCGTGTATGTGTATTTTGACCTTAGCCCATGGCTCCCCAGATGCCATTTTTCCCTATTTACTTACGCCTCAACTTTATCCCCTTACCGTTCTATACAAAGATTCCATATATTCCGTGTCTTGCAACAAGCTGTTGAAACCCATTTTGTAAATGCCATCCCGTACCTGTTGGATCCAATAGAAAACTAATAGTAAAAATATGTCTACTACTAGACTTACATGTTCCGAAACAAACAAAAAACAGAAAGTTTTTGGTATAATTTATGTATATGCATTTTGGTTTAAATTTGTGTTGGTGTGTTTGTGTATTTGTATGTAATTTATCATTTATGTGATGGCAACAAACTGATTTTTTGTTATAGGGATTTTTTTTACCAATTTTCGTGCATGTATAAACTAATAGACTAAAGATCGATGATTCAAACTACATTTTCTTAAGAGAATGACATAATTCATTGATTTGAAAAAGCTAATTTTTTTGTTTGTAAAATACACGTGTTGTCTTTAGTAAAGTCAGTTGTATTTATTTATTTTGTTATAAAAAAATGTGTTGTTTCATTTGACAACTAGTTCTAACTTTGTATGTTTCTCTGTTGCAGACAGATGATACAATGAGTGGTGGAATAAGAGAAAGAGTTAGAGATGAAGAGCAAGAAAATTGGAAAGAAAAGGAACAAAATTAAAATATAGAAAGTTCTGAGAAAAAAAATAGTGTAATAAGAAAGAACAATAATAGGAAAGAAATGGATGGGAGAAAAGAAAAATAGTTATGATATTATTATATTATGATAAGAGAGAAATTGAAAGGAGAAAAGAACAATAAATACATTTTTGGGAGAAAAGTGGATAAAAGCAATTGATAAGAGAGAAAAGCGGTAGATATAAATTGGTTGACTTTGGAAGACAGAGATAGACTCTAGTGCGAAATAACATATAGGCTAAAAGGTTGGAATGAAGGAATGCTACTTAAGAGGCAAATACTCGAGAATAGAAACTGAGAGTGTAAAACTAAAGGGGAAAAAACAGGGGGAGTAGAAGCGTCAGTGAAACTATGAAAGAGAAAAACAGACAGGTAAAGTTTACTCCATACACTATATAGACTCAATACTCTCATCGGATTTCCAACAGAATACATAATCACAATTCTTAGTGGATTCTAAACAGAAAGACAATAGGCCTACATGGACTACAGACTCCCAACTCTGAGAGGATCCCAAACAAACAGAGAACCACACTTACTACAGACTCACAGTTTTGAGTGATGTTCAATCAAACAATGAGCACACTTAGAGACTTACAACTCTTTTGGCCTTGACCTTATCTGCTGGCGATAACCAGGTAGCGCTATCAACTCGTTCAACCATTTCATCCACAAGGTGATTCATAATGTCATCAGCCTTTCGATGAAATAGATCTTTGCCATTTAGTGAATCTATTCATTATTATAAATATTTCTTTGTGTTTGTATCTATTTGTTTATATATCAATCTATCTATCAGTCTGACTATATTTTATATATGTCTGTCTGACTGTATGTCTGTATGTCAGTCAATCGTTCTGTAGGTTTGCTGGTCTGTCTTGTCTTTTCAATCTATTTATTATTATAACTGTCAAGCTATCTATTTATCTAACCATCTATCTATCCAATGATAAATATTAACGATTGTCTGTGTGTCTATCTGTCAATCAAACTATCTGTCTAAGTACTTATCTGTCTATCTCTTTCTCTATCTATCTGCTATTTATCTATATATGTGTCAGTCTTTATGTCTTTCTATCTATCATTTATTTATCTCTATATATATTTCTGTCGGTCTATCTATCTATATCTAACTATAAATACATTTGTCAATTTTTATCAATCTATTCGTCGGTCCCTTTGTCAATCCATCAAACTTATAAACCTAAACTTAAACCTATACAAAATTGTAAACCTAAAATTAAAACCTATACAAAATTGTAAACCTAAAATTAAACCTATACAAAATTGTAAATCTCTAGCGACTAAATTTATGCAACAATTTCTACGATTCTAAGGTTTGTTTACTTCATCTTTATTTTCAGTGACCACATACTTCCGGACGAACAATGCATTGACAGCTTCTTTCATGCTGTTGCCAATCTGTAAAATAAGCAAGGTAAACATTTAAATCTATTGGGCGAAATAGTGACCAATGGTCAGGCCTGGAACCATCGTTTGACACACGTTAGATCTTTAGCGGTATGTAGGTAGAATATAGAGGTATTCGGCCACAAGGTAGGTAATCTAGGTATAATGTAGAGGTATTCGGCCACAAGGTAGGTAATCTAGGTAGAATGTAGAGGTATTCGGCCCCAAGGTAGGTAATCTAGGTAGAATGTAGAGGTATTCGGCCACAAGGTAGGTAATCTAGGTAGAATGTAGAGGTATTCGGCCACAAGGTAGGTAATCTAGGTAGAATATAGAGGTATTCGGCCACAAGGTAGGTAATCTAGGTAGAATATAGAGGTATTCGGCCACAAGGTAGGTAATCTAGGTAGAATGTAGAGGTATTCGGCCACAAGGTAGGTAATCTAGGTAGAATGTAGAGGTATTCGGCCACAAGGTAGGTAATCTAGGTAGAATGTAGAGGTATTCGGCCACAAGGTAGGTAATCTAGGTAGAATATAGAGGTATTCGGCCACAAGGTAGGTAATCTAGGTAGAATATAGAGGTATTCGGCCACAAGGTAGGTAATCTAGGTAGAATGTAGAGGTATTCGGCCACAATATATGCAGGGATATCAAGGTAGAAATAGAGGTATATATGCAGAATACAGGCAGAATGTATAGGTAGGTATCTGGGAAAAATGTAGATATATCTAATAAAAATGTAGAGATATATGTAGAATATAGCAATACGTTAGACTATAGAGAAGCCCTTCAAGTAACGAAGCCAAAAAATTGTATCAGCTTATACAGCAACAATGCCTTACGTTTGCTTTTTTTCTGTTGATAAAAATTCTCCATTGTTTCATAGCTAGTGGATTTGGTTATACTTCGAATCTATGACAAACTATAAAGTATAGTATAGTATTGGATTTTTATGATTAATCGTTGACTTGAGTCGAGTAGGAAATTCCACAATTTCCATCTCATAAAGTTCTGTAGCACGCGACCTTGTCCCAAATGTCCATTCCGTAAAGTTATGTACCACGCGACCTGCCCCAAATGTCCATTCCGTAAAGTTATGTACCACGCGACCTGCCCCAAATGTCCATTCCGTAAAGTTATGTACCACGCGACCTGTCCCAAATGTCCATTCCGTAAAGTTATGTACCACGCGACCTGTTTATCCCACAAAGTACTGTACTAATGGACCTGTCCCAAAAGTCTAAGAATAGCATAGTTCATTTTGACTTTTTGTAACTTTCGTTATGTTTATAAAAAGAAAACGTTAGGTAGATGGGTTTCTGAGAATACATACCGTATACAAACAATTTTGGTAAGTGGAAGCCGCCCAATCTTCGGCCCATGACCATCCGGTCACCTGGTCGTACACACTGACGTAATCCCAGCTGAGCTCCACGTGGTAGATTTCCAGTAGCCAAAACATGATATAGTTGTGTAGTTTCCTGTACAGTAGTTAGGAATGGTGGAATGTAGACATTGAAGCACGGAGAACAACAATGAACAATAGTTTATTTGTTACTTAGTACAATAAGTACAATAAAGGCATAGTCAAAGAGAGAGAGAGAAAGAGAGCGAGAGAGAGGAGAGTCAGAAAGACAGGAAGAAAGAGAAAGATAGAGAGGAAGAGAGAAAGAGAAATTACACAAACAATCATAGTCCAAAAAACATGGATACCATTCAGTAAACAAATGCATACTAAAGCCTAAACACAAAGACATATTACCCTTAACACGACACACCAACAAATAATACAAGTACAAATTACATTAACACAAGGACAGCTCACCCCGACACAAGTACGCATGACCCTAAACACCGTAATACTTCATCCTAAATACAAAGACGCCTTATATAAACACAAGGGCACATCATCTAGGTCAGAGAGACCTCAATCAAACACAAGGGCACATCACCTAGGTCACAGGGACCTCACTTTAAACAGAAGGGCACATCACCTAGGTCACAGGGACCTCACTCTAAACACAAAGTCACATTACCCTCAACACCATTACAAACTAACATAAACACTAATCCATACAAATCAATCTTCCATTTTTCAAATTTATCTCTAAAAAAATGTCCACTCGAATTCACCTTTTCCCAACATCTGTTTGTAGATATTCCTGTAGCACCGCCCCCAGTTTCGGAAAGTAGGTCGGCCTAATAACCGCAACTCTGGTGCTGGAGTTGATAGTCACGCCAGGGTCATTGAAAAGCACTCCCAGAAAATGGGTGAAGTTAAACTGTGAGGTATAAGCAAACACAAAATTAAAAACAAAATATATTTTTTATGAAGCTGTCCCAAGAATTAGATTAACCTCAGATTAAATCTCTCTTTAAGTAAGCAAAAATTTTCAAGGAATTGTTCTAAAGACGTTTATAGTAGATCTATAGACTTTGTTAACAAGAGTCGACAAATATCATACTTTGCAAATAAAGAATATTTCGAGTTTTATCCCAAAATAAAATCGATTTTTCTTATAGTAATAATGTTGTTTAGCTTCTTTTTTTCTTATCTTATATGTTACAGACGTTCTTTTTATGGATTGCGACCTATGCTGCTTATAGAGGAGACCATTGCGACCTATGTTGTTTATGGAGGAGACCATTGCGACCTATGCTGTTTATGGAGGAGACCATTGCGACCTATGCTGCTTATGGAGGAGACCATTGCGACCTATGCTACTTATGGAGGAGACCATTGCGACCTATGCTGCTTATGGAGGAGACCATTGCGACCTATGCTGCTTATGGAGGAGACCATTGCGACCTATGCTGCTTATGGAGGAGACCATTGCGACCTATGCTGTTTATGGAGGAGACCATTGCGACCTATGCTGCTTATGGAGGAGACCATTGCGACCTATGCTGTTTATGGAGGAGACCATTGCGACCTATGCTGCTTATGGAGGAGACCATTGCGACCTATGCTGTTTATGGAGGAGACCATTGCGACCTATGCTGCTTATGGAGGAGACCATTGCGACCTATGCTGTTTATGGAGGAGACCATTGCGACCTATGCTGCTTATGGAGGAGACCATTGCGACCTATGCTGTTTATGGAGGAGACCATTGCGACCTATGCTGTTTATGGAGGAGACCATTGCGACCTATGCTGCTTATGGAGGAGACCATTGCGACCTATGCTGCTTATGGAGGAGACCATTGCGACCTATGCTGCTTATGGAGGAGACCATTGCGACCTATGCTGCTTATGGAGGAGACCATTGCGACCTATGCTGCTTATGGAGGAGACCATTGCGACCTATGCTGCTTATGGAGGAGACCGTTGCGACCTATGCTGTTTATGGAGGAGACCATCGCGACCTATGCTGTTTATGGAGGAGACCATTGCGACCTATGCTGCTTATCCCTGGTTTTAATCTATTCTCATTGGGATTCATTCATATTTTCAGTATTTTCAGCAGCAGCTAGGGTAATATCGCGTCACTGCGGGTAAACCATGAAACCCACGACATGACCTGAAATACAGCGGGCTGTTGACTAAATAGTGGATCGTAGACATTAAGCATTGACGAGTCTTAAATAGACAATTTGGTGCAAATTCATTTCCGTTATATTTCCGTGAACAATCGTAAAACTATCTTTTCTGCATGTTTCAAGTGCATTGTGGAACTTTCGGTTTCATTTTGTTTTGCTTACAATGGCAACCATTACGATTGCAAGCTGAGATTTACGCCTTGTTGCTGACGTAACATTCACGGATGTTGAGAAATTTATTGCACTTTCATTTGCAAGTTTAGGCCGTCTACAAATAAACAAAGGCTACAAGTATTATTGTGAGGATTATGTCTTCAATATTAAAAGTGAGTATGCAAGAATTTATAGCAGAAGGTAGCCATCTTTTAAATCCAATTACCGAATAGTATCGGAAGTGAAGTTGCATCCAAAACTTATGCATGCATTAGATTTAAGACTGGCCAATTACCTCGCTCTTATCAAACCTTTTCTTGTGAAAATATATTTGTCACATATCATGTCTAATTTAAATGTGCCACGTCAAGATAAAATGTGCCACATTAAATCTGTCGTTTAGAGTTTGTCAATAAATTAGTCACCGAAAATGTGTCACATTAAATCTGTAGTTTAGAGTTTGTCAATAAATCTGTCACATTAAATCTGTCACATTAAATCTGTCGTTTAGAGTTTGTCAATAAATTAGTCACCGAAAATGTGTCACATTAAATCTGTCGTTTAGAGTTTGTCAATAAATCTGTCACATAAAATCTGTCGTTTAGAGTTTGTCAATAAATCTGGTTTGTCAATAAATCTGTCACATTAAATATGTCACGTTAAATATGTCACGTTAAATCTGTCACGTTAAACATGTCACGTTAAATATGTCACATTAAATCTGGCGTTTAGAGTTTGTCAATAAATATGTCACATTAAATCTGTCACGTTATATCTGTCACGTTAAATCTGTCACATTAAATCTGTCACGTTAAATCTGTCACGTTAAATTTGTCACGTTAAATCTGTCACGTTAAATCTGTCGTTTAGAGTTTGTCAATTGGGCATGGTGGCGGAGCGTGACCGGGTTCGGCTCGCGTACGGGAGGTCCTGCTTTCACAATTCTGGTGAAGGCTAGGATTTTTTACAGGAACAAGGATGTCCCTGAGTCTACCCAGCTCTGACGGGTAATTTAAACTTAGTTGGGGTAAAGTAAAGGTGGCTGGGCGTTGTGCTGGCCACACAATCCCCTAGTATGCCGTGGCCACAAAAACTGGTGAACGCGGCTTTACATGCTCTATGATCCGTTTTTTCCGAAGGGTACTTTTACTTTTTTAAATTTATAAAACATGTATAAAACCTGTCATGTAATATGTGTCAAAAATACCCATACCAACATCCGCCTCCCTTACCGTATTGTTCATATCACTATTCAACTCTGTCAGGGTTTTCGTTTTCTCTGGTCTGTGAGCATCGTCATCATAGAAGGAATGGTCCATCTGCAAAACAAAAAGAAGCAAAGTTCAGACAACATAGTACAGGGGTCGAATCCTTTTTCATAATAGGGTGACCAAGTATAAGATTTCTTATTCGTTCAACGGCCAACAGTCTAAAACTCAACATCCTCCATCAATTAACATGAATTGTTTTTTTTAGTGTCGTCCAGGTGAAATTGAAAATCGCTATGCGTATATTACGCGTACCGTAAGTTGCCTACTTCTAGTGCTCAACAACAGCCTCTGCATTTCTGTCACTTTTCTTTGACTCCCCCCCTTTCCAGTAGCGTAGCCAGGGGGGGGGTAGCAGGGGGAGGGGCCTTTTTTAAGAATATAAACATGTTTGTTTTTCCAATGACAGAGAGTGGTGCCTTTTTTCACTTTAAGAATAAAGAATTAAAGAGAGACCTTTTTTCACTTTAAGAATAAAGAAGTAAAGAGAGACCTTTTTTCACTTTAAGAATAAAGAAGTAAAGAGAGACCTTTTTTCACTTTAAGAATAAAGAATTAAAGAGAGACCTTTTTTCACTTTAAAAATAAAGAAGTAAAGAGAGACCTTTTTTCACTTTAAGAATAAAGAATTAAAGAGAGACCTTTTTTCACTTTAAGAATAAAGAATTAAAGAGAGACCTTTTTCACTTTAAGAATAAAGAAGTAAAGAGAGATTTTTTTTCACTTTAAGAATAAAGAATTAAAGAGAGACCTTTTTTCACTTTAAGAATAAAGAATCAAAGAGACCTTTTTTCACTTTAAGAATAAAGAATTAAAGAGAGACCTTTTTTCACTTTAAGAATAAAGAAGTAAAGAGAGACCTTTTTTCACTTTAAGAATAAAGAATTAAAGAGAGACCTTTTTTCACTTTAAGAATAAAGACGTAAAGAGAGACCTTTTTTCACTTTAAGAATAAAGAATTAAAGAGAGACCTTTTTTCACTTTAAGAATAAAGAAGTAAAGAGAGACCTTTTTTCACTTTAAGAATAAAGAATTAAAGAGAGACCTTTTTTCACTTTAAGAATAAAGAAGTAAAGAGAGACCTTTTTTCACTTTAAGAATAAAGAAGTAAAGAGAGACCTTTTTTCACTTTAAGAATAAAGAAGTAAAGAGAGACCTTTTTTCACTTTAAGAATAAAGAAGTAAAGAGAGACCTTTTTTCACTTTAAGAATAAAGAATTAAAGAGAGACCTTTTTTCACTTTAAGAATAAAGAAGTAAAGAGGGACCTTACCGAGAACAAAAACGCACCGGTAGGTCTTTTGAATGAATAAAACGTTTCACCTATTTAGGAATTTTAAAAGTAAGACATTTTCAATGCTTTGAAGTGGGACCTTTTTAAGACTGAAAAAGGGAGGGGGACCTTTCAAGAGAAAAACTAGGGGAGGTGATTAAAGGTGATGTGTGAGGTATAGCCTCTCAAGCTTAGAGGCAGTGACCGCCCGTAGGGGCCAAATGCTGCCTCATCTCCATTCATGTCTACTAAAGAAATCTAGCCTCTCGTACCTAAATGTTTCTGAATGTGTACCTTCACGTATATGTACTTTTTTTCAGGGTTATGGTCTCCCTGTTTCTGATCTTATACATTACAGACGCTCCTTCTCTAAAGAAGATTATTGCGCCCTACGCTCATTCGTGGTCTGAGTCTAGTCCTGCATGTTTATTAGTGGTATGTATGATATTAGGTTACTGATTTTCCTGGTTTGTTCAGGAAACCCATTCCATGCCCGATGTCAATCGGGTAGAAAGGGTACGTATATGCATTTGTTCTCGCATATTGAAAGTGGTTTTTTCATGTTTATCTGATCAGGTTGTTATTGGAATGCATTTCTATATTAGAGTTAAATGCTTTATTTATTATTACTACTTTACTCTTTGACCGTCTGTCCTCTAGAGAAGGGGTCAACAACATTTTGCTAATAGTGTGCATAACTAGGATTTATAAATCATTCAGCGCACCAACAGCTTAAAGTAGACCCGCTCTTCTCTATTTTTTATATATTTCTATAAGACAATTTATTTAGTTCCCTAATAAGAACAAGGCCAAAAATAAATAAACTTTAATAGAGAAAATCGATAAGCGTTTTATATTTAATTAAAACAATAAACAAGGTTGTGATTATCATATTTCGTTGTTTGTTTTTTCATTTATTACAAATAAAAAATTTCATTTGCCCTAACGAACTTTCACATTAATAGTTAATGTCTAAAAATGTATTAAAGACCAACTAAGAAGGTTTTTCACAAAGTGACGAGATTTGGAATAGCCGCATACGTTACGTTTGAGAAGGGAAACAAATAAACAAAACTCGACGCTATAAATCTATATTTAAGCATTTTGTTAAAAATAAGAACATGGAAAATATTCAAAACACATGGCAATTGATTCAAAACACGTGAAAAAATTCATTTTTCATAGTCGACATCCTTTTTTTGACGTCACTTTCCTATATTGCCAGAAATAAAAACATCTCAAATGGCTACAAGATTTAGATTTTTCCTCCAAAAAACACACACATTTAAGTGCAAACATGTAACTAATTACTTAAAAATTCTCTTTGATAATTTGTATAAATGATTCTATTACCATTCAGATACTGAATACACTATTTACTATCAGAATCAAATGTTAACCAAATTTTGATAAAAAGCTCTTGACTTGGACTTTAACGTTGTCAAGATATACCGTAATTACTAACACCTGCTATTAATTCCGTTTTATTTGATCTCAGCCTGAGATTTTCTCTAATGTTTTAAGACAATTGATATGTATGAATTGGATATCTACTACAGTAAAGCGGTAGATTTACGTAGTAATCATACATAGTAGGTAGTTAATGTAAAGTTTAGATATGTACCTATTAATTCTCCTGCCATATAATATTTATATAACTTTAAACTGTATTGTATAAATTTTCATTTTATTGATATAGATCTAGACTAGACTAGTTCTTAAGCTTCTTAATTTTTTTTAAGGAAAAATAGAAGACGTGTAAATATATTAACGCACATAAAAACGTGTTTATTATCTCCCTTTAATTAAATGAAAGTTTCCAAATTCGATTCTATAGTGATGCCAGACAAGTTATGTTTTGTAATTATAACTAATATTACTTATTTATTTATATATCTTTATTTAAATCTAGCATTGTGGTATTTATTTCAGCTATATAGTAATTAGAATTGTACAATTAATTTACGTTAAACAGTTTTAAAAAAACATTTCCTGCATAATTGTTTAAACTGATTTAAGTATTTTTATAGCATTCAAAATTACAATAACAACAATTGCATAATATATTGCTAGAATATAAGCCTCTCATATTTATTACAAAAATAAAACAAATCTTTTAGAATTCATCAGGCATTATTTATGCTTAATTAAAGAAGAGGAGCATAATAACTATTTTAAATGTAATTAGTCTGTAATAATTGATGAGCGCCTTGTCATGTTAGCTCTTCGCTGTTTTAAGCTGAATCAACAGCTGAATGTAGAGTGAATGCCCAGCATTTGAGAAAAGCACTCGGACTGCATAGTTTGCATTTAAAAATCTCCTTCCTGGATGTATCTCGCGTGCCACCGAAAATCACTCTGCGTGTCAACATTTTCACGCGTACCTTAGGTTGCCACTCCTGATCTAGAGTTTCTAGGTTTAGAGATTTAACTATTGGTGTTACTTTTGTCAGTTGTGAATATTCGCAGCTCTTTTCTGAATCGGTTCTAATTTTGTAATAATATATGTGCAGTAAGCTAATACACAGTGTGTGTAGCCTACCTCGAGGCACAGGTTATTCTTGTAAGACTTGATACGTACGAATCTTGAATCTTGAGTAATTCTGTTAATCTATAAAAAAAATGCTAAAAGTGGGGCCTTTTTTTTAAGTAAGCTCCCCTAGCACCTAAATCTGGCTATACCAATGCCCCCCCCCCCCCCCTCCAGACTTAAGCGGATTTTTCGATTTCTATATTCGTATCGTTCATGACCACGGGGGAAAAATTGTAGCTAATAACTCCATACTGGGATACGTGTTGACCTCAATAACCTAACCCCTCTCCCCCTGCTTTACACCTTTTTTTGTATAGTTCATAACTATTGACTGTAATATAAACATAGTAATTGACTCTGATCGGGAATGGGGCCGTGGTTAAACGTGTTAAAAAAAAGCATTAGTTCGAGTTTTACTAAGGTTTTACCAGAGTCATAAGATGAGCAAAGCTCATGAGTTTTAGAGCAAACTAGGTAACAAGAAGTTATGGAGCAATTATTTCAAGTCTTTTAGTGAAAGCCAGTCATGTTATGTTTTTTCTATAATAGAAGAAGTAAAAAAATGACTTAGATATTGCTCTATGTGAGAAATGGTAAATATTACCTGTGGAATTGACACACGTTTCATTCCTAGCTCTCCTTATTAGAACCGACTCAAGTATCAATAATTTTTTGGGGATTTGAATTTACTTTAAGTAGATATGTTATTATTATTATTATTATTACATATAGTATGTGGACCTATAAAAATGAAACTTAAGTTTTGAATTCTGCCCGCTCATGTATTATTTGAAAAACGAACGCAGATAACATCATCAGAATTTAATTCTAGTCGATCGTATAACCATCTCAGGGGAGACCATACTCTGTCAACATTTAAGCACGCATAGACATAGTTGGGGAACTAGAGTACCACAGATCTCAGTTGGACCACTCTAGTATCATACACACTAGACACATCCAGAAATTGCTTAAGCCGTTGCTGTTTCTGTAAAAGAAAATACCTGATCAAATATCTTGTGCATTTCCACAACGTCCTCTACCACTTGCTGCCTGATATCGTCTGCGTTGGCTGTCTTGAAACCGAAGTCACTCTGGAGGAGGCTGGTAATATTTCCAACATATTGGCGCAGTTTTTCATCCTAAAGAAATGTCCATATACATTAAACATTGTATATAATTATTCATGCATACATCAGTTGACCTGCGGCCACAATGTGTCCGTACAAAAGATATGGTACGTGGCCTTTGTGAAGTTTCCGTTTTTGGCGCGACTGTTTTGGTTCGATGTATTAAGCGCTGGATGTTTTGGTTGCGATTGTGAGGGGGTGCAATTTTGTGGGTGTCTTTCAGAATTTGAAATATAGAGAAATACGTGAACCTCCCCCTTTTTTTCAAAAGTATAAATCTAATAACAACACATTGTGGTGTGACTCTTATGACTACATCTTTCAAATAATTTAACAACAACAACAAAACTTGACAAATGACTAAAGTAAAACATCGGACCAATTTTGACCCTTATGAATGCTTTGTTGATGTATAACTAATCCTGAGTACAACATTGACAAGTCTTAATTAGGCGTGACCTTTTCAAATAGAAAAGATCATGAACTTCCGGTTCCATTGTTAAATTAATAAACTAAAAAAGCATGCTTTGGCTTGTGTTTGACAATTGATTTCAACCTCGACGACCCGTTCTAGTCTTTTAGAATTATACAAAGTTTACAAGATTAGTTATGAGAAAGCCGTTTTTAACATCAAAAGTGAGTAGGCGATAATTCATACTCAAGTGTTAGTCGCGTAAGGTTAAATATATCTTTGTTTACAAAATAAATTAGTCAAGAGTTGCGTCCTCGGTAATTAAAAAACACAATGTGGAGATTCATAAAAAAAACAACAACACGAAAATTCTTTTGCATCAAGCAATTAGTTTGGGATTATAAATAGGTGATTTATCAAGTCTGACATTCACACTCCATCGTTTTCTTTTGTCGCCATCTTTTGGAAATGAAAAAAAAAAATTAATTATCTACATATTTTCGTACAACCAATAACGTAGCACACAAACATGTTTCGAAGTAAATGATCGAATAAGACCAGAAATGTCTTTTTGTCGACCTTTTATGCATGCATATTTGTTAAGACTTGTCAATAGCTGATAGTTACGCTCTATTTTTAAATTTCAATTGAAGAATTAGATGTTGTTTACATTAATTTCTATTTTATTTGGCATGGTCAATTCGAATACTTTAAAATTGGTTTCACGTTTATTAAAAAAAATCGAAATTCGTGCGCAAAATAATAAAAACAAACACTATTAGTAAGTATTAGCTGGGGCCACACCAACTGGTCTGGCGGGCCGGGTTGTGGCCCGCGGGCCGCCTGTTGCACACCCCTGGTTTAAAACAATAATTGAAATAAGATCTATTACCTGACCTGTTAATTTAAGCATTATGAACAACATTTTTAACATTATCATTTTCTCCTTTGTTTTATTCATTAGCGAACAAACACACCCGAACATCAAGGCCTCACCTAGATGTCTACGTCACTTTCTATTTATAAATCAGGTGGCAACACATAACCACATGTTAGAGTTGCTAAATATAGAAATATAGAGGTACTACATGCTGCCTAAAGAAAAACAATCTCAATTTAAAACACTACTTACGTCATAAGAGAAATGCCAAATAGCCGTCTTTCCTTCGTTGACCTGCAATAAATACATTAAATTTGAATCACAATGAAATCTCTATGATGTGAACGACTAATTTCGGCGCTCCTCAAAACAAAAGCAGTGCAACATTTTTAAAATATCATAAAAACAACTATTTTTTGGAAAAAAGCTTTGATATCCATTTCGTTTATGTATTACTATTCCGAAGATATATTTTTACATTCACAATAAAAGAAACATAAATTTGTATTTAGAATTCTAGCCTCCCGTAGTTTTTGCCCAATGTCGCAAAAGGACAATAATTGCAGTAGGCCCCTGTACATATAAGACCACGGTTATTCAATGGCGTTCAATAGGGATTTACCAATGTGCACGGTGAAAAGGTAGAGGAAAAACAGTTAAAAGCTTAATGTGGGTAAATGTGTATGTGGCTGGAAATTTGATAGAATGTGTTCAACAGGGCTTTACAACTATGAGCCAAGTGTTCAGCTTGATAGGATGAAGGGAAGTGGGTTGATTAGCCTTTTGAACGTCGGGTCAATTCTCAGCCAACCATCCAGAAACAAAGTTTTGCTAAGTTAATATCAAGGAATAGTTTTTAAATCTTTAAATTGTTTAAAACTCATGCATCATAGAAGTATAATAGAATATGCGCCATAGAAGTATTATCGGGTTTGCGCCATAGAAGTATAATGGAATGTGCGCTATAGAAGTATAATGGGGTTTGCGCCATAGAAGTATAATTGGGTTTGCGCCATAGAAGTATTATCGGGTTTGCGCCATAGAACTATAATGGGATGTGGGCCATAGAAGTATAATGGAATGTGGGTCATAGAAGTATAGCGGTCGTAGCCTATAGAAGTAGAATGGGGCATGCGCCATAGAAATATAATGGGATGTGCGCCATAGAATATAAAGGGGGCGGGTGCTCACCTCGATAATTGCTTCGTTCCAGTTGTGGTTCTTGGTGAGCACATTGAAGGAAAAAAATATATGAGCCATGAAGCGTATGTTGGTCTCGGTCAAGGTGCGCTGAAAGTCAAATTGACTGGCGTTCCAGTTGTTCAGCAGATACCAGCCACCCAGTGGCGCCACTATGTGGTCGATGAACGGTTGACCTTTTTGGTTATACTGAGGAGATTTGTGGATAGATTGAATCTTAACAATTAAATGTTCAAATAGTCTAAATAATATAATAATTAAATGTGTTAATATTAAGATTTCAATTTTAGAAATATGTTTGCGTTAACCGCATAAATTGACGTCAATGTGTTACGAATGACCAATGGTTGTATAATTAGCTAAACTTTATTATAAAAACATTAATTGTGGCTTTTATTATTAACATCAGAAGGTCTCCATATCACGTGACATATGTACAAAAGCGTGCTACCATACATCTAGATTTTAATTATATTTCTTTTCATTTTTTATGATTATTTCAAAACAAAAATGTAAATCCAAAAAATTCTTAAAACAATATTTTTTTAAAGGGCTAACACAATATCTGTAAACAATGCCAAGTTACAGCAAACATTTTATAAATATATTATATTACTATAAGATTCTTTACTAATTGGCTAGGGGTACTTTTATGTGTATGTCTGGGACAGAATATTTTCAATCACAGGCTCTCAAGAAAACATTATGCCAACAATCAAAAGGCGCAAACTGACATAGTTCGGTCAAGTGTTGCAGCATAAAAACCTGCAAAAACAATCCTCCAGGGCACGGTAGATGGTGGACGTCGGAGAGGCCGTCAGCGGAGATGCTGGTTTCGACAACATAAAATATAGGACAAGGCTGCAGTTGACTCAACTATTGACAACCACTCTAGATAGACAAAAATGGAGAAACTTGACTGCTGAGGTGTCCATGCTGACGTGTCCATGCTGAGGTGTCCATTCACTCCTCCAACGACGGTCAAGGGATTGATGATGATTACAGTATTTGACGAAAGGTGTCACGTGATTTTTTTTTTCACAAATCCCAGCCGCCTTTACTTTACCAAAACTAATGTCCGATACCCATCCACTCTGGGTAGACTCAGGGACAACCTCCCGAGAGCAAACTCTAGCCTGCACCAGGACCTTTGGTACGCCAGCCGAACGCGCTGCCATTCGGCCATTGTGTTCCATACACCAGTAAGTCTGGATAAATCTGTACCTTGTAAAAACACTTTGAAAACATATCTTCACTAACCAGAGTCGGTTATATGTTCTCTTTCCGCGCGCATCTATAACGCTGTCTTAAATTAATTCTACGCCTCACGTTTGTCTAAATGTTTCCGCTGTATACATCTTTCGATTTTAATTTTAATTTTTCATTAAGAAAATCAAAGCGATTAAATAAAACAAAAGTGCAACGTACAAAAGGGAATCGGGAATTCTGAAAAGAAGTCAATCGAGTCATCAAATAGCAGAAATTAAATATTAAAGCAAGCGGTCCATCTTATTATAGTCTTTGCTAGGATATCTAGAGGGGGCTCAATAGGCGGCACCGAAAGGGACTGACATAAGAAACGAAATTTAAATAAAATACGATTTTAACTATTCAATAATATATCTTCTTAACGCAACGTCCACCAGTACGTCCACTAGTACGTCCGCCAGTACGTCCACCAGTACGCTTTGTAAAGGAACCCCCTTTGATCTCGGTTCATGGTTCAGTTGCACAGTTGAATCGCGCTTGTCGATGGACTTTGGATTTTAAGCGTACCGTTAACACTTACTTCAACCCTGTCAATACAGACTTTAAAGTTGAATAAGACATACAAATAAACGTGTTACACAAAAAAAGTTAAGGCCAACATAATCCACTCATGGGAAGTCTTGCAGTTGGGGACAGGAGGTTTTCTTTTTATTCGTGACAACCACGGGAGGTTCTATCCAAGGACCAAAACACAGATAAATAAAACATGATAAAGAAAGAATAGACTACATTATAACATAGCCTACTCTTTTTTATGGCTGTTACATTGACAGTGACAGTGAATGCATAAAAAATACAAGACAATAGCATACATACATAGTGACATAGACAATAAGATTTTTTGTTAAAAAGTAGGTATCACAAAATAACAACCGACCGTGACCACAAACAAATAACAACAGCAGATGGCAGTGAGAAAAATGACAAATGTCCGTGACGTACAAAAATAACAAATGACAATTACATAAAAAACAAATATGAATGACACTGCTCAAAAAACGTTCACGCGATGTGAATGCAGCTCTACTGACCCTATGGATCAAAATTGAATATGAAATAGTTATTTTAATTAAAGCGGAACAACACACGAAAGTGACATTTGCTAAATAGCACCGTGACAGTGACATGCAGAAATAAATGACAGTGATACATGCTGCCATTGACATTACTAAAAACACAATTAAACAACCTCATGCGATTCCAGCGTCACGATGACCAGTGCTAATGGTCACCCCCTGTGCGACTCACTCACCTTTTCGAAATGGTTCATGCAGGAGCGCAAGAATTGCTTCATTTTTCTCTCGTATGAATGTTCGTGAAGCTCCGTCGTCGGTTCCCAGATCAGGACCATTAACTTCACCTTGTTCTCATCGTAGATTTTGGTTATCGGATTTTCCTCTTGCTGTTAAATAAAAGAAAGAAAAAAAAAAGGAAAAAAATTGTTGTTTCAAATACAGTCAACCCTCTGTTATTTATTTTTTTACTCCCTTTATTTTAAGTTGCAATTTCTGTCTGTCTGTCTTTCTGTCTGTCTGCAATCATGCGTCGTGGGAGCAAAACTTTGCTTCGATTTTTCGACCACTTTCCGTGGTCCGATCGAGCTGAAATTTGGACAGCAGATTTGGGGCGCCTAACAATACATCCTATCAAATTTTCAGTTAAAACGACTTAATAATACTACACTTATAACAATATTCATTTCTTAAAAGGAAAGTATAATAAATATTTTGATTTCGCGTTAAAAATGCCTGTGCAACTTTTTATACTTTTTCGGCGCAAAGCTAGAAAAAAAAATTATGCGCTAAGATTATTTTTAGAACAATTCATACAGAATAAGGAGATATTTTTGAGATTTGCGACACAGATATTTTTCTGTACGTTTCATTTCCAGTAGTCAATCAATTATTTAATTACATGATGGTAAACTTAGTTTGCAAATAAAGGGAGTATAATGAAAACTTCGTTTTTATGGTTTTCTTGTTATTTTTTGTTGTTGTTGATTTCGATTCTCGTCGCATGTGCCAAATCTCAAGGCTCTTTAAATTATTATGTTTTTCACTTCTCGTCGGTTGACTCGAATAACGTTGACGTGTTTGGGCTTGCTCACGAGACCTTGATGTACTTTTATTTTTTTATTTGGAAAACCTAAGCGTTGAACTGCACAGTGCGGTTGTTGTTTCTATGTGTGTAAAATATCACTCCGCACGTCTCGACAACACGTCTGTTCTATTTGCCCCCGGGCAATTTAACTTGTTGTTAAATAAAAAGACCTAATTTTAACCCGATGACAGTAGTTTTTTTTTTTTAATTATTTTCCTCAATGTTTTCAGTAAATAATAATCTATTTTTTTTAATTATTAATCTAGATCTATTACACCTGTCTGTTCATTGTCTTTATGAAATTTTTATCTGTAGCATATACATGCCTATTTTATTTTTTCTCGGGCGACGCCGGGAAATTTATCTTGTATATGTACATATATGAACAGAGTGCATCCGGAATAATTTGTCAGTTGTATGGACCAATCATAATTTTTCTTAGCATGGGGCTGGGTCCGTTAATTCGTCGAAAATTTTATCATCCCTGTTTGTAGTCTTGTTAGCAACCAAAACAGTAGTCTTTAAAATATAAAAGGTCCTTATATGGTCAACATCTTGAACGGGTCAGGTTATAAGGGTCTTGTCTTATTTTCTCCCCTTAGCCTTTGCAGACCTGCCAACCCTTCCGATTTTCTTGGAATTATACGGATTGTTTACCTCTCATTCCGACAAGGCCCTTAAAGTTCCGATGTTTGGCAATTATTTTTTTTAAATATTTTTCCGTAACCATAAAAATCCGATTACAGCTTATTTTCATTAAAAAAAATGTAGCGATTAAAAAAAAAACCAGATATAAAACAAAAACAATGAATCTCTAGGACTCTAGGCCTACCGATGCAATGCAATGTAAGCCATATTATTATTGATTACCGGTTATCGCATGTGTAAAAAAATAACCCATAGAAACTCAGTTTTTATTATACTCCCTGTCTAAACTAAGTTTATATTTAATTTATATTTTGATAGATTAAAATAAATATAAGTGATATCATACCTTATGAATTTCCACACTAAAATTTTGCGCATCCTTTTTTTTTTCTAGCTTTGGCCCGCAAATACCATAAAAAGAAAACTCGCTTTGTTTCGGCTATATTGTGTCGTTTTCATTCTATTTATTTCGTGTAAACGAACATATCCGAAAAGTTTATTTACTACAGTCTCTTCCGGTAGAGGCAGCCATGTTTTTTTCTTCGATTCGCAATTTCGTCGAAGGTATTAGTGACTATTCCAAAGGCTATGATGCTGAAAACTTGATAGAATATATTGTTAGTCTGGACAAGTCTGCTGTCCAAGTTTCAGCTCGATTGGACGACGGGCATTGGTTGAAAAATCGATGCAAAGTTTTGCTATCAACCAAACAACCAAGCAGACAGACAGACAGACGGTACGAGTTAAAAAAAAAAAGGGAGTAAAAATACTATTTTGCGTGACATCAAGTAATACTTAGTAAGTGGCCTATTTTCTTGGAAAGCGACACATTTTAGCTCTAGGCCGCCTTCATCTCTGTACTATACATTAAAACGCATATTACTCTTCTTATACTGACCATTGAAAAACAAAATAGGAATAGGTCTACAATACTAAGGAAAAAACATTTTTTGGGGCCAAAAAAACTACGGAAAAAAATAAAAAAAACAACAACATAGGCCTAGCCTATAATACAGGCCATATACGGTATAAATATGTTTAGGCCTGCTACTAGCATTTTTAGTAGATTCCAGATCTATTTTCAATATCAAAGGATCAAGTTCGAAGCAATAATATTCCTGTATATACAAACTGATATTTGGTTAAACTTAAAGTGTCCTGATGGACAAAGCTAACATTCTCCAGGTGGGTGTGCAGGTAATTGTGCACCCTATTGGCCAAACTAAACCATTCATCAAATCCACGAGGTCTTTAAATTGTTCAAATTTGTATTGGTCCTTACAAAACAGCGTCGAGGAACTTCACGTAAATCTTTCGGACCAACTGAGCACTTGTAAGATTCAAATCAATCATGAATCTCCGAGCATGAAGAGACAACAACATCACACCGTACCTCTCCCACGTTATCAATATCTATTGAGATTACTTTGAACAATATTTTAAATTGTTATGTTAAAAATAAGAGATTTTACCGCAAAATAAGTCGGTGGGTTGGCATCCGCGTACTTGCCACAGGAAAAGGTGTAGAAGTCCTCGCACGGGTCCACAGATGTGTCCATGCTGGTTAGAGCATACATGGATGCCTTGAGGCAGGGGACAGTCTCACATTGCGGAGGTGTCGGCGCCAAGGTCGTTGTGGAGGTTCTAGGTTCTGTCTCTGGCGACTTCGTTGTCGTTGTGGAGGTTCTAAGTTCGGTACCCGTTGGCTTCAGTGTCATTGTTGTAGTCTTAGTGTCGCTTTCTGATGGCCTCTGTGTCGTTGTTGTCTCTGTAGCTATTGGAAGGAAAATAAAGACATTTACTGTTTGCGCATGCGTCAGATAGAGATGTGTGTAATAAAGAGTATAACAAGCCAAGGATAGCGCTTTGGCTTTTTTCGCTTGCGCTCATTACGACCCTCTGAAGATCAAAATCTCTTTATTTGTAAATATCTCTTTCTGTATCTCTATTTCTTTGTCTTCAAGTCTAAATGTATATCTGCATCTGTTATTTTCGTCCCATTTTTTGTTTAACCTGTCTCTAACTATGTATCTCCTAAACTTTGTCTGAGTTTAAAATTTTGCGTCTTTCTGTCTCTGTCTAGCTTTCCATAATAGACTGCCTTAGTCTACCTTACTGTCTACGTGTATGTCTTTCTATTCCTCTAACTCTCTCTGTATCAATCTTAGTATTTGAATTTATGTCTGCTTCTCTTTCACTCTGTGCACTGTACATATCTATCTCTTGCTAGCTCAATGTACATATTTATCTCTTGCTACTTCACTGTACATATCTATCTCTTGCTACCTCACTGTACATGTTACTATTTGCCCTTCTACTTCTATACAACTTTCTGTCTATCTCTTGCTACCCCACTGTACATATTACTATTTGCCCTTCTACTTCTATCCAACTTTCTGTCTATCTCTTTGCTTACGGTATCCTTTCTATCCCTCTGTTTCATCCTATGACCGTTTTATAAGAGCATGTTCCAGAGAATCACCCAAAGAAACTTGAGTCCCCATCAATGTTGACTTACCTGTACAGTTCACACCTTGAGAGAGTTTGCTAGTGACAGGATTATCTAGCTTATGGCCCCCGTCTCTGTTGGCCACCACGCCAAGGATAATGGCCAGGATTAAACAGGTGAGTAAGGCCACAGCAGCGGTGCCTCCTAACAGCAGATCCCTTTTTCTGCTCAGATGAAAAAAAATCACCAAATATTTATTTTGTATTATGCTAAAAGCGAATGTTTCAGCATCGAATGAGGGTTCAATAATATCTTGTTGCAATGTCGCAACATGAACCCCCCAAAAAAGTTCTAAAAGAATCTAATTGAGCTGCTTCTAGATGTTAAATTGGAGCCCAATCGGAGCGTTTGTGGGACTGGCTATCGTTGTGGAAGGGGTAAACAAAATATTCCATTGAACCACTGAGCAATATTTTAAATTGTTATGTTAAAAATAAGATTTTAAACTAATTTTGAAACTAATCGTTGAAATATTCCCGGCATTCGGAGATTAGAAACTAATCGTTGAAATATTCCCGGCATTCGGAGATTAGAAACTAATCGTTTAAATATTCCCGGCATTCGGAGATTAGAAACTAATCGTTGAAATATTCCCGGCATTCGGAGATTAGAAACTAATCGTTGAAATATTCCCGGCATTCGGAGATTAGAAACTAATCGTTGAAATATTCCCGGCATTCGGAGATTAGAAACTAATCGTTGAAATATTCCCGGCATTCGGAGATTAGAAACTAATCGTTGAAATATTCCCGGCATTCGGAGATTAGAAACTAATCGTTGAAATATTCCCGGCATTCGGAGATTAGAAACTAATCGTTGAAATATTCCCGGCATTCGGAGATTAGAAACTAAAAGCGTATCTTAAAATTTTGATCCAAGACGTTTTTTCGATTGTTCTACTCTTATATGTATTGAGTTAATGGTTTAAAATGATGTCCAATTACTGGCTTTCACTACTGGTTCAGGTAACCCATTACATCCCCAATTTACCGTCGGGGGAAAAAAAGATAATTTAGGCCTATATATGTGTACGTAAATGAATTATACCACCAATTAATGTCAGGCGGCACTCATCAGAGCTGGTTAGACTCAGAGACACAACCGAATGTCTGGTTTTAAATCCGGGTTCGAACCCTACAACTTATAACTGGCAATATTTGTTTTGTTTTTTGTAGCACTACTCCATCCCATAAGTTTGCATTTGTTACTTCTGAGCTGACAAGCGGTACTACACTTTCCGTCCTTAATTTTTTGGGACGCTAGGAAATACACCTATAATTAAAAAAACACGAATCTCGAAACAGCTAAAATAGTTAAGTCTGGCTAAGCACTTATAGCATTGTGCCTGTCACACAATCTTACTGGTATGCCGTAAAGAAAGAAACGCATGGCCTCTACTTTACGTATTCTCAATAAAAACAAAAAATGTATACAAGTTTCGTTTCTTGGAATCGAACTACAACAATTTCATTTTAAACTTCTAGGACCAAAAGATACATCGGACATTTAATTAAAAACTGATTCCGTTAAAAAGTCTTAAAACTAGTTTTACCTGAATTTGTATCGTCCTAAAAGGACAACAGAATCACCTGCAGGTATAATGGAGGCGGTATCAAACTCCTTGTACTGATTTTCTCCAGCCATTCTGAGGAAAACGTCTTCTTGATCTCGCCAATGAAATGTTGATGATGGAATTCAAAGTATCGAACGCTATAGTTTTCTTTTTAAAAAGTCTAATATTTCTTTCTTTGCTAAGAGAAAAAAAAGTGTATTAGAAAATTTGACACTTTTTAATATCTATTTAATGATTGCTCTATTTAGCTGTCTACTTTTCTTTCAATATGTTTAATCATCTATAGATTTTTTTTATAGATGTCCAATTTCTTTCTAGATCATTCTATTCTTTATAGATGATTTTTTTTAGTTTTATAGATTTTTTATACTTATACTTTTTTCCCTCTTCTTTTTATACTTTAGTAAACAGATTTAAATTTTGAAAACATCCTTTTTATAAATACATCTTAATATTCCATAATTATTTTTTTTACATTAGTACTTCTGGTATAATAAATATATAGCGCGTAATCACTATTGAATTAATCGACACTTGTCTTATGGGTATAAGAAAACAATACACTCTACTGTCTTCACTGCAATACAATTTACATTGGGAGTTAAAACGTTAAGTAACAGCACTTAGATCTGAGTTTGGTTTAATTCACCAATAAACTGAGCACTACTGAAGACGAATACGATGTTTGTCCCATGAAATATGAAACTCCACGATTAGACTTTTCCACAAGTGCACCTAGTATCCCCTGCCCCCACCCACCTCTACTTGTAAAATAAACACAATAAAACGTTCTCTACGTTGGTATTCCTTACATTGAAGAGTACGACTGCCAGTGACCAGCGTTTAAAGTGCAGAAATCTGTTTTCGAAGGTATCTGGTTTCCAGGACCTGTAAAGTAGCGAAACAAGAGGTCAGGTAACTCTTTATAATGACAAGACATTTATACATAATAGATTTGGAGAGAGGGAGAGAGAGAGGGAGAGACGGGGTAAAGACAGAAAAAAGGTGAAAGAAATAGATAAATAGATCGATAGTTTGATAGATATAGATAGATTGATAGGCAGGTAGGTATATTATTATATATTCCTGTACTTAGCTTGACTTTGTCAATAAGTTGGTAGGCAGGTGGGTATTTAAGAAGAAAGATATGCAAGGCGATAGCTAGGTAGATGGGATGACAACAAAACATTAGGATTCATAAAAATGAACTTTTACAAAGCTAATAAGAATATAAAACTAAAATGCTATCTTACATTAGTTAGACCTATACTAGAATATTCATCATTTTATTGGACCCATCAACTAAGGAAAACATTTCTGAAACATTAGAACAAATTTAGAAAAGAGGTTTAAGGTTCATTACTAGCGAATATTCACAGAAACACTAGAGGACAGAAGGCGAAATAGTAGAGTAAAATAAATACATGAGGCATTAAACTCTAATTTAGAAATAAATTTCAATAACAACCCGTTGCGATGCTCAGATAAACATAGGGACAAAAACACTTTTCTTTTCCCATATGCAAGAAATAATGCATATAAGCACTCTTTCTTACCGAGTGGCACTCGGGCGTGGAATGGGTTGGCGGAACAAAGCAGGAAAACCGGTAACTTAGCATCATTTAAAACACTAAACAATAGACTAAAGTCGGAGCCACGGATTAGCGTAGGATGTAATAATCTTCTTAATATGACGAGTGTCTGTAACCCGTCTGTATATATAATATATAAGTTAAGACAATTAGGTAATTCGTATAAAATAGATATAGTAGTTTAATAGTGATATATATATATATATATATATATATATATATATATATATATATATATATATATATAAAAATATATATATATATATATGTATATATAAAGAGAGAGAGAGAGAGAGAGAGAGAGAGAGAAACAGAAAAATAGATAGATAGGTAGACACAAAGACAAACAAACAGATAAGTAGATGAATATTTACGTCTATTATATATTTATCCAACGTAGTATACAAACAGTGCTTAGAACTACTCGCAGATTCACCCACCCTACTTACCAAGCTCACATTCAGAAATGTGAAACTTCAGTAAACAAGAATTTATACAAGTACACAGCATAGAAAAGTAAAAACGTTTTAAACTCCACAACTAGCTTAATCCACCCACCCCCCCCCCACCACCCCCGCTTAGCTGGTCCCAACTATTGGATTGTATCCAAAAATAAAGTACAAAAACATAACAATAAAAGCAACAATAAATTATTCCTTATGTGTATATCTGGAAGCTAAACGTAACAGTATAATTTTGTATTAATTTGAAGTTCTCGGAATAATTTGAATGCATTGAGCGTCAGTCTTAGAGACACCAGGAACTAGTCTCCGGCATTGACATTCAGAATTTAGAAAACAGGTTATGGGGTGGCGAAGTGAGATGGGAGGGGGGTGGACAAAAAGAACGGTCACCTTCATTGTGACTGTCTCCCCCCCCCCCCCCACCCCGCACTACTTACTCCTCCACTGTCACCAGGTGAGAAAACCCCTATAATAAAACAACATAATAACAGTGAAAGTAAAAAAAAAAAGCAGTTTGAACCTGAGTTTCTTTTGTGTAGAAGACATGGAGTACAATGCAATGCTTGTCACCCACTAGGTGTTGGGGCTGCTTTACTCTAGTTCTAAAGTAAATCCAACCTACCTATACCCACCCACTCACCCTCGAAAACTCACCTACTACATTTAAAACGTCTTAAAAAATAAAACAATTAAGTCATTTTATGTCTTGAGAAAAAAAAAGTTTCGCGCATGCGTGCAGGCTGTTGTTTTTGTTGACTTTAGGAATTTGACCTGCCTGATCTTTTGTAGTAATCTTGGCATGGGGTTGTCATCTAAATAACCGGGAACAATTATATACGTATTTTTAATCGATTACTCTCTTGTCTTTCAAAGTGTGAATTGGATGCTTAAGGAATTAGTACTGTACTACTCTTTGCCCATTCTTTCCTTTAGTGAATCCAGGCTTAGGGATTTCACTATTTGAGTCACACTTGTTATTTCACTATTTGAGTCACACTTGTTATTTCACTATTTGAGTCACACTTGTTATTTCACTATTTGAGTCACACTTGTTATTTCACTATTTGAGTCACACTTGTTATTTCACTATTTGAGTCGCACTTGTTATTTCACTATTTGAGTCACACTTGTTATTTCACTATTTGAGTCACACTTGTTATTTCACTATTTGAGTCACACTTGTTATTTCACTATTTGAGTCACACTTGTTATTTCACTATTTGAGTCACACTTGTTATTTCACTATTTGAGTCACACTTGTTATTTCACTATTTGAGTCACACTTGTTATTTCACTATTTGTTATTTGTGAATATTCACTTATAACTCTTTTCTAAAGACTTTCTTTTTCTAAATATGTATTTGTTTTTTTTTTCGTCAAAAGTGCCTTGATGTCACCTCTCATTCCTAGTACATGCCTAGTACATGGCTAGTACATGCATAGTACATGCCTAGTACATGCCTAGTACATGCCTAGTACATGCATAGTACATTCCTAGTACATGGCGCCCCGTGTGGCTGCTCTTTGTTGTCAATACCTTGATCCGGCACTGTATATAAACTCGATGTCTTTGCTATGTTGCAATAAACTCTAAATGTAAAGGTGGTACAGTTAGGCCCTGGCTCTGTTTATTTCTAAACGCAGTATATTTTCTTTATACCAGTTCTATAGTTCTATATCTCAAAATTTATTGCTTGGTGGGAAAAAATTTAAACTATCTGAACCCTAATATTAAATATAATAGCAATCTTTTTTTGTACCCCAAAGGAAATGTGTAATTGTGCAACATAGATTTTAAGACGTGAACTTTTAAAATAATTGATGACTTGTCTAAGAGATTAAATAATAACAACCAAACTGATGCTATATTACTAGATTTTTCCAAAGCATTCGAATAAGTTCATCATTCTAGTCTACTAAAAAAACTTACCGGTAAATATTTTGGCATCTCTGGTCCCTTACATCAGTGGATTCAGGACTTTCTTATAGGCAGAGATTAAACTGTGGTAATAAATGGCTCTAAGTCATCACCAATAATTGTGAGCTCAGGAGTTCCTCAAGGAACTGTTCTAGGACCCCTACTATTTCTAATTTACATTAATGATCTGCCAAATTGCATCAACACAGGAACAAAAGTAAGATTATTTGCCGATGATTGCATAATTTATAGAACAATAAAGACAGGAAAAGATAGTGAACTTCTACAAAAGGACCTAGATGAACTACAAAAATGGGAATCAAACTGGAGTATGTCTTTTCACCCAGAAAAATGCCAACTAATAAGGGTATCCAAGAAAAAGAAACAAATAATAGCAAACTACTTCATTCATGGTAAATAACTAACTCAAACTAAGAATGCTAAGTATCTAGGAGTAATAATAAATGATAAGTTATCTCGGAACCCTCATATTGGTGAAGTAATTAAAAAATCTAACAAAACATTAGGATTCATAAAAAGGAACTTTTACAAATGTAATAAGAATATAAAACTAAAATGCTATCTCACATTAGTTAGTCCTATACTATAATATGCAGGATCTGTATGGGAACCATCAACTAAAGAAAACATTAAAAAATTAGAACAAATTCAAAAAAGAGCTGCAAGGTTCATAACCAGTGAATATTCCAATTAACAAGAGTAACACCAATAGTCAAATCACTAAACCTAGAAACAATAGAGGACAGAAGGGCAAAGAATAAAGTAGTAATAATACATAAGGACATTAAACTTTAATTTAGAAATACAACCCAATAACAACCTGTTGCAAAGCTCAGATAAACATAAAAACAAAAACACTTTCCTTGTACCTTATACGATAACAAATGCATATAAGTACTCTTTCTTCCCTAGTGGCATTCAGGCATGGAATGGGTTGCCTGAACAAACCAGGAAAACCAGTAACTTAACATCATTTAAAACATCGATAAGAATGCAAGACTAGACTCGGACCACGGATGAGCGTAGGACGCAATAATCTTCTTTATAAAAGAAGCGTCTGTAATGTATAAGATAAATAAAAAATTCAAATATTATGATACTTATATAAAGTACAATCAATCTATAAGATAAGATTGCTTATTGATCCAAATAAATGGAAATTCGACTTGATTATATAAATTCCGTCTTTCAGTATATTTAAAACAATATTAAAGAACCATTTGTACTTACATAATAAGTGAATCACAATCATACATTTCTCGGTCGTTCTAAATCATTTAATTATTACTTAAAAGAAAAAAAAATCTAGTTCTAACCAGGGAAAATACTTTTATAAGATTTGATAAAACATCATGTGATATGCTAGTATATATTTTCTTTTCATTTCCTTTATATTAACTTGGCAAAACTTTCTACTTGTCTTTCTATTCAACTTTAGAAAACATCATCCTTCATATAAATCGACTGTACTAGGAAGTGCTATTCAAGGATCGCCCCCCCCCCTTCCCCCCAACAAGTAAAAAGAACTACAACATATGTAATAAATCTATTATTGTATGTTGATGTCTGGGCTATGGAAAGTATGATGATAAAACCAGCTGTAGGAGATTGAAACTTTATACTTCTTCTTCAATGCAGCCACTGGGACAATAACAATTTAAAGAGTGCATTGTTGTGACAATACAGCTTAACATTTCCTCTAAATCTATATAAATATAGATCTATATAATATAAATCTATAAATCTATATAATATAAATCTATAAATCTATATAATATAAATCCATAAATCTATATAATATAAATCTATAAATCTATATAATATAAATCTATAAATCTATATAATATAAATCTATAAATCTATATAATATAAATCTATAAATCTATATAATATAAATCTATAAATCTATATAATATAAATCTATAAATCTATATAATATAAATCTATAAATCTATATAATATAAATCTATAAATCTATATAATATAAATCTATAAATCTATATAATATAAATCTATAAATCTATATAATATAAATCTATAAATCTATATAATATAAATCTATAAATCTATATAATATAAACAACAAACTTAGACAACAAGTTTTTGTTTTCCATCCAGTTTTACCCGAATTAGGTTCTAGAAGAAATATGTTTTAAACCGCCCTGGTTATCGGTATAAGGCGAATAACCATGGAATCACATTTAGTCATGGTCAACCCGCTCTTCTCTACAGTTGGTGGGTTTGATCTGCAAGTTAAATGCACCATTTTCCAAAATGTCGCTAAACTCAGCGCCATCTTGCTGCATAATAATGTGCCCTAAGTTTTTTTGTTTTTTTTTAGTTTTTTTTATAGGTTTTTTTAGTTTCTTAACCTTGGCGGTCGTTGGGGGGAGCTAATGGACACTGGGTTTGGTAGACTTGGCGGCGCCCATCTCCTCTCCAAGTCGGCGGTGGATTTATAGCTGACTGCACCGAGGGTCGAACCCCTCATGCGGCGCTTGGGAGTCGAGGTCGCTGTCGACTTTGCTAAACAGCCGCTAAATATGCCCTAAGAAGAATTTTAAATAAATTCATCTTTCCAACAGCCTAAAATTATCTTGGGGGAAAAGGGGGGGGGGACTTCCGCGTGCAACGGAACATCGCATGTTGTTTGGTGCTGAAGCATGTACGAAGACATTGCTTTTTCTTGTAGTTGTTTTAATATAATATTCAATTTGGAGCTATTCAGGCTGAGCATGCCATATATGATAGGACGGAGAGATGCGCTATATGAGGCTAGCTGGTTCTGCGGTTAGTTCACCGCACTGTCAACCGACACGTCGCAGGTTCTAGCCCTGGCTCCGACCGATCATTGCCGCCTTGCAGGAGGTTTTGGCCTAGTGGACGTAATAATCTTCTCTCTAGAAGGAACGTTTGTAAAACATAAACCCCTTTGTCTTGGTGACGTTTTGTTATTTCATATATTTCTTTGAGTACAGTATTTTGTTCCGTTTCTGAAAATGATCTTTTTTGATGTTACTTTCCTTTGTTTATCTTTTTTTTTCTAATTCGCACTGTACGATAGTCGCGTTACGATTTCAAATATTCCATAATCAAACCTGGTTTTAAAAGTCTTCGTTTTCCAAACGTGTGTTGCAAGATCTACGCCAATAATGTAAGTTGTATCAATCATTTAATCAAATCTATAAACTCACTAAAATGTCAGGTCGATACAGCTGATAAATTGCTCCTCCCCTCTCACCTTTTTTTTTCAAATTTCAACATTTTTATCTCCCTGGCTGTCTGATTAGCTTTTACAATTAAAAGCAAGGAAACTTTTTTGTTTGTTTGTTGTTTTTTTTTGCTTAAGGGAGAAATGTGGAACGCATTTAAAAGAAGAAGGAGGTTCGTTTTTAGAAGCACCTGGTGCATCATTGAAAATGTAACTTTTTATTTTGTATTTAACATTAGTTGCCCAACTAAGGTTGTCAGAAACCTTTCAGAAAATACCGGACAAATTACAATCTTTTCCCCTCCCGGGTGTCCCGTCTATGGTAAAATTTGGTTTATTGTTTTACGTGCCCGGTATTTTAATAAATTGTTTTACTCAACATTCTGCTAAAATACCGGAGTCTCCGGTTCAGAACCGGAACTTGGCAACCCTATAACAAACAGAGCTGGATTACACGTGTGCCAAAGTAGGATTAATTCATTCAGCGTTTTCTTGCAGAAGAGAACTTGAAATTGGCTTTGCCTGCCAAGTCTGGCACGCTTGCCTTAGGTTGCCGATCCCTGGTGTAGAACATATAAATTGCAAACCTAAGTGCCATTTTTTTTCTAAGCTTATACGTGTATAATGATACTAGCCTATACGTTTATTCGTTAAATTATAGACGTCAGTGTACACAATATGCATTAAAGAAGTAGCGTTCAACAGTTTCTGTGGTCACGGCATACTAGGTGATTGTGTGGCCAGCACTATGCACAGAGGCCTTTAATATATCTCAACTAAGGTCAGGTACCCATGAGCTGAGAAAACTCAGGGACACCCTCCAGACCCGGGAAAAAATCTTAGCCTGAGCCAGGATTTGGGCCCAGGACATTCGGTACGCAAGTCGAACGCGCTGCCGCACGACCACTGTGCCCCCACTAGAAAAGATGACTGTACATCATATTGATTACAACGAATCTCCATTTTCAATTAAAGGTATCTGGTTTCTAACGACGCCTCAATGAAAAAAAAGTTCAAAATAGGCACGAATTCAGAACCTAGAGGATTTTGTAGTCGGAATTTTCCCAGTTTATAAGCAGTCAAATAAAAACGCAGCAAAAAGACATAAAAAAATAATGACCGATTTTTCATGGTCATTAAAAGTCTAAACGTAAGCATGATATATAGGTCTGTGATCGGTGTATTAAAAAGTCCAACTGATTACTTGTTAGCCGGTGTGAAAAGTGAGCTATGCGGATCTTGACTCCTATTGTCTACACGTCTACCTTAGACAATTAGAGAACTCTGTTGTTTTTCTTTCAATGCCTTTATTTACTTCCGGGTCCAATGTAGAAAAACAACAACAATACGCAGTGGCGTAGCAGGGCGTGTCCGTAGGGAGGCACGTCCTAAAAGGGCGGCATTTTGCGAGGCACGTCAAAGTGAAATAGAAAAGACAATTAAAAAAAAAGGGGGGGGGATACAGAATAAAGAAGAAAATGATATATAGTTATTATTATAGGCCTATATTACGCTTTACTTACACCATCAAATGTGATTGATAATAGTTATGACTGTAGCTTGGCGAGGATAGAGAAAAGACACAATTCTTCGCCGAGAGTAAGCCATTGCAGTATTTTGTGGAAGTTTTAGGAAAGGCAGTCAAAACCGATAGACCTGTATTCAGCAATAAGCCAGACGAGGCTTAAAGACTTAACAGCCCTTTTCAATAGAGAGGGAATTTGCCGAGGGACTGATTTTTTTTTGTCACAAAAAACTTTGCCGAAACAAAAGCGCGAAATGATTCGTTGTAATTTCCAACGGACTATATAAAATTGCCTTGCGGTAGTTCTTCCCATAGCAGAAAGAATTACCTGACCTATATTAAGACTATTATTGTGCCTTAGCCAAACGTGACTGTGGAAAAGAAAAGGAATTTTCAAAATAAATGCTTTCTGACTTATATAGTTAATATTCAGTGTCATGCTGATTAATTTGAATTTTGTCTCATTGACTGGGCGACGTCGTTGGCGAGTAAATGTATACCTTAGATAAGAAGCCAGACTAAAGAAAGGCGTCGTATTTCCAATATTATTCATGGAATTAATTAGTCATGGCATAATGCCCAATTTGCTTACTTCCAATATATCAGGTTTAAATCAAGCAGGATAAGGTATCCGATATATTGTAACAACATCTAGACAGCATAATTATGTCTGGTGTAAGGAGAGAAACAAAACCAGTTTTCTTTAGTTTGTTTAACATTACAAGTAACTGGAGACGGTGGTTTAGTGGTAGCGCGCTCGGCTAAGGAAACCCAAGTTTCTGGGTGCGAATTCTGGTGAAGACTAGGATTAAATCCCAAAGGTCTGGAGGGGAGTCCACCTAACTTTGATTGGTACCAACATTAATTTGTAAATAGTAAAGGCGGTGGAGCATTGTGCTGGCCTCACAATCATTTAGTAAGCCGTGGCCACGGAAACCTGTGAATGCAGATTTACAGGAACTTGAAAAGAATTGATACGATGTAAGACTTTTACTTTTTCTTCTTTACAACTAATTCAAAATGGAGTTAACGAGAATTGGGACCTGCGTCGTATACCCATGCGTTCTGGTGGACGAGGCGGAAATACTCGACCATGTCCGAGGCGACCACGTTACCTCTTGGCCTGAAGAAGGAAATGTGAGGACTTTTCGGATGTCCTTCAGTCCATACCCGCTATTTTCTTCGCGGCCAATAGGCACGCTATCCATTAGCCTGCTACACGCTTAGTCAGTTATGAGTCTATGGGTACAAAAGTGTATTAATTTATCACGGCTGATTAAAAACGGTACAAAAGACCTGGTTGTATGAAATGAATGGGAGGCTAAATTTCTTCTAAATTTTAATTTGGTAGCAACGTTAGTTCAGTGTTTTGTTTTTATTTGTATTGTTTTTATTTGTATTTTTTTTTCTAGCACATTTCGTCATCATTTCTAAATCTCCGAGAAATTATTTAGAGTTAGTCATATTAGTAATACATAGTGTTATCTTTTCTAAATATACCAGGAAATATAAAAAGAAAATGTATTATTTATTTCAGGGATTGGAAACCTACAGAACGCCTACCACACTTGGCACGCAGAGTTATTTTCAAAAGCACGCTGAAGACTCTCAAAAAGGGACATTCAAGTCTTTTCTCCAGGAAATCTAGTGCTTGAGCAGGAAGTCTTTTAGGCTGTTTGCACGTTGAACGAATTAGGAATCCTATATAGTCACACTATTATCCAAAGGTTGTTGACCCCAGTCAGCTAGTTTACATCCTAGGTGGCATTGTCTAGCATAGATCTTTCTTTTCCGCGCCAACATGATTGTTGTAGCTGTCCTAATGGTAAAGACTTGGGCATGGTGCCAGGTTGTACCAACATTGTCGTTGTGTTAGCTGATACTGTTGTCATTATAATTTATTTGTTGTTGTGCTTTTTCTAAATTGTTTTTCACATTTTAAACTTTGTGTTGGCTTTACCGAATTATATATATTTTTTAAAGTTAAATTGATTGTTCAAACATGATATTTATTGCTTGCCGTGCTCTAGTTTTATTGCTGAATTTTATTTGACGTAATCCGCGCAAAGTTTCCCCAAACGTATTCTTCTTTTGTGATCCAGTTTTTTTTTATACTCTTACTTTGTGACACATAATTATCACATGTGCTTGTCTATAAGTAACATAACATATAATACGCTTTTACACAATTTTCATTTCTGTATTAGACCAGGTAACTTCTGTGACCCCCTGCACCAGGTCAAGACTAGGCCTTTGAAAAACAGTGGTGTTAGGATTTCTAATTTATTTAGCGTCCCAATAGCTCAAAAGTCATCACATTCTTTTCGTGTAGAAGAGACTCTGTCTTTTTTCGGTATCTTGCGCGTGCCATTGAAAATGTCTCGGCGCGCCAAGTCTGGCAACCTTGCCGTAGGCTGCCGATACCTGGTGTACAGTATGTACAATATGTAAAACATGGATTCTAAGTGTGGATCTAATCAATTAGATAGCAGTGTAGTCATGCTTTTGTCGGCTCAAGTGTAGGAGAAACACGGGCAGATAGGCAGACAGATTGATAAATAGATTGATTGATAGATTGATACAAATGAAGAAAACTCAACAAGTCTGAAGAAATTGCGCTGGCTATCTATAACACTTAGGATGAAATTCAAAGTTCTGACTATGCTCCATAATCGCCGTCATGGTCAATCTCCACAGTACATCAGATCCATGGTCGAGCTACACACATCAATGATAACAGGACTGCGTTCAAAAAAAAATTATCAACAACTAACTCAAGGTACCAAAAGTAAAAAGAAAAACATTTGCAACTCGCTCCTAAAGCGTGGTGAAACAAACTTTCGAACACACTTATTTTTTGTATTTTTAAACAAGCGAAATATATTTGACGTCGCCGCCTCTTTTTTTTTATGGGACGTGCCAAATAAGTGGGAGTGTTTTCTGTCTTTTCTTTTTTTTTGGTAGGTGGGGGTGTGTCTTTTAGAAAGTAAAAAAAATTCCTTTAGGCCCTAATAATTATTCATAAAAATTAATAAGGTGATTAAAAAACATGACTACAACTTTCAATTAAATTATTGGTCTTAGGATTTTATTAAAGTAGCCAACCTGAATGTATTGATGGAACTGATTATTAAAGGGTTTGATCTGGTGTTGTGGGAAATTCGTTTGTGGGGACAAGCGACGAAAGTAAGTGCAAACTTCTTACAGAATCAGTAAAAGTAAGTTCAAACTTCTTACAGAATCAGTAAAAGTAAGTTCAAACTTCTTACAGAATCAGTAAAAGTAAGACAAGCGACGAAAGTAAGTGCAAACTTCTTACAGAATCAGTAAAAGTAAGACAAGCGACGAAAGTAAGTACAAACTTCTTACAGAATCAGTAAAAGTAAGTTCAAACTTCTTACAGAATCAGTAAAAGTAAGACAAGCGACGAAAGTAAGTACAAACTTCTTACAGAATCAGTAAAAGTAAGTTCAAACTTCTTACAGAATCAGTAAAAGTAAGACAAGCGACGAAAGTAAGTGCAAACTTCTTACAGAATCAGTAAAAGTAAGTTCAAACTTCTTACAGAATCAGTAAAAGTAAGACAAGCGACGAAAGTAAGTACAAACTTCTTACAGAATCAGTAAAAGTAAGACAAGCGACGAAAGTAAGTGCAAACTTCTTACAGAATCAGTAAAAGTAAGTTCAAACTTCTTACAGAATCAGTAAAAGTAAGAGTAAAGTGTTTCTGTCAGACCAAGGTGATATATAAGGCTACAGCGGCATTCTAGGGGATGTTGTGGCCAGCACACTGCCGAGCCACCTTTACATTGCTCCAACTAAAATCAAGTGACCATCATAGATGATGTGTAATATATATATATAAATATAAACATATGTATAGCCTATACATATAATAATAATATATATCAGTAGGATTTTTTAATTTTTTTACACTTTGAAATATAATCTTTCAATGTAAGTACACAACAGAATGAATATCAAATGCTCAAATACTTGTTAACATTATTCCGGAAGCGATTGTTACATAGGTATGCGACAAGGTTATTCCAACATTAAACAGTTGGGAGATCGCTTCCTTCAGAATAGTGAACGATGCATGACAGTGCATAGGGCAATCCAAAACAAACAGAACAAAATAAAAAAAACTCTCTGCCCCTGATATAGATCAAAACTCTGCCCTGATCTAGGAATAAGCATAGGTTGACTGATGCAGCGAATAGATTTGATGATTTGAATGAGAATTATTTCTGCCATAGGCAGGTTGACTGAACTCCTCCCACCGGCATGCAGGTTTTCAGCAAGTTATGTGCTAGTGTGCAAGGGTCTTTGTTTGTGTTGTCCCTTGAAAACATTGTGTCCATAAAAAAATGTTTTGTATCTTAAAAGAAAGACACCTTGATCAACAATGGAATAATAAACAAAATCACCTATAATATAAACAATGCAACAGACAAAAACATTGAGTAAAAGAATTTGTAGGTTATGTTTGTTCTGCACGATCTTTTATAGTCGTTGTTTATCGTTTGTTTTTGTTTTATAAGTTACACGTCTGTGTTAGTTATAGCATAAGTTCGTTCATTATAGAATCAACAATTTCAGTAGTGTACACACAATATTATATTACACAGCTTTTATCCCTGTCGGTCAAACGGCCAAGGAGGGAGTCAGTAGCGAACAAACAAACAGAGAAATATAATCTGGGATATACAGCTATTCGTTTTTGTTTTTACAGTTTTATACATGGACGTACATACTCTATATTTATTTACATATCTCTCTCTCTCTCTATATATATATATATATATTTATATATATTTATATATATATATATTTACATAGAGAGAGATAGATGGGTACACAAAGAGATAGATGGGTACACAAAGAGATAGATGGGTACACAAAGAGATAGATGGGTACACAAAGAGATAGATGGGTACTCAAAGAGATAGATGGGTACACAAAGAGATAGATGGGAACACAAAGAACCTAAGCTAGTCTTACTTACTTAAAAGCTATGCATTCAAGCTGGGTAAATATCAAGTAAAAAATAAATTATGAAATACATGTCTATTTTATATAAATAAAAGTGAAGTATCCCGTTTGACCTAATAGATCCTCAGGCCTGGTAAACTAGCGTTCAACAGTTACTGTGGCCTAGGGGCATACTAAGGATTGTGTTACCAGCACAATGCCGAGTCGCCTTCGCTTTGGCCCAACTAAAAGGTCAGAAACCCATCAGAGCTGGGCAGGCTCAGAGACAGCTTTCAAACTAGGAAGAAAATCCTAGCCAATACGCCCGCCGAACACGTTAACACTCAGCGCCCCCACCCCCTACCTACTAGATAGGGAACAAGAAAATCTGAAGATATTTCAGTGAATGTAAATGGGGAGGGGATCAACCCACAGAAAAAATAAATTTATATTTCTATAATTTAGTGCAAAGTCACGTTTTATGGTAAGTGCCCCACACAGGCCTGGATTTGAATTGTTATATTGTGAGTAGTGAGGCCTTTTTAACTTTTTAGACCTTTCTCCCAAACCTTCCCATTCACGGAATCGAAACTTAAAAGAAAAGACATAAAATAATACAGCAATTACAGTAACAGAGATAATAGCCCTCCATGGGCTGTACTAACAAAGATAATGATGAAATAATAATAATAGAAAAATTAGTATGAAACAGTATGTATTTGTTAGGCCTAGATCTATATACAAAGTCATAATAGGCCTATATTAAATATATCAAGACTAAATTATTGTATTATTACAGTTTAGCTACAAGGTCATTTATTGAATATATCAATATTAAATGATTGTATTATTACAATCTAGTCATATTATATTGAATATATCAATATTAAATGATTGTATTATTACAGTCTAGCTACGCTTGTCTAAAATGCAGAACATCGGCCAACAAAGCGTTCCAACATGAATTTTGAATTAGATTTAAACAGCAGCATAAGGACAGTACCCAAAAGGCAAAAAAAAAACGTGACAAGTCATAAATGTATAGATTATAATAGGACAGAGTTCATGCGATGTGACAATAAAACAATGTATGCCTTTCAGTCAATATATAAAAAAGAGGAGGATGATAACCCTTTTCAATAGAGTTTTCCCTTTAAATATTTACTTCATTTACCATAAAAATATATGCACCTCCTTCGGATGCCCCTAGGCAAATCCGGCAATGTCTCTCCCTATCGCTCCCCCCTCTCTCCCCAATGTGGCTAGTAAGAAAGTACACATTAAATATAAAAGCGTTTTTTTTTTTTCGAGCTGTTATGAGTAGGCTATTATTAGAGGCAGCCAAGGCGTAGCGTTGTTTCCGGGGGCCCTTCTGTGAAGTTTGATGGTTGGGTCCATCCGATTAAAAAAAAAACGAAAGAAAAACAACACTGTTGCATGGAGCCCACTGTCTGCTTGCACGATTAAATCCATTAAAACACACAAGTCTTAATTGATATATTGCCTAAGATAATACACATTTGAAATAAACTATAAGAAAAAATTACTCTGCTTGTTGGCCAGAGCAAACACCCTTCTTGATTATAAACCCTTTTGGCATTGCCCAAATAGCACAATTATTCATAGCCACGCCTCTGATTAATCCCACGCCTCTGATTAATCTCATCAAAATGTATTTTACAAGTTTTGTTTTGCTAAAACATTGAATGAATGTAAAAAGTAGTGCATGAATGTACATATTGCATAAAACGAAACATTTGATTTAACATTGTTGCATTAAACTTTACCTGATACAGCTGATTGAGTTTTAATGAAACAGTGAAATCTCCAAATGAACAACGAGTCACATAGGTGACAATAGATCTCCCGATATCACGTACAGAGTAACAAAATGTACTTCTTACCATTAGTTGCGGAGGCATAAAGTTCAGACCAAGGGCGCAAGTACAAACAAACACAAATACACACATACACACATACATACACACACATACACACATACATACACACACATACACACGCATACCTGCACTTTAATTGGTAACTGACAGTGTTCTATATATTATGATAAACAAAAACCATTTAAACACACACATACACATAAATAGACCTACATGCGCGGGACTTTTTTTTTCAAAACAAGACAGGTGTAAGGTGAGGACACAAACAGGTCGACGCAACACAATATTCCGAAATAAAAAAGTATCTTTAAGAAGAAGATATAAATCATAGTTAGGAAATAATTAGAAGTAAAAATAACGGCTGGTAACGCTAATGTATTTATGATATACGCTACGGTCTTTGTACCGTGTGCGTGTGTGTGTTATATCCCTAAGCGTAGAATGTCGACGTGTATGTGTTTTGGTAGTTAGACCATGTATTCGTGTCCCCATGCAGACGTCAATTGCTGTTGAAGAAGTTTGATAAACAAGAAATAAAAAACTGTCATAAATTTGTTATTATTTTTTCAACAAATGCAAATAGTTTAGTGCGCATGTCCAATGGTCTAGTTAGTAGTTTTCTTTCCGAAACTGCTTGAGTTTAAAATTGGAACATAACATCATTGGGTCTAGGGACTAAATACATTGAAAGCGCCATCTATAAATCCTTTACGTGTATCTGAAAACTCATTGAAAGCGGTCGTTTTTTTTTTAACTTGCATAAGTAACACAACAAAACAATAATATAATTTCAAACTAAAAAAAAAATGCATGACTAGATTTAAAACGCGGAGAAGCGATGAACGCAAAAATCCTCGGTATATAAGCAGCAGTTGCTGCTACAGTTGTAAAAAGACAACGAAGAACAACATAATTTAATATAGTCATTCAAGATCAATTTATGGCGATGTTAAATTTCAAGTAAAGATGTTAGCGATCCTTGTTAGGTGATAATAGATCAGACTTCATTAAGTCTATCCTAACTAGCGAGAGGACACTTGTGACTTTACTGTTGTGCAGATATTTTAGTTACATTAATTAAAGACTCTGGACACATCAACTAAACAAAACATTTTAAAATTTGAACAAATGCAGGAAAGAGCTGCAAGGTTCATTACTAGCAAATATTCACAACTGACAAGAGTAACACCAATAGTTCAATCACTAAACCGAGAAACACTAGAGGACAGAAGAGCAAAGAGTTAATTAGAAATAATACATAAAGCTTTAAATTCTAAATTAGAAATGCAACACAACAACAATATATCACAAAGCTCAGATAAACATAAGGACAAAAACACTTTTGTTATCCCATAAGCGAAAACAAATGCATATAGATCTAGGTACTCTTTCTTTCTAAAAAGAATGTGTTACCTGGACAAATCAGGAAAACCATTAACTTAACATTATTCAAAAATTAGATTTAAACCACAAATAAGCATAAGACGCCAAAATCTTCTTTATTAAAGAAGCGTCTGTAACATGTAAGATACGACTCTAAATCTAGATTCTATTAGCGTCTTCCAAATTACACAATTAGCAACAAAAAACGAAAATATCTACATACGCGCGCATTGGGTGCGAATTTTTTTTTAATGAAAGCGGAAGGCAAAAGTGGGTGTGTCTATCCGCCATTATTAAAAGTATGGCCGACAGAAAGAAGTGATTGTGTGTGTGTGTGTGTAGCTTTCGTCCGCCCTTAAAGTAAGTTATCAAAATATTTGCAGACTTGCTCATAGTTAAGAAAATACTACATTATAAATCTTTGAACATAATTCGAATTTAATGGTGGCTTGGTCTCCACTATAAACAGCGCTTGAATAGTTCGAGTTTAGTGTGTTTACAAAACAGAGGTCTTTTCAATACACGATATTTTTTTTTGGGTGGTGGTGGGGGAGGGGGGGTGACATCTTCACTACAAGAACATCGAAGCACGCCAAATTACCGAACGAGCGCTTCAGGTGTACACTTACCAATAGCTAGGAGTCTAACTACCCAGGTTAAAACATGTGGGAACGATCTTCAAGCTAACATAATTAATGCTAAGAAGTCACCTGAACATAGAGACGAATCTTGCTTTAGTCAGCCCGGTGTTTACTGGCTCAACCAACGTTTAGCTTCAGCCCTCTTGTTGAATGTCTAGAATATCTACTCTACACTATATCCCTGTCACACTGCAGGAGTTTTGGGCCTGTAAACGTATTTGCGCCAGCAGGCAGGACTATGTTTACAGCAGCGCATAGAACTGTTCCCAACGGGAACGGGATATGCGCTATGTAAGTCTTATATTTATTTATTTATTTATTTTACACTTAATGACATAAATATTATAATATTTCATGATCGAAGATCAAACGAAACGCTTGGGAACCAAGTAAAGCTTATAATTTACAGAAGTTCGTATAAAAGAAACAATTGTTCGTCGTTAGTTTTGTTTTGCATAAGGGTTTTTAATGATGCCCCCGCCCCCCACACACACTACCAGCGACTAGTTCAGGCAACCTATTGCTAGCCAGAATGCCACCTAGGAAGTAAGAGAGCATAATTGACGTTTGCACTTGAAATAAGAAAAGCTATAATAAGCTTCTTAGAAATAACATGTTTAATTTAATTAAAAAAAAACTATTCATTCTATTCTCTTCCCAAGCACTCGTGCCAATGTGATCACATAGCTTTGAAGAAACAAAACATAACTCCCACATAGCTTTGAAGAAACAAAACATAACTCCCACATAGCTTTGAAGAAACAAAACATAACTCCCACATAGCTTTGAAGAAACAAAACATTAACTACAGAAGAGATGCTGTAAATATTACTGAAACGTTCACAGTAGCCTTTGCTATGTTAGACCCGGGGGCTACTGAGGACAGTCATTGTAAGAAGGCTCACCGCTATGACTGTCTGGAGACTAACGCTGTTAATGTAGGAGAAACTGGGTTTAGCGAACTCCAGACAACAGAACAAGGAGCTTGTTTTCTCAAGAAAATCCATTCCCTGGATGGGTCGTGCCCGGATGTTTTCAATAAGAAATCTTCCTCTAACCGAAACAATAATGTCCGGGACGACTCTGACTCAGATGACTTCCGGTGCTTCAGTGAGCAGAACTGCCGGAATCGTAGACTTCATTTCCTCACCTTTTTGGCGGGCTCCAACGAGCTCCACTGCGTTTTCCAGCCGAACGAATGCCAGCCAAGCTGTTGCGATCCACTGCCCATACGGAGCAGCTGCTATACTGGCAGGTGCAGCCCCAGCCCTTGTCTCAGTCCCACGGAGAGGATCAGCAAGTGTCAGTTGTCTCCTGCCACACCGTACCCCTGCTCAAAGTCGTCTTCGGTAGAAGACTCCATTACGGAGTGGCTGCGCTGTAAAGAGAGGAACCGGTGTAAGGAGATCTCCAGATGTAAAGACACGGGCGATAAGTATTTCGGAAATCGAAAACCCTGCAAGAAAATCGACCTGTTTCCGGCCAGCAGCTCTTCCGACGTCTGCTGCAAGAAGCCCCCGAAATGTGAGTGCATTGAAAAGGCGCCCAGACCTCCTCCACCACCCCCGTACTGTGAACCCGTGTGCTTCAGCTCCCCCACTAAGCCATGCTACTGCCCCAAGCGCATCTCCTGCTCGCCTCCTCCACCTTGCAGCCCGAGCCTTTTCCGTGACGCCTTTGACGACTGCTTCGAGCTGGGCCCTTGTGAGCCGGTCAAATGCGACCTGTGCTGCGTTCCTCCAAGCAAGACTACCCTCAACGTCCCAACGACCTGCCACTCTAGCCTTTCTTGCTTGGACACGAGCGATAAGGCACCTATGAGGACGTACAGGCAGTTCCGCAAGGATTACGTTAGAAAGTGGGGAATCAAGATTTCCAATTCCGACGGAGGGGAATGGGTGTACAAGGACTGCGACAACATACTTCCCATTTACAGGCGCAAAAACGGCAAAATAACCAGGATTACGTTAGCCAACGACAATGACGCATGCTGTGAACCCGTCAGCAGCTGCCCGAAGAAATGCGAAGATATTCCGCAATGCACGCCGTGCTGCACGCTCACGAAACGCCAGCGACGCGGCTCGCTCTGCCGCAAGCTTGATATGTGCAACGACTCCGTCGAAGACGTCTGCAAGCCAAAGATAACATGCTTCATAGAGCGGGCCTGCACGCAGAAAAAGCTACCGGCATGCCCGAAAGTGCCCAGAACGTGCTCGACAGCACTTGACTTCCTCTCCACGCCCCGTCACGCGGCTCAGGCAGCGGCGTGCTGTAGCCCCGGTGTATTCTCGAAGCCCTCCCCGTGCACCAGCCCCGGGGGATTCTCGAAGCCCTCCCCGTGCACCAGCCCCGGAGGATTCTCGAAGCCCTCCCCGTGCACCAGCCCCGGGGGATTCTCCAAGCCCGCCCCCTGCTCCAGCCCGCCGAGCTGCTTGAAAAAGGTCCTGGCACAAAAGCCTTCTTGTCTAAAGCCGATGAAGAAAGTCGTGTCTCCGTTTCAGAGCCCGGTGATGAGCTGTCCGTGTGGGTCCGAGAAACCAAAGTGTCTGAGTCCAAAACCTTCATCTTGCACTTCATTTGGTGGCCCTTGCGGTTAGGCAGATGCACGATCCCACAGTGACTTATCGTTAGATTGAAGCAAGATTGAAATATGTTCACGGGCTGAAAATAGGTACTAGAACTGAAAAAACTAACAAAACAAAAAAGAAAAACTGCAAAACTGAGATGAAAGACATTATAAACTTTATTTTGTTTACTTTATTCTCGAAACCTTATTGTGGTCCAAGAAAACGTGAGACTCAAAATGAGCTTATTACCGTATATTATAAGGAAAAAAATGTAGCATTTGTTTGACGAAACGAAACCAAGGCATCGAGATCGCTTCAATTTACAATCACCTTTTTTGAGCATCGGCATCAACATCTTCGTATGGTGATTGGAACAAAATCTAAGCAAAAAAAAAAGACAATTATAAGATTGGAGTTACAGAACAATATTTTAATTTGGCGACTTCACTTTCTATAAATGGCAAATGTATCATCACGCCTAATAGTTCAATAATAAAAATGCAAATATGTCGATAACATTTAACATTTTTTAAATTTTCATGCATTACTATATAGTTGTTTTTTTTATTAGTTCATTGGTGTGTTTTTTTTTACGCAAGAAGTTCATTGATTTATTTCATTTTAGAATAATCTTCTTTATAATTAGGACGAATGTTAGAGAAATATATTGTAAACGCCCTTTTAAGAATAACGCCTATTCCTACATTTTTATCGTGTCATTAGATTTTAGAACATAAATATTCATCTTGGGATTTTATTTTAGAATATAAATCTTTTTCTTGGGATTTTATTATAGAATATTAATCTTTATCTTGGGATTGTATTTTAGAATATTAATCTTTTTCTTGGGATTTTATTTTAGAATATTAATCTTTTTCTTGGGATTTTATTTTAGAATATTAATCTTTATCTTGGGATTGTATTTTAGAATATAAATCTTTTTCTTGGGATTTTATTTTAGAATATTAATCTTTATCTTGGGATTGTATTTTAGAATATAAATCTTTATCTTGGGATTGTATTTTAGAATATCAATCTTTATCTTGGGATTGTATTTTAGAATATAAATCTTTATCTTGGGATTGTATTTTAGAATATAAATCTCCATTATGGATTTCATTTAAGAACATACATTTTCACATCCTGGTATTCCATTATGAATCAGTATTTTCAATCGCGCGATTCTATATTAGAGGGATCGGCAATCTACGGCGCTGGCTTAACACGCAGAGCTATAGTCAATGGCACGCGAAAGATCTACAAAGAAGTTATTCAAGTATCTTAGACAAGAAAAGGGCAGGATAACATTTGGGCTTTTGGAACGCTGAATGCGTTAGAAATTCTAGTTAGGCACGCTATATTAGATTTTCAATCTAAATATAAGAGTATTCAATCGTTGATAACTTCATTTCAATCGAAGACTCCAATTTAGGGTAGTAACTTCAATGACAAATGTGTTCATATTTTACTTCGAGCTTCTCGTGAATGGCTGAACGCAGTAGACCATCGGGCTCGAATTGGCCTGCCGGTGTTTGGTTTAAATCCAGGCTTACCTTACGTTGCGCAGCTTTTGTGGGCTCGCGACATTCGCTTGAGCAAAAGGGTAGAACAGCTGGACATCGTACCAGCCCCACTATCTCCTTGCACGACCTGGATACGTAAACTTATGACCGCTACATCAATTGCCACCATCGACCACACACGATGTGTGAAAATAGGGCAACTCCACCACTTTCTTTACCTGTTTGGGTTGAGATGTGAGTTCTAACCCTTCTATCTTTATTCTATATTGAAAGGGTGAACAGATAGACACTCATGTTTTATGTTAATACTAGCTAGATTACCCTGCGTTGGCGGGGTACAAATTTAAGCATACATTAAAGAAACATATTTTATAGATAACATATACATTTAAAATATGATTATTAATGTTTTACTTTTTGAAGATGATTAGAAAATGTATCAACTCTGAGAACCTTCACGATTTAATTAAAAGAAAGTTGAAGTCTTAAAAATATCAGCAGGTAAAATGTTTTACAACGAAAATGTCAAATGTCATCAAGCGGGGAGAAAGCCCAGGTCTCCGGTGTGCCGGTTAGGGACTCTCACCACTCTTCTAGGAAGGACACACGTAGGAAACAAAATCGCAAAAGTAAAATATAAGACCATAAAGTCCCCTATCTTTTAAATTAAAACCAATGGGGATCAGTCGTCCAACACACATACTACTTTATATAGGCAATAGACAGTTTAGTGTTGTTGTTTTTTACAGTGGACTTGACAAAGTCCCATTAGCATTTTCTAACCACCGTGTTTTTAATTCAGATTGATCCATACATTATAAATATTTTTTTATTATTGATTTAAAGAACGTTTGTGTGTTTATGTTTTATCATTGTAAATCTGACTACTATATATTAAGGTGACCTAGATTTGTCTGATTTGTCTATTTTCATATACAGTTGCTTGGAGGTTGGGGGTTGTAACGTCAGACCAATTGTATATATTTCTGTTCACTTTTCCAATGGCATTTTTCAGCTAGTCAGCGCATTCCTTTTCCCTCGCTGACACATTATAAGGAGTCTATTCGCAAAACTGAACGACGTTTTGGTGTTTTTTAATGTATGATGTGAGTGTAGGCCATGTGTGTGGGGGGGGGGGAGAGGGGGCGCTAGGATTGATCAAAGTGTCGTTATGATTAAGTGTTGTCAAAACAATCATTTGTGGCATCAATAGGTTAAGTCAATATCAATATCCACTTTTAGGGTCAATATGCAATGTCAGTTTCAATATGCTCTGTTAAGTGTCAATATGCTCTGTCAGTGTCAATATGCTCTGTTAAGTGTCAATATGCTCTGTTAAGTGTCAATATGCTCTGTCAGTGTCAATATGCAATGTCAGTGTCAATATGCTCTGTCAGTGTCAATATCTTCTGTTATTTTTTTTTCGCTTTTGTAAAGACAAGCGCAATATACTATTAACGAGTCAGATGTTACGAATACGATTAACGTGTTGTGGTGGTGAGACGGGGTGGGGGCGGGGGGATGTGAGGCTTAGTGAGTAAAAGTAAAGTCAAGTATCCCGTCTGTCCAAATTGATACACAGGGCTGGTGAAACAGCGTTCACCAGTTTCTGTGGCCACGGCATTCTAGGTGATTGTGTGGCCAGCACTATACACAGCCGCCTTTACTTTACCCCAACAAAGGTCAAATACCCATCAGAGCTGGGTAGACTTAGGGACACCCTCCAAACCAGGGAAAAAATCCTAGCCTGCACCAGGATTCGAACCCGGGATGTTCGGTATACCAGTCGAACGCGCTGCTTAGTGAGTGTTAGTGTCTTTCTCGCACAGACCTTTCTGTCACCAAGACTCCTTCTAGTTACATTTTTACTTGAATTTTACAGTAAATTATTGACTATGTATTCAGTCTGGACGAAAATGTGAGTTCTAGATGAAACAAGTTCTCTACAGAATCAGCTATCATTATAGCATCCTACAGAATCAGCTATCATTATAGCATCCTACAGAATCAGCTATCATTATAGCATCCTACAGAATCAGCTATCATTATAGCATCCTACAGAATCAGCTATCATTATAGCATCCTACAGAATCAGCTATCATTATAGCATCCTACAGAAAGATCAGAGGGCTATTGTTTTGTAACTTTTCTTTTCTTTGGAAGAGCTGAAAGTATTCAGATATTTTCTGGCAAGTTGTAAACGTCATGCCTCGGACAGGAATCTCTCTTCCTCAACACCTTGCCCTTGGCATGAGGATTTATGTATAAGTAAAGATATTATATATTCGAACATTGATTTATGCAGATTCCTTCCTATTGGACATAATAGCAAGCCACAGAGAGTAAAACATACTTTAGTAAGTATTTTTATTTTTTTAAATAGAAATTTGAAGTGAAAATAATTGAGTATGGAGGCTTTTATTCTGGCCAACCAAACTAATCTCCGCCACTGGAAAACAAAAGTGTTATGTATAATTTTGTAGGTTTTAACGAACACACGAACACACCATGTTGTGGACATTCCTAAGGTGTGGAGAATGAAGTGTGACTGGCACAATTATTCATATCTACAATCAGGTACACTCGGACACACGCAGGCACAGGTACACTCGGACACACGCAGGCACAGGTACACTCGGACACACGCAGGCACAGGTACGGAAGTTGGACAAGCTCTAACCACCCCCACTCATTCACCATATAGGGCCTAGGTCAGGGGTCGGCAACCTGCGGCTCGCGAGCCGCATGCGGCTCTTTCGATGTCAAGATGCGGCTCTCCAGTTTCATGAGCAAATATTAATAATTATATTTTTTTTTCACAACTCATAAAAAATATTATATTAAACAGGATAAAATCACTCAATAGAGAACATTGATAATAAGTGGAGTAATAATAATAGCCAAATAATAATATTTGTATAGCGCATATCCCGTTGGCAACAGTTCTATGCGCCGTCAACAGTTACAGACAGAGTACAGACAACGATTAAAGGACGAAAATGTATACATGTACAGGTGAATACTGCTACTTGAATATATGGGTCTTCAGTTGACTCCTGAAGGTGTTGAAAATAGGGCTCTGGTCGAGCGGTAGCCAGTGCAAAATCGGAGCAGAGGAGTGATATGTGTTCACTTCTTCTTCTTAAGGACCAGTCGGGCAGCACAGTTATGGACACGTTGGAGGCCCTGAAGGGAGGAGGCCGAGAGGCCAGCCAAGATCGAATTGCAATAAGCCAAGCGGGAAAAGAGGAGAGAGATGACAAGCTTAACTCAAGCTTCCTTAGTGAAATAGCGACGGATGGCGGCAATACGACGCAGGTGGAAGAAGCAGATTTTGGTGAGGAAGGAGATGTGGGGCTGCATGGACAGCGTGGAGTCCAGATAGACGCCAAGGCTCTTGACAGTCGGGGACAAAGGTACTGTTGCGTCGGCCAGCTAAAGATCGGACGCAGTGAGGGACACGACCCTCTGTCTCGTACCGACGATAAGAGCTTCAACTTGAACTTGTTTTCCGTCATCCAGTTCTTGATGTCCAGTAAACAAATAGAGATGGAAGCAAGGAGCCCGTCGAAGTCTTCAGGCTCATCACTGTTATAGAGCTGGGTGTCATCGGCGAAAGAATGATATTTCAGTTTGTGGCGTTGGATGACAAAGGAGAGGGGTTGGGTGTAAAGTGTGAAAAGAACTCGGCCGAGGACAGACCCATGTGGCACACCATGGCAGACATGAACAGGCTGGGAGGATAGAGTAGACGGACAGCCGAAACTGACAGCCGGTAGTCACTACTTAGACTACTTTATATACTACCCAGCCAGCAACCCAGCGGGCGGTAGTGTTCAGTCTTCTTCGGAGCAAGGTTGTGAGTTGGAGGTCCAGAAAAGCATGCACGTCACGCTGCAAAACTGGACAGTTTTAAACTCTAAAAGAAATGCCGTAAATTGAGGCACTCATATTTGACGCATGGAATAGTCTTCCAGAATGCTACAGTGAGGAGTAGAAGTTGGCATTTGGAGTGCTGACGATCTTCGAGTCAACATATTCGTGCAAGCAAGCGTTTTCTTGCATGAAATATAATAAAAAGTAAAGTAAGAAGCCAACTAACAAATAAAAATTTAGAGGCGTGCTTGAAACTGAAAACAACAAGTTATGAGCCAGATTTAGCCAAACTTTCAAAGACATTCAAGGCCATTGCTCCCATTGATGTAGGCCCTAACTATTGTAACTATCTATTATTGAATAATTATAGTTATAGGCCTACTATTTGATTACTAATTTTATTATTCTAGCAGAGCTAGCTAAAATACTTTATTATATTTTGTGCGAAACATTTGTATATTTTATATGAATAAATAGGCCCCTATTATTTCATATTTAAAGCTATTTATTTTAAATCAAAAATCAATTTTGTAGGCCCTTTAGGTAGGCTAATCCTACTCCTAATCAAATACGATAATAATGAAAAAAAAAGTTTGTGGCTCTTTAAAAACTGGGAAATTGTGTAAATTGTAACTTTTGGCTCTTCCGCCTCAAAAGGTTGCCGACCCCTGGCCTAGGTCATTCATTCACACACATATATACACACACAAAACATACACACACATGTATATATATATATATATATACAAGCTACATTGCCCGGCGTTGCCCGGGTGAAAAAAAAAAACAGGACTGTATAAGGTGCAGATAACAAATTTATAAACTACAATTAAAAGAAAGCTATAAATCTTATATTTAAATTATTATTTTTTTACTGAATACTTTAAGGAAAGTAAATAAATATTGTAATCGGGTAAACAAATAGGCAAGTATTTTTATTTTAAAAAATCTAAATTGCCTGTAGATTTACAATTTCTTTTGTTTTAAAATGTTTGAAAATTGTCGATAAAAAAAAAGTATAGTTTAATTGGAGAATCGAACCCGGATCGCCCGTTTAGCAGTCCGCTACGTTTACCATTGAGCTATCGAAGAAAGATATCCCATTTGAAAATTGTTTAGACAGTATATAGGACTACTCCTAGATAGGTCAGTGATATCACGTGATTTCAAATTGACCAATGGGGATCCGTATGGGGACAAACAGTCTCATTTTTTATACATATATATATCTATATATATAAAATGAGACTGTTTGTCCCCATACGGATCCCCATTGGTCAATTTGAAATCACGTGAGTTTGTGTCACTGATTATCTTGGGATCCCACACATTAATGAAATAATTAAAAAATCTAACAAAATATTAGGCTTCATAAAAAGAAACTTTTACAAATGTAATAAGAATATAAAAATAAAATGCTGTCTCACATTATTTAGACCTTTACTAGACTATGCATCGTCTGTATGGGGTCCAATAATAAAGAAAACATTTTAAAAAATTATAACAAATTTTGAAAAGAGGTGGAAGGTTCATGACTAGCAAATATTCACAACTGACAAGAGTAGCAATAGTTAAATCACTAAACCTAGAAACACTAGAGGACAGAAGGGCAAAGAGTAAAGTAGTAATAATACATTAGGACATTAAACTCTAATTTAGAAATGCAACACAAAAACAATCTGTTGCTTAGATAACAAAAGGACAAAAACACTTTCCTTATCCATTATGCGAGAACAAATAAATGAATATAGCCTAAGTACTTTTTTTTCCTCAATGGCATTCTGGCATGGAATGGGTTGCCTGAACAAACCAGGAAATCCAGTAACTTAACATCATTTAAAACATTAATAAAAATGCAAGAGGCGTTCGACGCAATAATCATCTTTATAGAAGAAGCGTCTGTAATATATAATATATAAACAATTTAAGATAATATATTAAACAATGTCAATAGGCGACACCCCTGCAGGCTACGTAACTGTGTGCTGTTTCAATCAATTCGAAATACGTCAGCTCACATAGGCGTGGTCCAGATAGGTTCCTGAAGTGTCGCGCTGACCATCTGTCAGGACAATTGTAACGATGACCACTTGATGACCCACTCGAAGACGTGATTCACTGGGAGAGAGGGAGGGAGGGAGGGACATTAACATTCTGATATTAACGTCATCAGCTTTATCTCAATGAAACACTCACTCTCCTCCAGTTTTTTCCTCGCCCATCCCCCCCCCCCGCCCACCCCCCCCACCCCCCGCCTCCCGTCTCTATAACACTGTTTAGTTCTGCAAGTCTTGCTCAAATCATTATTAATGTTCTTTCGAGCAAAGATTATATAGAACTTAGTTACACAGAATATAGATCTTACATAACATAGATCATGTTGAATATAGATTTTACAGCATATAGAACATGCGAAATAAGATGATACAGATTATAAATAATAATTAACTTATTAAACCATACACTTTGTAGATGATACTGAGTATAGATCATTTGGGGCCAGAATTATATCATACAGAGCATAGATCAAAGAAGTATTTAGATAATACATAACACAAATATTACAGATAGTAGATAATGCTGGGAAAAGATCTTACAGAGTACTTAAAGTATTGATTAAATAGCATACATATTATAGCCTATAATAATATAATATTGAACAAGGGTCATACATGTGAACACAGTTCCGTTACGTTTATGTAAATTTGTCAAATTAGGAAATCTCTTATTCGGAAATATTCTACTAACATCCTGTTGCGTTTATTATCATTGTCACAAGCAGATTACTAATAATGAGAGTCACACGAGTTAAAGTTCAAGGTTGTTAACACATATTGTTGACGTAATACTGGATACTTGGAAATTCAGTTTGAACTGGTAGAATGCAAAACGGGAATTCTGTTTTTAAAAGTTGACTATAACAGAAAAACAACAAAACAATTCATATCCTTATTCATGTCACGTGACACTCACTAACCATTTAGAAAACAGATGAACGGGAAATCCTTCAGATTTCACTTGCATTAGATGTAAGAAATGAGCATTTTTAACACGATGTTATGGGGCAAATTATAATCTTGCATCATTGTAAAGTAGAAATTAATTAAACCAAAACAAAACCAGGACTTTCTACTGTTGAGTTTGGTAATTCACAATTGCATTATTATTATCGATCTGTGACAGATCGTGGTCCAAGCCTGGAAAAAGAAGACAATGGATAGGTCCGAGTGGAAGGAGGTGGTGAGGCAGGCCAGAACCATCCATGGGCTGTAGTACCAAAGATGATGATGATATTATTATTAAAGTAGGGGAACAAGGCGTGAAGGGAAGGGGGCTCAATTTTTCGATCCCACAATTCTTATAATCAGCCTATGTATTACTATAGCTCTTTATCAACAGTAGAGCAAATGGCAAAGTAATAACGTAATACAGAAATCATTAAATTATATCTTAGAAACTGCAACACAACAACAATCGACTGCAGTACTCAGATAATGATAAAAAAAACATCTTTCTTATTTTATATACAAGAACAAATGTATATAAGTGCTCTCTCTTTCCAAGTGACATTCAGGCATGGAATGAGTTACATGAGCCAACCAGGAAAACCAATAACTTAACATCACAGCAAGACTAGACGCAAACCACGGATGAGCGTTGTACGCAATAATCTTATTTATAGAAGTAGCAATGATCTTCTTTATAGAAGTAGCGTCTGTAACATGTAAGTTAGAAGTAGCGTCTGTAACATGTAAGTTAAAAGTAGCGTCTGTAACGTGTAAGTCAAAAGTAGCGTCTGTAACATGTAAGCTAGAAGTAGCGTCTGTAACATGTAAGCTAGAAGTAGCGCCTGTAACATGTACGAAAGAAGGAGTCTCTATAATTTATAATATACAAGCCGTTATGTGCCCGATTCTTCGAACGGGCTTTTTTTTAGAATATGCTTGACACATTATAGTTTTTTAGTTTTGTTTTCGCAACATACATAAAGTAGTATGTTTTTTTTTTTGTGGTCAGTATTTTTTAAATTTATTTTTGTTTTGCACACTTTATTATACACCAATTCAATATACAACTAAAAAGGAAAAACAAATAATAATAATTTTTTTTTATTTCTTGCTCAAAGTATGACCACTATGATCGAATTTTGTGAGTTTATTGGGTAATTAAACTCTTTCTGTAAAATAGAACTCACATGTCTTTTAAAAAGTACTGTTAATTCAAAAATGATTGTTTGATTTTTTTTTTCTACAACATTAGTCGTAGATCAATATTTTTTTTTTGTGTGTTTTTTTGTTGGTGATATTTGCTATTTATTTATTGTTGCTTTGGAAGCAAACTTAAAATTAAATTTTAAATTCAACAGGAAAAACAATAACAACTGAAACCGATATGAATCATAGTTTATACAACGTATACGACATGAATTAAAACTTTAAAAAGTTGGTCTGGCAAATTCAAACATTGCCCGGCAATATAAAAATTTCCCGCTACATAGTTTATAAGACGTATACGATACAAATTAAAACTTTAAAACGTTGAGCTCGACAATTTAAACATTGCCTGGCAATTGAAAAATTTCCCGCTACAAAGTTTATAAGACGTATACACAGAATAGGTATAGAACAGAATGCACAATCTCTATATACGCAGTCACTGAAAGTTACCATTTTCCGCAATGCAGCGGTCGATAGAGACGCTACTATAATAAAATGAGAAAGGATATCTACGTCTGCCATAAATATATACAATATATATAGGGCCTACATTATCTTTCATTATAGGCTTACTTTTATATAAATTTGACTTAATTACCCATTTTGTTTTCAACATTATAGGATTAGGCCAATATGATGTAAAAATATTTATTACCCGGTACTGATTTGAAAAAAAATGGCTTAGACGTAGCTCGGTACCGGTAACTAAATTGCTACGGCTACCGGTACATAAATATATACTTTTTAAACCAAAATAAACTTTTAAAATTATGAAGGGAAATAGGCATATAATTCATAATGAGTTAATATGAGGTTGTTTATGCCGTTGTTTATCCTTTATGGAGTCAGGAAAGCCATGCAGTTTGACATGTTTTTTTTTACGATAATCAGTCGTTTTCGCATCATTGTTGTAGTTTATTACACAACCGTTTATGCACATTTTGCCTGAACTATTAGCTTTGGGTGTTCAAACTTGTAGATTTGAAGAAAAGGACGTTGTAGGCTAAATAAGCATAAATATAGAGTGTAACCAGGACCACTGCGTTTAAATAGGCTTAGTATGGCGTCGGTATTACTGCCCAAAACAGAAATAAAATGCGATTGCGCATTCTGTTTTATACCTATTCTGTGGACACATACAACACGAATAAAAACGTGAAGGAATTTTGTATTTCCCAGATACAACGTAAGATACCCATTGAAACCATTAATCATTACCCATTATAACAATTTAAAAATATCCCGCTATAAATTACGACGCAAATTAAAACGTGAATATATTTTGTTCTATTCATTCATAAAGTACATTAGCAAAGGTTGAAGCAAAGTTAATTTTAAATGAATACGCAAAATTTGATGACGTCATAACGAAAAGCCGGCTAGCTATCTCTGCGCAAACTTTGATGACGTCATCCTGAAAAAAATCTCAACGCCATCCTTTTTTTTATTTTTTTAGCGCGATCGATCGAAAAACTATAAAAAGTTGGAACGGCAATTTTAACATGAACCCAAAATATGTCGTTTTATTCGCGTTTTTTGACCAAACTGACCACTGCGGTCATTTAAATTTTTTTAAAACCTTGACAGTGTTCACCGCCGTAACGCAAAGAATATTTGTAGCAAATTTCACATTTTTATGTCCAGTATTTAAAAAGATTATGCGGTATGTACATACCCAGCCAGCCACATATTCCTTTTGAGATTTATATATATATATGATGATAATATCAGCGTTTCCGAACCATTCTTTTTCGAGACACGATTATTTTTCTACTTTTACTTTGCGAACCACTGCTATTTTTTCATTGGTGCTAACCTATAAATGAACGAACAGAAGGATATAGTGATTTTTACGAAATATTTCAGGCTTAGGCTTAAGTGACTTCTTTTGTCTAATGGTTTAAAATATCACAAAATGCCAGTTGGTAGTGAAATATAGACCTTCTGTTCAAAAGTCTATGTTTCAAAGGTCTATTGTTTAGAGTCTATTTTATATGTTTCTTTTAAAAGGTCTATTTTTCAATTGTCTATTGTTCAAAGGTCTATTGTTGAAAAGTCGATTTTTAAAGGTCTATTGTTCAAAGTTCTATTGTTCAAAGGTTTATTATTCAAGGTCTATTGTTAAAAGGTATATTGTTCAAAGGTCTAGTGTTCAAAGGTCTATTGTTCAAAGGTCTAGTGTTGAAAGGCCTATTTTTGAAAGGTCTATTGTTCAAAGGTCTATTGTTGAAAGGTCTATTGGTCAAAGGTCTATTGTTCAAAAGTATATTGTTCAAAGGTTTATTATTCAAAGGTCTATTGTTCAAAAGTTTATTGTTCAAATGTCTATTGTTTAAAGGTCTATTGTTGAAAGGTCTATTGTTGAAAGGCCTATTGTTGAAAGACCTATTGTTGAAAGGTCTATTGTACGAAATTCTATTGTTGAAAGGTCTATTGTTCAAAAGTCTATTGTTCATAGGTGAATTGTTCACATGGGCAAAGCCACAGGGGAGGGGGCTAAGGGGGGCTAGCCCCCCAAACCTGGAATTTAAAAAAAATAATTTTTCAACAGATTTTTTTTTTTAAAAGTATTAAATTCGCTAAAAGTTTGGTAAATGTTTGTTACGTGAAAGTTCAGCCCCCCTGATATTTGTTAAATATTTGTCACGCGAAAGTTCAGCCCCCCCCCCCCCCCTGGAAAAAATGTCTGGCTTAGCTCCCGATTGTTCAAATGTCAATCATTCAAAGGTCTATAATTCAAAGGTCTATAATTCAAATGTCTATTGTTCAAAGAGTTAATAGAAATAATATAGTAGTAGTAATAGTACTTATTAGTACCTGTTATACAAAATTGTATGTTTTTCGTTTTTTACTAGGCTAGATATTTAGTTTCTGACATTAAAGAAATCAAATCTTCTCTCTATATCCACTCTATGCCCTCTCTATGCCCTCTCTATGACATCTCTATGCCCTCTCTATGCCCACTATATGCCCTCTCTATGCCCTCTCTATGCCCTCTCTATGTCCACTATATGCACTCTCTATGCCCTCTCTATGCCCTCTCTATGACCTCTCTATGCCCACACTATGCCCACTATATGCCCTCTCTATGCCCTCTCTATGCCCTCTCTATGCCCTCTCTATGCCCTCTCTATGCCCTCTCTATGCCCTCTCTATGCCCTCTCTATGCCCACTATATGCCCTCGCTATGCCCTCTCTATAACATCTATATGCCCTCTCTATGCCCACTATATGCCCTCTCTATGCCCACTCTATGCCCTCTCTATGCCCTCTCTATGCCCTCTCTATGCCCTCTCTATGCCCTCTCTATGCCCTCTCTATGCCCTCTCTATGACCTCTCTATGACCTCTATGCCCACTCTATGCCACTATATGCCCTCTCTATGCCCTTTCTATCCCTTCTCTATGCCCACTATATGCCTTCTCTATGCCCTCTCTATGCCCTTTCTATGCCCTCTCTATGCCCTCTCTATGCCCTCTCTATGCCCTCTCTATGCCCACTCTATGCCCTCCTTATTCTTTCTCTATGCCCTCTCTATGCCCTCTCTATGCCCTCTCTATGCCCTCTCTATGCCCTCTCTATGCCCTCTCTATGCCCACTATATGCCCTCTCTATGCCCTCTCTATGCCCTTTCTATGCCCTCTCTATGCCCTCTCTATGCCCTCTCTATGCCCTCTCTATGACCTCTCTATGACCTCTCTATGCCCACTCTATGCCACTATATGCCCTCTCTATGCCCTTTCTATCCCTTCTCTATGCCCACTATATGCCTTCTCTATGCCCTCTCTATGCCCTTTCTATGCCCTCTCTATGCCCTCTCTATGCCCTCTCTATGCCCTCTCTATGCCCTCTCTATGCCCACTCTATGCCCTCCTTATTCTTTCTCTATGCCCTCTCTATGCCCTCTCTATGCCCTCTCTATGCCCTCTCTATGCCCTCTCTATGCCCTCTCTATGCCCACTATATGCCCTCTCTATGCCCTTTCTATGCCTTCTCTATGCCCTCTCTATGCCCTCTCTATGCCCTCTCTATGCCCACTCTATGCCCTCCTTATTCTTTCTCTATGCCCTCTCTATGCCCTCTCTATGCCCTCTCTATGCCCTCTCTATGCCCTCTCTAAGCCCTCTCTATGCCCACTATATGCCCTCTCTATGCCCTCTCTATGCCCTCTCTATGCCATCTCTATGCCCACTATATGCCCACTATATGCCCTCTCTATGCCCTCTCTATGCCCATTATATGCCCTCTCTATGCCCTCTCTTTGCCCTCTCTATGCCCTCAATGCCCTCTCTATGCCCACTATATGCCCTCTCTATGCCCTCTCTATGTCCACTCAATGCGCACTATATGCCCTCTCTATGCCCTCTCTATGACCTCTCTATGACATCTCTATGACATCTCTATGCCCTCTCTATGCCCTCTCTATGCCCACTATATGCCCTCTCTATGCCCACTCTATGCCCTTTCTATGCCCTCTCTATGCCCTCTCTATGACCTCTCTATGACCTCTCTATGCCCTCTCTATGTCCTCTCTATGACCTCTCTATGCCCTCTCTATGCCCACTCTATGCCCTCTCTATGCCCTCTCTATGCCCTCTCTATGACCTCTCTATGCCCTCTCTATGCCCTCTCTATGCCCTCTCTATGCCCTCTCTATGCCCACTATATGACTTCTCTATGCCCTCTCTATGCCCACTATATCCCCTCTCTATGCCCACTATATGCCCTCTCTATGCCCTCTCTATGCCCTCTCTATGCCCTCTCTATGCCCACTATATGCCCTCTCTATGCCCTCTCTATGCCCACTATATGCCCTCTCTATGCCCTCTCTATGCCCACTATATTCCCTCTCTATGCCCTCTCTATGCCCTCTCTTTGCCCACTATATGCCCTCTCTATGCCCTCTCTATGTCCTCTCTATGCCCACTATATGACCTCTCTATGTCCACTATATGACCTCTCTATGCCCTCTCTATGTCCACTTTGACCTCTCTATGCCCTCTCTATGCCCTCTCTATGCCCACTATATGACCTCTCTATGCCCTCTCTATGCCCTCTCTATGCCCTCTCTATGCCCTCTCTATGCCCACTATATTCTGCTTCTATGTCCAGAATCAGCTGCAGTAGAATAATATGATGATTATAATGAATTCTTTTAATATTACAAGTTTATCGACAGGGAAAACTTATAGAATTTATCTCTTATACCTCTTGGTTTGTATCTCTCTTCCACTCTCTCTTTCTCTCTCTCTCTCTCTCTCTCCCTCTCAACCTAATCCATCTCTCTCATGTTCTCTCTGTCTAATTTTTTTTCTCAATCTGTCTCTCTTTCGGATAAGCTCACTCTCACCTGGTTACTTTTAGCTTTCTCTCTCTCTATCACTCGACCTTTCTCACTTTCTATCTCTCTCATCATCTCTATGTTGTAGCATTGCTTCTTACTTTCTCTCTCATCATCTCTATGTTGTAGCATTGCTTCTTACTTTCTCTCTCACCATCTCTATGTTGTAGCATTGCTTTCTCACTTTCTATCTCTCTCATCATCACTATGTTGTAGCATTGCTTTCTCACTTTCTATCTCTCTCACCATCTCTATGTTGTAGCATTGCTTCTTACTTTCTCTCTCATCATCTCTATGTTGTAGCATTGCTTCTTACTTTCTCTCTCACCATCTCTATGTTGTAGCATTGCTTTCTCACTTTCTATCTCTCTCACCATCTCTATGTTGTAGCATTGCTTTCTCACTTTCTATCTCTCTCACCATCTCTATGTTGTAGCATTGCTTTCTCACTTTCTATCTCTCTCACCATCTCTATGTTGTAGCATTGCTTTCTCACTTTCTATCTCTCTCACCATCTCTATGTTGTAGCATTGCTTTCTCACTTTCTATCTCTCTCACCATCTCTATGTTGTAGCATTGCTTTCTCACTTTCTATCTCTCTCATCATCTCTATGTTGTAGCATTGCTTTCTCACTTTCTATCTCTCTCATCATCTCTATGTTGTAGCATTGCTTTCTCACTTTCTATCTCTCTCATCATCTCTATGTTGTAGCATTGCTTTCTCACTTTCTATCTCTCTCATCATCTCTATGTTGTAGCATTGCTTTCTCACTTTCTATCTCTCTCATCATCTCTATGTTGTAGCATTGCTTTCTCACTTTCTATCTCTCTCATCATCTCTATGTTGTAGCATTGCTTTCTCACTTTCTATCTCTCTCATCATCTCTATGTTGTAGCATTGCTTTCTCACTTTCTATCTCTCTCGCCATCTCTATGTTGTAGCATTGCTTTCTCACTTTCTATCTCTCTCGCCATCTCTATGTTGTAGCATTGCTTTCTCACTTTCTATCTCTCTCGCCATCTCTATGTTGTAGCATTGCTTTCTCACTTTCTATCTCTCTCGCCATCTCTATGTTGTAGCATTGCTTTCTCACTTTCTATCTCTCTCGCCATCTCTATGTTGTAGCATTGCTTTCTCACTTTCTATCTCTCTCATCATCTCTATGTTGTAGCATTGCTTTCTCACTTTCTATCTCTCTCATCATCTCTATGTTGTAGCATTGCTTTCTCACTTTCTATCTCTCTCGCCATCTCTATGTTGTAGCATTGCTTTCTCACTTTCTATCTCTCTCGCCATCTCTATGTTGTAGCATTGCTTTCTCACTTTCTATCTCTCTCGCCATCTCTATGTTGTAGCATTGCTTTCTCACTTTCTATCTCTCTCATCATCTCTATGTTGTAGCATTGCTTTCTCACTTTCTATCTCTCTCATCATCTCTATGTTGTAGCATTGCTTCTTACTTTCTCTCTCATCATCTCTATGTTGTAGCATTGCTTCTTACTTTCTCTCTCACCATCTCTATGTTGTAGCATTGCTTTCTCACTTTCTATCTCTCTCACCATCTCTATGTTGTAGCATTGCTTTCTCACTTTCTATCTCTCTCACCATCTCTATGTTGTAGCATTGCTTTCTCACTTTCTATCTCTCTCATCATCTCTATGTTGTAGCATTGCTTTCTCACTTTCTATCTCTCTCATCATCTCTATGTTGTAGCATTGCTTTCTCACTTTCTATCTCTCTCATCATCTCTATGTTGTAGCATTGCTTTCTCACTTTCTATCTCTCTCATCATCTCTATGTTGTAGCATTGCTTTCTCACTTTCTATCTCTCTCATCATCTCTATGTTGTAGCATTGCTTTCTCACTTTCTATCTCTCTCATCATCTCTATGTTGTAGCATTGCTTTCTCACTTTCTATCTCTCTCATCATCTCTATGTTGTAGCATTGCTTTCTCACTTTCTATCTCTCTCATCATCTCTATGTTGTAGCATTGCTTTCTCACTTTCTATCTCTCTCATCATCTCTATGTTGTAGCATTGCTTTCTCACTTTCTATCTCTCTCATCATCTCTATGTTGTAGCATTGCTTTCTCACTTTCTATCTCTCTCATCATCTCTATGTTGTAGCATTGCTTTCTCACTTTCTATCTCTCTCACCATCTCTATGTTGTAGCATTGCTTTCTCACTTTCTATCTCTCTCGCCATCTCTATGTTGTAGCATTGCTTTCTCACTTTCTATCTCTCTCATCATCAATATTTTGTAGCATTGGTTTTCGTTAAACAAATATTTAAAACAAAATAAGTCATTGCATTGTGATGAGGTTTAATTTTAGGTTTCGGGGCCGTCATAGTAAATTTTATGGAAAGAAATTTCTTTATTTAAAATCTAGATATAATCTTTCACACCAGCCCTAACACTAGTGTTACAAATTCCCAAACTTCAACAACAAAAAAAGCCCCACCCTTTGTTAACAATGATTATTTCCCCCAAATTCATGATTTCTCACAGTCTATAGACCTAGATCTATATTCATCACGTGTGTGTAACAAATGCTTGCGCTGACAAAAATAAACACTTTAAATGAACGGCAAAAAATAACGAGATAGCCCCCCAAACTATTTTTATTTAAAGCTTGTACTTCCAATGTCCTTGACCTTCCTACACCACTACTTAAGTCATCCTGACAAATGAACGACAGTTTGAGTACAGTCACATTATTAACACACAAAAAACGTGGCTGTGCGTGAGTCGCGACTCAGTATTTCGACCATTCACTCCAATTAGTGCTCTCGCTATACTTCTGATCTCTCCAGCTACGTCTGCTGTTGGTGTTGTTTGTTGTTTTAATTAGCAATCTCTCCACATTACTGGAATATTATTTTGTGTCAATTTGTTCTTAGCGCCGGCTATACTAAAGAGGATGATTTTTCCGGCGGATAACATTTTTAAATTATAAAAAAATAGAGTTCGAACAATTTCATATTATTTGTTTGTATCAGTTAGAGCTAGACACACTTGTAAGCGAGCTGAAAAACTTTACTTTACTTTACTTATGTTTCAAATATAACCTTTACTGAAGTGTGTTCTCAAAATCTCAAATAAAACAGTATTTCGTTATTGTCGGCTGTAAATCTCATGGCCTCGTTTTAATTTTGTTTGTTTCATTTTAAATCGCAAGTTTTGTGCACCGTGAAATAGATCTGTTGAGCAAAAGGGAGATTAGACTTTGTCTATTGTCATGGGTAATGTGGCTTTCTCTGTGAACAAAGTTCTTGTGAAGAATCTGTTGAGACGAAATAATAAAGCTAGAATTCTAATTCTTGGCATTGATGGAGCCGGAAAAACGTCTTTCCTTTTTAAAGTAAGTCGCTTGCACTTTCACATTAACTATTCCTTGTATTGTCACATTAACTATTCCTTGTATTGTCATTTAACTATTCCTTGTATTATCAAATTAACTATTCCTTGTATTGTCATTTAACTATTCCTTGTATTGTCACATTAACTATTCCTTGTATTGTCACATTAACTATTTCTTGTATTGTCATATTAACTATTCCTTGTATTGTCACATTAACTATTCCTTGTATTGTCACATTAACTATTCCTTGTATTGTCATTTAACTATTCCTTGTATTATCAAATTAACTATTCCTTGTATTGTCATTTAACTATTCCTTGTATTGTCACATTAACTATTCCTTGTATTGTCGCATTAACTATTCCTTGTATTGTCACATTAACTATTTCTTGTATTGTCATATTAACTATTCCTTGTATTGTCACATTAACTATTCCTTATATTGTCACATTAACTATTCTTTGTATCATCACATTAACTATGCATGCAATAGTTGTTTGACTAGAAGGACAATTGCATTAAATCATCTGTATTTATCAAAAAGAAAATACAAAATAGGGGAGGGTAATTTTAAAATGCTAACTGTACATATATAATTCTCTCTATTAGACTATCTATAGAGACTATCTAATGTGTAATAATAAATATAGGTTTGTTTATTTATCTATATATCTGTGTATCTATCTATGCATCCATTTATCTGTTTGACTATCTATTCATCTATTTATCCATTTACTATTTATAAAAATATCATTTTATTCTGTTCAAAGTTTACTAAAGCCGACTGGTCCTGCGGTTAGTTCACCGACTTGCCCTGCGGTTAGTTCACCGACTGGTCCGGCGGTTAGTTCACCGACTGGCCTTGCGGTTAGTTCACCGACTGGCCCTGTGGTTAGTTCACCGACTGGTCCTGCGGTTAGTTCACCGACTGGTCCTGCGGTTAGTTCACCGACTGGCCCTGCGGTTAGTTCACCGACTGGCCCTGCGGTTAGTTCACCGACTGGTCCTGCTGTTAATTCACCGACTGGTCCTGCGGTTAGTTCACCGACTGGTCCTGCGGTTAGTTCACCGACTTGTCCTGCGGTTAGTTCATCGACTGGTCCTGCGGTTAGTTCACCGACTGGCCCTGCGGTTAGTTCACCGACTGGCCCTGCGGTTAGTTCACCGACTGGTCCTGCGGTTAGTTCACCGACTGGTCCTGCGGTTCGTTCACCGACTGGTCCTGCGGTTAGTTCACCGACTGGCCCTGCAGTTAGTTCACCTACTGGCCCTGCGGTTAGTTCACCGACTGGTCCTGCTGTTAGTTCATCGACTGGTCCTGTGGTTAGTTCACCGACTGGCCCTGCGGTTAGTTCACCGACTGGCCCTGCGGTTAGTTCACCTACTGGCCCTGCGGTTAACTCACCGACTTGCCCTGCGGTTAGTTCACCGACTGGTCCTGCGGTTAGTTCACCGACTGGTCCTGCGGTTAGTTCACCGACTGGTCCTGCGGTTAGTTCACCGACTGGTCCTGCGGTTAGTTCACCGACTGGTCCTGCGGTTAGTTCACCGACTGGTCCTGCGGTTAGTTCACCGACTGGCCCTGCGGTTAGTTCACCTACTGGCCCTGCGGTTAGTTCACCGACTGGTCCTGCTGTTAGTTCACCGACTGGTCCTGCGGTTAGTTCACCGACTGGTCCTGCGGTTAGTTCACCGACTTGTCCTGCGGTTAGTTCACCGACTGGTCCTGTGGTTAGTTCACCGACTGGCCCTGCGGTTAGTTCACCGACTGGCCCTGCGGTTAGTTCCCCGACTGGCCCTGCGGTTAGTTCACCGACTGGCCCTGCGGTTAGTTCACCGACTGGTCCTGCGTTTTAGTTCACCGACTGGCCCTGCGGTTAGTTCACCGACTGGTCCTGCGGTTAGTTCACCGACCGGTCCTGCGGTTAGTTCACCGACTGGTCCTGCGGTTAGTTCACCGACCGGCCCTGCGGTTAGTTCACCGACTGGCCCTGCGGTTAGTTCACCGACTAACCCTGCGGTTAGTTCACCGACTGGCCCTGCGGCTAGTTCACCGACTGGCCCTGCGGTTAGTTCACCGACTGGCCCTGCGGTTAGTTCACCGACTGGCCCTGCGGTTAGTTCACCGACTGGCCCTGCGGTTAGTTCACCGACCGGCCCTGCGGTTAGTTCACCGACCTGCCCTGCGGTTAGTTCACCGACCGGCCCTGCGGTTAGTTCACCGACCGGCCCTGCGGTTAGTTCACCGACCGGCCCTGCGGTTAGTTCACCGACCGGCCCTGCGGTTAGTTCACCGACCGGCCCTGCGGTTAGTTCACCGACTGGCCCTGCGGTTAGTTCACCGACTGGCCCTGCGGTTAGTTCACCGACTGGCCCTGCGGTTAGTTCACCGACTGGCCCTGCGGTTAGTTCACCGACTGGTCCTGCGGTTAGTTCACCGACTGCCAACAAAACGCCCCGAGTTTTGGGCCTAGTTGACGTAATAATCTTCTAGAGCGCACTGAGCACGTTAAAATAACATGGACAGAAGCGCTATATCTATAACCATTATTATTATTGTTAATACTGAGGCTCCTTATTGACAAAAGATTAACGTGTCCTACTCTTATCACTGGTTATAAGTGTTATCTTACATTTTCATACATGTATATAATTACATATTATTCGTGATAGTATTTCTCCTTTAGATTTGAATACTAGGCCTATTAATATTCTTTAATTTTCTTTCCTGGCGTTTTCTAAATTGAGTCCTTTAACAAATAGAACACATCAATTGTTAATATTGATTTGTAATTAGCTTTAAACCTATTGTCTCAATTTGTTGTAGTCATTTTAAATATATTCTTTAGCTAATTGGTCCCATACAGAAGATACTTATTATAGAATAAGTCTAACTAATGTGAGGCCGCATTTTAACTTTGTGTTCTTGTTGCATTTGTCAACATTTATTTTTATGAAAAATAAATCTTTTTTTTTTTTTTTAAATACTACATCATGAGGATTCCTTGACATTTTCTAATACTTTAAGAATTTCAAAAAAACAAAAAAAAAAAAGAACTAATTGTATTCATCTCGTTTTATTTGATATTGTCAGTTTCAGATGTATGCGCTTATATCTGCACAAAAAAACACATTATCAAGTTATAGTACTATTATGTAACACAGTTATCATATATCATTGTCTTGTATTTATTTCAATTCCACTATATAATAAGTCCATATTTGTAAACATAATGCTTTACTGATATCTGTTAATACATCTACTTTTTTCTTATGATCAATTCTAGGTGAAACATTTATTTGACATAGATCTTATCTTATATATTACAGACGCTCCTTCTTTAAATAAGTTTTTAATGCATCCTACGTTCATCAGTGGTCCGAGTCTAGTTTTGCATCTTTATTAATGTTTTAAATGATGTTAAGTTACTGATTTTCCTAGTTTGTTTGGGCAACCCATTCCATGCCTGAATGTCGCTCCGGAAGAAAGAGTACTTGTATGCATTTGTTCCTTCATAATGGATAAGGAAAGTGTTTTTGTCCTTATGTTTATCAGAGCATTGCAACTGGTTGTTATTGGGTTATATTTCTAAATTAGAGTTTAATGCTTTGTGTATTATTACTATATAGTAGAGGACATAAGTTAGTCATTGGGGGACTCTTTAATTGAAGTTTTTTTTTTTTGTTATAATTTAGATATTACAGTAATTTGCGCGATTTGAATCCAATTCAAAATAAACTTATTAGACATTTTAAAAAAGAACTTATTAGCCAGTTAACGACCAAACAGGACATGAAATAAATTCGTAATCCTTAGTATTGCACTGGATGATAATCATACGTAAACGGATGTAAAGAGTACACAATACTTTCTAGAAATAACATTTTCAGTTTCAAAAGCTGTACGAGTTGAATGCTTTTGATGTGAAATAACGTTGCATATATTTTGATATGAAAGAGCGTTTATTGGCTATCAAATGATTATCTTATCTTATATATCACAGACGCTCCTTCTATAAAGAAGATTATTGCGTCCTGCGCTCATCCGTGGTCCGAGTCTAGTCTTGCATTTTTATTAATGTTTTAATTGATGTTAAGTTACTGGTTTTCCCGGTTTCTTCAGGTAACCCATTCCATGCCACTCGGGAAGAAAGAGTACTTATATGCATTTGTTCTCGCATAAGTGATAAGGAAAGTATTCCTGTCCCTATTTTTATCTGAGCATTGCAACAGGTTGTTATTGGGTTTTATTTCTAAATTATAATTTAATGCCTGATGTATTATTACTACTTTACTCTTTGTCCTCTAGTGTTTCTAGGTTTAGTGATTTGACTATTAGTGTTGCTTTAGTAAGTTGTGAATATTCACTAGTAAGAATCACTGAAAAAGAAAGCGTTAAAGGCTTTTAAAGGCTACCCTTAGCTTAAAGACGCTTTCTATGTCATTATAAAAAATTCAAATCCTTTTGCCAATAACATTTTTCTATGGCTTTCCACAGTTTAAACAACTTTGCCAAGAAATGTTTTCCATAACTTTCAAAATAGTTAACAACTGCTGTCCATGGTTTAGTTCCAATGCTTCAGAAGGGTTAAGGAAATGTATGCAGCTATGTTGACTATTGTCAACTATCGTGGCTGTGTTTGTTTCTTCCTATCAAACGAAGTGACTCAATAGATCCCGTGAGCCTTGTATTGCTTAGTCCACTTTAACTCATTTCCGGTTTAACTATAAAATTTATGATATTGAACGTTTTTTTCAGCAATAAAAAAAAACAGAAAGTTCATTTTAATAACTCTCACCCCTATCCCCTCACACATACACATACACACACACAATCTGCCCTTCTCTTTTCTCACTCTTTCTTTCTCCATCTCGTCATTTCTCTCTACTTCTCTCTCTCTCTCTATATATATATATATATATTTTTCTTTCTCATTTTCTCTCGTTTTTTTGTGATTCGTCTTTTTTTTTAATAAGGAAAAGTATTATTTAGCATTATTGTTAATAACTATGCGTTCAAATGTGTTTGTTTTGTTTGTTGATACTGATGACCACATCCAACATGTCAAAAGAATCTTCATCCCAAGTTCCAAAGATTTCCCCGTACATAAGTCTAAAGATATCCCCGTTTTCATGTCTAAAAATATTCCCATTGCCATGTCTACAAATATTCCCATTGTCATGTCTACAAATATTCCCATTGTCATGTCTACCAATATTCCCATTGTCATGTCTACAAATATTCCCATTGTCATGTCTACCAATATTCCCATTGTCATGTCTACCAATATTCCCATTGTCATGTCTACCAATATTCCCATTGTCATGTCTACAAATATTCCCATTGCCATGTCTAAAATATTCCCATTGTCATGTCTAAAGATATTCCCATTGTCATGTCTACAAATATTCCCATTGTCATGTCTAAAAATATTCCCATTGTCATGTCTACAAATATTCCCATTGCCATGTCTACAAATATTCCCATTGTCATGTCTACCAATATTCCCATTGTCATGTCTACAAATATTCCCATTGTCATGTCTACCAATATTCCCATTGTCATGTCTAAAGATATTCCCATTGTCATGTCTAAAAATATTCCCATTGTCATGTCTAAAAATATTCCCATTGTCATGTCTAAAGATATTCCCATTGTCATGTCTACAAATATTCCCATTGCCATGTCTAAAAATATTCCCATTGTCATGTCTACAAATATTCCCATTGCCATGTCTAAAAATATTCCCATTGCCATGTCTAAAAATATCCCCATTGTCATGTCTACCAATATTCCTATTGTCATGTCTAAAGATGTCCTATTGTCATGTCTAAAAATATTCCCATTGTCATGTCTACAAATATTCCCATTGTCATGTCTACAAATATTCCCATTGTCATGTCTAAAAATATTCCCATTGTCATGTCTACAAATATTCCCATTGCCATGTCTAAAAATATTCCCATTGTCATGTCTACAAATATTCCCATTGCCATGTCTAAAAATATTCCCATTGCCATGTCTAAAAATATTCCAATTGTCATGTCTACCAATATTCCCATTGTCATGTCTAAAGATATTCCCATTGTCATGTCTAAAAATATTCCCATTGTCATGTCTAAAGATATTCCCATTGTCATGTCTACAAATATTCCCATTGTCATGTCTACAAATATTCCCATTGTCATGTCTACAAATATTCCCATTGCCACGTCTAAAAATATTCCCATTGTCATGTCTACCAATATTCCCATTGCCATGTCTACAAATATTCCCATTGTCATGTCTACCAATATTCCCATTGCCATGTCTACAAATATTCCCATTGTCATGTCTACCAATATTCCCATTGTCATGTCTAAAAATAACGCCTTAGATCTAGACCCAAATAACCGCCTTCCGTCATGAAAGTCCACAGTTCAAGCAAATTATTCAATAAATCTTCAAACATTAATGTAAACAAATAAAACTATTGTCTGAGGACACGTTCTCTCTGCCAGGAATATACAATGAACAAAATTGTCACTGTCATTACATAACTATATTTATAATTTTATTAATTAGGTCAAGTGTGTAAATAGATCCTATCATCCCTTTTGCTAATACAGTAAAACCCCGATAAAAAAAAATTTAACCGTGAAAAGCTTCATTTTCCCGGATGTGTTATGAGTCTATTATAATTGTTTGTTGCTCATGATGAATACGCCCTGAGCTTACATTATGTTTGTTGGTAGCGCAATACAAATAGAAATTATTATTAGACCTATTATTACACAAGAAGTATTCTTATCCGTTACTTTTTTTTTAATGCGCTAATCAAAAATGAGATTAAGGATCAGCAAAAGTTAACAGACGAAGTCACATAATATGTTAGTAGTCCTAAACCTAAACTAGAATGGTCTACGTCTACTATATTATACTAATCTATATTATAGGCCTACGTTAATAATAAATTATTTCACTATTTAACGAATTAAGCCACTTTTTTTATGATCATAGGGCTGGTGAAGCAGCGTTCACCAGTTTCTGTGGCCACAACATATGAGGGGATGTATGGCCAGCACAATGCCCAGCCGCCTTTACTGTACCCCCAACTAGTGTCAGGTACCCATCAGAGCTGGGTAGACTCATGGGCACCCTCAAGTCCCGGGGAATAAAATCCTAGCCTGCACCAGGATTCGAACCCAGAAGCTTCGGATCGCCAGTCGAACGAGCTGCCGCACGACCACCGAGCTCCATACTTATTTTATGAAGGACTTTTTTTCGACCCTAGTGATCCCATACTTCAATTTCTAATCGTATTTCAGCACCAGTTGTAACAACACATGGCAGACAAGAGCCGTTACGTTTTACTGATAGAGATATCTAAAATATATACAATAAACAATATTATTTGAACTGGGTTGGATATTTTCAATGATTATTATTTATTTAGATCTATATATACTAAGCGATTGGATATTTTGCTTAATACTATTTCATCTGTATAATGAAGTTATATCATTATTTAGTTTATGTGCACTTGCTAAGACGCTGGATTATTTACTATTAGACATCTAATATTTGATCTATTTATTAATTCAAATTGTTAAATAAAAGGTTGTAGATTAAATATTATTTTTATAACAAAGGAGATGTGCGTGTAATAGTGACGGTGTACTTGTGAGTTTGTATGGGACGGTGTAATTATAAACTGACTGAAACTTAATGACACACAATGGACTGTATTATTATAATGTGTTCATCGGTCTTAGTGACCTGATAGCACAGTGTTATTTTTCTTGTTACTAGCTGGACATATTGAGTTGTGTTCATGAATGTCTTATTTGAGTGTATGAATATTGAGTGAATGCCTGAAAGGACTTTAGAATGAAAATAAAAGTTAGTTGTTACACCGACCAGCGAGTTGTTCAGATCTTACTTATACAAATGCACTTCCCCCCCCCCCCCCGTTCTACCCGTGTGAAATCGTTTAACTGATTGTATTTGGAGAGGGATGGGTGGGTGGCCGGGTGGGTGGAAGAAAGATCTACAACAGTTTGATGGTCCATGCAGAAGAAAACATCAAGTAGTTCTGAGTTCAAGGACGTGTGTAGGTACACAATCCCCCACCCACCCCCATCCCACACACCCATCAACATGATCTGCAACTAATCCGGGATAGATGGATAGATAGATAAACATTTTATATTTTACATTTATTTTATTTAAAGTTGTATTGTTGTTGTTTTTTTTAATATAGGTCTCGTTCCTCTACAAAATTGCCATGTTTTCATGACTTATTTACCGAGCAAATAAAGTCCGCTACACAAGATGGAGCTTTTCGAACAATAACAATAAACAAAACAATTTAACATCATTTCAAACCCTAATCAAGAAGCCAAACTAGAACCAAACCAATACGGTTAGGACACAAGTCAGTTTGTTTAGAAGGAGCGTCTGTAACATATAAAGATAACATAGGAGAAAGGTGTCTACAGAGAACACACTGTATAACAAACTCGAAAAAATGCTAAAAGGTTTCTTTTTTTTCCAGGTATCTGTACCAGATTACGTAACAGGGACCGCCATTTCTACCCTGGGTTTCAATGTTGAGAAAGTCAGGGTATCCAGGAATATCCGCTTCACACTGTGGGACGTGGGTGGACAGGAAAAGCTTCGGCCATTTTGGAAAAACTACTTCGAGAATACGGATGTAAGTATACCTCGTGGCACTGCCATTTTTTTTTTTAATTTAATTTGTTTAGAACAAGAAGTGGTTTCTCTTTGTTTAAATAGGAAAATGATTACAGTCAAACTCAAGTTTAACTCTCTAGACTAATCGAAAAAGAGTGGCGGTTAATTTACTAAAAATTTTGTTTTAAGTGTATAAGCACAATGATTTAAGTATGTTATGTTTATGTTAGCAAAACTAGTGCAATCTAGTCATGTTGTTCTTCACTTTTTACGTGTATTTTATTGTCACTAAACTTATTTAGAATCTACATTAGTTTTATGCATGTACAAGTTTATTTATTCAACATATCATGGGAGCCCATGGGAATAATACATAATCTGGTCTCAGTGCCGTAGTTTGATCCAGTCTAGATAATAAAAATATACAATTAATTGAGTAATAATATGTATACGTATATACGCCATTTATCCCATCGAGACATTTGATTACCAAAAACAATTTAATCCTCCGCTCAATCCCTAAAGTTTGTTTATCTCTTCCCATCCCCCCTCCCACAAAAAAATGTAGATCTATTCATATATCCAGCAGCCCACATCAACAAATACAAGCAAATAGATCAAATATTTCAGTTACATTAAGTAAATACAAAAATAACATAAAATATTTCTGAAACATAAATAAGTTACAGGGTTTTGTGCACAACAACTATTTCATAATAAATCTTTTCGCTTGTTTGTTTTTTTTTAACTCCAATTAGGGAATTCTGTTTGTTGTAGACAGTGAAAACGAGGCTAGGTTACCGGAAGTGAAACACACCCTTCAAAACATTCTTTGCAACCCACTGCTTAAGGCCGTCCCCGTGGTCATCCTGGCCAACAAGCAGGACCTGGCTGGTGCACTGGACATCGGCCAACTCGTGGACCGTCTGGAACTGACCGCTATCAAAGACAGGCGATGGTTGATCCAAGGAATCTCTGCTTTCACCGGTTCAGGGGTGTGGGAGGCGCTGAAGCAGATGAGGCGACTTGTAAAGGAAACTAGAAAACCCTGAGTCAATGACCTTAGACCCTAACTATAGTTAGACGTTTTGGGGCTGACCGGGGCATGTGGTGGAGGGGGAGCACGTGACATCGGAACAAGGAATTAGCTGTAATGACGTGAGGATATATCACATTGTATATCGTAGTGCAGGGATTGGCAACCTACGGAACACGTGCCATACCTGGCACGCAGAGCCATTTAAATTGGCACGCGGAAGATCCCCGAAAATGCAATTCAAGTCTTCTCTACGAAAAATCGAAAAATTGAATTCTACTTTGGCACACTATTATCAAAAGGTTGTCGAACCCTGCTCTAGTCCCACTAAGGCACACTATTATCAAAAGGTTGTCGAACCCTGCTCTAGTCCAACTAAGGCACACTATTATCAAAAGGTTGTCGAACCCTGCTCTACTCCCACTAAGGCACACTATTATCAAAAGGTTGTCGAACCCTGCTCTACTCCCACTAAGGCACGATATTATCAAAAGGTTGCCGAACCCTGCTCTACTCCCACTAAGGCACGATATTATCAAAAGGTTGCCGAACCCTGTGCAGTGAATTAATAATCCATGTGTCCGATTGGTTACGCAGTCTGTACAGTGTAGATTGAAATGAAATACAAAGGAATTCACTCTGCTTAGACTTGAGTGCTGTCCAGGACTTTGAGGAAATCAATTTTGTAGGCTTACTGCAAGTGGAGGTTCAAATGTAATGTTCGGATATATTTCTACAGCCTGGGTAATTTGCCACCACAGTTAACTTTTGTTAATGTGTAGAAACATACTAATCTACCTGGAGGCATACGATATTCCTAATAATAACTGTAGGCTGTACAAATTACTTCTTTTCTAAAATTACTTCTTTTCCAAACAAATTCACCCGTTGGAGAAGTAAAGCTGAATTCACCAAACAAAGCTATGAAGTAATGAAGAATTTATTAATAATGCGATTGAACTGTGCAGTGAAGTTAAGCAGAGTTCACCAAAAAGGCGGTTGAATCTGTGCAGTGAAGTGAAACAGAATTCACCAACGTAGCGGTTGAATTTATGTTGTGAAATAAAGACTTTTAACAAAAAAGCGGAAGCGACGTTTTCCGATGGGCATATAAAAGGTCTTCAATGCAGGAGATATAATTTAGACCCCCTGTGTGATGTTGGTGAATTGCAAAAGTAGAGTCTAACTAACTGAGCGAGAATAAAAAGAGTCTTATACGCAAATCGTGACATTTTAATAAAACATACGTTATTAAAACAAGTGATTAGGTTTAATTATCTTGATAGACTAATTTCTCAATTTGACTTCATGGAATACAGAGATAAAACCTCTACATTCTACTTGTAATAAAAATAATGTTGTCTTCGCAATATTTATTACGTGTCAATAAAATTGATTTGTGCATAAGTAAGCTCCTTCGATATACATAATTTCACTTCAGCCATGGCGACTTTGTGAATTAAATGAACAATATAGAACAGTGTTTCCTAAATTCACGGTTAAAACTCTGTAAGTAAACCGGAGTAGTGAACTGCTCACAGACTTCAACTGGAGGCCGGCTGGTCCTGCGGTTAGTTCACCGGACTGTCAACCGACACGTTGCGGGTTCTATCCCTACCGCCGACCGATCCCTGACGCCCTCCAGGAGTTTTGGGCCTAGTGGACGTAATAATCTTCTATCTAGAAGGAACGTCTCTAAAACTTATAAGATATAAGAGACAGCTACAGAAACGAGCCCAAGACCGAGAGGCCTGGAAAGGTCTTGTTTGAGGGCTACGCCACACGCAGGGTGACCTCTGAAAAATGACGATAACGAGAAATTACACTGTCGTTTTAATATGGTTCTGGTAATACGGGTGTTTTTATATACTATAATCGTAGTACATGTCTTCAAATTTTATAAATATTTTATTTCAAGTTTTCTAGCTGTCCATCATGTGTTTTACGAAATAGTAATCTCGAAATATAGACTTTATGTTGTATTTATAATAAGCTTAGAAAGATTACATGTTGCTATCTATAACTGATTTATCTTGCATGAATTATTTCAAATAGCCTAGAAATTGTGCATGTAATAGACCTACGTTGTACACTACGTACTAATTTACTAATTGTACTAAAATCTGATATTAGAATCACACTTCTGTACCCGTTGGCCTCATTGCTGGCGAAATGTGGAAACCATTAGTACGCTTGCATCAACAGCACACCGGTGGGCTAACGCATGGGGGACAGCCCCTGATGTGCGTCCGAGGTCCTATGGCACCTCCGAGAGGTCCCGAGGCTTCGGTGGAGAGGAAGCAATGTGGGCAGCGCCCTGGTACGTGCCTTGGAGGTGGCCAGTGCCCGGACAGGACCTTGGTGTTTCCCACACGATCCACCCCTGAACATCGTAACGCCCTTGATACAAGAGCCGGAAGGCTCGTCCAGTTGTTGTTTTTAAAGGCAATTATAGCATGGTATTAGAATCACTAAAATTTTTTACTCCACCCATGTCTCACAAGATGAAGTGGAGGTTCCTGGCGCCAACTAACTTTGGACAAAAAACGACCGAAAAGTTTTAAGCATTGTATTCCGTAGGCCTATTTATGCTGTCTTGATTTCTTGTGGGTCAACAACTAGGTCATATTAGTCTTTCAACGTCCTTAATTTGTCTATGGAAAAAAAAGCCGTAGGCCCTATTAAGTTTTGAATATACCGGTAAATATAGTATGTTTGATCAATATAGCATGTACTGTTATTGTTTGTCAGACTCCGAAAGTTTAGACTGGGTTCTGAAACCATTTTATTGTTGTCCCTATATGGTGATAAGGTTAAATGAAAAAGCCAAATATGAACTTATTAACATTTGATGTGTATGCCTATAGTATCTAGGTTAAAGCAATTTATACATAAACATTCAAGGGGACAGTGGGGTCAGCTAATGCAGAATTTCGGTTTCAAATCGATGTTACAAAATTCAAGTATTCAAGGACGGTAACTCACTAAGTCTTCACAGCTCTGATATGGTTCCATGGTTAGTAGTAGTTGAACGATGGTCTAAACAGAGTTGACCAAAACTGATTCCAGTCTTCTTATAAGTTTTACAGACGTTCCTTCTATATAGAAGATTATTACGTCCACTAGTCCCAAAACTCCTGCAGGGCGACAGGGATCCGTCGGTGGCAGGGCTAGAACCCGCGACCTGTCAGTTGGTTTTTGGTTGACAGTCCGGTGAACTAACCGCTGGACCAGCCGGCTTCAGTCATAGGTAGCTTAGGACGCAAAAATCTTACGTAGATCTACAGAAGGAGATTCTGTAACATAAAAAATAAGATATGAATATCATAGTTTACTTTACATGATGTAGGCAACGATTGTGCATGTGTGTATTGAAGACATATTAATTGTGCTATAAGTATGTATACATTGTGCATTAATTTTGCATGTACTGTACGCATTACTATTGTGTGTTGATTGTACTTATTAAGTGTGGATTGGTTGTACTTATTGATTGTGTATTACTTTCGTATTAATTCTGCATTGATTGTGCATATAAGTATCAACTCTTAAAAAGTCTTGCAAAATGTTATCATTAAGTTTAGTTTCTGCCAGCTCCTGGAGATTTAATTTCAGCAAATCATTTTTACCACCAACTACCAACTATGATTATCATTTTTCTACTTTTATGCAGTACGTCTGCATTTAAATAAATGAATTCATGTAATCTTCTGATGTTTTTTGTTACTAATTATTTGTTTTTGTGATGTTGTTTTTTTTTTGCTTTTTTAATTTTTTTTAACCCAGATAAACTTAAATTGTTATTTACTCATAATTCCATTTTTTTCTCCAGTGTTGGTTGTTCTTGCTATAGGCTATTTATTTTTAAAGTAATATAAATGTAGCACACAACGTTGATATTTTTGTATTTTTAGTTCTTAGGTTACAATGTGTACATTTAGTTGTAAGGTACACTTCTTTATAATAACTCAACTAGAAGCTATACAATTATTGACCACATATGTGACACAGTTACATCCCTTGTTTAAAATCTAATAAGGGAGACTACTTCTAAATCAACATATTTATTCTTTCACTACAACCAAAACATTTGTTTTTAATATCTAGAATCTTGATAAATATAACTGGCACTTTGTGTTTTCATTAACCAAAGAAAGATTAAGAAGTAATAATCTTATCTTTGGAAATAAAATAAACTTTAATTTTGTGTTTGGTAATGATTATCAACACACACACACACAAATGATTTTCAATTAAAATAAATTTTCTTTTTTTTAAACCAACAATTAAAATTTAAAGTCCATGTTAGAGACTAATTGTTTCAAATATTTCTAAATTTGTGCACACACACACTAATTTTATTTTCAAAATCCAATTTTTTGTCCCCTTCAGGAGTGAAATCGTGGGTTGTTTTTTTTAAAACTCCCCCCCCCCCGTATACTTTTTTTTCTGAGTACTGTACTAGCCACACAACTCCCTGGAAATAAATAGTTGTTTTTTTTACTTCAATTAGATGAGTTGTGGTAAACATAAGTATTTTAAAACTTTCTATCATTACAATATTTAGTTTTGAAACATAACTAATGTCATAGATGATTGATGCAACACCGGAATGACATGATTGTTGGATTATATTATAGGCAATTGATGCAACACCAGAATGACATGATTGTTGGATTTTATTATAGGTGATTGATGCAACACCAGAATGACATGATTGTTGGATTTTATCATAGGAGATTGATGCAACATCAGAATGACATGATTGTTGGTTTTTATCTTAGATGATTGATGCAACACCAGACTGACATGGTTGTTGGTTCTTATCACAGATGATTGATGCAACACCAGAACAACACAATTGTTGGTTTTTATATAAAGAGTAGCTTTGTTTATTGAGTTTTCCAAAAAAATATAATAACATTAACATATAAGTTTACATAGCAAACAAAGTCATAGGATAAAAATATACTATATAATATAATATAAGGGATACAGAGTTTCCACTATTGTCACTCCATTGGTGCATTGCTTAAGAGTCATCATTCATCAATAGATTTGTTTTTGTTAAATATTTTACTTCACTTTAATTCATTTAACTAAGTAAACAAAAAAAATCCAAAACTAACTTGTCCTAAAAATAACATTGATACAGCATGTTTAAAAGGTTTACCCCTGGGTTTAAAGCCATATTTTAAAAAAAGAACACTGTAACACTTTAAAAAAAATAACACCTGGTAAAATAATGCTCTAATTATTACTTTCTTACAACTTTAATGTAAAACCGTCCAACAACCAAAAAGATTTACATCTGGTAAAGTTCGAGAGATCAAATTCGTCAGGTCTCAATATATTATCTCAACTGCAAAAGATTCAATCTTTTTTTTAAACCTACAACCAACCTTTTATTTATGTAACAAGCTTGTAGCTTTTCTCTTTTCTTATTTAAAACAAAAAACCCTAGTGTTAAAAAAAAATAAGAAGTACAATCTCTAATGGAATAGAACAATAAATAATGATTTTTAATAACGAAAAACAGAACTAGCTGCAAAACAATGGGACTTGGTGAAAAGTGCGATTAAGGCCACCAAAACCAAGTAAGACATACCAACAGTTAAAAGGAAACAGTGCGAGTCATTAAATCTACAATTATCATTTGCATAAAAAAAACACAGAAAGAAGAAACAAACAAACCCAGGTTCTAGATGTGTACATTTATAGATATTTTCATCAAGTAAAATACAACTAGAAAATTCACAGATTTTTTTGTTTCTCTTGGTTTTGGATATGTGTTTATATAAAAACAAAAAAACAATCTTGCGATTGTGAAAAAAACAAACAACAAAATAAGCAACAAGAAAACCTGGTCCCAGATTCACACAGGCAACAATTTGTGTTTGGATCATGTTAAAAACTACCATCCAATGATTTCACAAAAATGATTAAAAAAATAAAGGCAACAAACTCTGGACAATTGGACATGGCATAAAACAATCCTTTTGACCTTTTTTTTGTATTATGGCCTTTGAAGATAGCACAGATTGAAATAAACAGTCAACAGATTGGACGCAACAGAGACTACGATGGACGCGACTAAAACTACCTCCAGAGCACATTTAAAAAAAAAATTAATAGGACATGGGGGTAGGGGTAATCCCATGCAATCTTTCTGTCCAAATCTCCCTGAACAATTAGAAAAACTACATCCCTACTGTGTATTAAACATGCATAAACTATTCCATGATAAAAAAAAATCCAAAATCCATGAAAGTTTTACATATTAAAAAAATGAAATCATGTGTCAAGAAAGTTTCTACTCTGTATTTGGGATTTAAGGAAAGGGTCTTTGCTGTTACTTTTTTTTTAGAAAAAAAGAGATAATTAGTTTTCTTACTGCCAATTTTTTTAGTTCAATACTAGTCGGAACTTTTGTAATTTCTCTCAAAACCTCCCACCTCTAGACCTAAGGCGTGCAGATTTTTTCCTTTAACTTATATTTAATTCCTAATAATAAAATGGGATGGATATTTCAAAGTCTCATTATTAATTTCAATTTGGTTCCACTTTATAAAAGTACTACTAAAAATGTGATTCAATAAACTGATTCAATAAACTGATTCAATAAACTGATTCAATAAACTAAGGCTAAGTTATTTTATGGGTTAGGGTTTTTGTTGAAACTGAAGATTATTTAAACCATCAAGAACTTGTGTACATCAACTTAGTCAAGTTTTGTTCAACTTGTTCTTTGACATCAACACAGACACAAAACTTGTTCAATCAAAATGGTGGGAAAAGGTATAAAAGGTGTGTGAACCGCATAGCGCTTGGAGGGAGGGGGGGAGGAGGGAGTGCAATGGAGGAGAGAGAGAGTCACACAGCTTTAAAAAGCTCTCTTCATTCAGCTCTTACTCTTACATGTGTTACCCAGCAATTAAAATAATTGAAAAAAAACATGACTCATACAGGACGTTGGAAAGTTAAAAACAAAAAAGTTGCTCAACAGAAGTAAACGAAACAAACAGGAATGTTTAGACAAAAACTATAACATTGTTTTAAGTACAGAATGTTTCTAAAAAGAAAAATATTGGTCTGGAATAAATGTGAACAAATTATTTTTAACAAAATCATTTTTTTTTCTTTTCATATCAACAAGGATGATTAATTTTGTTGTTAACTTTTAAAAACATTTCTTTGTTTCCATTGCATTTAAAATATTTTTTCCTCACAAGTGAATCTTTTATACTGAAGAATACATGCTGGGAAAGTATGCTGTATGTTTACTGATACATTCAAACAAGTTCCAAATCAAATGGCTTGGGATGGAGGGGGGGGGGGGAACCCTAAACATTGACAGTATAATAAAATGAAAGTCTTACAACCAATGGAGAATTACAAATGTACAATCAAGCAAATGATTTATACAAAAAAAAATAATTAAAACATAAAAAAACTTAACAACTACAAATAAAATTTTCTCATCTATTTAGAACATCTTCACTTTGTTCATTCCAATTTAACTGTATTCATATAGTTTTGTGTATATAAATATTTTGTGTTGGGGAGGTCAAATCTACATTGATGGACACACACAAATAACCCAAGATAGACCACAGGTTCTTGTTTTTTAACTTCTTCTCCTACCATCCGACTATGTGCCAGGTTTTCTTTTATACGCTTCTAGCCCAACCGCTCGGGGAAGTGGGGGGTGGGAGGTCGGGGGGAGGCTGGGAACATTTATTTGGCTTGATGAGTGTCTGTCAAACTCTGGCCGTTCTGGCTTAGGTCCCTGGCCATGAGGCAGGCGAAGATCGTCATCACCATCTTCTGCTTCACCTCCACGATGTCCTCGGGCAGGGCGTACACCTTGGCCCCGACTTTCCTGGCGAGACCGATAGCGTACCTGGCGTTGGCCAGCTTGTCCTGCGAAGAGAGGCCAAATGTGAAATGCAATTTCAAATATTTCAGTTACATCAAAAATCATTATTTCAAATACATCAAGAAAGGAAAAAGTAAATCGTCAACAAAATTCTAGTAAACCAATAACACAAAGAGTAGAAAAAACAGAAAAAAGTTATTACAATATATTAATGAAACTAAAACCAAAAGGCAAGCTAAGATTTGCTACAAAACCATTTTATTTATATCTGCCGGTGATTAAAGAGCAAACTGACCTCATAAGTTGGAGCATCCTGCAGTACAACCTTCCAGTCCACAACAGAGGGCTTGATTTTCTCTATCAGCTTGATAAGGATGATGCTGTCAGCCAGGTTGGGGTCACCGAAGCTGCTGAACTTTGCCGTCTTGTCCAGCTGCTCATACAGGGGAGGAGAGAGAAATATAATTTTTATATAAAATAAAATAATCCATTGCAGGACAGATTAGCATCCCACACACCATCACATACAAAACAAACAAAAAATAAAAAAATATCTGGTTGAAAACCTTAAGCGATGTGAGCATGTTGTGTAAATCTAGGTCAAGGTTCACCCCCCACCCACCAAACAAAATGTAATGTCTGGTTTGCATAACAGGTGAGATAAACAAACAGTCTGAGATAAAAAAAAAGGTAAACATTTTAAAGGTAAACATTTTTGTTCCCAATCAGAAACATTTTCTTTTTCTATTTCAGTGATGCACAATAGTCCTGCAGAGAGTAACTCCCTTTAAAGTTGTTTCTAAATGACATACGTATAATGTCACCACCAGCCATAAGGCTAAGGTTTTGGATTGATACTCCATCTCACTACAATTTTTTTACAGCTTTGGGTGCCCCTGGCTATGCCTAGCTTTATTGGGTACCCTATATCAGGGGTCTGTAACCTTTTGCTAATAGTGTGCCAAACTAAGTTTTCCAAATCATTCAGCGTGCCAACAGCCTGAAAGTCAACCTTCTCTTATACTTGTTTTCTTTTAAGACTAGTAAGTAATTTAAATCCTTAGCTAGACAAAGGCCAAAAGCAAAGGAACTCTATAGAGAAAATCGTTAAAGCCTTTTTTATATTTAATGTAAAAAAATAATGCGTATGTGATTATCATCCTTTTTTATTAGTATTTATACCAAATACAAAATTATATTACCAAACTTTCAAATTTATGGTAACTATTTTGTAAAGGTTATCATTTAGTTGTCAAGATACATATCTATAAACTGCTAATATTGAATATATGTGACCCGTTCTCACAAAAGGAGACATAAGTCGCAAATACCAATTTATGCTACATGCGTTTTTGTGTTGTGGGCATCTTTCCGGTGAATTTTTATATATTTTTGTAAATATCCATTTCTAAATCATAATTTATATGTTTTTTTATTTTTTTTTCTACTTAAAAATATTTTCCTTAATTATTTTGATCAACGTGTGATTTATAATATAGTATAAATTCACTCAAATTCGACTTTATTTAACCTATCATTTTGTACCAAAACCTTGACAGTAACCCATAACGGTTACCCGACATTTAAACATGCGACAGATAAACATGCGACACTTAAACATAGACACTTAACCACACGACAGATAAACATACGGACATTTAATCACACGACATTTAAACATACGGACACTTAATCCCACGACAGATAAACATACGGACACTTAATCACACGACACTTAAACATACGGACAGTTAATCATAGTGACAGATAAACACACTTTTTCACTATACCATTAACATAAATCGGAAAATAATATAGATTATGTTGCCAACAATAAAAAAATCGGTATAGAGGGAAGGAAAATACCTCATGGCATCAACAGGCCTACGGGGACACCTATGCCCTACGCCCACCCTTGGTTTTCCTCACTCCCATTTCATCGTTATTTATAATGAGTTTAACCTTAATATTTATTTCTTTTTATTGAGTTTTTTTTTTGTTTTTAACTAGAAATCTATGTATACATACAACATTAGTTGTTTTTTTTATTTTAACTATATCTATATACACATACAATTAATGAAATAAAAAGCGTTCAATGTGTTATCCAAACAGGGCAATAGAGATCCATCACTGGTACGTCAGGTGAGCCATTGTTTGCAGAAATTGCAGAACGTTTGCAGCTAAATACAGATTAACTGCGCGTGATACACTGTCCTTTATGTCACGATACTTCTTTTTTGGCGGGTTAACTTTTTTTTAAAGGCTAATTTCTTTTGTTAAAGATTATTTTGAAAATAAACTCAAATAATAATTGTCATTATTTTCACTCTATTTATGAACAGTCTTAATATTATTTATATATTGACAAAATGCTAAATCTAGAGCGGTCTTTTTTCCCTTTCTCTCTCTCTTTTACTATCATTATTTTTGTTCTAATTTTCTCGACTATAAAACATTTTAATAATATATTATAGTCGAAAAAATATACTATATTTGACCCACTAGTAGAAATAAGAATTAAAAAAAAAAAAAAAACAAGGTTATGGGTTACATTTAACCACCTTGTAGTCGGATACAGTTAAAACACGAAGAAGGGATAGGGCTAGTGAAGACATAACGGGCTAGTGCTAAGTACATTACGTAATGCTCGACGCCCGATCGCAGGTCTGCACCAAGACCATTGTAAACAATTACGATGGACAGCCAGCCACGCGTGTGAAGTACTGCCCTTTCATCCACTTTCGACCAGAGAGCCAATAAAAAGAATTGTGGCGTCACAAAACCTCCCCTACCCATAGACTAGTCGCTAACACAGACACGTGTATATTATATAAACTAACAATAAAAAAAATATAATCCACAACTTTCTTTAAATATATATGTTTATTAACTCTGTACCATTTTTTTTTTCAATCAAACTATTATTTATAATACTTGTTTATAAGCTTACACAAAAATTCTAACTATGGATAACATATTGAACGCTTTTGTTTCATTAATTGTATGTGTATATAGTTCAAATAAAAAATCATAAAAAATTAAAACAAAAGAATAAATTCAATAAAAATATGGTTGAAATGGGAGTGAGGAAAACCAATGATGGGCGAAGGGCACAGGTGTCCCCGTAGGCCCGGTGATGCCATGAGGTATTTTCCTCCTGCTATCCCATTTCTTTTACTATTTGTAACAAAATCTATATAATTTTTCTATTTATTTTAATGGTATAGTGAAAATGTGTGTTTATCTGTCGGGATAGGGGGGGGGGACGGGCTGTTGTATGTGACGCCAGTTTTTTTTAGTTGCTGTCTGGTCGGATGAAGGGGCGGGACTTACTTCACGCGTAGCTGCCCAGACCAGCGATCGGACGGCCAGTATTACATAATCCACATATCCGTTATGTCTTCATTAGCGCCATCCCTTCTTCGTGTTTTAACTGTATTCGGCTACAATGTAACTCATACACCTTGTTTTATTTTTTTTTAAAAACAATACTTCTTATATCTACTAGTGGGTCGAATTGACACATAGGCCTATAGCTTTTAATTGCATTATCCAATGATTATTTAGAAATAGCTTTTAAAATATATTTGATAATGATGATGGCAATATTAAATATACTATATTTTTACTTAGGTTCCCCAAAATGCAAAAATATGAATACGTTTTAAAATTGTAATAACCAAAACATTAAGAACAATAAAGTATTTATAATTGAGCACTAGATATGCATAAGACTATGGTAACACCATCCATTCTGCTGAGCTTGCATCTTTTGCCTATCAAAGATTTAATTTATGGTGCCTCACTGAAGGTTGTTTATACAAAACCTTTAAGTATGTTTTATTCGTTCTATATGTGCAGGTAAAGGTCCTTTAAAATTGTTATCTACATAGATACAATGTAGATTCTGTTTAAAGGACCGAGAAGCATGTGCAGTTAACCTTTATTGAGCTGCAAACTTTCTGCAATTTCTGCGAACAATGGCTCACCTTTCGTACCAATGAAGAATCTCTATTGCCCTGCTCATAGATAGTATGCAAGACTTCTACTGAGCAAAAAGTCGGGATAACACACTGAACGCTTTTTTTTTGTTTAATTAATGTTGTATGTATACATAGATTTCTAGTTCAAAAACTAAAAAAAAAACTCAATAAAAAGAAATAAATATTATGGTTAAATTCATTATAAATAACGATGAAATGGGAGTGAGGAAAACCAAGGGTGGGCGTAGGGCATAGGTCTGTTGATGCCATGAGGGATTTTCCTTCCCTCTATCCTATTTTTTTACTATTGGCAACATAATCTATATTATTTTCCTATTTTTTTTAATGGTATAGTGAAAATTTGTGTTTATCTGTCGCTATGATTAACTGTCCATATGTTTAAGTGTCGTGTGATTAAGTGTCCATATGTTTATCTATCGTGGGATTAAGTGTCCGTATGTTTAAATGTCGTGTGATTAAATGTCCGTATGTTTATCTGACGTGTGGTTAAGTGTCTATGTTTAAGTGTCGCATGTTTATCTGTCGCATGTTTAAATGTCGGCACACGACCCATAACATTATATATCATTGAAAAGGGCAGACTCTCGTTAATTTCTTGGTAATCACTATTTATTTATAGAAACCAATCAGAAAATATTTAAGCCTGAAGTTTGGGATAAACAATTCCTTTCTTTCTGTCCAATGAAAATTCGTTTATAACTTGATCATTGGTTACGATACTATATTTTTCCAATACAAATGAGCTGATTGGCTATTGGAATACAAAAGACATAACAATTAGGCTTTCCGTTTTCGAAATGATGAAAATTTAACAAAATGGAGAGGCGCATGGCTTCACTGCTAAATTCTTTGCGAGATGTGAATATTTTTTAGTTTTTGTTCAGTTTTATTATAAAATAATATCGTATATATCACTAAAATGATAATCGAATGCCCTTTCCATTGGTATGTAAAAATTGATATTTCGACAGTGGTTGCTACGGAGTTTAGACATTTTCAAATACATAAACTTTACAACACCTTTTCTCAAAACTCTAGTTTTTTGTCTGACTAGTTCTAAGTGATAGTAAGTGTGATAGAAAAATGAAATATCTAAGTATAATAATAATTTTGGTATTAAAATAAAGCTTATTTAATGCCCTTTCAAACGATATATATATATACCTCAAAATGTTGAAAACACCACATATGTCACCTTTTGTGGGAACAGGGTCACATATTATTCTGTTCTCAGTTTAACTGAGATGTTTTTTAATTTATTAATCAGAAAATAGAGGTAGTGTTGTTAAGCGGACTTGATACAAAGTAATCATACAAACTGGGTAGTTAATGTAATGTTCAGAAAATGTGCATATATTATATTAGTCATATAATTTGTATATAATTTTCAACTACTTTTTACAGTTTGGTCATTATAAAGTTAAAACATGTGTAGACCATTTAGTCTTTTATAAAATAAAAATAAAAAAATAATTTTATTAGAAATATTTGCGGAAATAAAAGTAGCTAATTATCTCCCTTTAATTAAAATAAAGATTTTAATAGTGATGCCAAACAAGTTATGTTTTGTGATATAACAAATATTACAGACTAATTATTATTTCTTTACATAAACTAGCCTTGTGGTATTCATTATAAGATTTAATTATTAGAGGCATAAAATTAATTTACATTAACTCATTCCGTGCCAATCCACGATACATCGTGGATTGTGTTTTCATAGCTTATTTTGTTGACAACTGTTTCTGCTTCCTTTTTGCTTGGTTTACTTTCGGTTTTTAAATAATAATGACCATTTTTAATCGATTTCTGTTTAAACTTTTGTACACAAAGCATAGCCACGCCTACTTGAAATGTTTCTAGGCCTTGGAACTTATCAAATTTGCTATTAAAATAACTTTTATTGCTAATTATTAATTTCTATTCATCAGATAATAACTTTAAATCATTTAAATCTGGTTTTGAGGACTGTCGGTTTATTTATTAATTAAATAATTCAACATTCGTGGTTAGGCCTAACCCTATGTAAACTATAAGGAAATGTATAGGATCGGCGTTTTCCGGCTGATACTAACATTACAAAAATGCGTATAACTCAGTAACTATGTGGGATATTTTCAAAATTCAAAGTGCATTCTGATCTGAAATAGATATACCTAATAGGATATCATACCATATAAAAATCTGTTAACATCGATTTTTTTTGCTTTTTTTTTAAACAAAAAATGTGATCTCTAAAAATTACTAATAAAGATGTTAATATTCTTCTAATATTGTTTTAACTTCTACTAATTATTATTCCCTGTTTAATTTCCTTTAATTTGATATGAATTACAGGTATCTTGTTAAACCAAATACCTTTAAAAATGTATGAATAAATAAGGGCACCCTAACGAATTTTGAGCGGTCTCAAAATGGTCTGGCACAAACGCTGTAAGGCCCCCGGCACAGAATGAGTTAAACAGTTGAAACTAAACATTTCCTGCATTAATTATTTGTCCATTCAACCGTAAGGAGTTTATCTCTCAAACAATTTGGTACATTTGGATGCCCATTTCATTAAATGTTTAAAATTCAACTGGCTACGTTTTAAAATCGCCAATACTCCTACACTTAATAAAAAAAAGTATCTACATCTAAGAAGGTCGTAGTAAGATTAAGCCAGTTTTGCTTGATTAGGTATGAAAAAATCAATTTGAAAGTCTCAAAACTCCGCTTTGAGTGCTTCGATGTGCTTCTGAAAAAGCCCTACTATTTATCTAAATATATATGCCTTTGTAAAGGGAAGTACATATAGTTAAATGTTTTGAAATTGATTTCACTCAGATATATATTACTGGAAAATATTGTTGTTTTTTGTTTTCATCAATAATAAAACACCTTTTGGAGGTCTCTTGCGTGCCATTGAAAATTGCTCCGCGTGCCAAGTCTGGCACGCGTGCCTTTAGGTTGCCGACCCCTGCCCTATATTATATCAGTAGGCTACTGTAGGATCTGACATTTGTTAAAGACCTGATTTCTTATCATTTACTAGTTCAACTTTGAAGTAGAGTACAGTTTAAAGCTTTGGTTGTAAGTGTAGGCTACATACAGCATGATTGCAGTTTGAACAAAGGTCAATTCAGCAGCCCTACTAGAGGGGCATCCCAGGTGCCAAAAATTAGACAGTTTATAAACTGATAAAAATGTGTCAATTTGTTATCAAGTAAACTTTCTATTTAAAAAAGCAATGATTGCAACACAACAAACTGTCTCACTAACAAAGGCGCCAATTTCAGATCAACCCCCTCCAATTCTGCCCCCCCCCCCCCCTTTAAGGAGTCTTTATCCCTAGTTAGGCCACTTGGGCAAATTCAAACATTTCTGTGACTTACTCTGGTATTGGCCCACTCCAGAATCAGCTTCTCTGCATTTTTGTTTGTGGTGCCAGCTGAGAGTCCACTCAGCACTGAGATTGTGTAGGCCCTCATCAGCTGCCAGACAAGGGCTGAGAACAAGAGGAGATAGCATGACACACAGAAATAGGTTTAGTCAGATACTGCTGGTCATTATAGTTCTCTCACACACACATAAGTCAGAGACTGGTAGTTACTATATTACATACAATTAGCAGTGCAACAGATTTTTTAGTTTTTATTTCAGATAAATATACTTTCTAAAGTGATTGCATTTTGATTCTTGAATCAATAAAGCTGTAGTTAAGTGTTTCCCAAAGGGTAAGCCGTGGCACACTAGTGAGCTGCAGCACATTTACAGGTGCCACAGAATACACAGGCTTTAGATAATTTATTTATTTTGAATCCAGTGGACCTGACGGGGCTAGTATTACTTACAGGATTTACTAGACATAAAATGTTAAGTCCTGTTTTGAAAGCAAATTTTGAATAATGTGTTTTTATATAAAAACTAGAAGTTATAAACTAGAAGTTATAAACTAGAAGTTATAAACTAGAAGTTATAAACTAGAAGTTATAAACTAGAAGTTATAAACTAGAAGTTATAAACTAGAAGTTATAAACTAGAAGTTATAAACTAGAAGTTATAAACTAGAAGTTATAAACTAGAAGTTATAAACTAGAAGTTATAAACTAGAAGTTATAAACTAGAAGTTATAAACTAGAAGTTATAAACTAGAAGTTATAAACTAGAAGTTATAAACTAGAAGTTATAAACTAGAAGTTATAAACTAGACGTTATAAACTAGACGTTATAAACTAGACGTTATAAACTAGACGTTATAAACTAGACGTTATAAACTAGACGTTATAAACTAGACGTTATAAACTAGAAGTTATAAACTAGAAGTTATAAACTAGAAGTTATAAACTAGAAGTTATAAACTAGAAGTTATAAACTAGAAGTTATAAACTAGAAGTTATAAACTAGAAGTTATAAACTAGAAGTTATAAACTAGAAGTTATAAACTAGACGTTATTAACTAGACGTTATTAACTAGACGTTATAAACTAGACGTTATAAACTAGACGTTATAAACTAGAAGTTATAAACTAGAAGTTATAAACTAGAAGTTATAAACTAGAAGTTATAAACTAGAAGTTATAAACTAGAAGTTATGCCGAAGAAAGGAATGATTAGTGTGTTTGGTAAAAAAAGAAAGGTAAAATTAAAATTTAAAAAACACCATTCAAACTCTCCAAGCCAAATTGTGTAACTTTTAAAAAAGCAGGTTCTGCTTGTTAAGAAAAGCAACAGAACTGGGAAAACCCGATAAGACCGTTGCGTTCAACATAGTAAATCTCATGTACAACATAGTAATTGAACGGAAATGGCCATTTATTGAGTACGGTTTTATGTATTTGCATAGTTGGATATAATTTTGGATTTATAAAATCAAAAAATTAATGATTATACGTGATATAATAAAAATTTGGTTTGGAGGGCGCTTCCAATTTATTCATTTAATTTTGTTCTGATCAGTCTAACGACCTAGGCATCTATAGAGGACAAATTTAAATATATCAACATATAAACAAACACACAGTAATTATATATATAAAATATTGATAGTATATACACATGTTACTGTAGATACAATTTAAAATTACATTTTGAATGCATCAATTGTTGAAAGGAAATTTATACTTTAAAAAAAGTGTTAAAAAACTGTCAGATCACACAAGTCCAGACTTTCTATTGTATAACAAAGGTATTTATAATGTTACCACAGACATTTGGCTAGCTATACCAACAAAGACGTGGCATGGTTCCTTTAGAGGTTGCCCATTCCTTCTGTTATACACCCTCCGACTGGCACAAACTATTTCTTTATGCATTCTGCACTCATTCTTTGTACATAAATTCAGTCATTGAACAGAAAGCCTTTGGAACCAGCCATGAGTCCACTCTATAGTTGGGTAAATATTAGTTGAATCTGAGCATGAGCTTTAACCCATTGCGCACAGATATAATAGATAGCATAGATATAAACTATTTGAAGAAGTGTACCAAATGGGAAGGGGGGGGGGAGGCACTTACCCAAAGTCAAAGTCTGGTTACCATCATGAATGTCTTTACCACCAACCCCGACCAATGAGAAGTCCAGCTTGTGCCCCAATTCACAAGCATAGTTGCAGTTCTCTGTTAAAAGAAAAAACAGTGAGTAACGTTACTGCATGAGAAACAGTTGACTAAATCTAACAAAATGGGTTTCAAATGATATATTAATCTGATAAAACAGCTTTCTTACTCTACAATCATTTTTAAAATTCCCAAAACTTTTCCCATAAATTCACAAAAACAATTTATTTCTGGTATGTGAGAAATATCTTAAGGTCTGGTAGTGTATATAGGTGGTACTACAAATGAAAAAATTAATATTTGTGGATGTTTGTGTAAGTTCCCATAGAATAATTTTTTTTATAAAGTATAATGATAGTTAGTTAAAGATTTCTTAAGTAAATTACATTGCTTTGCACCTGCTTTATTTATTATTTGCCCATTTGAACAGAATTCACACAAATTTCCCAAAATCAAGCCAAATTTCCCAACCTTTCCCGACCTGAATCAACCATGTCTAAGCTCACATAGTATTCATAATGATGCCAACTTTTAGAGATCCAGTTTTATGAAGAAGAAACAAAAACAAGAAGCAAAAAACAAAGTGAAACTATAAATTTATTCCTGGATTTGATTTAGTGGCAGCACAATGCATTGACAATCCAAGGTTAAGCTGGTGTGTATTTCTTCCTCAACCATTATATTAAAGGACCACAAAGGACATCCTCAGAGTAGCTGACACCTCATGAGGAAATTGAAGGAGGCTAAACAGGACATTGTGTTTGACACACAATCCTCTTTATGTATATTGAATCGGACTTATACTTTTCTATACAGCCAACTTTTCTTTTTTTTAAATTCAATAATCTGGTATTGATTTTTTAAAGCAAGGGGAGTAAACACATAATGATGGTATTTGGCAGAGTTATTTTTCTTAAATGCAATAGAGTAAATCACCTCAGCGCAAACACCAGCACGTTGCGAACACTCCTTGAAAAAACGTTTGCAGTTTCTCTCTTTTCATGTCTACTACGAAAGTGAGCGTCAATATAAAAAAAGCAGTAATTCCTCAATATGCTTAGGCCGTTTCAGTTACGGGAAGAGCATTTTTGTGATAAAAAAGTGCCAACAGTTGGAGCCATGGTGGTGGCTATGCTAAAAACCTCCCACCGGATGAACAAGGGTGGTATCCGCGTTAAGACTACTTTTCCTTTCCTTTTTACATTTAAATGTGTTTGCTATCGGATTATCACTAGGATATAGTTAAGGAACAATGCTGTTATGATTTACAATACTTATTTATATTAATGTTTGTTTTAAAGGGGTGTTCGCAATGATGTATGCAAAACGTAGGATTGATCCTCATAGCGAACACTTTTTTTCTGTTGGGGTGGGTATCTAAAAACTGTCAAAAATGCACCTCAAAGAGATTGTTACTAGGTTATTAGATGAGCTGTACTTAGAGCAAGACTCGGGAGAGAAGAAGAGCAGAAAAAAAACACTGAAAAGAGAAAAGTCAAGAAACTTAATTGAAGTAAGCTCTGATAGCAGCTACTACATATATTATATATATGAATATGATACTACATTTAATGGAACTAGAAATGGCTTCAATTTCAATGTTGTTTGTTTAAAAATACAGTAAAGATATCATGCATTTATCAAAAGGCGCATGTTGACTATAGGAACACTAGATTGTCTTTCCATTTACTGTCGGCGCAGAGGTTTTCTTGGCTCACTTATAAATAGATCTAGATTTTACACCATAAAACTCATTGGTTTAGAAAAAAAAATTATTTTAAAAATGTAAACGATCTGTCAAAGTCTAGACAAATGCATGTAGCATCTAAAGTGTTCTTTACATTAACAAAATAATAAATATTTGATGACTTTGGTTTAGTGTTTGCTCTGAAATAAAAGTGTTCGCTGTGAAGCAGCTAAGATGATCGTCTGAGTATGCAATATACACCCTATCCCTGCGTAGTAATACAATAATGTATGATTATACACGTAGCCACGTTGTCGTACTATCTTTTGGTACTTTTGTTTTTGTCCTATGTCTAACGGTTTAGAAACTAGGTCACAAAAACTAAGTAGGGTGCTATTTTTAGCCTTATGGTGTTCGCAAAGGGTGATTTACTCTAACTGTTTTCCACAATAAAAACAAAAAGAAATATTTGTAAAAATAATTAACTTACCAATTTTTTCAAAGTTGGCCTTCAGCTTGTTGAATTTTTTATGGACCTTGTTCCAGTCCACAACCCCGGGCTTGCATATGTCATACAGCTGGAAGATGATGAGTCCATCAATCAGGTCATTGTAGATGTAGTGGACATAGGGGGACACACCCATACTGTTCATCCAGTTCCTGTAAGCTGCGAACAAACACACACACAAATAAACAACACAGACTTACAAAAATTAACCAGATACATGAACAAATAAATAGCACTGAGCTTTTAGAAATAGAAACACAGCACTCTAATTACATATATACACCTAAAACTAAATGATTTTGGGGAGATTATAGGGAAATTCCAGGAAAGAATGGCTAAAAACTTAGGAGCAATACCACTTATAACATTCAATTTTGACAATGCATTACAATCTAACAAAACACTCATAAAAGATTAAGTATTAAAACACTGTTCTTATTTTGAAAGCAAGAATAAATTCTTATCCAGTCCCTCTCTCTTCCCCAGAGTGGTGTTCTGGCTAGGAATGGTTTTGAATGAACTAGTGTTAAAAATAAAACAACTCAACAGCACTTATTCAAAGGCATGACTTGCTTTAAGACCATGGATGAGCAAGTACAGTAGGGGGTTGTGTTGGTTGCCAAGAAGCATTTATTTTCTTCCCAACCCCTCGCCTCCTCCTGGGAACTAATATTGGGCTGGATTAGAATCAATGGTACCCTCCAGACCTGGGGAGAAAAACTCAGAATTGAACCCAAGCCTTTTGGAATGACAATACACTGTGTCCCCCTCCCATTTTCCAATGTCAAGGTTTTTTCATTCGTAGTCTTACTTTTTTCCTCCCTGGTCTCCTCATGAATGTTGAGTTCCACATTTTCATCCACACCTTCCAAGGCCGGGTAGTTGTTGAACAGGTTGGCCACAAAGGCCAGGTTCAGCTTGGAGTTGCCCTCCACCACGTCGCTGGGGCCCACAAAGGAACGGCACCCAATCTTGTTGGCCTCCCTGAGCATGGCCTCTGCCCTCTGGTGCCTGTCATTGATCTGAAAGAAATCACATCAACGTCATTACCTTTGCAATGAAACATTATTCAAGCCTAATCAGTATATGCTGAACTTTAACCTCAAGGCCAAACTAAATTGTATACATTTAAACCACAAATGTATTTATATTTTACACTGATATGACTTGTATAATTATCACAATTAAATTTTAATCTGATTTGTTTCAGGGTTAAGAAAATATAGCTGTGGTCAAAGTTATTCACTGCATAATGTAAATTTCCTTTTTTTAATCATTGCTGATGTTTATTTCCTTTAGCAAAAGGAAAGATTACCTTATATACTCACGTATAATATGCACTGGTAGATATGTCGTACCCCAAGTTTAGGATTATTTTTCTTATCATTGACCCGCGTATAAGTCGCACCCTGACTTTCAGGGGTTACACTGCCTTACTTCTTTAAAATTCATACCTTTTAAGCATAAAAGTTACTAAATGTTCTGACTGTTCACCCTAATTTTAAAACTTTCCTTAAAAAATAGTTTCAATCATGCATAAGGCAAACATAATCAAATAAGGGCAACATGTTATTTATTTTTACTAACCGATCAATACAGTTATTGGTCATATGGGAACGTTTTTGTAAGGCATTATTTCTTCATCTAAGTACCTGGCCCTATAGTTACTGTAAGGCATTATTTCTTCATCTAAGTACCTGGCCCTATAGTTACTGTAAGGCATTATTTCTTCATCTAAGTACCTGGCCCTATAGTTACTGTAAGGCATTATTTCTTCATCTAAGTACCTGGCCCTATAGTTACTGTAAGGCATTATTTCTTCATCTAAGTACCTGGCCCTATAGTTACTGTAAGGCATTATTTCTTCATCTAAGTACCTGGCCCTATAGTTACTGTAAGGCATTATTTCTTCATCTAAGTACCTGGCCCTATAGTTACTGTAAGGCATTATTTCTTCATCTAAGTACCTGGCCCTATAGTTACTGTAAGGCATTATTTCTTCATCTAAGTACCTGGCCCTATAGTTACTGTAAGGCATTATTTCTTCATCTAAGTACCTGGCCCTATAGTTACTGTAAGGCATTATTTCTTCATCTAAGTACCTGGCCCTATAGTTACTGTAAGGCATTATTTCTTCATCTAAGTACCTGGCCCTATAGTTACTGTAAGGCATTATTTCTTCATCTAAGTACCTGGCCCTATAGTTACTGTAAGGCATTATTTCTTCATCTAAGTACCTGGCCCTATAGTTACTGTAAGGCATTATTTCTTCATCTAAGTACCTGGCCCTATAGTTACTGTAAGGCATTATTTCTTCATCTAAGTACCTGGCCCTATAGTTACTGTAAGGCATTATTTCTTCATCTAAGTACCTGGCCCTATAGTTACTGTAAGGCATTATTTCTTCATCTAAGTACCTGGCCCTATAGTTACTGTAAGGCATTATTTCTTCATCTAAGTACCTGGCCCTATAGTTACTGTAAGGCATTATTTCTTCATCTAAGTACCTGGCCCTATAGTTACTGTAAGGCATTATTTCTTCATCTAAGTACCTGGCCCTATAGTTACTGTAAGGCATTATTTCTTCATCTAAGTACCTGGCCCTATAGTTACTGTAAGGCATTATTTCTTCATCTAAGTACCTGGCCCTATAGTTACTGTAAGGCATTATTTCTTCATCTAAGTACCTGGCCCTATAGTTACTGTAAGGCATTATTTCTTCATCTAAGTACCTGGCCCTATAGTTACTGTAAGGCATTATTTCTTCATCTAAGTACCTGGCCCTATAGTTACTGTAAGGCATTATTTCTTCATCTAAGTACCTGGCCCTATAGTTACTGTAAGGCATTATTTCTTCATCTAAGTACCTGGCCCTATAGTTACTGTAAGGCATTATTTCTTCATCTAAGTACCTGGCCCTATAGTTACTGTAAGGCATTATTTCTTCATCTAAGTACCTGGCCCTATAGTTACTGTAAGGCATTATTTCTTCATCTAAGTACCTGGCCCTATAGTTACTGTAAGGCATTATTTCTTCATCTAAGTACCTGGCCCTATAGTTACTGTAAGGCATTATTTCTTCATCTAAGTACCTGGCCCTATAGTTACTGTAAGGCATTATTTCTTCATCTAAGTACCTGGCCCTATAGTTACTGTAAGGCATTATTTCTTCATCTAAGTACCTGGCCCTATAGCTACACTATAGTGGTGTAGTTATTTTGATAGACGTGCTATACAAGTGCCCTAATTACCATTAGCATTGTTTGTAATGATTTCTAACGCGACTGTGTTATCATCGTGATAGAAAATAAGCTGGGTTTTTTTTCCAACTCCTACATGCAACTAAGGAAAAATGTAACACACTATTGACATTACCTGCATTATTTCTATATAGATTTGGAAAAAAATAGTTTGAGTGCAGACTTTTTTTAAATGTCTTGAAATGTGTCCATTGGCCTATCATACTTTTGGAAACATTGCTAAGACGTGACGCGTTTTTCTCAGACTGCTAAACACTGCCTCAGTAGGCCCAGGCCATAGCTCCTAAATAAAACGCATCGTAAGCTACTAGTGTACAGGCTAACTATATTATAGTCCTAAATTGTCTTTTACACATTACGATTCTATTGTTCTTTGCGTTCAATTGCTCTTAATGTTCTTAATATATATGAAAAGATTGATGTGTGAGGCCCTATCAGGAGAATGTTTCTGGAGACAAACAAACTATACTGAGCTACTGACTGGTCAATGAAATCAACTGAATAAACAACCAAATGTAATATAGATTCCTACCCCCAAGGGTGTAAGGTCCACTCCATTTTCTCGGGGTGCAATCTGGTGTAATAAATATGTGTAGGCTTCCGAATCCTAAAAATCAACAAAGAAATTCATAATTATACAATTTATCTTATTAGCTTTTCAATAAATATACAATTTATCTTATTAGCTTTTCAATAATTAAAGTTATTATTTTTTAATTAAGGAAACTATTGTTTATAGAAATAAGTTTTTTCTTACAAAAAATAAACTTTATTTTTGTGATAAAATAAAAAACAAAACAATCATTGCAATCAACAACAAAGACAAAAATAGTTTTGATCTAGATGAAAGAAAAAAAAAGGTTTGATCCAGATGAAAGAAAAAAAGGGAATGGTCTACCTAGCCTACCCCCCTCCCAATCCTCTCCCTCTAAAAATGTGAAAAAAGTATGGGAAAAAAAGGAATTTTCTTTTGGCACAAAAACAAATTTACAAATATTTATTACAGAAATACATAGGAAGTATGGTTCAAATTATCTTTACACTCTACTAGCATTAAGTGCCCCATTCTCCAAAGGGGTTAAAGTAATCCATTTCAATAAATTGTATGTGACTATACTTGACAATGTTGTTTAAAATTTTTTTTTATTGTGGCATACATAAAGTGCTTTGTGTTATTTTTGTTGTTGTTATATTATTTTTATTTTAGAATTTATTTCAGAACTCAACAGAAAATAAAACAGCACAAGTGATCCCTATCTACATTCAATATCACCATTCACCATTCAATATGCACATCAAGGCAATTCAAACATGAATGAATGACTTAAAGTGATCCCTATCTACATTCAATATCACCATTCACCATTCAATATGCACATCAAGGCAATTCAAACATGAATGAATGACTTAAAGTGATCCCTATCTACATTCAATATCACCATTCACCATTCAATATGCACATCAAGCCAATTCAAATGTGAATGAATGACTTAAAGTGATCCCTATCTACATTCAATATCACCATTCACCATTCAATATGCACATCAAGGCAATTGAAACATGAATGAATGACTTAAAGTGATCCCTATCTACATTCAATATCACCATTTACCATTCAATATGCACATCAAGGCAATTCAAACATGAATGAATGACTTAAAGTGATCCCTATCTACATTCAATATCACCATTCACCATTCAATATACACATCAAGGCAATTCAAATGTGAATGAATGACTTAAAGTGATCCCTATCTACATTCAATATCACCATTCACCATTCAATATGCACATCAAGGCAATTCAAACATGAATGAATGACTTAAAGTGATCCCTATCTACATTCAATATCACCATTTACCATTCAATATGCACATCAAGGCAATTCAAACATGAATGAATGACTTAAAGTGATCCCTATCTACATTCAATATGCACATCAAAGCAATTTAAACATGAATGAATAACTTAAAATGACCAAAGCAGTCAGAGTGTAAAAGGTAAAACCTTGAAAGCTTTCACCACAGTAACACAAAAAAAATGTGTGCCAAATTTAAAAAAGATTATACATCATGTACACACAAACTTTCAGTTTCATATTATATATATATACACAGTATAAGTCGTCTTTATTTATTTCATTAAGAATTAATATAAATGTTTTTTTGGTGCTAAATTTATCTCCAAACTAAAGTCTAGGTCTAAGGGAGAAAGGAGCAACTGTATTTCTATAGCAAAGTAAACTAGCCCAATCATCACCTCTGCTAAAACTGAGACAGTTGATTCGAAAAAAAAATGTCACGATTTTTTTTTATTAATAGCTTTTGGCTACTTTAGAAACTATGAACTGAGAAAAAAATAATTTAGTACTCTTTAAAGAAATTTTACTAGTAGAAATTTACTAGTAGAAATACTGCAATACAAATTCTGCAAAAAGCATTAGTATCAGATGTTCGTCATAACTCAATACACATGCAAACATTTTTTGCGGAAAACAAATTCGGGTTAATTTTTAAAGATATTGACATTGCATCCATTGTAGTACAAAAAAGTCTATGCTTCCTACAGTGTCAAATTAAAAAGACTAGCGAAAAAAAAATCAAACAAAGTGACTAGAAGAAAGCAAAAGAAGACAATCATGTTCAATTTTGTCATTTTACTTTCTTAATTAAGATGTCAGCATTTTAAGGTCAAGCTGATTTTACAAAACTAACTGGTTTAATGCGAAACTGCTGGTAATTTTTATAATTATTTTAAGGAAGAATTCTGCAAAAAAAAAAAAAAAAAAACACGGCATGATTATTTATGAGAGCTGATGAGTGTTACCCATTGCTGTTTTTTTAAATCCAATCCCATAATATACAAGTTAAACCATTCAGCAAAGAAGTATTATTTTAAAAAATTAGGAATACTGACTGTGGTATGTAAAGTTCTAAGTACATTCAAACTGAATACACAGGAGAAAAAGCAAACCTTGATGTCTTCTGAGAAGTTCTTGATCCTAGTGTTGGTGCCGGCTCTCTTCAGGTGGTAGTTCACCCACCTTAGGAGGATCTGTTCAGGTGTAAGTTTCTGCAGGTCTTCGAGGGTCTCACCTTCCTCCAGGAGGTGGATGAGGCCTGGGTGATGGGCCAGGTTGATGTCACTCAGCAGACCAATCTGCGGAGACATACAATGGGGTTAAAGGTTACATTCCTACTTATTTGGAAATCATTCTACCTGAACCAGAGCCTGGCCTCACATGGGGTTAACCCTTTACCGGGCATTGCCGCCGAAAGCGTCCGTTGCTGATATGGGCAAAACGTCCCAAAGCGTCTGTGACAATTTATATAGTTCAGGCTACTCTCTCGTTTGGTTCGAGATCTCAGGAGCTTTCCATTTATTTCCGGCTTATTTAATGTCTGAAGCATCTCTAGTAAATTTTTCATCACTGTAAGTTTATTTTTTCATATTTTAAACATTTTTTTTTGCAAAGTGGGCTGGCGAGTCTTAGTTAGGCGTTCTTCGGGTTTAGTTTAATGGGCATTTAAGTTGGGGAGAATTTTTTAATCGGGTGAAGTTAAGTTTGATAGTGACATTGGTAGTGGCCTACTTTCGATCTTTCCGACAGTGAAAAAAGAGATATCGAAAGTTGTGAATCTGATATTGAAGTAGATGGGAGGTACCATAGGGAGACCCCCCCATGAGTGGAAAATGTAATAAATGACATAAAAATAGAAGAATTTAGGGAACTAAGGGGCGCCAATTGGCCTGTGGCTAATCAGTCTCAGATAAGCTACTTTTAATCAATTGTTTGAAGAAGTAATAATGGATAAATTAGCTTCTCAAACAAATGAATACGCAGGTTGAAAAAATCCTTAAAAATCTTGCCCGCACAGAGCTAGAAAATGGAAAAACATCTGCCCAGTAAAGGGTTCAGGTAACAGGTGACTAAAACTCCAGAACTTTCTCATCATATGACACAAGTGGAACATTCTTGCTAATACAACACAAGAAGTTATGGAGTAAGTTTCTAAGTAAAGTATCCAGTCGTAACAAATTGATTCATAGGACCAGTGAAACAACGCTCACAAGTTTCTGTGGCCATGGCATTACGAGGAGATGGTGTGGCCAGAAACAATGCCCAGCCACCTTTACTTTACCTTTACTAGAGTCAGGTAGCCATCAGAGCTGGGTAGACTCAGGGACACCCTCTAGACCCGAGTAGAATTTAAGAAATCCTAGCCTTCACCAGGATTTGAACCCAGGACCTTCAGTACGCCAGCCAAACGTGATGACGCTGGGCTACCATGCCTCATAAGTTCTCGATAAGTTTCATCTTTTTTTTTGTATAGATACACTGGCCAGGCCAATGAATGCCACTAGCCTGTCAATATAGATACACTGGCCAGGCCAATGAATGCCACTAGCCTCTTAATATAGATACAATGGCCAGGCCAATGAATGCCACTAGCCTGTCAATATGGACTTTTAAGAAGCTAAAACATCATTCCTTAAAAGTCTTTCAGGGAATTCCCCCAAGAGATTTATTTTCATTGCAAGACGACCATAAGCTAGGAATTGAAACAGGGGTAATAACTTCTGAGCATGTTGGCCAAACATGTGAACTTTAAAGAATGTATTCCAGTACTAACCCTGATGATTTGCCACAAGAGGCCAAGCACCAGGTGAGGCTTGCCAAGGTCGAGGTCATCTGGCCCTATGTTCACGGTGGAGCAGCCTATGGCCTGGGCCGAATTGATGGCCAAGGTCAAGTTCTCGTGGCGCCGGTACACTGACAAGTTGGTTTTGTTGATGGTTCTCTCATCAATGGTGGCTGGGGCTGATTTGTTGATCAATTTACTGTGACATGCAAAACAAAATTTAAAAAAAACATCACATCTACATAATCATTTTAAGTCACTTAATCTTTCACAAAACTAGCCATGAACCAACAAATAAAAATAGTGTTCCATTTAAACTTCACAAGTCTGTGAAAAGAGCACCAACCCCTTTAAGTGTCCAGATCATATGACAGGATTGTGTGGCCAGCACAATGCAACTAACTTTGCCCAAACTGATGTTTGACCCATCAGAGTTTGAAAAGACTCAGGGACACCCTCCTCCTACAAAGGGCAAATAATTTTTACCTTGCATCCAACCCGTTCCTTTTGGAACAGCCATCCCATTGATCTGAATCTAGATCACAGTATCAACAGAACAGATCAACCAACCATATTCTGATCCAAATAACTTAATAAACTGTTAACCCAAATACTTTAATGAATAGAGTTGGTTACTGGTATAATTAAAAATCAACAATAGACATCAGTGTAATAAAAAGAACATGCACATAAAAAAAGATGACTAAAAAAAGGAAATAATTATCTAAAATCCTTTCTGTCTTCCTTCAATAAAATAAATAAAAAGTTTAGAAAAAATCTTTTGATATTGAAAAATATATGCATAGCCTTAAATTTTTGTCAAACAACACAATTAAGAAGTCAAAAACCTTTACAAAAACAAATGTGTAGTCCCCTTTCAAAACTACTAAGTACTTTAATATATTTATGGGGCACTGCGGTTAAGGGGCAGCGCATTTGGCTGACGCACAGAAGGTCCTGCTTTCAAATTCTGGTGAAGGCTAAAATTTTTTCCAGGAACAAGGATGTCCCTGAGTCTACCCAGCTCTGACGGGTACCCGACTTTAGTTGGGGGAAAGTAAAGGCGGCTGAGCATTGTGCTGGCCACACATCCCTAATATGCCGTGGCCACAGAAACTGGTGAATGCTGCTTCACCAGCCCTATGATCGATTTGGTCCGACTGGTACTTTACTTTAATATATTTGATAGAATATCTATTAAAAGATGATAAACTGCGAGGTAAAAAGTCAATTTCTGTAAATTAGTTTTTGTAGACTAAGCACCTTTTGCAAGTGGATTGATTACTCAAATTTATTTTACAAGTGGATTGATTACTCAAATTTATTTTGCAAAAATTTTACAGATGGATCAATTAATTATAAAGTTGAGTAGTCTAGAATTTGTATGTTTACTGCTGCACTGCTGACCATCTGTCATCTACTCACCATAGAATAATACCAGTTTTACACTTGTCAAAAAGCTCATTGTTTTCACTGTTGACTGGTAACAAGGGCTGACAATCAGGGTCATCTTTTAAATTACTGTAAAATAGACAGAAGAAAAGTGGCTACAGAAATTAACATAGACAATAATATAGAGACATATTTTTTTTTCTAAATTCAGGAAAAACAAATGATATATACAAGCAATATAGGAGCTCTTATTTTCAAGAACAACAATTCCATTGTGAATTAAAATAGCACTTATTTTATTTGTCTGCCTGCGCCTTGGAATGAATGACCTGTATGCTTTTGTCAAATATTTCTTTTTTTTTTTTAAGTTATTTATGCTGTAAGCTAAGAATGGGTTTGCATTCTCTTCATAGGGGAGGGGGGGGGGGATTCATTTAACAGTTTCTGATAAAATGCAAATGGTAAGAAGGTTTCCAGACATGACAAAGATTTGAAAATGGATAACTCTTTTCTGAGAAAAGACTTAGTAAAGAAGGGCTTGTCACAAAGGAAAGATTAGGCAAGAATGGGGACAAAAAGACTTTAAAGAAAACATATACATGTATTGGGGGCAGAAAGATTAAGGACAAGGAAAATAAATGTATAAATTGGGAAACAAACCCTTATCACATATTATATAAGCAGGGTGGGCCAATAAAATGTTACCACTTTTTAATCATACACGTTTTCAAAAAGAGGACTAATCCCAATTTTTATTTACAGATTTGTACCAAAAACATCAAATTAATATTTGATAACAAAGATTTGATAACAAAGATTTGATAACAAAGATTTGATAACAAAGATTTGATAACAAAGATTTGATAACAAAGATTTGATAACAAAGATTTGATAACAAAGATTTGATAACAAAGGTTTCCCAAGTTGTCTCTTGTTTTCTACACAGTTCAATAATTGATGACATGTTCAATACACGCTCCTCTTATGTGGATTACAGCTGGTAAAATTTTATTGGCCCACCCTGTATACATATATCTGTTTATAAATGTGCAATCTATAAAATAAATTCAGCCCCCTGACCTGTTGATCCACTGTGCGAAGGCCACAGTCTCGGCCTCACGGACGGTATGTGTTGTGCCCTCTACTGAGGCTTGACTGGTGCCGCCAATGGTGTTGACACCTTTCCTGGCAGTGACTGCCTTTTTGAAGGTAACGCCAATGTCTCGCTTGGATTTCTCATCCGTGTATATCTGTAAAAACATTTCAGAACATTGTCGTTAAAGACAAAACCAGATAACTGACTCGTATCTTTGTCCGATATATTCGTTCTTACTTTTAAAGCTGAGCCAAAAAAAAAAAAAGTTTCATCCACTATAGCTATTCTAGATTAAGAAAAGTAATTTAAGCATGAAATTAAGTAAAAGTAAGAAAAAGTTATCTAAAAAGTATAGAGTAAATAAGTGTAAGGTTACCTACAGTAATATTTAAAGTAAAGAATTCATTTCTGACACATTCGGTAATAAGACAAGTAAAGTCAAGTTCCCCAGTTTTTTTCAGACAAATCTTACTTGGGGATTGCCTTACCAGGAGATGTCAGTTACCCAGAGCTGGGTCTCTTAATGCTAAGGGAAATAAAAAGCCTGCCATTTTATTAGGATTTAAGACCCAGACATTTAGAATGGCATGAGTCCAGGCTCTGACTCATGACTGCCACCTTCCATAAAGTACAAAGAGAAAGAAGGACACTACAAGTGATGGCAAGCTGTCCTTACCCTTTTGAACTCATCCATGTCCAGGCTGCCATCGCCGCTGGTGTCAAATTTGGCCATCAGCTGACGCAGCTCATAGCCAGCCATCTTGATGCCCACCAACTCGAGGGCGTAGCCCAGCTCAGCCAGGCTGATTTTACCATTGCCATCTTCATCAAGCTATTTATTGAAAAAAAGAAGAAAATTTATTTTTTAAAGTGAATAGCTTTCAAGTATTTCCTTATGTAGACAGAGGGCCATTTTTTTCGCCTGTAAAAGAGGCTAATCTAAAGTGAATGTGTGTCCTACCCTTAAGCTTATATTTATAATTTTTAAGTTGTTTTTTTTTTTAAATGGGACATGAGGAGATCATCCTGCAGACTTTGGCCTGTCTGCATTATTTTAACACTTGAGGAATTTGACAGCTATTTTTTTTTTCAAAAAAGACATTAAGCAAGTGGCTTTAAAAAATACTCCACCTTACCAAAAATCTCAATGATTTACTAAAAATGTAATTATTCAACCAATATCTGTTTTTTGCAAGCATCTACATTTATCTTTCCATACAACCCAAGCTTATTTATATTGACATAACACCTTCTCCCCTGCCAATCAGCAGCACTTCTGCAAATAGATATTTGTATCATTGAACCCTTGTCTACTTCTTTTATTCCATTCCACCTGTATGAACTCCCATTCACTAAATTGTGGGCGGCGTACTTTGATTTCTTATAATGTTTAAATTTGTTTTAGAAAACAACAACAACAACAAAATTTCATAGATAAAATAATTGTTGTATTGGTTTTTTCAAAATGTTCAATTATGGAATTAATATTGGTCAATTATGATGGAATGAATAGTGATTATGGTATGAATATCAAGTCTTTCACTTCTTAAAGGTAGCGATGTGTTTAGAATGTAGATTGAGAAAATAAATGAATTCTTCAGCAGCTATGAGTCATACACAACATAAATAAACATAAACACTACACATCAAGTATTTCTTGAAAATGTATACATTAATCTTCATGAGCTGATTAAGACAGAACAATGGGGGGATGGAGTGGAGGGAGATGGTGTGAGTTACCTTTACTGTTTTCTACTTATTAATCTCCCGTAGCATGGGAAAGTGATTATAAATAGAAAAAAAAGTTCAAAAAGATGGATTGATGGTTGTGACAGAAGGTATGAGCCACACACAGCATGTGTTTACAGAGTGGTCTGTTGACCAAAGACAGGTCATAAAACATTAGCTGACACTAGGTTGGTTTCTCATGTAGACACTAGGCCTGTTTCTCATATACACTTTTGCCCATATATATAAGCATATTTTTTAAAGATTTAGTTTTATTTACCTTATGTACATTTGTGTGTTTGCATATTTATATCAAATTTATTTATATCATTTGTATATTTTATTGTTTGTATTTAAATAATTGTATATTTAAATACTTCTTGTATATACATAGCCTATGCTTGGTACAAAAAAAAAGTTACTAGCTATTTAAACAAGATTATACTGAAAATGATTCTTATTGAACAAACTCTATTGCCCTTAACATCTAAATGTGAAGCCATTTCTCTATTATTTGATTCCTTAAATGAGTCAAAAATATACTAAAAGTAATAGCTATCAATATTGAATTGAAAAACTAAATATTTAAAACTTCATAGTAAAGAAAATACAAACTACAATTGGGACATTGAAAGACAACACAGACTTTAAAAAAATAATTTAACAATGTAAAAGAAATGTGTGTTAATGACATAAAAAGTATCTCAGAAATAAACTTAGAACAACACAGACTGAAAAATATTGACCCAAGCTGAAAAAAAAAAAGGTTTGGTCCAAACTTTGTGTGTTGATGACAAGCAAGTCAAGATGACCATGTTTGGCCAAAGTGCTGTGTGACTTTTAACTATTTGTACATTTTACTGCAAGTGAATTCTGACCAGCTTCAGATACACAATCAAGGCTTTTTGTTTTCATTTGCCAGTGCCCCCTTCTGCATGCTGGTGTGTGGGTGTGAGCTCCTATGTTTGTGGGAGTGAGTGAAAATGTACATAAAAGCTGTGGGCTTACTATTAAATTAAATCAAACTATTCTCTATCAAATCTATAGAACTCAACCAGCCTATATACATTGCCCTAATTGTAGACTATACTAATTCACTAGGCCAGACTATTTGACTATATAAAATTCACCTAACTGGACCATACAAATTCACTAATTTCCCTACACAGACTTTACAAATATTGCTGTAAACAATCTTTACATTCTGCTTTACTCAGGTTTTACACACGTCCTTTGGCAGACTTTACAATCACCATTTACACACGTCCTTTGGCAGACTTTACAATCACCATTTACACACGTCCTTTGGCAGACTTTACAATCACCATTTACACACGTCATTTGGCAGACTTTACAATGACCATTTACACACGTCCTTTGGCAGACTTTACAATGACCATTTACACACGTCATTTGGCAGACTTTACAATCACCATTTACACACGTCCTTTGGCAGACTTTACAATCACCATTTACACACGTCCTTTGGCAGACTTTACAATCACCATTTACACACGTCCTTTGGCAGACTTTACAATCACCATTTACACACGTCCTTTGGCAGACTTTACACTCACCATTTACACACGTCCTTTGGCAGACTTTACACTCACCATTTACCTTATCTGACAATGGGTGGGTGGACAAAACAGCAATAAGATTCAACAGAGAAATATCAAACTATTTGGTAATGTTATGTTGAATACAATTTGCAGACTACTATCAAGTGACCCTGTGCCTGGAGAGACATGTCGTGCTACAGGGAAAGTTTGACCCCACTGGGAGGGTAGGAACAAAAAGTAAACACTCAATCAATGCCTGAAGTCATGTGACACTGGCCAGATAATATGATTTGGAAACCAATGGAAAAGGCTAGATCTAACTGGACAACTCTATAGCATGGAATGGAAAATGTCTTTACTGGTGGACAGGAGAGGCTTAAATATATATTTAAAAGAAACAGACCATAAATCACACAAGACATTAAATGTTTTTATTTTCTCAAGAAGTAAAAAAAAAAAAGGAAATTAATGAAATAAATTAGGAAAAGAAGGAAAATGATATCAAAAGAAAAGAAAGAAAGAAAAGAAACGTGTGCATAAAAGGAAAAGTTAGGCAATAAAAGACAGTGATAACAATAAGAGACAGTGATAACGATAAAGAAACATTCAAATTGTAAATAAATAGAAATAGAAAAGAAAAAAGAGATTTTAAAAAAACGAGAATGTGGATACACAAGTTGTAGAGAGATTCGCCATGTTTTCTACACACAATCAACAATCCTACGCACAAACTGATAAAGTAGATAAACCATCCACCCAGTAGCCAGTAGATCGCTTGTCGCACTGACCCTTGTAATTCCACAGTGTTGGCTACAATTTCACGTGCCAGATGTCTAGCCCTTTGCTAGATACAACTAACGCGAGAGCAATAGAACAAAAAGAATGCTGCTCAAACGGAGCCGTCGGCAACCCCCCTCCCCTTCCCCTCTCAGTCCAATCAGCACTGCGTCTTCTGTTTGTTTAATCAGGTCCAGGGGCGTCTCAAGTTGACCTAGCTGTATAAAAGTATACAGTAGAGCTAAACGCATTTAATCTCATGGGGTGGGGGGGGGAGGAACTTTCAATCCCATCGCTGGATAGAAAAATAAAACAAGTAATGCCTTGCCCCTGGCATGTCGGCGAGATAAGGACCAAGGTCAAGTCCGATAGCCTGACCAGTTGAGAAACTAGGGCTAAATCTCCCCCACCCTCCCCAGATTACTTTCTTTTTTAAGTCTTGAGAGTTGGGTGGAAAGGTATTTTCCATTAATTGTGCAACTTGAGAAAGTTGGAGATACCGACAACTCTTATTTTAAAGATAACCAAACATATTATACTAATAGAGTGTTGGGGTTTTCTCGCGACTAACTGCCTTCTTTTCGTGGGATCAGTACAATTATTTCTACTCGTTTCTCTAATTAGTGCTAAAAATATCCGAAATGGCTGTTCCAGATAGCTTCATCCAAATAGCTTTGTCAGATAAGTCCAGCGACTGTACCTGGTAGATGCCAGTGGTCAGATAAGTCCAGAGACTGTACCTGATAGTAGCCAGTTTTCTCTATCGATTCCACTCATTGATTCATCAACCCTGACCAATGAGCGACCAGCCAGCAGTGTGTGCAGTAACCGTGCAATATCCCCAATGTGGAAACCTCGTATAGTTTCGGTAAGGACACACAATGGGCCAAGGTTCTACTATTCTAAATATAACAAGATAACTCTCTCTCTCTCTATCACTGTGTCGGGGAGGGAGGTGAAGAATCAATACCATAGGGCAATAGTTCAACAGTGTTACTATTTGGGCCTTACGGTACGCCACTTAAATACACGCCACAGTTTACCCTTTTTATTACTTCATCGTAATGTTTCACTTTAGGTTGGAAAGGGAAGGGGAGAAGGGGGGGGGGTCTAGGTATGTGGGCCGCCGAATGCCTTACGCACCAACACTTATGTCTGTAAGATAAGTGTACCGCAGTGGTGTGGTGGTAGACGCACTAACGTATCGCGTGAAATGTACACAATTTACAAGTACACACGCACACACACACAATATGCCGGGTCACGGAGCCAGGAGGACAATCATTTAATATTTACAATCGTACGCATGCTATGTATGTGAACCACCTTCGCCCTCCCCGCCCCCAGCCCTCAGACTGCCACCCGCCAGTCGTTATTGCCGTGAACCCATTCTGTGCCACCAATCATAAACTCGGTAGACGCCATGTCTTATCTTTTATTCCCCAATCTGAATAGATCAACATAAAAAGACGCTCGAAAAGACGCGACAATTAAAGAAGTGAACCCCCCCCCCCCCCCGTTCTCCCACTACATAGCCCCCCCCCCCCAAACCCGCTAGGGTGTTTATTATTGTCATTTTCTGGGGCGTTCACTAATCTCCACAATACGCTCCCCGCTCGGCAAATATTTTCACGTTTCGTTTTGACGATTATCGCGGCTTAGAAAAGAACGATGACCTATTTTCCAATTTTTGTCGTTATTGAGACCGCATTGGACTGCCCACACCATCCCCGCATAACGGTAATATATAGTTGTCCCAAATCTCTCCGCTTTTTGCCCTGGCCAAGGTACAGATTTGGAGGTGAATTGTCTAGTGGAGTTCCCGCAGAGCCCTAGGGTTCCGTAAATAAATCTCAAAGGTTACGTGATCTCAAGTTGTTAGGTCTCTCAAATGGTAAATCTCAACGGTTCTTCGGCAGATCTTATTTATACTTAAGATAATGTCCGTTTTTAATTATAGCCATCAATTGTCACTTTTTATTTCAATTTTTGGTTTGCCAATTTTGTATTCAGAAACGTCTTTAAGATGTGTAAACGAGTTCTGATGGTGGATCAAGCTATGCGCCTATTAATCGTTCATTAAAACTACGAATCAAAAACACCTTTACTCGTCGCATCCTTGTCACGTGACTTAGTAAAAATTAAAATAAAGTAAAAAAATAATCACCGTCGAGACAAAATTGATCCATAAGGCCTGACTATGAAGCAGCATTCACAAGTTTCTTAGTAAAAGGTTTACAATAACTGTATGATTTTCTTTTCAATGGTGCGAGTTCGGACGATTAAAAAAAAAATTTTGCAATGACAAATAAGGTTTGAGAAACTCTGCCTTATGCAGAAGACTATTAAAATACTCTGTTGTCCCATTAAAATTTTATACCAACTTAATACACACTAATACTCTTAACAGACATTAAGATTTGGAAGGGAGGGGGTGGAGGTATTGCCTGCTCATTGCTTGATTTATTATACAATCATTTGGAAAATCTGCCACGGGATTAAAGGCGTAGCAAATCTTCAAAAGCAGCCCCCCCCCCTTTTTTTATCAGACACACAAGCTGTCGCGACGGGAGAGATACCGGTATGTGAAAGAAGTCTTAAAAATAGTAGACTACACAGGTAGGCCTACAATAAAGGCAGTCATAAACAAAGACATAACTAGAAAATTATAACTTAAAGAAATAATATGAATTTTACCGAAATAATAATAAGTATACTAAAGTATCGCTACACTCACACATCTCCACACTCACACATCTCCACACTCACACATCTCCACACTCACACATCTCCACACTCACACATCTCCACACTCACACATCTCCACACTCACACATCTCCACACTCACACATCTCCACACTCACACATCTCCACACTCACACATCTCCACACTCACACATCTCCACACTCACACATCTCCACACTCACACATCTCCACACTCACACATCTCCACACTCACACATCTCCACACTCACACATCTCCACACTCACACATCTCCACACTCACACATCTCCACACTCACACATCTCCACACTCACACATCTCCACACTCACACATCTCCACACTCACACATCTCCACACTCACACATCTCCACACTCACACATCTCCACACTCACACATCTCCACACACACACATCTCCACACTCACACATCTCCACACTCACACATCTCCACACTCACACATCTCCACACTCACACATCTCCACACACACACATCTCCACACTCACACATCTCCACACTCACACATCTCCAGACACCTAGTCTTGTGTTTATTGTTTCAATTAACCCGTGTCACTAGGCCCCTACAAGAAAATCACAACACCAAAAAGAATCCAGTATAATCTAAAATCTAAAGTACTCAGTAATCCAGCCTTCGTCTATGTTTACTTTGACTTTGGGAAAATCACACACATACACACTCAGATCTACACCTTTAAAACAAAAACATTATGACATATGGAATGCACACGCGGTTAAAAACAATCAGGTCCTATAACGAATGTGGGCATCTCCCCCCCCCCCCCCACAATATTTTTTTTACTTTCACCCCCACCTACCCCTTCCCGTCCCCAACGCCTACTTTAACTCAGAAACTATTCTTTAAACATTTCAACATCAACACGGTAAAGCCCTTGACTCATGCCTGCATGCGGAAATAAGGAGAAAATGCAAGTGGCCGGGGTGGGTGGAACACGAATGTAAAGTAAAAGGTGCTAAGGGGAATGAAAGAGCGGTGCGGGGGGGCGTTACAAGCTGGGGATAAGTATTTAAATAAGTAAACTTTGGGGTTGAGCGGAAATTGTTAAATCTGGACAGAGACAAAAAAAAGAAAACCTTAACATGTGCATCCAACATTTCACCTTTAAACCTGTTGCACTCTGAAGAAAAGTTTTTTCTATATGCAACTAACATCAGCATTAAAAAACAGTATTTTTGCCCTAGTGTGTACAAAAAAATGGAAAGAAAATTAAACCATAATATTAAAAACGAAGTCCTAATAATAATATTGCCTATTTCATGAGTCAAATGCAACTACGGAAGACACGTGTGCCAAGAGAGAAATAAAAAAAACAAAGTCAGATTCTAACCAGGAAGAGATAGTGAATATGTCGCACAGGCGACACGTGAACAACTTCCTAGAACCTGGAATCCAACAGTCACACCCCGCCACACGGCATGACAATCGCATGTTGTTGTTTTCTTTGCTGTTGATTGTTATGTGTGTAGGTTTGTTATTGTTCAGTTAAAACAATATTTGCTTACAATAGTGTAGTTTACCGGGATGAATATTGTATCACCCGCACTCTTAGTAGAGAAGGAAGAGAAGGAGAAATGGGGGGGGGGGGGAGGGGGTCAATAAATACCTTTTGACGACACACACCATGTACACCTTCGTACATACGACTACCGACAGGATTACCGCAAAGTGTGTGTGGGGGGGGGGGACAAAGACTGAGGGCTAATCCGAGACCAAACCAAACAATAGAATAACCAAACAATCAGTTAAGTTTTATAATACAAAGTAGACATTAGGCCTATACTGTGGACTGTGTTTTGTTAACACGTCTACGCTCGGGGCCCCATTTAAGACATGTTGACCAATGTTGACCAACACTACACATAGCAGGTCAAGGCCACAAGCAGTACAAAACTAGGACTACTTGACTAGGCACGGTGGTCTAACGCCAGCGCGATGGATTGTCATTACGGAAAAAAATCGGGTTCGAATCCGTGGTTTAAATTAAAAGAGAGAAAAGAAACAACCTCCATAATTGTTTGTTGTTTTCGTGTCCGTAGGTTGCTAATCTAGAATAGGTTTTAGAGGGCGGTTGACAGTAGCACCACACATGTTCTTGTGAGATCTGCTAGATTTAGTCCTAGGAGACTGGAGAATACGGTAGACCTACGTGTACTTTATTTTTACACGGCCTACAAAAAGATGTTTTTAGTTTCAATTAATTTAAACGTTTTAATCACGCGGCAGCAATAAAATTACAAAGTTCATAAATGCGGATAAATGCGGATAAATGCGGATAAATGCGGATAAATGCGGATAAATGCGGATAAATGCGGATAAATGCGGATAAATGCGGATAAATGCGGATAAATGCGGATAAATGCGGATAAATGCGGATAAATGCGGATAAATGCGGATAAATGCGGATAAATGCGGATAAATGCGGATAAATGCGGATAAATGCGGATAAATGCGGATAAATGCGGATAAATGCGGATAAATGCGGATAAATGCGGATAAATGCGGATAAATGCGGATAAATGCGGATAAATGCGGATAAATGCGGATAAATGCGGATAAATGCGGATAAATGCGGATAAATGCGGATAAATGCGGATAAATGCGGATAAATGCGGATAAATGCGGATAAATGCGGATAAATGCGGATAAATGCGGATAAATGCGGATAAATGCCGATAAATCCCCCCTCACCTCCCCCCTCACACACACGTCGTAGTCTATCACGCGAGTCAAACGACGAGTTATAAAATGTCAAATGTGCAGAAGTCGAAAAAACCTTCACGACATTATTGTACAACAGGCACACGTGTATTCTGTCCCCCCGACCACTCAAGTCTAGACACAATCTGTAGGTAAGTAAACTTAGATTTCAAAGATTTGTACAAAGTTCATTGAAGACTATCCCCCACCCCAACCCTTCACACGCTGCCTGATGCAAATCTCGCCAAGAGTTGACCAACTATTCGATGAAGCGACAGCGCTACTATATACTGAAACTATTTCTGTCCAATGCAGCGGTGTAAGGTTGGCGAGAAACTGATCTTTAGAGTTAAAGCATTGATGGAAATACTGAAACATTGGAACAGAAGAGAACAAATATGTCATTTTAAGCAGTGGCGTAGCCAGGATTGCAGGGTAGGGAGGGGGTAAAGAGTGTACAATTGGGGGAGGTATGAGGGGGGAAAAAGAAGGGGGGGGAGAGTTTAACGTGGGGTGGGGGGGTTGAAAATGGGGAAACATAGTGGCGCGGTGTAGCGTGCTAACTCTGAATTGGTGCAACATTCAAATAAACTACAACATCGTCCATCGACAAAAAACTAAACAGAAGATACTCCATCAGAATCTCACAGGGGATTTCTGTGTGTGTGTTGGGGGAGGGGGGAGAAGTGAAGGAATATCTTACATCCCTACGTGACATTTGTATTTACTATGTATTCATCGGCCGAGCCTGAGGGTTGATGGCTAAGGGAGGGGGGGATCTAGATCTGTGTAAGCACACTTGGAAGTTCGGCCAAGAGAAAACGTTTCTGGCAGACACAATGTGGAAAACAAACAACGTAGCATCCCCCCCCCCCCGGCAACTGCTCATGTATTTTGTGTAACTTATTCCTTCCGGTGGAGCAAAGTGTTCCATATGGTCAATGAGGCAGCGGTAGATCAGTTTCCGTATCCACTGACTACTATGAGATGGTATGGCCAGCAATGCTAAGCGGTCTCGGTGAACGCATGACAACCCTCACACTTGTACATTATCCAGATGATTCACCGGATCACACATCTCACGACACATTAACTAAGACTCTTCACCGGACACCATCACGTAGTCCAATAAATACACCCCAACAGTACGTGAACTAGACCACTGGATCGCAAAGAATCGTAAAGATTATAAACTAATAAATGTTGGTTAAACATTTTTAGTCGCCCTTATCTATCTATATACCGGTATATATAAAGTAGTGCGTGTGTGTCTTACCCTATCCCTGTTGGTTAATTTAAAGACACGTGACCTTCTTGTCTCATATTTCATTGGTGCGATCTCGCTTCTGGCATGTGTCCTGGCTAGCTGAGTGGTTAGTGTATCTGACTGCCATTCGGGCGACCTGGGTTCGATTCCCCACTGATAACTCTTTCCTTTTTCTACTTTTGTTTTATTTCCATAAATATTAAGTTGTTGTTTTTTAAAATTGTAATGAATGTCAGGCCTTAAGCTTTCCTAAAATGTTTTCAGTACGTAAAATCTAATAATTATATTTTAGACGCATGCGGGAGACGTGTGTTCAATAATCATCCAGAGATAGTGCTAACATTGTGTTAAATAATCATCCAGAGATAGTGCTAACATTGTGTTAAATAATCATCCAGAGATAGTGCTAACATTGTGTTAAATAAAAAGAAAGGCTTTTTTAAAAAAGCTCGATTACGATCGGCCTATTTATTTTAAATTACTTTCCTCCATGTTTTCAATAAATAGTAGTTATATTAAAATATATTTTCCCCCGGGCGATGCCGGGGAATTTAGCTTGTTTTAAATAGTACAACGGCCTTGCACATATTTCACTGATCCGAGGAATACAAAATGAGAGAGAGAAAAAAAAGGAAGGGGCTACAACACAGTGAAACACAGTTTTTCGTCATCTAACAATCATATCTCAACATGGTGGAGGTCTTGTTTTTTTTTTCTAATTAGATTATTTTAAAAAAAAAACATAACTACTTTAGATAAACTGCAGATTGTTCAAAAAAGAAGGTGTGGCCGTCTTTCACTGTACTGGCCTACATATACTGCATTACCTTCTCCTCGGAAACCCATCCAGTGCCTTTTAAGAGAATAATTGAATTTGGTTTGAAAGGTAAAGTGAGTGGGTGGGAACATTTATTGAGACAGACACGCCCTCGTGTACTACACATTTAAAAACATGTAACGTAGAATGTCATAAAGCAACTATTGAAGAGATCTATTCACCCCACCTGCACTAAGATGGTATATTCACTATGATAATATTTGTATACAACTTTTTTCATTTCCGTATTTAGCCTAATCTATGCGCCCTTCCCCAAGACCATCGTAAATACTTACGGTGGTCTTGCCTTCCCCCACTCGGGTACACCAAACATTGATAGTACAATGACATGTAGAATATAAGTGTAGTACTGATAAGCGTGTTGTCAAGTAAAGTGAAAGCAGCCTCCCATAATATGTGAATACGGCCGCATGCCATTACTATACCAGGTGATCATTATAGACACCAACCAAAGCCCCTGAAATAGAACTTGGCAGGTTTCAATCGCGACACAACTAGATAACACACAAAAAAATGTCTACTACAATCGGACATTTGTTATCCCATTTGTTATTCTTTCCATTTACATGTCCTAAATATACTACAGTATAGATTGACATTTAAGAAAGAAAACTCCACATAGTGCATCTATAAAAGAAATATACACAACTAATGTTATAAGTATAGAATATATAAATTGACCACTCCCAAGGCGTGAATAATACGTTTGTACTGTGTCGTCGAGTGTAAAGAAGTTTGGGGGGTAGGTGTAACGGAAATGCTTATTAAATTACCTTCACACATGCGCAGCTCGGACGTGTGGGTGTTTTAGAGTTAGTCACAGATTCCTTTAAAGAACAGGTCATGCTCACAAGACTTACTTTATAAATATTGGGAGGGGGGAGGATTGAATAGATCTAATAATACCGATACAACTATAATATGCCGATGAAGGCGCGGGGATATGATTGGGTGTCCGTGTGGATGCTCGGTAAATTCGGCAACGGTAATTTCGGCAAAACTTTAAAAACTATGAAATTCGGCAACGGTAAATTTGGCAAACCTAATATATCCAATTTTTATAAAAGCCCATTGGCACGCTGAAGTTTTAGAAATGCTACTTTGGCACACTATTATCTAGAGTTCGACGACAAATTTGAAATCTACGTTTACTTACCTAGAGCCTACTAAATGAAGCTAGTGGCACAAAACAGAGTGAAAGATGAAGTTAGCATGGGGCCCCTTAGTAAAGTACTTATAGACCTGACTCGTGACATGTATGTCCAGCGGGGACTAATATTGATGAAACAAAAAAGGCTCATGCACCAGGCAGCCGACCTGGAGATCATGCAAAAAAGATGGAGATGGTTGGGGCACACACTCCGAAAACCAGCTTCCAACATCATCAGACAGTCCCTATCTTGGAACCCCCAATGAAAGAGGAAGAGGGGGCGACCTAGAAACAGCTGGCGCCGTGACCTGGATGCCGACGTCAAGAGATCAGGTCATTTTTGGGGACAGTTGGAAAGACTCGCTCATGACCGGGATGGCTGGAGAGCCCTTGTTGGTGGCCTATGCCCCGAGAGGAGTAGAAGGCGTAAGTAAGTTAGTACCTACGCCTTCTGGGCTACCACCACACCACTAGGTAAGGATAACTAGAAAATTACAAAACACCAGATAGTCCATGCTAAGAATTTATCCGATTACCGTAGAAACTTTAAAGACGTTTTTTTACCATTTAGTTTTCTTATAAATATAAAAAGTTTACATTCAAGCAAAATCAATTGGGCCTAGATAATAAAACAAAACACTGACGCTAATTTCATATTAACAAGTGCAAGTTTAGCTTTTGATAAATATCTAGGATATTTTAACTTGTCACCGTAAGTAAGTGTTTTGTGTAAGTGCTCTATTTCCAAGGACTTTCAAATATCTCAAAAACACACCTTCAACTTATGTTTTTATTACTTTAGCTACAAATGAATGACAATAACTTGCATTACTACTAATTACTAGTCTGCACATTTTGAAGAAGAACGAAACAAACTTACTTCACGTAGATTGACTCATGGGGGGGGGGGGGGGGGGTTGATGAATAATTTTATTACTTTTTCTTACTACCACACCAGGCAATAATATCTTTTACCTTTCTAAACACCCTACTCTCAAGCCACCCCCGGCCGCCATCGCTATGCTGCGCGTAAAGGGGAGTGACACGGCTTGAAAAAACTTCCGCCGGACAGGTGCTAACTTCCCTCACCTGGAACGAGGTTAAAGGTGTACCGCCGCCGTGGACAAGATTCTGGCGGCGTGATGCATGTGTGCAAATGTGCTGACATCATCGGGAGTGGGGTCGGGGGAGGAAGAAGTGGGGGAGTGGGGTCGGGGGGTAAGGGTGAAGGCTAGACCGAGAGAGCCAGTGCGTATGTGATCAGTCATTCTGATTCACTTCCGGTACTATTGCCAGCATGCCCAAATATGGGAGCGTGCATCTCACCTTGTCACTTACGCTAATGTTGTTTTACAAAACGACAAACAAACATTTCCTACGTACTATGATTATGCACAGTAACAGTAACTATGTGGCAATTAAACATTGTTCATTGTTTTTCCAGTATATTTTTTTTAACCATAACAGCGGGCCAGGGGTCTAAGGCTCAAAGGAACTGCCCGCTATATAGGCCGACGGCATTAGTATTACCATGAGTTTAAATAAAAGTGATCTTACTACCCCCCCCCCCCCCAAAAAAAAAAAAAAAAAAAAAAAAAAACATTAATCCCAGAGCAGCACAAACATGTTCATGTACACACCTCTCCAACCATAACAATGTCCATATATAAAGGAAACGGGTTTAAAAGTACAATTGAAACCTCCTCACTTAATGCTAGGAAGTGTATTTGTTAGAATTGTGTTTATGACTAGTGTTATTGAATACGTTTATAATTTAAAAAAAAACAAATAGCCAGGAAGTGTATAGCCTAATATAAAGTCCTTATAACAATAAATGGGTAGGCAGTTCAATGTTTTTTGTTCAAATCCATTGGTTTCATTGGTTTGTAGGCAGGAAGAATTCACCTGGGGAAAATCGTGATCGAAACAGACCTTTGCTTCCTTTCTTTTAAATAATAGATCTAAATTTATACTTTAATGTGTTTTCTCATACTACATCTATCTCCAATTCACTATAACAGCGTAGATACACGTATGAACAATTGGGGCACACAAGCATACAAGTAAACAATTCATTCTGAAAACGCGTGTTGTTGTTTTGAATATCCCAACAGTTCGCCAATATGCCACACCACCAATGAATTCAACGCGGCAGGCGAAGACTTCCGTCCCGTATGTCTCGTGACCAGCTGCGATTAGTTTTTAGCCTGCCTCTGTGTATCTCGGGATTATAGCGCATTGAACTATTGATAAATTATATATAATATAGATAGTAGTGTTCAATAGTGTTTAACAAAACGTTGCTTCAATACTGATACAACCAGCACGGTTATACATACTTTAACAGCACGGACATGAATGGTTTAAACAGCACGGACATGCATGAGTGCAATACTCGTGATGTGTACAAAGTACAAGTCTAGCAGCAGTGTGTGTGTTCGTCTTATTATTGCAAAAAGTGCCCAACTCAGATCCTTGGTGGGCGTCCAATCACCCGGCAACAGCATGAGGCCCCTACGATATAGCCACCCCCCTTTAGCACTCAATTTCTAATATAAAAGACAAAGTACTTTTTTTTTTAGCGCGCCATTGAAAATCGCCATGCGTACCAAGTATAGCACGTGCACCGTAGGTTGCCGATCTCTACCTTACACCAGCCTATAGGTATGGGTAACATGCAACAGGTATGAATTCCTTGACAAATTACGAGATAGGTCTACTACTTAAGAACGAGTTCAACTGTCACACATTGACCGCTGGAGGCAAAATATACTATCAGGCCTTATTATATAATATGCCCCATCACGGATAATTGGATGCCAGACTTTGAAGTCTACTTCTACTTTTTGAGACACGTCACACGATGCTTTTCACTTTCGTGTCCATTGCACCTACCAAGCATTTTGGATCAGCTGGTATAGATCAATGTCCATGCCCCCTTCTCCCACCTCCACCAAGTACATGTATTGTATAAGTTTCTTATACATGTATTGGACTAATGCTCTTAGAGTGATAGAGCTGAATGGCTAAATCTTTGACAAAAGTAAATCCAATGACTGCACATAAACAGATTGTTAACCATCATTGCTCAAGCATGACAGGAGACGGGAGAGGGAAGAGGAGTGGGGGGGGGGAGGGAGGGATAACCATTTATCACACGGATTGCAACCAGGTTGTGATCTAACTTTACAATTCAAGACGAACTCTCTCTCTCTCTTTCATCCCCTCCCCCTTACTCTCACCAGGCCACACCGTATGGAGGTTTGGACCGGAGTATTGATAACCCTTAACGGGTCGAGCTAGTCTGATTTCAATAACCGCCGGAATCAAACACACACACACACACCCTCTCCCCACTCCGATACAGACTCCACCTATTATTGAGGACCCCCCTCCTTCCCCCTTCTAGCCACCACAACCCTTTCTCAGCGCATCGCAGTACACAATTTATGAATCTGTGTTTGCATACACAGCAATATTTTTTTTTCTTTTTGTGTCAAGGAAGAAAAGATAATTTTTTAAAGGAGAAAGGGTTGGGTGCATGTGTGTGTGTGTGTGTGGGGGGGGGGGGTCCTTGTACGATACAATCGGAATTCAATTGAGTTTTAAATCTCTTAGCGTCAATCTTTTTATAAACACAATCTGTGTGGTTGCATGAATACAAAATGCGAGTGTGACTAGCGACTCAAGTAGTCAGAATTGTACCAAATGTGTAGTGTGTGTTGATTTTTTAAACACGATACTTGTGATTGGAATTTTAACTCAATTCTAAATAGGCCTACATGGAAAGTAAAATAAAAATATGTAACCTAAACTGTCCCCCTTTTAATATCGGGTTGGTATACAGGGAAATAGCAAAGCATCGTTCTCTAGTTACCGTGGCCACTACACTCAAGGGGATTGTGTAGCCAGCGCAATGCCCAACTGCCTTTAGTTTGCCCCCAACTATTGTCATAGCTGGGTAGACTCTGGTACACTCCCAAATCACTTCTTGCCCAGCCCTCCGAAACTAGCTTTTAACACGGAATAGAATCAGAGACCTCTGGAAATGCAAACTAAACGCGATGCCAACTAGGCCACCGAGTCGTCGCTGAACGGATTTGTTTACTTGTCACGGAATTGTTGCCAAGGAATCAACTGGATGGCTACATACAAACTCCGCGTCAATATATAAGGTTAGTATCAGTACATATTTTATGGTGGTCATTTGTTTGTTGGGCTTTTTTTTTACATCTCTTACCCCACGGCCTATTGGTGTGTTGTATGTTGACCTGAACTCCCCCCCCCCCTCTCCCATTACACACAACGTTCCAACTCATTCACCCCCCTACACCCACATTCAATCGGGAAACACTGACTGTGGGCGTGCCATCGGCGCTCCAAATGTGGACCAGAGAAGATGCTAGAGACATTTCACCAATACCTTTTTTTTATACATAGAGAGTGAGGGTGTGTGGTGGGTGTGTGGTGCTGTCGGGTGATGATGAATCGATGACGGAAGAGTGTGTCACAGGAGGGGGAGAGGGCGATATCAAAACTGACCCATTGCTGCCCAATGGGATGGATGGCTACAGTTACCACCACGATATGTTACGCCCTTTAGACTAGAGGGGATACACACACAGCAGGCCTACAACTTCGTCTGTTCAACAGTATGGGGGATACTGCTGCAGATACTGAAGGAATATAGACTCGGACATGAATGAGACTCGAACCCCAGACGTCCAGGTTAACAAACTGTGACTTATACCGAGGAAACGGTGAGGATGATGTGGCAACAAAAATTATATTCAAAAAGAGAAACCAACAGTTTAATTAAAATATTTATTTAAAAATACTTTCAAGTTTAAGTTCGAAGTATTCAACAATAAATAGTTTATATTAGATAAGGAAACATTTGTAAATAAACTAATAAACACAGATTTTTTAAAAATCATTTTATGCACGTGAAGGTTACGAGTTTTCCCAAACCCTGGGACATCCGGACGATCACGGTACTCTTATGGTGGTCATCATGCTAACCACACGTCACGAAAGCCCGCCGCAGCTACTCATCCGCCACTGGTGACGACAGACAACGTGGTGTATAGAGCAACATACCTAACCCATGAGTAGCCCAGCAGATAACGCGCACATCTGTTTCGGTGAGCCTCACATTGCAGACAACCAAACCCCCACACAATGCAGAACATTCACTCAGCTATATACGCCAATAAGACACCCTCGACATTATACACTTACAACTTATACAAGTTAGAAAGGAAAAATAAAAATGGTTAAATAATGAATGATTCTTTTAATTCATTTTTTTAAACATTATTTATGTTCTCTTTAGTAGGCCTACTATAAAAACCAGTATGGGTAGGCATGATGATTAAATGTTTGATTATTAGTAAACGCCGGCATGTTCTGTGTTGTCTCCTTTCTTCAGTATTCTATAACCAAAAAGTTTTCTCTTTGACAACAACACAATTGTTTGGTTCAGTTTTATATACAGTTTTATATATGTGGTGTTTCAAAGAAACAAGTGTATACCTTTATATAAGCATTGCCTGTCAGTGTATATAGATCGTAGTACAACAATACAAACAGCACACGATTTTATTTGTTATTTTTTAAAGTGCCAAACAAAACAACAAACACACAAAATGGTTTGGCCAACTGAACCGAATCACTTCACACGTGACATTCACCGAAAACCCCAAAATAAAGACACAGGTTTTACGGGTGTCCAAATTACGCCAATGGCTCACTTAGGTGATCGGGTTTCTACCCGAGATGTTGTTATCTGATACTGGCTGTAACATTACCGGGTACTTGACGTTTTCTTTTTTTAAATCTTAATCAACACAACAAGGAAGATATATATATATAGTCTTGGGTTGACATCACCCTGACCTTTCTCGAAGTGATGATATAGAAGAAAAAGTCTATAAACACACAAAACCACCACGAATACAAACAGTTCTAAGTATCAATCTTGCAGAGACTGTATTTTTAAGTTTTAATCGATATAAATAGATCTGGGATTCCCGATACGAATATAACCTGCGAGCGCAAATTTGTGAAACGTGTGGATGTTCTCCTGATGGCAGACACTTTATTTATTTGTAAACTGGTCAAATAGATTCACCTTGCAATGGCTTATAGTATACAAACATTAGGGAAGAACAATGTGATCTATTTTCTCTTACAATATTTATATACACCAGGTGTTCTCAAAAATGTTCCACTCGGGGCACCCATTTTCTTTTTGACGAACCTGTTTTTTTTTTATTTTCACGGCTCATTTCCATGATGTTGAATTTTACCAAGTTGAAAGCGAGGAAATAAGTCACGAAAGCTCTTGCTATATCCGCGTAGCTACAGGTCCCATTATTATACATTAAGAAACGGAAACAGATGTTCAGATACATCAGTCAATTATTTCTGAGAAATAGCTTTAAGAACAAATTGTTTTAATTCCCATGTTATATAAAGTTTTCAATTTTCGTCCATAATGTTATGTCAATGAGAGTACATTTTTTTTCTTTAATACTTTTATAGACGAACAGATGGTGCATCATTATAACAGACAACTGACACCATCCAGGATGTCAACAGACACCATCCACGACATCAACAGACACCATCCAAAGATAAAATGTGCACAACTAAGAACATACTTAAATACATTCCAACAAGCCATTTCTAGATTTTGACAAGGCAAACACCCACTAAAAATGTCACTGTCGCCACACGCCTGCCCTCTGTGATAAGGAATATTTAAAAGCGATTGAACTAAAAACTTTCGCCCCAAGTTTACTTTTTGATGCCTCATATCTTTCACCCAAATGATCACATAAATTTTGTTTTATTTCAGGTTGTCTCGTTTTTTGTTTTTTTTTATATTTGCTTTTATATTGCAACAACGACAAAGACGATAAAAGCCAACATAAGAATACCAAACATTTAACAAAAGAACTTGTTTTAAGTATATCAAGTGGAACGAGCCGAGTTTAATACATGAAAAGTGAACCTTGCGAACACGGATTTGCGCCGCCGTGTTACCATTGATATACGAAAAAAAGTATATAAACGAACACACAATGTTGACACTATTTAGAAGGAAAAAAACAACAACCCAATTCAGCCTTCAACGTGATCGGCCCTAAACATAAACAGGCCATTTTTTTTTATTTCCTCGTGCATAAACAATTCTTTTTAAGCGGAAGTGAAACATCGCGCATGAGATCCCACTAATCTGGCTCTACAGATATTTTCTTTGCAACCCTTTGAAGATAAATATTAGATAACTGCAGCACTGAAGCGCAAAACAGACAAAAAATGGAGAAAAGATGACTGCTGAAGTGTCCATTTGCTACCCCCAACGACCATGACGGTCAAGGGTTTGATGATGAACACTGCAGCGAATACATGAAGGCGTGGATGAAGAAGAGAAAACGTACAATGAAGATAAAACTATAATAAATTCCATTAGTTTGTTTCAAGAAGTGCCTCGATAAGACAAGCATGTTGTTGACCAACAAATGTCCTTCATATTCGTTTTGTAAATAAGACGGTTCTTCGTGTATACTTCAAACAAGCTCGTTTCTCATTCATACTTGCAAAATAAATATATGCAAAGTATCGTCGGACCAATTTCATCCATAGGGCCGTGGAAGCAGCGTTCGCAATTTTCTGTGGCCACGGCACACTAGGCAATTGTGTGGCCAGCACAATGCCCAGCCGCCTTTACTTTTCCCTAACCAATGTGAGGTACTCATCAGAGCTGGGTAGACACAGGGACCCCCTCCAGACCAACAAACAAACCTTTTTTTTCCCGAACTCGCACCACGAGTAATAAACCGCAGACATGCCTACCCCTAAGGACTAAAAAGAGGAACAATCTTGATGAAAAAGAGGATTTTTCAACAAAAAAGCGGAACACTCTTTATCTAACAATCTTTTATTACAAAACAAAAAAAAAAAAAAAAAAAAAAAAAAAAAAAAAAAAAAAAAAAAAAAGAAAAAGAAAAAAAAAAAGAAAAAAAAAAAAAAAAGAAAAAAAAAAAAAAAAAGCTATTTAAATTAAAATGTAGGTAGGCTTACGTTTTACAGACAATTCGCAATGGATCTAGATCTAGTAGGCCTACAAAGAACATTAAATTCACATTTGCTGAATAAACTCCTCTGAATATTCCTTCCAATAACACTGCATTAGTTTTTTTACAGTTTGAACAAGTCATATTTAAACATTCTGAGCCAGGATGTTTAGACATTTTCACAATCTTAGCAATACAGTAAAGGAAAAGAAGATTAAGTGCCAAAAACGAGTAATACCGCAAAAAACGTTAGAAAAGCCCACAATATCTCTTTTAATATAACTCAGAAAACCCAAGTAATGATAATTATAGCAATGCGACTTTATTTGTGCCTTTGTTTTATCAACCTAGACACGGACTATATTTCAACCCATGAAAAACCCAAACTTTCCAATTTGGCGTAACAAAACTAGTAGAAAGCGGAACGGCGGAACAAAATGTGTTTTTTTTTGTAAGAAAGCGGAACAAATACGCCAAAAGCGGAACGGTAGGCATGTCTGTTTAAAAACCCCAATAAAACTTCATTTTGTATACCATTCTAGCCAATGCCGAAATATGAAATACAGGCATGCCTTGGTGAAATAAGATATATATTTATAAATTATGCCCAAATGATAAATAAACATTTAAATAATTTAACACAAAATGTATTTGATAGAAAACAACAAGACTATTTGGAAGTCACAAGATCAATACAAAGTTATGCTGCTATAGTATGTTGACTTGTGTGTGTGTGTGTGGAGTGTTGGGGGAGATGCGAGAAGGGGCCGAGAGAGGCATACACAAGTGTCATAAACAAAGTAAACAAGAACTGTTTCCCTCGAGAAGCCAAGAAGAGAGAATGTATGGGATAGACTGGTGAAAACAAAAGGAGAGAAGGGCTGTGGAATGAATAACGGCATGCTCAAACATAACACTAGATTTCAGATATGACTTAGTGGAATGAATAACGGCATGCTCAAACATAACACTAGATTTCAGATATGACTTAGTGGAATGAATAACGGCATGCTCAAACATAACACTAGATTTCAGATATGACTTAGTGGAATGAATAACGGCATGCTCAAACATAACACTAGATTTCAGATATGACTTAGTGGAATGAATAACGGCATGCTCAAACATAACACTAGATTTCAGATATGACTTAGTGGAATGAATAACGGCATGCTCAAACATAACACTAGATTTCAGATATGACTTAGTGGAATGAATAACGGCATGCTCAAACATAACACTAGATTTCAGATATGACTTAGTGGAATGAATAACGGCATGCTCAAACATAACACTAGATTTCAGATATGACTTTGTGGAATGAATAACGGCATGATCAAACATAACACTAGATTTCAGATATGACTTAGTGGAATGAATAACGGCATGCTCAAACATAACACTAGATTTCAGATATGACTTAGTGGAATGAATAACGGCATGCTCAAACATAACACTAGATTTCAGATATGACTTAGTGGAATGAATAACGGCATGCTCAAACATAACACTAGATTTCAGATATGACTTAGTGGAATGAATAACGGCATACTCAAACATAACACTAGATTTCAGATATGACTTAGTGGAATGAATAACGGCATGCTCAAACATAACACTAGATTTCAGATATGACTTAGTGGAATGAATAACGGCATGCTCAAACATAACACTAGATTTCAGATATGACTTTGTGGAATGAATAACGGCATGCTCAAACATAACACTAGATTTCAGATATGACTTAGTGGAATGAATAACGGCATGCTCAAACATAACACTAGATTTCAGATATGACTTAGTGGAATGAATAACGGCATGCTCAAACATAACACTAGATTTCAGATATGACTTAGTGGAATGAATAACGGCATGCTCAAACATAACACTAGATTTCAGATATGACTTTGTGGAATGAATAACGGCATGCTCAAACATAACACTAGATTTCAGATATGACTTAGTGGAATGAATAACGGCATGCTCAAACATAACACTAGATTTCAGATATGACTTCATAGATTTCGTATTGAGAAGGGGTAGAAAAAATAGAGAGACTAATTTGTTAAATGCAATTGTCAAAACAGAATTGTTTATAATATGTATTGATGTATCGTGATAGAGACAGTTCGGGGACTTGCAATAATTGTCTGCTTCCATACTATAGTACGCTAATTATTTAACTCTTTCTTTATAAATAATTATTTCAGTTCAAACCCACACATTCTTTTAAAAGATTTCTTTCCTCTAGCCAAGCGTGCCTAGCATTTAACGGGCTAACAAACAAAGTGCTAAACGCTTGGTGTACGATTTTCCCAAGCGCAAGAACCTTGAAGAAAAGGTTGACATTAAATTTTATAGTAGGACCGGTTAAAGGAAGATAAAACAACAACAGGTGATCGTGTGTCGCCATTATTTTAAACTGTTGGGGAAGTGGACGTGTATCGACACAATGCAAGGTGTGTGTGGAGGGGGTATCACTTTTATAGACTGACGGTACTCTGACCAACAGGGATTTGCCAAACCAGCCTGAAACGGAAGACATTCCAGGCACCAGTGGCAGAAAAGATGGAATAGAGCAACCATTCTTTGTGAATATAGTGTGTGGATTGGCAAGCAGAAAGAGAAAACCCTAGCTTAAAAAAGAGCTAATAGTCGCAGAAAACGAAAGACATCGGCTGAATAGGGGACGAGGCAGACTATTGGATGTTAGAAATGTTAGGTAACAATGACTCTAAGTAAACAATTCAAATTTCAAGGACACAAAATACACAGTTCACTCAGCTAGATATATACATTAGATAGACGTGTTCAATGTTTAGAAACAGATGGTTTGGTACTGAGGCTTTCTGCCCAAATCCCGAAAAATGCCGAGAATAATGTTGTTATCTTAATTCTAGTAGGCGAGTCTACCTGGCCTACAGAATAGATATATTTCAATCATTTTGTGACCTGAAGATCAATGCGATTTGGTTTACCATACAATCTCACTGTGGATAGATGTGGTAAAATATGCGTCTGCCACACTTGTCTTATAAATAAATAAATAAATATGAGACTTATATTGCGCATATCCCGTTCCCGTTGGGAACAGTTCTATGCGCTGCTGTAAACATATATGGACCATATGGACACACCGCAGATGTGGATGGGAGGTGTCATTAGAAAATATCAACTATAAAATACATGTGTACAACACCATAAGGACTGAGAAGGTTTTAAGAAGAGAGAGAGAGCGAAAAAGATGAATCCTGCAAGTCTTGAGACATTTAGTTTAATACTTCAGAACAGTGGTTCCCCCACCTGGGTGTTTGTTTTCCACAAACTCTGTTCCCTCTTCCTACCCAATGACCAAAGACACTACAGATTAATCTTCTAACAGTTAATCACAAACTAAAAGCACATACATTGTGCTCACCAATATGGTTTTACAGAGGGGGAAAATGAGAAGGGGGGGGGAAGTTATAGAGAGTTAGGAATTAGTCTGCATGAATCAGAGAGAAGTAGTGTAAGAGATGAGGAGAGAAACGACTCCATTCCGACTAATTAAATATAAACATCAGCAAATAATGAGTTCTCGGTCATGACGGATAAATAGTTTTGTTTAAATTTTTTTTCGTAAATAGGAAAAAGTTTTTGCATGAAGGTTATTGCATTGTGTTCTTTTTTGCCCATGTGGCTGCGGGGCAAATACTGAAGTGTGAATCGGGTGTCTACCAACATTACAGAACAAAAGGATGCAATTTTGGACATGGCCCTCACCCTTTTACAAATAAATTGTTTTTAAATTGTTTAGACCTTATTTTTTTTTCTAAAATAAAAGACAATCACGAACAAACAAGAATGATTGAAAAAAAAAACATTTCAACAACCAAATACCCACACAAAGGGCAATATTAATAACTAACTGTTATCAAAAGCAATCAATCATTGTTGCACAAAAGTGGATTGTTTTGATTAATGGTTTTCTTTTAAATATCATTGAATTATTAACTGAGAGAAAATAATAGGGAAATCTGGCTGTTATTAATAGACCTACAATGTATGACAGGTCTCTTCATTAAGTAAATGATAACCGTGATAACATATTGACAGCTGGTAGAAGTACATATTATATTGATATGAGTAATGGAACAATTAATGTAGTTTTTTCCTAAAATTTGTGTGATATTCTTTTTCATTCAATTGGATTAATGTCTCAACTCAATTTTCTAAATAACAACTACAAACCATTAGTTGGCAATTAAATTTTACATTACACAGTTTGACTTCTTGCAAAAATTGTTTTAAACTTATAAAGAAAACATTTTCTTTATAGGCCTAATATCAAGAACCAATCTGTCATCAAATTTTTAATGAATAAATCCAACATTTCAACCTGCGTAGTGTTTCTTTGTGTTCCTTATTTAGATGCCGACCTATCAAATTAATATAAACATTTAAACTTACTAAGCAAAAAAAAAAAAAAAGACTGATTTCCCTTTTTTCCAAACATAGTCCAGGAAATGAGTTTGCACATTTTATTTATATTTTATATTTATATTACTGGGTATGTTCTGGGAAGAAACTGGGCTAGACATACATCAGCCTAAAAAAAAGTTTAATCTTTGATCAGCTAGTCTGTCTAAACAGTCTAAGCTACGATATTTTTTAAAGGTTATATTTCCTATCTCAATATAAAATAATTTTTAAATCATCAAAGAAAAATAAGTGCAACATGGAAAATAATTTACTTTAATTTGGATTTCAACCAAAAGTTTAAAAAGCTGCATCACTGACCTATGGCAAAACAGAGTTTAATACTTTTAAGTGTCTATTCAAATAAAACATGATTTACATGACTTTTTTATAAATATTAATTAGGGAAAACTCTTTATGGTGTATGTATCACTCTTTGTTTGTGAAGTCTTCTAAATATGCGTGTCTAATTTACACGATTCAACTCATAATTAAATACACTTCAAACAAATATTGAAGAGTTCTGGTCTAACTAAGTAGTCGATTTCCACCGAGGTCTAAATCTGCGTATTGGGAAATATTTGCTAAAGCAGGGTCGGCTATTTGTGGCAACTCCGGAATTTGGCTATCACACGCAAACCTTATAAGTACTGCATGATCTCTCCCCCTCCAATGAAGTGCTTATCATCAATATTAATAGAAAGTACATTGGTAAAACTGATCAAATCCGTATTTTGTATTTAAAACTTTGATATTTATTGAAATATAAAAATTGTTACATGTCTATCACTTGTAAATATTTGTGTGCTAAGGCAAATACTTTATCGATATTCAGCCAAAATGATTTATGTTAGTATATTATATATTATTTAGAATATCTACAGTATTATTACAGTATGGTTTCTCTTTCAATCATATAAAGCTTTGATAATCAACCAAACTTTAGACCCTACACTAGCATGATCCACAGTACTGGTTCTAACCATATGCGACCCTCCACCATAAAATGAGTCGATCGTGTCCTAGGGTTATTTTAAGTAAATGGTGAAAACCGTTTAAAAATCTGAGAAATTGTCTCTTAGCTTTTTGTGTTTTACTGTAATCCCTGTTTGAAACCTAATTTTGAGAAATTTCAAATTTACTCTTTGCTTTTTCACTTGAAACAATACAGGGTGTTACTTTTAGAATAAATACTCAAAACAAAAATATTCAGAAATAAATAATTAGAAATTATCAAAATCAGAAAATCCTTATTTTACACCCCTACAACATATTACAGCTACAGCTCAATATAGCTCGAGGCAAAAAGCAACTCATTTCTTGGTGGAGGGTCACATAGTCTTGTTTGCCTGCTAAGACCTGAACAATAACAGCAGAACTTGAAAGAAGGATACAGGCTATTGAGATGAAATGCTTCAGCGGCTTCAGGAGCTTACAATGAGTCTGCTACACAGAAAGCACATTGCCAAGAAAGAAGTACCAGAGACAATTTGTCAGGCCATTGGTCCCTATGACATTCTCATAGTTACTGTAAAAAAAGCACAATCTAGAAAGGTAAAACCATGTTACAAGAATGCAAAAACTGGCAAAGACCATCCTGCACGACATTGAAACAGATGGGAGAACAGCATCTCAGAATGAATGGAAATGATTCAACATATTATCATAAGAAAGGCTATTAATAAAGTATTATTTCTTGGTGTTTTATAAATATAAATTAATATGACATTTCACATATAATATATAATAAAAAAATATTTCCCTAATTTGCCTAATGAATATATATCATTGTCAATCATGAGGATTGGAGATTAGAAGTTGTGGCACCCCAACGGTCCAAGTCAAATGACCAAGGGACATTTAGGATATAATATAATAGCTTTATTTATATAAATGATGGTTGATGGAGGCTTAGGCTATAACTCTATAACAGTTTCTGAGTAGTAGGCCTACAACCAAAATATTTACAACATCACTATCATTCACTATGTTAAAAAAAAGTACATAGGCCCTATGGGTCAAAGGTGTAAGCCTATAAAATATTATGTGTAGAATTATTTGAATATTTGATGGCGTTTTAAGATTAGGCTATGTAATTGTTAATATTCAGAATTCAGATACTGATATGATTTATATTAGCATAATCTGTGACAATCTTATCAAATAGGCCTACCCTAAAAAATATGTTTGTTTACATTATCATTACCGGTAGCCTACATGAGTCATGAGCTGAATAGAGTGGAAAAAATAATTCATTCATCATTCAGAATTTCAATAATATTAAAATATAAATATAGCCTAGATCTAGTCACTACTATCACTAGTCTAGATCTAGTAGGTACATTTTAAATTTGATTTTTTCAAGTCTTTTCTTTGCACATTAAATTGTGTTTGCAGTTTTACCCCTATACGTTAATATTCTAGCCCATAGTCCATAGGATGGCAAAGGCCAATACTAGACTAGTCTAACTAGTCACTAGGCTTTAAGATTATATTATGCGGTGTGTGTGAAATTTAGTGGGCTGCTAAGCGAACAAGGAAGTTTGTTTTTAGAATTACTTTTGATCTATGTACGTGTTTTGGACATAATTGCACTTCGATAAAAAATAAAAGAATATTATTGTGAATGTGATCGAAATATAGATTTAACTCTAAAATAAATTGTAGGTAAATGAAACATTATTTACTAGGACACAAAACAATATATAGGCCCTATACGAATCTGTTGTTATAGGAATTTAGAAATAGAAGGTTGGAATAAAAAATACAGATCGGCAACACAAAAGCTTGGTACATTTGAACCAAAAAGAATTTCATCGTTGTAATTAGAAACAATGAAGAAAAAGAAATGTATCTAATTTATAATAATATAAAGTAAATAAATAGACAAATCTTACCGTATTAAATGATGTTTTTAATTCATTCAGTTGCTCCTGCGATAAATGTACTGTATTACGGTTCGCCATTTTGTCACAGTGAAGGGAGTGTTATTTGGTCACGTGACGTGCTTTATATTTTTATTGCCTAAAGACCGGTCCACAACTTCTTCTGATTGGTTGACACCGGTGTCATCTATTCCATAAAAGGCGTATTTACGACGCAGTCTGATTCATAAAAATACGTTACAAACACGAAGAAGACGCGGATATTAATTAAACTGTTTAAACCGTAAATTCCTCTGCGGTGTATTGAATAATCCTTTTATTTTGAATAGGCATGCATTTTCTTCAGGCTACTACTTTATAAAGCCTACATATAAATAGTCGATGTTTCGTGTTAAATTAGCAGGCTAATGTAGTGAACTTAGGCCAGCAGTCCTATACTATAATACTAATACTTTAATAAGTATAGACCCTATTGTATGAGCCTTTAAAGTATAAAGGTATAGGCCTACTCGTGCATACTTTTTGTAACTATTAATATAGGTAGCATATTTTCAGATTTTATAGACCTAACATCATCCCTATTATATCTATTTTTATTTTCAATAATGAATCATACTCTTGAGCGCGACCCTGAACTTATTTTTCTTCTAAACTCCATCCTAAAAATAGATCTATATTTAATTTTTTTTTTTAAATAGGCCTACCTACAGCCTTGAGTGTTCCATGTGCTCACTGTGCCTTTATGTGGGCCTTTTAAGTAGATCATATATTTAGGCTATAGTCTAGATTAGGGGTCGGCAACCTAAGGCACGCGTGCCAAACGCAGAGAGATTTTCAATGGCACGCGAGAGACCTCAAATATTTATTTTTTATTGATGAAAAAAAAAACAACATTTTCTCGTTCTGAATGAGGAAAACTGCCTGTTGAAGCCGATGTTTCTAAATGACATAGCGACACATGTCAGTGAGTTGAACTTGCATTTACAAGGACCACTGGACATATATCTTGCCGTGAAATAGGGGCCTACATTTGAAAACCTTTAACTACATGTAGGCCTACATCCATATATTAAGGCATATATTTAGATATATAGTTATGGCTTTTTTCAGATGCGGACAAAAATCTGAAAGGAAACTGCTAAATTAGCTTGCGAAAGTAGGCCTAATCTGCTATTCTAAACTGATATGCATTCATGCTCTACTTTCAACTTTTGGTTCAACTTACACTTATAAAGAAAAAAAAACAAGTCAGTAGGCCTACTATTTTTTATATTACAAACCACAACTTGTTTGGTATCACTATTGAATCAAATTTGGAAAGTTTTTTTTTTTAATTTAAGCATTTTATTTGTGCTAATTAATTTTAGTATGTTCCTTTTTATTTTTTTTATAAAAGAATAAATATCTTAAAATGTATAACTTCAAAATGAACAAACTTTTAAAAGTATTTGAAAATGTTATAAATATTTTATGACTAAAGAATTTATATGTATATTTTCAAACATTACATTAAGTATCCAGTTTGTCTGATTACAACGTATTTATTCCCCTTAATTCCATGGTAGATTCCCCAGCCGACATCGCGCGCCGAATACGCCCAATTTTCGTCCGCCAAAAATTCGCCGGAAAATATACGGCGCGCCGTAAATCCACCGAAAAATGAACGAGTCGCCGTAACGTAATGTATTTACTTTTTTAAATTTCTTGGCGTTCCATTTTTAGTTCGATTTCATTTTAGATTACCGTCGCTGGAAGTTAATCTTTGTCGTAAATATACGATTTATTACTACTCAATTATGGCTCAACGATCTTCTACTAGCAAAAAGGTAAGCCTAAATTAAATGTTTCAATTAACTAGATACTAGTAAAGTACCCATCGGACCGAATTGATCCATAGGTCCGATGAAGCAGCGTTCACCAGTTTCTGTGACCACGGCATACTAGGTGATTGTGTGGCCAGCGCTATGCACAGCCGCCTTTACTTTACCCCAACTAAGGTCAGGTACCCATCAGAGCTGGGTAGACTCAGGGACACCCTCCAGACACGGGAAAAAAAACTTGTTTGCACCAGGATTCGAACCCGGGACCTTCGGCTCGCCTATCGAACCCGCTGCCGCTCGGCTACCGTGTCAGCAAATATCATCTAAACCGGGAAGTGAGGCAGTTCATTACAAAACTACATGTATAACCTAAACCGCCTAGCCAACATGGAAATTCCAAAGCACAATGCTGGAGATACTTTGGTGGCCTGTTCTCTGATGATGGGAGAAATGTTGACGAAGATCGAGTTTATTGTCAGCTGTGTCTCACTGCTCAGCAGTCAATGGGTGACAAGGGTCATATTTCAAAAGTAACACATTTTACCGCAACAACATCAAGTGGTAATAGGAATCTTCACTTAAGTGTCAAGCACGATGTGTAAGTACAAAGTGAAGAAAAGTCAAATAAAATTTTGAGATATTTCCGTAAATATGGAGAAGGCAACAGTCGTTGTCAAGCAACATTAAGTCATGAACTGACATGAGATATCGTTATCTGGTGCTGTAGAGACGTGCTTGCCTTTGAAAATGTGGCTAAAGATGGCTTTCTTGAATTTTTCAAAATTAATTACCCATTTCTTAACATACCGGCACCTGTAACACTTGTTGGAACAGCCCTAGATTATGTTAACCAAGCCGTCAGGTCAGCAGTCAAAACTAAAGTGGCTAAAGTAAATTCACTTTGTCTGATGTTTGATGGATGGACCGATCGCTACCTTCCTATCAACTATCTTGGCATCCGGGCCTCCTTTTTAGACCATGAATGGACATATAAAATTGTTACACTTGGCTGTCGCGCATTGCCTACTCATGCTGCACATGACCTTGCTGACCATATCAGCTCTGTTCTGAAAAGCTTTTCTGTTGATCCCAGAAAGCTCTTCGTAACTAGCTGCCATGACGGTGCTGCAAATATGATAAAGACTTCAAAACACTTTCCTTATCTCTTATTCGAGAACAAATGCATATAAGTACTCTTTCTTCCCGAGTGGCATCTGGGCATGGAATGGGTTACCCGAACAAATCAGGAAAACCAGTAACTCAACATCATTATTTATAACACCAATAAAAATGCAATGACTACGATGCAGTGGCGTAGCTAGGTCCACTGGCGCCCGGGGACATGATACAAAGTCTGTGCCTCTTCTCGGACAGACAACGAATAAAAGACAAAAATGTATACATGAAAAATAATACACTGCTACTTGAATAGGTGGGTCTTCAGCCGGCTCCTGAAGGTGTCAAAGCTAGGGCTCTGTCGAAGCTGTAGTGGGAGTGCATTCCATGCGGACGGGCCCACGTATGGGAATGCTCGTTCGCCAACGGACACCAGTTTCACACGGTGGCCGAGACTGTATTCATGAGACAATAGTTTTTTTCTGGCTTTCTCCATTTGTTGAAACCATTGGTTAACTCAAATGAAGATCGTGAGTTTGAACTTGATGATGTAAACCAGGGATCGCCAACCTAAGGCACGCGTGCCATACTTGGCACGCACAGTAGTTTTCAATGGCACGCGAGACACCTCCAAGAGGTGTTTTTTTATTGATTAAAAATATTAACATTTTCCGGTTCTGAATGAGGAAAACTGACCGTTGAAGCCGATGTTTCTGAATGACACAGTGACACATTTAAGTGAGTTGAACTTACATTTACAAGGTCTACTGGAATGGATTTGCATTGAAACTGGACATATCTTGCCGTGAAATCAATTTCAAAACATTTAACTTCATGTACATACCTATATTAAGGCATATATTTAGATATATAGTTTGGCTTTTTAAGAAGTACATCGAAGCAGTCAAAGCGGAGTTTTTTAATCAAAGGCAAGACTTTCAAATTGATGGACTCATTTTATCATACCACATCAATCCTAACTGGTTTGATATTACTACAACCTTCTTAGATGTAGATCTTTTTTTTAAGTGGAGGGATATTGGCGATTTTAAAATGCAGAAAGTTGAATCTTAAACATTTAAAAAATGGGCATCCAAATAATAAATATGCCCATTTGCGGAAACAATCTGGAAGGAAGCTGCTTAGGAAAGTCACCTGCTATTCTTAACTGCTAGTCTGCTAGGCATTCGCTCTTTTACTTTCAGCTTTTGGTTCAAATTACTTGTGAACAGATTTTATCGCACATGAAAGCGGTTTTAAGCATACAAAAAGGGCACCTACACTCATTAATTTATACAGACTAATTACATTAAAAGTAGTTTTTTATGCTCATCTTCTTTAATTAAACATAAATATAAGCAATTCTAAAACAATTTATTTGTATTATTAATTTAATAAATATAAGAGACTTTTTTAATAGCACTATATTATGTAATTCTGTAATTATTAATGTATAAAATATAAACTCCTTAAATGGACAGACAATTAATGCAGGAAATGTTTATTTACAACTGTTTAACGTAAACTATTTTAATCTTGTAATGAATACCATAATGTTGGATTTATATAAAGAAATAATAATTAGTCAGTAATATTCGTTATCTTACAAAACATAACTGGTTTGGCATCACTATTGAATCAGATGTCTTGAAATGTGAACACGTTTTTAAATATAGGGAGATAAGTAGCCCGTTTTATTTGAGCTAATATTTCTAATATGTTTCTATTTAAAAAAAATAAAAAAAAAAAAAATCAATGGCATACAATTTATAACTTTGAAATGATAAAACTGTAAAAAAAATATCTGAAAATTATATAAGCATTATTTGACTGAAGAATGTAATTAAATGTATATTTTCAAACATTTCATTAACTACCCAGTTTGTATAATTACAACTTATCTATTCCGCTTAACGATATACTGTAACCGACAATAGGGTGTATGTCATAACGTTAAACTACTTCCTGGTTAAACTGAGATCAAAGTATAATAAATTTTTGCGTGTGTTAGATCGTCATCTTCATTAACAAAGGATAATGTTTAGACATTAATTACCATTGAATGAGAAAATTTAGTAATAAATTATTGTATTTAATGTAGGCCTAAATGCATATTAAAAAAAATGATAATCACAAAATTCGTTAATTTTGTATTAAATATAAGACGCTTTGATAATTTTCTCTATAAATCTCCTTTGCTTTTGGCCTTGGTCTTGCTAAGGCGTTAAATTATTTGTCATATAAAAACAACTAAAAAAAATATAATAGAGCAGGTGGACTTTTAGGCTGTTGGCACGCTGAATGATTTAGAAATCCTAGTTTGGCACACTGTTAGCAAAAGGTTGCCGACCCCTGATGTAAACAATAGACAGCAGAAACAGTAAGCAGCTTTATTAATTGGTGAATATAATAGCCACGGGCGATTTACTTTCTCTCCATTTGCTAGTCGGCGTTTAAAAATTAAACCATGACGCAGTAATCGAAAGTAATCGAAAGTTTACCTGCTACTGACGATATACTGCCTCTATGCTGAAAGGGTATAGATTACTATAGATCCGAGAGTTATCAATTCTTGTACTCACATAAAATCCTACTCAAAATTATTCAACCTGTATAACTGTTAAAACCAGATGCCACTTTCATGAAGAATAATATTTGAACCCGAACTAATCTTTGTTAAAGAAAACGCCATCAGCAATTCTACATTGTGGATGTGTTATTTCTTTATGAGTAGAATGGCGCCCTTTAATGCTTATTAGGGGCGCTAAAATCATGCTTGCCAACTGGTTTGTAATAAAGATATTTGTGGAGCTCCTAAATTCAATCCTGCAAACGTATTTGGGATACATTAGTTTACATCAAAAAAAAATTAAATAATTAGTTTTAATACTCATTTTGGCGCCCCCTAACGTGGCGCCCGGGGACATATGTCCCCCCTGCCCCTCCCTAGCTACGCCACTGCTACGATGAGCGTAGGACGCAACAATCGTCTTCATAAAAGGTGCGTCTGTATTATCCTAAGATAAGAAAAAATTTACAAATAAAGCAGTTATATTTATCTCCGCAAGGGAAGTAAGAATATAATCGAGTATTGCTGTATTTACCTATAGGTCTATAAATGGTGGATTATGTTTTTTTATGGTAGCCTATTAAGGGCAAGGGTAAGGGGCACCACCGAAATTTTCCTTCTTCTCTTTTACCGTGTTCATTGTTCCTATTGAATCGTATGTTTCAATACTGCAATTGGTGCAACTGAACCAGGATTTGAAAAAAAAAGCTCTGGCATTAAATTTAAAAAAAAACTTAATGACATAGGCTAATTGTACGCAGGATTCTACCTATGAAATATAGGCACACACAACTACGGTAACCTAACCGATCCTGAACTCTTAGGCTACCGAACCGAGCCCTAAATTTAAAGTCATGATTTATTATTTATGAAAACGAGTGGCTAGTAAAAAAACATCCTATGTTGTCAGGATCGCCTCTAGGGTTCTTGACGCCCTAGGCGAAAAAAAATTCTGAGCCCTCATTAATTAAAGTGCCTTCGGCGGGGAGAAACTGAGTAGTGTTAGGGCATACTTTCCTATTTTCTAAGACAACTTAAATAAAATACCCTTCGCCTTTCATTACCTAGTAATTCGTCTGCCTTTAATAGTAGCGCGCAAAAGTACTAAACTCAAATTTTGTTTATATTTGTAAATCCCCAAATTAAAAAAAATAAAATCTCAATTATGCGCACCCACCCCCCACCCCCCACCCCCCAAATTTTGCGCTCTATAGGCGGCCGCCTATGTTGCCTATATGGATGAGCCCGAGCCGGTCCTGTATGTTGTCTATTTGTTTTACTAAAGTTAACACATCAAATCAGGTGTCCTAGTGATACTTGTGTCTCAAAAACCCCCACCCTCTCCTCACTTTGCCGCTTCAGACTTTAAAAAAATAATTCTTATTGACAGTGTTGACCCCGTCTGTCCCCCGCCCTGTGTATTATGTAGAATAATATTTAACATCAACAATGGGTACATGTTTTGTATTACATACAAATGTTATTAGGATCATTAACAAACCTGTTTGCGGTGTGTGTGTATTAAAATTGCAGAAGTGTCGGCACTATACTATAGTTAGGTCCTAAATGTCCTGCGGTGAAATAGTTACGTGGACCAAATGAGGGATGAGAGGCAGGAATGAAACATTATTATAAGAACAAAAGAAAATAAATACGGGTCCCCTTCACTTATCCTTACTTTCCACCGCCTTACCATCGTAGTTTGTGGAACAATAAGAAAATACACATTCTTGGTTAAATTGTTTATTATACAATTGTATTTATGTTAAATGTTCTTTGTCTTGTACGTATGTCATGTTCAAATCTTGCATGATATTTTCCTCTTTTTATGAAAAAAATATAACTACACTTTGCACACATTATTATGTTCCTTTGGTAAAAATACAATAAATCGTTTTATTTTCATTTTTAACTAGATATAATTATTTTTTTAAATTCAGCAATGAAAAAGTGAAGAGTAACTTAACTTGATTGTTGAGTAGATTAATATAGAAAAGTTTTGGGTGAGTAGAGGGCATTGTGGAAGTTATTGAAGTCATATTGTTATTCTACAATGTTTTGTAATAAAACATTTTTATCCAAAGTCTCGGTGAGCTAATATTCTCATCATCAAACAGTCTAAGCTACTCTAAGCTGACGAGTTAAATAGTTGCATATTGTTTCCTTTAAAAAAAAATGATCGAGAGAGAATGTACTAATATAGGTCTATATAAAAACAATATCAAAATCAGGGAAATAAATTAGCTACGTCCATTTTGTAATAAAGTTAAGGACGACTAAACAACATCAAGAAAAAATAGGTTAAAGGAAGTAAAGATATGTTAGAAAAATGGCTGCCAATGAGCTATAATAAATTATTCAATGTTCATTCATGTATTACAGGCCTACACACTCTTAAATTAAATACTATAAAAGGTGGAGAAAAACACATTACTTTTTTTTAAAGCAAGTTTATAGAATTTATGAAAAGAATAATTAAAAGTACTTTTGCTATCGTTATCCTATTAAGTCGGGAATTTTATATATCTCATAAACTATGTTAAGGTGTAACCTAATCTGAACTTAAGGTGTTACTGAATTGAACCCAAGCTCGACTCCCACCTTAAATGTATGATTATATTATTATGTAAATCAATTAGCCATCTGAAGGTCCAGTGGATCGATTGCCAGCCAGACAAACCAGAAACAAAGTTTAGCAAAGTTAATATAAAAGGATTTTAAAAAGAGATTAAAAAATAAAAATAAATAAATAAAAGCTCTGTAGCCTATAGGGCCAAATTGTTGAAAACGAGTAAATTAATTTAAAAATAAAATATTACAAATTGATATTGAAGTCAAAACGTTTAATAATAGAAAGAAAGAAAAGAGCAGTGTGACTCACAGAATAGTTTTAGTTCTATACCTATTCTGTGGTGTGAGCTTAATTTTTTTGGCGCGCTAAATGAATTAGAATTTCTACTATTATCAAAAGGTTGCCGACTGGTGGGCTACACGAAGAAATTAATTCCAACTCAGAAACACAATAACACATAGATTCTAGAATACAACATTAGATTAATAAAAACTTCCCTGTTGAGTACGCAAGTAGTCTACAAATGTATAAAAATGATCTTTCTTCCCATAAGAAGTAACCAGGCATGGAAATTTAAAACACTTTAAGAAAATGCAAGACTAGCCTTAAAAAAAAAGAACACGGATAAGGCCAGGAGGCCAGAATCTTGTTGTATAAAAACATATGCAACATATTCTTAGATACGTTAGAACAACAAAAACAACAAAATAAAAAAAAAATAGAATTGGGCAGAGCCGGATTTAAAACCTTAGAGGCCCTAAGACTTGCATATTTTTTAATGTCCACCCATTTACTTGTGATTCAGAACTATGTAAAATGAAGAAATACAAATACAATATTTTGTTTGGGGCATTATACAGCACCCAAACACAGTTGTGTGTGCCTATATTTCATTGGTAAAATCCTTCGTACAATTAGCCTAAGTCCCTTTTTTTTTATTTAATACCAGAGCTTTTTTTTTCAAATCCTGGTTCAGTTGCACCAATTGTAGTATTGAAACAAACGATTCAATACGAACAATGAACACGGTAAAAGAGACGAAGGAAAATTTCGGTGATGCCCCTTACCCTTGCCCTTAATACCATAAAAAAACTTAATGGTTAATCCACCATTTATAGACCTATAGGTAAATACAGCAATACTCGATTATATTCTTACTTCCCTTGCGGAGATAAATATTACCGCTTTATTTGTAAATTTTTTCTTTTCTTAGGATAATACAGACGCACCTTTTATGAAGAAGGTTGTTGCATCCTACGCTCATCGTATTCATTGCATTTTTATTGGTGTTTTAAATTATGATGTTAAGTTACTGGTTTTCCTGATTTTTTCAGGTAACCCATTCCATGCCCAGATGCCACTCAGGAAGAAAGAGAACTTATATGCATTTGTTCTCGCATAAGAGATTTGGAAAGTGTTTTTGTCCTTATGTTTATCTGAGCATTGCAACATATTGTTATTGTTGTGTTTTTCTAAATGATAGTTTAATGCCTTATGAGTTATTACTACTTTACTCTTTGCCATTCTGTCCTCTAGTGCAACTTTCTGTCCTCTAGTGCAATTAAAATTTAGTAATTAAATTCATGGAGGTGTTGAAATTATTTCAAGTAGCCTAATGTCTTACCACCCACTAGCTCTTTCCAGCGCCCCCCCCCCCCCACCACAGCCTACCGCCCAAAGAAGAATTAGCTTCCTCCGGGGGGCCCTCCTCATCTATCTAAAGATATTACTAGACCTACACTTGTGAGGGAGCATAATGATATTATAATCTGTTTGAATCTCATAGTTATTTCTAGGCCTACTAATGATTTCGATCACAGCCTCGCATTATTGCGAACGGTTGAAATTTATTTGCAAAAAATTTGCAAGAAAACAAAACTCTCTTCTCTCTCTCTCTCTCTCACACACACACACACACACTCACACAATAAGGAACAATAAAATATACCCACACAAAACTAAAATTTACATAGACAGTCTACTATCTACTATCTAACATTCTACCAAGCCCCGCGAGGGACTCTAATGAGGGCGAACCTGATTTTTTGTAGACTTTTTATTTTATTGGATTATATAATAAGCACATGTAATTCAAAACTAGATCTATGTAAAATACAGAAATACAAAGACAATATTTGTTTTAATTATGATACAGCATTCACCACAATCATAGCACCGAACGGACCTTAAATCGTGGTAAATACTAAATAGTGCGATGAAAAATTTCGGTATTGCCCTGTGTCATATGTCCTTAGTCCTTATTGCCTTATAGGCAAGTCCTATTATTTTCCCCTTTATATTAATGCTCAATGTTAATTAAGGGGAGGATTCACTTTTTAAGCAAATATAGTCTTATGTTAGTAATAAATTGATACAACTTACCGAAATACTTAAATGCGCTCGGAGTTTACATTAGGCCATGTTTGTTGGCAGCGCTAGCTAAATAAACTTATTATTGTTAATTGTGCCTATTTTGTGGAAATTCCCATTCGTTGTGGTATCCGCACTAATAAGATAGACTAGTTCAATATTGTAAACAAATAAAAATTTAATTTTGGCATTTAAAAAACACATAAATAATGACCAACCCCGATGATCACAAATCATTAACTTTTCTGGATGCAAAAGAATCGGTCATATTTAGACCTAAGCCTAACAAAGGAATGTAAGTGTGCGAAATTAATTATATGCTTATAAAAATAATATTAAATTAAAAAATGATATGTGTATTTCATATTATGCTCCTTCCAGAAGCCTACACTATAATAATATCAGTTCCCATAATAATATATGAAGAGATGAGCCTATACATGACTATATATTGACAGACTATTTCGCACACTTTGATCTGTTTAAATTCTATTGTTGTTGTTTTTCAATCAAATTATTTTGCCGACCTTGAAGATCAATCGTACAATTAATTAAGACTGATGGGGCAAAGCTTGGTAATTTCACTGTTAAAGTTTTGGAAGGGGGCGTGGAAGTGTGGATGTGAAAGCTTATTTAAAATAGTTCCTAAGTAGCTGCATATATTCCAACTTTCAACCCCCCCCCCCCCCCCCCCCACTACTTCCCTCACCACTAGCACATCGGGAATAGTAGGCCTGGCCTATACAACAGGATGACACGATTCTAGTGAAAACCATTTGGCTTATAATTAGGGTCAACAAGACCAAATTAACCAAATATGCTTATAGCTTGTTATGCAACCTATTTCATATAACCATTTATTTAAATTGTACTAAATGTCTATTAAACCATTACTTAGACATAGAGGCTTACAATAGGCCCGAGACGAGATGAATATAATATGCCGGATCAAGGCTGGCATTTAGTTCATATAAATTAGCATAAGGTAATTCTCAAATCACAGGGTACGCATAAGTCGCAATAATATTCCGTGAAGAAAGAGCTGTAAGATACAAGATAAGATAGTATTAGATTTTAGATTAGAAATACAACACACTGATCAGAAAGTCACAGAGATCAAAACAAGAATGGCCCTGTGGTGGGAATCAAACACGACAGATTATCTGTTGTAGCCCGCGGCCACCTGTCATATAGCCACCCACTTGCCGAATTGGACTGATTGGTGCCCAGATAATAAATATATATTATGTGTTGGGTGTCATTACATTAACTAATATAGGAGCCTTATATTCGCAGGGTTGGATTAATTTTAGGCCTAGTAAGGTCCTAAGCTAATCCTTTTGTGAGCTCCTCACCCTTAGCTACACTCCCATCCCGATTCACGGATTGAAATTAATATAACAGTCATGAGATTGAGATAATATAACAATTAAACAGATGTGAATTAATTAACAAAAGAGTATATTATTTTAAAACAACAACATCAACGATGTACTGTATAAAAAATAATGTAGAATTTGTGTATATAACAATATAGATCTAAGTTTACTAATTTTTCTAAAATGCATAAAATTGAAATCTACCCACAAATTGTTCGACAAGTTTTAAGTTAACTTAAATACCTATAGCTTTGGGACAGTAGCAGCCCATGAAGAGAAAACGCGAAAAGTTATAGGCCTACATTGGTTTTCAATAGAACAGCGGTTAGGTAATTGCAATAAAATAATGTAGATTTTTTTGTCAGTGTTGCCGAATACGAGGATGAGAACTTGTACAAATGTTTTATTTTTCCCATTGAATATTATACTGTCGCCACAGAATATGGTGAATCTTGCTATTCACTGGTTCTATGAATTAATTTGATCCTTGGAGGAGGTCGGCAGTAGGTGAGGCAAAGGCGGACACACACAATGCAACTGAGATGGAAGCCAAAACGATCCAGGGTCCCTAGGTTTTAGCCTAGTTTGCATGTAGCCAATTTATTGCGGCTATGTTTACTCACACATTGTTGGCCATGCAGTTTATTGCATATCTTGGAACTTGCACAGCAAACCCGTCGGTCCTGAATCTAATGTTGCCGTTGTTTGTTGTAGGCTATAGATATAATATTGTTGGAATTCAGTAGGCTAAGTCGTGTATACCCCCCCCCCTCCAAAAAAGCTGTAACTTAATAGACAATTAGGGTCAAGTAACGAGGTCGCTGTGCCTCATAACATTGTACTGACCTCACAACGCCTTCATAAGTCCACGTATCGTGGTCTCGGTAACGGATGTACTTGAGCCTCATCTGACCCGAAAATGAAGATTTCGCCAAAGTGTTTATCTTCACATCGTATGATTTAGACTAGTTTTAAAACTTAAAACAAATGATGTGTGTGTTTGGGTGTGTGTGTGTGGGGGGGGGGTCCAAGAAATTGGCTAATTATAATGATTATAACACATGATCTATTAAAACATCTTTATATCTTATCTTATCTTATATGTTACAGACGCTCCTTCTATAAGGAAGATTATTGCGTTATACTTATACGCTCATCCGTGGTCCGAGTCTAGTCTTGCAGTTTTTTTAATGTTTTATAAATTGTGTATAGATAATGCCATTCTTGGGTTTAGAAGATAATTTATTACATTTTCTCTATTGAATTGGTGGACGTAACTAGAGTAAAGGGCGCCTTAGGCAGAGGTCGAAATTGGAGCTTATTAAGACTTCTGCTCTCCAAGCAACTGGTCGTCGGAACGAAACACCCATACAAACTGAACTTCTTTTACTTCCTTTCTGTGTGACAAGGCACACTGACAGCGAATAATGCAGAGTGGATAGCCAGGAGAAAATCAAAGAGCAGAGACTCTAGAAATTATGCCATCGTCGCCGGAGGTCATTTCAAATAAAGCAAAAGCCCTACTAGGCCTATATATGAGCTTTTGATGTTCATAAGCAACCTTTACAGCTAGTTATATTCCGAATAACTTGTTTTTCTTATTATTCTGGAAACGACCCGAATTAGTACAGGTTATGAAATCGTCAAATTTGCCGATCAAAGAACCAAGTGTCGCCATATGACCCAAATGCATAGAGCGGTCTATAGTTTTACTAAATTGTTAGCAATGCACCATGTGGTAGACAAATAGCCCCAAATATAAACATTTTCACCCAACTCAACCCATACAAGATGATGCCATGTCGTCATATATGTATGGCCGAAAGCTTTAATATGAGGGGCGTAAGCTTTTAATATGAGGGACGTCTTTACTTTAGAAGTTAACAGAACAAACACTAATTGTCGAACATCTGGCTCCTTAAATTTAGCTAATATAAACATACACGGTTTACAGTCAGCTTGATCTGTTCTCAATAGAAAGAAGGGCGTCACGTGTGCTTGTGTGTAGGGCCTATATTATATATAGATTATATAATATATTAGTTTATGGGTATTTAAAGGAGCCTTTATATTGTTCTTAATGGTCATACATAAATGACACCATGTTCCTAGGAGAGGGGAGGGGGGCAAATATTTGAGTCGATTAGTGACCATGGGGGCGCCTAAGCAATGTTAGTCACACCATCTTTAACACGTTTTACTTAAGTAACTACTTACGTAATAGGGCTAAATCGTTGATTGTAATACTTATTTAATAACAACAAAAAAAGTGAATTGAAAAATTCATATTTTTAATATCGAAATATGGGAGGGAGGGGTATGAAATGGGTGGAGGAAGCGGCTGAGCTTTATGACATCATATTAGGAGGGGGGTGTCTGACTTTTCATGATGATGGGGAGAGGTGGATAAAGATAGAGCGGTATATTTATTAAAATTGCGTGACGTCATTTATGGACGGTCCCTCTAAAATCATTATACATTTCCGAAACTTTACAATAGGTTCACAAATCAATTTATAATGGTATGAGTGCAATTTATCAATGTCTGTTAGTGTATAAAGGTCGATCAAAAAATGTTTGTGGTTGTTATTTATGTAGCCTAGTCCTAAAAATTGAATAATTCTATTGAAAAACAAACATGATGCGACTTACAATTCTTCAATTAAAATAATTTTTCGGGCTTTTCCTTTTTTTTTTTTTTGGCATTTTATCAAAATTGTCAAAATTTCTCGACTTGGTTAGTCTTCTCAAATGTCTCCAAACTTTAAAAAATAAGTCAATTTTTCCATCCCATGTGATTTTCTTCTATGCATTAAATTTTTGACATACATCTCAAATTCTTAAGACATGGGACGCAACCCACTTAAATCTTTATTACCTTTAGAGCTTTAACGATTATATACCTTGAAAAAAAAAGGAATATAAATGCAGACCTCACCGGTAGACTGATGATGACTAAATACCATAAAAAAAAAATATATATATATTTCATATATATATATATATATATTAGAAAGTAATTAATTAAAAAAATGTTCTTTTATCTTTAGTGTTGGTCCGAAATATGATATCTTCATTCACCGCGGGGCTTACACCTATGACGACATTGACGCCAAATATCCAAGACTTTCGAAACCTGAGCTGAGGCAACCAATCAAATGCAAACTGTCACGGTAAGGACTACTCACAGCCAACTTCACCCACCCTCACATTTTTAGATACAACATAAAGACAAAAATTAGGTTTATTATTATCCTTTAGGCCTAGCCAAAGGGAGACTAGAATTGAGTCTTTGTTGTTTCCTTATCTCCCCTCCCTCTTTCCATAAACATTTTTAAATTTAAAATTAAAAACAAAAATACAACATTTTATAAACACATAATGTCTATTGTCACTGATCCATAAAAATAATGGATAGCACCCCCATAATAAATTTGTATGCACAAATTGAGTATAGAATAATTGATTACACTATTCACGTATCCATATAAGCAAGTTATAGGAATAAACCACCAATAGGCCCTAACTAGAACAAATGTATAATATAATAAAAAGGAAGTATAAGTTACTTGAAATGTATTTATAGGTCAGTGATTAGGTGAAAGTCACGCGAAAGCATATTGATTTTGGCTTCATGAATATAGTTTCCGGGCCCAATCCATTCTTTTTATAGATCAGTGATTCTTGTGTTAGCATTCCTGGTGATAATAAATCATTTGAAAATAATGTTTTCCCTCTCATGTAAAGGGTGAAAACATACTTGGAAAGTAATTTTTAATATAAGGAAAGCAAAATTTAAATGACAAAATCTAAGAATTTCAGCAATGCTTATTTTTTATTACAATTTATTAGAAAGAGCCTAAACCTAATTAGATTGTTTTTTCAGATTTTTTAGCTAAAAGCACTGATCTATAAAAATCAGTGGATAAAAGAAACAAAAGTTTGTAGCTTCCGTTCCTAATTAAATCCGTTCAAAAGTTGCAAAAAGAACAACAAGTTATTCCGTTTAACAAATTCAACAGAGCCAAGTAAATCCGTTGGAAAGTTGGACAAAGAACAATCAAGTTGCAAAGCTCACAAATGTTAAAAGACTTAATTTTCAAAAAGCAAAACAATTCACGAGAAAAATATTTAGGAGAACAGTAAAGCAAACCATAATTATTTATTGTTAGTAGGAAAAACCCAATTGTTAGTAGAAAAAAAAAATTGTTAGTAGGAAAAAACCAAATAATTGTTAGTAGAAAAAAACCAATTGTTAGTAGAAAAAAAAATTGTTAGTAGGAAAAACCCAATTGTTAGTAGAAAGAAACCCAATTGTTAGTAGGAAAAACCCAATTGTTAGTAGAAAAAAACCCAATTGTTAGTAGGAAAAAACCCAATTGTTAGTAGGAAAAAAACATTGTTAGTAGGAAAATGCCAATTGTTAGTAGGAAAATGCCAATTGTTAGTAGGAAAATGCCAATTGTTAGCAGGGAAACTTTAACTTATTATAACATTTGGTAAAGAATTGGAACCCATCTCCAAAAGGGGCAGATAGCTTAGTAGCCTGCATGGTCAGCGGCGTAATCTACTGTGCCGACAATAGTAATATAGCATAATTATCCTGGTGTGCACATTCTAATAGTGTGTAGTGCGGTTAGGGAAAGGGGTAGGAGAGAAGTTGCAACTGTGCCATGTTGCCTGTATTGTCCTTGTAGGGCGAAGCTCCTTGAAACTGTTGAGCGAGTTCTTCTTTCTAACACGATATGCATCCACAGTATTCTGCCGATCATCTCCACCATATCGAACTACAACTGGAAGACCAGCTTGCAAGGTGACTTGGTATCTGGACTGTCCGTCGCGTTTCTACAGATGCCGCAGGGCCTGGCATACGGGATTCTGGCCTCCCTGACTCCGGTGTCCGGATTCTATACGTCCTTCTTCCCAGTGCTGCTGTACGTCCTCTTCGGCACCTGCCCACACATCTCCATGGGCACCAACTCGGTGACGGCCCTGATAACTGCCGCCATGGTGGAGCGAGAGCTGGAGACACACATGACCTGGGGAAGTAGGTCATTCTACATTAGGACTTTTTTTTTAAAGCAAAAATAAACCGGCAGGGTTATATTAGGGTTATGGGTACCTGACATTAGCTGGAGTAAATTAAATGCGTCTTGGCGTTGTGCTGGCCACACAATCCCCTAGTATGCCGTGGCCACTGAAACTGGTGAACGCTGCTTCACCGGCCCTATGATCAGTTTCGTCCGATGGGTACGACCTATCTTTTAATCTTGCCTCAGCCACTCTATTAGACCAGTAGTCTACATCAATAGGCCTACATATTCAGAGATTTTTTACTTGCTCGTATATTGCCAACTTGCTTACAGTTAGCATTTTAACACTGAGCCGAGTGGAATATAATTTTCAATAGAACATTTGCAATCATTTGACAAAATGCACGTGTTGTTTGTTTACTTTGTGGCAGCCGTATTACTATAGCCGTAAGCTAGTTATATTTTTTAATATCATCATTTCAACAATATTACGTAAAATATATAAAACACTGTCATGCGATGAAAATTAACATTGAAAGCTACAATTTAAACCATTAAAAATCAATGTAATAAGTTAGCCTACATAAGTGACACATATTTAATTGAGGGTGTCGATTGTCGAGAGTTAGCCTATCATAACTATTAGGCCTACTATCTAAAAACAAATATGGCATGCTGTGTAATGTTTCACAAGAGCTATTGAAAAACTATAAAAGCCTCAAATCTTGTTTACTTCGTGGACGGACTACCACGGACTAGCATCACAGTTTAATAGGGCCTATCAAGATTTCTGAAATTCTGAAACAAATTCCTTATATTTTTTTTTTTTGTAAAATAGACATGGTAAAGAACAATTTTATTCCACCATGTATTTATCATGGCTTTTTTTTTATTTAGTTAGTTACGTGACATAGAAATAGAAATAGCTAACCTTTACTAGGACTTTAGTTTTAATAGCCTTCTATATCTATTTATCGCTTCCACCTTTTCCACACAAAAATAAAGTAAAACGTGTCTCGATTTTCGTGGATCGCCTCGGTTTTCGTGTACTTTGAAGCTGATCCTAGAGCGGAGAGACAAAAACAAAAGGTTATTGGCCTAATATTGTATGTTGAAACAACAGGTCTTTATTAAGAATAGGGAGGAGGGGGGCTGGGGAGGGATTCTCATCCCAAACAATAATAATCAGTCACACCTCTCTTCAGAATTTCGACGATTATCAACGAAAACCGAGGATTTACCGTAAACCGTTATGAAAGATTAGTAGGCCTATAACTATTTACAATACTGTTTTTGGGCATACTAAATGTCATGCTCACTACAGCGTCAACCATACACGCCAACCATTATAATCACTTTATCTTACGTGACTGTTAGTATAAAACACAAGGTATGTTTTTTTTTATTAGGCATACTCAATCCACAGATATGACCAAAATGCATGACCTCAGTCATACGAACTACAAAATAGGCGTCGCCTCGGCCGCCTCTTTCGCTTCAGGCATTCTTCTCTTGTGCATGGGCATTTTTAGAGTGGGGTTCGTCACAAGCTACATGCCTTCATCCTTTGTAGGAGGATTCACCGCTGGAGCAGCAGTTCACATCGTCACGAGCCAGGTCAATCAATCTATCTATCTTATCTATCTATTTATTTATCTTCTAAATTTTTTGCCAAATAGCTGTCTGCATATCTATCTATCTATCTTTATATCTATCTTTATCTATCTATCTATCTATCTATCTATCTATCTATCTATCTATCTATCTATCTATCTATCTATCTATCTATCTATCTATCTATCTATCTATCTATCTATCTATCTATCTATCTATCTATCTGTCTGTCTGTCTGTCTATCTGTCTGTCTGTCTGTCTGTCTGTCTGTCTGTCTGTCTGTCTGTCTGTCTGCCTGCCTGTCTATCTATCTATCTATCTATCTATCTATCTATCTATCTATCTATCAATCTATCTATCTATCTATCTATCTATCTATCTGTCTGTCTGTCTATCTATCTATCTATCTATCTATCTATCTATCTCTATCTATCTATCTCTCTGTCTATCTATCTATCTATATATCTATCTACCTATCTATCTATCTATCTATCTATATATATATATCCATCTATCGCTATCTGTCTATCGATCTATTTATCTTCCTATTTGCTTGCCACATTTATGTCGGCCTATTTCTATGTTTTATTTACCTGCTTACCACATAGCTGTCTGCTAGCCTACCAATCAACCTACCTATTTCTGCTTGCACTCAGTTAGCCAATCTGTGTGTCGGATTAAGTTATTCTGGGACTTCAAACACAGTAATTCTATCTAGCTTCCATTGATAACTTAACATAAGCTATTATCACATTGAACAAATGTCAATAAAACATTATTTTTTTCTAAACCCACACTGGCAGATAAAACACGTATTTAACATCAAGATAAAAACCTACAGTGGTGCTGGAAAGATACTAAGTACATATGAGGACATTGCCAAGCAGGTCATTCACGCCAACTTGGCCGATTTCATCATTGCCATCAGCAGTATAATCGTTCTCATTTTGTTCGCTAACCTTCTGAACCCGAAACTCAAAAGCTGGCGCGGCTACGAGATTCCAATCAACATGATCATGATAGTCCTGCTGACAGCTATGTCTCATTTCATGCAGCTGGGCAAAAAGTTTGGCATCAACACTGTCGGTGTCGTCCCGTACGGCCTGCCCACGCCAGCCTTGCCGAACTTCACAGCGGTGCCTTTCATCATTCGGGACGTGGTGATTCTCACCATCATTACCTTCACCATGTCCATCTCTATGGCTATGCTGATGGCCAAGATCCACGGATACGACGTTGACAGCAACAAAGAGCTGATCGCTTACGGTCTATGCAACCTGGGCTCCTCCTTCTTCATGTGCCAGGTGAGCAGCGTCTCCCCTCCACGGACCATGGTGCTGAGCAACACGGGCGCCTCCACCATGTTGAACGGGGTCCCCACGGCCATGTTCCTCTTCGTCATGTTCTTCGCGGGCACCATGCTGGAGGCGTTGCCCATCGCTTACCTTGCCGCGATGATCATCGTGGCAGTGAAGGACCTGCTCCTCCAGTTCATCACCGTGCCCAAAATCTGGAAGGTGAGCAAGGCGGACTTCTTCGTGTGGACGGGCACCTGGCTTGTGACGGTTCTTCTCGACCTCCCTTATGGCATAGTGGCCGGTGTGTCCATCTCTATTCTCGGGCTGGTCATCAACAACCAGGTGATTCAAGGTTCTCTCATGGTTTACGCCAATGACGAAGATCTCCTGATAAGCGACGAGAGTCGCCTTAACGTGCATCATCCCAAGGGGATCCGAATTTTCTACTTCCCATCCCAGCTCTTCTTCGCCAACGCGGAGATCTTCAAGAAGCAGCTCTTCAATAACGTTTTCGATCCAACCACCGTCCATACAATGGACTACAAAATCAGCAACGAAGGCGAAGACAGCATCATGGACCTCAATAACGCAAATGTCAAGTGCATCATCATAGACTGCTCGGCCATGACCTACATCGACCTAGACGGCGCCAACATGCTGAAGATGATCATCGTGCTTTACAGGCAGGTCGGGATACAGATACTCCTGGCAAGAGTCCCCGAGGGCACCATGAAGGCCTTCGAGCACGGGGACTTCTTCCTGCTCGTGCCCAAGACGCTAATCTTCCACGACGTGGAAGACGCCATTAGGATGGAGAACAAAACCCGCTATGGCGTCAGTAGGTTCTCCATGGCATTCCCGAGCATAACTAGCATCAAAATATCCAGCAAAGAGGAAAGTGAACGAGTCGACAGCCCAATATAAATAACAAAGTAAGAAAAAGAAACGAAGTAAAACATTTCCGGGCGAAAAACAAAGTGATGAGACTGTTCGACTAAACAATTTTTCTATTTACAGCTGATCATTGCTTTACGCCCCGCGTACGCCTACGCCAAAAAGTAAGAGCAGGACGTAAACCGATCAATATTCTATATCTTTGACAACTCCCCTCACTCAACCACACACGTTTCCTTTATTTTTTTGTTACACTTGATAATATTGTGCCTGCTCGGTTGAGGAAGTGACACAAATGGCCCTGGAAATGGCTCCATTGTAAGACCAAAGATAAAGGAACGGTTCAGGAATACAGCTGAATTCAGGAATTTGCCCAACTGACCGTGTCCATGTATGCTGTCAACAACAGACATGCATTCTGTTGATTATTAAATGTTAAGACATTGTGCATTCAATGCTAGCCCTGTTCAAAGTATTAGAATGCATTTTTTTGGCGACTATTATAATTTAAACATTAGGACCCGCCACGAATCAAAATTTTACCAGTCTAAATTTTAAGTCTTTTATCGAAGCATTTTCATTTGAAGACATGATCTCCCAGTCAAATTAGCTTTGACCACTCCAAATCAACCAATCAATTCTAAGCCCTCCATATAGACTAATTTTTAAGCAATCTATAACATCCAATCATTTACAATCACTCCATAGCAACCAATAAATTCGAACAACTCCATTTGGCAACAATCAATTCCAATATCTCAGCGTATAATCATTTTAATCACTTCATACCACCCATAGCCATGAGTAGACTTTTTCAATATTCATAGTAAGAGCTCTATTAAACGATTACATGGAATAAATCTATTCTAACTAGTACATACCAACAAATCAATGTGGATTCCCCGATCCAAATAATTGTAATTACACCATACCATCCAATACCCCTCCCTAAAACCCCCAAACAGTCTGATGGTTTTTAACACCTGCCACCTTATGAAATCAATCTCGACGCATAATAATTCTAATTCGTTCTGCTTTAAAAAAAATATATTTGATCGCCACTTTTGATCCCCCCCACCGCGGGTGACATTTTCCCCTAGTTATGCCAGTGGGCAACACATCAATTCTCATTTATCTTAGTCTAAACATTCAATAATTGTCAAAATACTACAAAACAATAATAGTTTAATAGTCTTACGTTACAGAAAAATATTTGCTAACAAAAGACTTTTTGCTTACACTTACAGTAGACTATTTGCTTACCATTTACAGAAGACTAATTGCTTACAGAAGATTATTAGCCTACCGAAGACTATTTGCTAACCATTTACTGGACACTTATTACTTACAGAAGACTATTTGCTTACACTTACAGAGGCTAATTGCTAACCATTTACAGATGACTATTTGCGTACAGTAGACTATTTGGTTACGTAAGACTCTTGCTTACAGAAGAGTAAGGCGTTTCCATTCTTCCCATTTTGACTAACGTAAATTTAAGATTTAAACAATGTTTGTTTTATTTTTGAATGTAATATTCACTTTTAAATCTTTGAGTTTTTCTCAAGCAATTGTGTTTGAAATTTCACCAGCCACACAAAGTTGTAAATGAATAGACAAGATCTGTATCATACTAAACCTAAAATAATTAAAATCTTAATGTTAGACAATTTGTATTTTTGTTGTTAGTTTTTTTCATTTTATAGGTGCGCTGCGTGGTCTTGTGGGGGGGGGGGGGGGGGGGAATCCTAACCTACATCAAAATTAAAATCCAGGACCATTTGTATAATAGCATAACAACCAGTCCGTCAACCATTGAGATCCATTTAGATAGATTAGCTGCCAATTGGGCTGTAAGTAAGGATACGGTAAGGTATTCAATCATTTGCTCCAATTATTTTAGGACAAAGATAAGCTGGAACAAGGTTAACCAAAACCAATACATCATTGAAAACCAATTATCAAAATTCAAGAATTGTGACTCAATCCAAGCCCACAATAATCTTCTGCATAGAAGTTGAGTCTTTGACTTATAAAAAGAAAACACTTTATGATTTATATTCTACCCATCTCACTATGACGCGATAAGTCAAAATGAACAACTGAACCCAACAGCACCAGGTGTTTCTTGATCTCTGCATGTTTAGCTGGCAAGTTACTGTTTAAATGACCACTCTCCATGCAGTCAATGACATAAAGAACTAAGTTACTTGTGTAAGAATTTTTTTCTTCTGTTAACCAGTCTGCACAGCTGTTTGCTCTCTTGCAGTTGTCAAATAGTGAGTTTGGTTCACTATTTTACTTGTGGCAATTGTTGCCCCCCCCCCTCCTAAACTTTACACTGGTGGCCCTTTCCCCATCCCCTGTCTTGCCATATTTCACACTGCCCGTCTCCCAATTAGCAATGCTCCAACACGGAGTCAAGGTGAATAGTGTTCACTGGAGGGGTATTGTGTGTATGGGGCTACTCTCCTTTACGGTATACAGTTTAGTGTGTGACTGGAAAGGGAGGAGGTCAATACCTGGACGTTTTAGAATGAGCTGAGTGCAATGGGGAGGTTGTTGATGCCTAGTGTGTAATCTTGAATTAGACGTCGCCGTGGTCGAGTGAATCGGACATTGATATATGTTATGTGTGACGACCGGAGATCACCCGGATCGGACTTTGATGAGTGTTATGTGTGCTGAATAGAGTTCACCAGGAACCGGACTTTGATAGTGTGTTAACGAAGGAGGGGAGAATTTTGTACTGTGATGATGCAATGTTGTAACTGTTATAGTTATATGTCATGATGTATACTGACCTCAATTATATTTCTTTATTTCTGAATTATATGTAAATAAATAAGATAGATATATACTATCTTAACCAACAACACCTAATAGGAATTATAATTATTTTCCATGTTTTGAACATGTTCATTATTCTAAGTTCATTACATGCTGTGTCCGACCTGGTGCAAGTTAGGTTGTGACAGCAGTCAATGCCAGACAAACATATTTACATGTCTTTTTTAGTTGTTCCATATATTTTGTTGGCAATGGTAGGTTGCGGGAGGAGCAGAGCGTATCGGATTTATTTTGTACACATCAATATACAATTAACAAAAACACAAGTTTGCATACATGAGCTTATTTAATGGTCTTCAACAAAAAATGTTGTACAACTTTGTGTCAAAGCATTGGGCCAAACATGTTATAATTATACCTTTGCATTATAGTTACAATAAATGAAAAAAAATAATTCAAGAAAATTTCTTACAACTCTTAAGGGCAACAATTGGAATAATATTAAAGCAATAACTGAATTACTTCCCCTTATTCAAGTTGTAACAACCTAGAGGGTTATGTTATATTACAATTAGGAAAACTTGATTATGGCACAAGATAATTGATCAACCAGTACAGAGAACCTGATAAAACAACAACGTATCACAAGAATTAAAGAACTTGAACCGCAGGTTAAACACGCTCCAAGATGACTGTGATTCCTTGGCCACCACCAATGCAGGCACTGCCCAGGGCATACTTCAAGTTTCTCCGCCTGCAAGTAAAACATTTAGGCATCGTAAGTTACTGACAGAGATAACATTGAGACACATAGAAAGTAAGACCATGTTTGTCAAGAGCAGCAGCCACCAGAATCGCTGGCGACAGCATATAAGGGGGATTGTGTGTCCAGTACAATGCCTAGTCATCTTTACTTTCCCCATCTCCATATCCCCTCCCCCCTTTCCTACTGATGTTGGATGTACATCAAAATTGGGTAGAAACTGGTAAAGTAACTGGCAGTTTTACATGGATTTAAACCCAAAACCTTCAGAGTGGTGACTGAGTGCGCTACCGCTAGTCCACCCTGTCCCATAATGTGAGGCAAACATTGTGGCAGAAAATGAATACGGACAGCAAAATGGAGACAAGGTCATCTGGCTAGCTAGAGCAGGGGTGTGCAGCTTTTGTCATCTTCGGACCCAATAAATCAGTATAAACTATTTTATATGACTAAACAGACCTCAAATTCTGAAAATGTATCTACATTAATATAAAAATAAAATATGGATTTGTTGACAGAAACTCTGCTGGGGAGGTGTGGGAGGTCATAGTAAAAGGATTATAATAACACACAGGCCCTATTGTTGTACATCCCTGACCTCAACTATTGCCTAGCAGGAATTGACTTTGTGGTTTAAGTAAAACTTTTAAACTTTGCTTGTATTTGTCAAAGTGAATTTGTGTGTATTTTGAAGTGGACGCCCAAAAGGGGCCTTTATTGTAACAATTACGGTAAATTAAAATAGATTTAAAAAAAAAATGGAATGCTTGATAATTTAAATAAACTATGTGTATTTGTAATGCCAAACACAACCAATATTCTTTTTGTAGTTTTATTTAGTAAATTCATTTGTTTTAAGTTCTAAGGTCAACCTAGTTACAAGAGAGCAAATAGCTCTTCAGCTTGGTTGAAAGAAGTAGGTCAACCGCGACAGTTTGATGTCCTTTTTCTTTCTTCAGCTAATAACTACAAAGTTTTTAGTTTAAAAAACAGCAACAACAAAAGCATTTTTCGCTGTATTTTGTAACACTTTTAAAAGCTTTGATTTTTTCAATCCTCAATCTGTGCTGGACACAGTGCAGGGTTGAAGAAGGAGAGGCAGGCAGAAGAGATGAAGGGAGGATGACATCAAGGAGTAGTCAGGCTTGTCTCTTGTGGATTCCTAGAGGATGGCGTAGGACAGAGACGAATGGCATACAATTGTCCTACAGTAAACACAAATTGTGCCCCAACGACCCTCACTCGGGTTATGGGATAGATGAAGATGAATCTGTGATATGAACTAAGCAGAAGAGAAAATACTGCATCAGTGGGACAAAATTTGTGCAAAACAAGAATACAAACTAAACACTAACACACCAGGGGCTGCACCACATTTTAAAACTAACCACTACGGTACTGGAAAACTCAGAAGAGTACATATATCAAAAATAATTATAATGTGCTCAGAAACTGATGTGTTACCTAATTTCATAGACAAGGTTGGTTGTTATTCTTGTTCCCGTGGCACCCAGTGGGTGGCCTAGAGCTATGGCACCTCCATTAACGTTGGTCTTATCGTTGTCCAGGCCCAACTCTTTAGCCACTGCCAGAAACTGTGGAGCGAAGGCCTCGTTAACCTGAAGATAAAAAATAAATCAATGAATTCCAGGAAGAAATCAGTTTCATGAACATTTTATATTTTGTTTTGTTAAAAAGAATAACATAACTTTTTTTTTAAATATTGTGTACAAATGTTTTGTCGAAATAAGCACAATTGTGATACTATTCCCACAAAACAGTATGGAAGTTGGCAAAAAAGATTTTTAACTACATGCAAAATAATGTAAAAAAAGGTCCTAGTTCATTTTTGAGATAATGAATAATTTTTAATGTTAAATACTGTAACTTATAGCTGTAAAATTTTCAAATTAAAGTTATTTTTAAAATAAATTTAAAAAATGTGTTTTTATGCAACTTTTTTTATATCCAATCAAGCAAAATTTCCTCAACATATATAATTATTTAAAAGTAAAAAAAGTTTTTATTAAACATGCATACACCTTTAACAAATTGTGTATTGACTAATTATGATTGCCTTCGCTTAAAGTCATCATGATCGGTTAATATTTATTCATCCTGTTAATATTTACTTATCCGTTGTAATCTAAGCTATTGAAAATCAGTACTGGTTTCATTTGTCTCAAAATTGACTTTCTTTACATTTATATCCGTAATTTGTGAATATCTTTTGACCTAATTAAGCGATTTCAGAGATTTTTGCACCAAACTACAGATAAAATTTGGGGTTATATAAAATATGTAAAACTAAATATCTAATTTTCCCTTCCTCAGTACCATTCTGTGGGTTTGCGTCACAATTTTATTGATAAAATAAACCTTTGTCAGTAATAAAAAAAAAAAATTCCATTGCGATATGGCTAAAAAAGAAAATTTTAATCATTGAATTTTTCTGTGCCAAAAGGCATCTTTTAACTCCAGATGGACATTGCTTCATTTTAGATGTAACAATTGAACAAGAGCGCTCCAGGCTGAGGAAATAAGGTAAAAAAAAAAAGACTCACTTCAACGACATCCATATCTTGGACAGTTTTCCCGAGGGCAGCTAGTGCCGCCTTGGAGGAAGGCACGGGGCCGATGCCCATTATTTTAGGATCACATCCTGTTGATCACAACATTTGAACAATATGACATAAGAATTTAACCATTGTGCTATTCATTCCTGTTATATCATCTAAATATGAAATAGAAAACAAACAACTCTGTATCACTTCAATTTGTTAGTTTAATACCTGAAATTCCATATGCAGCCAATCTGGCAAGTGGGGTCAGGTTATGTTTTTTTACTGCAGCTTCACTGGCAAGAATCAAAGTACTGGCTCCATCCACAACGCCCTGAAAATAAGAAAAATGCATCATGTGAAAATAATGTCTGGCATTGTATCATTTGGCATTTTCTAATGACATTATTTGATGTTCCCGTACATAAATATAGTAGGTGCCAACTATTATCCAACAAAGAAACAAGATACTAATCTTTTTTTGGTCACTCTAAGTTATCCAACAAATAATTCAGAAACATTTAACAAGAGACAGTTTAAAGATGAGATTAAAATTACTTAACTTTCAGTTGCAACAAAACAAATCTTTTATTTAAAGCAAGAAAGAAAACCCTTTTTTTTTTCAAGAGAGATGTGACTAAAGTTATTGCATAAAGTTAAATAACTCCAGTTTAAATAAAAACTTACTGAGGCATTTCCAGCATTTACAACTCCATTTTTCTTAAAAACAGGTGGAAGTTTGGCCATACCCTCAATAGTGGCTGGCCTTGGGTGTTCATCCACATCAAATACTTCATCACCTACCAAATAAACATGCAAAGTTACTCATTAAAAAAACACAACAAGACTTATTTACTAACATTTAACACAACTCTGAGCATAGTAGCCCATCAGTTAAACTTACAGAAATATGCTGAATAGTAGCTAATCAGTTTAACATATAGCAATAATGCTGCTTAGTTCCCAATGGGTTAAATATAAGAGTTTTTTTTACTACAGCTTCCAAACCAATGAATTAAAGGTTACATATTTCTTCAAGTGGGAGACTCAACATGTGTCCTAATTATTATTATTATTATTATTAATGGTAATTTATATAGTGCTTCTATCCATGCTATTTTAGCATGCTCAGTGCGCTCTAGAAGACTATTAATCTGTGAGAGGTTTCACTGCTGCCGGTTAAGCGCATGTGATAACAACTCAATATTAACGTCATCTAGTCCCAAAACTCCTGTAGGGCGACAGGGATCTGCCGGTGGCGGGGCTAGAACCCGCGACTTGTCAAGTGGTTTTTTGGTTGACAGTCTGGTGAGCTAACCGCTAGGCCAGCCGGCTAATGGGTGGAGGGGACCAAATTGTTCATCACGGTCTCACCATACAGTGCTAGGCTTTCTTGTTATAGCATTAGAAATCTACTGAGTTTCAGAGAGATCATCAATTCTAGAGCAGAATCAATGGCTCCAGGAACCAGAGAATGTCACATACACATTAATCAAAACAATGGCTAATATAACAGATAAATATTTTACATAGAGCAGATGACCTCTAATGTAATGTCTTGAGTTCCAATGATGAGATATATCTCTAAGTAGTTCTTGTAGCACACTGAAAAAAAAATCCAGGGATGGCCCCACAATCTTTTGCTTTCCTGTTATTTGCACCCACTACTGATCAATAATGAAACATTTTCTCTTTTTTTTTTAAATTGATATGCAGCTGATGGGATTTTAAACCCACAAACTGTGGTATAGAATCGTGTAGTAGTGTGGGGGCTTTTGAGAGCTTTTAGGGTACCTTTGAAAATGTAATTCTTGGCATTCAAATCCTATTGCTAGTCCTGATCAAGTATACATTTTTTACAGTACCGGTAGACTAAATGAGGAATCAAACGGACGATTCCGATTGAAAAAAAAATATATTATTTGACCATGGCCTTGGAATGGTCAAGAATTAAGAAAAAAAAGTCTTTTTTTTCAAGTATCTCAAACTACATTGTTTCAGAGGCACATTATTAAAATTTGTAAGTTAAGGAACACTAAGAGCTTTTTAATTTACCTTTCTTTCCCTTAACAGTGATTGGTACAATTTCATCTTTAAATACACCACTTTCTTGAGCTGCCAATCATAAATAAAGAAATGAACTAAATTTGCTTCATGATAAGTAAGACAGTCTATAAATAAATAATATAACCTATCTCTGGTACTGAGCCATAAAAATAAATTACTGGTTATAAAAATCCGGATCTGATTAAGATCACGATTATGCTCACTAACGATGGACCTAAACCACAATACTTTCCCCAAGCAGAAATTGTGTTATTTTTTAATACGATTTTAACTACCACCTATGAATATAGATGGCACTATTTTTTTAAACTATTATAATATATAAAAATTTGAGTGTAAATTCAAACAAATGTTAGTTGATCATGAAACATAAGAATAGAAATAACCAAGTCACACAAAAAAGTTCTGGCCCATTAAATAATTGATCTTTTCTTTTGGGCCTTAGTTACTCTACCCCATGGGAGACAGTGGCTTAGCTGGCAGCACTGGGTTCAAATCCTGGTGACGGAAAGAATGGCCCATAGTTGGGCATAGGCAAGGTGGTAGGGCATTGTGCTAGCCACGCATGCCCTTGTATATCAAGGCCATACACTCCCAAACATGCCATTGGCCATGGCCTAAAAGGGATATGTCATTAGTCTCCTCTCTTTAAAATTGATTGCGAGGTAGCCAATGCCACAAATTATTTAAGAACAAAAACACAGCCATGATTCTAACATGATTCACTAAATGCCCATGAGGCTGTATTCCAGCTTCAGCAAGATTCACTAATCAAGCAAAACATGAGAGAAACCTTTCCTCCATCTTGTCTGTGACTGGACTGCATATTTGTCACACTCTTCCCTGGAGATGTTGTATTTCTCCGCCAGGTTCTCAGCGGTCATTCCCATGGGCAGCTTGACCAGTGTGTCAGTCAGACCCTCCCATAACATGTCCTGTAGCTAATGACAAAAGAGAAATATTCACATGAGCATGAGGTATTGCCAAGGATATTTCATCTGGTAAAACTAAGGCACATTGGTCATTTGATTTTGATATAACTAAAGACATTTTATCTAGCATAGTCCAAAGACATTACATATGGAAATAGCACAGAAAATTTTCTCGGGTATTAACCAGGGCATTTTATCTGGTTTATTCCAGGACATTTCTTGTGGATATAGCCGAGACAATTTCCTCCGGTGTATTTGTATAATCCACGACATTATCTAGTGGAGTCTATGACATTTTTTACGTTATGCAAAAATCTTGTTAAATTCTCAAACTTTCATAAATAAAAAAAAACTTCACAAATTAATTTATACTGGTATATGTGAACTGTCTAATTGTTTACCAATAGTGTATATAAATGGTACAAACACAAAAATGCTTGTAAATGTTTTCAAAGTACAATTTGAACACATGGAATAATTTCAGAAAACAACAACATGATGAGACTGAATAACTCATTTATTTAAATTCATACTATTCATAGTTATTCATTTTCAAGTACTTTTAAAAGTATATTTTTTAAGCTGATCTGATAGCAGAAATCAAAAACTTCCCCAAGCCTTGGTCAGTTTTTCCCAAACTTAAAAAACAAATCCCATCTTCCTAAACCCTAATAACCCTGTAAAGTGAAGAAGATGTCCAGGACATCTTGTCAGATACAAGGAAGAATTATGATTTTAAATTCAATCTTATTTTACTAATTATTCCCTACATCCCAGACATTTCAGAATGGCTGAAACATCAATAAGGTTCCGAAATTATTTTTTTACTTTTTTTGTTGGTAAAAATTGATGATAACACGAAGAGAGTAAATTGCTAGAAACACAATAACTTACCTTATTAGAATAATCTAATTCATAAAGTAATTGTATTCATTCGTAATAATAATCCATAAGAAAAAGTCACATAAACATGTACCGCCATAATAACGGAAGGTAATTCGATAGCGTCCATTAGGACCGCACTTTCATTTTCACAAAAAAAAACTAAATAATTGGTCAATTTTCATAATTTAACAAGCAAAATAAAATTCAACTATTCATCTATCGAATAAATATTCTGCCCGAGACTATGTTGAATAGTCAAATCCTTTATTTTTTTCTTTAAATAGACACCCTTCCTTGAGGCAAATCTATGCGGCCGGGTTCCAGGAGATTTCGTATTTGGAGGGAAATATAAGTGTCTGGGATTTTCTGAAAGAAATAGTTGGAGGAAATAATATGCGACCGGGACTGTAAGGGTTAATAATAAAAATAAAAGGTTTGAAAAAAAAAAAAAACTTTTATAAAAAATCTTTTTTTAACAAAAATAAATGTATGCTGTAGTAGTACGGTAAACTTTTCAATTTGTTTTATTATATGAATGTCTTGAAATACTTGTACTACTAGAATGTTAACTTAAACATTGATTCAAAAACTATAACAAAGAAATGTAATACTGCCATTTGTCCTACCTTGAGGTCCTCTCCTAGTCTTGTTCCGAATCGGATGTTTCTTACAGCATATGGAACTTGGCTCATGTTTTCTGTCCCTCCGGTGACAACAATCTGACTGTCTCCGACCATTATTTCCTGGGCGCCACTCACAATGGCCTGGAAACCTGACCCACACAGCCTGTTCACCAGCAGACAGGGCACTGGCTCCGGGATGCCACTCTTGAGACTGATGTGACGTGGCCCGTAGATGCCATCCACGGCAGACTGTAAATGAAAAAAAAAACATAAGTATAAATTAAACCTGAATACCAGTACTTACTGGAACTCTATTAAATATGGTTGTGAATTTACACTTAATTACCCATGGGCCTCAAAGTTTGGCAAAGAGTGTGAACCACAGATACACTCCCATTAAGAGTACACTTGTGGAATAATGCATGGGAAGAGCCCCCGTTGTGCATACAAGATTCCATAGCATTTGTTATGCAGAATGGGGTGGCTAGTCTTGGACAAGATCTTGGTGTGCCCCACCCCACCTTTTCACTTTACGCCTTGGAATAAATGGCTGTCCAGTATTTCTTAAACACATATAAGATCAGTTGTGAATTAGCACAAACAGTATGCTTAAATGTGAAACAAGACAAATTCCATTAAAATGTTGCCTGTAGATTGATTGGTGGTTCCAAAAGTACAGTGATTGGCAGGCTTAGTCATTTAATGATAATGAATTATTAATTTATTTGTTCAACAATATAGTTATTTGACTCATTCATTATAGGTGAAATAAAACTAAATTTCCAGTTGCTTCTTTTTCAAAATGGGTTTATAGTTTACTTATAAAATTAAATCACAATTATACATAAGGAAGGGTCTGCATGGAGACCCTAGTCTAAATAGAGCACAACTAGTTAAAAATAGTGGTGTAGATTCTTACCGAAATGACATTTCCAAAGACCACAGAGTTGACATCTTGTGGGTTTACTTTTCCTGCTTGCAGTGCAGCCTGGGTAGCAATAACTCCAAGATCTGTAGCTGAAAGGTTTTTAAGTTTTCCTCCAAATGCACCAAAAGCTGTCCGTTTGGCAGCAACAATATATACACCTGACACAACTGGAAAAAAAAATAAAACAAACACTTACATGGACTTAAAAATATAACAAAAGAAACAATGCTTTTTGGTATATACCATACAGATTTATATTTATATTGTCAACAAGGTATTAAATTGCTGTATTAAGTTTCTTGAAGAAATAAGACATCAAATTTCATTTTCACCACATTTATTATGTTCAAAAGAAATCCATCATCTAAAAAACATTCATAATTGTAGAGTCAAAATAATTGCAGAGAAAAATACTTATAGAAATAATTAGGTTTTGACAACGACTTTACCTCCAGTATGTGGGAAAACTACATTTATGTTAGCACACTCTGTTCAAGTAATGCACAAGCTCACTATTCAATATTTCTTTTTGTACAAAATTTGACTTTCTTAAGTTCATGTTTCTATATAATTTTTATCAGCTGATAAAGTAATCTACACCTGAATTCATTTTTTTTTATTTGAAGGAGATGTTTTAATTTTTGTTTGAAAATCTGAAGGGTCTCTTTATCAGCAGATATAATAGTCATCAGTTCATACTGTATAATAATTTTATAATCACTTTAAAAAATTTAAATTTAGAGATCATCAATCCCTTGACTGTTGTGGTTGTTGGAGGAGCTGATGAACACCTCAGCAATCATCTTTCTCCAGGGCCCTCGAGAGAAAAAAAAGATGCCGGTACGAGATCTTTTCTGGGCCCCCCCCCCCACATTTTTTTTCCAACACTAGTACTATCGAGATGATTTATTTGTATTACATATGTTTGAAAAATCATAAAACTTGTTAAAAGGTCTGTGCAGGTATAAAGTATAAACGATGAACAACTTCACAACTTTAAAATACGGTACTATAACAAAAAGTACATTAATATACATCTTAGTCGCATTTTTAACATGTTTGTTATTAATTTTTTTACAAATATACCCAAATCATTCATTATTTGAATGCTTAGGCCTACTGTTTCGTGAAAAGAAATAGTCAACAGAAAATACATCAATACATGAATGATAACAAAGAAACTAGTTTTACTAAAGCAGGGCTGCCTTGTATGCCTTTTTCTTGGCAAAACTACGAATTAACTGTGTCAAAGTTTATTTGTCTTGCAATGCCAGACTCAATACTGAGCCTAGCCAAGTTGTTCAGGCGATCCTGACTAATGGTGGTCCTAATGTAATTTTTGATGAGCTTAAGTTTACTGAAGTCCTCTCTGCTAATGCTACTGTGGCTGGTGCTGTAAGGAACATCCTCAAACTGACTCTTTTATGTTAGGAAAAATATTTTCTAATTTGGAATTTACCAAAGTGTTGAATAGTTCCAATGCACCCAACTGTTCTTTACCATTTGCATTGTGAACCATTGTTATGTGAATTATTTCCTGAGTCTTCATAACTTACGTCATTAGAACATTTTTTGCTAACTTAGCAGCTTAATACTTCAAGTCTTCTTCTGACATCTTTTGGTAGTTCCAAAGAAAGCTGAATGTGTCAGAAATATCTTTGACTGAATTGAATCGAACTGTATTTTCAAAAGTGAGCTTTCTCAAGGCATTCGTCTCATTCACATTTTCATCAGGAGTTTCCCCATCATGAAATCTTGTTCTTTTTCTGGCAGTTGTATTACTGTTCCTAAACAATTGTACTTCTATCGGCAGGTTGGCTGCAACAAGCTTAGCTTCATTCCACATTGCTTTCCAACTGTTTAGCAAAACCCCTAGTTGTGCATATTATAAGCTTTCTATGTTTGCTACTTCCATATCTATAGTCGCATCACCAGCTTGAATGACTTCGTTGCAGAAGTCAATAGGGTCTAGTATACTGTGCCACACGACTACGACTGACATTATGATGCAAGTGAAATAACCGACATAACATATAGCTCCATGGATTTCGTTTCTGGTTTTTGGAGTAAGATTCAGCTTTAACAGGTCATCCAACGCCAACTTAAACCCTGTTAGATGAGCTACAAATGGTTTTACACTTTCAACTTGATCTGACCATCTTGTGCTAGAAATGCCATGAAGCTTTGACAGTATTTTTCACCTCTTGGAGCTGCAACTAAATAATGTGTATTTACATTTGTCTAAAATTACGATACCGTCAACCTCCCCTCTTGGATACCACACAGGAAATCATTAAAGTATAAAAGGATCGACTAACTAGCTAATATGCAGCGACATAGAGTAGTTAGGCCTAGGCTACTAAGCTAGCAGGGAGAACTGTAAGCCTGTAAGGCTCATAGGTCTATATTTGTAAGTGTCTATGGAGAAAAATAATAAAAAAGATATCCTAAATGATATCGAAAATAATCAGGCCCTATATTACAGCTAGAGGCTTCTTTGCAAAATGTTCAAGTAGGCCTACACATTCAACGAATACCAAAATTAAGGGCCACGTGAGATTGTAGGAGGTTTTGGGGCATCGGCTTTTAGCTTAATAGGAACAATAATAATTAAAAAATACTTGGGTAATTGCCAATTAAATTTTAAATTTTAACATTCATGGGCCCCCCTAAACTCTTCTGGGCCCCGGTACGGCGTACCGGCTGTACCCCCCTCTCGTGGGGCCTGTCTTTCTCCATTTTTGTCTATCTTGGGCGGCTGTCAATAGTTCAGCCATTTGCAGATTAGTTCAATCTTTTATATTGTCGAGTCAGCATTTCTTCCCACATCCACATTTTACAGTGCCGTGGAGGATGGTTTTTGGCACGTTATTATACCGCAACACATGATCGAACCATGTCAGCTTGAGTGTTACTATAATGGTTTCTTGAGGGCCTGCAATTGAGGATATTCTGTGCCAGACATACTCTTTTTTAGATGTACGCCTTTAAAAACAGATGATTTATTCCCTGTTTTAGGTCTGGTAAAGTTTTTGAATGCAGGTTTTTGTTACCAGTTTAGGTAACTTAGTTAACTACTTCCAAGAAGAAAGATAAATAATATGAATTTGTCCTTTCATCTTTAATAAAATAAGTGTTTTTATCTCTGCCATTCTCATAATGAAGAACTTAAAAGTTGTTTATACAAGTCAAGTGACCAGGAAAATAAAATTGCACACGTTTTTACCCTATGTCTTAAGAACGGTTTAGAAACTAGGTCACAAAAACTAAATAGGGTGCTATTTTTAGCCAAGTGGTGCTGGCAAAGGGTGATTTACTCTACATGTACATGGATCTTCTAACTTTTAAAATTGGTGTTTTATTTATATTCTTTACCAGTTATGCAGTAGCCTTAAAGTTTAGATAATAAAACTGGTTGTGAAAAGTAGAAGAAATAGTAGCATGTCAGTATTTTTAAACTTTAAATGGAACACTTTATGGCTGGCATTTTTTAAAAAGCAATTAAGTTTATAACAATAATAGTAGGCCCTATACAGATAGCTATTTAGATTATAGGGGGCTTAAAAACTCACTATTGGGACTATGATGTCAATGACTATAATTATATATACATGATACATATGTCATATGGCTTATAATTATATGGCTTCAATGGGCCATTGTTATTGTTTAGTAAGCGGTAAGGGCTTTGAAATTCACACTAAGAATAAGTCTAAGCGTACACAAAAGGCATCTGAAAGTCTATCAGTATCAGAGTTTTAGCCTAGCCTAAATTATAGGCCTAATATATAGCCTACATAAAATATAATAAAAAATATTAAATATACTAGAAGGCAAACTATGACTACTATGAGCTATACACTGACAAAGCTTACAAAAATGTAGGCCCTAAATGTTAGCATTGGAGATTCCGAAATGTAGGCATGATTTATGATTTATGTCATTTAATCATAGATTATTATGCTACATTGCACAAATCATTAATAGTATATTGCATTATTATTAAAGTAAGTAGCCCTTATTATATATTTATAGTACAGTTGTTTAAAGTTATTTAATTACTCTTATCTAAGTTTACGAATCTATAGTAGGCCCTATTTATTTATTTATATATATATATAAAGCAACTAGTGCGTGTCCTATCCAATCCCCATTGGCTAATTTAAAAACGCGACCTTATATTGTTTCATATCGAACTTTGCGATCTTGTTACTGACATGTGTCTTCCCTAGCGTAGTGGTTAGCGTCATCAACTGCCCTGCGGGCCACCTGGGTTTGATTCCTCACTGATACCTTTCTTTTTCTTTTCTACTTATTTTCCTATAAATAAAACTTTTTTTTAAAAGATTGTAAAGAATTTTAGGACTTAAAGCTTTCTTTAAATTAAATCTTTTCAGTAAGTAAAATCTAATAATTATATTTTTGTTAAATTTATTCACCATATATACTCGCATATAAGTCGTGGATAAGTCGACGCGCACCCATAGTTTAAGATTTTTTTCGTATATGTTGTCATTGCATAAGTCACACCCCGACTTCCAGGGGTTACACTGTCTTGTAACTTCTCAAAAATGCATAACTTTAAAACATAAAAGTTACTAAATATTCATTCTAATTTGGAAACTTTCCTTAAAAAATGGTTTCAGTCCTGCAAACATAATCAAATAAAGGCAGGGCTTCATTTTTTTTAAACAACCGATCAATAGGCCTACAGACGTTAGTGATATGAGAAAGTAATATATCTATTTCTTCATCTAAGTCCCCATCCCTACTCTATCCATATTGTCATACCATAGTGGGTCAACACAAAAAGAAAGTCTCTTGAAGTGCGTCATTAGACTGAAAGTCCCCTAGACTGAGTGGCGCCGATATTGATATTTGCTCTATACAAGTGCCCTAATTACCATCAACTTTCTTTGTAATGATTTTAAACGTTACTGCGCGAACAAAATTTAAAAAGGGGAGAATGCTGGCTTTGCGGAGAGATTGCTGGTTTCACCATGGTCAATAAGCTGTGTTTTTTCCACTCCTACATGCAACTAAGGAAAAATTACAAACTCTTTTGACATTTCATGCATTATTTTTATTTAGATTTGAAAAAAAAAGTTTGAGTGCAGAATGTTTCCGAAATGTCTTGAAATGTGTTGATCGGCAGAGAGTGGTTTTGAAAACATTTCTAGGACATGCGGACATGGCGCGCATGGTTTACTCGGAATGCTAAGCGCTGCCTTAGTAGGTTATAGTATAGGCCTAAGCTATAGGTCCTAAATAAAATGCATCTTAATCTTAAGCCACTAGTGTACAAACTTATACCTATATTATAGGCCTAGAGAGGCTTTTACACATTTACGATTCTTTCCATAATGTAATTAGCATTCATTAGGCCTTCAAAAAAATGCCACCTAAACTTATAAATATGCTACATTTCGGCAATACAAAATCGGTTCAAAAGTTCAAACGCAAAGGGGGTGTAGGTTTGAAAAACCTAATATATTTGTCAATTTCATTTATATAAAGATAGTATATTTACACCAATGAAAGTTTTTGTTTAATGTAAAATGTAGGCCTAAGCAATAGTCTAGTAATTCTACATCATAACAACCACAGATACGGGTGATATTTGCAGCTTTTTAATGAGAGCGTAGTGACGATGTTTTTTCAAACTTTTTAAAAACAGTGTTGAGTGTACTCCTACTTTTGTCAAAATTTTGAGTAAAAATGTGTGACTTATCTGCGAGTATATACGTTAATATCAAAAGACTTGTCTATTTGTAACCTGATTACACAATTTATTTTAAATTACTTTCGTAAATGATTTCAGTAAATAATAATCAGGCTGATCAGGCCTATATTTTAAAATTATTAGATCCCTCAAATTCTGTTCATTGTAGTGTAGTTTATATTATGAAATATTTATGTGTAGCTTATAACTATGTCGTCTATGTGTAGCCTAGTAGTAATAGGCCCTAGGCTAATTAATTTTTCCCTGGGCGAAAACAGGGTATGTTCAGAATTTAGCTTGCAGCCTCCTCTATAAATTACTACTCTATCATAGTATGATGTGTATCACTGGGACCAGATGATGAGGCAGACCAGATGTCAAAAATATTTTAAATTAAAAATATAGGCAAGTTAGGCCTAATGCCTAAATTATAATAAAATGACTAAACTAAGAATGATAAAAAATGAAGTAAAAATGAACAGATATCAGATAGTTATAGGCCTAGGCCGCTAGGCCCTAGGGCCCCTAGGCTAATGACACTAATGTTAAAATGCTTATATTATATATAATATACAAACCTTTAGCGATAACCATTTTGAGATCTTTGCAAGACTAAATAATACCCTACAATTTACGTCCACTAGTAGTAACTAGTACTATCTAAGCCAATCTAAGGACTACTGACAGAGTAGGTAAATAACTGCAGCCCTACTATTACTACTAATTAGTAATACTAATACTAAACTAATAGATCTAGTAATACTAATAGTCAGTGAGTGTCCTCAAAAAGAAGTATGTTCTGTTGGCGCAGTCCAATGTATAAAACTTCACGCATGAACTATGGACCTGCAACCAAGATCACCAGAGATATCTTGATCTGCAAGTACAAATCGAAGTACAAAGTTCAGAGTGCAGAATGTTTTTCTTTCCTTTTTTATCTCTAGCCTACTCTGAATGTTTACAGGTTTTCGTTTATCTTTTTTTTTGGTCCTTACATATAAATCAGTGGTCCTTACCACACCCTATTTTCGTTTCGTTCTCTTCTCTTTATAAAAATATTATATTTTAAGTTTCCACCTAGATATTGAGTTTAAAAAAAACAACAGAAAACAAATAACAGTCCTACCAACGTGTTTCTAAAATCCACTGAGCTCAGTGCTAAAATCACTTAAGGGGGTTAAACAGCTATTATTAAGAAAATTAAATGCACTAGTCTAGTACAGAACATATAATTTTTAATCGATTTCAATGACTTTAATAAACATCAGAATAATAATCTATGTTAGGCCTACAGTAGGTCTAACATAGACTATATTATTCTGATGTTTTTTAAAGTCATTGGCCGCCTAATATAGTTATTCTATAAAATTTATTGAATCTATAAGACGAACTGTCTTCTATTCATAAGAACGAATGGTGTCCTCATAGTCAATTGACTACATTATTTCTGACTCTATGTAGGCTACATTATTACAGAGAGTGAATTGAGCCTGTTCTCTCGCCTATGTTAGATCTTAAGTAGGCTAATTATTTACTCTCTTCAGCGCTGAAAACGACCGTTCCCTCCACCAGAGCCTATTCACAAGCCCGAGTTTACTCTCCTGTCGATCTCTGTAGTCTTCTTGCATCGACAAATAGAATAAACTGCCTGCACGTGGCCTGGCAATGCTAAGCGTGGATGCTGCAGGCGAGAGAGAGGGAAAACGATTCGAAGAGGCCTAATTATAGCATTATTGCGCGCAGGGCTGTAAGTTACATTATGAGCGCCCTGTTTTGGCAAAATGTAACCAATGAATTCTTATAATATTATTTTCGATAAAGCTTTTTGATAAGGCAAGCCAGGCTTTTGAGCTTATGTAAAGATTCCCCCTCCGGGGCCCCTAGGCTGCTGGTCCTTGTAGGCCTAGGCAGAAATCCGGCAATGTGCATTAAATTGTCATTGTGTAGATCGATATCTGCCGCCCTACAGGGGTTTTGGGCCTAGTGGACGTAATAATCTTCTATCGAGAAGGAATAACGTCTGTAAAAAAAACTTATAAATATAAATCTAGGATAGGCCTATCTCTTTGCAGAAAATGTTTTTTTTTTAAATTGTTATCTCCCCTTTACCAGCACCATTCTGTTTTTCTTTCTGGATTGTCCCCCCTCGTTAACATTTTCAGCTAAAGCTAAATTATAGTCTAATAGCCAATAATACGTATCATATCACTCAGTTATTAAAGATTTTCATTTTGTTCAGTACTTATCTATGCTGCAGGGACATGGAAGCCCAATGCACAAGTTGAAATTAACTTGAAATACGTCTCATGGGTTTTAAAGAAAGAGCAAATCCCAAAATAATTAAGTTAAAAAGACAATGGGTATTTAAACACATCTTAGATGAAATATAGTTAAAAAGAAGATAATGGCAGTGCCAATTTTTTTTTCCATGGACAGGACGAGGCTTACTGGTATAGTAAATAGCATTGAGAATTGAGATGAACTAACAAAAATGGAAATAGGAATAGTGTAAGACCACTGAAACATGAAGAAGAAACATGGAAGCCATGGGTCTGACATGAAGTTATCTCGTCCAGGATATGGAGGCTTGGTAAAATTTTATTGCTGCCTTATGCTTCACTATGAGTGTCAGAGAATATGAGATAGATAGAGAAAAAAGGAGAGAGAGAAAGAGAATAAGGGAAACAGGGAGAGAAAGAGATAGAGAGAGAAAAAAAAGAGTAATATAGAGAAAGAGAGAGAAAGACAGAGAAAATAAGAGAAAGAGGGAAAGAGAGAGAGAGAAAGAGAAAGAAAGAGAGAGAGAAAGCAGAGAAAGAAGGAAAGAGAGAGAGAGAGAGCATTAAACCTTTCTAGTATCCACATGAAAGAAACAACACAGACAAATTCGTGTATATTCTTGCATATTCCATGTAATTTTATTAACCATTTACACATTCTTTAATAAAAGGTCATATAAAAATAAGACACTTTAAAAGAAAAGGATTTATTTAAAAATATGATAAATCCCATTTCCTTAAATTGTACACATATGCAACACTTTCATAAATGGTGTATTACCTCCTCCTTCTTCCAATACACAAAAACAACAACAAAAGAACTCATGTTATAAAACCATTTTTATAATCTACAGATGTAAGATTTAACTAGCAGATTATTACATGCTATGCACATCTGAGGTTTAAGTCCAATTAGATTTAAATGATGTTAAATTGCTGGTTAACCTGACTAGATTCCAAAATTGTAGTCTTTAAAGCTCAGGCTAACAGTTGTTTTTTTACCCACAGATAGATCATCCCTAATAATATAACAAATTACATATTTTATATATCGCTATTCATAACAGTTATTCTTTGAATGCGCTTTACATTTACCCTGTGTAATTAATGGTTTCACCAGCTTATAGAAATTACTATCATTACAGAGCAATATAACAGACCAATAAAATAACAAACCCTCATAAAAAATCACTAGATCTAAATTTATCTAAATATATATAAATATAAAAAGGACATTTGTTTTTTTCTAAAAAAAAACAATAAAAGAAATGCCCAAACTTCTATTTAGAAAAAATACATTGACATGTACATTGCTTAGCAATACAAGCAGTGGATTTGATGTTAAGGCTTTATATCACTTTATTAAACATAAAGGAAACATTCAACAATATATTTTTAAATTGAAAGACTCTGGATTTATGTTTGTCATCATAAAAAGAAACGAATTGTTGAAAAACACCCAAATTATAACATTATTCCATTTACTACAAATGGTTACTACAAATGAAATTTTATATACGTTTTTAAGTCTTTTATTTTCTTTAGGCCCATAATAATTAAGTTATAATTATTCCTTTTGAAATCACCTAAGTTTAATTTTTAAGACTTAATATTTATGTACTCAATCCAATATTTATACTATATGAAACTCTCATGTTCATAAATTTTCAGCTTAAATAAAATTAGTATAGGATTTGTAAAATAATAAAATACAATAGTATTTATGTAAAACACCCAACTTGTCAACTTCAAAAATAATTAAACTTGATTCGTTTCATTTTTAATTCTTTCAGAAAGAAGATTAAAATTCTCTTTAGTAGGCCTAGAAATAAAGACAAATATACAATTATAGAAATTTTCATTTGTAACAACCCTGAATTGTAATTACATACAAAATAATATTATCAACAATAACATTTGAAGTAAAATGAAATTCATTAATTATTTATTCATCAAGTTACACTTTCATGATTATATTATATTTTTGCTTGATTATTTTACAACATGTATAATTCTATGAAAGAAATGTTCCAGTGGAATGTCCCAGATACATAGAGACATTGATTTCACTTGTCACTTCAATATTCATTTGATGCCAATTGCTAATGTTTTTTCATTTTTTTATGCTGTATAGCTATGTGGTAATTTACACTGTTGTGACGTGTATAGCTTGGATTTGTTTAAATGACTTGAAAATCTCAACAACATTCACAGTTAGATTCTGTCACTCTTAGTATTCATATAAAGAACATTAATCAATGTTCATAAACTCACCCAGATCAAGTAATCACCACACAATATATATAATAAACACTTTACAAATTATATGCTGCATACATTAAAACATTATACACAGGTCTAAAATTAAACAACTGTATACAAACCATTTTTTCTAATTCAGTTATTACATGTAAAAAAAAAATAGAAATTAAATATATGACAGATTTTATTTCAGTTTTCTAATTTAAGATTGCTTATGAATTCGTAAATATGGAAAAAAAGGAAAATGACCTGTTTTCATTTTGAAAGAGAATTAATTAATCATTAACCTCTATCTCTTGAAAAGTTTATATTTGAATTTCATTTGATAAAAAAAGTCTTTATTTATTTAAATTCTATTTTTTTTTAAATGGATAAATTGTGTTTGTTAAAAATTGGCTTTAAGAAAAAAAACAAAAAACCTAGAACTAGAATTAAAATTAAACAAAATTACAACAAAGAAATGCTTATATTTATATGCTGATCACAGTCTAGATTATATACACACAAGATTATTTTTCTTACAAGTATCTTGTATAATATGATTTTTATTTAAATGCACCTCTCAGTTGTAGTTCAAGTATTTTTGTATTTATACTGTTTGAATCTTTATTCAATTTTGTTATAGTATTTGCATATATAAGGTGGATAAAAATATAAAATCGAATACAAAATGTAGTAGTGAGCCAAGCCTAAATTAAAACTTGTTTACATAAAAGTCTAATGTTGTATATCCAGTTCTAAATTTAAAACCAAAATTTACTTTGTAGAATGAAAGCACCGAGTTATTATTTTAAAACTTTAGTGAAGGTCTCACTGATTCACTAAATCATAACTAGTGATTAGGACATAACTAATGTACTTATGAATGTCAATAAGGACAGTACAACTAGAATAAATGCTTGACTGGACAGTGGTGGGCTTGAACTTGGTTCAGCACAGGTTTTGCAACAGTTAGATGCATAGCCGTTACATGATGGAATACTTTTGCAGGTATAAGGGAACCTGTCTCCATATTCACAACCTGTTTGGATGACAGAAGATGATATACAAATTAATGGAATGTTCAAATTTAATCATGATCAAAATCCAAGATTATAAACTTAAACCAGAAATTAATGAAGCATAAAAACCCCAATAGTCATTAGTCTGGAAGTTGTACCTCAAAATATAGATACGATAAGACTATTAAACCACAACGAAGCAAAGACCCAATAACTATCAGTATAGAAGGAGCTCCTGTAAGACAACGAGAATAATGTGGATTATAGAATTCAGATAGTTCATTTAAATATCAGGAAAATGATGTGCATGTTACTGTGTGAATCACTATACAGATCTACTCATCATTTTGACATCTCACCTAAAATATCAGAGTTGGCCCTCCGACATGAAGCACAGCATACATTTTGCATCTCTGCCTGGTAGCAGTATTCTGGGTTCATGATTGAAGCTGTAGTGCAAGACATGTTGTTGACCAAGATGCTTGGGTCGTCGTTGCACACTGTGTTCGTTGCTGTTATAGTTATCCCCGAACCTGGAGCTGTAAGAACAAACAAGGGGGATAATAGATGCTTACATGTAACATAAAGTACAATTACATAAGTAATGTCCCTTTAAATAGCTCATATTTTCATGAATGAAGAAGAGATAAACACGGCTTACACTGGGAGAGAGAGAGAGAGAGAGAGAGAGAGAGAGAAAGAGAAAGAGATAGACAGAAAGAGAGAGACTATCCATCCATCCCTGTGGCACTACAGCCCATGTAGGGCTTTGGCCTGCTTCACCACCTCCTTCCATTCGGGCCTATCAAGCTTTTGCAAATCTGCTTCTACAGCTTCAAGCCATCTTTGTCTTGGTCTGCCCCTAAGCCTCTTTCCTTTTGGTCTCTGGTGATATACTGTTCTGGCTGCTCTGCCTTCTGCCATTCTTTCCAAGTGGCCTGCCCACCTCAGTCTGCCCTTCTTTATTAAGAGAGAGACTAGTGTGTTGAAATAATTGCCTTTCTTACATTCATTTTTAGTCAATTCTATTGAGCTGGGTAAACTCAGGATTACGATCCAAACTCGAAAACAAATCTTAACCTTCACCAGGATGCCAACCTGGGACCTTTGGTACGCATGACCAGTGCGCTGCCACTAGACCAGCGCGTCCTATAATAAAATGTATAATACGTAGGCCTATCACTTAAATAAATGACCAGTCGGTTATGTTTAAAAAAATATATTTGTCAGTTTACATCTACTTTAGCAATAGACAAAATATCGCTTAATGGAAGCCGTCTCATTGCGGACCAGCATCAGTGGGCCACTGATCATAGCTCTATCTAAGTTTTAAATTATTAATTAGCTATATATTTTTCTAACCTAGAAATTATATCCGTGTTCTTAGGTGTGAATTGGCAGTGATATACAAATAGAATTATTATTAGTATATTAATGAATTTTTTTTTTATCAGAGGTAAACAGACTACCAGTACACCTTTATATCCCTGTATGCCCCCCCCCCTTTAATCTTTGACACATGGTTTTGGGCATCGCCTATAATATAGTCGAATAAAGACAACAGCACCAACACATGTGCCAATTTACCTGGCGTTACCACCATAAGCAGTGGTGACCTAAGGGTGGTGGTGGCCCTGGTGGTGCCTCTGGTAGTGCCTCTGGTGGTGCCACTGGTTGTCGCGGGGATGGGGTTTCCTTGCTTGCAAGTGGCACAGCATTTCTGGATATCACCTGGACTGCCCCATTTGCATATATCTTGATTGCAGCCAAATGCTTTATCTCCGTATTCACAACCTATAAACAATGAGTGCAGTCCATATTTAATTCACTATTTCGTTCCATATTTAATTCACTATTTCGTTCCATATTTAATTCACTATTTTGTTCCATATTTAATTCACTATTTTGTTCCATATTTAATTCACTATTTCGTTCCATATTTAATTCACTATTTCGTTCCATATTTAATTCACTATTTTGTTCCATATTTAATTCACTATTTCGTTCCATATTTAATTCACTATTTCGTTCCATATTTAATTCACTATTTTGTTCCATATTTAATTCACTATTTCGTTCCATATTTAATTCACTGTTTCGTTCCATATTTAATTCACTATTTCGTTCCATATTTAATTCACTGTTTCGTTCCATATTTAATTCACTGTTTCGTTCCATATTTAAGTAACCATTTCGTGGTGCATTGGTGAAGTAGGATGCAATCAAAGTGTAATTATGATGGAGTTAAAAATTTTAGGCCTACGTTAAAAAAAAATAAAAAAGTTTTGTTTACATTTAAAAAAATTGAGGCAGTTAAAATTTAACAATGGTAACAAAGAAATTATATGTACGAGATATATATAGATCTATATAGCTTTAGTAGCATTTTAAAATTTGCACATGTTATTGAATTTTGTATAAACATCTCTGATCTTTACTTTACATCTCTTAAAGTAAAGATTTACGTGGTGTCCAGCTAGGGGACAAATAATCGTGACCAAAACTAGACCTTAATATTGTATTGCTCTTTGTATCAAATACTATCATACTTATGTTAATGATGACTCCTTCATTGCAGTTAAAATTAGCAAAATCATCTATAACTTTTTTAGCTTGAAATAAGTTATTTAAACGAATGTTTTTGTTGATTTTTTCGGGAGGGGGGGGGGATTGTTGGTAGGGTTTTGAGTATGGGAGATAACCAGTGGCATGACTATTTAAATCATTTTTTTTTACTCTCTTGGTTGGTCCATTTAAATTTACAAATTTCGCTATAAGCTTTGTTAGTATCTACAGATCCTTTACTGCATAATCACAAAACTGTAGGGTCTACAATAATTAATAGTAAATATCAGTTCATTTTTAAGTTGAAATATGACATACAAGAATAATAAAAAAGATAAACGTTTCAAAGCTAATATAAACATTATAAACATTTTTTTTAAAGCCACATCAACAATACTACCTTGTATTGGTCTGTACATCTTCTTGCAGGTTTCACAACATCGTCCTGTCACTACATCCTGGTAACAATAGCCATTGTAGTTGCCGATAAACTCTTTACAACTTTTGCCTTCAAACGCTTTTCCAGGTTGGTCACCATACACACAGTTCTCTGAGCAATAAAATATGGGAAGGTATTATTGAACTAGCTTGAACATGTATTGTTCAATAAGATATTTAAGATTACCTTTGAAATATCCCAGGTCATATCTAAGCGAGATAACTAGGACTTAATTGCAACAACAATCATATTATAAAGGGAAGGAATCTTCATTATAGGCTCGTTAGTGAGTTTCATCCTTACCGCCCCCCCCTAGCCCCCCCCTTCTACCTCCACGACAAAACAAACAACCAACATCAATCAAAAACGAAACCAAGCCAGGGGGAGTGAACTCAATGTTAAAACAGTTTTTTTTTCAAATCTATCACAACACTACAAGCCGATTGAAATTTTGTTCAGCGTTGATCGCCTTTTGCTACATTTTTGATGATCTGAAAATGTTTACTTTACATCCGCAATATTGTCATTTCATTAAGCAATTAATTTATGCAGGAGAACGGTTTGGTGCACGAGACGGTCGGGTCATCGGGTTGTTATAGTCATGGGACAGTTCATAAACTACATCAGCTGATTTGTCAGACTTACCCTCTTTCCCATTTTCTGTTTTTTTTTGTTTTATAGCCTACTATTATCACATAAAGGTTGAAAGTAATTATTTTGACGCATATTGAAGACAAACTTTTGACCATTTTGTTTGTGACTTCATATAATTAAAACTCTGCTTTTGTAAAAATTGAAAAAAAAAACACACACACGCAAATGATACCCTTTCACGAATACAATGCACAGTTGGTGTTATTTTTAGACAGCCCCTAATTGTATAAATGTGTTGAATTTAGGGCGAGAAATGCCAACTATTGTTCTGGTATAAAGAATTAGCGGACAGTCAGAAAAGTTTGACATCACAACGTAGGTCTATCTTATGTCGGAATAAACAGTATTCGCGTGTACATATATGTTTACGTCTGTTGTTCGTTGTCTGTATTCTGTAATTGTCGTCGGCGCATAGAACTGTCATCAACGGGATATGAGCTATACAAGAACTATTATTATTATTTTTAGGGCAAATCTGGTATTAAAGCCATGCCAGTTTGTTTCTTTTTAATCTCCCGAGCCTTGCGGGTGTCCTTCAGTCTACACAACTCCGACGGGTAACTGACATTAGTTGGGAGAAAGTTAAAGTGGTTGGGCATTAGGGACTACCATGGTCGGCGCTGCAACAAGTAGGCCCATGGAGTAACTTTATTTATTTATTTACTATTGATTTTTTATAATTAAAATTTACACTCAGTAGGCCTAACAAAATGCGTGCATGAGCTTAGTATGGCACTTTGGCTGAAAATTGTGCTGGCCACACACATTTCTTTCATGATTTATGAAGTAGCTGGAAAAACGCTAAAACAAAGTTGTGTTTTTTTTCCTCACCATCATCTACTGCTGGGGCTCCTGGAACATAGACACACTCACCGCTGAGGCATTCCTGTAAAGTAAACGAAACAAATAGTCATCATTTACCAGTGATTATTATTGTGCATTAACTGAGTAGTCGAGCTTGACCAACGACCGAATCCACGTATTCGGATGTAATATTTGCCGGATTCGGATACAAACCGAATATTAGCGGCAACTCCGGATATTTTCTATTATATGCAAAGCTTTTTATCTGTACCCCCTCCCACTCACATTTTGCTCTCTTCCCAATGTCCATTTAGGCACTTACTTTAAATTACATTAATAGCCAGTGTTTAGAATTCGTAAAAACTTATCAAGCCCTGATTATGTATTTAAAATGTTGATATTTATTGACATATTATTACATTCTCTATAACGAATTTAGGACAGCTAGACAGGCGTAATCAGGACAGGATTGAGGAAATCAATAGATTTAGTACCTTTTCGTTTCCGCAGGTTGTTCCCTGGGCCGCGGCCTGTTCGAAGCACATGCTTTCTGTGTAGGGGTCATAGCAGTACATGGTCGTACAGATGGTAGTAGCGTTGCCGAATTCTATGCCCTGTAAAATGAAACATACAATTACGCTTAGAATTGCACGATTATAACCTGCTAGAGAATTGCACGAGTATAACCTGCTTTTATTTTTTGGGGGTGTCGTTACTTGATCATGCATTGGTTTAAATTACAAGTTATGGGCTTCCGCTGACCCCTTGGGGTCTGCAAGATATCTGAAGGGTTCAATGAGCACTGACACTAGTATGTTATATCCAATGAATAGTTCGATCATTTTCTTGGGTCAATTTGTTACCAACTGTCAGCTTGTTGCCTATTTAGTAGTCTATCTCTTGATAATCAGAACTTCATTTTTCTACATTTTTCTTCTTATTTCTAAAATCCAGTATCTGTGTCTTTTATGGCCCGGTACCGGGTCGAGTACCAACCTTCGGTGGAAAAGCTGTAGACATTTGAAGGAGAAAACTACTTACCCTGCACATTCTGGATGTATTTCCGTACATCATCTGACACTGTCTGTCCGCTGTGAACTCCTGGCCCGGCATTCTACCGCTTATGTTGGGCACGCCCTTCAGGATTTCTGACTTCTGGAGCAGACACTGCTGTCCACGTCTGCGGATCGTAGAAAGGTGGGAAATGAGGAAGGGGAGAGGTTGAAATTATGTAGGAAATTGTCAAATCTTCTCCATGAAATCTTCAACTAATATTTATTTCCTACATCTGTCAGGGTCAAACAACAGTCTTAGTTATAGAAATTCCATCTTAAACCTACAAAAAAAAAATCAGTCTTAACTGTGTATTTTCTTTATACTTGATGGCGCACATTGATAAATCCTTTTTGAACGCACTTGAACTCACTTTCCGAATATTTTAAAATTATTAAAAATGAAAGCGATGTTATTAACTTCAATTTGTCTTATTTCTGTGTTTTTCTTTTTCTTTTTTTTTGTTTTCGTTTTTTAGGTAGGAGGCGCGGAGCGAAATCTTTGTAAACCTAATACATAACTGAAATGCATATAAAAGAATTTAGTCGAAAACTTCGTTTTTATTGGCTGTTTCTTTTGTTCTGAAATCTGTCTTACCAATCTATCACTCATGTCGACTAAACATGTTTAGTTTTAGTCAAGGGTAATCAAACAGACGTTCCTTTGATCGAGATCAATACCTAAAAGTATAATTACTGCCTGATTCTTTTTTGTAACTTACAAATTATTTGTAATCTTAATATAAATATGAACGTTGTTTTGATTTGTTTGAATTTTTGTATCAAAAAATAATCCCAGCCAATGAGTTTAATTGACTGTACATGTAATACGACGATATTGAGCTACTGTTCCTAACATTTCTTAATGTTCTTTTAGAATGTAGATTGAAACCAGACTAATACACTTCCCGTTCCCTGAGATAAACGGTTAAGGATCAAGTGATCTACCGCTCGGCCAAAATTTCAAACTGTTCAATCTGCACGATTCTTCCATGGCTGAGAAAGTAGCTTGCTGCCCATGTCTAATTAGGATTTAGGAAGCCTTGGCCCATGTGAATGTAATTCACAACAGATGGCATAGATAAGTAGAGCTTAAACATGGCTACTGTGATTGTTTTCTTCCCCACCCATAGAAACACAAGTAAATACTCACGGTGTAGTTAATAATCCGTCAATGAATGTTTCTATGAAAGTAATACTGCAGGGCGAAAACTTCCACGGGTTCAGTCTGTTGGCGTCTGTTTCCTTAAAGCTGGCGCCGGCCATTATGTAACGGTCAGTTGAGATGCATTTGTTATTGTCTCCATCGTGACTGGATCCCAAACTGTAGGCGACAAAAACAACATAACAAAATTAAAACCTATAACATTACTAGATGTTCTCAGTGGAGGGATTATTGTTTGTATATAGCAACATTAGCCGAACAATATAACACTAATTTATGTGGTGGGATTCTTCTGCTTGTTTCAAGCAGGCTGAGGAACGGTTCACTTTCTTTCAGTAAAAGTCAGACCAACATATTGGTGCGCCTTTATTTCCCCTGTAAATATGTTGTGTGACTGCAAACTGTCTGGGCACTGCAGGCTGAAAGGGGAATAATAGTGGAATTCTGAGATTTTGGACAATCAAATAGGAAGTGATCTAGCGCTTCAAGTGCATGGGACAAGAGAGAGGCGCTGTATGCAGCTAGTTATATGGGTATGGTTTATTCTGATGAGGTGGCATTTCGGGACAACATGTCCTGTTCTCATCACATTGGATCACATTTAGAGAGAACAACTGTGTTGTTTTTTCAAACCACCAATGCAATGAAACACTATGGCCTTCGCCATAGATTGCTATTAACTAGGCGTTCTTCTACATGGGAGGAGCGTCTATAACATATAATAAAACAAATATATATATTTATAATTTTTAAGACACTTTTTATTCACTATATTATAATCAGAGCTGTTTTCAGATTGATTTAAAAATGACACTGAGTTTCTATATATTCCATTTTTAAAACAGTATTAAACTTTCTGTTATGTTCTATATTTAAATATACATTGAACATTCCTATATGCTCTACATTAAATTTTTTTTTATCTTTCTCTATATGCTTTATATTTTAAACTATATTACCCTTATTTATTTGTTCTATATTTCAAAAGACGCTGTTCTAGATTCTAGAGTTTATTGGATGTTTCGTCTTTATTAGCTCTCGTGCACTTTATCACTTACCTATGTGCAACTCTCATTTACATGATCACTTACCCGTGTGCCAACTCGTGTGATGCGGTATCGACAGCCTGGAACCCCCCTAGATCCTCCACAATGGACACGTCTGTCCCGTCCGTGCGACATACGGTTGATGTATAGGCAAGGCCTGCCACAAAAACGGAAAAGAAATATCAAAACATTTGTAATTTGTATAATTAAAATGAACTGTTTCCGGTCGACAACTTTTATATTGCATCGTGGCAGAATTACAATTTGATTTTTAACTTTTATAATTTATCACTCATTGCCTTGTTTTAAAACAAAAGGGACGTTATAAATTGAATTACTTCTTGTGTAGTGGTCAGTGGTCATACTTCAATAAGTTAAACCAACGCCAGATAAAGCTCGAATGAATTGGGGCGTGTGTTTTAAATTATTACAAATTTAAGAATGTGAATTAAAAAGTAAAGTACCCGTCGGACCAAATTGATCATAGGGCTGGTGAAGCAACGTCCACCAGTTTCTTTGGCCACGGCATGCTAGGGGATGTGTGTCCAGCACAATGCCCAGCCGCCTTTCCTTTACCCCAACTAATGTCAGGTACCCACCAGAGCTGGATAGACTCAGAGACACCTTCGGGTCCCGGGAAAAAAATCCTAGCCTTCGCCAGGATTCGAACCCAGGACAATCGCCACGCCAGCAATGAAATATGCCCAAGATGATGCCAACTTTTTAACTTTATGACTAGGCATTATTCTTTCAGATCAAATTACTAATGACGCAGAAACCTTTCAACAAGAACATAAGTAGGCCTAATTTTTTTACTGTGAGTATACATCAAGTTTTCTGCTCACTAATCTCCAGCTGTAGGTTTACTTACCAGTAGTTGTGTTTGTTGACTTTCCACCATTAATTGAAACTATGTCATACCTTTAAAAAAAAGTGGAAAAAAATCCCAATTAGGTAAATGACATTTAACTTAAGGAAAAATTAAAATATTATATTTTTTATTTCAATATTTCTGAACTGATGCAGCGTGGTGTAGTCTTTCTCTTTTGGCTTAGCTTTTCATGGTCGTAAAGATTTGCAAAGAAAGAAGTAAAGATTAGTTGAGCATTGTGCTGGCCACACAATTCCACCTTCCGATACGCGCCAGGGAAAGAAAATAGTTTGTGAAATTTGCTTCGTTAGTCCTATGTTTGGTTTGCAAACTGTACTATACCTATCCAGACGCATGGCATAAATATGACGATATCAATATATTAACTCTTTCCCGCTCAGTTGTACTTTTAAGTCACTAAACATTACATACAAGTAGTAAGAATAATAGCGGAGATTATAATCCAAATTGTACACCAATTACACATGAATGTGTTAAGTTTGTAAGATGGAAAAAAAGACAACCATGACGTGTTTTTCCTATTGGTTTAGTTCTTGTAGATTGTTTAATGACCATTAAGCATTTATTGTAATAAGCGTGAGTTGGAAAGACGTAGACACTTTTCATAAACAATATTCAAGGGCAAGTACATAGTCTATATTATATTCTATTTCTTCCCGAGAGGCATTTGGTAAAGAAATCCAAAACTTTAGTATTATTTAAATACCTTATGAAAATTCAAGACTAAGCGTATAATGCAATAATCTCATTAGAAGTACTGTCTGTAACATATAAGATGAGTTTACTGATTCAAATTGTCCAATATATAGATATGTATACGATATATCACAGGTTATTTGTAAGGGCGAGTTGTATCCTGGCGAAGCACACACTCACGAACGATACCCATACTCTTATACCGGTACAAACGCACATTAAAATAAGGCTTTAAAAAGGCTTCAAATACAAATAGTGTAGCTATTAGGTTCTTTGTCACACTGCTCAACCCAGTTTATCAAGCTAAGTCTTCAATTTTGATAAAAGAACTGTCATTTGAATGGACTCCTGGCTTTCCTGGCTAGTAGACAATCTAAGCTCAACCCAGTTGATCAAAATAAGTCTTACATTTTTATACAGAGCTGTCATTTAAATGGATTGTTGGTTTTCCTGAATAGTAGACAATCTAAATGTAAAGTGCAACGTGTGTACACATGTTCTAATTTAAAAATACAGAACAAAAAAAAAATAGAATGTTACAATAACATCAACTAAAGTTGTGTGCATGTCTGTATCTACATTTAATTGGGTTTTTAACAAACATATTCACTCAAGACTAACCCTGTAAACAGCATGACGTGGTCAGCATATGGAAATTTCTGTAAATTAACATAGTCCTTGAAAGTTGTGAGGGCGCTCTGAGCGCTCACCTCGTCCCATGGTTTGTCTGCCTTCTTGTACGTCTCTGTGAAATATGCAGCGTTTACGGTCTGAGGAAAGGGAAGAATTAATGAGACCTTTCGCCCAAGTGTAAACTTGCTATAGGTCATTTTATTGGTCTTTGCTATAGGTCAATGCTATTGGTCATTGATATTAGTCATTGCTATAGGTCATTGCTTTTATTAATTGCTAAAGGTCATTGCTATAGGTCATTGCTAGTGGTCATTGCTATAGGTCATTGTTATAGGCCATTGCTGTTAGTCATTGCTAGTGGTCATTGCTATTGGTCATTGCTGTTAGTCATTGCTACAGGTCATTGCTAGGGGTCAAGGCTATATGTCATTGTTATAGGCCATTGCTGTTAGTCATTGCTAGTGGTCATTACTATTGGTCATTGTTATAGGCGATTGCTGTTAGTCAGTGCTATAGGTCATTGATTTAGGTCATTGCTTTAGGTCATTGCTATATGTTCTTGCTTTAGGTTATTGCTATAGATCATTGCTATAGGTCCTTCCTGTATGTCATTGCTGTATACAACATTGCTATAGGTCCTAGCCATAAGGCATTCTTAAGATGCGCTATTGAGAGCAGAGCGTTTTTTTTTTCGTGCTCATTCCAACAGCCAAGCACATATCGTACATACATTCCTAAAGTGTACATACATTGAGAGTGGCTGGGAATGAACAGACATTTCTACGGGTCATGTATATTGGGTCTCCAGGGGGGGGGGGGGGGTTCATTATGCAATCCCAAAAAGAGAAACCTAATCTGAGATTCTCTTTTTCGATAAGTGGTATATTGGTTCGTAATATTAAATTTTTTGGTCCTGTTGTCAATTTTAGCATCTAATTTACTGGTTGGATTTAGGAACGGCATAAAGTCGTAGACTTATAACCATAAAATAATGTTAGAGATAAGACGCTTTGATTTTACTACAAAGATGACCATCGCAATACATACCAAAATGGATAATTTATTATTTGGTTTTCTACATAATAAAGTAGGAAATGCATTAGCTAAATTAATTTTGACATAAAACTATTACAGTATGAATTAGTTTATCTTTTAGGCTATTATACTATGAAGTGCAATTAATTATATCAATATTTCTCATGAGAAATTACCTCACAAATAACTATCTGAATAAGTCTCACTATCATTCGGTATTTGGAAGTTGTTATTCCCTCGTATCGGAGATCAACCTGAAAAAGTTGAAACAAAACAAAAAAATGAATTAAAGAAATTATAAAATCTATCCAAAAATAATAACAAAGTGGAGGGAGTAAGACTAAAGACCATAATTTTTCAGTTCATTTTACGCATCTATGCAATAATTTAATCGACATAGGGCCTATTATTATTCGTAATCAATGGGAAAAAAGTTCTTTTCTCGTTGCTACAATAGGAAATGATATTTGTATTAACTTATTTTTAAGAATTCTTAAATGTTACAGAAAATTTCAGAGACTTTATAAAAAATTAATTGTTTATATTGTAAACGTAAACAACAAAAAAACAACAACAGGGTCATGGAAAAAATGAGGCATTAATTTTGTTTAGCTATTGCACATTGCATGGATATAGATTCTCTCCGAGGATAAGTTCATTGACGAAGTGAATGGATGGGATTGTTTTATAGATGGAGAATGAAATGCATGAATTGGCAACATCCACGGCTTAAGAGCATATGTTTGAATAAAAGAGCAATTATGCCGGACAGGTCATCGGCAGAGAATGCCAAATAGTAAGTAAGTAAAGTAATCTTGTCTGACCAAGCTGAATCAGCAAAAGGCCCATCCACCATAGAGCCTACTTTGCTTGAACTAATGTCAGGTACCCAGTCTCGAATCCAGGAAAAAAATCCTAGCCTTTACCAGGATTCGAACCCGCGACTTTCGGTACGCCAGTCAAATGCGCTGACGCAACAATGCCCCATTAATGTCTATAACAGTGGTGTATAAGGGCATATAGCACACAATTCTAGATGAAAATGACCAAAGGAAAGACCCAGGCTGCGATAGATGGATGGCGTGGAAAATGGATGTACGACAGTTGGGGACCAAGAAAGGAACATACAAAAATCATTAGATAGATCTGAGAAGGAGGTAGTGAAACAGGTCAATGCCATTTATGAGCATTTAGAAGCAGCCGCCATAGTTGAAGTCCCACATGGCTAGGCAAATGATTGGCTTTCATGGGCTATCTAGACAGATGATTGGGTGGATGATTGGCATTCATGGGCTGTAGTGCCAGATGGTTGGGTGATGATTGGCTTTCACAGGCTGAAACGCAACAAGGCTAAGTGAATTATTGGCTTCCATGGGGGTTAGCACCACAAGGCTGAGTGGATGATTGGCCTAAGAACACGGTATAAGCTGCCAGAATCATACTTTTCCCATTGACCTTTGAGCTTCCCTATGTTATCAAAACGTTATTTAAAAAAAAAAGCACTGACCCCATTAAAAATAAAGGCGAAGTACTCTTGTATGGACAGAATGGCCCTGTCTCTGGCTTCACCGGCATCGGCCATGAAACGTCTATAGACAGCGTAGTCTACCACGGCCACAACGTCGAGGAAAATGTCCGGCTTCGCCTGTCTTCGGCGACGCCCGCCGCCGCCAGCTTTTCGCCCCGGTGACGTGGGCGTAAAGGGCGTCGCTGGAGACGTGGAGCCTTGCTCCCCGTGAGGCGTGAGAGAGGGATTAGCGAAGTTACTTTGAGGAACTGCAAGCCTTATCTCTGGTGCTGAAAAATAAAATTAATATTGACGCCGATAAAACAACAAATTTGGGCATTAGTAGGGGTGTGGTAGGGGGAGATAAGTAGACGAGGGTAACTTGTTTTCCAATCAACATTGCACTTTCTATGTTTGGTAATGTTTTGCAATCAACATTGCACATTCTATGATTGGTAATGTATTGCAATCAACATTGCACAATTCTATGTTTGGGACGCATAACAATATTTTACATTAAATAAGCAGGTAAATATCACCTTTCATACCCACGTGATCAATAGCAGAGTTCAAAAGTTAATGTGGCCACGGCATACAAGAGGATTGTGTGGCCAGCACAATGCCCTGACGCCTTACATATCCCCAACTACAATAAGGAATCCGTCAGAGCTGGGTTTATTCAGGGACAGCCTCCAGACCCGGGCAAACCTGGATTCGAAACCTGAATCTGTCCAAAGTTTTCTCTAGCTTATCACAAACCAATTTAGATCTAGACTATAGCCTACCCATAAGTGTAAAATATGTCATTGTCTAGTTAGTGTTTTAATTAAATTCGGTCTGAATCAACAAAGACATTTAGTAATTTTTTTTTTATAGTACTTATAGAATAGGCCTAAACCAGATTGTCGGAAAAAATATGAACTTTGGACCTTAGCCTATTATATAGGCCTCTAAATATAGATATAGTTATTTACTTAAAAAAAATAATAATTAAAATACATTTTTCACGCTTCCTTGTCCATTTTTTTGTATAGAAATGTACAATCTTTCCTAAACCGTCGTCAGTTTTGACAATTTTTTCCCAAACTCTGCCATCTAGTACGAATTCTGCTGAACTTACCATACTGTTCGAGACACTTACGTAAAGATTATCTAATATTATAATAAATATATTTCATGAATGTGAAAATAACTGCGTTGCTAACTCACGTGCTTCCAAAAAATCGTAGCCAACTGCGGGCTTCTGGTTGACCGTCTCCAAGACATACACTCCGTCATCGGGTGAGGAAGAGGAGTTCACAGCAGAGCTGTCCCTCCTGTAGCGAGGATGATCTTCTGGTAGTATGGAGTGTTTGGAACCTGAGACTACGAGCGTCCCTTCCTGGAATGCAACAGCAAAACGACAAGCGTAAAGAACCGGTAAACCATAAACCAGTGTTTTGATGATAGTGTGCAAAAGATGGACTTTTTATTTATTTAGCGTGCCAACATCCTATAATTCATCCTGCTCTATCACTTAATTTCTTGTACTAGATTTGCTTTTTTGGAGATGTTCTGCGTGCCATTGGAAATTGCTCTGTGTGCCAAATATGGCATGTGTGCCGTATGTTGCCGACCCTTGCCATAAACTATTTCAAAACAAATGTAGGTCAAATTAAAACAGAAAAAACAACAACTCAATTTAAGTCTCACTGAAGAAACTGGAGAAATGTTTTGCTTAAATAATTTAAAATATTTCAAGAAAATTGTTCTTTTTGTGTGTGTTAACGTACAATGTAATAAATATACTAATATCTAAAGATTTAAAGATGTACGGAATCAAGTAAACATTAGCCTACATGATACATGAATTCACATTAAATTTGGGTAAAAATCCATCATTGTAGAATTAGAGCGCGCCGAGCATGGTGAATTTGATAGCACAGAGGTATGGGAGAGAACACAATACTAACGACTAGGATCATCAATATTTGGTATTTGTATCCAATTGTCGGGAGTTAGCTGGAATTCGAGGGACTTCGGTGGGAACAGCAGTCCTATAATTCTTGTAACTAGATAGTTGTGGTACTAGGTAGTTAGTAGAACCCTACAAAGTAAAAGTAATTAGCCTTCATTGTGCATCTCTTCATAAGGTGTATTTGACTATTTCAGTTATCATACCGTATGAGGACATTTCTTTGCGGATTTACTCAAAGGCGTAGCCTGGTCTTTATAATGTACGAACACGACATGATTGTGCTAAGTAGAAATAGATTTTCAAACGAGCTAAAGTAAATGGATAAATATTGTACTTTTCTGTGATGTTAGGTAGTTACTATGCTTATATTATGGTAACAATTGGTTAAACATTATACTTGTATTGTGTGACCGTATTTCCTACTAACAGCAGATTTGGTTAATGATGGGCCGCTGTTGCCATTAAAATGTGGCAACGGCTGTTGTTGTTATTTTTGTCGTTTTGTTGGGAAGGGGGGGGGGAGGTGTAGGCTTGTGAGCCCTGAATGGGAAACTTCAATCTCAAACTTCTTTGCCTTGCGGCCATACCTGTCATAGGCGAAGGCTATTTGGGGTGATCCTTGCTATAAAATTAGAATATTATTTCCCTGAGGCAATATAACAGTGACCACGCTAACACTTTGCAGTCTCTTTTGACTCCGATGGTCCTAAACCGTATCAATACAAGTACAAGTCGTTATCTTGGAATGACCAGCGGTGTGGAAAGGGAGGGAATCGTAAGCCCACCTTGGCTATTGCGGTTTCTGTTATACTACCTAACCCAGGTTAGGCCTATGGTTGCTGGTTGATTCTACACCTTCCCTTCTTGGCCGTATTATTACCACATTTGTAATAGTAATAGTAATTTTACACAAAGTAAGAAATTGTAGAACAATCTCTAGGGTGTACTGTCTCATCCCTTGCTATGCCACTGCATGCAGTTGGAAAAATTTAACTTAAACTTTCAAGTGGGAGTTGGTAGTAATGTTGCCAGTAAAAACTCTAATATGTAATGCTCTCGAAACAAATTAGAATTTAGACAAAGATCAAATAAAGATTTATGTTTTAAAAGTAATAAATAAAGTTTACCAATTTAAGCTGTGCCGTATTATCTCCAAGATCATTAGTTCTTGTAATCTGTATAACTGCTTCATGGGAAGGGTCTTGGTAATAACCAATATTCTAAAAGATGATGAAGAGAAAAAAAAAGTCAATAATTACAACATGTGTCATAAGCTGCGCAGGCTTTGTTAGTCTGAGAACAAAAAATGTAACGTTTGACAAGTTAAACGTTCTCAACATCGTGTGTTGTGCTATTTTATTGACATGCAGGCCAATGCAGGCTCAATGATTAATCAATACTTGGTTTATTGTGTATTTCATTGGTTCATTGTATATTTATAGACTATATCTTTGTGCTGAGTCAATAGTTCTTTAAAATCCTTGATATTAATTTCGCTCATCTTATCTATTACAGACCCTCGTTCTATAAAAAGAGATTATTGCGTCCTACGCTCATCCCGTGGTCCGTGTTTGTGTGTGTTACTTAATTTGTGGCGTGATCTTCGGAAGGCTAACTGATCCACTTCCCGTCAATTTATCGAGCTGAAACTTGGCACATAGACTCGTTTCCGAAGACGACACATTCTGTCAAACTTTCAGCCCCATCCCTTAAACACAATACCCATCTGTTCGTATTGTGTAAATCTACCTATTCGCTTTTGTTTGTAGCATATTTTGGGGTAAATGCAAAAGTCTTGACGGATAAACAAAAGTGAACACCCCCACCCCGGCCCAAAAAATCAGTCGCTACAATGACATAGGCCTAAATAATAAAATTACGTGTAAGTAAATTAAATGCTAACGCAATGTATATAACAAATGTATACAAAAAAACTTTGTTTATAAGGGATCTTTAATTTAAATGTGCCTATTTTTGCTTACGTTTTGAAATAAATACGCATGTCTCTCTAAGCGTCTAAAGACGATCCTATTATAATGACGTCTTAGCCCAAACCCCTAGCTACCAATGCCCCCTCAGCAAAAACAGTTAACCAAGGTACACAAGTCACAATTCAGAACTAAGTATCTGTTGAATTTCAATGAAGTGCACCGGTGTAGCATTGATTATGCATGAGGTTTTAATGACCAATAGTTCATCGCTGACAAATTTCAATGTCCTCGGGACATCTTTGACAGATTTCAATGGCCCCATGTCACCTCTGACAGATTTCGACCCGCTTACTGGGTTTACCCAGCTCTGACGGCATACTTGGTGATTGTGTGGCCAGCGCAATGAACAGCCGCCTTTACTTTACCACGACTAAGGTCAGGTACCCATCAGAGCTGGGTAGACTTTTAACCTACTTTTATATCGTCCCCCGTCCCACTCTTAATGTTTTAATTCCCGTTCCATAAAACTAAAAGTAGGGCATGGGATTTAATCCCTTGGCACATGACTTTGACATAACATGACTTGCAGCAAAAAATAAATATAATGCAAATACAAAACCAGGTTAATAAAGAAATGAAGAGTTCGTTCCCATAAAAAAGAAGCGTTTCTATCTATCTAACTATCTATCTATCTAAGTGCCCCTTATAAAATATCTATTAGTTTATCTGTCTGTCTATCTATCAACTGTCTATCTTTCGATAGCTGTATTTAATTCTCTCCCGCTTCCCCCCCCCCTCTCTCTCTCTCTCTCTCTCTATATATATATATATATATATATATATGACAATATATATAGAGAGAGAAAGACTCTATATACAAATGCCCATAACTGAACAAAACTGCACGAAGAGTCCAAATGCTCGTTCAATATAGTTACACTTTAAAACGTGACATCTCTCTAACACAACATGAAGATCTAGAAACAACATTCTGAAGGTCAAGGCTAGAATACAATATCTGCGCTATATTTAGTAGGAATTTGTTTTTTATTTTGACTGAAAATCTTCAGATAAATCAGCTAAAAAAATTTAATTGAAAATATATGATTATCTGAAATTAGTAAATTTTTTTTCAGAGACAACGTATTTAAGTTTAGGGATCAGTGATGTTGTTTTTAATTGCCCCCCCCCCCCCCCCCGCTACAACCTATAAATAAGATAATTTGCACCTCATCCCCCCCTCCCCCGATTTCTTTGACATGAGAGGGCCCAATCCACCATCATTTTCTTTTTGTTTAAATATATTTATTACCGTTCGATAAATCTGGTTTTCCAGTCAAAATAAAATGACAAGTCACCCCGGGGCGGTTAGTCTAAACTGTTTTCTGAACTGTGACCTTTCATTGACCCAGAAAGTTTTACTTTTAGAGCAGAGATAGGAAAACTTTATTTTGTTTGTTGTTGCCAGTGACCCTAGAGCAATTTACTGATAGGGTAACACTATAGTTTACACTTGAACATTAGTTGAAACAGCGTCTTTAAATTATATGTGTTGGTTCTGAACCAAATGGTGTCTCAATGGTTCTCGAAAATATGACCTATGACACTAGATTTTTTTTTTTTTTTTTTTTTTTTTTTTTTTTTTTTTTTTTTTTTTTTTTTTTTTTGTTATATGTTTTAGTCAACAGATATTTCCGATTTAATTAAGCTTAATTGGAGCGAATGGGGAGATGCCAATTTTGAGTTTTAAAAAAAGCCATATAAGTCCTAAACATGGCTAATGGGTGAGCAAGAAATGAGAGTTGGTTTTGTCGTTGATAAAGCCACGAATTGAAAGTCATTGTTGAGAAAATCATGAGCATGTCTGTCATTAAATGTTGTACAATAAAAAAAACATCATATTATAAACCTTTTGAGTTTGTTTATTGTTGAAGATTCGCATTGTTTTAAACAATGGTAGTTAAGCCGTCTGCTGGTAAAAAAAAAATCTGAAAGTCTTGAGCCATTTCTGTGATCACTGAATAAAGTACCCGTCGGACCCAATTGATCCATAGGTCCTAGGTGATTGTGTGGCCAGCACTATGCACATCCGCCTTTACTTTACCCCCCACTAATGTCAGGTACCCGTCAAATCTGGGTAGACTCAGGGACACCCTCAAGATCCGGGCAAAAATCCTAGCCTGCACCAGGATTCGAACCCGGGACCTTCGGTACGCCAGCCGAATGCGCTGCCCACGCGACCGTGCCCCCTGCATACTAGGGAATAATTATGTGGTCAGCACAATGCTCAGCTGCCTTTACTTTGTCTCAACTAATGTCAGTTGACAAATCCCATTGAAACCTTAAGGTCTTATGTCAAACACTTCTATGTACTAATAGAACTATCATGTTCTTCGGCTATGTACTCGTCTGTAAGGTTACAATGACTATCTCTATTTCCTTACCTTTCGCTCATTCAGGTAAACGTTTCTGAGGAAGAATCTCCCGCGAGAATCCACCTGTATTGAAGCCACCGGGACGTCCGCACCGGCTCCAGGGACCCGCCTCAGGTGGAGCACGGTCGTCGTGTCGTTCTCTGTTGTGATCGTCACCTCCACTTCATCGGGTAATGGGTTCTCGGTGACGTCACCGCTCGTGTAGTTCAGGTGAACTGAAATGGAAAGGAGTTGATGGGTAAAACATGAGGCACAATAAAACATATATCAAATTCTTTATTATTAACAAGACCGGCTCTAGGGTTTTTGACGCCCTAGGCGAAAACAAATTCTGCGCCATCATTAAAGCGCCTTCGGCGGGGAGAAATTGTATAGTGTTTGGTCATACTTTCCTATTTTCTAAGACAACTTAAATAAAATACCATTCGACTTTCATTACCTAGTAATTTGTCTGCCTATGCTAGTAGCGAGTAGTAGTAGTAAACTTTAATTTAGTTCATATTTTTAAATCCCCCCAAAACGTCCTCAATTATGCGCCCTAGGCCGCTAGGTTGCCTATATGGATGAGCCGGCCTGATTATTAAGCGTAATGGTTAAAAAAGTTATAGTTTAAGAATACATTAATCAGTTAATAAGAGACCTTACGGATTAGATTTAATTTTGAAAAAGCCATTCAGTTTTCCTCTTACTAATTGTAGTGGTTAAAAGGATTTAATCATAGTCTTGTAACTTGTAAGATACGATTCAATCTACGGATACGCGTAGAGCGCAGTAATATTCTATACTAGCTAAATTTCCCGGGTTTGCACTAGGTAACAATTAGCCTACATTTTCATTAAAAAAATTAATACCATAAGGAGACTCGAGCCCAGGCGACCTGGATGCCAGGCGGCGATTCTAACCTCTATACTACGGAATTATACGTGTGGGAAACAAAAAAAAAAATCGCGGTAGTTATTTTCAAAAGACCTTTACGTTTCTTGAAATTAACCAATGGTTATCGAAATTGACACAAACATCTATCTTTATGTAGGTCCTATATAGATAGAAGTATTGAAAAGTATAAGACAAGAGTAGGACGTAATGATTTTCCCTATAAAGGGAGATCCTCTAAATCATACAGTGCCAGTTTAATCAAATAAAATTTCCATTCATTTGGATCAATAAAGCAATATTATCTTATTATCAGTTCTAATTATTACATCATACAAAATAAATATGTGGCTATCCCACTATGCACTATTCCCCCCCCCCTTGAAATTTTGCATCCGTACGACTTTACATTTTATGCCCCCCCCCCCGTACCCCCCTCGCACCCCCCACTCCACCTTGCAATTCCGGCCTTCACTAAACAACTGTTTGTCACAAACCCTATTATTAGCATGAGACAAAACTGTACGATTCGTTAAACGTAAAATAGGTTTTGTGTTTAAAAAAAAAACGAAACAAAAAAAAAGGGGGACCGGGGGACTGTGTAGGTAAAACTAATGAGAAATTTGTAGGTCAGTGGTTTAGCACAGGATATATAAAAAAAAAACACCACAACGTGACTTCGCCAAACAAAAGTGAATTTAATCTCCAGGTACTGGAGAAGTGAAGTTTTCAAACATATCACATGCATGTGTCAAAACACTACTTGTTAGTGTCCCAATGTCTGAACGCTGTAAGTCCCTCCCTGCGGCTTACACTGACTCAGGTGTTCATAGGTTATCTATCTATCTATCTATCTATCTATCATCTATCTATCTATCTATCTATCTATCTATCTATCTATCTATCTATCTATCTATCTATCTATCTATCTATCTATCTATCTATCTATCTATCTATCCATCTATCCATCTATCCATCTATCCATCTATCCATCTATCTATCTATCTATCTATCTATCTATCTATCAATCTATCTAAAAATCTATCTATATATCTATTTATCTATCTATCTGTTACATATCTAATTAACTATATATGTATCTATCTACCTATAATCTATCTATCTATCTATCTATCTATCTATCTATCTATTGTCTCTCTATCTATACTTTAACTATCTATATATATATCCATCCATTTATCTATATATCAATATTATGTCTATCTGTCTATTGATCTAGTTAGCTATATATCTAGTGTTTATTTATCTAGTGTATATCTATTATCTATCTTTCTATCTATCTATCAACTATATATCTATATATCGTATACCTATCTATTATCTATTTATATGACTGTCGGTCTATCTATATTCTATAATTCGTTCTTGTTTTATTTTATTGTTTTTTTTTACACAGATCTATAACGAGAAAAAAAGTTTATGATCTGGCCCCGTCGCCCGTCTGCCTCAAGGGGATATAAACCTTTGGATGTATCTAAACTGTTCGAACACAAACATAGTATATATATGTCAGGGCTTCTGTAATGTCTTCATGGGCAGTCGACGCATTCATAATACATTTAGCACTGTACGCTTATATTTACGAATAGATTGGGATAGTGTTATAACAAAGTCAGGATTTTCATTTATAATTTACTTATATGATTATTGGTCCAGTAGTATGTCCGTTGTTGTGTCTGTGTCATGCTGTCATTGGTATTTCAACAAGCACAACATATCCTCCCCTGTAACTTCATTGGCGGTGAAGTAGGCCAGGGGTCGGCAACCTTTTGATAACAGTGTGCCAAAGTAGGATTCCTAATTCATTCAGCGTGCCAACGGCCTAAAAGTCATCCTGCCGTAACACTAAATTTCTTGTAGAAGAGACTTGAATAGACTTTTAAGGCCGTTTTGCCCTTTAAAGGCCATTGAAAATCCCTCGGGCTTGGCTGGCACGCGTGCCGTAAGTTGCCGACCCCAGTAGTAGGCTATTATATGTTTACATAATATAGTATCAGTATGGACACAAACTATTGTTTTATCTGTCATGTATATGTCCAAAATATTCATATTCACCAGCGACCAGTTTGTTTACATAATTGTACCAATCTGTGTCTTCAATAGTCACTTTATGTATTCACTTGTAGTTCACTCAACGATGTTCATAGCATTACATCGGTATAAATAAATATTTGAGCAACTCTTGTCAAAACTATTTAAAACATTCAAAACATTTTGTCCAAATCTCCACATGCAGACCCTGCAGGCATGATGACTGATAATTTGGGACACAGGTTTGATTGACACAATTATGCGAAAGTTAAAAGTTTGGTAAACAAAATCAAAGCTGTGAAAATGATAAACTACTTTTTTTTACTTTTTTTGTTTCAAATTTCTGTTTGGACGATTGTGGCCATATTAAAATATTGTTTCAAAATAGTATTTTTAACCAACCAGTCTGTGACTTTCTTTTCAACACAGCTGATGTGTTTTTCTTTTATTGGTTTGATAGGTTCAACAAATGTGTAAAGCATGAACTCATAGTTGTAGTAGTAACTATCCCCAGTCTTAAAATTATGAAATGCTAGGATAAAACTGTTGGGATAATAGGAAAAACAATAGGATACTAGGATACAAATTAGTGGGATACTGGGGTACAAATTTGTATGATACTAGGAAATAAAAAATTGCCCGCGTATTACAAGGTACAATATCAGGATACTAGGCTTAATATACAAACTGGTGGCTATAAGGATAAAATATAGTGGGTTATTAGGATACAAAACGTTGGGATACTAGGATACAAACTAGTGGGATATTATGATTCAAACTGATGATATTCTACAATAAAACTATAAAGGCTAATAAAAAACAAACTTTTGGGATACTATTATACAAACTTGTGGGTTATTAGAATACAAACTGTTGGGCTACTAGGATAAAAAGTAGTGGGTTATTAGGATACAAACTGTTGGGATACTATTAAACAAACTTGTGGGTTATTATAATACAAACTGTTGGGATACTAGGATAAAAACTAGTGAGTTATTAGGATACAAAATAGTCGGTTAATATGATAAAAACTGTTGGGATACTACGATACAAACTAGTGGCTTATTAGGATACAAACTGTTGGGATACTATTAAACAAACTTGTGGGTTATTAGAATACAAACTGTTGGGATACTAGGATAAAAACTAGTGAGTTATTAGGATACAAACTGTTGGGATACTATGAAACAAAGTAGTGGGTTTTTAGGATACAAAATAGTCGGATAATATGATAAAAACTGTTGAGATACTAGGAAACAAACTTGTAGGTTATTAGAATACAAACTTTAGGGATAATATGATAAAAACTAGTGGGTTATTAGGATACAAACTGTTGGGATACTAGGATAAAAACTAGTGGGTTATTAGGATACAAAATAGCTGGTTAATATGATAAAAACTGTTGGAATACTATGATACAAACTAGTGGGTTATTAGGATACAAACGGTTGGGATACTAGGATACAAACTAGTGGGTTATTAGGATACAAACTGTTGGGATACTAGGATACAAACTAGTGGGTTTTTAGGAAACAAATTTTGGGACACAAGGATACAAACTTAAGGGTTTTTAGGATACACACTGTTTATATACTAGAATACAAACCTTAGGGTTAATAGGATACAAGCTATTGGGATACTAGGATATAAACAAGTGGGTTAATAGAATTTTCTTTGTTAACGACAGCCGCGGAAACATCTTCAAAGTAAATGTAAAGGTTGCCATCGGGTCGCTAAACAAATGTCTCAGGGCGCCACACACTGTAAGTGGGTACTTATTCAACCAATGGATGGCAGGGCCAGAGGAAATAGAAAGATGTTGACATAACTCTTCTGTAGCCCATGAGATGGGAAATGTGTCAAATTTGAAGTCTGCTAATATTGATCTAAACGTTGAATAACAAGATACCAACCGCGGCAAAGGATAAACATAAGATTTTGGGGTTTTCAAGTACTTCACAAAATGTAGGTCATATTATTTATTGTTTAGGTTTTGATTGTTTGTTTTTATTGTTGTTGTTATTGTTTAACCACTATTGTAGAGGGACCTAAGAGTGTATTAAAAATGAGCACGGCTAGCGTACCAAAGGTCCTGGGTTCGAATCCAGGTGCAGGCAAGGATGGATGGGTGTAAAATAGATAGATAGATCTAAATATATAGGAATATAGGATAAATAGATAGATGGATGGATGTAAAATAGATAGATAGATCTAAATATATAGGAATAGTTACTCAGACAGACGGACAAACAGACTAAACGACATACTAGACAGACTTACGTAGGGAAGGAGAGAAAAGGAAGAACGGACAAACATGACAAATAGACAGAGTGAGGTAGATGGAAAGGTTGGTGAATGGAAGCATAAATGGATAATATCACATAATAATAGATATACATTGAAACCTCTGTGCAAATACATTCACAATTAGAGCACAAAAACCCCCACTGAATGATATTTATAAAATATTTTTTTACCTAAATGTGTCTGTTATCTCTTCCCTCTCTTTCCTTTCTCTAAATGTGTCTGTTATCTCTTCCCTCTCTTTCCTTTCTCTAAATGTGTCTGTTATCTCTTCCCTCTCTTTCCTTTCTCTAAATGTGTCTGTTATCTCTTCCCTCTCTTTCCTTTATTTCTATCTCTCTATTTATCAAAAGACTTACCTATCTCAGCTGAGCCGGTTCCAAAAAGCAGAACTTGATTCCATAAGAAAGCCATGAGAACATACTTCAGCAAACATCTAGTCACAGGTAATCCATGAAAATCTAAGGCCATGTTGAATCCTCATACAATTTATTCTTCACAATCAGTATCAGTATCTATGTATTTAGACAATATAGAACCTTTTGGAATTTTTACAATTTAGTTTTTCTTTTAATTCAGCCGATATCAAATGATTAGCTATTTGTTAAAGATTTGTAATGATCTTTTTATTATCGACTTTCATATGTCAATTATTGACTTTCATATGTCACAGCGTTAATTAAACAGTCACACAAAGGTATTTATGAAAAAAAATCTAGCACATGTCGTGTATTATAATTCCTCAGTCTATGTATGCACCGTGTGGCCTGTTATCTATTGATTGTCCATGACGTAGATACAATGTGGAATTTGTCCGTCTCTCTCTCTCTCTCTCTGTCTCTCTCTCTCTCTCTCTCTCTGGCAAACACTTCTTGATCACCGAATTTATTGATCGACTTGATAGACTAATTGATTGGATTCATTTCACTTCCTTGCTTTCACCTGACTTCGTAGCAACGATAGACTATTTGTTTCTGGATCCTCAACGTGTCTCGTCTGATCTGGTACCAGTGCTGCCTGAAAGCAAAACAAATTTTCTTTTTAAAAACAAATATTATAAAAGTAATTACATTTTTGTTAAAAAAATTGCTATGTTTAAAAAAAATGAATCCCATGACATTTAAATAAACATACGTCAGTGATGTTGACATACGCATGGCATCCAATATAATCAAATGACATCAGGACATTGGCATTCGAAAACACACTAGATGCTAGGCGTTAAAAAGTGAAGCTGACAATGGCTGTTACAAACAAACTTGGAATACATTGAAATCATAGCTTTCATGTCATGGTTACATTTTTTTGTTGTATAATTTTTGTTACATAAATATATTAAGCTTACATTGATATAATATCAAATTAATATGTTTATTTAATACACCTGCGTGTCAAATAAATTGCGTTCTTATTAAAAAAAAAACATATTGATAATAATTTTGAATATTTATCTGGCGCAACTTTGGGGTGGGGACGACCATTTTTATGTCAATAAAATAGAGAAGGGGGGGGGGGTGAAAAAGTTTGACAATTGTTCGTTACATGGGGGTAAAGTTGACATCAACAATGTTACTTTATACTTTATATTATAAGTTGAATAAATCTACTTGACGTGCGTTTTTACGGCCCACACTGATTCACCGGTCAACAGCCAACTATTATAAATCATAGATTATACTGGATATGTAAGTGGCCTACAGGCCTATCCAATCTGACCAAAATAAAAACAAAAAGGGTATGATATGAGAGGGAGGGGCAAACGGTGGCTTATAGTGCTAGTCAGAAGGAGGTAAATTGGCAATTTATGTGTGCGTGGGTGGTGTGGTTGGGGGGGGGATAGTGGACGGCAGGGGAGGGCAATTGAAGTTTTTTTCTAATATAAAAATGAATATATTTTTTTTGCTTACTACTAATAGGTGAAAAGTTAATATTAGGTCGATTAACCATATCTCTATTTCCAAATTTTAATGGTTTCATTTCTAATTTTTTGGAAAAATTTTAATGAGGTAAACCTTTATAACTATCAGTGGCGTATCCAGGTGAAGGCGGCAGATAGTGCAAGGTAGTAAGGCTTATAGTTGGGGGATCGGGAAGCAACTTGTATAAAGTGCATGGGGGGGGGTGCAGTAATACATGTGCAAATAGTGAACGAAGGGTGGAAATAGGAAGGGTAATTCACAACTGGTGCACAATTTCCTCCTAAAATATTAAACAACTAAGATTGTATTAAAATATTAATAGTGAAACGTAAAATAAGATTCAAAATATTTTTTTTTTTTTTTTTTTTTCAAAATATTTATATGAAAACAATAATAGTAAATAAAAAGAAAAAATGAAATATTGTAAAAATCCTCGGATTGGAATACAATGTGGGTGTGTGTGTGTGTGTTTGAGGGTGTAACAAGGTGCCTCTATGCCAACCCCCCCCCCCGCCTCAATGTGGCTGCGCCTATGAGAGTCGTACGTAGACTTATATTCAATTTGAAATCTGTTAAACAATTTAAAAATTGTATTAAAATCATTTATAGACCTTCTATTTTAACCATAAAAGCAAAAGTATAAAATGTTGTTAGTTACTAGTTAGTCAGTAAATTTAGAAGACCTTCATGAAACAATTTTTTAATAAAGTAAAATAACAATAATACACAAAGCATTGATGTTACATTAAATCTCCAACAGAATAACCAAATAGGATAATTAGTAATGCATAGAGATGTTGAAAGAACTTTCCATACTCCTTTTAAATGGAATAGTTCATACATTTTCTTAAATATAAATAATTATAAAAGTGTTTGCTTGAATTAGTCAGTAAATCATCAACATTACATTTTTAAAAACTCTTATCAGACTGCACGACTAGATTTTAAAAAAAAAAGCTTATATGTAAGATGTACTTTACGTTTTAGAACACATAATATATATATATATGACTAGAAGATAAATTGAAGAATAATTGTAAGCATAACATTTTGAAAGCTCTAGATTCTATTACATAAATGCAAAGTTAATTGCAAATATACGAGAAACTTTTATAAGTAATGACTAGTGGCAGACACACCTAGATGTAAAGTATATAAAAAAAATAGTTTTCAAAGTGGCACTGCTGGAGACTTGCCCCATTGAGAGAAAGTCTACGTCGTGATGAAAAACCACAGACCGTGGATACATTTAGAAAAGTACTCTAGAATGTACTCAAATATATCTATATCGCTCGTCAATCTAGATAACTCAAGTCCAACTACATCACTCGTCTATGTATATCACTCAAGTCTATCTAGATCTCTCAAGTCTATCTAGATCACTTAAGTCCACTAGATCACTCGTCTATCTAGATCTCTCAAGTCTATCTGGATCACTTCGCTATTTAGATGCCTCAAGTCTATCTAGATCAGTCAAGTCTATCTAGATCGCTCAAGTCTATCTAGCTCACTCAAGTCTATCTAGCTTACTCAAGTCTATCTAGATTACTCAAGTCTATCTAGATTACTCAAGTCTATCTAGATCTCACAAGTCTATCTAGATTACTCAAGTCTATCTAGATCACAAGTCTAAATAGATCACTCAAGTCTATCTAGATCAGTCAAGTCTATCTAGATCACTCAAGTCTATCTAGATCACTCAAGTCTATCTAGATTACTCAAGTCTATCTAGATCACTTAAATTCCACTAGATCACTCAAGTTTATCTAGATCACTCAAGTCTATCAAGAACACTCAAGTCTATCTAGATCACTCAAGTCTATCTAGATCACTCAAGTCTATCTAGATTACTCAAGTCTATCTAGATCACTTAAATTCCACTAGATCACTCAAGTCTATCTAGATCACTCAAGTATATCTAGATCACTCAATTCTATCTAGATCACTCAAGTCTAACTAGATCACTCAATTCTATCTAGATCACTCAAGTATAACTAGTCTAACTAGATCACTCAATTCTATCTAGATCACTCAATTCTATCTAGATCACTCAAGTATATCTAGATCACTCAATTCTATCTAGATCACTCAAGTATATCTAGATCACTCAATTCTATCTAGATCACTCAAGTATATCTAGATCACTCAATTCTATCTAGATCACTCAATTCTATCTTGATCGCTCAATTCTATCTAGATCACTCAAGTATATCTAGATCACTCAAGTCTATCTAGATCACTCAAGTCTATCTAGATAACTCAATTCTATCTAGATCACTCAAGTATATCTAGATCACTCAAGTCTATCTAGATCACTCAATTCTATCTAGATCACTCAAGTATATCTAGATCACTCAATTCTATCTAGATCACTCAAGTATATCTAGATCACTCAATTCTATCTAGATCACTCAAGTCTATCTAGATAACTCAATTCTATCTAGATCACTCAAGTATATCTAGATCACTCAATTCTATCTAGATCACTCAAGTCTATCTAGATAACTCAATTCTATCTAGATCACTCAAGTATATCTAGATCACTCAAGTATATCTAGATCACTCAAGTATATCTAGATCACTCAATTCTATCTTGATCACTCAAGTCTAACTAGATCACTCAATTCTATCTAGATCACTCAAGTATATCTAGATCACTCAATTCTATCTAGATCACTCAAGTCTATCTAGATCACTCAATTCTATCTAGATCACTCAAGTATATCTAGATCACTCAATTCTATCTAGATCACTCAAGTATATCTAGATCACTCAAGTCTATCTAGATCACTCAATTCTATCTAGATCACTCAAGTATATCTATATCACTCAATTCTATCTAGATCACTCAATTCTATCTAGATCGCTCAATTCTAACTAGATCGCTCAAGTATATCTAGATCACTCAATTCCATCTAGATCACTCAATTCTATCTAGATCACTCAATTCTATCTAGATCACTCAATTCTATCTAGATAACTCAATTCTATCTAGATCACTCAAGTATATCTTGATCACTCAATTCTATCTAGATCACTCAAGTCTATCTAGATAACTCAATTCTATCTAGATCACTCAAGTATATCTAGATCACTCAAGTATATCTAGATCACTCAATTCTATCTAGATCACTCAATTCTATCTAGATCACTCAAGTATATCTAGATCACTCAAGTATATCTAGATCACTCAAGTCTATTTAGATCACTCAAGTCTATCTAGATCACTCAAGTCTATCTAGATCACTCAAGTCTATCTAGATAACTCAATTCTATCAAGATCACTCAATTCTATCTAGATCGCTCAATTCTATCTAGATCACTCAAGTATATCTAGATCACTCAATTCTATCTAGATCACTCAAGTATATCTAGATCACTCAATTCTATCTAGATCACTCAATTCTATCTAGATCACTCAATTCTATCTAGATCACTCAATTCTATCTAGATCACTCAATTCTATCTAGATCACTCAATTCTATGTAGATCACTCAAGTATATCTAGATCACTTAAATTCCACTAGATCACTCAAGTCTATCTAGATCACTCAAGTCTACCCAGATCACTCAACTGATAAAACAATAAACTTGAATGTGATAAAACAACCAATAATACTTGAACACCATCAATTCAATCCTACAATAGTACACCTATAGTCTAGAATATCTAGAATATCAATAAACCAACTTATTCATTGAAGAAAGTTGTTAAAAACTATAAAGAAAAAGTATGAAAGGACATTTTATTGACGGTTTTGGGAGGTGTTAATTGGAGGGAAGAAGGAAGGTCAAGTTTAATTTGAAGGAAGTATAAAAGCCGAGATAAAAATAGTAACAAAAGAATATGTTTTGGTCTACATAGTTATTGAAAACAAAAAAACAAGGCAATTTTATCCATTACACACATGTACAGGGTACGGGAAGTATATGAAAGAAAAAGTATATTTATATAATTTTTATAAAACCTAATGTGTCCTAAACAGATCTGAAAGCTCTGTATCGCATTGTAACTATGAAAGCTGTTGACTATAGGGTCAGCTGATTATATGTATTAGCCATCTAGCTAGATATGAGTTGATTTTATTGGCCAGCCATTTGACTATATTGGCCTGCCAGCTAAATATACCAGCCAGCTGAATATATTGGCCAGCCATTTGACTATATTGGCCAGCCATTTGACTACATTGGCCAGCCAGTTGCCTATATTGGCCAGGTATTTGACTATATTGGCCAACCATTTACTATATTGGCCAGCCAGCTGACTATATTGGCCAGCCAGTTGACTATGGACCCTACTGATTATATTACTAGAATCTATAGATTAGCTGGATGAACTGTCAAAAAATGTTTCTAAATAAATGTACATTGATACAAGTAAAATGCGTAAATACCTGAAATCAAATGAAAATAGAGAATATTGTCGTTTCACTGATTCCGTTCTACGCGACTAGGTTTTAAGAAAACCTAAACTAGCAATAACTGGAAAAAATTGAAAACGATATCTCTGCCCTTATGCTCAGTTCTGTGTCTGCTCAGTTCTGTGTCTGCTCAATTCTGTGTCTGCTCAATTCTGTGTCTGCTCAATTCTGTTCCTGCCCAATTTATAAGTATAGCTCATCAGCGGCCTACGTGCCTGACCATTCAAGCAGAACGGCTGTTTCTCTAGATAGCTTAGATTTGGAATTCTCTTACTGTCATCATTTCGGGTGTCAGCAGGTAGCAGAGGTGTCCGGCATGACCCCCCCCCCCAACCCCCCCCCCCCCAACCAAGGTTAATTTTCTTTTTCTTTTTTCGTTATTTTTTTCGTTACAATTTAGGCCGATTAAATTTTTCAAATAACCCCATCATCAATGTGGCATGGTGGTCGAGTGTCAGTGCGTTCGACTGGCAATCTGAAGGTTCTCGGTTCGAATCCTGGTGGAGGCTAGGATATTTTCCCCGGGACTTGAGGGTACCTCTGAGTCTACCCAGCTCTGATGGGTACCTGACATCAGTTGGGGTAAAGTAAAGGCAGCTGGGCATTGTGCTGGCTACACATCCCCCTCGTTTGCCGTGGCCACATAAACTGATGAACGCTGCTTCACCGTCCCTATGATCAGTTTGGTCCAAAGGCTACTTTACTTATGGTACGCTCGTAAATCGAATTGCCAAAACGATTTTTTATTAAGCGTGTTTTGTGGATAAGTTCAACTAAATGTAATGGGTTTTCAATAGTAATATACTCTAGTCAGATTCCAGTTTTCAATTGTAATAGACTCTAGTCAGATTCCAGTTTTCAATTGTAATAGACTCTAGTCAGATTCCAGTTTTACAAAAAGACGTTACATGAAGATCGTTAGAGTTTTAAAAAATAACAACTTTTTGTGTCTGTTTGTTGCATTTAATACAAAAAAATTGAATTACTAGAAATTTCATGGTAATTGTTATGTTTTATTAATTAATTGTTATTTGTTGATGAAATATTTTTATTTATTGGAAAATTTGGAATCTTATAACTGGAACTGGAACCGGATTACGAGGTCTCTTCAGAACCAAATATCCGTCGTTTCTTGAAAAAACCCGCATTATCCGGGTACCCATTTTAATGGTATTCGGTTCTGCCAACCTCAAATATTTTTTTAGAATACATTTTTTCTCTAAGCTTCTGTTTTGTAGGGTTTTTGTTTCCAAATGACGACAAAGGAAGAATTTCATATTCACATTTCTAGCTGGCCAATGTATTTGCTGACCCGTGGCGTTTAAATTGGGGCAACGTGTCGGGCTTGACCGACGTCAGATGGTGTGACTTACTGAAAGTTTATTGACTTCTTTACCTGGTGGACACGCCTGAAAGTTTTATTTTTATTTTGTTGTGTGTTTTTTTTTTTTTTTTTTTTTTTTTTTTTTTTTTTTTTTTTTTTTTTTTTTGTGCGGACTACATAGATCTATACATTTGGAATCAGGTAGGACTGGAGCAGACATTTTGCCAGCAGCCGAACCCCTCACAAGTAAGTTGAAATATTATAGTTAATAGTGGATTGGACTGGATAGGTAATGAAGGAGTAGACTGGATAGATAATAGAGTAGACTATAGATTATAGAGTTGACTGGATAGTAAATAGAGTAGACTGGATATGTAATAAAGGAGTAGACTAGATAGATATTTAGGTACACTTGACAGATAATAGAGTAGACTGGCTCGATAGGTAATAAAGGAGTAGACTGGAAAGATATTCAAGTACACTAGATAGATATTTGAGAACTATAATATAATAGAGATGTGTACTTAGAAAATAAAAGAGTATTATAGATAAATACATAGATCTAGCCTTTACTCAGCGCCAAATCACTTCCTGGGTTTTGCCGAGTTTGTAATTTCTTTATAAAGAAAGAGTAGACTGGATAGATGAGATAGGAGTGGAATAGGCTGACATCAATGTGGACTGGATAGTGATAAATGTCTACGTTGGATGGATAGAGGAGGAGTCGATTGGGTAGATAATGGAAAGAGTAAATAGGATAGATAATATAGGAATAAACTGGATATCATATATAAAAGAGGAGATTGCAAAAAAAAAAACTTTTATATATTAGCAATGGCTGGAGTAGGCTGATGGGAATGTGTATAAATATGGATATAGTAATGAGGATAAACAGAATAAATGAAAAGACAGAAAAGAAAGATACATGCAGAATGACGGACAGACGAACAGGCCCAAAAGTAGATGGATGTATGAATGGATGGTCGGAAGAAATAATAAATTAGACACAGACGGACAGATAGACAGACGGGCGGGAGGACGGATGTATGAATAGATAAATAGATATAAGATAGATAGATAGATATAAAGATAGATAGATGGATAGATAAATAAATAGATAGATAAATAGATAGATAAGCTAAAAAGGATAGAATATGAAAAAAAGAGTGATTGATTTGGAGGTGGAGTGGGTGTAGAAGGGAGTGATCGATTTTCAATAACGGTGACACAGAAATTAATCAATATTTTAAAGTTGTGAAACTTATTGACCGATTGCGTGTGTGTTTTGTGTGCTATACAACATTTTAACTCACAAAGCAATCTGTACAATGTGCTAAGCCTGAAACACCGGCAACTACTGAAGTAGAAAAAAAAATCCCAGATTCAGACAAAAACGTTGTTACTGGCTAATTACAACAACAAAAAAAAAAACATCAGTGGCGTAGACAAGTAAGTTGGTTATGGAGATATGTGATTTCTCCCCTCCTTCCAACCGTACAACCATTTACAGGAAAATAAATGATAATATTTGTTTTAGAAAGGAGTGAATGCAAGGGTTGGGTGCAATATAAAGTTCATTGCTTGAAAGTCTAAAGCACAATTATGTATAAATATCAAATTTGTAATTTGTTATACTTGTATAATTTTTTTAATACATTATATTAATTTGACAAAGCGTTCTCTATCTTCTATCTTTGTGACCTGCTATGTGGAAGAATCATTGACCCATTTTTCGGCATGCTGTCGTGCTGAATCTTGACACATATCTGTGATAGCCTACATTTGACAACACATTCTTTCAACATTTCAGCCACAACCACAACCCACAAAGAGTACGTTTTTTTTGTTCATTTTTATATATGTTGCGCATTTTAAAATCCTTATTAATCGCAAGTTAAAATCCTTTGTTTGAACGTTGATAACTGACGTTCATGTGTTTATTCCTTCCCTCTATATATAATGCTCACTATTTCTCCTTATTATAAAATCATTTATAAATCTATTAACTTTATGTTTTTTTTTAAATTTTAGTGTTTCTTTGTTTGTGAGTCGTGAAGCACAAAGTCTTCGAAAGGCTGATGCATAATATGCCTAACATAAATAGATAGCCTGTAAGTATTGGTTTGTAACTAGTTTTAAATCTGCTGGTGCCAGCCAATCCTACTCTTTGTCCACCCCCCCCCCTCTTCTTCTTCTTCGTTCTTAAAAGTTGTAATTGGTAGAGTTTAGACAACAAGTCCGATAGCTGTTAGTTAAAATGAACTGCGCCGTGGCTGTCAGTTGCTCTTGTCTACCGTACAGTTTGTCATTGAAGTTAGCCTCCTAGGGGCGAATGGCTGACCGGGTAGAATGATACAGAGGGCAGGTTTGAAGCACATGTTCCGCATTTAGCCCTTTCCCCCCCCCCCCCCCTTTCCTTTACACTATATCCCCCCCCAACCCCCGCCCGAGCTCTAGGCCATTAGGTTAAACCACTGGTAAATATTCACACATAACAAGAGTATACTATGATTGTGACATAACGCGGAATGTTTGTTCAGGGATTAGTCGCACCGCCTTGTGGCATGCTGGCTGGAGGGAGATGTAAAAAGTTTTTTGCCTGCTTGTGAAGCCGGCTGGCCTAGCGGTTAGCTCACCAGACTGTCAACCAAAAAACCACTTGACACGTCGCGGGTTCGAGCACCGCCACCGGCAGATCCCTGTCGCCCTACATGAGTTTTGGGACTAGATGACGTTAATATTGAGTTGTTATCACATGCGCTTAACCGGCAGCAGTGAAACCTCTCACAGATTAATAGTCTTCTAGAGCGCACTGAGCATGCTAAAATAGCATGGATAGAAGCGCTATATAAATTACCATTACCATTACCATTACCATAACCCATTTCCCCAAAAAACTGCCTCTAAGATCATCATGATACCATTATATCTATATCAGATGTTTACGTATTTTATAAAAGTGGTTGCGATATTTGTGGTTGCGATATTTGGAGATTTTTGTAAAGTACTGCTTGTTTGTAAAACACCTTTTCTCCCAAACACTTTTAGGTCTATCGGTGACCTCACCATTCAACTAGTACTAGGCAGAACAAGTTTAAAGACTAAAAAATTCACAAAACAAGGTTTTTGGTTTTAATCCTTAATATACCTTGTTGCTGCTGTTTTTTTTTTTTTTTTCTGGTCAAAAGTTTTGAATCTACTCAAAAATTTACATTTCCCCGTGGAAAATAGAAGGAAAAAAAAAGTATTTTCTTAATTTTTTCCAATTGAAAATCAGGAAAATCTTTTTTTGGGGAGTTTGTGGAAGGCGATATCTGGCTGAACATTTGAAAGATTGTGTTGTATTCGTCAGGGAGTATAATATGTGCCACGTTTTAGCTGGATGTGATGACGGGACGTGTCAGTTAGTCCTCCAAAGATTTTACTTTATGGCTGCCACAAAAGCGAAATTAATATTATTAAAAAAACTATCCAAATAAAGATCTAAATGTAAAGTAAACAACTATATGATCCGAAGGCTCTAACGAAAGAAGCGGAGGTGGACAGTTTAGGCCTGCAGGTAATAGTTTGCCGACTCCTCAATTGGCAGATCTGAACGATTTGATATTGTGGCGGGAGCAGAGATGAGGGTTAGATAATACGGTTTAAGTAGCAACAGTGTAATTCAAGATAGTAAAGAAAATAATGTCAAACTCTCCTTGAAGGCTTAGCCTACCGTAAACCCCCCCCCCCCATTTTCATTTTTTTTTCCCTTTGTATAGTTTCATTTTACAACTGTTTCATGGGTATGATGACATTAGTGGGGGACGGATGAAAACAACACGTCTGAGTAATGTGCTGGTGTCACAATACCCTTGCATGCCGTGGCCACGAAAACCGGATAAACACTGCATCACCGCTGAAATGAATACTTGACTAAATGGCGGCAGTTGAGAAAGGGTGCAGGCTAGAATCAGGTATATTCTTAACATATTATATTATATGATACAAGCTAAATTGCCCGGCGTTGCCCGGGGGGGGGGGATAAAATAGGCCTGCATAAGCTACAGATAAAAAAAATTATAAACTACAATGAACAGAAAGCAATAGGCCTAAATCTAATAATTTAAACAATTAATATTTGTTAGTAAAGACATTTAGGAGAGTAATTTAAATTAAATATCGTAGTCGCCTTTAAAATAGGTAGCCTAAGTCTTTTTATTAAAATAGAAAACTGGAGAATTGAACCCGGGTCGACCGCATGGCAGTCAGACACGTTATCCACTAATACACTAAGCTATCGAGGACACATGTGCTAAGTCAAACTGTAGAGGTCAAATAACAATAAGGTCACGTGTCTTTAAATAAACCAATTTGATTGGTTAAACACACACAGACTACTATATACATATATATATAAAGTAAAGTATCCCGTAGGACCAAATTGATCCATAGGGCCGGTGAAGCAGTGTTCACCAGTTTCCGTGGCCACGGCATACTGGGCAATTGTGTGGCAAGCACAATGCACAGCCGCCTTTACTTTACCCAACTAAGGTCAGAGCTGGGTAGACTCAGGGACACCCGCCAGACCCGGAAAAAAACAACCTAGCCTTCACCAGGATTTGAACCCAGGACCCTCGATACGCCAGCCGAACGCGCTGCCAGCCCCCCCCCCCCCCTATGCTCATTAGTTGGACCTATACTACATATTAATGTCCTTTAAATATATCTTATTTTATTCCAATCTATACACAAATAGTTGATGTAGAAGAACATTGATCGGCAATATGAAAGCTATGGACATTATATGATAAGAAAGACTACGTGAGGCAAACATATAAACAAAGCCTAACTAAATAAACAACTAAGCCAAATTTTTTAATTAAAAAAAAAAAGAATTAAAATTAATTCATAAAGGCTATAGACGTAAAACACTGCATACCCTGTCTTGTAAGGCATAACAATCTAATACCGGTAAACATCCAACTTGAACACGCATAAGAATTACAGGTACCGTAACCTATATATTTAGTACTAACTCACCTCGCATGCTACAAAACATGTCCACAATATATATCCAATGAGAGAAAGAGCGAGGGAGAAAAATGCACATTGCAATAAAGAGACGTCTAGATATCACTCAGCCAATAACTAGGCAATGGAAATATATATACAATAAGCCGTGACATTGGTCTCGCCCTGTCACACATCCAGGTCGTCACGTGGCTACTTTCCTCCCCCCTCCCCCTTTCTCTATCTCTTTCTTTCTCTCCATGTCTCGGTTCTTTTTTGTTTTGTCTTTTTGTCTTTTCGCTTTATTACAGTTGAACGATACCAGACGCCTTGTCGTTGTGTCGTACCCACGATCACACGCGATTACCGTATCGAGACATGACCTCGATTGCATTTGTAACTGCGCAAGCGCACAGGCGACAGATGCCACGTTTTCTGTTGTTCTTTTTTTTTTTAAGGCAGAAGTGAAACAATACAACAAAATATATATTTTTATTTTAAAACAAAAGGTACAAAGTTGAGGGTTTGGGTTTAGGGTTGAGATTTGTCATCGTGTTTGTTTGGTTGCTCTATTGATTTTTTTTGTATCGATTTGAACCTAATAAGTGGGCCAAGCCTCCATGTTGACAGTGTCGTTGCTATTTTTACAAACAAAAAGGCGAGCCCACTTCATGGTCATAAAGGGGGACCGTGTTCTGGTAATATAGCGCCAGATGATTACGTGGTCTTGCTCTCGGCCATGTGGGGTTTTCAACAAAGTGAAACTAAACCACTGCATACGACGTAGGATGACGGTGCTGCTTATCGTACTCTCGGGTAACTTTGGTTGGTGCTTAATAGCCCGCGTGATCTGGCTGCTTTATACAGGGTGATCACCGAGAGCGAACGGTACACCAACGGGGTTGCAGGATTGACGGTGGCGGTGCTGATGTCCGGGGTTCGAAGAGGGTGACCTCAACCTCAGTCAATTGTAGTTCAAGTCTGGTAATAAAGCGCTGAAGGTTGAAATAACGATGCCCTTCGTTCAAACCAAGGTTATATGTCTTGAAATCTTCCAGTCTGCTCAGAACCGATGATGTATTATGATGTTACTTAGATGTTAGTTTGAAAAAAAGAAAACAAGCGGCTTTTAGGCAATGTGCATTTCCCTGGCCACACAATCTCCTGAGATGTTAATTAACAAACTTTGGGCACTTTTCATTCGTCGTATACCATGGATTGTTCTGGAAGTTGACTAAAAGCGTTTACTTCCGGATAGCACCATTGTCACCAGAGGTGTGTTGACGCGACAGTGTCACCCCATTAAGGAAACATTAATTTTACGCCCCTAACAATTTGTTATTTCTTCTTCTTCGTTCTCAGGTGTATGTTGGAGGATTTAGACAACAAGTCCAATACGAATGATGACTGCACCGTGGCTTTCAGTTGCTCCAGCCCATCATATAATATTTAATACGGTACCAGGCGCTTTCGATGCCTCTTTCATTGTGGATACCGGTGTTGACCGGGTGCTTGAACCATTCTAAAGAATATAATCTGTATGATTTAGTTTTAAAAATGTAATAAGCCTGACAAGCTCGTTAATTTAGCATCAATATATAAACAGACAGATGGACAACCGATATATAGATTGATGGATGGATAGACAAAAAGACAGATAGAAAGATAGATAGATGGATGGATAGATAGATAGATATATAGATAGATAGATAGATGGATAGATAGATAGATAGATAGATAGATAGATAGATAGATAGATAGATAGATAGATAGACAGACAGATAGATAGAAAGATAGCCGGGGAAAATGAAACAAATATTGATTGATAGGTGGATGAATAGATAGATTGACTTATAAATAGATAGACGGAGAGTTGGAATGGTAGACCGATAGATCAATAAAACGAATTAGCAGGACAACATGTAATAGAATACAGCTGTTTTCTAGTGGCCCATTGAAAGAGAAGTGCGTAGAATGAAATAATCTATCCTCATGGATATATCTTGTTACTTCTGAAACTGCGCATAGAGTACTGCCATAGAAATACCAGGGCTATGTAAATGAAGCCGTCGTTAAATTAAGTACAGCTACCATTGAAAACCGTTGAATCATTTAAAAAACAAACATTTATACTCAAAACTTCTTCAAACGAATCTTTTCAAACGGACTACGCAAGTAAAGCGTTGTAGTCCTTCAAAGTCACTTTGATAGTAGGTGAATTCACGGTGAATCAGTTAATGAAGTGAACAAGCTTATTCACTTTGATAAATGGTGAATTCACGGTGAACCAGTTAATGAAGTACACAAGTTTATTCACTTTGATAAATGGTGAATTCACTGTGAACCAGTTAATGAAGTGAGCAAGTGTAGTTAATTTGATAGTAGTGAATTCACGGTGAATCAGTTAATGAAGTGCACACGTGTAGTCACTTTGCTAGTAGTTCAATTCACGGTGAATCAGTTAATGAGGTTTAAACGTCTTCGGTTAAATAATTGTATACATTTTATTAATACATTTTATAATGATATTTTAATTTTACAATTATAATTATCGAAATAATTATGTATTGTACTTTTCGAATATATCGTTGGTTTCTCTTGTTTGTGGTAATTTATAAAGCAAGACTTGTGTAGAATATTTAGATGTAATTAAAGAAATGAAACCAGTAATTGTGTATTTAATTGTTTTGGAACTGTTGTGTAGCTTTTATACCATTTGAAATATTGGAATGCGGTTTCGTTTTCCCTTAAGTGTGCACAAACCCTTGATTTCTATAATAAATACATTAATTTACTGCCGGTCATTGAATGGCTTGTATATATACAAGGTGTGACTTTTTATATCTTGTTAACTAGTTTTATACAATTAATACATTAATTATGTTAATATTATTTAGATGATGCTAAGGGTTTTGTTAGCAGAAAACTTGAAGGATCACTAAAACCATCACCTGCAAAGTCCAGACCTTCGTAGATAGCTGCCTCAGATGGAGTCTCCAGATCCGCTGGCCTGACATCATAAGCTACACTGACCTTTGGCAAAGAACCTCCCAACTTCCTATTGAAGAAGACACCAGAAATATAAGATGGGGGTTGGCTATGGCACACCTTACGCAAACCACCAGCCAATGTCACCAGGCAGGCACTGAAGTGGAAAAAAGGCCTCCCAAGAAATACCTGACGACTCCACATTGAGGCAGACACCGCGAAGATGGGGTACCTACTAGAATGAGTGGCTCAGGACAGAGGACTCTGAAGATCTGTGGTTAGCGGCCCATACCCCAGCTGGGGTGACAGGTGATGGTGATGAGGGTTATTGTTGGTGTGTGTGTGTGAGAAGAGAAAGAGCCTAGTGTTGTGACCACAGAATAGGTATAGAATAACTATTCTGTGGCTGTGACCTGGATTCGAGACGGAAAGATCTCAAATGACAGCCAACACTACATCGCTAGACCACCGCGGTAAATATTTTGAAAATAACATGTTCAAACACATCTTTCAATAAAGAAAAAGCTTTCATGTAATATTTAGTCTAGACTTATCCTCTTTCTTTCACTTGACAATAAAGATAATATCACAATATTCCACATGGATCTAATAATAAAAGGACACAATTGGATTGTATAGATTAATTTAGCACACAGATCTATAACTGAATATATACTAGTACCAAGTAGGCCTACCCGGTTTCAGAAAAGGGTAATATTCTATTTCACATAACACAAATACATAGAAATAGTTGTCCAACCTTAAGCTTCTCATTTCTTTGTTGTAAATTTTAACATTTTAAGCTCCATTTACTGATACTGTCTGCTTTGATTTCATCAACAAACTACATTTTTCACAAATTCATAAGATTAAATACAGATTTCTTTTTAAGGTGCGTTCATCTTTTACGCGCACTAGAGAGGTAAAACAAATATATTATGTATCACAAAACGACGATAAAGACTTTTCCGGCTTCTTTAACATAAATACATTTTTCTACTTTTTATTTTTCAGCACAAAGTTATGAATAACATACAAAAAAAAAAGAATCCCATTTCAAGCTTGTTGTTTTTTCTTACTATTAGTTATGGGAATGTATTGTATGTGTGTTTTTAAGCTGACCTCTGCGGTCAATGTTTGAAAGGTTAAACCGGGACAGTGCAGATTCCAGAGATATAAACATTATACGTATCTTATTTAATGTCACTCGTGTCCAGTAATTCAAAAAAAGATTAGACTGAAGAGCTATATATAAACTAATTAACAATCACAGTTCGTCTTAGTGCAATAATACAATAATATAATTTCTTCCTAAGTGGCATGGAACGGGTTGCCTGAACAAACCAGGAAAATCAGTAACTCAACATCATTTAAAACATAAAAAAATGCAGGACTAGATTCGGACTTCGGATGAGCGTAGGACGCAATAATCTTCTATATAGACGGTGCGTCTGATAAGATAAGATAATAATATAATTTACATTATATATACATATATTTAAACGTTCTTGTCTTATAAAGTTAACCTTTAAACTGAGTCCAGAGTAACATTATTTCATGTTGTCAGCTGGGTAGGCCTATTGTTATTGATGACAACAGTGATAACCGTTAACGACGCTGGATCGGTGGGTGACGTTTTCTTTTGGTCACAATGAAATTAATTCTATTATGTAATAAATATTTCTTTATTGAAAGCTAGATAGAAAGAAAAGGGAGAAAAAACAAACACTACAGTAGCGCAATATAATGAAAACAAGGGAAAAAAAAATGATGAATGAAATCAAGAAAACAAAAGTATACAAGTCAGTCAGTGAAATAAGATCAACAAATAAATCATACAACAATAGGAAGAACTAGAATAGAATTTGTGAAAAGAACAACACGGTGAAAGGTAATCTTCTCATAATTACTACGTTTGTAATAATGTCACGTGACCTGATTATGACGTCACTCATTCAACCGAGGGGCTGGGGAGAAGAACAGGATTTTTTTTTTAGGGTGGGAACTTAGCTATTTTTAGGCAACATCCGGGTTGTCGGATAAGCTTGTCGTTCCGGTAATTACTTGGTGCGTGCTTCGGTCATCTAGTCGGGTGCTTCTCAAAACGTTATGGGGGTTAAAGTGGTAGGCCTAAATATGTGTGTATTAATAGGGAAACATGAAGTGGTCAACGGAAATAATAAATATGTAGTGTTCTATGGAGATGGTCAAATTGTAGTTATATATAGAATTGGTCTAAATGTAGTGATATATGGAGATGGTCAAATTGTAGTTATATATAGAATTGGTCTAAATGTAGTGATATATGGAGATGGTCTAATGTAGTGTTATATAGAATTGGTCTAAATGTAGTGATATATGGAGATGGTCAAATTGTAGTTATATATAGAATTGGTCTAAATGTAGTGATATATGGAGATGGTCAAATTGTAGTTATATATAGAATTGGTCTAAATGTAGTGATATATGGAGATGGTCTAATGTAGTGTTATATAGAATTGGTCTAAATGTAGTGATATATGGAGATGGTCAAATTGTAGGGATATATATAGAATTGGTCTAAATGTGATATATGGAGATGGTAAAATTGTAGTGATATGTAGACATGGTCTAAATGTAGTGATACATATAATTGGTCAAAATGTTGTGAGATTTAGAATTGGTCAGAATTGAGTGACATATATTATAGATGGTCTAAATGTAATGATAGATAGAAATGGCTTAGGTGTAGTAATATATATATAATATATAATATATATATATATATATATATGGTCTGAATGTGGTAAGTGATATATTCTATAGAATTGATCAGAATGTAGTGATATTCAGAAGTTTAAAGAATGAAAGCAATTAGGATTACACGTTTTGTACCATTGGGCATAAAATTAATCCGTTTCTTTTGTACTGGTTTTGAAACACATTTTATTTCATGAAAATATTTTAGATCAATCAACAATCAGATTTTCATGGAATGAGTGAGTGTGTGAGTGTGTGAGTGTGTGAGTGTGTGAGTGTGTGAGTGTGTGAGTGTGTGGGAAGTGAGGGGGGAGAGGGTGGTAAAGTCAGATGAGAGTTTAAAGTTAAACATAGGTCAGAAAGCTTACCTAAAACTTGACATAGGTCATCTTTCATTTTAAAATTATGGGATTGACTTTACGTTTATAATCCCAAAGGTAGAAATAAAATATATATAAAAAAAGGTCACATCTGCATTAACAGTTACGATCGCTTGATTGATAATGACAGATGAAATTGAGATTTGATGAATTAAATAATGAATAATTTAAAAATTACACGACTAGGCAAGATGAACTATGATAATAATATAAGTTTATGACACATGAATTAAAAAAAAATAGTTTAATGATTCTAGTATAGATTTATAGGCTTTGTGAGCTAAACATATGCATGTTATAAGAAATACGTTTGATTATGAAAGAGACAAATATTATGATATAATGGAAAGAATAGATTTTATAAAATGTGATTTTTGAAAATAAATGAGAAAAAGATGAGAAAAAAGTTTTATTTGCAATAATAATTAGATAAAAATCAGTACGGATGTCAAATCAAATATAATGATAATTTATTTCTAATAGCATTTAAAAAAATTAAAATTCATAGTTAAGCCACAAAGGTAAGATTACACAATTAAACTGTATTGTTTAATATTGAATGACGTTTAAACAGATTCAGACAGTGGACATAATTTATACAATAAATTAGATTAATTGTTACAGATCTTCTGTACAAATAAATTTGTTATAATATTAAGAGAAATTAAACAAAGGAAAACGATATTTAAAATAAATTGTTAAAATGAACAAAACTATAAAATACATAAACAGTTACTTACCTAGCTGTGAAATAAAAATTAGATTTAGTTGAAGGCTTACAGCAAAAATAATATAAATCACTTTCGTTTTAATGTTATTGACACAGAAAAACCCCAAAGAAAACATAACTTTTGCTCGTCGTTATGGTGATATCAAGCGTCTCCGCGAAACGAAAACAAAGATATAAACAACAATGGACCAACTATAGTTGCAGATATAATGTTGTAGGCAATGAAAGAGACAGGGGGAACCGCACACACAAAAGTTGAACATATCCTCGAGGTTTTTTTTTTCAAATGTGTGTCAATGTACGTCTGTCCGTCCTCCCACTCGTTAAGCCATCAAGCACAGATTCGACAGGTGAAAGAAACATAAAAACAAGAAAAGACGTTTGTGACGTCACTAATTACTTACCTGATAGATTCAGAGGTATGTGTGCACTGTAAGGTGACCGGAGAGAGGGGTGAGGCAGTGGGCATGATGGTCCTAGGATAGAGTAGGTTGCGAATAGATGATGTTGGGGAGGGGAGATGTCCTAATATGCGGGAAGGATTAAAGGTAAAGAAAGGGGGGGGGTAAAGAAGTGGGCGGAGAGTTTGTGCGGGCTGGAGATGACCTCAGCTAAGCTCAGCGCGTGACAGTGTTTGCTCACTTTGACCAAATTTGTGGTAGTCAGCCTTCCCCCACCCTTACCCCGCCCTCTCAATCTACTAACAGCCAAACACACCATATCCTTGTGTTTGGTCAAACAGATTTGTGTTGTGAAAACTCAAACACTAGGACAAGGTATGCTGTTAGCCTACTGTCCCCCTAAAAGTCCATTTATGTGTTTCTTGAAAAGAAAAAGAAAAGACACACACACAACAATTTTACAGTAAAACATGAGACTGTGTAACAAAGGCTTTACATCTTCTTGAGTTAACACTTCTATGTACTGTACATACGTTAATATTCAATGAATACAAGTGATCTTTTAATAGTTCTGACTGAACTCCGTTCCCCTATCTTACGCCCTTTCTATCTATCCATCTATCTATCTATCTATCTATCTATCTATCTATCTATCTATCTATCTATCTATCTATCTATCTATCTATCTATCTATCTATCTATCTATCTATCTATCAATCTAGCTATCTATCTATCCATTCATCCATCCGTCCATCCATCTATCTATCTATCTATCTATCTATCTGTCTATCTGTCTATCTATCTATCTATCTATCTGTCTATCTATCTATCTATCTATCTATCTATCTATCTATCTATCTATCTATCTGTCTGTCTATCTATTTATCTATCTATCTTTCTGTCTGTCTGTCTATCTGTCTATCTATCTATCTTTCTATCTATCTATCTATCTATCTATCTATCTATCTATCTATCTGTCTGTCTGTCTGTCTGTCTGTCTGTCTATCTGTCTATCTGTCTATCTGTCTATCTGTCTATCTGTCTATCTGTCTATCTGTCTATCTGTCTATCTGTCTATCTGTCTATCTGTCTATCTGTCTATCTGTCTATCTGTCTATCTGTCTTATCTGTCTATCTGTCTATCTGTCTATCTGTCTATCTGTCTATCTGTCTATCTGTCTATCTGTCTATCTGTCTATCTGTCTATCTGTCTATCTGTCTATCTATCTATCTAACTATCTATCTATCTATCTATCTATTTATCTGTCTGTCTATCTGTCTATCTGTCTATCTGTCTATCTGTCTATCTGTCTATCTGTCTATCTGTCTATCTGTCTATCTGTCTATCTGTCTATCTGTCTATCTGTCTATCTGTCTATCTGTCTATCTGTCTATCTGTCTATCTGTCTATCTGTCTATCTGTCTATCTCTCTATCTGTCTGTCTGTCTATCTATCTATCTATCTATCTATCTATCTATCTATCTATCTGTTTGTTTATCTGTCTATCTGTCTATCTGTCTCTTTGTCTATCTGTCTATCTGTCTATCTGTCTGTATATCTACTTATCTATCTATCTGTCTATCTGTCTATCTGTCTATCTGTCTATCTGTCTATCTGTCTATCTGTCTATCTGTCTATCTGTCTATCTGTCTATCTGTCTATCTGTCTATCTGTCTATCTGTCTATCTGTCTATCTGTCTATCTGTCTATCTGTCTATCTGTCTATCTGTCTATCTGTCTATCTGTCTATCTGTCTATCTGTCTATCTGTCTATCTGTCTATCTGTCTATCTGTCTATCTGTCTATCTGTCTATCTGTCTATCTGTCTATCTGTCTATCTGTCTATCTGTCTATCTGTCTATCTGTCTATCTGTCTATCTGTCTATCTGTCTATCTGTCTATCTGTCTATCTGTCTATCTGTCTATCTATCTATCTATCTGTCTATATTCCCATCATTAACTTAGAGCACAGTGTATGTATGCATAATATTACTAAGAGCACAGCTCGTAATAAAATGTTTTTTCATAATTTGCTTAAACAGTTCCGAGGTAGAGTCATAGACAACCAACAGACCCGGGGAAAAAAATACCTAGCCTTCATCAGGATTCGAACCCAAGTCCTTCAGTAGACTAGCTTGCTGTCTATTGGCCAACGTGTCCCTTATAAAACGAAGGCGGGAGTGAAAAGCATCTGGTCAGTTACCTTTCTCTTCATTAGAACGTGGCCAAAAAAAATAGTCAACCAGCTCTGCAGTAAGCGTGACGCCATGCACAAAGATGTATTTAAAAATATTCAAAGCCTACCCTTAAACTGGCAATAATTTCTGATAAAGGGGGCATAACCGCGATAATTCAATTCGACCGTTTCAAAGACTATAATCGCTATGTAGAATTTGACCGAATCCTGGCGTGACATATGCCTACTAGTATACTAGCAGTATGGAGACTAAGGCCAGACATTGCCGATCCCTAGAAGTTTGGTAAAGACAAAGAGGGCCAGTTACCATAGGAAAATGTAATCTCATGATAACTATAGTTAAGTTCATTGTAAATACATTTGGAAATAAAAAAAAAAGATAATGAAATATTTTTTTTTTTTTTTTTTTTTTTTATTAGAAATTTGGAATTGAGTAATTTTGCACATATTATCAATGTTTGCTCTGATTGATGAGGCATAGCGACTCGAAGCTGACTTGTTAGATGTTCATCTGTAAGCTGACTTGTTAGATGTTCATCTGTAAGCTGACTTGTTAGATGTTCATCTGTAAGCTGACTTGTTAGATGTTCATCTGTAAGCTGACTTGTTAGATGTTCATCTGTAAGCTGACTTGTTAGATGTTCATCTGTAAGCTGACTTGTTAGATGTTCATCTGTAAGCTGACTTGTTAGATGTTCATCTGTAAGCTGACTTGTTAGATGTTCATCTGTAAGCTGACTTGTTAGATGTTCATCTGTAAGCTGATTTGTTAGATGTTCATCTGTAAGCTGACTTGTTAGATGTTCATCTGTAAGCTGACTTGTTAGATGTTCATCTGTAAGCTGACTTGTTAGATGTTCATCTGTAAGCTGACTTGTTAGATGTTCATCTGTAAGCTGACTTGTTAGATGTTCATCTGTAAGCTGACTTGTTAGATGTTCATCTGTAAGCTGACTTGTTAGATGTTCATCTGTAAGCTGACTTGTTAGATGTTCATCTGTAAGCTGACTTGTTAGATGTTCATCTGTAAGCTGACTTGTTAGATGTTCATCTGTAAGCTGACTTGTTAGATGTTCATCTGTAAGCTGACTTCGGTATCGACTTTTAGTGAATTTCATCCCTGAAAAAAATTGTTTATAACAATATATGCGTCAAAAAGTGAGATCATTTTCCCGACACGTTGCTCTAAATTTTGATGCTTCCACATAGATCTAGGCTTACATAGTTTTAGTAAAAAGTTATGAAGTCGTTGCTATCAAACAACTTAAAGTCCTTTTCACATTTTCTGAAATCATCAAATCTGTTTGTAAATTCAGTACACAACTTGTCAATATTTTCAGCATATTTTGAAGCCCTCAAAGTCTGCTAGTTCTGCTTTTCTGAGTAGGAAAATGAGTAGGCTAATTGTTGTTCGATTCTTTTCTTATCTTATACATTACAGACGCTCCTTCTATAAAGAAGATTATTGCGTCCTACGCTCATCCGTGGTCCGAGTCTAGTCTTGCATTTTTATTAATGTTTTAAATGATGTTAAGTTACTGGTTTTCCTGGTTTGTTCAGGCAACCCATTCCATGCCCGAATGCCACTCGGGAAGAAAGAGTACTTATATGCATTTGTTCTCGCATAAGGGACAAGGAAAGTGTTTTTATCTTTATGTTTATCTGAGATTTGCAACAGGTTGTTATTGTGTTGTATTTCTAAATTAGAGTTTAATGCCTTATGTATTATTACTACTTTACTCTTTGCCCTTCTGTCTTCTAGTGTTTCTAGGTTTAATGATTTGACTAATGGTGTTACTCTTGTTATTTGGGAATATTCGCTAGTTATGAACCTTGCAGCTCTTTTGTGAATTTGTTCTAATTTTTTAATGTTTTCTTTAGTTGATGGGTCCCATACAGATGCTGCATATTCTAGTATAGGCCTAACTAATGTGAGATAGCATTTTAGTTTTCTGTTCTTATTACATTTGTAAAAGTTCCTTTTTATGGATCCTAAAGTTTTGTTTGATTTTTTTATTACTTCATCAATATGAGGGTTCCAAGATAACTTATCATTTATTATTACTCCTAGATACTTAGCATTGTTAGTTTGAGTTAGTTCTTTACCATGAATGAAGTAGTTTGCTATTATTTGTTTCTGTTTCTTGGATAACCTTATTAGTTGGCATTTTTCTGGGTGAAAAGACATACTCCAGTTTGATTCCCATTTTTGTAGTTCATCTAGGTCTTTTTGTAGGAGTTCACTATCTTTTCCTGTCTTTATTATTCTATAAATTATGCAATCATCGGCAAATAATCTTACTTTTGTTCCTGTGTTGATGCAATTTGGCAGATCATTAATATAAATTAGAAATAGTAGTGGTCCTAGAACAGTTCCTTGTGGAACTCCTGAGTTTACAGTTATTGGTGATGACTTAGAGCCATTTATTATCACTGTTTGTTCTCTGCCTATAAGAAAGTCCTGAATCCACTGATGTAAGGGACCAGAGATGCCAAAATATTTAAGTTTTTTTAGTAGACTAGAATGATGAACTTTATCAAATGCTTTTGAAAAATCTAGTAATATAGCATTAATTTGGTTGTTATTATCTAATCCCTTTGACAAGTCATCTATTAGGCCTATTAATTGAGTCTCACATGATCTATTTTTCCTAAAGCCATGTTGGTGTAGGCACAGTGCATTAAGTTTGTCTAGATGATTTACTATACTACTATATATAATATTTTAAAGTAATTTACAAGTTATGCTGGTTAGAGAAACAGGTCTTTAATTACCGGGGTCAGATTTATCTCCTTTTTTGAAAAGGGGGGTTACATTAGCTAATTTCCAATCTCTGGGCACTTTGCCCTGGTTTAGAGAGGCCTGAAAAAGTATTTTAAAGATTGGAGATATTTCATTGGTTAGTTCTTTAAGCAGTCTTGCTGGTATTTCATCTGGACGAGAAGCTTTGTTTGCTTTTAAGTTGCTTAGGAGTTGTTTAATGCCTTTTTCATCTACATTTATATGTCCTATCTCTTCTAGTTTGTTTAAATTTATGAAGATTTCTTTGTCACCTGGATTGGAAAAAGATGATGCAAAGTGTGTGTTAAGGATATTAGCTTTGGTTTCATTATCATTATAAGTTTCATTGTTTTGGCCTTTTAGTGGAGCTATGCCTGTAGTGTCCATTTTTCTTGATTTAATGTAGGACCATAAGTTTTTATTATTATCTTTAGAAATTACATTGTTTACATATTCATTTTGCAGCTGTCTGCTTAGTTTCTGAGTTAAATGTTTAATTTTTAGGTATTTTTTATGTAGTCTAATTGAATTAGTTGCCTTAAACTTTTTGAATAGATTTTCTTTTTGTTTACACAGTTTCTTTAGTTTAGTGTTAAACCAACATTTGTTAATTTTATTTGATGTTTGTTTTGTTGGCACAGAATCAGCCATTATTCAATTGGGTCTTCAAAGTTGTAATAATTCTTCTCAAATGAAGAAATGTGTTCATACATCTCCATCAACCTCAAAACTTATTCACTAATGTGAAGTATGGTTGTTAAAGACATACTACGTACTGGCCATGTCTAAAAATTCGTCAATGACTTCAAAATAATAATTGTCATTAACTCCTTATAACTCCTTATAATTAGGTATGGTCAATTCGAAAACTTTAAAACTGGTTTCAAGAATAGGAACAAATTCGAATTTCGTGTGCAAAATAACAAACACTTTATTAGCTGGGGCCACACGAACTGGTCTGGTGGGCCGGGTCGTGGCCCGCGGACCCGCCTGTTACACATCCCTGGTCTAGACAAAAAAAGGCCATATTAATATGTATATAATATATTTAAAAAAAATCAATTGTATACTTTGTGCATTTTAGAGATATTGTTTATCCCTTAACTTAATGTAAAGATTCTTGTTAAAAATAGATCTTGACCTAGTTCTTAAATATGGGTTAAAGTCAAGATAGTATTTGGCGTCTGCTTAGATAATGCGCCTTTTTATTTAGTTTTTGTTAGATTCCGTGAGGTCGTTTTCCTATCTAAATCTTGCATCTTCATACATTTCCACTGTCGTTCTGTGATGTTTGTAATTTCTGCTCCTATGAAGAAAAACATGACATCCATACATAAGTCTGAGAGGTCAAACCATACACAAACAAATATGACTTTTTTTTGTGTTTTTTTGTTTTTCATAAAAATAGTTCGGTAACTATTCTGATTTTTTTGTCCCCCCCCCCCCCCCCCCGTACGGCCTGATTCGCCCCGATCTATTTTCGATGAATAGCCGTTCAGCAGTTCTTTTGTAGCATGTTCGCAACATCGCCGATCCCGTACTGACTTCCCGAGACAGCAGCCGTGAAACAGCTAGTTAAGTCATCTACATTAGGGGTCGGAAAACTTTTGATAACAGTGTGCCAAAGAAGGATTTCTACTTCATTCAGCAGTGCCAACATCATTCAGCAGTGCCAACATCATTCAGCAGTGCCAACATCATTCAGCAGTGCCAAAATCATTCAGCAGTGCCAACATCATTCAGCAGTGCCAACATCATTCAGCAGTGCCAACATCATTCAGCAGTGCCAACATCATTCAGCTGTGCCAACATCCTAAACGTTATCCTGGTTTAGTTAGCACTTAGTGTCTTGAGGAAGAGATTTGGATTGCTATTTCTTTTTTTTAATTTTTTTTTTGGGGGGGGGGGTGCTTCCGATTACCATTGAAAATTGCTCTGCGAGTCAAGAATGTCACGCGTGCCTTAGGTTGCTGTTATAATGCGTGTACTTGTTACGTGTTTATACAATACTATGTATAGTCTCTCTTCAGAGGCAAACACGAACTAACACAAATTCTGCTTCATATAGTAGATGACGTTTTATTACATGCACATAAACGAAATATTATAAAATAAAGTAATTCCTTCTATTACACTTCACGTCTTCTCAGTAGAATAATTACACACAACCACAAGATCCATATATACACGTATATCTTTTGTCACACTGAAAATTCTTCTCCTTAGATTGACATTAAAATATGGGAGGTAACTCATGCTTCTTAATAGTTGAATTATTTATATTGATTATTTCTCTTTGACCATTTATCATTTTATCGTTAAGTATGAAGTTTTAAGCCATATTTTCATTGTCAAATCCCAGTGGTTTTATTTTTAAACAAATGACACCGAGAGAATCTGGGACAAAAGAATCTTTCAAAAAGAACTTAAAGACATTTCTCTTTGGCTAATACATCTACCACTGAAAATCACACCAAGAGCACATTGTGTATACTAATTTAATAGCATAGATAGAAGCACTATAAGAAATGCCCATTCTTATCTTATCTTACTTCACTTGTTTAACTTTCTTAACATAACTCAGCACAAAATCACGCTTTACACACTTCTCTCTGCCTCATTCACCGACCTTCATACATATCTAACTATTAAACCTGTAAACAGTTGCCGACCAGTGCTCTACACACTCACTCTCCTGATCAAGCAAGAGAGCCGGGTGCAGACGAGTCGTAGACCAGCCGTCCATGTTCAAAACCAGGGAGAATGCCGAGCAAGCACTCACAATGCTCGAACACATACCCGTTATTAAATATGGTTTTGTCTGTCTCGAACGTTCCATCTAGCCAAAACTGATAGAATTGTAGTCAACTTAACAATACGACACTTTTTTACCTTAGCCAAATTGTCGAGGTGCTACAATGCAAACATTACAGTAATCTATGCATGAAAAACTATATAAAGTTGCTCAGATTGGTATAATTGTTGCTGCGTCTAGCTGTTCAATATATGTGTGTATTTTCTTCGAAAAAAAATATCATTGCAATGTAACGTTCCTGTTTTTTTTAAATAAAACTACAGGGATTTGACAATGAAAATATGCATAAAAATTGTATACTTAAATTGTTTAATAGTTCAGAATTTGACTAATTCATGCAATTTCTGAACATCGAGACGTGAATAAGAATATATTTTATATATACACTGGGGGCACTTTGGCCGTGTACCGAAGGTCCTGGGTTCGAATCCTGGTGCAGGCTAGGATTTTTTCCGGGTCTGGAAGTGTCCATGAGTCTACCCAGCTCTGATGGGTATCTGACCTTAGTTGGGGTAAAGTAAAGGCGGCTGTACACAGTGCAGGCCACATAATCACCTAGTATGCCGTGGCCACAGAAACTGGTTAACGCTTTTTTACCGAACCAATTCGGTCCGAAGGGATACTTTACTTTAAATATATACACACGAATATATGAACAGGGTCGAAGCCAGGATTTTTGTGGAGAGAGGGGCTGGCATTAATACCTGCAGCTTCGGACAGATGGGGCTCGTAAGCTTTGAAAGGAGAGTGAATCTCCGATCTCAAACCTCCGCTGCATCGCGGCTACATCTGTTCATGGAGAGGTTTAGGGAGTAAACCCTAACAGAATATCAGGAGATGGAGTCCCTAAGGCAGTTTTATAGTGAACGCGCTATCTTTCTGGCAACTCCTGCTACGCAGATGGTCCCTCATTGTATCAGCTAGCTGTTTCACTGGAATCATCATCAGCGTGGAGAGAGAGAGCCTGCTTACATTTTAGTCATATAATCATCATCAACATATATAATTACTGTGAGTTTGTTTAAATATTTGTTTATATTTGAAGGTAAACCAGTGATGTCACATTTTTCCCTTTTTTGAGTTATTGCCCCTATATCATGCAAGGTATGTTAAGAAACATTCCTAGCAATCGAAACCAACAATAAACGAGCTGAGTCACTCGCAGTTTAGGTTTATAAAAGTGTATTACAAGGGGAGAAGCTGCTATGTCCAAAAACTGCAAGCTGAAAACAAGTGATGTTCATTGTTGCTTCCCTTGCAACCAATCAGCAAATTTCTAGCTGTCACGTGACATCTTGTTTATGGGGAAAAAAAATGGCGGACGCAGTTAGAATTCCCGAAGTCACAGATCAGCCAAAAAAACGTCGAAAACTTGGGCGAAAATGGGAACAGGCGAGAGATCAACGTCTGTCAGGACATGTTATGGGTCAATCCTGTAACTGTAAACGCCTCAAGTGTTTCGAAGTGACTACCGAGGAAGAGCGAAAACGTTTGCTAGCACACTTCAACTGCATGCCTAGCAAAGACCAACAAGACAGCTTTCTTGCTTCGACAATTGAAATCAAAGCTATCAAAAGACGAAGGCCTCGACTGGTCGAGACTGCAGCTTTGCTTCATGACCACTCATACTCTTACAACATTAAAGTGGCGAGAGAGAACACAGCCGTCAACATCCAAGTCTGCATCAATGCCCTACTTTCGATCTTTGGGATTGGAAAGGCACGATTAGAGCGAATCCGAGCATCTTTGGCAAGGGCTGGTAAGTAGGCCTATTTAATAAAATAAATTTATTTAATTGTGCATAATAGTTTAGCCTGTAGCTTTTATAATCTAGGTCTTGAATTGTCATCGAATGTTATTATGAATTTAGATATTATGTCTTATTCATATATATATCATTGCTGTAAGACGTAGGGTCATAGGTCATAGTCATGGGGACTCATAAGGAGTCATAGGCATAGGCCTACTTGATTTTATGTGTGTGTCAATATGATTGTCACTGATTGTGTGGATGCACATCATATAGGCCTAGATGATTGTATTAAATAATAATATGTGAGACACTATATTACATATTTTTGTTTATTTAAATAAAATATTTATTATTTTTATTATAATTTTATGATTTCATAATTATGGTTGGTTGATAAAATTAGTGGGTGCAGTTTATGCTTGATTGTTAGATTTCTTTTTACTGTATTATGTTGTTTTAAATCCTTAAATTGTAAAGCGCTTTGTGCAATGGAAGGCTATATAAGTTCTCCCTATTATTATTATTACTATTATTATTATTATAGTGCAGTTGTTAGCATGCTTGCTTTGAAAGCAAGAAGTCAGTAGTTCAAGGCCCAATAGGGCCATTGGTGTTTGACCAACACCCTACTGTTTCTGTTTGCTTAATTGCGATATAAAGCGCTATATAATAAAACATAATATTTAATTTTTATTTAAATATTAAAAATTAAATGTCACTGCATTTTAAATGTGGCTAGTTCTAATGGTATTGGTAAAATAAATCATGTTTATGTCATTCTACCCATGATGCTATTTCACAATTTATTTATTTAAAATTTTATTCCATAAAGAAAGTTTTTATACACTATATTTTAATGCTACTTTCTTTCTTTAAATGACTTCAACTCATAGTTTTTTATAATATTAAATTTAAATGTTTAGGACTTCCACCAATTGATCAACGAGAGAAACACCTCAACAGACCTCTAGCCTTCTCCGAAGATATTGTGCAGAGCATCATCAACCATATTCGGTCCTTCAGAGGGCGACAAAGCCACTATGCTCTGCATGATACCAGGAAGCTCTACCTCCCAGAAGAACTGAACGCAAGCAGGATGTACCAAATGTACAAGGAGAAGTTTCCAGACTTCAAAGTCTCCCGGGAAAGCTACAGGTATTGAAGATTCGAACATTTTTATTACATAATAATTTTTTTTTTTAAACTTTATATCAGCTTTAAAACTTGGTTATAATTTAATTTAGTAATAATAATTAATTATAATTAGGAATTTGCTATTTGCACGGTAACCGTGGAAATAGCCGGTGGCTATTTACACATTAGTCACGTGAAAGCCATTATTAAAAGTCGCGCATGTGTTTACTCTTATTTAGTGGGTAGCAACAAATTTGTTGTTGCTAAAATAACACAGTCGGGAGAGCATTGGGATTGTAATACAAAGATTACAGGTCAGATGCCCGTCTTGAAGGCATTTAAAAAAAATAAAATTCTATCAAGAACACGAAACGACTTATGTTAGTTTATTCCCTGAAGGAGGATTGACTTTATTTAAATAGTACAATAGTTAGCTCTTTCCATTAGAAGTATGATTTAACATTTAAAAAAAAATCTTTTCCAGAAAAATATTCACGGAGAAATTCAACATCAGCTTTGGCTATCCTCGAAAGGATACTTGCTCAACGTGTGACAAGCTAAACGTGTTACTGCAAACTCAGGAAACCACTCAGGATCTTCTTGTCCAGAATCAGCAAGAAAAGGAGCTTCACTTGCGGAAGGCTAAAGTATTCTATGACAGAAAGACGGCAGCAAGACAAAACGCCAAAACCAACAACAGTCTTGCAGCTCTGGCGTTTGTGACATCTCAGGTTTTCCCCTTGCACCCTTCATTTATATATATACTAGTGGTTATGCCCATCAAAATGACGGAGAAACGAATGACTACAATGTGTTTTGATAAGGGAGAAAGAAAAGAAACTATTACAATAAAGAAAATGAACGTTTCTTTTCGGTATTTAGTTTTTGTTCTTTGTTTCTGGTCGCCCTGAACCTGGCATATGCATAAGAATTGTTACTATCAAGCTTCTGGTATTAAAACATTGCGAACAGTTGTGTTGACTTGACTTGTTATTATTAATAATAGCCGGCTGGCATAGCGGTTAACTCACCAGACTGTCAACCAAAAAACCACTTGAAACGTCGCGGGTTCGAGCCCCGCCACCTGCAGATCTTTGTCGCCCTACAGGAGTTTTGGGACTAGATGACGTTAATATTGAGTTGTTATCACATGCGCTTAACCGGCAGCAGTGAAACCTCTCACAGATTAATAGTCTTCTAGAGCGCACTGAGCATGCTAAAATAGCATGGATAGAAGCGCTATATAAATTACCATTAAATTAACAATAATATACTATCTAAAAGAAAAAAACCCACAAATACCAAACAATAAAAAGGTAAATAATAAAAAAAAAGTAGAAAATAATATTTCAATACAATAGAAACTAAATTGAGAGCGATTTTTTAGGTATTGAATTTGTGTTCTTGCTTATTGTATTAATAAAACAGTGTTGAGAATGTTTCTTTTGGTATTTAGTTTTTGTTCTTTTTAATTGTTTCTGGTCGCCCTTACCCTGGCACATGCCTATGAATTGTTGCTGTCAAGCTTCTGGCCTCAAAGACTGGCGTAGTGTGTAAACCGCCGATACATTCCCATTAAGAATACATCGGCGGGCGAACGCATAGGGGTGAGCCCCCGCAGCGCGTCCGAGATCCATTACACTGCCAAGATGCCTCTGGTCTCGGTGGGGAGAAAGCAATGGACGTTGCAATCCCGTCTCGAGAACCACCCGGTGCCTGGATGCTTGTACATTTATTATAGGATTTGTGCTACCGCGTGACAGTGCAGATATACTGGCGAGCCACCACGATAATGATCCTTAGGGGAGCCGCAGTGAACGATCGCTGGGCTGCGGAAACCTTCCCCGTTACACGGCACGCCACGCCTTCGGCGTGTCGTTGGGTGGCTGGAGCACGGACAGAATTGGCTCAATCCTAAGCGTTACGCCCTGGACACAAGAGCCGAAAAGCTCGTCTGGTTTTTTTGAAAGAGACTTTTTAATCCAAGATTAGGAGGTCTCTCACGTGCCATTGAAAGTACTCCGCGTGCAAGGTTGGGCACGCTTGCCTTAGGTTGCCGACCCCTGTACTAGGCGATGGCAATACAGTTTGAAGACTATTGAATTTCCTAGGCTGTGGAGCGAGCTGTGTCAATTAAAAATGGTGTAAGGAGTTTTAACCCCTATACTATTGCACTAAGGAGATATAATATTGCTTTAGTGCAAAAATCGTTTTGAATGCCACTGGAATTCAGAATTTATAGCTACGTATTGGCACAGATCCAATCATCGTTTTTGTTTTTCCGCACAATTTGAAACATTCCAAAATGTCAGGGGGTTAGGCCTCCCCAGTGGTTTCGTCCCCAACCCTAGGCCCCCGGTGATTTCGTCCCAAACCTTAGGCACCCCCCTACGGGAGCTTCGCTTCCACACTTTAGCCCCCCCCCCCCCACACACACACCGGTGATTTCGTGGCTTAGAGACACAGTCAGAAATTGTATCTATAATAATATTATACCTCCCCTACACCCCCAAACCCTCAATAAAAATTCCTTATTGTTTTCCTTAAAAATCGGAAACATTTTTCTGGATTAGATTCTGTTTTCCTATGAAAAACCATAAAAATTTACACTTTATTATGTCTATATCAAAACCAGAATTTTTTTCTTTATTACTTCCCATTGAAAAACGTTAAAACTGATTTTATTCATTATTTCCCATTGATAACCAGGGAATCGTGTATTTATTATTTTCCTCTAAAAAATGCGCAAAACTATTTTGATGTAAACTGTGTAAACAATTTGCACTTGAAAAATTGGCAAAATGTATTTTTGGTGGTTGAAAGATTCGATAATATGATGAACTGCTACTAGCCACGAGTGAATGTGACGTATTTCAGCTCGATTGCATGACGGGAAGTTGTCATTTAACCTTCAAAAAACTGTAAAAGAAAAAGCGAATAAAGTATTCTTTTTCTTAATATGGCATGCAAGCAAAAATTACATTTCAGATAATTCCTGGATCGTCTATTTTTTTTTTTTAATATTGAAGTTCAATGGTTAAAAAAAAAGAGAAAAACAGTAAGAAACAAATTATCAATTAAACCAACAGCAAGACTTTGATCTGATTTCTGTTGTTGTTTTATTTCATGCAGAACTTTGACTATAGAACAGAATGAATAAAACGACAAAAAAAAAGCACACGGTTAGAACAATTTGTCACGAAATTGAAATACGCCATGCAGATTGATCTCTGTCCTGAAGTTACAGCTTCAAGGTTTGATCATAGTATTCAGTAACTGAAAACACAAAATAAGAATTAGAAAAAAATAAAAGAACATTTCTGAGTTTTTAAAATTATGTAATCCTAGATCACTATTCTGTAAAGGTCTCAGTTTATGAGGATCTAGTGTTTGGCGGTACTCATAAAAATTAGTTTTCTTAACCCCAACAATGTGAAAGGATGAAAGAAACAAGTGTTACGTCCACAATCCCCTTGTGGCCAGAGCCGTGTAAATATGTTGATATTTCTCGTTGGTTCTAGGGTAGACTTAGTTATTATTATTTATGTTTCAGTATTACACGAACTCTCCTTATGGTCCTGGGCACAAACTCAGGATTTGCGTTCTAACAGTTCCTTTCCTTGACGTTAGAGTAGTAGATAAATATTATAGTATTGTAAACAACACAATAGAATAATAACTTGACGAGGAAGCTTCAGTGTAAATGTTGTTGATAATTTAATTCAGGTGATATGTTCAAATATATACAATATATGTATTATGTACAGTTAGAATAAAATAGTGCAAACACAAGCGTCCTCAAAAGAAATTATCTCGAAACTCACTGCCTTTCAGACAAAAAAATCATTAAATACTATTCAAGTGGTGCAAGGGACAGACCTATTAGTTGGAGGGGTGAAAATAATGGTATCATTACAAAACTCATAATAAAAATGATAGGAACTTCTCTATGCAGACATAATGAGCCATTCCTAGTCACTCCGAGAATTTGAGGTCAACACGGAATCCCAACATTACCTAGAATCTTTTGCCTTCGTACTAAAAGTCAAACATTTGGAAAGACTAAGCCCCGCCCACAAAATCGTGTGTAGTGAGAAAAAGAGAAGGGGGGGGGGGAATAAACATTGTGTGATCCAACACTTGGAAAACCAATATACATGACGCAAGGATAAGCTTTGTCAACTATTCTATTGTATATTTTGATATGGCTAAAGACAGCTTTCTTTGTCACGAAACACAAAGCTAAAGAAAAGGGCATTCAGTAGACCCTGACACCAACATAAGATAATACTGTAGCTGGAGACATGACACCAGCATAGGACAATACTGTAGCTGGAGACCTGACACTAACATAGGAAATAGTGTAGCTGGAGACATGACACCAACATAGGACAACACTGGAGCTGAAGACATGACACCAACATAGGACAATACTGTAGCTGGAGACATGACACAAACATAGAACAATACTGTAGCTGGAGACATGACACAAACATAGGACAATACTGGAGCTGGAGACATGACACCAACATAGGACAATACTGTAGCTGGAGATATGACACCAACAAAGGACAATACTGGAGCTGGAGACATGACACCTACATAGGACAACACTGGAGCTGGAGACAAGACACCAACATAGGACAATACAGGAGCTGGAGACATGACACCAACATAGGACAATACTGGAGCTGGAGACATGACACCAACATAGGACAATACTGGAGCTGGAAACATGACACCACCATAGGACAATACTGACGCTGGAAACATGACACCAACATAGGACAATACTGTAGCTGGAGACATGACATCAACATAAGACAATACTGTAGCAGGAGACATGACACCAACATAGAACAATACTGGAGCCCGAGACATGACACCAACATAGGACAAAACTGGAGCTGAAGACATGACACCAATATAGGACAATACCGATGCTGGAGACATGACACCAACATAGGACAATACTCTAGCTGGACACATGACACCAACATAGGACAATACTGTAGCTGGAGACATGACACCAACATAGGACAATACTGTAGCTGGAGACATGACACCAACATAGGACAATACTGTAGCTGGAGACATGACACCAACATAGGACAATACTGGAGCTGGAGACATGACACCAACATAGGACAATCCTGGAGCTGGAGACAAGACACCAACATAGTACAATACTGTAGCTAGAGACATGAAACCAACATATGACAATACTGTAGCTGGAGACATGAAACCAACATAGGACAATACTGTAGCTGGAGACATGACACAAACATAAGACAATACTGGAGCTGGAGACAAGACACCAACATAGGACAAAACTGGAGCTAGAGACATGACACCAACATAGGACAATACTGGAGCTGGAGACAAGACACCAACGTAGGACAATACTGTAGCTGGAGACATGACACCAACATAGGACAATACTGTAGGTGGAGACGAGACACCAACATATGAAAATACTGTAGCTGGAGACATGACACCAACATAGGACAAAACTGGAGCTAGAGACATGACACCAACATAGGACAATACTGGAGCTGGATATATGACACCAACATAGGACAATACTAGAGCTGGAGACATGATACTAACATAGGACAATACTGGAGCTGGAGACATGACACCAAAATAGGACAATACTGTAGCTAGAGACTTGACATCAACATAGGACAATACTGGAGCTGGAGACATGACACCAACATAGGACAATTCTGTAGCTGGAGACATGAGACAAACATAGGACAATACTGGAGCTGGAAACATGACACCAACATAGGACAATAGTGTAGCTGGAGACATGACACCAACATAGGACTATACAGGAGCTGGAGACATGACACCAACATAAAACAATACTCGAGCTGGAGACATGACACCAACATAGGACAATACTGTAGCTGGAAACATGACACCAACATAAAACAATACTCGAGCTGGAGACATGACACCAACATAGGACAATACTGTAGCTAGAAGAATGACACCAACATAGGACAATACTGTAGCTGGAGACATGACACCAACATAGGACAATACTGGAGCTGGAGACATGACACCAACATAGGACAATACTGTAGCTGGAAGAATGACACCAACATAGGACAATACTGTAGCTGGAGACATGACACCAACATAGGACAATACTGTAGCTGGAAGAATGACACCAACATAGGACAATACTGTAGCTGGAGACATGTCACCAACATAGGACAATACTGTGGCTGGAGACATGTCACCAACATAGGACAATACTGGAGCTGGAGACATGACACCAACATTGGACAATACTGTAGCTGGAGACATGACACCAACATAGGACAATACTTTAGCTGGAGACATGCCACCAACATAGGACAATACTGTAGCTGGAGACATGACACCAACATATGACAATACTGTAGCTGGAGACATGCCACCAACATATGACAATACTGTAGCTGGAGACATGACACCAACATAAGACAATACTGGAGCTTGAGACAAGACACCAACATAGGACAATACTGTAGCTGGAGACATGCCACCAACATATGACAATACTGTAGCTGGAGACATGCCACCAACATATGACAATACTGTAGCTGGAGACATGACACCAACATATGACAATACTGTAGCTGGAGACATGACACCAACATAAGACAATACTGGAGCTGGAGACAAGACACCAACATAGGACAATACTGGAGCTGGAGACAAGACACCAACATAGGACAATACTGGAGCTGGAGACAAGACACCAACATAGGACAATACTGGAGCTGGAGACAAGACACCAACATAGGACAATACTGGAGCTGGAGACAAGACACCAACATAGGACAATACTGGAGCTGGAGACAAGACACCAACATAGGACAATACTGGAGCTGGAGACAAGACACCAACATAGGACAATACTGGAGCTGGAGACAAGACACCAACATAGGACAATACTGGAGCTGGAGACAAGACACCAACATAGGACAATACTGGAGCTGGAGACAAGACACCAACATAAGACAATACTGGAGCTGGAGACAAGACACCAACATAGGACAATACTGTAGCTGGAGACAAGACACCAACATAGGACAATACTGTAGCTGGAGACAAGACACCAACATAGGACAATACTGTAGCTGGAGACAAGACACCAACATAGGACAATACTGTAGCTGGCGACAAGACACCAACATAGGACAATACTGTAGCTGGAGACAAGACACCAACATAGGACAATACTGTAGCTGGAGACAAGACACCAACATAGGACAATACTGGAGCTGGAGATATGACACCAACATTTGGACTCTTGGGAGAATTACTTAGAGTTTAAATGGTGATTTTTTTTTCTTTTCCAAAGTTTAAATCAAGCTTATTTTTGTACGGTGGCTGGCGTACCGAATGTTCTGGGTTAAAATACTACTTAAATACTACTTAAAGCAATGATTTGATACCTGGTCTGGAGTGTATTTATGAATCTACTCAGCTCTGATGGATACCTGACTTATTTAGGAAAAACAAAAGCGGCTGGTCATTATGCTTAACACACAATGGCCACAGAAACTTGCTTCAAATAAATCAAATTGTTCTTACATGGACACCTAACACTTTTAGTATTCTCTTATGTGTTGGACATTCATATTTTTTACAGATATTACGTTGAAATACTACTTACTGGGAGGTGTTGGACATACACGTTTTTGACAGACAATACGTCCTTTTGAACAAGTACAGCGGTCACATTCGTCAGGTGTCAGTTTACCCTCGGCATACTTGACTCCATTTATGGCACATTCTTTGGCTGTAAGGAAACAAAAATTTTAAATGAACAGACGATAACAGCTTTGAAACAAAATGCGCATTCGTTCAAACTGTTGAAAGATGTTGTTTCCGAAAAATTGAGATGGGGTGTTTACCTCCCACCCCACCCCGCTCAGCCTCCACCGTGGCGTTACTGGGTGTAGGTCAAATATGAAGACAAAAATATATATAAACATATATACAAGCTATTCGAAAAAGGAGACAATAATATAAAGAGAAATATATATAAACATATATACTAGCTATTCGAAAAAAGGGAGACAATAATATGAAGACATATATATGTAAAACATATATACAAGCTATTCGAAAAAGAAAGACAATAATATGAAGACATATATCTGTAAAACATATATACAAGCTATTCGAAAAAGAAAGACAATAATATGAAGACAAATATACATAAAACATATATACAAGCTATTCGAAAAAGAAAGACAATAATATGAAGACAAATATATATATAAACATTTATAGAGGCTATTTGAAAAAAGGGAGACAACAAATACATTAATAGAAAAGTATTAGTAATAATTTAATGTAATCGTTTATCTCCCCTTTACAAAAGTCTTGAATGCTTCTGGGCTTGAATTATTGTTGTTGTTTTTGTTATTTCATAACTACAATTCAGTGACAGACATTCACAGTAATGTAACGAAAAGAAATATTACAGACTTAAAACAAAGCTGGCTATCTGCGACATATTGTCTAAATACTTTTCTTCTATTACACTTTTCCTTACGAACGATAGGTCACGTTCGCCGCGACGACTGGACCATCACCATCAAATCTACTCAATATTGGTCTTCCAGCCGTCTCTGAGACGGTTTGGGGTTTAGTGCACCGGACTTTCAACAACACGACTCGGGTTCTAGCCCTGCCGCCGGCCAATCCCCGCAACCCTGTATTGGGCGTATTTTAATCTTATTTCTAGAAGTAAACTTAGAAGTCAAGTTGACTACCGATAATTAAGACTGGAACTTTAAAAAAAAATTCTCTATATTCCGAATATGGTCTCTTACAAAGCTCAGATAAACATTATACCAAAATTAACTTTTCTTATCCCTTATGCGAGAATGAATGCACTCTTTCTTCTCAAGTGACATTCTCATTCAGGAAGGAACAAACCAGGAAAGCCAGTATCTTAACATCATTTAGAACACTGATCAAAATGCAAGACTAGGCAGACCACGCATGACAGTAGGACGCAATGATCTTCTTTATAGAAGGGGCATCTGTCTTCTAACACATAAGATACGATTATTTTTATTTTAACTAGAAATTCTGACAAATTTTTTCGGAATTTATAGAGTTTTCAAGGCACAAAGAATTGAGTAATAATTTTGCTAAACGTATATCGACGATTAAAAACAAAGATGAAACTAGATAACTTCCACTTCTTCCATTGCTATAAAAGGTAAATATATAACACAATTATACTATCCATGGAAATCAAACGAATCATATTGCAATAAAGTGAAATGACTATTATGAATATTTACACTTTTTTACTGGTTTTTGAGCCATCAATGTAGACACACAAAGTAATGTGACAAAGACAATAAGTACAGCCTTCATGTTGAATTGGTTATGTGAGCACTGCTGTAGGTATGTGTACACTCACAGCTTTATAGTCTGTATAGTGGAAAGTACGTGAATGACAATAGGGCAGGAAACTGTAAGCCCAATAATTAGATTTCGTATAGATCCCTTCTGTCATGGGGTAACTACTTTAATAAACCATTACTTGTGTGACAACTGTGACCTGAGCAATTATAATCTTAATTTATCCTTTCTGATTGTATTTATAAATGTAGGTTTATTGCTCTCTCTGTCTCTCTCTCTCTCTCTCTCTCTCTCTCTCTCTATGTTCATCTCTCTCTTTCTCTCGATCCTTTTTCTCCCTTAAACGCTTTCTCTCTTCCACTGCTCCCCCTTCTTAAACTTTCTTCTTTGCCTTTTTCTCACTCTTCCATATGCTATTCATCTCTATAAACCTTAGTTTCTCCCCAGCTCTCCCTTTCCCCATACAATCTTCTCTCCCACTCTTCCTAGCTCCACTATCTCCATCTGCCTAAACCTGTCTCATTCTCTCAAAATACATTATCCCTGGGCAAAGATAGACAGCTCGTAAATTACAGAGATTCAGGTCTGCTGCACCAGTGCGGATGTCAGATGGTCATGACAAAAGGCGCACAACTTAACCGCCCCCGACACTAGGAGAAACAGACCCCCCCCCCCCGTTTAAATAATACGGTACACTTTGAAACGTTTTAAAATGAGAGTAGGTCTAGGTATAACCACTCACGATTGGCGGGAAAGTATAATGGCAAGCCCCGGAGAGAATGTAGGAAAACTATTTTAAAAAGTACCGAATGGAAGTGAGCTGGAAATGAATAAAGAGCTATATCTAATACCGATTAGGTTATCATTGATTTAACCCACATGGATATCACAATTAATTGCGAAAATCAGAGATGAGATTAGGCGGACGATACCTGGGATCAAGAATGGGAAAGCGACAGGGCCAGATGGCGTTGAGGGGATGCTCTAAGAGCAGATCAAGATATGCCAGGAGAGTTGTTATACTCACTCTTTGAGAGGGCATGCAAAGAAAAAGACATACCAGCAGATTGGAAGGAAGGTTTCCTTGATTAAACTCCCAAAGAAAGGTGTTCTCAGCAATTGTAGCAGCTAACAGAGGTATATCACTCCCTTCTGTGACAGGAAACGTATTTAACCGGGTCCTATTAGTGCGAATGAAAGGTATTGTTGACCCATAAACTAGCTGCGGAATGAGCAGGCAAGTATTTGGCGAAATAGATCCTGCACAGACCAAATTGCAACGGATTATTGTTGAACAGTCACTGGTGCAAATTAACAGTATATATTAACTTTGTTAACTATGAAAACGCTTTCAAAAGCGTGGCCTGAGAGACCTTTAGGAAGTTACTCGGATATTATGGAATCACTGGACAATAACTCATAGTATGTCCTGCAGAGTATTTAAGGTAGGACAGCTAACAAAAATGCTTCCAGGTGCAGACTGGAGTAAGGCAAAGATGCCTGCTGCCATCGCTACACTTTCTCCTTGGTATTGACTAGATCACAGGTTCTCAACCTTTTTCGGCTCATCGCCCCCTCCCCCCCAACTTTCTTTTTAGCCCCCCCCCCCTTTTCCGCCCATCTGGACTATAGTTTCCGCAATTTTTTTAGCCGACTAGACTCTTTGAGTGATTAATTATCTTTAAAAAAACTGAAAAGGAAACATATTGTAAGAATTAATAGATAAAAAAATTGCTTTAACAAAAGGTTTAAATAAATCAATATTAATGCGAATCGTTTGCCTGGTGTGTTGCTAGCAATTTGTCTATTTTAGTTTTATTTTTGGTTGCAAAAGCCCTAGGTCTAATAATCTTTACTATTTTTTATATTACAAAACAGAACTTGTGTCTGCATCACTATTGAATCAGATGTGGAAACATTTTTTAGTTAAAGGGAGATAATTAGCCCGTTTTATTTGAGCGAATATTTCTGTTTTTTTTTCTTCTATAAAAAATAAATGGTCTACAATTTATAACTTTGAAATGATCGAACTGTAAAAAGTATTTGAAAATTATATAAATATAATATGACTAAATAATGTATACGTATATTTACAAGCATTACAAAAACTACCCAGTTTGTATGAATACTGCTTATCTATACCCCTTAATAATAATGACTTTCCTAATTCTTAGTTGTAAAACACATTAAGGACATCTCGATAAAACTGAGATCAAAATATCACTAATATTAGCATATGTTAGGCGACTGTGATCGGTCAGCAGGATTGACAGTCCGGTGAACCAACCACAGGACCAGCCGGTCCCACACTATATTCGCCAAATACTGACCCCTACTTCATCGAAAAGTCACTGCGATTCCTATTTCTTTTTAATATATAATAATATGTAGGCATACTGTTGGGGAATATCAGATATTTAGCAGCACTTGTGTTTACATCACATTTCATCCTCCAAAAACTAATCGATTCAAATAGCTGAGGTGTTAGAATATATCAGGTACGTTTGTACCACCCACTTGCCCTTCACCGCCCCCCAAACGCCCCCGGGAATGTCAGTGCTCCCCTAAAGATTTTCACCGTCCCCCGGGGGGCGTCATTGCCCCCTTTGCGAACCTATGGACTAGATCATTTAAATAGTCTTACATGTATTAGAAGACATAACTTTCAGGAGACAGTATGGGACCAGCTCGACGATTTGACATCGTCGATGATCCTGCTCCCTTTTCAAACATCAAACAACAGACGCAGGAAAAGACTCATTTTAGTGTTGTCTCAGACAGATCATCCTTAGTTGGTAATTAAAATATATGACGAAACATTCAAAGCCTGAGGGTAAACTCCACAAATCCAGAATCCATTGAGATTTTCTGGAGGCAGTAAAGTCAATTTATACACCTGGGTACATTCATTGTCAAACTAAGCAGATCAGATGCCAATGTAATGCGGCAAGAATTTACAAGGTGAAAAGCGTCTTCATACAGCTCAAAACGATATGGGCCTCTATGTGCTACTATGTACTACTTTTTGATAGTCGTGTATAGTCGATCGTTCATTTCAATTAATTGTATTTTTAGAGTAAACCACGGCCTAAACAGTAATACTGTATTGACAGTCAATTTAAAAAAAATGAATGGAATTGTTTCCTTTCATTCCAAAAGGTTCATGACGTCATTTATATAGATAACACCAACCACAGAATCGGTAGCCAGGTTTTACAAAAAAGGTCAATAATCCCTGCTCTTTTTCACGTGGAGTTCAACTCTAGTTAGAAGAGCTTTTTTACTAGTTAATTAATATTAATGACATATTGCTTTAATGTACATCCATGTTAACGTGGGGAATAACGTTGATCGAGAGGGGAAAAATCAATATTTTAAATTGACTTATCACAAAGGTAATTTGGTTCTAAATTATAAACAACATCTGGGGCTTACGGAGAGTGGTGGAGTTGACAGGATTTTAATGTGTTGGGCTGGGAGTATTGTGCAAGATGGAGTTAAGTGGGTGAATGCAAGGCATCAAACAGTGTAATTGGGTTGGGGAGGCGGCGGGAGGAGGGGGGGGGTGCGAATTAGGCAAGATGAGATGTGGGTGGCACAACATGGTAAAGGGGGCGGCTATTACGAGCGGATTCCGAACTGGTGCACAATTTAATATACCTTTTCAAGGTACGATAATGTAAATGCATTAAAAAAATTACAAGTTTGTAAAGGCAATATAATTGTCTATAATAATTTTAATTCCCCCCTCCCCCCTCCAGATTTGTATTAGAAAAGGTGGAGATAGAAGACACACAGAGTAAATCACTGATCTATAAAAAGAATGGGTAGCGCCATCCTTTTAAATTTGTATGCGCACATTGAAGCCGTAAATAGATTACGCCATTCACACTATTCACTTATCTATAAGCGAGTTATAGGAAGAAAACACCTAGATATAGACATGGGATACAGTGGCCTTGCCGCAGCGCTTTCGGCTGGAGTACCCAAGGTCCAGGGTTCGAATCCTGGTGGAAGCTAGGATTTTTTCCCTTTTCTGGAGGGTGTCCCTGAGTCTACACAGCTGACCTTAGTTGGGGTAAAGTAAAGGCGGCTGTGCATAGTAGACACCGACCGAAACCAAATTTTTAGATTCGGCCGAAAACGAAACCATACCGTAAGTATGTCTTTTGACTTTCTGCCAAAACCGAAGCCGAAACCAAAAGTTTAACTACAACTTCGGCCGAAACCGAAAAAAAAACAAAATGCGAAACAAATGATTTCAAAAGACTGCACATTTATTGTGTAATATTAACTAGTTTATGGGCACTCTATTTGAGTAAACCATTCTTTGGAGTGATTAAATAATCCGTAATTATTAACTTCAGTCTTTTACTTCACATTAGGGATGTTAATAACCTTTTTTTTTCTCAAAACCTATGTTCGGTTCTAAATATCCGATTATTTACCCATTTTCTGTTCCCCCTCTCCGCCCCCGGGCAAAGTAAGTTATAGTTTGGAAAAGACAAAATTTGCATTGATTATACTAAAAAAATAATAGAAGGACCATTGATCCGTAGAACGTGGTGAAATCTTTGTAAAAAAAAAAAAAGCATATTTTGGAATAGAAGAAGTCAAAAGCTGCAGTATCATAAATTTAGACCTTTATAATTATAATATAAATCAGATGATGTTAGATCTCTATGCTACACACATTAAGAGAATATTTGTAGAATATGAATAAAATCCCAGACTCATCTACTTAGGGTTGACAGACGTCCGGCAAGAAAATTAACAGTTTTTGAAAAGAACCTTACATGCTATGCAAAGTTGTTTTTTTTAATTGCCCAAGTTGCTTTTCAGTCTACATTAAATAAAATATTAGGTCAGTTTTACTAATATACACTTATTGACAGCTAATGTAATAAAACTGAACTGATTGTGGATTGTGAAAAAATAAATATGTCATTCTTTTTGTCTCTCTATGTTTTCCTTTTGAAGTCCAAGTATCTCACAACCTAACGTCTATCTATCGGTCTGTTTGTCTGTTAAAGGAGCGTCCAGCGAAATTCTATTTTTTTTAAATAACATCTCCATTTGCTGTTGTATGTGCTTGTATTGCAAATTCACAAGCAATATTCGGAATTCGAAAAAAAAACACTATAAGTCGCCTCTGACAAACGAGTGTTTGCAAGGAATATAATGTTAAGGAATTGTTTAGTGCTAATCAAACAGGGTTTACAAATATTTCTTCAGATAAAAAGAAAAATAAATCGTGGGACACAGTTATGAATGATTTCCTCCCGAAATCCGGTTTTCTTTTAACATCCCTACTTCACACAGATTCATTTACAACAGTTTAACTAAATGAAAGTATCAATAAGCAGAGTAATAGATGCAGCAATAGCGTAGCATTTTGAATTTCGAAAGTTAAAAAAGATATTCGGCTGATGAACGAAAGTCAATATCAGTTTCGGCCGAAACCGTAAACAAACCGAAAACGAAGCTTTTGGCTTCGGCCGAAACCGAAACCACGCCGAAAAAGTGTTCTTGCCTACTTTCGGCGCCGAAACCGAAGCCGAAACTGAATATCGGTCGGTCTCTAGTGCATAGTGCTGGCCACACAATCACCTTGTATGCCGTGGCCACGGAAACTGGTGAACGCTTCACTGGCCCTATGAATCAATTTAGTCAGACGGGATACTTTAATTTACTTTTTTTATAATTAAGAAAAATCAGAGCATTTGCAATCACGTGACAAAAAGCACGTGTTGTTTGTTTACTTTGTGTAGTGGTGAACCATGGCATCCGTATTACTATAGGCTTAAGAAGGTTTTATTTTTAAATATCATTCTGCCAACAATATGACGTAAAAAATATATAAAGTACTGTCATGCGATAAAAATTAACATTCAAAGCTAAAATGTAAACCGTAAACCATTAAAATGAATGGAATAGGTTCCGTAAGTGCAGAATATTCAATTCAAGAATTTAATATTTAATATCTAAAAGTAAAGCGTAAGGCCGGCTGTGCAATGTTTCACAAGAGCTATTGAAAAACTATTAAAGGTTCAAATCTTGTTTACTCTTTGGAAGGACTACTAAGGTCAGTTTAAGAGCAACTGAAGAGGTTTTTCTCAAAGAGACGAGATTTTAAATAGCCTCATACAGAAGTGACGTTTGAGAAAGGAAATAAATAAATAAAACTCGACGCTACAAATCCATATTAAATAATTTAACCATTTTGTTAAAAATAAGAAACGGGAAAATATTCAAAACATGTGATAATAGACTAAAACACGTGACAATATTCAATTTTCCTAGTCGAAATTCTTTCTCTGACGTAATTTTCCTATGTTGCCGGAAATTAAACATCTCAAATGACTACGAGATTTGGATTTTTCGTCCGAAAAAAAAAACCCACACATTTAAGTGCAAATATTGAGCTAATTACTTAAAAGTTATCTTTGATATTTTGAATAAATGATTGTATTACCATTCAGATAATGAATACACTTTTTACTGACAAAATCAACTGTTAAATCAATTTTGATAAAAAAAGCTCTTCACTTGGTCTTTAAATATCGCGATTTACTCAAACAAATTCCATATATTTTTGGGTGTAAAATATAAATGGTAAAGAACAATGTTATTTAACAAGATCACCAACATGACTGCTATTTACTTAGTTACGTCATCTAGAAACGTAAGTCACGCCTATTGCAAATGCTCTATACTCGATACGATAAAACGGAAGTCTGTGTAACTTGAAATATATTTACAGGTCAGTGTGTAGGAAATCTATTTTTATAACGTTGATCGAGAGGGGAAAAATCAATATTTTTAAATTGACTTATCACAAAGGTAATTTGGTTCTAAATTATAAACAACATCTTTATAAATAATGTTAAAGTCAAGATTTCTTTTATACATCAGTGGAGTAAAGTGACTAAGACAATAAGTACAGCCGTCATGTTGACGGGCTAAGTGAGCAGTGTTGTAAATCTGTCTACACTCACAGTTAATAATATACTCTCTTTCACGTAGGACTTGTGGTGTGAAAATATTGATTGCAATAGGGTGGGAAGATGTCAGCCTATTTTATTTATTCAGTACCGTCGTTAAGATTCGTTAAGATTCGTTCTGTAAAAATATAACAACTCGAGAGGGACTGGATCTTGTTTTCTATGTGACATCTAGGGCCTGGATGGTGAAATTATTTTTTCTGATGCTAAATAGGAATGCAGGCGTTGTGCTCGTTTCACCCCCCCCCCCCCCCCACCTAACTTCGCTCCCTGCCTATATTTACGAAAATGTACATTTCTAACCAACAACCAGACCAGCATAACGGCTTTTTATTGAAGCGCATCGTTTTCTTCCCGTCTCCCTTATTCACATTATCTTTCTTTTATGAAATCTATTCGCTTTACATATTTTTCTTATTTTTCTTCACCTTATTCACTTTGCCTAATTTTCTTCCTTCTATCCAACGTATTCATTTTGTCTCTTTGTATTCCTTCTATCCAAACTATTCACTTTGTCTCTTTGCATTCCTTCTATCCAATCTATTCACTTTGTCTCTTTGTATTCCTTCTATCCAATCTATTCACTTTGTCTCTTTGTATTCCTTCTATCCAATCTATTCACTTTGTCTCTTTGTATTCCTTCTATCCAACGTATTCATTTTGTCTCTTTGTATTCCTTCTATCCAACGTATTCACTTTGTCTCTTTGTATTCCTTCTATCCAACGTATTCACTTTGTCTGTTTGTATTCCTTCTATCCAAACTATTCACTTTGTCTCTTTGCATTCCTTCTATCCAATCTATTCACTTTGTCTCTTTGTATTCCTTCTATCCAATCTATTCACTTTGTCTCTTTGTATTCCTTCTATCCAATCTATTCACTTTGTCTCTTTGTATTCCTTCTATCCAATCTATTCACTTTGTCTCTTTGTATTCCTTCTATCCAATCTATTCACTTTGTCTCTTTGTATTCCTTCTATCCAATCTATTCACTTTGTCTCTTTGTATTCCTTCTATCCAATCTATTCACTTTGTCTCTTTTTCTTCCTTCTATCCAACGTATTCACTTTGTCTCTTTGTATTCCTTCTATCCAATCTATTCACTTTGTCTCTTTGTATTCCTTCTATCCAATCTATTCACTTTGTCTCTTTGTATTCCTTCTATCCAATCTATTCACTTTGTCTCTTTGTATTCCTTCTATCCAATCTATTCACTTTGTCTCTTTTTCTTCCTTCTATCCAATCTATTCACTTTGTCTCTTTGTATTCCTTCTATCCAATCTATTCACTTTGTCTCTTTTTCTTCCTTCTATCCAATCTATTCACTTTGTCTCCTTTTTTTCTTCCTTCTATCCAACGTATTCACTTTGTCTCTTTGTATTCCTTCTATCCAATCTATTCACTTTGTCTCTTTGTATTCCTTCTATCCAATCTATTCACTTTGTCTCTTTGTATTCCTTCTATCCAATCTATTCTCTTTGTCTCTTTGTATTCCTTCTATCCAATCTATTCACTTTGTCTCTTTGTATTCCTTCTATCCAATCTATTCACTTTGTCTCTTTGTATTCCTTCTATCCAATCTATTAACTTTGTCTCTTTTTCTTCCTTCTATCCAATCTATTCACTTTGTCTCTTTGTATTCCTTCTATCCAATCTATTCACTTTGTCTTTTTTTTATTCCTTCTATCCAACGTATTCACTTTGTCTCTTTGTATTCCTTCTATCCAATCTATTCACTTTGTCTCTTTGTATTCCTTCTATCCAATCTATTCACTTTGTCTCTTTGTATTCCTTCTATCCAATCTATTCACTTTGTCTCTTTGTATTCCTTCTATCCAATCTATTCACTTTGTCTCTTTTTCTTCCTTCTATCCAATCTATTCACTTTGTCTCTTTGTATTCCTTCTATCCAATCTATTCACTTTGTCTCTTTGTATTCCTTCTATCCAATCTATTCACTTTGTCTCTTTGTATTCCTTCTATCCAATCTATTCACTTTGTCTCTTTGTATTCCTTCTATCCAATCTATTCACTTTGTCTCTTTGTATTCCTTCTATCCAATCTATTCACTTTGTCTCTTTGTATTCCTTCTATCCAATCTATTCACTTTGTCTCTTTGTATTCCTTCTATCCAATCTATTCACTTTGTCTCTTTGTATTCCTTCTATCCAATCTATTCACTTTGTCTCTTTGTATTCCTTCTATCCAATCTATTCACTTTGTCTCTTTGTATTCCTTCTATCCAATCTATTCACTTTGTCTCTTTGTATTCCTTCTATCCAATCTATTCACTTTGTCTCTTTGTATTCCTTCTATCCAATCTATTCACTTTGTCTCTTTGTATTCCTTCTATTTAATCTATTCACTTTGTCTCTTTGTATTCCTTCTATCCAATCTATTCACTTTGTCTCTTTGTATTCCTTCTATCCAATCTATTCACTTTGTCTCTTTTTCTTCCTTCTATCCAATCTATTCACTTTGTCTCTTTGTATTCCTTCTATCCAATCTATTCACTTTGTCTCTTTGTATTCCTTCTATCCAATCTATTCACTTTGTCTCTTTGTATTCCTTCTATCCAATCTATTCACTTTGTCTCTTTGTATTCCTTCTATCCAATCTATTCACTTTGTCTCTTTGTATTCCTTCTATCCAATCTATTCACTTTGTCTCTTTGTATTCCTTCTATCCAATCTATTCACTTTGTCTCTTTGTATTCCTTCTATCCAATCTATTCACTTTGTCTCTTTTTCTTCCTTCTATCCAATCTATTCACTTTGTCTCTTTGTATTCCTTCTATCCAATCTATTCACTTTGTCTCTTTGTATTCCTTCTATCCAATCTATTCACTTTGTCTCTTTGTATTCCTTCTATCCAATCTATTCACTTTGTCTCTTTGTATTCCTTCTATCCAATCTATTCACTTTGTCTCTTTTTCTTCCTTCTATCCAATCTATTCACTTTGTCTCTTTGTATTCCTTCTATCCAATCTATTCACTTTGTCTCTTTGTATTCCTTCTATCCAATCTATTCACTTTGTCTCTTTGTATTCCTTCTATCCAATCTATTCACTTTGTCTCTTTGTATTCCTTCTATCCAATCTATTCACTTTGTCTCTTTGTATTCCTTCTATCCAATCTATTCACTTTGTCTCTTTGTATTCCTTCTATCCAATCTATTCACTTTGTCTCTTTGTATTCCTTCTATCCAATCTATTCACTTTGTCTCTTTTTCTTCCTTCTATCTAATCTATTCACTTTGTTTCCTTTTTTTCTTCCTTCTATCCAACGTATTAACTTAATTTCTTTTTATTCCTTGTATCCTATATATTATCGCTTTCTTTTTTCTTCCTTTTCTTCATCTCATTCACTTTGTCTCTTAATCTTCCTTTTCATAATTCAAGAAAACTAAAATATGTTTTCATCTTTATCCGTTGGTCGATACCAACTTTTTAACTGTATGGCATGCCAAAAGATGATGGCATTATCTTGTAGCAAAATCACATAGTTTATTATGTTCCAAACATTTCGAAGACGTAAGAGGGAGACTTCCGTGTTTCGACCTTTCATTGGTAAACCATCGTAAATGTACTTGCTATTGCGGCCTAGATCTAGATCTCCATTATGTCAATAATTTCATACAATCTGTGCTAAGGCAATTGTTTATGTATGATTTATTAATACAATTCATTAGTTGCCAATTAGCCAAAATAATTGTTATTACCCATATACATAATTGAACTTAAACAACAAACACTAATATAATATTATGCAATACGATCTTTGCTTGGCTAAGGATAAGCTATACTAGATGTATAATATATTTTCTTATAGGCTAGGCATATAGCTTAGGCTTAGGCTTAGGCTTAGGCCTAAGTATAATTCCATATTAAGTATAGTGTATAACTATAGATTATGTTTTATTAGGTTTAGACAAGACTAGAGCTTGGGCTAGAGCCCTGCCTTGGATGGACATTATACATAGCCCTGTACATAGGCAAGACTAGAGCTTGGGCTAGAGCCCTGCCTTGGATGGACATTATACATAGCCCTGTACATAGACAAGACTAGAGCTTGGGCTAGAGCCCTGCCTTGGATGGACATTATACATAGCCCTGTACATAGGCACGCATGCATCTCAGACAATGGGGTATAAATATTAATATAAATATTCACTAAGTAAAGAATGAATTGGTTATACATGTAAAACTCATTTAGTTCATTGGTAACTATAGAATTAAATGGCTACCTAATAAATAAATAAAGAACTGAGCAGTATTTTTGCAATTACTATAATGTGTCATTTATAATTGTGTGTTTAATTTGATTTTTTGGTGGGAAGGGGGTGCGGAAGAAGTTTCAATCAATTTAAATAGTTCTACTGATTGGTTTCCTTGGAATCATCATCCAAAGAAATAGGACTGATTATACTACAATTTATAGTGAATGTTTCATTAAATGTATATTATTGGTGTTATTTTCCTTCAATCTTCCATCATTCAACAGAACTCAATAGCTTCATAATTTTAAGTAAGAACACAAATGCACTTCCTCTTTTTCCTTCAGTTCTATGTATGTTCTATCACATAGTGACATAGCATAATTCTCATTATTTTAAATTCATTTTGTAATTAGTGGTCATCTAAATACTTGAGAATTTTCAATTTAATTCCATCACGCACCACTGACCCTTAAGCCAAAATGGACATATTATGAATTTGGGTAATTTTGTTATAGTTACTCAATGCCAGTAGGCCTACATATCTTAATGATTAAAACAATGCTTGGCATTAAATTACCATAACATGTCCATAAGTTACTATGCATTTGCTGTGTTTAAGACATCTGTAATGTTACGAAATGTCTGCAGAATAACTTTTCTCAAAAAGCATTGGTTGTGATACTTAAGAGGTGAACGACGCCATGATTGGTATGCAGGGTACTATCACAGGAACAAGCTGCTATCGCTAAGGACTTGTAAATAGAGCCCATTATGCATTTTAGATAAGTACATTTTGCATTTATAAACTAAATATCTAAAGAGGTTTTGTGCAATCTAAAAACTGTATGTTTCATTATGTGAATTTCATATTGAGACAATTTAAGAGCATTATTTAGATCGTTTCTTGAAGGTGAATTGCATTACTTTAAAGAAAATCAAATGTAAGGAACATCAAATCTACGGAACATCAAATCTACGAAACATCAAATCTATGAAACATAAAATCTACGAAACATCAAATCTATGAAACATAAAATCTACGGAACATCAAATCTACGAAACATCAAATCTACGAAACATCAAATCTTCGAAACATCAAATCTACGGATCATCAAATCTATGAAACATCAAATCTACGAAACATCAAATCTACGAAACATCAAATCTACGAAACATCAAATCTACGAAACATCAAATCTACGAAACATTAAATCTACGGAACATCAAATCTACGAAACATCAAATCTACGGAACATCAAATGTACGAAACATCAAATCTACGAAACATCAAATCTACGAAACATAAAATCTACGAAACATCAAATCTACGGAACATTAAATCTACGAAACTTCAAATCTACGAAACATCAAATCTACGGAACATCAAATCTACGGAACATCAAATCTACAAAACATCAAATCTACGAAACATCAAATCTACGAAACATCAAATCTTCGAAACATCAAATCTACAGATCATCAAATCTACGAAACATCAAATCTACGAAACATCAAATCTACGAAACATCAAATCTACGAAACATCAAATCTACGAAACATCAAATCTACGAAACATCAAATCTACGAAACATCAAATCTACGAAAACATCAAATCTACGAAACATTAAATCTACGGAACATCAAATCTACGAAACATCAAATCTACGGAACATCAAATGTACGAAACATCAAATCTACGAAACATCAAATCTACGAAACATCAAATCTACGAAACATCAAATCTACGAAACATCAAATCTACGAAACATCAAATCTACGAAACATCAAATCTACGAAACATCAAATCTACGAAACATCAAATCTACGAAACATAAAATCTACGAAACATCAAATCTACGAAACATCAAATCTACGGAACATCAAATCTACGGAACATCAAATCTACAAAACATCAAATCTACGAAACATCAAATCTACGGAACAAACAGTAAATTAAACAAAGTTAAGTCTACAAAGCTCTAGATGTACGATTTCCTTTTTTTAATTTCATACAATTTTTTTTTTGATGAGATATTTTTATCAGATTCAAAAATATAATATGCTGTCTAGACTTGTAAATAAATAATAATTTTGAAAGTACATAAATAGACCTATGTTTATCTTATATTTTTGAAAGTACATAAATAGACCTATGTTTTTCTTATAATTTTGAAAGTGCATAAATAGACCTATGTTTTTTTTATAATTTTGAAAGTGCATAAATAGACCTGTGTTTTTCTTATAATTTTGAAAGTGCATAAATAGACCTATGTTTATCAATGTACTTATAATTTATCTTTTTCCATTGGTCAAACATATCGTCATTCTAGGCTTTCGTCAAGGTCAATTTTTATAAACTGCAAAAAAAAAAGAAAAGATTTATAAAAAGCTACATTACATTATTATAGGCTGCGTAAATGTAGGGGCAAAGCCACGTGCGAGAATTGGTGGAGGTAGAGGGCTAACTCCCCTCCTTCACTGGTATTTTAGAATATCTTTTTTTCGAGCACTTGTTTTTTTTAAAAACAAATCTGTAATAAATTTGCGGAAAACTTGTTAAATATTTGTCTATTTAAACTATTTCCAAACTGGGACAATTTAAAGAGACCCCGGTGTCATGAGTAATTGACATTTAAAATCTTTAACTCCCACGGAAGGGATATTATCGCATTAACGTAGAAGACATATTGGAATAAATCGGACACGAAACTAGGTCTGCTTTAGACAATAGAAAGATTGAATTCGAATTGTTTCGACCGCCACAAAGGGGAAGAAGGGGTGTAACTCGACCGGTCCATCACAGCTTGCTCTATCACAATAGATGTGCTTATCTGTCACGTTTACCACAACGTGAACACGTTATAGGGGCAGGGTGACCGAGCGGCAGCACTTTCGGCTAACCGAACGACCGTAGAGTCCTGTGTTCCAATCTTGGTGAAAGCTATTGGAAAGTGTCCCTCGTAAACACTGCATTACCAGCCCTTATAGGCCTATATATATATATATTCATGTGGTTAAGCCCGTCAAAATGACAGAGAAACGAATGATTACAATGTGTTTTGTTAAAAGAGAAAGAAAAAAAAACGAACACTATTACAACAAAAACTGTATTGAGAACGTATCTTTCGGTATTCAATTTTCGTTCTTTTTTTTTTATTGAAAGCATTTGAAAAGGTCATCATTCTGAAATGGCGCTAAGTTTAGAACCTTTACACACGGTGATAAGTTTATTATAAAACATAAATTAACGAATTAAACAATATTGTTTATATAATACAAATTTCTTTTCGAGGACGTTTCCAATTTATACATTTAACTTATGTGCCGATCGGTCAAACGGCCAAGGAGCCTAAAGCGAACAAACATATAAAAAAAAAATTAAATAAATGTACAAACATATATCTAAACAATTTCACGGGGCATTATGTATATTGATAAAAGTAAAGTAATCTTCGGACCCAACTGATCACAAGGCTCTTGAAGCAGCGTTCACCAGTTTCTGTGGCCACGGCATACTAGGAGATGTGTGGTCAGCACAATGCCCAGCTGCCTTTACTTTACCACAACTAATGTCAAGTACTCATCAGAGCTGGGTAGACTCAGTGACACCCTCCTGTCCTGGGAAAAAAATCCTAGCCTCCACCATTACTCGAACCGAGGATCTTTGGATCGCCAGTCAAACGCGCTGCCGCTTGGCCAGCGTGCCCCTATATGTGTATATATTATATTATTACAACTGTTAATTCCAGGGTATGGTTCTCTTCAGGTTCTCATTCACAATGATAATAAAAATCCCCCAAGCCACTTGGTAGAAAGATGAAATACCAATTTAATTCGTGAACATTATACAATACAGAACACAGCTGAATTCAATAGCTCTTAGTAATGCTTGTACATCACGGCCGTTATCTAAATAACGACAATGCCAGCGCGAATCTACTTATATTCGGTTGCTTTTTGAGTAGAAAGTACCAGAAATATTGTTTTTTTCCGAACGCAAAAGAAATTGCGCACTACAATTTATGAGAATTTACTTGAAGGCACAATTTTATGGCGTAATTATAAATGGCTACTTTTCACTCACAAATCGTATACTCTCTACAATTCAATAAACAACACTAAATGAATTATTTTCTCTCTCTATATATTATATATATATAATATACATACACTATAACAAGAGGGACCGCTTGCTCTAGTTTTAGAGCTTATATGTACTTTTTTTCCCGTGCGCAACCAATAAGGGCTGTTTTAAATTACTTCTACGCTCCTCCTTGTTTATTAAATGTTTCCGATGTCTAGAAATTTCGATGTTAATTTTAATTTTTCATTGATTATATCAAAGCGATTCAATAAAACGGAAGTGCAAAGTAATATACGAATCGGGAATTCAGAAAAACTGTCTTTCGAGTCATCATATAGCAGAAATACTAAAGCAAGCAGTCCATGTGTATTATAGTCTATGATAAATATATCTCTACAATCCACCAACTCCTACCAACCTAGCAAAGGGAGGATAGTTTGGTCAACGCCTTCTAGAATGAACTAGCCACTTCCATTTGCTAATATTAATTAAGAAAATAATTAAATCTCGAAGATAGCATATACAGTAGGCCTACTTACGTTTTTGTCTAGAGCCCTGTTTAAGTTTTAGCATCTCTGTAAGAAGAAATAAATAATTTACACTATATACTATATACATATATATATATATACTATATATACTATATATCCACACTATATACTATATATACTATATATCCACACTATATACTATATATACTATATATCCACACTATATACTATATATACTATATATCCACACTATATACTATGTATACTATATATCCACACTATATACTATATATCCTATGTATCCACACTATATACTATATATACTATATATCCACACTATATACTATATATACTATATATCCACACTATATACTATATATACTATATATCCACACTATATACTATATATACTATATATCCACACTATATACTATATATACTATATATCCACACTATATACTATATATACTATATATCCACACTATATACTATATATACTATATATCCACACTATATACTATATATACTATATATCCACACTATATACTATATATACTATATATCCACACTATATACTATATATCCACACTATATACTATATATACTATATATCCACACTATATACTATATATCCTATATATCCACACTATATACTATATATCCTATATATACACACTATATACTATATATCCTATATATACACACTATATACTAAATATACTATATATCCACACTATATACTATATATACTATATATCCACACTATATACTATATATACTATATATCCACACTATATACTATATATCCTATATATTCACACTATATACTATATATCCTATATATCCACACTATATACTATATATACTATATATCCACACTATATACTATATATACTATATATCCACACTATATACTATATATCCTATATATCCACACTATATACTATATATACTATATATCCACACTATATACTATATATACTATATATCCACACTATATACTATATATCCTATATATCCACACTATATACTATATATCCTATATATCCACACTATATACTATATATACTAAATATCCACACTATATACTATATATACTATATATCCACACTATATACTATATATACTATATATCCACACTATATACTATATATACTATATATCCACACTATATACTATATATACTATATATCCACACTATATACTATATATACTATATATCCACACTATATACTATATATACTATATATCCACACTATATACTATATATCCACACTATATACTATATATACTATATATCCACACTATATACTATATATCCTATATATCCACACTATATACTATATATCCTATATATACACACTATATACTATATATCCTATATATACACACTATATACTAAATATACTATATATCCACACTATATACTATATATACTATATATCCACACTATATACTATATATACTATATATCCACACTATATACTATATATCCTATATATTCACACTATATACTATATATCCTATATATCCACACTATATACTATATATACTATATATCCACACTATATACTATATATACTATATATCCACACTATATACTATATATCCTATATATCCACACTATATACTATATATACTATATATCCACACTATATACTATATATACTATATATCCACACTATATACTATATATCCTATATATCCACACTATATACTATATATCCTATATATCCACACTATATACTATATATACTATATATCCACACTATATACTATATATACTATATATCCACACTATATACTATATATACTATATATCCACACTACATACTATTGTCATGTATATTGTTTTTCCAAGAATTGGAACACGCAATGTTTATTCCTCTCTCTCTCTCTTTTCTTACTACACACCATATTAGGACGTTTAGTAGGAAAATAAAAGGTTCTAGGTAATGTTGGGATTCTGTGTTGATCTCAAATTCTCAGAGTCTGGGAACGACTCATTATTTAATAGGGGAAGTTCCTATCGTTTTTGTTATGAGTTTTGTAATGATACCATGATTTTCACCCCTACTGGTAATGGGTCTATCCCTTGCACCACTCGGATAGTATTTAATGATTTGTTTTGTCTGAAAGACAGAGAGTTTCAAAATATGTTCCTTTGAGAACGTTTGTGTTTGCACTATTTTATTCTAACTGTACATAATAGATATATTGTATATATTGAACATACCACCTGAAATAAACTATCAACAACAGTTACACTGAAGCTTCCTTGTCAAGTTACTATTTTATTGTGTCGTACACATTACTATAAGATTTAGCTACTACTATAATGTACAAGAAAGGAAATGTTGGAATACAAATACTGAATTTGTGCCCAGGACTATAAGAAGAGTTCGTGTAATACTGAAACATAAATACTAATAATTAAAGTCTCCCCTAGGACTAACGAGAATTATCAGCAAGATCTACACAGCTCTGGCCACAAGGGGATTGTGGACGTAACAAAATTTGGGGGCTCGTCCGGGATATTTGAGTTCTACTTTTCCTGACCTAGGATTAACAATATTTAGTGGTCTCGTTCGATATATTTGAGTTCTACTTTTGCTGATCTAGGATTGGAAAAAAATTTGTTGATCTCGTCTGGAAAATTTGAGTTATATTTTTCCTGACCTAGAAATATTTTGTGACATTAGTAGTACTGAGAGCGGCATATTTGTGTTTCGTTTTCTAGGACTGTGAAACTATTCTTTTTTTTAAAAAGAGGAGAGAACTGGTTTGCGCATTTATTCCTTGGGAAGTGTGAAGATTCCACGAAGTGTTTAATATTATATTGTGCAAATTTCTGGACAAATCGTAAGTTGGAACTTTATATTTTATTATACAATATATACTACTCTACTATCACAAATATTTCGAACGCTATACTATGGCTTCGAATATATCAAGTGAGGAACTTAATGCCATGTCATTTGCTGAACTAAAAGAATTAGCTGAGTCCTTTGGGATTGAGGCAGGACAGGCAAGACCTAATCGTAATCGTTTGACCAAAGAAATTATGACATGTTTGAACGGGCAGAATGCCATGAACACTGTTAATGTAGTTGAAGTGGGACAGAACGATATCAATGAAGGTTATGTAGCTCCCAGTGGGGGCGAGGTAATTGCCCACGGAGACGACGTAAGAAATATGTCATCTAGATCAGCAAACAATGATGAAGATGAAGGGTTGAGTAAAAACCTAAAATTCCAATTAGCTATGAAGAGAATGGAATTGGAAAGAATTAGGATAGAAAATTTAAGAATTAGTATTGAAAGCAGAGAAAGGATAGAGATGGCACGCATGAACAGACCTGACCATCGTAGGGACAGCAATGGTATGGATATTAGCGCAATGAAGCAACACTTGCCTATATTCAGAGAAGAAGATGTTCAAGATTTCTTTTTGCTTTTTGAGAGGATAGCTGTAGATTATCAGTTCCCTGATGATAAGATGGCTTTATTGTTAAGGTCAACTCTCAACAAAGGAAAAGCATTGGACGTAGTGTTGAGTTTAACACCCGAGGAAATAAATGACTATGAAGTGATCAAAGATAGGGTGCTAAAAAGTTATTCCCTGACACCAGAAAAATATAGAAAGATATTTAGAGACAGAAAGAAGGCATATGATCAAACTCATGTAGACTTTTTGAGACAAAAGGAGAAAATGTTAGAACAGTGGCTAAGGTCACAGAATGTAAGTGAGTTTGATAAACTCAAGAACCTAATATTGTTTGAGGAATTCAATGATTGTATTCGAGTGGATATTAAAACCCACATCTCAGACCGAGGGGTTGAAGATGTGCATGAAGCTGCTAGATTGGCAGATAACTATGCCATAATTCACGCCAGCATAAAGCCATATTATGCTGACAAACCCAAAGTGCACAAACCAGAGCCCAAGGAGGCTAGTAAACCAAAAGAGACAAGTGAAAACAATAATAAGAACAGTGGTGTAAATAATAATAGTAACTTAGTTCATTTCAGGAAGCAGACAGATGTAAATAAAGCAAAGGTGGTATGTTTCAATTGCAAGAAAGAGGGCCACATGAAGAAAGATTGTTGGATCCTTACCAAGAAGCAAGGTGCTATTCTACACTGTGCCAGAGTGCAGAAAGATAGCAAGCAGACAGAAGAAGTGTGCAACACAGGGTCAAGAAACTCAAAAGAAATGCGGCCGGCATCGCCCATAGTTGTGGAGTCGATGGTTTTTGAGAACAGTTTATCTAGGGTAAAAGAGAATAGCTGTACTCAATCTATTATGCTTTCAGAAGGCGTGAGGAACAGATGGTTCCTGAAGTCCCGGAAGAGGACGACCTATCCGATTTTCGACCCTTTGTCTACGAGGGGACAGTGTCGACAGAAGTCGATGTACTCAGCAAGAAGAAAATACAGATATTACGTGACACGGGTTCTGCTGTCAGCGTGATCCTGGAGGGCAGTGTGCCGTTAACAGATGCCACCAGTACCGGTGAGTCTGTTGTGCTGAGAGGTGCTAGTATGGAGGCTGTGGAAGCTCCACTGCACATAATAAAACTCGAGTCGGATATTTTTACAGGTAACATCGTAGTGGGAGTGTGGCGCGCACTACCCGTCAAAGGCGTTTCCATGATATTAGGAAATGACATTATGGGCGGCAGAGTCACTGTCGAGCCCATGGTTAAAGTGTTGGAGACAAAGATGGCGGAGGACAAAAACCTACGTCCTGCCAATGAACGCCCAACATGTGCACTGACAAGAGCAATGCAGAAAAAGAAGTCGGTAAAGACTCCTGCTACGCCGTGTAGTGCAACGAAAGATGTGTTTGTCTGTTCTGAAGACACACATGCGAATGAAACAGTGATAACAGAAACACCTGACATCGATTTAAGTGCTACGTTCTTTGCTGAACTAACAACTGGTGATGCAACAGAGAACGATAACATTTTGTCACCAAAGCAGAAATTGGTGAAAGAACAATTTAGTGACGAAGTAATAATGCAACTCAGAATGAAAGCTGTTGATGAAAAGACTGCAGATGCAATGGCGGAATGTTTCTACATGAAAGATGAAGTGTTGATGAGAAAGTCGAAACCGCTCAACTCAGGTACAAACGAGTGGGACAGTATTCACCAGATTGTAATACCTAAGTGCTATCGTCAAGATATACTGCGTATGGCGCATGATCTTCCTTTCGCTGGTCACATGGGAGTCCGAAAAACGCACCACCGTATCCTCCCTTACTTCTTCTGGCCAGGACTGAGAAGAGATGTCGAACAATACTGCAAGACTTGCCACGTATGCCAAATGGTAGGACGTCCTAACCAACGAATTCCTGTCGCTCCACTCCAGCCGATACCAGCGTTCGACGAACCATTCAGTCATATACTCATTGATTGCGTGGGCCCGTTGCCGAAAACAAAAGCCGGTTTTCAATACCTGCTCACAGTCATGTGTTCATCCACTCGCTTCCCGGAAGCCATTCCGTTGCGGAACATAACAACAGTGAAGGTGGTAGACGCCCTGACAAATTTCTTCACACGTTATGGCCTACCGAAGACAGTACAGTCTGACCAGGGGACTAACTTTACTTCGAACATTTTCAAACAAGTCATGGAACAATTAGGGATAAGCCATAGGCTATCAAGTGCCTATCATCCTGAGAGCCAGGGAGCTCTGGAAAGGTTTCATCAGACATTAAAATCGATGCTTAAAAAGTACTGTTATGAAAACGAGAAAGACTGGGATAAGGGTGTGCCTTATGTACTGTTCGCTGCAAGGGAGGCCACTCAGGAATCCCTGGGGTTTAGCCCATTCGAACTTGTGTATGGACACTCAGTCAGAGGTCCGTTGAAACTTCTACATGAAACTTGGCTAACGGACAGTGAACCGATTGGACTTTTGTCATATGTAGATAAATTTAAAAATAGGCTTTATCATGCTTTTAACCATGTGAAGATTCATTTTCCACAGATGCAGGAGCGTATGAGACAGAACTATGACCGTAAAGCTACAGCTAGAACTTTTGCACCAGGTGACAAAGTTCTTGTGTTTCTACCTTTGCAAAATCAGCCTTTAAGTGCAAAGTTTAGTGGACCCTATGAGATAGAGTCAAAGCTTGGCGAGGTCAATTATTTGATAAAGACTCCTGACCGGAGACAAAAGCAGAGGGTATGCCATATTAATTTGCTTAAGCCCTATGTTTCCAGGGAAAAGAGTAAACCACGGGAGGTCCCCATGATTTCATTAGCTAGAGTCCCGACGGATTTATCTAGGATAGAATATAAGTTTGCAGAAAGTAAACTTAATAATACAGATGCCCTTAAGAGTTTAGATACAAGGCTAGAACATCTTCCGGTAGAAGATAAGGAGAAGATTATTGAGCTGGTACATGAATATAAGTCACTGTTTACAGATGTTCCCAGGAGGACACATCTAATAGAACACGATGTAGTATTAACTGAGGGTGCCAGGCCAATTAAACAGCATCCATATAGAGTTAACCCCATCAGACTGGAACATATTAGAACAGAGGTGAAGTATATGTTAGAAAATGACATAGTGGAAGAATGTGATAGCGAATGGTCTTCACCCTGTGTGTTGGTACCAAAAGCCGACAACACATTGCGGTTTTGTACAGACTTTAGGAAATTAAATAATTTGACAAAGACTGACTCGTATCCCATTCCTCGTATTGATGACCTCATTGATAAGATAGGTGATGCGACGTATGTGACAAAAATTGATCTTCTCTCCGCGTACTTTCAGATTCCTTTGACGCCTAGGGCACAGGAAGTATCCGCCTTTGTGACACCTGACGGACTTTACAGGTATAAGGTCATGCCATTCGGACTCCGTAATGCCCCTGCGACGTTTCAAAGGCTTATAAACACCCTCACTCGCGGTATCTTCCAGTGTAATGCCTACCTCGACGACATAGTGGTGTATAGTACAGATTTCAAGACACATGTCAGTCAACTACGACACTTGTTTGAACGACTTAATGACGCCAATTTGACAATAAACCTGGCTAAGAGTCAGTTTGGACATGCCACTATCGAGTATCTTGGACATGTAGTGGGTGGTGGAAAGGGTAAACCAGTAAATGCTAAAATAGAAGCTATTCAGAATGTCCCAGTGCCACAGACAAGGAAACAACTCCGTAGTTACCTTGGAATGGCCGGGTATTATCGTAAGTTTTGCCAGGACTTTTCTACGGTAGCTTGCCCCTTAACTGACCTACTAAAGAAGAACAATCGCTTTGTTTGGTCTGACAAGTGCCAAAAGGCGTTTGATGAGTTGAAGTTAAGATTATCCAGGGCACCTATTTTGGTGACCCCGCGTTTTGATAGACCCTTTAAAATTGCAGTAGACGCGTGCGATACTGGGATGGGAGCGGTGCTGACTCAGCAGGATGACCACGGAGAGGAGCACCCGGTGTGCTACCACTCACAGAAATTCAATATCCATGAACGTAATTATAATACAAGTGAGAAGGAACTTTTAGGGTTGATCCTAGCGTTAAAACAGTTTGATTTCTATGTAAACAGCTCTGGGTACCCGATAGAAATACTGACCGACCACAACCCTCTGACTTTTCTCTCCAGGGTCAAGCAAAACCAGAGGCTTGTTAGATGGAGCTTATTCCTCCAAGCCTATGACTTAAACATAAAACACCTGAGGGGTAGGGACAACGTCACAGCTGATACTCTATCTCGGGTGCTACATGATTGACTGAATAACCCCATACTTCTTTTTCAGATCATCTCACTTATTCATTAGAATGTGTCATGATAACCTATCATTCGTTTGAATTTTGATTATGGAATACCTATAGAATACTTGTATCATACAGAAGTCAAGTCTTTTGAAAGTATTAATAATTCTTATAATCATGTATAATAGTGATGTTCTGATATATTTTAAATTCTTTTGATTATGGAAAAGAAATTCCATTTAAATGTTGATGCATGATGCAATAAATATATAATATGCACGTATTTACTTGATATGGATGGATAAAAGTAATTGTCATCACATGCAATTAGGTGGGAAAACTTTGAGCTAGTTGATTCATTATCTTGTTTTATTTTAGTTAATGAATGGAACTAAATAATAATATGTACAATTTTTATCTTAGAAAGAGATGTAATATCAATTGGTATAAATTAATAGATAATATTGGAAATCTATTGCTAAATTGTTATATCATGGTAATAGAATGGAAAAAAAACTAGTGGATATTCACTATGTTGTATAGGTTATATATATTCCATATATCCAGGAACGGAGGGAAACAAAGGTACCTAAAGGTGTACACTCATTCAACCCTGAACAAACTTTTATATTAAACTTTCAAATTTGCCAAAAACGCATAATAGTGGATTACATTTTAATATTGAGATTACTGTAGTAATCGTAACTAGAGCGTATTTTCTCCTCATATTTGAGAAAAGGGGAAGTATCATCATCTTAGGTATGAACCATGTTAATGTCAAGTTGACACTGTAATTTAAAGGGGAAGTAACCTATAGTTTGATTCGAGTTACGTATTACTTATATTTTGGTTTGTATATTAGAAGTAAACTGTTGAAAATTGACAGAGCTTGAGCAATGTTATATTTGTTTAAAAAAATTAAGACTTTTTGCAAAATTTTGGTGGAAATCCACACAACTGTACGTAGTTAAAATAAGAATGACTAGAATACTTTTGAATTATTTGTACTTGTTGAGACATTAGTTAATATTAATATTAACGGGGAAATATTTGTCCATCACGTTATAATCACAATTACCATTGGGTAGTGACACTTTTTATAATTTAGTTGTGCCAGTGAGCCATGTTTGCTTAAATTGTCTTATAATCTTCCATTGATTGATGGTTGTTAAAACGATAGTGTTAAGTACGAAAAATGTACCATGTTGAGTATTACTTGGGTAATTATGGTACATTATTTCTTTCATTGGGTGGGGGCGTGTCATGTATATTGTTTTTCCAAGAATTGGAACACGCAATGTTTATTCCTCTCTCTCTCTCTTTTCTTACTACACACCATATTAGGACGTTCAGTAGGAAAATAAAAGGTTCTAGGTAATGTTGGGATTCTGTGTTGATCTCAAATTCTCAGAGTCTGGGAACGACTCATTATTTAATAGGGGAAGTTCCTATCGTTTTTGTTATGAGTTTTGTAATGATACCATGATTTTCACCCCTACTGGTAATGGGTCTATCCCTTGCACCACTCGGATAGTATTTAATGATTTGTTTTGTCTGAAAGACAGAGAGTTTCAAAATATGTTCCTTTGAGAACGTTTGTGTTTGCACTATTTTATTCTAACTGTACATAATAGATATATTGTATATATTGAACATACCACCTGAAATAAACTATCAACAACAGTTACACTGAAGCTTCCTTGTCAAGTTACTATTTTATTGTGTCGTACACATTACTATAAGATTTAGCTACTACTATAATGTACAAGAAAGGAAATGTTGGAATACAAATACTGAATTTGTGCCCAGGCCTATAAGAAGAGTTCGTGTAATACTGAAACATAAATACTAATAATTAAAGTCTCCCCTAGGACTAACGAGAATTATCAGCAAGATCTACACAGCTCTGGCCACAAGGGGATTGTGGACGTAACACTATATATACTATATATCCACACTATAGATATACTATTCTCACCACCCCCACCCTCCCATTCCATGTAGATGTGAGAGTCAAATTTTAAATGTAGCATTAAGTTTCTATACATAGTAGCGATTTCAATTATAAGAATAATTAACGTAAGCTGCACAAATATTAAATTTACTGGTGTTTGTAGATGCTAAAACGTAAAAATCCCTCATTCAAAAATTTAAAGTAAAAAATGAATAATAAATCGTAGTTATTTATTGTACTATGATAATAGTTTTTCTATATTTTAAGATATGTCGACTAATCTGGGTCCTTCAAGTAGAATTATCTGAATAGTCTATGTGGTGTTTCATTTTTGTAAACTTGTTAGAGATCGACTAAATCTACGTTCCACTAAATAAAAACGGTATTGTAATTATAAAATCATTGGCAAAGGCCTTTTCTCCTAGAAATTGTCGATTTTTTGCAGCCAGAAGTCTTGAAGGTACTTTATTTTAAATATTATTTTTAGTTTTATTTTAGTCTACCGACATTTCTTCTAACGCGTCAGTTAGTCTACGGATAGTTTTTGCCAATATGTTTTGCGTTTCTTTGTACAATATGCCAATCTAAAAACATTTTGCATAATCACGCTTCAAATTTCATCTTGGTCAACTGTTAACAAACGTTAGAATGACGTTTCATGATGACGTAATTTAATATTTACTTTAATGACTTTTTTTTTAGCATATTACATTTTTTTTTTCAAATTTTCTGTATAATCTTGATATGTAGGACGATTTTGTTTTCTCGAAAAGCTTTGCCAACTCATTAAAACCCCTAAATGCCACTTAGAATACATACCGAAAGGTCCTTGACAGGGCATGCTGTTACAAATAACTCGTCCATATTCACATTGGCATCGATTGCAAGGGTCCTTGGTGCGTTGACCATTTGCATACAACACTCCATTGACCACACAGGGTGGAGCGTCTTTTATGTAAATATTTTTCATAAACAATTAGCTCTAATTTTATTGCAAATGCATTTAATATAGAAATGAATCAATCGCTCAGACCCGGGAAAAAACCCTAACCTTCACCAGGAGTAAACCTAGTACATTCGGTCCAGGGGCACTCGGAAACAAAATAAAGAGTAATTATAATAATATGTAGCCTATTTGTTCTCTCATAAGGGATAATAAAACGTGTCTTTATCATTTTGTTAATCTGAATATTGTAAACGATTGTTATGATGTTGTATTTCTAAGTTGGAATCTAATGCCTTGTGCATTATCACTACTTTACACTTTGCCCTATCGGTCCTCTAGTATTTCTAGGTTTAGTGATTTAACAATTGGTTACTCTTATCTTATATATTACAGACGCTTCTTGTGTAAAGAAAATGTTTGCGTCTTTCGCTCATCCGTGGTCTGAGAGTAGTCTGGCATAATCAACACATTATAATAATAAAGCCTATAGTGTGTGTCACTAAGTGACAGCCAGTACATAATTAAACAGTCCATTATTTTACACACTCACAGTTACACAGTCACCATCACTGTCACAATTAGATGCAATATAAAATATAAACCGTGGATAAGCATTAACAAATAATTTCATTCTCTAAACAGTAAGATAGTGAGTCTATTTTAGATATCTAGGTTAACTTTTTTGTTTATTTGTTTTATAATATTGTTCATTGATAAGGTTAATAAGCCTACTTTGTATCCAAAGCAAATTGTCCATTGTTTAGATGAGTAAAACATACGTTGCTCTGTTTCTCGTTTACTATAATTCATCTCCGCACTTAGATATTAGGTTTTCTTTATTATAGTATATGTCATAATTTACAAAGTTAATAGTAAAAAATGTACCTAGATACCGTTGTGCGATCAATGTAGACACACAGAGTAAACTGACTAAGACAATGAGTGCAGCCTTCATGTTGACGTGTTAGGTGAGCAGTGTTGTAAGTCTGTGTACACTTATAGTGTAGACAGTTGTCACGTGACGTTATGGCGGAACATCGTCAAAGGTCATAGGGTGACAAACAAATTCAGTCATCTAGTCTTACGGCTTTTGATACAAAGTATGTCAATATATGTCATAGTTTATGGACCTAAGTAAATGGAGGCTATTGTGTGGTAAATGGCTCTTAATTGTGTGGTAAATGGCCCCTAATTTTGTGGTAAATGGGCCCTAATTGTGTGGTAAATGGACCCTAATTGTGTGGAAAATGGGCCCTAATTGTGTGGTAAATGGGCCCTAATTGTGTGGTAAATGGACCCTAAATGTGTGATTTTCTAAAACAAGGAAAATCCCTGTAAGATAAAAAATGTTAGTGCCTCTGTCAGTCGTGGGATATCACTGTCACTCGGTCTATATTCCTAGTTTATATAATCTGATGCTATTCGCGGTTTGTTTAGTCCGGTGCCAGTCATCGTTTAAGACACATGTTCATTCTTTTAGCTGGCAAGTTTTCTTTTATAGCAAATATAGTTCTACCTAGAATACACGTTTAGAATAGATAAAACTTTAAATCGTACGTAGCGTTGCATTTTTTTTTCATGAATTGACTGCATCTGTTTATAATTCTTATTCATCATTGATTTAATATTTTTAATATTTTTTTTAACTGATTTCGCGCCCCTAATCAGTTTAATCTTTGAGATTCTAAGCTAATAATAAATGTATTCAATTTAATAGTATAGAAAGACATTTTTTGTTGCTGGTAGTTAGAAAGTGACATTGTTTATGCAGCCACGTTACTGGGCAAGGTGATGGATATACATTTATAAGATTATGCTAGGTTGCTGCCAAGACATACCTCAAGACCAACGATGCGCGAGATGAAATCTCCACCTCAAGTGTAACAGAAGGAAAATCTGCAAAGCCTCGTTACATACAGCTTTTTTGAGATATGGGGCCCTTTATAAGCCCATATATTATATGTCAGTGCTAAATATAATTTTCGGATACCTAGAAGGTTAAACTACAATACAATCAAGAAGTATATAGACAGTGGAATAATAAATCATTAACTTAAAATCATTTTTTTTATTCATAACAAACTTAAAAATGCAAACTCTGGTAAAAAGAAACAAAAATTCTTTTAAAAGGCACAATTTACAAAGGCGTATTATTTAATCTCTTGAAACATGTTATAAGGATTAACATATTAATGGAATTGCTTGACTTCTCCTACAAGAGTCATCGTCTTGATACGTTTGGCATAAAGCACTAAAGCCTTCACGAATCTCTTCTTCTGTAGGTTTTAATTTTGTTAACAATGAAAACTTTTTTTGCAGCATCATTGTATACTGAGACCCTCTGAGCCAGACTTGACTCTAATGCATCCATCACAGGTATATATGTTTTGACCCTGAACTTGTCTCTTGGCTAAAGGTTCTCTAAAACATCATGTCTATCATCATTGATATGCCTTCTTCTACATCTTCATATTTGTAATCAACATCAGGCAATTAATTTTTCCTTTACTTTTTCTTCAAAATGATCGAAACATATCACTAGAACCTTTAACGAAATCTGAAAGTGAAGCATACAATTTCCTACATACATCTAGACTAATTTCCTACATACATCTAGACTAATTTCCTACATACATCTAGACTAATTTCCTACATACATCTAGACTAATTTCCTACATACATCTAGTCTAATTTCCTACATACATCTAGACTAATTTCCTACATACATCTAGACTAATTTCCTACATACATCTAGACTAATTTAGGGGGGGGGGGTCTTGCAGTGATTGACTAGACTTGTGAAATTCATCCAGCAAGTAAGTATAACAAATACAACATTACCATTTTATTCAAAATGTTTATGGCTTGATTTCTTGTTTCGCTTTTTTCTGTATTATCAAAATGCAACTGATGCAGTGCAGAAATGATTCCATCATACCTATCAAGTATTGCACTTGTGCCCATTGAATGTGATTCCCATCTAGTCTTTGACAAAATTTTGTTTGATCATATTTTGAGAATGACAACAGTAATGCACATCTGTGTGTAGATAAAGTCAGGGTAGACTCAGGGACACCCGGGAAAAAAAGACCGGAAAACAAAAACCTAGCCTGCATCAGGATTCAAACCCGGGACCTTCGGTACGCCAGCCGAACGCGCTTCCGCTCGTACACCGTGCCTCATATGTGTAGATCAGGAAAATAAATTCTAGAAGGACTGATACAGGCAATAGTAGCACTTTACTAGAAGGACTGATACAGGCAATAGTAGCACTTTACTAGAAAGACTGATACAGGCAATAGTAGCACTTTACTAGAAGGACTGATACAGGCAATAGTAGCACTTTACTAGAAGGACTGATACAGGCAATAGTAGCACTTTACTAGAAAGACTGATACAGGCAATAGTAGCACTTTACTAGAAAGACTGATACAGACAATAGTAGCACTTTACTAGAAAGACTGATACAGGCAATAGTAGCACTTTACTAGAAAGACTGATACAGGCAATAGTAGCACTTTACTAGAAGGACTGATACAGGCAATAGTAGCACTTTACAAGAAGGACTGATACAGGCAATAGTAGCACTTTACTAGAAGGACTGATACAGGCAATAGTAGCACTCTACAATTCAAGCAATCAGTGCAGTTCAGCTAAATGGTTGTATGGGGGACTTCTTCAAGATGTCGATTGGAGTCCGACAAGCCTGCATCCTATCACCAGTTCTTTTCAATATCTTCGTAGAAAAAAATCATGCAAGAAACACTCGATGATTACCATCCATCAATCTCCATTGGGGGAAGACCCCTATGCAATCTAAGATTTGCTGATGATATCGAATTGTTGGCTGGGAGCAACAGAGAGCTTCAAGAGCTCACAGACAAGCTTGCAGATAGAGCAAAGGCGTAATGAATGGAAATCAGCTCAGAAAAGAGTAAAATAATTATCAACACCACAGATACCAGAAGTGCAAACATCATATTGAACCAACAACAACTGGAAGTAGTAAATAATTTAAAATATCTAGGATCAATCATATCCACAGACGGACACTGTGAGTCAGAAATTCGAGCAAGGATCGGGACTGCAATGGCGGCAAAGGCTCGCCTAAACAGAATCTGGACCAGTAAAAGCATTGATCTCCCAACAAAGCCCAGGCTTTACAGAGTCCTTGTCAGAACTATTGTTCTGTATGGATGTGAGACATGGACACTTCTATCACTAACTGAAAACAAGTCATGACAACGGTTATGGGATTGATGATGATGATGTGTGGATTAACCAATTACAGGTAGGCTATATTGATATGCTGTGTGAATTAACCTATTACTGGTAGGCTATATTAATATATTATGTTTGAATTGTGTAAACAATAAAGTTGTTCATTTCAAAAAAAGCTTTTTACTGAAACGCATTATTTGAACATATATAAATGCACCACAATCATAAGCTTCGATAAACATACCGTAAATTGAATTAATGCGACAATACCCTGTTGGCATGTATGACGCCTTTACATAATGGGATATTAATTTACGGGTGGGCATTGCATTCAAAACGTCAAACCTTAAATAATATTATTAAGTCATAAAACTCTTTCGCTCAGTACATTTTTTATTGTCCATTTGAAAATCACATTATAAATCACATCTAAATTAAACAGAGAGATGAACGTAATAAAAAAGAGATGGGGGAAGGGGTGGAGACGGGGGCTAGCCGATTACAAATTTAAAACGATGTCAAGTACTTGTCATTTCTGGCTTGTTCTCGGTGTATGTCAAATGTCACTATTGCGTTTAGATCAGAGTTTAGATCCTAATTTTGCCTAGAAATATGTTGTATATTACGAATCGAATCATTTAATATATCATCACGTCAGTGTCTTACATTCCTTAATGTTTATTACAAATGTAATTAGTAATTAAAATAATTATACTCATGTTTTCGGTATAGCATAACATTATCACAGGTTCAGATTATAGCAACAAAAGGACAATGGACGGATTTAGTTGATGCTGTAGAAAACTTTTCAAACGCTATGCATCGGGCATCGATTTCCTTCGCAAGCAGATCAGTTTCAAATAAATAAGTTTTGCATTGCCTAGTTCAGTTTTTTTTTAGTATCACATTGAGAACGCTTTTTAGCTCGATTGAAATTGTCATGAGCAACCCGGGGAGTGGAAAATGGCACATGCTTAAATTCGTAATTTGGTCGGAAAGGTGTCCAAAATGTGTAAATGAATTGTTCGTAAAAATATGCATGTCTGCCTACACCCATCTTCAAGTTATCTCTACTCCCAACTTTACTCTCAACTTTATCCCGTTCAGCTGGAGTACCGAAGGTCCTGGGTTTGACTCCTGGTACAGGCTAGGATTTGTTGTCGGGTCTGGAGGGTGTCCCTGAGTCTACCCAGCTCTGATGGGTACATTACTTTAGTTGGGGTAAATTACAGGCGGCTGAGCATTGTGCTGCCCACATCATTCCCTAGTATGCCGTGACCACAGAAACTGGCAAACGCTGTTTCACCGGTCTTATGGTTAAATTTATCCCCTTTTCATATTTTATTAAACGTGCTATCTAACAACTCAAACTTAGAAGAGTTTAATATTGGATGGAATCAGACTACCGTTTTTTAAGGACCCTCAATGGCAATGTGTATACAGTGGTGTTTGGCAAAACCGCTTAAACTAAAAGGTGATGGGAGAAGGGGTTAACTCGGATTCTAAGCATCTTTAATAATAAGTGCTAAGTGCTAATTAAGTCTAGTTATGTGGTTAGCATACCAGACTGTCAACATGATGAGCCCCTTATCTAGACCAGCTGCTATTGCTAGACAAGATGCAGCCCTGCAAGGACTTGGTGCAAAGAACTTAATAATCTTCTAACAAGAAGGAACGTCTGTATAAGTTAAGCTAACTATCAGCATAGGAAAGCAGTCTGAAAGTGAGGCCAGCTCTAAAATTTAAACGCCACTTCAAAAGTAAATCTTAAGAAAAAAAACATATCACATGTTTGTCCATTTATCTTTTAAACATTAATAACTACAACAATTGCATAACTAAATGTATAAAAGTCTTTAAAATTTATTAAATTATTAAAAACAAAATTTGTTTTAGAATGACTTAGGCTCTATTTATGTTTAATTATAGAAGATGAGCATAAAACTCGTTTAAATATAATTAGTCTGTATCAATCAATGAATTCTCTTCGCTAATTTATAATGGCAGAAACATTTTTAGTAATTTCTGAGTAGTGAATGCTTAACACAGCTTTCATGTGCAATAAATAATTTTCACATGTGTAGGTTGAACCAAAAGCCGAAAGTAGAGCGAATACCTGGCAGTTGAGAATAGCAGACGACTTTTCTAAGCAGCTTCTCTCCAGATTTTCCCGCAAATTGGCACATTTCGATGCCCATTATTTTAAATGTATAAAATTCACCTGGCTGCGTTTTAAAATCGCCATCTACCGTACATCTAAGAAGGTTGTAGTAAGATTCGAGTGGTCGCGCGGGGACTTGCGCATTCTACTGGACTCACAATCCCCTCATTACAGTCACATTAGGATTTAATGAGCTGAAAAACACAGCCAATGCAAATTCTACATTGAATTTCGTTAAATAAGAGAGTCACATGCAATTTAAAGCCATTGAAACAGAATTTTCAGAAAGATTTTGCTATTTCTAATCATTTGAACACCATTTCGCATACTTTTCAGCACAAATCAACTCCGAGGTTTCCAAGGCAGAGATAAGCGTATAGCTGAAACTATTCCAAAACAGTCAACTTCTACACTTAAATCAAATCAAAGTATCTTGAGTGGGGGGTACCTTACATAGCGTCTTGAATTCTTTGACAAGTTTGCTACATGGATTATAACTTGTGTGTATGAACGTTATTTTCTTTTATGAAATAAAAATTCTCAAAAAATAAGACTGACGGATGATCACTCAAACTCTCTGATCAAAAACATTCCAACCAGATAATAATATGCACACATTGTCAAAAAAGTTGATTGATTTGAGCTGTTAAATAATTGTGCTATGGCTTAGCTAAAGTTTCCAGATACATTTTTGATACGAGTTATAGTTTTCCATTAATTATATTTTAATTAACATTTTTAGCTATGAAATTCTTTTTTTCATATGTCCTACTAAAAAGATCATATCAATTTTATTTATCAATTTAACCAAAATTCATCTGCAAATTTTATAAAGATATAGCTTATAAATATTTCAGCAAAGCTGCTATACATTATCTTGATAAATAATCAAGGCGATACATTTTATTGTGCGTGGTAAATCGTTAACTAAAAATTCCAAAATGGCCGCCATTTCCATCGCAACCATCAGAAAATTTTTTTTAAACGTATTGTTACTCGGGCTTGTTTGTACTATATATATATACCAAAAATAATCATGATGCGTGTACAAATAAAAAAACTGGCCCCCCCAACCCTTAAATGCAGGAAATGTTTAACGTAAATTAATTTTATACCGCTAATAAATAAATCTTTTAATGAATACCATAATGTTGGATTATATAAATAATAATTAGTCATTAATATTTATTATATTTCAAAAGATAAATTGTTTGGCGTTACTATTGAAACATTTTATTTTTATTAAAGGGAGATAATTTTCCCGTTATTATTTTTAATCTAATATTAAATATTATGTTTCTTATTTTTCTTTTATATAAGAATAAACGGTTTATAACTTTTAACTTTATAATGACCAAACTGTAAAAGTGAGTTGAAAATTATATAACTATTATATGACTCAAGAATTAGATGCAATTTTTTTAAACATCACAATAGTTACCCAGTTTGTATGTTTAGTACGTATCAATTCCATTTTAATTATAGCACTATTAGTTCTCCAAATGAGTTGAAACTAAAACGAAGTAAATGAAAAACTCAGTTTAACTGAGAACAAAATATTATAATAATTATTAGCATGAGTTGCTAGACCCTTATCTTGACAACCAATGATAATGTTTACAAAATAGTTAAACATAGTTAAAAATCATAAATGTGAAAATATGGTAATAAAATGTTTATTTGCTATATATCTAAATATGGTAATAAAATGTTTATTTGCTATATATCTAAATAAAATTTAAAAAAAGAATGATAATCACAAACACATTTTGTTAAAATTAAATATAAAACGCTTTAACGATTTTCTCTATAGATTTCATTTGCTTTTGAACTTGGTCATGCCACGGAGTTAAATTAATTGTCTTTTACAAAATAAGAACACAGTTATAATAGAGCAGGTTGCCTTCTAGGTTGTTGGCACGCTGAATGATTTAGAAATCCTAGTTTGACACAACATCAGCAGAATTTTTAAGCTTGCCGATCCCTGTTCTAAAGCATGTCATCCCCATAGTATTAATCTTCCTTTGAAACTCAGCTGTCAATGTCAATGATGCATCCAGTTATTTGAAGATTTCTGCTTAAGCCTCCTAATGTGTAACAAGGTGTTTGATATTTCTGGTTTTAGACTGTGTCTTGGTTTGTTGTCTAGAAGTAATGACCGCTATTGTGTGTTCGATACGTCAAACTAATGAATATAATAAGATTTTATGATACGTCAAACTAATGCATATAATAAGTTCGTGGATCGTTAAATAAGATAAATATTCACTGATAACTTTTATAACTTCACAAATAACATCACTAGACATTAATTATTCAATAAATGCTGAGTTTGTAGATAATTTTCTTAGTTTTATTTCACGACAAAACTGTAATATCATGATTGAATACATAAAGACTTACATTAGGCAATAACCACATACATTTAAAGATGAGGCATAAATTACAAACACGCACGTTATGTGATACAGAATAGCTGATCATTGCATCCAAATCTAAGTCATAATACATACAAATAAATCGATAATGCGAAATATTTAATGGATAATTACAACCGTCTTCTGAACATTGCAAATCTGCCTGTTTTTAAACTCATTCTCTAAAGGACTCATCTATATATACAGAGGAACTAGCATGACCAGCTCTACAGTTTTTGGCGCCCTCGGAGAAAACACATTCTGCGCCCTAATTAAAGTGCGTTCGGCGGGAAGAAACTGCGTAGTGTTAGGGCACATTTTTCTATTTTCTAAGAAAACTTTAAAGAAATACCATTCGCCTTACATTACCTAGTAATTCGTCTGCCTATGCTAGTAGCGCGCAGAAGTACTAAACTTTAATTTAGGTTATATTTTTAAATCCCCAAATAAATAAAAAATCATCATTTATTAAAAATTTTGCGCCCTATGCAGCCGCTGGGTGTCGACGTGCCCCGGAGACACTAAAGCCTTTACCCGTTATAGTAATGTGTGTACGTCTAGCGTTGTCATACAAGATGGGGCCATGCTGACGCCGTATCCTCGGGGCAAAAAGTTGATGAGCATGCGACAGTACTAATTTATCCAATTGCAGGGTACAAACACCCCACCCACCCTGTTGCACACAGGGAGTGGTGGCAAATCGAAACCAGATCTCACGTTCGTAAGTGCTAATTTCGCTGCTTCAACCTCTCTTCAACTCCAAGTCATGGGAGATGTTAGAAGTGACCATCATCCCTTATCGGCCATTATCAATATTGGAAACGCAGAGAAGATCTCCTTGCGAACCCAGGAAGTGGATTTATTCGAAAACACGCTGGTATGAGTACGTGGCAGCTACCGACACTGCTCTTCAAAGAGTGTAAGCAGGACATGGGAATGTACGGTGAAATCGTCAAAGCCATACTAGATCATCGAAAAAGACGTATTGGACGAGAGCCCTAGGAGAAATTTGTCTGCGAAAGGAAGGCTGCTCGCAGGCACACGAGCAGGTGGAAGACGGCCAAGAGCTACAGAGAGTATAACCGGCTAACGGCTGAGGTAAAGAGTGCGATCGCAAAGGAAAAGTTTACCTAATGGACAACACATCTGCTGGATTAAACCTGGTAGATGGCCGGAAGGCATTGAACGTTATCAACCCCATTGAGCGAACTAAGGTAGCAAGGAATTCTCCAGCTTAGTTTTCTAGCACAGGTCAACGGGTTCAGATGCCGACCGAAACGCTCAATCGTCAGTTTGTGAGTGTTGGCAAATGAAGTGAAAGATCGAACGTAGCATGACGGGAGAGGGTGAAGCAAACACATTCCCGTTAAGGACTATGTTTTGAGGCGGTGCATGGTTAGAAAGGCCCCACGCGTTGACGGGGTTAGCAAGGAGCTAATCTCACACCTGCAAATCGTGGCAAGAAAAAAACCCTTGGAGCTCGTGAACCTAAGGTTCTGAAAGGTGTCCTACCGAAAGAGTTGAGAGAAGCCTTAGTGGTACCCATCTTGAAGAGGAGTAAAGATCAGGGGCAGGCAGCTTTTTGCCGATTTCCCTCAATTCTTGTATTTGGAAGGTAGATAAGAATGATCAATTGGAGACTTGTAGATTCTTGAAAGACATAAGAGTACTCACCCCATCGCAGGCTGGTTTTCGATCTGGACGAAATGCGATGGCTAAGGTGACGCTCTTGATGCCTGAAATGGCAGACGGGTTTCATCAAAAAGAGTTTACTCTAGCAGTGTCCTTAGATTTTTAACAAGCCTACTACGACAAGGTTTGGCGGACTGGGTTGTTGTTCAAGTCGCAGCGGTTAGGCGTGAACTCGAACATGTACTCCTGGATACATGGTGTTTTTAAACCAGTCGGACGGTGTCAAAACTGTACAGGGAAGCAATATCTCTGAAATGAGTTCTGGAGCAAGTATCTGCACTGTCCTTACATTGTTTTTAGCTTTTATCAACGAAGAGACGAACTATCTGGGTTGCTCAAATCTTCTGTTCGAGTACGATCGTTGATTCTGGGCGACCTCGATAGAAGCGCATGCTCAACAACGAACCCTCTAGCAGGATCTGAACGCAGTAGCCTCTTATGCTAGGTTATGTGGTGTGGAGATAAGCTGCCTAAAACAGTTGAACCGATCGGCCTCAACATTGATGGACGCGCACTGGCATGCGATCAAAAGCTGGAGTGACTCTGGACCGAAAGCTATCCACGTAGTACCATTGTAGGTTCGTCCAAGAGAAAGCCTTTTCAAAACTGAACATCATCAAGAGGATGTCCAATACGAGCTGGGATGCAAAGGTGGGTGTGCTGAGGAATATCTACCTAGGCGCGGTAAGATCTCAAATTAATTATAGCATCCCGGTACAAACCTAAGCGCCCGATACTGCATTGATGGCGATAGACAATGTACAAAGTCAAGCCCTCGGACTAATATCTGGAACGTTCTGAACCATTCCAACAGTAACTGTGAAAAATCATGGGGAATGTGTCGCCTCTGAATACGCAAAGGAAAAGGGATGGTATTACTGCATTTGGGCGGTAAAAAAGGGTTACAGGATAGTTCGCATATCAGAAAGCTGGTGGATACCTGGGCGTGTAGAAGGCGGGCCTCGATGCAATCCTTTATGCACCACACAATGTGCATAGGCAAAGAGATCGAACTCTACGGATGGGAGTTGAACCTCCTCCTCCTCACATATCTTTCAACCTGTCGGAGATGCGTACGGGCCTGATAGTACCGGGAGCACACTGCAATTTTCTGACTGAGAGGCGTGCAGCCGCATTAATGACGTTACGAACATATTCGGCTTGCGTCAAGGCGTACACTAAGAACGGAAAGCTCATGTGCTGAACCCGTAGGCGGTAGTCAAACGGGCTGAGTTAAAAGGGTCATGTGTTGATATCTTCATCTTTGATGTGGAGATAAAGCCATCAGAATTGCCATCGAGGCAATAGTAAAAACTTTTGAAGAAGATCCAAAGCTATGGGCCTATGTATAGGTCTATACATATGAGCCCAAGTCAAAAGGTGCTCTTTCAAGGGAACAAATTTCATATTAACAGAGAGGTGTAAAAAAATGCACTTAAGTATTGTCAGAACCTTTTTACACATGATTGAATAGTGGGAAGTGGGAAGATAAGTTATACACTGGAAAAGACACAGTGATGAAAAACGCGAAACAAAAGAAATGGCTGCTATAGACATCTTGGTGTCACTTAGGACAAATGACAACAACAAATTGACTTCAGAAAAAAAACAACTAATTCTTGATGGATTTCTTTAAGAATTTAACACACATATCTCCATAGCCTCTACTTATGTTATTCAAGTGTATTACAAACATAGGATTTGCAAAAGAGGAGTTTTAGGAGCCTAAACTCCACTCACTTGAAATGACAACGTCTGTCCTAAGCAACACTATTTTATTTAAACCCTTGTAAAAAAATTATCCCTGCATCAATTTGAGCAAACTTTGTGGCAAATAGTTATTTAAGGGCTTCTTGTATTCACCAAATGAGTTTGAGATACATATAAAGCTCCTAGGTTATTGAAATAAAGTCTAGAAAAAATGCATGTAATTAGTCACTTAGAGTCACCGGCAAAAAACCGTAACATTCTCATCAAAAATGAGTTCTGAGGCATATTTTAATCAACCTAGGTCAAAATGCTATCTCATGCTATCTCGTTGTCCATGTTTGGTGTGAACTAAGTCCAAGTTTTAACTATTTCATTTCATTTTGACCCTTTAATAGCGATTTTAAAAATATCAGTTTTGAGGCAGGCCTACGACCTTTGGACTTAGGCTCATTATACAAGCTAAATTGCCCGGGTAAAAAATTACATATTATGTCTATATGAGCAACAGATAAAAAAATAAATAAACTACAATGAACATAAAGCTATCATAATTTTAAAAAATATTGATTATTTACTGAATACAAGTAGAAAAGGAATTTAAAATAAATATTGTAATAGGGCTAAAAAGGGCATTTCTTTTTATTTAACAAAAAAGTTAGATCTATGCTGGTTGAGAATAGAATTTCTATAATATTATTAGTAGAATTTTATTTACTGAAAACATTTTAAGAAAGCTTTAAATCCTGAAATTCTTTACAATAAATATACAAAGTAATATTAATGGCAATTTTAAAAAGTCGAAAGGGAAATAAAAAGGTATCAGTAGGGAATCAAACCCAGGTCGTACGCATGGCAGTCGGATTCGCTAACCACTCAGCTAGGGAAGACACATACCATACGCGAGATCGCAAAAGTAAAATATGAGACTTTAACGTCAACTGTCTTTAAATTAATCAATAGGGATCCACACATACAGTCTACATTATATATAAATATACATTTTGTTTCTTAAGGTTACTGGCTGTCGCGAGATTGTTATACTAAAGTACTAAAATTAAAACTACGAAATCCATGCACCGAATTGAACTTTTGTAAACTTAAAGCTAGTTCTTTTATCCAGGGCTGCGGAGTCGGTAGATAAATGTTCCGACTCCGACACCTCATTTTTTTTTCCTTCCGACTCTGACTCCGACTCCCCGACTCCTCTGTATTAATATGACAATGTATTTTGTACATTCCTTGAAGGAAAGAAAGGCAACATACATCTACATGTCATTACCACAGGATTGGATTTACTGTATTTAATTTTAAATATTCATGGGCCCCTAAACTCTTGAGGGCCCCGGTACGGCGTACCGGCTGTACCCCCCTCTCGTGGGGCCTAATCAGTAGAGGTCACGATCGGCGACTCTAAGGGACAAACGGTTACCAGTGAGAGGCTAGGTTACACATGGGCGCTGCGTTCCCTGTAACAGCAGAACTAGGGATGTTAAAACCGGTTATCGGTTCTATAATACCGGTTCCCTCCCCCCCCCCTGCACAATGTCACAAGTCACATGCCGGAAAAGCCAAATGTGCGTAGTTTTGTAGGTATATTTGAAAAATACTTCAAACTTGATTAGTGTTTGCAGGGCATTCAATGGGTTGATTTGTGTGAATACAATATGATTTTGTACACTTTACCATAAAATTCTTTAGAACTAAAAAAAATCTGGGCTAATTGATTAAAACCGATAATAGTTTTCAATTTTTCAATAGTGATAATCCAATTACCGATTATTGTTGACCATAATATTTAGAAGCATATGAAGAGGCATATATTTATGGTAACTTGTAAAATAATGTGTTTGAAAGAGAATCAAAAGAATGTGTACTTAATAGTGCCGTTAATAATAAAGCACAGACGCGGTGTTTTGAAAATCAAAACCGGTTTTCGGTTTAAAAACCGAAATCTGGTATTCCGGTTTTCGTTTAATATCCCTAAGCAGAACACAACACTATGAAAAGTATAGTCTAAATATTGCCGTTCCTAATTGTGCGTTGTGTGAGTAGCGCGTTTAAAAGTCGTAAAGGCGGCATTTTTTTGTCGGCCTATAGAGCGTTCTCAGTGGGCGTGGCTTAGGTTTTTAGTGACGTATTTGTGTAAATATAAGAACCCACTTGAGGTACAAATGTAACGTGGTGAAAGTGAAGTTGTTCTTTATCATGCAAAATTCACATCTGAATATTGGCTATCCTACTCAAAAATAAGGAGGTAAATAGTAGTACTGTAGATTAAGTTAATGTGATTAGGCTAGGGCCGGCTAGACCTATTTACACTTTCAATTTCACTTTATAGGCCTACACTTTTAATGTTTCGTAGGCTAGGCTACGATGTCAAGTGATAGTGTTGGTGAATAGGCTATCTAGTCAAGTCACTAATAGGCTCACATCGTCTATGATCTATGTCTATGATAATAATAAAATAGCCTATTTTATTTAACATACATAATACAGCGTAAATCTTAATAAGACTTAAAACACAATACATCATCTAGAAAAAGCTCGAGCCTATATGAAACTTTATTAATACAGCGGCCATTATTACTTGTACACCATTACAGAAAGTAAACACAAATCACGTGCTTTTTGTCACGTGATTGCAAACGCCCTATTGAACGCATATTACATAAGGAAAGAATCGTAAATGAGTGAAAGCCTCTCTAGGTCTCTATAAAGGTATGCTTGTACACTAGTAGCTTAAGATGCGTTTTATTTAGGACCTATGGCCTAGGCCTATATCCTACTAAGGCAGTGTTTAGTATTCCGAGAAGACCGCGCGTACCATGTCTTAGCATTTGAAATCATTACAAACAATGTAAATGGTAATTAATAATAGTAATTTGGGCACTTGTATAGCGGCATCAATACCGGCGCCGTGCAGTCTATATGATGTTCAGTCTAATGACGCATTTCAAATTATTTCAAAAGACTTTTTTTGTGTGTCGACCCGCTATAGTATGACAACAGGGATAGAAACTTGAGTAGGGATGGGGACTTAGAGGAAGAAACAGATACTTTACTTTCTCATCACTATTGTCTGTAGGCCTATCGATCGGTTGTTTTTAAAATAAATGAAGCCTTGCCTTTATCCAATCTAAATTTAGTAGGAGTCGGAGTCGGTGCATTTTTTCCCGACTCCGACTCCGACTCCAGGTACCCAAAATTTCCCCCGACTCCTCAACTCCGACTCCACAGCCCTGCTTTTATCATATGCATTTAGTGAAATTCGACGCACATACTATTACTGTAGATCTCTTCATGAACTTTACAGCAAAACTAAACCAAAATATATAATTAGAGACCGACCGATATTCGGTTTCGGCTTCGATTTCGGCGCCGAAAATAGGCAAAAACCCTTTTTCGGAGTGGATTCGGTTTTGGCCGAAGACAAACGGTTAGTTTTCGGTTTGTTTACGGTTTCGGCCGAAACTCATATTGACTTTCGGTCATCAGCCGAATATCTATTTTAACTTTCAAAATTCATAATGCTACTCTATTGCTGCATCTATTACTCTGCTTATTGATACTTTCATTTAGTTAAACTGTTGTGAATTAATCTGTGTGAAGTAGGGATGTTAAACAAAAACGGATTTCGGAAGGAAATAATTCATAATGGTGTCCCAAGATTTATTTATCTTTTTATCTGAAGAAATATATGTAAATCGTGTTTGATTAGCACAAAACAATTCCTTAACATTATTTTCCTTGCAAACACTCGTTTGTCAGAGGCGACTTATAGGTGTTTTTTTTTTCGAATTCCGAATATTCTTGTGAATTTGCGATACAAGCACATACAACAGCTAATGCAGATGTTAACGCTAGTCGTCGGTACAGACATTTGATCTACGTATTCGAAAACAAACAAAAATGGAATTTCCACACTGATGTTGAACGCTCCTTTAACAGATAAACCGACCGATAGACGTTAGGTTGTGAGTTACTTGGACTTCAAAAGGAGGACATAGAGAGACAAAAGAATGACATATTTAGTGTTTCACAATCCACAATCAGTTCAGTTTTATTACATTAGCTATCAATAATTGTATATTAGTAAAACTGACCCAACATTTTATTTTATGTAGACTGAGAAGCAACTTGGGCAATTAAAAAAAAATAATTTGCAGAAACATGTAAGATTCTTTTCAAAAACGGTTTATTTTCTTGCCGGGCGTCTGTCAACCCTAGATAGATGTGTCTGGGATTTTATTCATATTCTACAAATATTCTTTTAATGTGTGTAACATATAGATCTAACATCCACTAATTTATATTATAATTATAAAGGTCTAAATTCATTACACTACAGTTTTCGACTTCTGCTAATCCAAAGTCAACTATGGTTTTTTTACAAAGATTTCACCACGTTCTAAGGATCAATGGGCCTTCGTATTATTTTTTTAGTATAATCAATGCAAATTTAACTTTTCCAAACTATAACTTACTTTGCCTGGGGGCGGAGAGGGGGAATTGAAAAAGGGTAAAAAATCGAATACTTAGAACCGAAAATAGGTTTTGAGAAAAAAAGGATATTAATGTGAAGTAGAAGACTGAAGATAATAATAACGGATTATTTAATCACTCCAAAGAATGGTTTACTCAAATAGAGTGCCCATAAACTAGTTAATATTACACATAAATGTGCTGTCTTTTGAAAACATTTGTTTCGCATTTTCGTTGTTTTTTTTCGAATTCGGCCGAAGTTGTAGTTAAACTTTTGGTTTCGGCTTCGGTTTCGGACGAAAGTCAATGTCAATATTCGGTATGGTTTCGTTTTCGGCCGAAACTAAAAATTTGGTTTCGGTCGGTCTCTATATATAATAAACTATATTTAAGACATCCAACTGTATTACAGAATTTAAAAATATAAGAAAAAAAATGGATACAAGAAAAACATGGCAACAACGTTAACAAAAAAGGCCTTATATAACCTTCGATGTGGATGGGCCAGATATACAACAATTTTAATTCAAATATAAACTGAGACTTTTTGTAATACAAGTAAAAAAAATGATGTTGTTTGTAAAAAAAGTTAAATACTTATAAATAAATAAATAAATAATAAATATGAGACTTATATAGCGCATATCCCGTTCCCGTTGAGAATAGTTCTATGCGCTGCTGTAAACATGATAAATCTAGCTTAATTTTAATTTTGTTTCATTTCTTTTTATAAAGATTCCTAAAGGCTCTTGCTAAGTGACCAAGAATATAATGGAAACATGTTTTAATGGATGAATTCGAGTAACAGTATAAGTAAAATTGAGAAAGACAATCTAATATTTAATTTGAAATCAGGACCTTTCTTTCTGACGTTCATGTTCCCTAAAATTACTGGGATATCTACTTTCTTTTTATAGAATAATTTTCTTCTACCGTTCGTTCATAAATAATGAATGTGCATAATTTTTTTTTAATGTCACACACACAAATTGCGAATAAAATAAAACATATATTACACAACCCCTATAAACAAGTTTTTTTGAATAAATCCTTTATACAATTTGTATTTGACTTCGGAAGATTTTATTTGCCGTCGAGAAACAAACAAGAGAAACAAATGATTAAATCAAATGCAACACAATTATGGTGTTTATATATTTTTTTATGTTTGTTATAAATAAATTTGCCTTGTAAAAAATTGTGTCCTTTGCTACTCACAAGGTAAGAAAAAAAAGTTAATATACAGGCACTTAATGAGGCTTATGAATGGAAATATCACTGAAAACCTTAATGCCGTAGTGATATTATGCTGCCAATACAGTGTTTGCAATGGGCGGAGCTTACGTTTTTTAGTGACGTCATTTGTAAATAGAGGAACAAATATGGCATATGGTGAAGTTTCTTATCATGCCAAATTCACATATGAATATTGGCTATCCTACTCATAAATAAGGAGGTAAATAGTAGTACTGTATATTAATTGATTAATGTGATTAGGCTAGGGCCGGCTAGACCTATTTACACTTTCAATTTCACTTTATTGGTAGAGTTGCACTCACATCACTCTTGCTTTAATTCCCACTACTCACACTGACATAAATTTACACTGGTAATGACAGATAAAGATCTCACATTGACTATCTCTCTTAGATAACACTAATGAACGTACACTTATACACATCTATATATATTTTAATATATATATATATATATATATATATATATATATATATATATATATATATATATATAACACAATGGTTGCCTTCAAATGATTTAGTTATCGCCCCGTCAAGTAGGTTTAACATCTAGATGGACGATTTAATGAATCGCACCCCTTCCATTCCAAATTCCGTTTTTATCATCTCATAGCAAGCCATGATATTAAACACCAATATCGATATAGCCATGATATTAAACACCAATAACGATATAGCCATGATATTAAACACCAATAACGATATAGCCATGATGTTAAACACCAATAACGATATAGCCATGATATTAAACACCAATAACGATATAGCCACGATATTAAACACCAATATCGATATAGCCATGATATTAAACACCAATAACGATATAGCCATGATATTAAACACCAATAACGATATAGCCATGATGTTGAACATGATACGAGGGGATGTGTGGCCAGCACAATGCTCAGCCGCCTTTACTTTACCCCAAGAATCAACTATTTATAATCCCAAACTAATTGCTTGATGCAAAATAATTTTTGTCCTTTATTTTTATGAATCTCCGCATTGTGTTTTTTTTTAATAACCAAGAACGCAACTCTTGACTAATTTATTTTATAAACAAAGCTAAATTTAACCTAACGCGACTAAAACCGTTAGTATTAATTATCGTCTACTCATATTTTTATGTTAAAACGGATTCCTCATAAATAATCATGTAGCCTTTGTATATTTCTAAAATACCAGTACTGGCCGTCGAGGTTAAAATCAATTGTCAAACACCACCAAAAGCATGTTTTTTGTTTTTGAAAATGGCGGGAAATGTCACAGGAAGTTCATGAACTCTTCCATTTGAAAAGGTCACACCTCATTAAAACTTGCCAATAGGCCGACTAGAACACCCATCCCTAAGTTAATCACTTACTCAATCCTCTCCGTGCCGGCTGGCGCTTGAGGCGAAAGCCAAAGATCTCCATTTATCTCGTTCTGTTGCAGCTCGCGGTGCTGTTTCTAAGTTGAGGCCTCTAGTCTTCAAGTCCCTTTCCTCCATTTTATCTCCACGTGTCCTTTAGTCTGCTGGGGAGGGAGTCAGTTAATACTAACACTAAGTTAATAGACATATAAACATAGTCATGGATTAAAAAGTTTTTCCCGTTTGTACTGATATTTGTTTATATATACACGTGTGTGTGTGTTTGTGTGTAGTTGATGGGGGGGGGGGGGGCTGTTATTTTTTGTTGCTGTCTGGTCCGTTTCGGATTTTAATACCACACGCTGCATTCGGACGGTGCACGTCGGGGCTTATGTAAGCCACATATCACTAATCAGTTATGCACTAGTCCTATCTGCACTTCGTGTTTTAACTGAATTCGAGTACAAGATGTACCAAATTGACCCCCTATAGCTTTTAATAGCATTAGCCTATATTTAGCTGCCAAAGAAATGCAATTACCGCGAACAATAGCTCACCGGTCTTCCTATGATGAATCTCAATTGTCCTGCTCACAGTACACAAGACTGCTACCGAACGAAATGTCGGGATTCACGTTGACAGCTTTTTAAAAAAATATGTTGTTTTTATATATTATACAATTTGTAAAAAAAAAAGAAGAAAAATAACACAACAAATTAATTTAAAAAACCAACGAAGGGCGTAGGTCGCATTTGTCCCCTGTAGGTCTCTTGGTGCCATGGAGACCCCCCCCCCCCCATACCATTTTTATTTTACTGTTGGTAACAAAATTTATATTATTTTCCTAATAGTAAAAAAAGTGTTTTTATCTGTCGCTGTGATTAACTGTCCGTATGTTTATCTTATCTATTACAGACGCTCCTTCTATAGAGAAGATTATTGCGTCCTACGTTCATCCGTGGTCGAGTCTAGTCTTACATCTTTTTTAATGTTTTAAATGATGTTAAGTTACTGGTTTTCCTGATTTGTTTAGACAACCCATTTCATGTCCGAAGAAAGAGTACTTATATGCATTTGTTCTCGCATAAGGGATAAGAAAAGTGTTTTTGTCTTATGTTTTTCTGAGCATTTCAACAGGTTGTTATTGGGTTATATGTCTAAATTAGAGTTTAATGCCTTATTTAGTATTTCTACTTTACTCTTTGCCCTTCTGTCTTCTAGTGTTTCTAGGTTTAATGATTTGACTAATGGTGTTACTCTTGTTAGTTGGTAATATTCGCTAGTTATGAACCTTGATGTTCTTTTTTTAATTTGTTCTAATTTTTTAATGTTTTCTTTAGTTAATGGATCCCATACAGATGATGCATATTTTGTATAGGCCTAACTAATGTGAGATAGCATTTTAGTTTTATGTTCTTAATAAATTTGTAACAATTCCTTTTTATGAATTTTAATGTTTTGTTTGATTTTTAAATTACTTACATCAATATTAGGATTCTAAAATGATTTATCATTTATTATTACTCCTAAGTTTAAGTGTCATGTGATTAAGTTTCCGCGTGTTTAAGTGTCGAGGTTTAAGTGTCGCGTGTTTATCTGTCGCTTGTTTAAACGTCGCACACCAAACAAAAAGACATCGATTCTCTTCTTAAACATGCCATATACAGCTTCAGTTCTTGACCCTGCCATCTATAGGCTGTCCAAGTCTACATTGTCAATAAGATGTGTACTTATTTCTTACGTGATACTCAATTGAACAAAGCACCATAACTGAAGATTTGTGTTATTAATTTTAAATTTGAATATTTTGAAATGCAATATTTACGCGAAACATAAAATAGTCCATACATGTTACACAATTAACAAGTGTCCTTCAGATATGACGGTCCTGATTAAAACACAATTTTCACCTATTATTGAATTTATATTAGGGCTATTTATAATACCCGGGTATGTTTATCAAGGTATGTCGTAAGTTTAATTTTGTACTGAGACACTCTTAAAGATCTTTAACTATACAAATATTGCCTAGACGCCAACAGGTTATGTTAGCATTTTAATGTAAACAAAACACAAAGGTCACATTCACAAGATTTCATTGGCTAGATCAAAAAAGTCTATCGGGCACGGTGCCTAAGCTGCAGCGCGTTCGACTGACGAACCAAAAGTCCTTGGTTCGAATCCTGGTGAAGGCTAAGATTTGACCCCAGGACTGGAGGGTGTTCCTGAGTCTACTCAGCTCTGATGGGTACCTGAGATTAGTTGAGGTAAAGTAAAGGCGGCTGAAAGGCCACAGAAAATGGTTAACACTGATTCACCGGCCTTATGATCATTTTGGTCGTACGGGTACTTTACTTACATAGTTTATGTCACATTGGCCAGGTCATATAGTTCAGGTCACAGATGTCACACAAACTACATAGGTACAATCCAGCACAATTTTTAGATAAAAGAACTAAACGCCATTCAATAATTGTGTTGTCTTATTCCGAACTTAAAGCCACATTAAATCGATCAGACTATAGAACTTTGAGTATATTTTCAACACTGCTCACCTAACACGTCAACATGAAGGCTTTACTTATTGTCTTCATCACTTTACTCTGTGTGTCTAGCTTGATTGCCCAACCAGGTAATTACTATAAGTAAAGTCGGTCTAATTTGATCTTTAGGTAAGAAACGTTTACAAATGTAATATGAATAAAAAAACTAAAATGATATCTCAAATTAGTTAGACCTATACTTGAAAAAGCAGGATCTGTATTGGACACATCAAATATAGAAAACATTTAAAAACAATTATAACAAATTCGGAAAATAGTTGCAAGGTTCATTACTAGCAAATGTGCACAACTGACAAAAGTAACGACTATAGTTAAATCACTAAACATAGAAACACTAGAGGATGGAAGGACGAAGAGTAAAGTAGTAATACTACATAAGGAATTAAACTCTAATTTAGAATTACAACACAATAATAACCTGTTGCAATGCCCAGCTAAACATTTAGGACTAAAACAGTTTTCTTAACCCTTATTCGAGAACAAATTAATTATATAAGTACTCTTTCTTCTTGAGTGGCATACGGGCATGGAATGCGTTGCCTAAACAAACGATAAAAAAACAGTAACTTTTCATTTAAAATAAAACACTCATAAAAATGCAAGACTAGACTCCTACGGGTAAGCGTAGAGCTCAATATTATTTATAGAATAAGCGTCTGTAATATATAAGATAATTAAGGTAAGACCCGTAGGTCCAATTTGATATATAGGTAAAAAGTATAAGTAAAGAAAGCCACGTCGGTCCAATTTGATCTATAGGTAAATTTTATAATTCACGTAAGGAGATTATTAAGAAGATTATTAAGTTATCTAATTTTAAAGACCAAGTGAAGAGGTTTTTCTTAAAGGAACGAGATTTGGAATAGCCTTATACGGCAGTGACGTATCACAAGGGAAATAAATAAATAAAAATAGACGCTATAAATCTATATTTAACCATTTTGTTAAAAATAAGAACCGGGAAAAGATTCAAAACATGTGGCAATAGATTCAAAACACGTGACAATATTCATTTTTCCTAGTCGGAATCCTTTACGTTACGTCACTTTCCTATATTGCCGGAAATAAAAACATCTCAAATGGCTACGAGATTTGGAGTATTCCTCCGAAAAACACACACATTTAATTGCAAATATTGAACTAATTACTTCAAATTGATCTTTGATATTTTGTATAAATGTTTTTTATTAACATTCAGATACTAAATACACTATTTACTATCAAAATAAAATGTTAACTCAATTTTGATAAAAAGCTCTTCACTTGGTCTTTAATATATTTTTTGCTACCCTTGAATATAATCATGGTCGCTTTCGTCAAATGTTTGTATGAAAAAAATATAGTCTATGTTTTGCAATTTTAACCTAAAGAAACGATTGTTTCTTAAAAGATAATACAACTCCTTCGGGGTTAGCTCCCAGCTTACTAGTTACTATTTAATGTTAACATAAATTGCTACATTGACGTGTTTTGAAATACGATTGCTCCCTGCAGGTGGTGGGTCATGTATGGTAAATGGTATAAGGTACGCCGATGGTGAAAGTACTAATGACCCATGTAATCGTTGCATATGTCTTAATAGAGGAGTGGTGTGTACCTCACACAGATGTCGCGCACCGTATGGTATGTATTTCGTGCAGTATAAGCAATAATTAAGTTGCCTTAAGTATTCAGCAAAACTAACAAGTGATCAACGTTTTCTAAAATGTTTAAAATCTGCATAAGGATTGTCAACTCTGAAGTACACACAAAATGACATCAAAGGGAATAATCATTTATTTCAATGTTAGAAGGGGATTAAGATAATTATTTGTTGTAACACGATTAAGCAAATTGTTGATCCTTTACATAAGCTGTTGATGACTCTAAAGATATCAACCACACACTTCATATAGTGTAAGGATGGGTTTCAATGTGGGTAATTGCGCTAATACACAATTGGGGAGTGGAATTATTTCTTCGACCCCATGGAGTAAGTTGTCTAATGGATAATGCCGTACGATGGGCACAATATTAAAAAATCTTACACTATTTATATTTGACCACTAGATCTAGATCATAGAGTTTACCATAACGCTTTCACATTGAATAATTAGCTCTGTATTTATATCAAAATCTAATGTGTAGTTCTAGGTACTGCCCAAATAGGAGACACTTTTATCTTCAGCAAAGTTTTTTGTAAAAATATCATGTATAGATCTAGTAGCAATACAAAAACAAAAGTTATTTATAGTACTAAAAAAAAAAAGCATATACTAGTACAATACTAGGAGCGTCCAACCGTCAGCTATTTTACATACATCCACAATGATGTCACAATTTTTATGTACGTTTCCATTATAATTGAGCTCTTATAATTTATTGTAATTTACATAGCTTTTATAGTTTATTGTTCTTTTTCGCCTTACAGTGTATGCATCATGTGAATTAAACGGTAAATATTATAACCATAAGCAAGCGAACCATGAGGGCTGCTTGTGTGTCAATGGAGATTTTAATTGTTGACCCAAACCGGCTGATGGTATGTATTACGTCTAAAGTATTTTTAATTTACAATCGTTAAAAAAAAGATACTTTTTCAAAAGCTCCAAAAGCTGTTCAGCTCTTAAGCATTGAAATTGGCTTTTAAAATACAACATATAATTTACTGGTTACATCATACAAGATGTGTATACGGTTTAGTACATAATCGATAATATGTGTATCGAATTGAATTAATTTAATTTTGTGTATTATTAAGATTTAAACATATCTTCTCATCAGACACCCTTTCTCGTATTCGGCGCCCCGTTCAAGCCAAACTATGGCAAATTATGTATAAATTCATTTCTGATTACATTAAAATAGTTTTATTTTAACTTTTAAAAGGAAACAAAGAAAAACATTTTTACAAGTAGTTGGATAGGATCAACAAGTATCCTACCTAAAACTGTTTTCTTGTTTTTATATTCAGAAAACCTTCACATTCTTCATTCCATATTGTGTTATTTTTGCACTATCCCTTTCAATCGATAAAATGACCGAAGAATTGAATCTCTGCAGATTGCTGATTGCTGACATTGCTGATTGTTTTAGTAAATAATAATTTCTCTCTTTAGCGGCCACAGTAATAGTTAATGTGAGCATGTTTCATAACATTTACCCACAGTGTTGGCATGCCGCCATGTAATATATGTATCTAGGGGCTTCTAGAAGATATATTACATCGTCAGAAACATTTCTTCCTGCCTTCACTAGTTCCTACTAGTTCCATTAAAGGCTACTGCACATCTCCTCACAATCACTACCGTAAGATGGGGTGAACGTGGCCATCCGGGGTGACTTTGGGCCATTGAGGAAAAAATGTTTTAGAGTGCCATAAATCCAAAACTATTATAATTGCAGGTCTTTCAATTGTATTTAATACATAATAAAGATATAGGTTACTATTTAGCAGTTTTTCACGGTGAACAGAATATTTTCTGAATCACAGACATCTTTTCAAGATGGCCATCTGACATGCGATTTTAAGCATAGCTAAGTCACCCCATCTTACTGTACTGGAGAATTTCCACTGTTGATAAACGCAAAAAAAACCTTTGTAGTACGCTAGTTTAAATCCGTGACGCCATCTATAGGCTACAGCAGGAGTGTGCAACATTTTTCTGCTTTGGGCCGCATATGAAATTTTTCTGCTTTGGGCCGCATATGAAATTTTTCTGCTTTGGGCCGCATATGAAATTTTTCTGCTTTGGGCCGCATATGAAATTTTTCTGCTTTGGGCCGCATATGAAATTTTTCTGCTTTGGGCCGCATATGAAATTTTTCTGCTTTGGGCCGCATATAAAATTTTTCTGCTTTGGGCCGCATATGAAATTTTTCTGCTTTGGGCCGCATATGAAATTTTTCTGCTTTGGGCCGCATATGAAATTTTTCTGCTTTGGGCCGCATATGAAATTTTTCTGCTTTGGGCCGCATATGAAATTTTTCTGCTTTGGGCCGCATATGAAATTTTTCTGCTTTGGGCCGCATATGAAATTTTTCTGCTTTGGGCCGCATATGAAATTTTGCACAACTAGACGAGCCACACAGTCTGAAAATATATTTGCCTTATCAAAACAACGAATTTAAAAAAATGACGTTAGAAGCACTTCGAAGGCCACTCTAAAGGGCTTGGCGGGCCGTTTTGTGACCCGCGGGCCGACTGTTGCACACCCCTGGGCTACAGCTTGCCTCAGGCACTAAGGGATTCTGAGACAAAAGAGTTCGAGAAACGTTTCTTTAACTAGTGTTTGTGTGCTTTACCTCCCTTATATCGCCAGTTTTATCCAATATCTTCCTAGAAAAAATCAAACACGAAACACTCGATGATTACCATCCATCCATCTCCATTGCTGTAAGACCCCTATGCAATCTATGATTTGCTGATGATATTTGACCTACTGGCCGGGAGCAACAAACTCACAGACAAGCTTGCAGATAAAGCAAGGGCATCCGGAATGGAAATCAGTTCAGAAAAAAGAAAATAATGATCAACACCACAGATGCCAGAAGTGCAAACATCAAACTGAACCAACAACAATTGGAAGATTAATGAATTTCAAATATCCGTAGAGTCAGAAATTCGAGCAAGGATTGGGACAGCAATTGGAAAGTCTTAATGAGGTGTGACCTTTTCAAATGGAAGAGATCATTAAATTCCGGTGACATTTCCCGCCATTTTCGTAAACAAAAACCATGCATTTGGTGGTGTTCAACAATTGATTTTAACCTCTACGGCCAGTTCTGGTCTTTTTAAAAATATACAAAGGGTACAAGATTAGTTATGAGGGTTCCGTTTTTAACATAAAAAATGAGTAGGCGATAATTAATACTCACTGTGTTAGTCGCGTTAGGTTAAATTTAGCTTTGTTTATAACAAAAATTAGTCAAGAGTTGCGTCATGGGTATTAAAAAAAAACAATGCGTAGATTCATAAAATAAAAAATACGTATGCATCAAGCAATTAGTTTGGGATTATAAATAGGTGATTCTTTAAATCTGACATTCACTATCCATCGATTTCTTTTGGTGACATTTTTTGGAAATGAAATAAAATTTAATCCCCGACATCTTTTCTTACAACCAGTAACTCAGTTTACAGAGATGTTTTGAATCAAATGATCGAATGGGACCGGAAACGTTTTTCTCTTCGACCTTTTAAGCATGCATAATCTTTAAGACTTGTCAATGGCGACTATAGCTAATGTAAACAGAATCTGGACCAGCAAAAGCATTCGTCTCCCAACAAATCTCAGACTTTACAGAGCCCGTGTCAAAACCATTGTTTTGTGTGGATGAGAGACCTAGATGCTGCTAATAGCGACTGAAATCAAGTGGCAGGAATTCGAAAATAAATTCATTAGAAGAATACTTCGAATCTACTAAGTAGAACACAGGACTAATGAGTATATCTGGGACGGGCCCTTAAAAAAACAAACATTATGAAAACAATCAAACGGCGCAAACTGACATGGTTTGGTGTGTTGTGGCATAATAACCTGCGAAAAATAAATCTCCAAGGCACTGTAGAAGGTGGACTGTATAGGCCGTCAGCGGAGATGCTGGTAAAAAAAAAATATATATTGTAAAACAATTTTAATACTTTGGATAAATCTACTTTTAATGTTGTTTCATAAACTTTCCTCAGATCTTTTGCTAAATGACCAAGAACGAGATTGAAACATGATTTAATGGATAGTATAAGTAAATTGAGAAAGACAATGTAGCATTTAAAATCAGGAACTTTCCTTTTTGATGTTCATGTTTTTTAACATTTCTGATACACCTTCTTTCTTTATCTAAAATAATTTTCTTCTACCATTTGTTCATAAATAATCTATGTGTATAATCTAAAGAAAAAAAAACGCCCCCAATAACAATGTTTTACGAATAAATCCTTTATAATCATTAAAATTTGTTTTTTATTGTCACGATAATATATGTGTGCGTATTCAGAGGGCAGTAAAGTTACCGTTGGACCAAACTGATCATAAGGCCGGTGAAGCAGAGTTAACCAGTATATGTGTACTAAGTGATGTGTGGCCAGCACAATGCACAGCCAACTAAAGTCAAGTACCCATCAGAACTGGCTAAACTCAGGGACACGCTCGAGTCCCGGGAAAAAATCCTAGCTCCACCAGGATTCGAACCCAAGCCCTTCGGTACGTCAGCTGAACGCGCTGCCGCTTGGTCCCCGTTCCCCGCTCAGTGGTCACGTGATGTCTTCCAAATGTAAAAATTGCAAAAGCTTATTTGGAACCGGTTGTTCAATTAATCAAATCAAATAGCAATATTAAAGAAGGATTAGTTCATATAATAAAGATTATTCGCCTTTAGAAGACTGCACATATATTATATTGAATGGTTACATATTCTTTACGTGAAATAGCTTAACATCCTTTAATCCGAGCCCGCAAAATTATCCTTAGATCTTAAAAAAAACAACACGTGATTATTGACATATAATATATTCCTCTAGATCTATAGATAGATTTTAGCTAAAGGGGAGAGAAACATTAGGTTTAAAATTTCGAAGCGAGATGGTTTGCAACCATGACCTACCGTCCTGTCGCTCCAACATCTATTATTATGAAATGTTACGAGAAAATTATTCTTAGACGTTTATTGAACGAGGTGCACACAAGCCTTGACCCCCACCAAATTGCTTATAAAAAAGCCAGGAGCACCGAGGCTGCTATCTTATTAATGTTTAAATGACTGTTCCACCATCTGGAAACACCGAAAAATTACACACAAATACTCTTCATTGACGTTTCACCTGCTTTCAATAACATCCAACCACACCTTATGATATAGAAACAATCAGCTTTAAATGTCAGTCAACGAATCCAAGCTTGGGTCATGCAATTTTTTAATAAACCGACCTCAATTTGTCAAAGCAGAGGGATGTACCTCAGATATAAGAGAAATAAGTATTGGCGCGCCACAAGGGTGCGTCCTCTATCCAGTTCTATATACCATGTATTATACAAAGGACGTTCGATATTTCGAGGTCCGGCAGACGACACAGTATCATTAATCAAATACGCAGATGACACTGTCAATGTCGGCCTTGTTTCCAGTGAAGATATTGTCTATTACAGAACGAGTTCAGATTTCTACACTTAGTACGGAGAGAACAAGTTCTACCTGATATTGAATATCACAAAAACGAAAGACTTTCGGAAGAAAAAACACAAGCTAGATGATTTACAAATAAACAATCAATAAATAGATCATGCTGTCTTGGTCTGACCACTGCCAGAGCCTCTGTACGAAAATCCACCAAAGACTTTTTTGTCTTAGTAAACAAAAGACAGTTGAATCTTTTTTTACACAGCGACTGCTGGTAGCATCGTCTTTTTCTCAATCACCTGCTGGTATAGTAATGCTCCTAGATTGAACAAATAGAGTATAGACTGACTAATAATTAAAGCTTCTTTTACAACACAGACAAAAACTACCAGCTCTAGGAGATCAATTCAAGATGACCATCAATGATTGATAAAATCCTTCAGGACCATGCACGCCCACTACACGACAAATACATTAGGTCTAGTCAGATTGGTCGTTTTTTTTTTCAATAAGGGTAAGAACAGAGAGATTTAGGAACTCTTTTGTACCACAGTCAGTGAGAATCTTTCAACAGAGTCGCCAGAAATACAATAGCTGACTACTAATGAAACTTTTGTTTGTATGATAAATTGTTGGATAGTGTGCGTGCACGTCTATTTCTATAAGTATATTTTGTGTACCTGAGTACTAATAGTTCTTTTATATTGTTTAAAATTTGCTGAAAGACGGAACATCTGCAATCAAGTCAAATTTATGTTTGTTTGGATCCATAAGGCATTCTTATCGTATCTTTATTTCATATTTTAGTCAAAAGGCTTACAGCAATAATGGGTAATTTAAAAAAAGCTTCCATTCCAATGCAACTTAATTTTTATCTTCAAACAAAATCATTATTAGGTTCTAACAAAATATTATATAAAATAAATTGCTTTTAACTAGGGAAGATTTGTACAAAATTTAAATTATCCTGAGTTCCGTTTTCGGGGGCTGGGAACTTTTATAATCAGCATTTGGACAGAAAATGAAAAGCACAAACTATTCAGAAAAATTAACAACATAATTCTTTTTAAATACATGTTTTCTTTCTGACCCTGCATTCTACAGCCTCACTTCTTGACCCTTCCATCTACAAGTTCTCTTCCTGACCCTGCATTCTATAGCTTCACTTCTTGACCCTGCCAAATACAGATTCATTTCTTGACCCTGCCATATACAACTTCCCTTCTTGACCCTGCCATATACAGCTTCACTTCTTGACCCTGCCATATACAGGATCACTCTTTACCCTGCCATCAACAGGTTCATTTCTTGACCTTGCCATATTAAACTGCACTTCTTGACCCTGCCATATACAGCTTCACTTCTTGACTCTGCCATCCACAGCTTCACTTCTCGACCATTCAATCTACAGCTTCACTTCCTGACCCTGCCATCTACAGCATCACTTCAATTTTGACCCTGCCATATACAGGTTCATTTCTTGACCCTGCCATATAAAGCTTCACTTCTTGACCCTGCCATTTACAGCTTCACTTCTTGACCCTGCCATACACAAGTTCACTCTTGACCCTGCAATTTACAGGTCCATTTCTTGACCCTGCCACATACAGGCTCACTACTTGGCCCAGCCATCTACATGTTCACTTCTTGACCCTCCTAACTCCTTTCCTACATGTTCACTTCTTAATCCAGCCATATCTCTAATACTGATGTCTACATTGTCAATTTAGCTACCAGTAATATTTTAGGAATAAACAATTGAACCAAGCATAGTTTGTGGTTGTTAATTTAAAGTTTGACTTTTTAAAAATGTAATGTCCTCATTAAACATGATCTCTAGATTCTGCTAAGTGTCACACAAATCAACATTAAACATCTGTCGTGAGCTCGCTTATTACAGTGTGACAGAACTCGTGCAGCAAAATAAAACCATCTATTATTCAATTCCTAACATCTACGATATGTTTATTATGTCAGCGGTAAATTTTATTGTGCACTAAAAACATTCCTAAAAATATTTTATTGGTACAAATATTATTTAGGTACAATGTGAAATTTAAAAAAAATATATATCTAGTTTATAGGACATGGTAGCCGATCGGCAGTGCGTTCGACTGGCGATCCGAAGGTCCTGGTTTCACATCCTGGTGGAGGCTACGACTCTTTCCTAGGACTTGAGGGTGTCCCTGAGTCTACTCAGCTCTGATGGGTATCTGACATTAATTGGGGTAAAGTAAAGGCGGCTGGGCATTATGCTGGCCACACGTTCCACTAGTATGCCGTGGCATCATAAAATGGTGAACGCAGCTTCACCAGCCCTACGATCAGTTTGGTCCGAAGGGTACTTGACTTTTACTTTATATCTAGTAGATTATAGTAGAAAATTTATTTATTTATTTCCATCCGCAAATGAACACTACCAAGATCTAAAGTCTAGTAGATTGGATAGACATAAAGTTGTCAGTTTTTACAGAGAAAAAGATTATGGAAGCCAAATGTAATACAACATTTTTTTATGTATTTTTTTTTTTTAAAGCATGATTTTTAGAAAAAAATCAGTTGTTGTTTTTTATTTAGTATTGACACCTGGAAACGTATAGTATAAAACAATAGTATAGTTTTACTAAAGATTGTGCATTTATACATTTTATGGTATAATTATTGTTAGAGAGGCGGATATTGATAATAAGGGAAAGAGATAGAGAAAAATGGTGAGCAGTTGAACAGGAGCTAGAGAAAGAGAGATAGAGAAAGCGCCAAACACCTACAGTATTGTTAGCATCAGAAAGAACACACAAAAGTCACATTGACTAGGTCACACAGTCCAGGACAAATAGTACAGGTAACAGATGTCACACAGGGCACAAAGGTACAATCCTGTGTCTACATTTTTACATAAAGTAGCTAAACGACATTTAATAATTGGGCTGTCTTATTCCGACCATAAAGCCTCATTAAGCAGAAGAGATTATATTATATAACTGTGAGTGTAAACAGACTTTCAACACTGCTCACCTAGCACGTCAACATGAAGGCTGTACTCATTGTCTTAGTGACTTTACTCTGCGTTTCTGCCTCGATTGCCGGACCAGGTAATTACCATAAGTAGATTTTGTTTAAATTTATACAACATTTACTTAAAAGAAAGACAACAAAGTCTTTAAATGTTCAGCATATTGCCCCACCACAAACCCTAAAGTTGAGCTTTTAACTGTTTTTTATTACACTCTTTAGTGCTCATTAAAATCATTATTGAATGAGACTGACTAAATATATAGACTATATTATATTTTATCGTTTCTTTAGAAATTGATCTAAAGTTAACAACACATCTTTTCTGGCTAGCTGGCGACTGACCGACTGGACTTTCAGATGGCTAACTGACCCGCTTTCCGTCATGCTAGTAAGATGGAAGTCGGCTAAAAGATGTTAATCATTGGGTAGCACATTAATTCACTATTTCAGCCACATTCCTCAACCCCAATCCACCATAATAATTTTTACTTTATTTCCCTAAACTTTTAATGGTGAACATTGGTAAATCTATATTGAAAACACCTGAATGCACATTCCAAATATATTTAAAACATTACAATATTTTAATGTTGATTTCTGTTTATTTCGTTTCACTTCTGTACCCATGATCATCAAAGCTACCAAACCACAATCGCTTCTAATCTTTTCATTCGGCTACATAAGCTCCTTCCATATAGAAGATTATTCTCGCCATAGCGTATCCGTGCTATGAGTCTAGCCTTCCATTCGGAATTGAGTATTGAATTATGTCAAATTGTTAATTTTTCAAGTTTATTCAAGAAACCCATCCCGTGTCCAGATGCGCGTCGTGAGTACGCGAATTTACGTGTTTGTTCTTGTATAAGGAAATAAGAAAAAAACTTCCCCCATACATAAGATAATGAGGCCATACGTTTATCCGTAGTTTATCAAGACCTACGTTATATTTACATACCAAAATATTAAACCATTTACACTTACACTATTAATGAACAGTTGCAAAAAGTCTGCAGTTTCTTCACCACAGTTTCAGGTCGATGGGCTAATGCCCAGATGGCTACTGAATCAGGGTGATGATGATCCGTGGTTTTCATACAATAATGTATATGTAGCCAAAAAGTGTTTGATATTTTTAGTTTGTTATATTTTTATTAATAATAATAATTATAATAATTAGGCTTATTTTATATCACCTGTATCCATGCTATTAAATAATAGGCATGCTCAGTGCGTTCTTGGAATAAATTGCAGTAGCAGTTGTATTAGAATGTAAGGCAAACAGCCACTATTGCAGTCGTTTGGGTCCATGCCATTTTTCTTTAACAGAGGCTTAATGACCGCCTGAGTTGAGTCTTGAAGAGGCGTGAGACTTTGGCAGACTGGAGGCTACCATTTAAAATGTTCACCAGTACAGGAAGTAAAAAATTCAGACAAATCAACACAATCCTTGTTGGGATGGGATCATCAATGAAAAAATGCAGCAGTGTTGAAGCGTCTTAAGTGTGTCTCGTCAACTGGAGACAGTTCCGCCAAAGAGCTGCCCACGAATAGATTCTCAACGACAGGCAAATTATTGCATTCTCCGAAGTTTTTTTCTGATTGTCTCAACTTTGTCACTGAAGAAGCTGCTCAGTGTTTGGCAGCTAACACAGGAAAAGACAAATTCACTGATAGGTCCCTAATGAATCAATAAAGCCAGAATAGAAAACACACAAATTGTAAACCATTACAAGCCGAACTAGTTAGTATTAGTTTTTACCTTTCGAAAAGATGTTTTCCATTTCGTTGTATTTCCTATTGTGTTCTGTCTACACAATGCTATAAAATAAGTCCTAATGTCTTGAGTTTTTTTTTTCATAATATGAATGTTTTGTTTTGCAATTAAAGCAACGAGTATTACTTGCAGGCATGGGCGCCCGCAGGGGGGGGGCAAGGGGGGGCACTTGCCCCCCCCTGGAAAAGTGCCCCCCCCCCCCTTGGATTGATAGATAAAAAAAATTTTTTTTACTAAAATAGAAAAAAAAATAATTAAAAAATGTATAATTAATTGTAACAACTGTGACTATTTCTATTGTCATATCGATCTCATTATCTTTGGGGATTAATCAGGTATATCACATTGATAATTTTGATAGTGAAGCCTTGAGTTAGTTTGATTTTTGGAAAACGCGAGAATACAAAAGTAGCCAAGATTTCATCGACTTGTTACCTTTTACAAAGTTTTATCCGGCTGTCAGGAATGCCTTACTAGTTTTGCTAACATTACCAGCAACAACATGTACGGTGGAGCAATCGTTCAGTAAATTCGTCGGCATTTTACGTCTCGAGAGACGATCCATTTCCCTTGCAGGCCCTCATGTGGCTAAAGAGGCCAATCCTGGACGTACAAGCACGGTCACACTTGCTGCAGTTGAATGTAGCGGAGTGGACCACATATTTCTCCACCGTCTTTTTCCTGGCGCGCTCCTCTCCCGCAAGCCTGGAACCTTCTTTGATTCCTGCCCTCCAAGTGGGTCTATCCTGCGCCATGATCTCCCAACTGTTTGGGTCAATTTGGAGTTGTTTTATATCTCTTTTGCAGACACACGAAAATCTCAGCTTTGGACAGGTCTCTGTCCCGAAGCTAACGTTCCATATAGAATGTCCTGTGGAAGTCGACCCAGTGGCATTCGGCGTACATGTCATGACCTAGCCAGCTGAGACGTCTGTTACTGAGAGTAATGCGGATGTCTTGACACCCTGCTCGGCATACATGACCTAGCCAGCTGAGACGTCTGTTACCGAGAGTAATACGGATGTCATGACACCCTGCTCTTCGTAGGACCTCTGCGTTTGAAACCCTGTCCTGCCATCTTATATCTAGAATACGTCTGAGACACCTGAGGTTAAAGGTGTTCAGGTTTCTCTCTTCCCAGGAATATGTGCTCCATGTTTCAATGCCGTACAGCAGGGTACTCAGAACGCATGTTCGATAAACTAGTGACTTAGTGGAGCGTGTAAGCAGCGGGTTAATCCAGACTCGTTTTTTTAAAATCTTGCCATAGTGCCCATGGCTTTAGCTATTCTACTATTAATCTCCCCATCTAGGAGCACACTGCTTGAGATTTTGGCTTTGAGCCTGTTTAGATTGAAAAGCTTTCCAGATCTCCTTGTGTCAAGGTAGACACCCTCGTTACAGTCTCCATAGGCATAGTGCAGTAGACACGAGAAGAATATTCCAAACA